>CP136054.1:237041303-239441303 GCA_032464435.1 Aegilops umbellulata
CCATACTGTACTGGACCTCTAAGTAGTGCCTCATCAGGTAGATGAACAGCCAAATGCACCATCACATCAAAGAAGGCTGGAGGATATATCTTCTCGAGGTCGCATAGGATAGTTGGTATCTTGTCTCTAAGACGCTCCAAAGCATCTATCCTGATATTTCTACTGCAGAGTTCCCTGAAGAATTGTCCCAACTCTGTAATTGCTCTGTATAAGTCAGAGCGGCCCAATCCTCTAAGGATAACAGGTAAAACCCTTTGAAGTAGGACGTGGCAGTCATGAGTTTTCAACCCTTGTACCTTGTTTCCATCTGCACTGAATCTATTTTCAGGGTTGGAAGCAAATCCATGTGGGAATCTCACACGTGACAGGACCTCACATAATTCTTTTCTTTTTACCTTGTCCAAGACGTACACAACTGGTGCCATATCTTGTGGTTTACCTTCATCTTGCACCTGCAAATCCTTTCTGATACCCTGATGTGTCAAATCAATCCTAGATTTTAAGGTATCTTTCGTATTGCCTTCAATATTAAGAAAGTGTACCGATAATGCTGTCACATATATTTTTCTCGATGTGCATCACATCAAGATTATGCTGCAGATCCAAATCTTTCCTATACTCCAAGTCCCACAAAGTGGACCTGCGGGTAAACAATAATCTCTCTTCTGCCCTGCCACGCTTCCTTTTCCTGCTACCATTAATAGGCTGGTTTCCTAGTGTAATATGCCCGACCTTCTCTAATTCCACTTGCAACTCATCGGCGTGAGCCTCTTTGGCGCATCACGGTTTTCATGCTTTGCATTGAACACATGTCTTTGGTATTTTGTAGGACGCGGCTTGTCCTTGGCAAGGAAGAGGTGGTGTCCAATGTAACAGATCTTGCTAAGTATTGCGTATGACAGCGGATTCCTGTCACAGCGAACACATGCATTGTAACCATGTGTAGTTCGCCCTAACATAGTGCCCAAAGCTGGATAATCATGGATGCAACAAATTATAACAGCACGCAGAAAGAAATCAGCTGGTGGGCTGCTATATAGGTCTCGAGTGAGAACACCCTTCCATAGCTGGTGAAGTTCCTCCACAAGAGGCTCCATGAATAAATCAAAATCCTTTCCAGGACTTTTTGGACATGGGATGAGCAAGTCCATCATGTAGTTTGATTCTTTGGTGCAAACATTTAGAGGCATGTTGTAAGGGATAACAAGCACTAGCCACATGCTATATGTGGCGCTCTGGTGGCCAAATGGGTTAAATCCATCTGAAGTTAAGCCAAGTCTAATGTTTCTCGGGTTAGCAGCAAACTTTTTGTGTTTCTAATTGAAGCATTGCCACTCACTACCATGAGATGGAAGGCTCATTACATTCTGATCTCTGTACTCCTGGTTCCTAAAATGCCATAGTACATTCTCTCTTGTTTGAGCATCATGAAACAACCTTTGCAATCTTGGTGTAATTGGAAAATGTCTTAGAACATTATGAGGAATCCTCTTCACAGCATCGCCATCTTTCCATCTTGATGATTTGCATTTCGAGCATTCACTTAAGTTGGCATAATCCTTCCGGAACAGAACACAATTATTCTTACAAACATGGATCATATCATATCCAATTCGAATTGCATGAAGGAAATTCTACATTTTACTATAGGTGTATGGCAGCTCAGATGCATCTGGGAAAGATTTGCGGAAAGCAGCCAACATCGCATCGAATGATTTGTTGGTCATCCACTCAGATGTCTTCACCTGAAGAAAGGTGACCATAGCTGAGAATACTGACAGCTTATTTCCTGGGGTGACAACCACGTTGCATTGTTCCAACATGCGGCCCACCGTTTTTCTTCTGCAGGGAAAAGTTCACAAAATGCACGAGCATTTCGTAGCATTGTTTCAATGTTGGTCAAACTCACTGGCTCCGCCACCACCTCCTCCCCCTCCTCTTCCACCTGAGCATCAGGCAGATCAAGATGGTGATCTGCTGCTTCCACGTAGTCAGTAACATTAACGTTCACAGCTTCACCATGATGAACCCACCTAGTATATGTGACCGACATGCCATACAAGTGTAGATGATTTTGCACAGTTGACTGGGGTCTTGTAACTGAATTCATACAACTGCTACACGGGCAGAGCACATCTGATTTCGGACCACCATACTCAGCTCTGATAAAGTTCATGAAGTTTTCAACCCCCTCGACATATGCAGCGGAGAATCTTCGAGCAGAAGTTATCCAAGTCCTATCCATCTGTTAGACATACAAATTAGTTCTTCTACTAGATATTACAGGAAAAACATATATGCTTTTTTATGAAGTCTAGAAAAAATAGCTAGGTTGATGTCTAAAGCTATGGCAAGATATTTGCACGAGCAGATCTAAGTAACGAGATATACGTAAAGCTAATTCAGCAAACAGATTTGAGTGCTAAATTATGGCAGGCTGTTTCAGCAGTCAATGAGGCCGAGCACACAGCCATCAAACTATCGAAGGCCATCGCAGCAACAAAGATCGAGTATAAAACGGTGTACAACTATTTCACCTAACAGATTGGCTATTAGACCATGGCAATCTACGTCACAATAAATATATGGCAGGATATTTATGCAACTAATCGGGCTTGGCATGCCATCTTAGCTAAGCAGATTGAGTGGGCAAGGAAGCTTCTTAAGCAGAGCATATTGATTGTAAACTACTTCGGCAAACAGTGAGATTAACATTGCCTATCCGCTAACATTCAGCGCTACACCGACATGCACGGGGCCTCAGTCTAGAATGCGCGTACCATGGGAGAAGCTGACCGACGTGCGTCTCCACACGAACGTCGCCAGCGGTGGCGGCGCTGACCACTGTGCGCCTCCACAAGAACGTTGCCACCGGTGGCGGCGCGGCTAGAGGACGACAGTCTATGAGAGCGTACTGTGGGAGCGAGAAGATCGCCGTGCGTCCCCTCGAGGAACCACGGCGCCGACGTATCAGCGCGATGGGGAGGGCGGCTTTGGCGGAGCAAATGGAGTCAAGGGGGACGGGGGAGGGTGGTTTGGGGAATATTATTGGCTAGTTGGCCGAAGGGTGGTTGAATTTGGGGGGGGGGGTTCACGCGGTGGGCGGGGGGAGTTTGGCGCATGGTCAGTTTCTCCAAGTGCAGTCCCACGTGTTAGTGAAGAGGCAAGATGAAGCGCATTCCGTTTGCGTGACCCGAGTGCAGGACCGAACGTGTGTGGGGTGCAATGAGACCACGACAGGGGTGCTGTGAGTGTACCACCTTTTTTCCTTTTAAACTAGGTGCTTCGCCCCCTAAAGAAAAAAAAACTTGGTTCTTCCAGCGATCCATCATACTACTACTAGTAATCCAGTAATCTCTACTAAAACGGCACGGCTGGATCTTTTCCCGCGCGATATGCTGGGAGGTTGGCTTAGTTGGGTTTTTTAGGACGAGTAATGCTACACCTACATAATCCAAGTTACTTAATTAATGCAATGTGAAACGTGTGAGCTATTGATTGTAGATTGGGGGAGGGAGGGGCCCACCACCATGAAAATCAAGGAGGAGAGAGAGAGGCAATTTACGTTAACCCTTTTGTAGGTTCCCGTAGATGTAGAAAACGTGAAATGCGTGAATGTGTAGTGGACGTACTATTGGAGTGCCTAAGATAAATTGTGTATGTAGACTATTGATACGTCTCCAACGTATCTATAATTTTTGATTGTTCCATGCTTTATTATATTCTGTTTTGGACATTATTGGGCTTTATTATACACTTTTATATTATTTTTGGGACTAACCTATTAACTGGAGGCCCAGCCCAGAAATGTTGTTTTTTTTGCCTATTTTAGAGTTTCGCAGAAAAAGAATATCAAACGGAGTCCAAACGGAATGAAACCTTCTGGAACGTGATTTTCGTAACGAACGTGATCCAGAGGACTTGGACCCTACGTCAAGACATCAACCAAGAGGGCACGAGGTAGGGGGCTGCGCCTACCCCCCCCAGGCGCGGCCTCCACCCTCGTGGGCCCCATGTTGCTCCACCGATGTACTCCTTCCTCCTATATATACCTACGTACCCCCAAACTACCAGATACGGAGCCAAAAACCTAATTCCACCGCCGCAACCTTCTGTACCCATGAGATCCCATCTTGGGGCCTTTTCCGGAGCTCCGCCGGAGGGGGCATCAATCATGGAGGGCTTCTACATCAACACCATAGCCTCTCCGATGATGTGTGAGTAGTTTACCTCAGACCTTCGGGTCCATAGTTATTAGCTAGATGGCTTCTTCTCTCTTTTTGGATCTCAATACAATGCTCCCCCTCTCTCGTGGAGATCTATTCGATGTAATCTTCTTTTGCGGTGTGTTTGTTGAGACCGATGAATTGTGGGTTTATGATCAAGTTTATCTATGGACAATATTTGAATCTTCTCTGAATTCTTTTATGTATGATTGGTTATCTTTGCAAGTCTCTTCGATTTATCAGTTTGGTTTGGCCTACTAGATTGATCTTTCTTACAATGGGAGAAGTGCTTAGCTTTGGGTTCAATCTTGCGCTGTCCTTTCCCAGTGACAGTAGGGGCAGCAAGGCATGTATTGTATATTTGCCATCAAGGATAACAAGATGGGGTTTATATCATATTGCATGAGTTTATCCCTCTACATCATGTCATCTTGCTTAAAGCGTTACTCTGTTCTTATGAACTTAATACTCTAGATGCATGCTGGATAGCAGTCGATGTGTGGAGTAATAGTAGTATATGCAGGCAGGAGTCGGTCTACTTGTCTTGGACGTGATGCCTATATACATGATCATACCTAGATATTCTCATAACTATGCTCAATTCTGTCAATTGCTCAACAGTAATTTGTTCACCCACCGTAATATTTATGCTCTTGAGAGAAGCTACTAGTGAAACCTATGGCCCCGGGTCTATTTTCTATCATTTTAATATTCAAACACTTAGTTATTTTTATTGCCTTCTATTTTACTTTGCATCTTTATCATAAAAATACCAAAAATATTACCTTATCATATCTATCAGATCTCACTCTCGTAAGTGAACGTGTAGGGATTGACAACCCCTTATCGCGTTGGTTGCGAGGATTTATTTGTTTCTGTAGGTGCGAGGGACTCGTGCGTGGCCTCCACTGGATTGATACCCTGGTTCTCAAAAACTGAGGGAAATACTTGCGCTGCTTTGCTGCATCACCCTTTCCGCTTCAAGGGAAAACCAACGCAGTGCTCAAGAGGTAGCAAGAAGGATTTTTGGCGCCGTTGCCGGGGAGTCTATGCAGAAGTCAACATACCAAGTACCCATCACAAACCCTTATCTCCCGCATTACATTATTTTCCATTTGCCTCTCGTTTTCCTCTCCCCCACTTCACCCTTGCCGTTTTATTCGCCCCCCTTCTGTTCGATCTTGTGTTACCATGTGCCTTCTTTTTGCTTGCATCTTCGCTTGCTAAAAGTTTATGGATGCTCATCCACTTGCTAATCTCTTTAAGAGATCTAATTATAATGAACCTGTTGCTAGTGAGTTTAGTGCACTAGGTTATCTTTATGAGGTTTTGCTTGAAAGTCGTGAATCTAAAAATTGTGATGAAGTACTTTATGAAGCGATTCACGATAGATCTTTGAATAAAAAGCATGATTGCAATGGTTTTACTATAAATTCTCTTGATGTAAATTGTGCTAATAATATGCAAAACCCTAAGCTTGGGGATGCTAGTTTTGCTACGTCTACTATTTGTTGCAATGATCATGCTTGGGGTGATTTTTCGTTTGATCTTGAAAATTTATTTAAGCCCCATGATGAATATGAGATTGATAATAGTGTTTGCAGTATTATTGAAAGTGGTTTTGGAAAAGTGTCAACTTTAGATCCCACATATTTGGAAAATGTTCAATCTTATGATTTTTTTGATGAAAGTGGGTTGGGAGAGGTCATGACTTTAGTTAATGATATTCCCACTATTTCGAAAGAGTGTCAACTTTGCATGCATGTGGATCGTGTTGAAAATATTTTATATGATAGCTATATTGTTGAATTTGATTATGATCCTACAGGTAATTATTATGAGAGAGGAAAATATGGTTGTAGAATTTTTCATGTTACAAAATTACCTCTCGTTATGTTGAGATTGCTATTGTTTCTTTGTTCTTCCTTGCATATGGTTGTTTTTGCTTGCCTTGATAATTTGTTTGCTTATAAAATGCCTATGCATAGGAAGTATGTTATAATTAAGTGTGTTTGTCACATGTTTTATGATGCTCTCTTTGTGCTTCAATTCTTGTCTTTCATGTGAGCATCATTGAAATCTCAATGCCTAGCTAGGGGCGTTAAACGATAGCGCTTGTTGGGAGGCAACCCAATTTTATTTTTAGTTTCTTGCGTTTTGCTTCTTTTTAGGAATAAATATTTGATGTAGCCTCTTGTTATATTTGTTTTTATGTTTTAATTAGTGTTTGTGCCAAGTTAAACCTATAGGATCTTCTTGGATGATAGTTATTTGATCTTGCTGAAAATTCCAGAAACTTTCTGTTCACGAAAATAATTGTGAAAAATCTCCAGAACGTGATAAAATATTTATTCCAATTGTTGCTGATCAATAAAAAATTATCTAGATCTTCCTATTTTGTCTGAATTTTTGGAGTTCCAGAAGTTTGCGTTAGTTACAGATTACTACAGACTGTTCTATTTTTGACAGATTCTGTTTTTCGTGTGTTGTTTGCTTATTTTGATGAATCTATGGCTAGTAAAATAGTCTATAAACCATAGAGAAGTTGGAATACAGTAGGTTTAACACCAATATAAATAAATAATGAGTTCATTACAGTACCTTGAAGTGGTCTTTTGTTTTCTTTCGCTAACGGAGCTCACGAGATTTTCTGCTGAGTTTTGTGCTGTGAAGTTTTCAAGTTTTGGGTGAAAGATTTGATGGATTATGGAACAAGGAGTGGCAAGAGCGTAAGCTTGGGGATTCCCATGGCACCCCAAGATAATCTAAGGACACCTAAAAGCCAAAGCTTGGGGATGCCCCGGAAGGCATCCCCTCTTTCGTCTACTTCCATCGGTAACTTTACTTGGAGCTATATTTTTATTCACCACATGATATGTGTTTTGCTTGGAGCATCTTGTACTATTTGAGTCTTTATTTGTTAGTTTACCACAATCATATTTGTTGTACACACCTTTTGAGAGAGACACACATGATTCGGAAATTATTAGAATACTCTATGTGCTTCACTTATGTCTTTTGAGTTTTATAGTTTTTTGCTCTAGTACTTCACTTATATCTTTTAGAGCATGGCGGTGGTTTTGTTTTATAGAAACTATTATTCTCTCATGCTTCACTTAGATTATTTTGAGAGTCTTAAATAGCATGGTAATTTGCTTAAATAATCCTAATATGCTAGGTATTCAAGATTAGTAAAAACTTTCTTATGAGTGTGTTGAATACTAAGAGAAGTTTGATGCTTGATGATTGTTTTGAGACATGGAGGCAGTGATATCAAAGTTGTGCTAGTTTAGTAGTTGTGAATTTGAGAAATACTTGTGTTGAAGTTTGCAAGTCCCGTAGCATGCACGTATGGTAAACGTTATGTAACAAATTTGAAACATGAGGTGCTCTTTAATTGTCCTCCTTATGAGTGGCGGTCGGGGACGAGTGATGGTCTTTTCCTACCAATCTATCCCCCTAGGAGCATGCGCGTACTGCTTGGTTTTTGATGACTTGTAGATTTTTGCAATAAGTATGTGAGTTCTTTATGACTAGTGTTGAGTCCATGGATTATACTCACTCTCACCTTTCCATCATTGCTAGCCTCTTCGGTACCGTGCATTGCCCTTTCTCACATTGAGAGTTGGTGCAAACTTCGCCGGTGCATCCAAACCCCGTGATATGATACACTCTTTCACACATAAACCTCCTTATATCTTCCTCAAAACAGCCACCATACCTACCTATTATGGCATTTCCATAGCCATTCCGAGATATATTGCCATGCAACTTTCCACCGTTTCGTTTATCATGACATGTCCATCATTGTCATATTGCTTTGCATGATCATGTAGTTGACACCGTATTTGTGGCAAAGCCACCGTTCATAATTTTCATACATGTCACTCTTGGTTCATTGCATATCCCGGTACACCGCCGGAGGCATTCATATAGAGTCATACTTTGTTCTAGTATCGAGTTGTAATCATTGAGTTGTAAATAAATAAAAGTGTGATGATCATCATTTTCTAGAGCATTGTCCCAAGTGAAAAAAAGAATGAGAAAGGCCATAAAAAAGGAAGAAGGCCCAAGAAAAAAAATGAGAGAAAAAGAGAGAAGGGACAATGCTACTATCCTTTTTACCACACTTGTTCTTCAAAGTAGCACCATAATCTTCATGATAGAGAGTCTCTTGTTTTCTCACTTTCATATACTAGTGGGAATTTTTCATTATAGAACTTGTCTTGTATATTCCAACAATGGGCTTCCTAAAATGCCCTAGGTCTTCGTGAGCAAGCAAGTTGGATGCACACCCACTTAGTTTCTTTTGTTGAGATTTCATATATTTATAGCTCTAGTGCATCCGTTGCATGGCAATCCCTACTCCTTACATTAACATCAATCGATGGGCATCTCCATAGCTGTCGGTGTACTAAAGTAGGGGTGCCTTAAGTACCCCGAACTTGTGCACGGGCAGTCGCAACGCCCTGCGGCAAAGGCTAGCCAGGGGAACGCCAAAACCCTCCGCGGTCCCTTCCTGGACCATTCAAGACAAAGCACTTGAGCAAAGAAGACAAGGCCCCGGCAAGAGGCACTTGCCGGGCCGGAGAGACAAGACCCCGGCAAGAGGAGCTTGCCGGGATGACCAGCTGAAGAACGAAGACCCCGGCAAGAGGAGCTTGCCGGGAAGGCCAACCCAGGCATCTTAGGAAAAAGCTCACCGCGGCGCACCACGCGCCCCGGCAAGGCCTGGCGAACGGCAAGTTCCCAGGCGCGACAAGACATCCGCCATGGCAAGGAGTCTGCCGCGGCAAGCTACTGCTCCGCCATCTGCGCTCCAGCTCCCCCACCCCGCGTGTCGCTCTGGAGCCTGTCCAGACACACGTGGCGTGAGGCTGTGCAGCCAGGGGCGTGCGGTGGCGAAGCGATGCTGACAAGCCATCCATCATGGCAAGCGGTGGCGCCCCTGACAGTCCCCTTTCTGTCCCGTCTGGGCGACGTAGACGGGCATTTAATGCCCTTGTCCCCTGCCGTCAGGGTTAGGTATGATAGCACTGTGCAGCCACTGTGCAGGCAGCTGTACCCACTACAGCATTTCCCATTTTTGCCCTTACCTACGCTGCCACCTGTGGGTAACCCCTTGAGCATATAAAAGGAGGCCCCATGCGCACGTAGGAGGGAGGAGAGACCCATTGACGTCTAGACTCGCAAGCAGCTCGAGTGTACTGTAGCATCTTGTGCTCTCGAGCAAGAAACCAAATCAACCAGACAAGCAGCAGTAGGGTTTTACGCATCAGTGCGGCCCGAAGCTGGGTAAAATCGTTTGTGTGTGTGTGTCGCCTCGATCTGCTCTTCGTGCAGCCTCCGCTCCCTGCCGAACAGAGAAGGGGCTCCGTCCCCATATGTGTTCGAGGAGGCCGATTTCCCCCGACAATAGCTCATTGATTAGCCTCGTTGATGTGAGACTTTCTCCCTTTTTTGTCTTCTCCACATAACCCCCATCATTATATTCTATTCCACCCATAGTGCTATATCCATGGCTCATGCTCATGTATTGCGTAAAGGTTGAAAAAGTTTGAGATTACTAAAGTATTAAACAATTGCTTGGCTTGTCATCGGGGTTGTGCATGATGAGAGCATTCTTGTGTGATGAAAATGGAGCATGACTAAACTATATGATTTTGTAGCGATGACCTTTCTTTGGCAATGATATTTTGAGAGGACATAATTGCTTAGTTAGTATGCTTGAAGTATTATTATTTTTATGTCAATATTGAACTTTTATCTTGAATCTTTCGGACCTGAATATTCATACCACAATTAAGAAGAGTTACATTGAAATTATGCCAAGTAGCATTCCACATCAAAAGTTCTATTTTTATCATTTACCTACTCGAGGGCGAGCAGGAATTAAGCTTGGGGATGCTTGATACGTCTCCAACGTATCTATAATTTTTTTATTGTTCCATGCTATATTATATTATGTTTTGGACATTATTGGGCTTTATTATACACTTTTATATTATTTTTGGGACTAACCTATTAATCGGAGGCCCAGCCCAGAATTGCTGTTTTTTGCCTATTTCAGAGTTTCGCAGAAAAAGAATATCAAACGGAGTCCAAACGGAATGAAACCTTCGGGAACGTGATTTTCGAAACGAACGTGATCCAGAGGACTTGGACCCTACGTCAAGACGTCAACCAGGAGGGCACGATGTAGGGGGGCGCGCCTACCCCCCAGGCGCGCCCTCCACCCTCGTGGGCCCCACGTTGCTCCACCGACGTACTCCTTCCTCCTATATATACCTACATACCCCAAACTACCAGATACGGAGACAAAAACCTAATTCGACTGCGCAACCTTCTGTACCCGTGAGATCCCATCTTGGGGCCTTTTCCGGAGCTCCGCCGGAGGGGGCATCGATCACGGAGGGCTTCTACATCAACACCATAGCCTCTCTGATGATGTGTGAGTAGTTTACCTCAGACCTTCGGGTCCATAGTTATTATCTAGATGGCTTCTTCTCTCTTTTTGGATCTCAATACAATGTTCTCCCCCTCTCTCGTGGAGATCTATTCGATGTAATCTTCTTTTGCGGTGTGTTTGTTGAGACCGATGAATTGTGGGTTTATGATCAAGTTTATCTATGAACAATATTTGAATCTTCTCTGATTTCTTTTATGTACGATTGGTTATCTTTGCAAGTCTCTTCGAATTATCAGTTTGGTTTGGCCTACTAGATTGATCTTTCTTGCAATGGGAGAAGTGCTTAGCTTTGGGTTCAATCTTGCGGTGTCCTTTCCTAGTGATAGTAGGGGCAGCAAGGCACGTATTGTATTGTCGCCATCGATGATAACAAGATGGGGTTTATATCATATTGCATGAGTTTATCCCTCTACATCATGTCATCTTGCTTAAAGCGTTACTCTGTTCTTATGAACTTAATACTCTAGATGCATGCTGGATAGCGGTCGATGTGTGGAGTAATAGTAGTAGATGCAGGCAGGAGTCGGTATACTTGTCTCGGATGTGATGCCTATATACATGATCATACCTAGATATTCTCATAACTATGCTCAATTCTGTCAATTGCTCAACAGTAATTTGTTCACCCACCATAATATTTATGCACTTGAGAGCAGCCACTAGTGAAACCTATATCCCCCGGGTCTATTTTCTATCATTTTAATCTTCGAACACTTAGTTATTTTTATTGCCTTCTATTTTACTTTGCATCTTTATCATAAAAATACCGAAAACATTAGCTTATCATATCTATCAGATCTCACTCTCGTAAGTGACCGTGTAGGGATTGACAAACCCTTATCGCGTTGGTTGAGATGATTTATTTGTTTTTGTAGGTGCGAGGGGCTTGTGCATGGCCTCCTACTGGATTGATACCTTGGTTCTCAAAAACTGAGGGAAATACTTACGCTGCTTTACTGCATCGCCCTTTCCTCTTCAAGGGAAAACCAACGCAGTGCTCAATAGGTAGCAACTATATGTTTATTTTACTTTGCATGTTACCTTTGTCTCGGTTCAATAAAAAGCAGAGTTGGTGATGATGGTGTGCCTGCCATCCTACAACATAGGCCGTCCGATCTATATCTAACGGATAGGAAGGAAACTATGACAATTTACCCTCACTCCTCTCCACATTTGCAGATAAGGCCTTCCCTCGTTCATCCTTTTCTCCCACAGGATCTTGATTTTCCGTGCAACGCACAGGCATCTTGCTAGTACTCCTACAATATACTATATTATTGTGAAATTTCATATACACCGTCTGAGATTAATGCAAACACGACAAATTTTCATTACATTTCAAACTTTTATAGGATAGAAAAATAAAAGAAACCTGACCCTAAACCTATTCTACGGCAGCGACCGACGTCCTCCATCTGCGATCTCCATGCACGGGGCCGCGGTTCAAGACCCGTGAAGTGAAGGTGCGGTGTCCCGCGATGAAGAGTATAACGCGGGAGACGGACCGACGAGTTGGCACACCATACCCTGCCACCTCCCATGCCCTACTCATCCTTGGAGGAGTCCCCGACCTCGGCGGTGCCGTACGTTGGATGGCGGCAAGTAGGATGCATGGCTGATGGTGCTCACGTCGTCGGCCGCCAGCATGGCCACTTCTTGTGCGGTCGCGTCCGCGTCCGGCTAAGCTGCTATTGCATCGCGAGCGGCGGCTTGAGCGAAGGCGGCGACCTCGAGCTTCATCCCCAAAGACAAGCTCTCCCGCAGAGCGTTCGCGCTCGCGGTCATGGCGGATGTGGTGCCAGGTAGCCGGACAATGCGTTATGGTGTGGAGGTTAGCTGGGCGTTGCCACTTTAAGTAGCACATTCCGGTGCAGCCAAGTGTCCAGGTTCGTCATTAAGTTGTCGGAGTTGGTTTCTCAGGCACCGAGCCTCTTAACGACGGCATACGGACGGACGGCATGAATGCGGGCAACTGCCGCTGGCTGGGAACGCACCGCGCGACGGCGCGAGGGACGAGGGTTTTTGGTGTGCTAGGGTAGTCAGTTGCGATCGTGGCAACGTTGGATATGCCCTTTGCTCGCATGCGACCTCACATGTCATTGAAAAAGCAAGACGACGCGGCATGGTCTCAGGTTCTGGGGATGCAGTTGGCCGCGCTACACCACTCCGCGGACGCGTCACGGCGCGTGCGCACCTCGGCGCCCCGTGCATCCTCGAAGAGCCGGGTGTTGATCTGCTGGTCGTGCCACAACGCTAACGCCACCCTCGGCACACTGAAACCGACCATGTAAAGCAATGATGAGCGTGTCGCTCCCGCATGCCTCATTCGAACATTCCGCTGAGTATCATTCGCATGTGGGCTTAGACCATGCTTGTATTTCCAATGTTGTAATTTGTCCGACATGCATACAAACAAATTATTCGTTTAAAGTTTCACTTTGCCTCCACTACGTGTCGCTTCCCGTCTTAGTTTTGACATCCCATTCGATTCATGCCTCGACACATCTTGACGATATTGATTCATGTTGAGAGATCAATTGCGTGTCGTGCAAGGACATAAAGGTTTGGTCTGTTTATATGATAGAAATGACCGGCGGTGGGGGGTATGCGGGGATCAGAGGGAGTATATTGTACAATAAGCGAAACAAAAGTTTTGTACCCACCCTAGTCCTCTTTCAATCGATCTCCGGACCCTGAGATGAAATCGAGAGAGAGCGAGTGGGTTCATGTGTGATACCTAAGGCGGATTTAAAATTTTGAACCGGTGATCATAGCATCCACAAATCATATATAAAGGGTATTCAATGTTTGTTTTGCTCTTGAACGTACAATATACTCACTCCGACCCTTTCCAGTAGTTTACATATAAGTTCTATGTGTAGTCAAAGTATCTCCACTTTGATCAAACTTACAGAAAAAACTATCAACATTCAACAATGCCCAATCAATATTGTTAGATTCGTACGCACTCCTAGATTTGTATTCAAATAGACATGGTTTCCAATTTGTTTTCAACCACGTGAATGTGATTTTTCTCGCGCATGCTCTTCGTACTAGGATGTCGCCACGTAAAGCCGGTCCAATACTAACTTTTTTTAAGCTCCCTGTCCAATAGTACTAGTGGAGTACTGACAACATCTGTAGTAGAGTATGCAGTGCTCATAGTACTCCCTCGTTCCATTTATATAGGGCCTATGTGGAGGAGAGATGTGAAAATATAAAGGGAGTGAGCTCTCATGCAAGAGCCTAGCTATATACGCATTCCTAGTTAAATACAATAAATATGAAGAAAGAGATAGAGAGGAGATGGAAAAAGTACTAATACAATAGCCAACCTTATTTTTTTTTTGCGGGAAATAGCCCACACTACTATATGAGTGCATATAGATGATGTGTCACACCCTGATTTTCATGCCACAACACTTAAGCTAATAAATCATGATAAAATGAGGTTTGACAAAAACTTTTGAGTATTTTGGACTTTGCTTGATTTGGTTTTTGTGTGTTGTTTGCAAGTGCTCTAAAAATCAAATAAATCCCCCAACTCTTATACTCCTCCTCCTTGATCCAAAACCTTTTCCCAATGATCATGCCATGTGTAAAGAGCAATATAGTATTTTCTTACAAAAATAAATTGGCCAAAAAGTATTTTCAAAAATTAGTTTTCCAAAAACCCCTGAGTTGAGGTTTGCACTGCAAGTACTTAACTAAGGGCAGTAAAAATCTTTCCAAAAATATTTTTGACTCCTATTAGATATAGGTTACCCAGAAACCACAAAAATATAATTTTAAAAGTTATTTTCCTATTTTATTTAAAAGCTTTTTCTTCAGGCCAGAAATGGTCTTAAATAGGTTAAAATTATTTTAAAGCTTTAAAAATATTTGAGAAAACTTAGGGAGACTCAATGGACATATATTTTCCATATATATGAGTTTCAACATATGGTCATGATCAAAATATTGGACAAAACCTCCCAAAACCATTTCTGCTCATTTCAAGGTTTTGAAATATTTCTACAGGAAATATTTTCACAAAAATCCAAGAAAATTCTAGCATGTCACATATGACATTTTTGATGATCTTGCCAAGTACCATGTCATGGAGAACAGTATAACCCCATGAAACCCTCTCAAAACCACTTCTGTCCTTTTTCAAGTTTGAACAGCTTTGCACTGTCAAACATGTCCAAATGCTCTCAAACTTGGTGCACATGCTCAAATGGTGTAATAATGCATCTAGATCAAATGGAACAAGTTGGAGAGAATTTTATCTTGATCAAAGTGCCCCAAAACCCTCTCTGATCAGAATCAAATTTGAACAAGTTTGTACTACCAATTTCCTCTCCTCCCCCCCCCCTCAACTTTTGTGAGCATGTTCAAATCCTCAAATGATGACACTACACCAAGTGGTGCATCAAGGAGAATAGATTTGCATGACTAAATCTTGGTAAAGCCATTTTTGTTGATTTCCAGGGTTTACCAAAGTTACATTGGCCACTTTGCCCAAATGAGCTCAAACTTGGTGGAACACCCTACTTCTATGTGCCATTCCATCCTGTTAATTCTCATGGCAAGTGGAATTAATTTTCTTGCCCAAACCAACAACAAACACCTTTTGCCATTTTTCCAAAATCATCATTTTGACCTCTTCCACTACTCTCCATGAGCCCAAGTTTTTACCACAGCTAAATATGATTACTAGCAACCTCCAGTAGCTCCCCCCTTCCAAAGCTCAATGATTTGAGGGGTAAAAACCCCCATTTACCTCTCTGGACAACCCTTTTCTCTCTCTCCCTCGACTTCTCTCCTCTCCTAGAGGCTCTCCAGAGCATCCAATGCTTCCTCCCCTTTCTTTACTACCCCCTAGCACTACTGGACATGCAAGGGCGCGCCCACAAGCATAGAAAATGGCCTGGAGAGCCATAGGGGCGCTCTGGAGCGCGCTATAGTGCGCTCCCGCACAGTAGCTCACCCATGCCAAGGGCATACGACGGCCTTGGGCGTCGGGGTGATGTCTCCCGAGGTGGCCTCGGCGTCCGGGACACGGCATGCTGCCGGCCCCCTCCAGAATCTCTCTCCTCTCCCCTCTATGAGCGCACCCGAGCGCGTCCATGGGCGCTGTCCACGGTGCACCGTGGCCGTGCCCATATAAGCCCCTCCTGACCTCTTCCATGGTCACTCCCCGCTCTCCCTCTCCCCCATCAACCCCTCAGACATCCTCCTTCCCCCCCTCGTGCCCTCCAGCACCTTCCATGGCCGGAGTGCCGCCGTCGGACTCCGCCTAAATTCGCGCCCATCTCTCCTCCTCCTTCCCTCTGGACCGCGCTAGAGCGCCACCACCGTCGCCACGAGCCCCTCCCGTGCTCCCTCCACTCCTCCCCGTTCCTTCCTCGCCTTGCCGAACCCGCCGACAACCCCGGTCCGCCGCACCCGAAGCCCTCCTCATCCCTGGCTCCCCCGCGGGCGTGCAGCACATGGACGGATGCGCCGCGGCACGCTGAGTCCTCCGGTGTGCCGGGCGCCGCCGGAGGTGGCCCGTGCCGCCCGGGAGAGCGCCGGCGCCGCTCGGCCTCGCCTCCCCTGCCTCTGCTCTGTTCGAGCGGGAGGTAGCAGATGGCCTGAGCCCCGGGCCCCGCTCGTCAGTGACCCGGTGGGCGGACCCCACCCGTTTAAGTGGAGACGACTTCCGGCGTTGCCGTCTCCCTCACGCGAAGGCGTATTTCCAGGAATACGCCTCCGACGTGGCCCCTGCGCGCGTGCAGCCGAGCCGCTGGGCCGGCCCAACTGTTAACTCTCGCCCAGCGCGCCTGATAAGGTTAAAGCCTTTTTCCCTTTTGTCTTTTTCCAGTGAACTTCTAAAATCCATAGAATATTCATTTTATCTCCAAATTTGATGAATCAAATTTCTAGTAGTTTCTAAATTCATTTCCTATCACATGGTGCTATTTGCACATTTTTCCATAAAGATTTTCTTCACAAATATTTATCAAATCCTATCTTTCCTATTTTAGTGATAAACTTTAGAAAATCACAGAGAGCTCAAATTTGATCCAAATGCTATGATTCAAATTCCTAGATGTTTCTAAGTTCATAACTTAGTTTATGAACATTTTTATTAATACTTTCTGTACCACATAAATTATTGAGCCATTTCTTCATATTTATCAACTTTGCAAATTCATAGGAAATTCATTTGAACTCCAGATCCAGTGAAACCAATTCCTAGATGCTTCTAAAATCATCCTTTGCTAAATGGGTGTCTTTGCTCATTTAAAAAAAACATGTTTCTGTACACTTCTTGCAATTCCATAAACCCCTTGATTCCATCATATCACAATGTTTAGAAATATCCACTTATCCAGTTCCATTGAAATCACTTTGGTCATTCCTCATATGACTAGAGGTATCCTAGAAAAGTCAACTTCATATTTTTAGAGCACTTTTATTTTTGCCTTGTGGTGTTGCTTATTATGATTGTTTCCGACGTTAGTTGACGAAGTAGACGGAGTACTCGGAGAAGGACCAGAAGACTTGAAGACTCAGATGAACCAGGCAAGCAGCCCTTTGACCATGTCTACGAGACCCTTTTTATGCATGTCATATGGCACTTTTATTGCTTGCATCGAGATCATGATGAGATGGTAACCACTTTGGTGGGTTGCTTTCATTACTTCCTCGTTGATACCTGCATTATGCATGACCCTACCTTCTTATGAGGGTTATGCCGGTTGGAGTAGATAGGATGCAAAGTAGAGCTACGCAAAAAGGGACGGGAATATGCACGGTAATGGAGGCAAAGTATTTTCAAAGGACTTTTCGAAAACCCCGTCGGGTGCCACTTATGCCCGAGGGAGATAATGAGTTGGGTAACCACTTGATGACGAAGTGGTGTACCGAGGCAAGTATGTGTGTTGTTTTCGAAAACGGATTAGATTTAAGATTTGTTGACTGTCCCAACCTTACATGCGCAACCACTCTACCCTTATATGGGAAAGGGCATTATTGATTACCTAGGCCGATACTAGCTTGGAGCCCGCATTACTAGTGATGGTGGAGAGTTGGTGCTCTCTCTCGGGACGGGGTCGTGCCAGGTAGGGCGGCCATGACTGTTTTCACAGGGCACCGGATACACCGTTGTGTCCCCTCTCGGATGTTACGATCTCGAGTGAGTCTCGTATGATGTACATCGTGAGGATACGGAACAACGAGTGGACTCCTTGTTAGTGTCTTCTAGGGAAAGGTAGTGATCGGGTGCTTACCCCGGGTACTTGAGGTACCGCGGGTCGTGGATGACATGGAAGTTCCCCGGATCTTGTGGGTAAAGTGTGCAACCTCTGCAGAGTGTAAAACTATTCGAATAGCCGTGTCCACGGTCAAGGACAGTTGGGCGGTGCTGCTTAAACTACGTCCACATGTTTTCAAACCAGTGTGTGTGATGGATAAGTGGGAAGAACTATTTGGGTCAAGACAAGGACTTGACATGATTGAGTTGGGTTGGTGCCCACTCTATTTATGTTGATATCTGTAACCTGTCCTCATGGTTACTTGAATTCTCCTGATGCATGTCTTACAAGTTGTTGAACATATTATTGCACTCAAAACTAGCTTTCCGCAAAACTTTGCCTATATCATGCATTGTTGTATCTTGAGCCAAAACATGGGTTGCTTGCGAGTACATTCAAAGTACTCATTGGCTTGCCACTGGTTATTTTATTGGCCAGGCATGAAAGAACATGGTATGAAGAAGAATGCTTTGGTGACGAACATGCGAGCTAGGACGCTTCCCAGTCAGAATGCCTGTAGGGTTAAGGCAGATGGCATGGGTCCAAGTTATCGACGAAGATTTCCGTTGCAATGTTATACTCAAGGCTTGACCATAATGGTCCTACTTGTGTAATACGGTATGTATGGATGTAAGACTCTTGTTATTCAGCTTCTGTGTGTTCAGTGAGCATTGATCTCTGGGATCACTGTACACGTGCATTCGGTGATCACGACTTATGAGTAGGGGTCCCCACATGACGGCTATAGATGACATGGTAGTTCCTTATAGCCATTGGCTGGCTATATTATTAACCATGCTCTAATGCATTTTTCAAAACCGCCTTTGACTATTAACAAGATTAATAGTACATGAGATGTATAATGTGAAAATTATATCATTGGAAGCTCCTTTCACATACGAATTGGACCGTATGCTTTGTGTAAGTTGCATTCCATATATTATTACTCTAACATTTGGTCAAAGTTAGCTTCAAAAAACGCATTAGGCCATGTAGATGGAAGGAGGGAGTAGTAGTGGAAGTGGATCCTCTGACGTAAGTATCCCTACCTTACCCTACCTTTCGTTCACTTACTGGCGGACCCCATGCTTGCTAGGCCCCGCATGTCAGTTACTCAATGGGTTCGGCCATATCAGGGGATCCTCATCCATAGTATACTGCCTCTGTTTTTATTTACTCTGCATAAAACGGAGGGAGTGGTAGTATAAATGACGCGGGCGGGGGAGGGGGAGGGGCATCGGTTTGCTCTCAACTGTGGTCCCACAAGCGAGCGAAAATGCAAGACAAGGCACATTCCATTCGGTGAGCGATGTGGTGGGTCCAGCGTGCCGGGGTGCAACGCAAACGCGACAAGAGTGATGTACAGTCAAAACTGATTGACCGGTCATCACTGGAACCACTATTCACACTAGAACCTTCACTGCTCGGCCTACACCAGCCACTGCCACAAAACCACACCTCCTCTCCAGCCCATCCCCCACCTTTCGATCCCCTAGCCCGCATCAAGCGTCCCCTTGTTCTCCAAGAAGCCATGGTGCGCCGCAAGATCATGTACTACAAGATGCTGACGCCAGAGCGCCGTGCAGAAATCATGGCGGCGGTCGGCGCCACAGACCTCCGTTCCCAAGCTCGCTTTGCGGCGGGCCAATTCCCGAGTTCTCTGGAGCCAAGCTACGAGGAGGAGGAAGCCGATCCAATGTTCATGGCGGAGGTCGCGACGCAGAAGGCACCCGATGGGTATGAGACGATGGACGTCGACTACGTGTCGGCGTCCAGGTCCCCCATGGTGCAGGCGGACCAACGGTTCAACCTGGCGATACTAAAGGAGGACCGGGAGGCAGAGGCTCAACTTGACGCGGAGCGTGCACATGCCGCTGCCATCAAGGCTCTCCTGCAGCGGAACTAGATGTCGTGGATGTGACGAGGGCGGTGGAGGCTCAACTCGAGGCTTAGCGCGCGGATGCCACTGCCATCGAGGCCCTCCTGCAGGCGGAACCAGACGTCCTCAACTTGAACTGGGCGGCGGAGGCTCAACTCGACGCGCAGCGCGCGGATGCTGCTGCCATCGAGGCCTTCCTGTAGGCGGAACCGGACGTCCATGACTTGAACTGGGCAGCGGAGGCTCAACTCGACACGGAGCGTGCGGATGCTGCTGCCATCGAGGCCCTCCTGCAGGCGGAACCAGGCGTCCTCGACTTGAACCGGGCGGTGCTCTCGTTCGTGCAGAGCGCCCGTACGCTCCACGTGAACGAGTAGCTGGAGGCCGAGGAAAACCACGGTGCGGAGACACACGTCGGCAGCTACGGCTGGTTCGCGCCAGTAGCTAAAAACGATGAGGCTGTCTCGTTCCGTGAGCAGTGATAGTTTTTTCTTTATGTTGTTGTTCTTAGGGATCTTTTGCTGTGTAAAAACATATATTGTTATGCAAGTCGCCCGACTTTCATCATTTGGGTCAGTCTACCATTTCAGGCTGTTGGATGAATATCCTACGTCTCCTAACACTTCTTCCTCACCTCTTCTTCTTCCCCAACATACCATCGCACAGGCCGTACGGATCCTCCCCAACATGCGGTTGGATAAATATACTGTATGAATGAAAATTATGTGTCAGCGGTAGGATGGCTGAGTTTGGTTTGTTCACATGCAGTAGCACATGTCAGTGAGGGTGCGTTCCCTTGGTTGGGTTTGCGGCGTGCAGGAGCGACCGTGTGAGGGTTCGGTGCGACCGCGACAGCCATGCGCAAGTGTACCTCCTTTCCATTTTGAAAACTTTAGGCAAGCTTGGCAAAAATGTGTGGTGAAGTTTGGCAATGCGAGGCCTAGACCTAAACAGGACAAGTACGTATGTACTAGGAATACTTGTGTTAATAAAGAAAGGCGGGGGTTTCCTTCGCGGGATTAATCGATACAAATCCTCATTTGACGTGTCAATTAATGAATATTTTTTTCTCCAAAGCCCAAAGAGCTAATCATCTCACTCCTCATCGCTTGATTAATGCAGCACCATGCAAACCAACCTTCTCACTTCCGCATGCATGCACGGGTATATTAATGTCCTTGGTTGCTAGTACGAGGCAAACCTAATCAATTTTGCCTCGATTAGTGTTAGTGGCCTTTTGCCAATTGTAATTTTGATATACTGGCCTTGTGTACAAAAAAATGGAGGTAGTAACTATTTGACTTCATTCCCCATTGCGGTGACGTCGACGATATCTCGAACGTTGTGGTTTGGCGAAGTGCATTTGACGGAGAACACCGTTGAGGGAGACCACCGGACGCAAGTGTCGCCTGCAAGCTGAGACAACCGCCTTATTTGCATCCAAGAAGTCCGTTGAACCAAAGGACGTGTAAATGTACTAGTACTACTAGTACACAATAGCGTCGTTTGTCCAGCTTAGTGCAGTGAGGTGGTTTCTCGAAGAAGACGATGTAGAAGCGGAGTTAGCAAAGAGTGAAATGATGGTTGCTTCGTCCGTGCTTTGTGATTTGATGCCTCAATGCTTTGTGATTTGTGATAGAAGGGACAGGGGAGTAGACTCTGTGCTCTATAATGTACATGCGTCCAAGCACGGGAGCAAGAGGAGAGACGTTGCATTTTTCTATTCCTTCAATCAATCAATCAGGGAGCTTCGGTTCCATCTTTTTGGCTTTGGCAGCATCGTCCATAATGGTTCCCATAGATGCCAAAAGCTGTTTTCACATTTGGCTACACATTGTGGATGCCCTTAACCGTACCACTTGGTTTTGCTCCTGTGTGCTATCTATACAAATCTCAATTATATTGATCTAAAAAATTATAGAATCAAGATTAGTAAAAAGGAGATGATTTTGCCGCGCGGATGGCGGGGGAGGTTTCTTATTTTTCGAGGACGTTGGCTTGGCGGTTTTCTAACATGAGGGCCCACATGTCAGTGCTTTCCCAAGCCGATCCGCGTCCCACATGAGGAAGAACAATGGCAGAAGCAACACATGGTTAACTTGAAGAAGATCTTATAAAAAAACATGAAGAAGATAAGGGAGAAGCGGATTCAGCAACGAGTGAAAATCATGGTTACTTCATCCCTCCAACTTCTTTTTTTAGCATTATTACTTCGTCCCTCCAACTTAACTGCGGGAAAGGTGCAACTTTGTGATTTGACGCCTCATTGCTCATTACTACGTTGGCGCCATGACTGGGGTGCTTCGCCCCTGCTGCTCTGCACTGTATTTTGGTTTGGCACGTGGACTTGGTAGCATGATGTCCCACATGTCGGCGAACGGGACTAGAACATTTATGAAAGCAAGCGCTCCACTCTTACGTCGAAGGAGTACACGACACGGCGGCCCCATGAACTGTCACTTGTACTGTATAGTACTATAGTTTTGCTGTTTCACGCGATCCATCGATACAAACCCGATTAAACAGGAAAGGGCGGGATTTTTCCCGCGCGGTAGATGATACTGGCCATACATTTCAAATGCAATTTTAATGTATGCAAACTGAATAATTAAGTAGCAATATGATATCTAGTAAAACTAAAAATACATATGATTTATTGTGTTAGAGTGTAGTAGTAGTAGTGCTGTATTGCATAGTTGTTAGATGTAACATGCGAGAACATGTATAGATGTAATTTTGGACGGCCTACAGAGAGAAAAGCGTAATACGGTCACCGAACTTCCGAATACGCTCAATATGGGCACTATATACATTTTGCGGTGATTATACGGTCACTTGCTCACCGTTCAACATCGGATTGCACTCTGTTGACCGGCCAAATAGTCTGCATGGCACCATGTTGACTAGTTAAATTGACCATGTTCCTTGTGGGTCCCACATTTTAGTTGACATAGGAAAAGTTCAGATAAACACAAATTTACCCAGGCGCGACAAGAATCCAACCCGTCTGCGGGAATCACCTGGTTGTGTATGTGTCTGTCAGGGCCTGATGTGTGCACATCCACGTGTAGGTTGAGCACTTGAGCGTGAGAGTGTGTGTTGGTCGTGTGGTGTGTGCATGCATGCGTGCGTGTCTGTGTGCGTGTGAGTGTTGCGTGCGTGCGTGGTTGCATGTGTAGATGTGAGTGTTGCGTGCGTGCGTGGCTGCATGTGTTCGTGTGAGTGTTGTGTGCATGCAGTTCGTGTGCTTGTGTGCGTGTGTGTATAATCACCACACCAGCTCATGTGTGTTCAAATAGACGACTCAACATACCAGTACAAGGCCACCTTGTCCGCTGTGCCCGCGGTCATGACTTCGAACCACCGTCCAATATTTTTTTGTCGTTTGTGTTCATTCTTACTAGCAAGATGCCCGTGCGTTGGACGTAACATCAAGATGCATTTGTATGACTAGTTTATCTTGTGAGAGAAAAGGATGAATGAGGGAAGGCCTTATTTGCAAATGTGGAGAGGTGTGTGGGTACCTTTTGGCAAAATTGCCATAGTTTCCTTCCTATCAGTCAGATATAAATCGGACGGCCTATGTTGCAGGATGGCAAGCACACCATCCTCACCAACTCTGTTTTTTACAAGACTGTAGAAGAGTAGATACAAGCCGATAGGTGGGACCAATGGTAGTGAGATAATGTGATGCAACACTAGAGGTGCCACGTGGAGCGTTTAACTGGTCAACTAGTCGTGTCTTGAGCAAATACAGAGCTGTACGGTGAGCCCGTGACTGTATAATAACCACAAAACATAAATGGTGACAGTAATGAGTGGATTCTGAAGTCCAATGTACGTATCATGCTTTCTCTCCAAATACAATGATCGTCACTGTATATATCGCGAGAGAAAGATGAAACATGTGTGAATGTGCTAGGGGCTTCCTTTTAGAGGACCTGGAGATAGTTTGTGTACGTACGTGAAAGGGGCATAGAGAGGGTGTATGCGATGGGGAGAGCGATGCTCTTCGTTTCTCTTTATTATGACTAACTTTATATATAGTATAAAAATATAAAAATTCACAGTGCAGAATAAATATCATTGTGGGCACCATGCAATGCAAATTAAAGTGCATACTCCTCCATATAACTTTGTAATGTTGTATATATGTAGAAATTCTAAAATAATTTTTTGGCCACACTTTATTCAAAAGGAATGTTGTATGCGAAATTAACGCGAAGAGAGGGCTTTTTAGATCAATGGGGTACGTGATGTAACATGTGTGAATGTGTAGTTGATGTATTATGCAGGGCCTAGAGAGGTATGTGTGTGTATTACATATTCGAGAGAGGCATGGATAGAGGGGCCGGCAGGGGAAGGGGGCGTGGGAGAGATAGCACGAGAAATGAGAGAGGTCTAGAGAGAGAGAGAGACTAATATGATGCATGGCGAGAGATTCCCTTGAGTGTGTATATGCAAGGGGGGAGGGGATAGAGGCACGAGGATATTATTTTTTGTGGTGTCTGTGTTGTTATGTGTGGGTTATAATAAGATAGCGAGACCTGGGGGCAGAGGTGAGGCATTTGATTCGGTTCTGTCCTGCGCCACATTGGTCGGCCCATTACGCATTTAGGGAGACCCATGGATGACTTGTCATACAAGACAACAATAGTAGAATTCTGAAGGACTCTGCGTCCACTTACAAAGCCGGCTAGGATTTGTAACCCTCTGTTATTGGACTAAGGTAACCCCTTATCTCTGATATTACTATTCATCCAACCTAAATTTAAGGGGCATCCTACAAAATGCTCTGCTATCGTCGAATAGGAAGAGAGGTGTGAGACAATGCGTGAGAGACAGGCCTAAAATAATGTGCCTACAGGAGACACATAGGAAGGTCTATGTATATAGAAAGGGTCGATGGGGATTGTGCGTCTGTATGCTTGTGAGAGGAAGAGTGCTTGTGATGAAGGTTAGTGAAAACAGTCGTAAATGCACTACAAAAAAACGACACATCCGTGACATTTTAGGCCGAACTAATTTTTCTTGTCATACTTATGACACTTCTATGACGAAAATTGTGACAAAACCCAGTATCATCATAGATGTGGTGGGGTCCTACTTCTATGTCAAAAAATCATGACAGAAAATGGGTTTTTCATCCTGGGCGGGCCGGAGACGCAGCTGCATGACATTCTTTGGGCCGTCCATGACGGAAAAAAGCATGGTAGAAGCGAGGGCGAGGAAAATATCGGGGAGTTCCCGGTTACGTTGGGTGGTCAGGGGCCGAGCAATGCGTGTTTCTCTCGTACGTACGCGCGTGTGTGCGAGGCGTTGGGCTCTAACTGAACTCGAGCGAGGCGTTGGGATCTAAGTGAACCCGAGCGATTGCACTGTAGGCTACGCGTTACTGAACCCGAGCGATCGATTGATCGCTTGCCGTTAACTGAACCCTAGTGATTCCTTCGCTACTACTGCTAACTGAAGCCGATCGAACACTGCTGCCTCCTTCCCTGGATGAACAGTGAATGTTGTTGAGGGGGTTTGGATGAACAGTTCCCGGTGGGGGGTTGGATGGACAGGAACCCGTGGTAGTAGAGGTCGTTGCCGCTGGATGAACAGTACGCCAATCGATCGAGCCAGTGGATGAATAGGACCTCGTGGAGGGATGGATGAACAGGACCCCGTGGAGGGCTGGTTGAACAGTAGCTGGTGGAGGGCTGGTTAAACAGTAGCCGGTAGAGGGCTGGATGAACAGTAGCCCGTGGGGGGTGCTTAAACAAGACCCCCGTGGAGGAGCACGCGGTGGAGGCTGGATGAACTAGAGTCCATGGATGAACAGTCGCAGGTGGAGGCTGGAGGAGGTCGACGGTGGATGAACAGGAGCCCGTGGAGGCTGGAGGAGGTCGACGGTGGAGATGAACAGTATCCCTTGGAGTCCCGTTTTGCGGTACGCCACACCCCTCCCGGTGAACAGGACCCCCATTTCGATCGTAGCGCTCCAACCCAAGTCTGTTTCCTCTGTTTTGCGATACGCCACACCCCTCCCGATCAACAGGACCCGTTTCCACCGTAGGAGGTCCGTTTCCTCCGTTTTGCGGTACGCCAGACCCCTCCCAATGAACAAGATCTGGTTTCCACCGTGGCCGGTCGAACACAACGCCGTTTCCTCCATTCTGCGGTACGCCAGGCCTTGTTTCCATCGCATGTTCCGTACAAGCCGGTTGGCTCCCAATGGACACGATGACGATGCAGTTTCTCCATTTCAACCCAGCAATGTGCGTGAGTAGGCGTTCGAGACCCCGCCCGTATGTACGTATGTGGCCGTATTTACTTTCTTGCAACATGGCCGTTGTACGTACGTGTACATGCTACGTGCGTGCCTCTACCACAACACGTGCGTGCCTCTACTATGACACATGCCCTTCCTTACACGACCACGGTACATCACTACAGCCTACAGACAGACCAATCGTACGTACGTACACGTTCGCGACCAGAATGACAACGCTACGTACGCTTCGACCAGGTGGGTCCCGACTGTCAGGCACTTCCTTACATGAGAAGATGTAGATGGTGGGTCCCAGCAGTCAGGGGGGCAAATCATTTTTTGCCCGTAATATGGAGGCACTTCCTTGTGTGCCAAGATGTAGCTGGTGGGTCCCAGCAGTCAGGGGGAGAAAACATTATTTTTCAGGGTAAAAAAGATGCAGTTGCATGCATGCGTCCATGGGAGTGGTGTGTCCCCACTGTCAGCCTATCACGTACAGTCATCTTTCGATGACTCTTGGTTGTTGACCACATTGACCACACCATGCCGAGCACACCAAGGCTGGTGGACGACGGTGTCGGTGTCAAAATCGGCGGATCTCCTGTAGGGGGTCCTGACCTGTGCGTCTGAGGTCGATGGTAACAGGAGACAGGGCACACGATGTTTACCCAGGTTCGGGCCCTCTCTATGGAGGTAATACCCTACTTCCTGCTTGATTGATCCTGATGAATATGAGTGTTACAAGTTGATCTACCACGAGATCGTAATGGCTAAAACCCTAGAAGTCTAGCTTGTCTGATTATGATTGTCCCTATGTACTAAACCCTCCGGTTTATATAGACACTGGAGGGGACTAGGGTTGTACAAAGTCGGTTACAGAGAAAGGAATCTTCATATCCGAATGCCAGGCTTGCCATCCACGCCAAGGAGAGTCCCATATGGACACGGGTGAGAGTCTTCGGTCTTGTATCTTCACAGCCCACCAGTCCGACCTATGTCCAACAGGCCGGACGCCCGAGGACCCCTTAGTCCAGGACTCCCTCAGTAGCCCCTGAACCAGGCTTCAATGTCGATGTGTCCGGCACGCAGATTGTCTTCAGCAATGCAAGGCGGGTTCCTCCTCCGAATACTCCAAAACAGCCTTCGAATGCAAAGAACGTGTCCGGCTCTACCAAACAAGTACCACACACAACCGCAGAGAGTATAATATTTCACGAGTCCAATCTACTGACAACTTTTGGTTGCGTGATGCCACGTCACCACCCGGTCATTATTTCGAACCATTTTTTGGCCTGCCGCTCCATGTTTTGAGATCCGGTTTTACTGGCATGTCTTGTCAAAGCAGAGATCGTGTCCCCTTATTGCGGGATTCTCATCAATACGAGCATGGCTAATCCAACCGTCCTGTTGGCATAATTGTTTGGGAATAGGCAAGTTTTAAGGCCCGTGAGGAGGTGTTTGATATTCACCGCCTTTATAAAGGGGCACAGACCCGTCCTTCTCCTCTACGCCTGCCTCTTCCTCAACCCTTCCAACCTCGAGTTCCAGTACCCAGGTTTTAATTGCTATGAGCCTCTTGGTCATGTCCGGATCCAGCCCTCAAGGCTGGTGGGTGGCTTCTTCTGTCACAGAGGAGGATATTGAGAAGCTCCGAGCGGCAAGATACCTGACCGCGGAAATCCCCCACAGGCTCCCTGCTAAAGGGCAGGTTATTCCTACCCCCAAATCCGGCAAGAGGGTTGTATTCATCTCCCACTTCCTCCGGGGCTAGGGTTCGCTCTCCACCCCTTTGTCCGTGGGCTCATGTTCTATTATGGACTAGATTTTCATGATCTAGCCCCTGACTCTTTTCTTCACGTCTCGGCATTCATCGTCAGGTGCGAGGCCTTTCTCTGTATTCCCCCACACTTTGGCTTATGGCTCAAGACCTTTAATGTGAAGCCGAAGGTGATCGAGGGGAAGCAAGCAGAGTGTCGCGGTGCCACAGTGAGCAAGCTTACCAACACTTCTTGGCCAATAAGCTCTTTCACGGAATCCTCCAACTTATGGCAGCGGGAGTGGTTTTACATCACTGAACCCCGTGGCACCAAGTGGGCAGCTACAACTATGTTCCGATCTGGCCCTCCAGTACAGCTCGCATCATGGATCAATAAGGGGTTGGACTGGGGATCAATTGACGAAGTGCATACACTACAGAGCCGCTTTCGGAGTCTCCTTGATAAGGACACCGATCTTATCAACGTAATCCAAGTAATGCTTGTCCGCCGGGTCCTGCCGCGCCAGCGACGGTCCCTTCGCATGTGGGAGTTCCATCCAGAAGGACAACGAACCCTTGAGAACTTCTTCGGCACAACGCACAAAGGAATGTGCAAGTTATTTATCGGGACACGAAAATAGTGGTCGGACACCTCTGAGGATGTCGGCCTTGACTGCAACCATCCGTATACCCCGGTAGCACTCAACTCTTGAACACAGCTTAGTCAAATATCCATAATAAAATACTGAGAAAACCATCTACTTGCAGGGCTGGATAAAGAAGGCGGGGCGAATTAGGTGTACGGTCCCTCTTCCCGAAGACTCAGCTGATCCCATGCTAACAAGGATGCTGGCCCCGGCACCATACCAGGTGCCGGTGAAAGAGGACAAGGAGGAGAGAGGGAAGGCCAAAAGTGGCATCCATTCGGAAGGTACACCAGGTACTGTGTCCGGGGAGATTAGGGCCCCCCTTGCAAGGACAAAAGAAAAGAAGAAGCTAACATCCTTTCTCCCCGTGGTAAGAAAAGGGCCGCCCCCGAAGGTCGGGAGGTAGAAGCTCCTAAGTGAAGGAAAAGGCCTCTGTTAGGCAGTTTGGGCTCGGAAGATGACGTTGTCGCACAGTTCTTCCGTAAGGACAAGCCTTTGGCCGAATCGTAAGTGAACAAGGAGATTCTAAACATATCCCGTTCGTTTCATGTTCCAAGGGTAACATCTAATATACGTTTCCAGTCCAGCGCGCACTCTTCCTCACCAGTCCTCCTCCTCGGGGGATCTGCTTCCGGAGATGATGGAAAGCGAAATGCCTCCACAGGCCTCCTTGCCCGATAGAGCGGACGACTTTGAAGTGTCGTCCCGGAGGACCTCTCCCGATCAATAAGTGGGGCGGGCGACAATGAAGACAACGCCCAAAGGTGATACTTCAGTCGCCCAGGGTACAGGGTGTGCGGTCCCTTCGGGGACCAACAATGAAGGCCCCGGACTATTCGGTTTACATTCGAAGACGACTCTAGGGTCCAGTAAACATATCCCTTCAAAGGGAGTCTGTACCCCTGCAGGTGCTTCCAGGAATCCGGATGCGCCGGATACATTGATGGACATGTTGCGACCTGCGTCTGTGTCAGAGGAACATCGTGCCTTGATGGGTACGGTGATTGGGAGGATCGGATTCTGTCCGCGAAAAGCGGATTGAATGAAGCTTTCACGGGCCTGCTAAGAGGCTTCGAGGTACGCAATGTAATATTTTCAATTGTGCTCTATGCGCAAAATGCACATGTGTATAGATAGTAGCCCCTGAGACTCTGGTTGGCGTCCAAAGGGAGGCAATCAGAGGATAGAAAAAGATATACCCAGGAAATAATCTAACTAATTGGAACACAGGTTGTTACATCCATGGCGACTGCCCACACTACAGAGGTTGCGGCCTAAAGCAGAAACTTGACATGGCGGATGATGACATCACGCTTATTAACAGGCGGCTCGACGAGGCGCAAGGTATGTTTTGGGGCGGCCAGTATATGTATGTATAATAATATGAGCACTAGGATGAGTATTATATACTGAGACATGCACAACTGCAGATAGTGTTCCCGCGGTTGAGACCCTTCGGGCGGAGCTTACCCGAGCCAAGGAGCAAGTCAGGATGAGTAATGTGGCTGCCAAGAAGGCAGCTGAGGAGTTAAAGGCCGAACAGGCTGCTCGGCGCCAGTGCGAGGAGAAAATATCTTCCATAGAGCGAGATCTAAAGGATGCCACTGGCAAATGCCAAGCACTCGAGGAGGAGAACAAGGCCAAAGCAGCCGAACTCGAGAAGGCCTTACAAAAGGCGATAGAGGCACGATCTGAGTCTCGAGCGGCTCGGGAGGAGATCCGGCAAGCCGGGGAGATAGCGGCCGGTAAGCCCATTCTATTACAGACTAAATTCGGTGATCCGAAGTATGCCCCGCTTAATCATTTGTGGAGCTCTCTAGATGCATTCTTGTACTTGCCGAAGAGTGTCGCCGATGTGGTGCAGTTTTACCAAGCGCAAGAAGGTTATGCAACGGAGAAGCTTTTCTGGTCACAATTCGGCACGTCAAAGCGCCCGCTGTTGCTGAACGAATAGATGGCCCAGTGGGACGAGCTCCACAAGATATATGGATCTGCCATGAAGGAAGTCATGGTTCGGCTGTGGCTGACTGAGCCAGTTCTGAATAGTTATTTCGGTTTGGTGCAGCGACTTGTGGATGTGGTGCCGCGTATCGACGCCGTGAAGCGATTAGCGTTCATTGAAGGTGCACGAATGGCCTTTACCCATGCCAAGAGGTATTGGGCGAAGATGAAGGCCACCGATATTGCAGCGAAGAGTCCACCCGTGGGCAAGGACAAACACACGCCGGAGCATTATTTTGAAGATGTCCTAGAGGGCGCCCGCTTGATAGAGGGTCAATGCTCAAAGGATATGATTTTCGAGTGAATGCATCAAAATTGTAAAAACAATATTACGATATATTAAGGCTATGTTTTAATACTTTTGCTCAAAAGTTTTGGTTCCTTCTGTGCGGCCGTTGTTGTATAATCTGGAAGTTTTCCAGTTGTCGGCTTCGACCCCCTCGCATAAAATACAGGGGTGTTCGGAAAAGCACTTGATCACTCTTGACCCAACGTCTTGGTCCGTGAAGGTGTCAATGCGGTGAACCAGGCAATCGGACTATAGGGCTTTAACACTTTCACTTAGCCATAGGAGTTTGACGGTGGGTCTATGATATAGCCCCTGGTATGTATGCGGTTATCCCAATATGATGCGTTACATAGGTGACCTCAAGAACGGTCCTTCATGTAACACGGAAAGAATCGCAAAAGATTCTGATAAGTCATCGAGTCGTTGACCAGCTCTCGCCGCATCATGACAGTCAATTTTCAGCTTTCTCTACTGAGGTGCTTGACCATATGAACCAGAACCACAATCGCAGTAGTTCTCCCTTTACTACCCTAGCCGATTGAGTGGAACGTAAGATAGTAAGCACAGGAGTCGGGCGACCCAACTATTGACCAAAGACATGATTCGGAGCAGATGCATATAAGGCCAAACTCGTGACACCGAAGTGTGCTATGAAGCTGTTCGGACATGTCGGTAATTCATTTGTTTCCATATCGAGCCCCTGGCAATTTGTGCTGAGGTGCGTGTGTGAAACAACCGAAGAAGCAAAATTTAGTTCTTTAGAAAAAGCGAATACTGAATACGGATTATGTTCACTGGAGCCTGATTGATATGTCGATCGCCATTTTACAAATAATAACGCCACCGCCCAGGCTCGAAATAGAGAGTGCGGTCTACAAAAAATTATTTGGACCTCCTGTCGTACATCTGCGCCGATGACCAGGGAGTGCTTGTAGGCCTCTCTTATTTGGGAGTGCTTATAGGCCTGTGCGTATTGTGCCTCCGCTAATGACCAGGGTATTTTAAGTGCATAATTATGTATGCGCGGTACAAACTTCGCAGGTATATGAGGCGAACGATGGAGGCCAAACTGCTACTCCAACTCTGAGATTGATCGGTCCTGTTTAATAGAGACCGGCGGCTTAATGGTTGATGAGATACGCAGCTTGATGAGGCCACTCTGTGCTTCGGCTGTAGCAGCCGTAGTATGATGGGCGTAGTGTGGGACCGCATAAAAATGAGCAAAAGAGGTACGCCCCAGAAGTGCATGGTAGCTACTGCAGAACGGGACAATATCGAAGGTTAAGCCTTCGCTGCGGAAGTTGTTCGGCGAACAGAAAACGACTTCCAATGTGATGGAGCCCGTGCAGTGAGCTTCTACGCCGGGTACTGCTCCCTTGAGGGTAGTTATGGTGGGCTTGATTCTTGAAGAATGGATGCCCATTTTGCGGACAGTGTCTTGGTACATTAGATTAAGGCTACTCCCGCCATCCATAAGGACTTTCGTGAGATGGAACCCATCGATAATTGGATCAAGGACCAGAGCTGTTGAACCTGCGTGACGGATACTGACTGGGTGGTCCTTGCGATCAAAAGAGACCGGACAGGCCGCCCATTGATTAAATTTTGGGGGGACCGGCTCTATGGCGTAGGCGTCCCATGGTGCATGCTTGCGCTCCCCTATAGGGGTGTGCGTCACGTATACCATGTTTACTGTTTTTACTTTGGGGGGAAATTGCTTCTGACCCCCGGTGTTTGGTTGGCGAGTCTCTTCGTCATGGATGTCACTTGGCGGCCCCTTCCCCTTGTGTTGAACATTAAGCTTGCCGACTTGTTTGAAGACCCAACAACTTCTGTTGGTATGATTGGCTGTTTTATCAGGGGTGCCATGAACCTTGCTGGGCCGATCCAGTATCTTGTCTAAATTGGATGGTCCGTCTCTGTTTGCCTTGAACGGCTTTTTCCGTTTACCAGGTTTGGAGCCGCTGAATCCGGTGTTGACCGCCCTGTCTTGTGTTCCTTCATTATTATTGTGACGCTTGTGTTTATTGCGTTGTGGCTTGCCGTTGCCGTCTTGGACTTCGGAAGTGCCCGGATCACTGGCGTTGTTGCTTCTACAAGCAAGCCAGCTGTCTTCTCCTACGCAAAAGTGGGTCATCAGAGCGGTAAGGGCTGCCATGGTTTTTGGTTTTTCTTGACCGAGGTGGCGGGCGAGCCACTCATCCCGGACGTTGTGTTTGAAAGCCGCTAAGGCTTCGGCGTTTGGAAAATCAACAATTTGGTTCTTTTTAATTAAGAACCTAGTCTAGAGCTTCCTGGCTGACTCTCCGGGCTGCTGGATGATGTGACTTAAGTTATCAGCATCTGGTGGCCGGACAAATGTACCTTGGAAGTTATCGCAGAAGGCGTCTTCAAAGTCCTCCCAGCTGCCAATGGAGTTTTCTGGAAGGCTGTTTAGCAAGTGTCGCGCTGGTCCCTTTAGTTTTAGTGGGAGGTATTTGATGGCGTGGAGATCATCACCGAGGGCCCTGTGGATATGGAGAAGGAAATCCTCAATCCATATCGTGGGAACTGTTGTTCCATCGTATGATTCGATATTCATGGGTTTAAACCCTTCTGGGAATTCGTGTTCCATTACTTCATCGGTGAAGCAAAGGGGTGTGCGACTCCTCTATATCGGGGCAAGTCGCGACGTGGCTCGGATGGACTTTGTCTATGGTGTTTGGCTCGGGCGTGGTTATTTTTGTCGCGTCCGGCTAAATGGTCGTCGTCGTCCGTCAGCGCACGCCCCCGCAATCTGTAGATCGATCTGGTCTGACCTGCTCTACTGTCTAGGTCTTGCCGTAGGTCGTATGTATGTCCACGATCTGTTTTATCTCTTCATTTACGGTGGGGTAGTGCGGGCTGGTGTTCGTCTTGAGTTTCCGCATTGTCCCGGCCACGTGGTGGTCGATCCGCCACATTACACGCTGATGGTACGGGCTCCCGTGCCTCGTCGTCAAATTGAGGTAAAAATTTGCGCTTCAGGTAACTTTTGGTCGGGCGCTCGAGGCCTTATTGCTCGGCCGCTAGGACCTGAGTCCATCTGTTGTTGAGTGTATCCCGTTCGGCTTGAAGCCGTTGCTGCTTCCTTTTCAGGCTCCTCGCGTTTGTGATGAGATGTTGCTTAAAGCGTTCTTGCTCGAGGGGTTCTTCTGGCACGATGAAGTTTTCGTTGCCGAGACTTATTTCGTCTTCGGAGGGTGGCATATAGCTGTTGTCCTCTTAGTCGTCGTTCCCAACTTACTCATCGGGGTTACTCTGCCCTTTCTCCCCGCCTTCGTGTTCGGAAGCTGGTTTGATGAGGGCGTTTGGATCTTTGGCATTCTCCGGAGTACTATTTTCGCCGGTGTCGGTATTGCTTTCTTTGTTATGGCGTGATTTTCAAAGGCGCCGCTGATGCCGCCGCTTCGGTGGTTTATCAGCATATTGTCCTTAAACGGATCCATGCCGCGTCCTCGCCATCGTCTTTAGATGTATCCACCATATATATATCATACGTGGAGGTGTCCGCCCAGCGTCTGGTATGCGGTGGGCCTTGGGCCTGCTCCTCTTCAGCATCGTCGTACACACCGTCGATGTCTTCGGAGTCGTAATTGAGCATGTCGGTTAAATCCTCGACGGTGGCTATAAGGTGGGTGGTGGGTGCGAGAAAAAATTCCCTGCTCTCATCCCCTAATCTGGGTTGAGCATAGTTCGTACGTTGATCCTCTATAATGACAAGGGATCGCATTAGGTCCAGAGCCCCGCTTAAAGGCGAGGTTTGTTCGGAGAGAGGAAAATCCACGGAGTATGGCGGGAGGGATACTCCCAGCCGGACTCACACGGTGCCGAGTCCTAGGGTTCGGAGCCAGTGCCCGGAGAAGGGTCTGGCTTCATAATGGTTGCCAGCGACTCCACTTCAACTAGCTCCTCCGTACTGGGTTTGGTGGGCATAGACAGTCCGCGAGCTCGTGAAGTCTGTCTTCGGACATGGCGATGTATTCCAGATCTAAGGCCAGAGTGGGAATTGGAGTCGCGAATCCTTGGAAGATCAAATCTCCCCAGACGTTAGCGACATAGTCCAGGTTTCCAAAACTAATCCGGTGACCTGGGGCGTAGCAGTCGATCTGCTCTAGATGGCCAAGCGAGTTGGCCCGCAGTACGAAGCCGCCGAATACAAAGATCTGGCCGGGGAGAAAAACTTCCCCCTGGACTATGTTGTTGTAGATGATTGACGGATCCATTGAACCTCTTGAAGATGACGTAGCGGAACTCTCAATGAAAGCACCAATGTCGGTGTCAAAACCGGCGGATCTTGGGTAGGGGGTCTGATGACAAACAAGTATATGGGATCTATTGTAGTCCTTTCGATAAGTAAGACTGTCGAACCCAATGAGGAGCAGAAGGAAATGATAAGCGGTTTTCAGCAAGGTATTCTCTTGCAAGTACTGAAATAAGTGGTAACAGATAGTTTTGTGATAAGATAATTTGTAACGAGCAACAAGTAACAAAAGTAAATAAAGTGCAGCAAGGTGTCCCAATCCTTTTTGTAGCAAAGGACAAGCCTGGACAAGCTCTTATATAAGGAAAAGCGCTCCTGAGGACACATGGGAATATCGTCAAGCTAGTTTTCATCACGTCATATGATTCGCGTTCGGTACTTTGATAATTTGATATGTGGGTGGACCGGTGCTTGGGTGTTGTTCTTACTTGAACAAGCATCCCACTTATGATTAACCTCTATTGCAAGCATCCGCAACTACAACAGAAGTATTAAGGTAAACCTAACCATAGCATGAAACATATGGATCCAAATCAGCCCCTTACGAAGCAACGCATAAACTAGGGTTTAAGCTTCTGTCACTCTAGCAACCCATCATCTACTTATTACTTCCCAATGCCTTCCTCTAGGCCCAAATAATGGTGAAGTGTTATGTAGTCGATGTTCACATAACACTACTAGAGGTTAGACAACATACATCTCATCAAAATATCGAACGAATACCAAATTCACGTGACTACTAATAGCAAGACTTCTCCCATGTCCTCAGGAACAAATGGAACTACTCACAAAGCATATTCATGTTCATAATCAGAGGGGTCTTAATATGCATAAAGGATCTGAACATATGATCTTCCAGCAAATAAACCAACTAGCATCAACTACAAGGAGTAATCAACACTACTAGCAACCTACTAGTACCAATCCCGGACTTGGAGACAAGAATTGGATACAAGAGATGAACTAGGGTTTTGAGATAAGATGGTGCTGGTGAAGATGTTGATGGAGATTGCCCTCTCCCGATGAGAGAAGCGCTGGTGATGACGATGGCGATGATTTCCCCCTCCCGGAGGGAAGTGTCCCCGGCAGAACAGCTCTGCTGGAGCCCTAGATTGGTTCCGCCAAGGTTCCGCCTCGTGGCGGCGGAGTTTCGTCCCGAAAGGTTGCTTATGAATTTTTTCTCGACAAAAGACCTCATATAGCAGAAGATGGCCATCGGAAAGCCAACAGGGGTCCCACGAGGCAGGGGGGCGCGCCCAGGGGGGTAGGGCGCGCACCCCACCCTCGTGGCCAGGTGGGCCCCCCTCTGGTGAACTTCTTCCGCTCAATATTTTTTATTATTTCCAAAAATTACTTCCGTGGCGTTTCAGGACTTTTGGAGTTGTGCAGAATAGGTGTCTAATATTTGCTCCTTTTCCAGCCCAGAATTCCAGCTGCTGGCATTCTCCCTCCTTATGTAAACCTTGTAGAATAAGAGAGAATAGGCATAAGTATTGTGACATAAGGTGTAATAACAGCCCATAATGCAATAAATATCGATATAAAAGCATGATGCAAAATGGACGTATCAACTCCCCCAAGCTTAGACCTCGCTTGTCCTCAAGCGAAAGCCGATAACGATAAATATGTCCCCATGTTTAGAGGTAGAGGTGTCGATAAAAATAAAATACGGACATGAAGGCATCATGATTTTTCTCATAACAGCAACATATATGAATATTGTCATATGATTACTTATGCTCAAGTAATAATCTATTCACAATGCAGAAAGAGTCATTGGAGCAATTGCAATTTATCATAACATCAGAAAGAGTCTATGTCAGAGCTTAATAGCAAGTCCACATACTCAACTATCATTTCGTCTTTCATAATTGCTAACACTCACGCGATACTTGTGGTTACGGAGTTTTAATCGGACACAGAGAAAGATAGGGGCTTATAGTTTCGCCTCCCAACCTTTTACCTCAAGGGTAATGTCAACAATAATAACTCACGCTCCCCTACATCCAATTAGATATATCTATCAGGATCTTTCCAACATACCATGCTTGCCAAAGGATAAAACGAAAAAGGAAAGGTGAAGATCACCATGACTCTTGCATAAGGTAGAAGATAATAGTAAAAGATAGGCCCTTCGCAGAGGGAAGTAGAGGTTGCCATGCGCTTTTATGGTTGGATGCACGAAATCTTAATGCGAAAGAACGTCACTTTATATTGCCCCTTGTGATATGAACCTTTATTATGCAGTCCGTCGCTTTTATTTCTTCCACATCATAAGATCGTATAAAGCTTATTTTCTCCCACACTAATAAGTCATACATATTTAGCGAGCAATTTTTATTGCTTTGCATCAATGACAACTTACTTGAAGGATCTTACTCAATCCATAGGTAGATATAGTGGACTCTCATGGCAAAACTGAGTTTAAGGGCTTTTGGAAGCACAAGTAGTATCTCTACTTGGTGCTAAGAATTTGGCTAGCATGAGGGGGAAAGGCAAGCTCAATGTCGTGGATTTGTCACGGCAGATGTCCTTAGTGTCAGGACTTAGTCGCGAGGCCAACGCATCTATGTGGTAGCTTGAGAGGGGTTGAGTAGGACGAGAGACGCAGGGCGGATCAACACACAAGGCAAGGATTTAGACAGCTTCGGGCCCCGGGAAACATCATCCGGAATAGCCCTACGTGCTGTTTGAGGCTAGGTCTCATTATCATCCCGTGGGAGACGCCGTAAACCGGCTCTTGTGTCTAGCCCTAGAGTTTATTGATTGCTTGTAGCTTCTAACTTGTCCCGCTTTGGGGAGCCCCGCCCCTCCTTATATATGTTGAAGGGGCGGTTTACATGTGGAGTCCTATTAGGATTAGGACTAGTCTATCTCTAGTACAAACCGGGTACAAGTCTCGGTCTTGACTCCTTGTAAGGTAAATATTCCTTTCCTCTTGAACCGGCCCACAATAGTTGAACCGGTCTTCATGAACCGCCAGTCGGGCCACCTGGTCTTGTCGCTCCTCTGACCCGTCCGTCGGGTTACCATTGAGTTACAACGTCCAAGCGGGTTGCTTGTAAACCGCCAAGGTCAGGGCAGGTCTTCAGGTAAACCGCCAAGTCCGGCCGGTTTAACTTCTGGCCGGTTTACACCGCGGGGTATATCCCCGACATTAGCCCCCAAGTTTAGCTTGGATTTATCCATGGTAAACTTATGCTGCAAATAAACACCAGAACCAATTTGACAGGTTGTGCTCCGGATTAAGAATTCTTGTAAACCGGCATCTGATCATCCTTAGTCTTTGTCATTTCCTCCTTCTAGAAAATCCAGGTCAATAAGCCAGCGTCATACTCAATTTGCTGACATTGGTTTCTCACAGAAAAATATTGTGAAGAAATAATCCACTTGAGTCGGCTTCCAAAACGCCGGTTTAAGAAATATTAGTCTTGAAATGTTCATCTGATATTCAGCCGGTTTGAAGATGATCCCGGTCTTGAAAACTTGCCGGTTTAACATTACCAAATGGCCGGGTTGTAAAAACTGATGACCCCAGATTATGATTGTTGCAGACACCGGTTCATGACTGTTGCCAACATCGGTTTATGATTATTGATGACACCGGGTTGCAGCCACAGGGTCATAATGATTGGTGACGCCGGTACAATCTAACTTGCTTCAACAGAGAATTTGAAAATCTTTCTTCGATAATAATATAATACCTGTAGCCCCCAAGTGCCGGGTTGTCATGCTTGCAGCAACCTGGGACTTGTAATTTGATTGATGCCTCATAAAATTCCAACCAATGTAGCCTCCAAGGGCCGGGTCATTATGTAATTATCAGCAGGGACTTTGTAAGTATAATCTTGTAAACTTTGAACAGCAATGTGTAGCCCCCAAGGGCCGGCTCAGTAAGATAATATTGAGCTGGGACTTTGATATATACTTCTATGAAAATAACATCATATGATGTAACCCCTCATCATGGGGCTTGAATCCACGTCCACAAGGTTAAGAGCCTTGTGCTTTACCAACTGAGCAGTAGACCCTTCAATATAATAAAAAGCTTTGTACCTTGAATAGTTGACAGGAGCAATTGGTAGCCCCCAAGGGCCAGCTCATTACAATGTGATGAGTTGGGTCTTCAATAAGATGAGCAAAAATGACCTTGCATTAGCCCCCAAGTGTCATGGTGCATGCTTGCAGCAACATGAGACTTGCATATTTGATGTAATCTCAATTTTAAATAATGTAGCCCCCAAGTGCCGGGTTGTAAGCCTGCAGCGACTCGGGACTATTCCTTCAATTGTATAAAATGATAACCATTGTGCTAAAGCGACTTTGAAAACCTTGATCATAATATTAATAACCGTAAAAAATCCAGCCATGTTGGCCATTCAAGATAACATAATCTCGTATGAAAACCTTTATTCATCCAATATCATAATGAAAATTCAGCCAAGTTTGGCTATTTGAATAATATAACCCAACAATTTATAAGCGCATGATTCCAATGGCGCAATCCAAATATATACTGGCGACTTATAGTCCAAAGCCAGACCGGTTTAATAAACACCGGACAATCTCTCATCATAGACTGGCGATTTATCGTCTTAAAGCCGGGCCGGTTTAATAAACACCGGATAATTTATCATCATACTGGCGACTTATCGTCTTAAAGCCAGGCCGGTTCAACAAACACCGGATAAGTTATTATCATACTGGCGACTTATCGTCTTAAAGCCAGGCCGGTTTAACAAACACCGGATAAGTTATCATCATACTGGCGACTTATCGTCTTAAAGCCAGGCCGGTTTAATAAACACCGGACAATTTATAACCATGGGTTATTCAACCTGTTTCTGCATACAACAAGTTTAAAGTGTCCTGGCGGTTTACCGCCGGACGGGTCATAACGCCCAACATTTAGGAATAATCAAATATGAAATATATCATACCTGTGATATAGTCGGTTTACCAACTTTCCATAGTAGGGGAATTTTGAGTAATGATAACTCCTTCCATATTGCGCCGGTTTATGATAAACCGTGCCGGGCTGTGATAAACACCGGTTTAACAATATATAATACTGGTGACTTGTAGTCAAACCAGACCGGGCTGATAATCTCCGGATTATAACTTGATCATGTACTCACAACTTGTAGTTGAAAGCCGAGCCGGGTTGATAAACACCGGTTTACTCCATAATAAGATGGTAACAGGAAATTAAACCGGGCAGATAATCTCCGGATCATAACTTGATCATGTACTCACAACTTGTAGTTGAAAGCCGAGCCGGGTTGATAAACAACGGTTTACTCCATAATAAGATGGTAACAGGAAATTAAACCGGGCAGATAATCTCCGGTCTAAAAATGGACCGTGTTCCGCCAATTTAGCTGTTTGAACCGGTACAAAATACTGTCGGTTTAAAAAGTGCAAATAAAATAGCAACTTCTCAAGAAAGGCTATTAAAGCAAAAGCAATGGCAACAATTTTTTGCAAAAGAAGAGCTCTACTGAGCTTGGTCAGATGGAATTACCATGGTCAGACGCAACCAAGCCCCCCGAAGGCGTAGCAATGGTGCCAGTCAGCCAGGACCCCAAAATGACTCGTGGCGTTACGCCGGCCAAGTGGCATTGCATTGGTTCGGATTCGACCAAGCCCCCAAGTGGCTTAGTGGCCTAGGGCCGATCAAGTGGCATTGCATTGGTTCGGACACGACCAAGCCCCCAAATGACTTATTGGCTAAAAAGCCGGTCAGAAGGCATTACCATCATCAAGACATGACCGAGCTCCCATAAGGTGTAACTACGGTTCAAGTCGATTAGGTCCCCAACTGACTCAGTGGCAAATATGCCAGCCAGAAGGCATTACCGTCGTCAAGACATGACCAAGCTCCCAGGAGGTGTAGCTACGGTTCAAGTCGACTAGGTCCCCAACTGACTTTGTAAGGATAGCTATGTTCTCTTTGGTTCGAATACGACCTATGTTTGAACAGGAAGCCCCCTGTTTGAACCGCGCATCATGGCAGCAGGTCTTCAGTAATTTTTAACCTTTTTGCAAGAGATAAATTCTTCTTGAGCCGGGATCTTGAACCGGATCTTAAGAGCTTCAAAGCTTTGTGGGAGACATCTTTCCCTTGAACCAGATTTTAAACCGGAATCTTCATTTTCAGCCGGAAATTTTCTGACGGCTTTTAAACTTGAACTTGCGAGAAGTTAATTCCTTTTGTACCGGACATTGTTAAACCGGATTTGAGCGCTTCAAAGCTTTGTGGGAGACATCTTTCCCTTGAACCGGATTGTAAACCGGATATTTGAGAACTTCAGTGATACTGACTTCCTTTCAGCCAGGTTTCAAACCGGAATCCTTTCTGATGATCCGAAACTTATTCATTGAGTCGGGATTTTGTAACTGCCATATACTTTCTAAACCGGAAATTTTCTGACGGCCTTTAAATTTTCATCAACATAACAGTAGCCTCCGGGATCAGGTTATCTTTCCCTCCATCGTCCCCGGGTTCTTAAACCGGCTGCAACTGGCTTTGCTGCGTCATATCATCGTAGCCCTCAGGTCTCAAGGTGACTCGAGGAGTTGGCTTGAGATTCTCTATATTTGACCGTGATATAAACCGGTATGACTTGTATATCATTGGTGTTGATAACATGATGTGAATACACAGAAGGTTGATGTGACTGCGGCGGGTTGTAAACGATCCCGTATGAACCGTGTCAGCAACTCGGCCAATGGTTCCTTCCAACTAGCGATTTGAAGTTAACCAAACTGTAGCGGCGGTGACTTGTGCGCCTGCCCATTGATCCATCCAGTGCAGACGGCGGTTGATGATAATTTGCCTCCAATTTGCAAGAAAAACCGGGCTACCCAAGCTGTGACTTGTTCATACTCAATAAATGGCTCGCGCAGACAGGTGCGGCCCGGTATGTTGATGTAGACCGGACTGCGGGAGATGGCAGCCTGTGCATGCGCTAACGGGTAATTCGCATGGTCCTGACGAGTTGACGCGATCTGGATCGCGATATAAACCGGCACGGGTTATCCAATAGCTCAGTGATATAATAATCCCCTTTTTGCAACAGACAATTTGTCCTAATATGTTAGCCGAAAAATATCCACCGCGGAGCTGACGATCACCACAGTGAAACTGAAATCAGCCATGCGAGCAGACAGGTGAACCGGTCGCGGCATTGTAAACCGGTGCGGAGCAAGTAGTCCTCCGCGCCGCAAACCAGCGCGGTCGCGGGAGACGGCCACGGTGTTGTAAACCGGTGCGATCGCGAGAGTCGGTTACGACGCTGTAAGCCGGCACAGACGGGCGAGTCAATCGCAAGTGCGGTAAACCGCACGGACGGGCGAATCATCCACATGCGTTGGACGGATGTAAACCGAACAGCGGGGGCGGCGATTTGCATGTGTATCTGTCGAGCAGCATGGCCCGAAAGAACGCCACTGCAAAAACTATACTGGCACGCGCTCCCTGTCCGCGGTATAACAATACCTTTGTCATAAGTAATTATCCTGCATAAAAATATTTACAGTGCAAAGTAATTGTTATTTTGACAAAAACAATAAGTATTAGTAAGAGAAATTTAGATGGATATCACCTGATGTTTGTGAACGACAGATGGTCTGTGCGTAAATTCTGATTAGTCAACCCGGTACTTTCGATAGGCCGGACCGCAGGGCGGACAGTAAAACGACCGCAGCATCAGAAGTGGTTTCGGAGAGATGACTCGGTCGCGGCCTTGTAAGCCGGCGCAGACGAGCCAGTTGTGCTCGGCCGCAGGCGCGGGCGGATGTAATCCGAACATCGGGGCGGCGACTTGCAGATGTATCCGCCGAGCATCATAGCACGGACAAGCACTAGTGCAAAAGTGATGTTGACGCGCAGCCCTTAGGTGACACCTTTTGTAATGGTTCTGATTCATCTGGTTGATAGATAATCCATTCCACACGACAAAAACGGCGATTGAAGACAGCCCGGCGGTTTAACGCAGCAAGGACGGCTTTAAACGGCCATGACGGCTCAGAAGGAATCCTCTTGGTCTTTAAACACTTGGCCACCCCTTTTTTTAGACGTGAACTAGCACATTTGATAAACTCACGTGAGGGATCCTTGGCGGATATGTCTTTGTCCTTCCCATCTAGGAGTAAGTAGTGGTACTACTAGCTTTTGATTTTCGCATAAGCATTGGTGCTTGGTCCTTCTCGTAGGTGGCAGGGCTGTAGTTTCAGAGATGTGACAATGCTACTGTTTGCTAGGTCAACCGGATGGGCTTGAGCGTGTGTGTGCAGAGATGACTTGTGATTTGACAGCCGTGGTGCAGCGGAAGCCTTGTGTCCACCTCGGCGGACTGCCCGCACAAAAATCGATCTCCATCATTGCTTATGCATTGAATTGGCAGCAAAAGAACTTGTCGTCTCGGTGACTCACGACGCATCCCACAAACCGTCACGCAACCCTTGTTTCCTTTTATGATTTAGTGGTACGGGCCGAGCCGGAATCTGACAAAGTTGGTTCCTTGTCACCGTCAATTTGGACGCTGGCCGTTGACGCCTCGTCGCTATCCTTTGATTTCTTTTCCTTCCAACCTTGGTTTAGGGTCGAACCAATCTCATACTTGTTGTAATTACCGCTGATTGACAATATGCTAAAGATGCGTCCGGCGACGCACAAGTTGAAACCCTAATTTTCTCTCGTCTCAAACTTGTATATGCCGCTGCTGAAAAACTTTTCCAATCTTTGACTAACGAACTTCATAGTTGATGTGAATTCTTCCACACCGGCTCTTTGCTGATCCGGCAGGTCGTAGCTTCTCGAACCCTAAAAAGATCCCTTCAAGAACTCAACACCACCGTGCGCGGGCCCTACGGTGGGCGCCAACTGTCGTGGATTTGTCACGGCAGATGTCCTTAGTGTCAGGACTTAGTCGCGAGGCCAACGCATCTATGTGGTAGCTTGAGAGGGGTTGAGTAGGACGAGAGACGCAGGGCGGATCAACACACAAGGCAAGGATTTAGACAGCTTCGGGCCCGGGAAACATCATCCGGAATAGCCCTACGTGCTGTTTGAGGCTAGGTCTCATTATCATCCCGTGGGAGACGCCGTAAACCGGCTCTTGTGTCTAGCCCTAGAGTTTATTGATTGCTTGTAGCTTCTAACTTGTCCCGCTTTGGGGAGCCCCGCCCCTCCTTATATATGTTGAAGGGGCGGTTTACATGTGGAGTCCTATTAGGATTAGGACTAGTCTATCTCTAGTACAAACCGGGTACAAGTCTCGGTCTTGACTCCTTGTAAGGTAAATATTCCTTTCCTCTTGAACCGGCCCACAATAGTTGAACCGGTCTTCATGAACCGCCAGTCGGGCCACCTGGTCTTGTCGCTCCTCTGACCCGTCCGTCGGGTTACCATTGAGTTACAACGTCCAAGCGGGTTGCTTGTAAACCGCCAAGGTCAGGGGAGGTCTTCAGGCAAACCGCCAAGTCCGGCCGGTTTAACTTCTGGCCGGTTTACACCGCGGGGTATATCCCCGACACTCAACATGTTGGATGATCCATGACAACATACTTTATCTCAGATATAAGAAAACATAACCCATTACGTTGTCTTCCTTGTCCAACATCAACTCTTTAGCATGTCATATTTTAATGAGTGCTCCCAATCATAAAAGATGTCAATGATACTATATTTATATGTGAAACCTCTCTTTCCTTATTACTTCCTATTAATTGCAACGATGACCAAAGCTATGTCTGCCAACTCCCAACAACTTTTAATCATCATACTCTTTCTATGTGAAGTCATTACTCTCAACAAGATCAATATGAACTCTTTATTTCTTTTTATTCTTTCTTCTTCTTCTTTTTTCTTTTATTCACTCAAGATCATAGCAAAATAATCAAGCCCTTGACTCAACACTAATCTTTATTATATATAGCTCACGGACTCGATTACAAAGAGAGATTAAAAAGCAAAAACTCAAAACTAGATCATGTCATAAACTTTATTCTACTAAATCAAGATACTACTAATAGGATCGAACTAAGAAAAACGGTAAAGATAGGAGTGTGATGGTGATACGATACCGGGGCACCTCCCCCAAGCTTCGTAGTTGCCAAGGGGAGTGCCCATAACCATGTGATTATATCTCCTTTGCTGGTGAAGAAGGTGGAGGTGTTGTCGATGATGCGGGCTTGTCGTCCATCTTCCAAGGCATAGGCTCACCATCATAGAAGGATGATCGAGTCTCCAGGATCCTTAAATCTGCACCCAAACTCATCCTTTGGAATATATATTCATACTCACAGTTTTGGTTTTGCAGGTCATAGATTTGGGCTTGAAGGTGCTCAATCTTCTCATGAAGCTTGAAGATGGCCTCCCCGATGTTGTCGGCATCCAAATTGTGGTTGCTAGTGAACTCCGCGATCATCATGTGGTTGGAGTTGAGTCCACGTTCCACCATCCCCTGACACTTGAAAACTTGTTGCTCCACTGCTTCGAGCCTCGTCTCCACGCTTCCGATCCCCTTGTGTCCCTCTTCATCGCGGATGTGAAGCAACCCATCACGCATCTCAATGGTTTGAGGGTGTCGCAGCACCTCCGCGAGGTAAGGGTTGATGACCTTCTCGAAGAACTTGTCCTTGGAGGCACTTGGGGACGTCATGATAATCTAGAAATGTCAGAAAAAACAGCTCGAAACAAGAACAGAGGATAATTGCATGATAGAGGGGTCAAAACCTTCGGGAGAATATATAATGAATTTTTACCGACCAAAATACGTATCGTGCAAGAAAACGGAGTCCGGAAGGCACACGAGGTGCCGACGAGGTAGGGGGGCGCGCCCAGGGGGTAGGGCGCGCCCTCCACCCTCGCGGGTCCCTCGTGTCCTTCCCGGACTGCTACTTATTTTTCTATTTTTCTAAATATTCCAAAACGGAGAAATATTGCCTTAAAAACTGCTTTGGAGTCGGTTTACTTACCGTACCACATACCTATTCCTTTTCGGAGTCTGAAACGTTCCGTAAAGTGTCCCTTATGTATTCCTCCGGGGTTACGGTTTCAATAACATTGGTTTCAACATTTATGGGGTTACCTGAGATATAATGTTTGATTCTTTGACCGCTCACCACCTTCGGATTTGTGCCTTCGAAGTTGTTGATTTTTATGGAACCGGGATGGTAGACCTCCTCGATAACGTAGGGGCCTTCCCACTTAGAGAGAAGTTTTCCTGCAAAAAATCTTAAACGAGAGTTGTATAACATTACATAATCACCTACGTTAAACTCACGCTTATGTGTCCTTTTGTCATGCCATCTTTTAACTTTTTCTTTAAACAACTTGGCATTTTCATAAGCTTGGGTTCTCCATTCATCAAGTGAGCTAATATCAAATAACCTCTTCTCTCCGGCAAGTTTAAAATCATAGTTGAGCTCTTTAATAGCCCAATATGCCTTATGTTCTATTTCGAGAGGTAAGTGACATGCTTTTCCATAAACCATTTTATACGGAGACATACCCATAGGGTTTTTATATGCAGTTCTATAGGCCCATAATGCATCATCAAGTTTCTTGGACCAATTCTTTCTAGATCTATTGACAGTCTTTTGCAAAATTAATTTGAGCTCTCTATTACTCAATTCTACTTGACCACTAGATTGTGGGTGATAAGGAGATGCAATTCTATGATTAACATCATACTTAGCAAGCATTTTATGGAAAGCACCATGATTAAAATGTGAACCACCATGAGTCATTAAATATCTAGGGACTCCAAACCTCGGAAAAATAACTTCTTTAAGCATCTTAATAGAAGTGTTATGATCAGCACTACTACTTGGAATAGCTTCTACCCACTTAATAACATAATCAACAACAACTAGAATATGTGTATAACCATTAGAGGCAGGGAAAGGTCCCATATAATCAAAGCCCCAAACATCAAATGGTTCAATAACAAGTGAATAATTCATAGCCATTTCTTGACGTCTACAAATATTACCAATTCTTTGACATTCATCACATGACAAGACAAACTTACGGGCATCCTTGAAGAGAATAGGCCAATAAAAACCGGATTGCAATACCTTATGTGCAGTTCTATATCCCGCGTGGTGTCCTCCATAAGCTTCGGAGTGGCACTTGCGTAGGATCTGTTCCTGTTCATGCTCAGGTACACAACGTCTAATAACACCATCTACTCGTTCTTTATAAAGATGTGGGTCATCCCAAAAGTAATGTCTCAAATCATAGAAAAACTTTTTCTTCTGCTGGAATGTGAAACTAGGTGGTATGAATTTAGCAACGATGTAGTTAGCATAATCATCATACCAAGGAGTACTACGAGAAGTATTTATGACATTTAATTGCTCATCAGGACAGCTATCATCAATAGGCAGTGGGTCATCCAGAACATTTTCTAACCTAGACAAGTTGTTGAAGAAAATATGCCCTAGAGGCAATAATAAAGTTATTATTTATTTCCTTATATCATGATAAATGTTTATTATTCATGCTAGAATTGTATTAACCGGAAACATAATACATGTGTGAATACATAGACAAAACAGAGTGTCACTAGTATGCCTCTACTTGACTAGCTCGTTAATCAAAGATGGTTATGTTTCCTAACCATAGACAAAGAGTTGTTATTTGATTAACGAGATCACATCATTAGTTGAATGATCTGATTGACATGACCCATTTCATTAGCTTAGCACCCGATCGTTTAGTATGTTGCTATTGCTTTCTTCATGACTTATACATGTTCCTTTGAGTATGAGATTATGCAACTCCCGTTTACCGGAGGAACACTTTGTGTGCTACCAAACGTCACAACGTAACTGGGTGATTATAAAGGAGCTCTACAGGTGTCTCCAAAGGTACATGTTGGGTTGGCGTATTTCGAGATTAGGATTTGTCACTCCGATTGTCGGAGAGGTATCTCTGGGCCCTCTCGGTAATGCACATCACATAAGCCTTGCAAGCATTGCAACTAATGAGTTAGTTGTGAGATGATGTATTACGGAACGAGTAAAGAGACTTGCCTGTAACGAGATTGAACAAGGTATTGGATACCGACGATCGAATCTCGGGCAAGTAACATACCGATGACAAAGGGAACAACGTATGTTGTTATGCGGTCTGACCGATAAAGATCTTCGTAGAATATGTAGGAGCCAATATGGGCATCCAGGTCCCGCTATTGGTTATTGACCGGAGACGTGTCTTGGTCATGTCTACATTGTTCTCGAACCATAGGGTCCGCACGCTTAAGGTTTTCGATGACAGTTATATTATGAGTTTATGAGTTTTGATGTACCGAAGGAGTTCGGAGTCCCGGATGAGATCGGGGACATGACGAGGAGTCTCGAAATGGTCGAGACGTAAAGATCGATATATTGGACGACTATATTCGGACTTCGGAAAGGTTCCGAGTGATTCTGGTATTTCTCGGAGTACGGGAGAGTTACGGGAATACGAATTGGACCTTATTGGGCCATACGGGAAAGAAGGAAAAGGGCCTCAAAGGTGGCCGCGCCCCTCCCCTTGGTCTGGTCCGAATTGGACTAGGGAAGGGGGGCGCCCCCTTCCTTCCTTCTCCTTTTCCCTTCCCTTTCCTTCCCTCCTACTCCTACTACATGGAAGGACTCCTAGTTGGACTAGGAAAGGGGGAATCCTACTCCCGGTGGGAGTAGGACTCCCCTAGGGCGCGCCATAGAGAGGGCCGGCCCTCCCCTCCTCCACTCCTTTATATACGGGGGCAGGGGGCACCCCATAGACACACAAGTTGATCTTCGTGATCGTTCCTTAGCCGTGTGCGGTGCCCCCCCTCCACCATATTCCACCTCGGTCATATTGTAGCGGTGCTTAGGCGAAGCCCTGCGACAGTTGAACATCAAGATCGTCACCACGCCGTCGTGCTGACGGAACTCCTTCCCGAAGCTTTGCTGGATCGGAGCCCGGGGAGCGTCATCGAGCTGTACGTGTGTCAAGAACTCGGAGGTGCCGGAGTAACGGTGCTTGGATCGGTTGGACCGGGAAGACGTACGACTACTTCCTCTACGTTGCGACAACGCTTCCGCTTCGGTCTACGAGGGTACATAGACAACACTCTCCCCTCTCGTTTCTATGCATCACCATGATCTTGCGTGTGCGTAGGAATTTTTTTGAAATTACTACGTTCCCCATCAGTGGCATCCGAGCCTAGGTTTTTATGGTTTGATGTTATATGCACGAGTAGAACACAAGTGAGTTGTGGACGATATAAGTCATACTGCCTACCAGCATGTCATACTTTGGTTCGGCGGTATTGTTGGATGAAGCGGCCCGGACCGACATTACGCGTACGCTTACGCGACACTGGTTCTACCGCCGTGCTTTGCACACAGGTGGCTGGCGGGTGTCGGTTTCTCCAACTTTAGTTGAACCGAGTATGGCTACGCCCGGTCCTTGCGAAGGTTAAAACGGACTCTATTTGACAAACTATCGTTGTGGTTTTGATGCGTAGGTGAGATTGATTCTTGCTTAAGCCCGTAGCAGCCACGTAAAACTTGCAACAAACAAAGTAGAGGACGTCTAACTTGTTTTTGCAGGGCATGTTGTGATGTGATATGGTCAAAACATGATGAGATATAAGTTGTTGTATGAGATGATCATGTTTTTGTTAAAGTTATCGGCAACTGGCAAAAGCCTTATGGTTGTCTCTCTATTGCATAAGATGCAAGCGCCAAATAATTGCTTTACATTATCGCTATGCGATAGCAATAGTTGCGAAAGCAATAGTTGGTGAGACGACCACGTGACGACACATTGATATAGATCAAGATGATGGAGATCATGGTGTCAAGCCGGTGACAATAGAGATCATGACAGTACTTTGGAGATGGAGATCACAAGCACAAGATGATGATGGCCATATCATATCACTTATATTGATTGCATGTGATGTTTATCTTTTATGCATCTTATCTTGCTTTGACTGACGGTAGCATTTTAAGATGATCTCTCAATAATTATCAAGAAGTGTTCTCCCTGAGTATGCACCGTTGCGAAAGTTCTTCGTGCTGAGACACCATGTGATGATCGGGTGTGATAGGCTCTACGTTCAAATACAACGGGTGCAAAACAGTTGCACACGTGGAATACTCAGGTTATACTTGACGAGCCAAGCATATACAGATATGGCCTCGGAACACGGAGACCGAAAGGTCGAGCGTGAATCATATAGTAGATATGATCAACATAGTGATGTTCACCATTGAAACTACTCCATCTCACGTGATGATCGGACATGGTTTAGTTGATATGGATCACGTGATCACTTAGAAGATTAGAGGGATGTCTATCTAAGTGGGAGTTCTTAAGTAATATGATTAATTGAACTTTAATTTATCATGAACTTAGTCCTGATAGTATTTTGCAAATTATGTTGTAGATCAAAAGCTCGCATTGTTGCTTCCCTGTGTTTATTTCGATATGTTCCTACAGAAAACTGTGTTGAAAAATATTAGTAGCAATGATGCGGATTGGATCCGTGATCTGAGGTTTATCCTCATTGCTGCACAAAATAATTATGTCCTTGATGCACCGCTAGGTGACAGACCTATTGCAGGAGCAGATACAGACGTTATGAACGTTTGGCTAGCTCAATATGATGACTACTTGATAGTTTAGTGCACCATGCTTAACGGCTTAGAATCGGGACTTCAAAGACGTTTTGAACGTCATGGACCATATGAGATGTTCCAGGAGTTGAAGTTAATATTTCAAGCATATACCCGAGTTGAGAGATATGAAGTCTCCAACAAGTTCTATAGATAAAAGATGGAGGAGAATCGCTCAACTAGTGAGCATGTGCTCAGATTGTCTGGGTACTACAATCGCTTGAATCAAGTGGGAGTTAATCTTCCAGATAAAATAGTGATTGGCAGAATTCTCTAGTCACCATCACCAAGTTAGTAGAACTTCGTGATGAACTATAATATGCAAGGGATGTCGAAAATGACTCCCGAGCTTTTCATGATGATGAAATCGATGAAGGTAGAAATCAAGAAAGAGCATCAAGTGTTGATGGTTGACAAGATCACTAGTTTCAAGAAAAGGGCAAAGAAAAAAAAGGGGAACTTCAAGAAGAACAGCAAGCAAGTTGTTGCTCAAGTGAAGAAACCCAAGTCTGGTCCTAAGCCTGAGACTAAGTGATTCTACTGCAAAGGGATTGGTCACTGGAAGCGGAACTACCCCAAGTGATTGGTGGATAAGAAGGATGGCAAAGTGAACAAAAGTATATTTGATATACATGTTATTGATGTGTACTTTACTAGTGTTTATAGCAACCCCTCAGTATTTGATACTTGTTCAGTTGCTATGAGTAGTAACTCGAAACAGGAGTTGCAGAATAAACAAAGACTAGTTAAGGGTGAAGTGACGATGTGTGTTGGAAGTAGTTCCATGATTGATATGATCATCATCGCACACTCCCCTATACTTTCGGGATTAGTGTTGAACCTAAATAAGTGTTATTTGGTTTTTGCGTTGAGCATGAATATGACTTGATCATGTTTATTGCAATACGGATGTTCATTAAAGTCAGAGAATAATTGTTGTTCTGTTTACATGAATAAAACCTTCGATGGTCATACACCCAATGAAACAAGTTCGTTGGATCTCGATCGTAGTGATACACATATTCATAATATTGAAACCAAAAGATGCAAAGTTAATAATGATAGTGCAACTTATTTGTGGCACTGCTGTTTAGGTCATATTGGTGTAAAGCGCATGAAGAAACCCCATGCCGATGGGCTTTTGGAATCACTTGATTATGAATCACTTGATGCTTGCGAACCATGCCTCATGGGCAAGATGACTAAGACTCCGTTCTCCGGAACGGTGGAGCGAGCAACTGACTTATTGGAAATAATACATACTGATGTATGCGATCCGATGAGTGTTAAGGCTCGCGGCGGGTAACGTTATTTTCTGACCTTCACAGATGATTTGAGCAGATATGGGTATATCTACTTGATGAAACATAAGTCTGAAACGTTTGAAAAGTTCAAAGAATTTCAGAGTAAAGTGGAGAAATCGTCGTAACAAGAAAATAAAAGTTTCTACGATATGATCGCAGAGGTAAAATATTTGAGTTACGAGTTTGGCCTTCAGTTAAAACAATGTGAAATGGTTTCACTACTCATGCAATCTAGAACACCACAGTGGAATGGTGTGTACGAACGTCGTAACCGTACTTTATTAGATAGGGTGCGATCTATGATGTATCTTACCGATCTACCACTATCGTTTTGGGGTTATGCATTAAAGACAGCTGCATTCACATTAAAAAGGGCACCATCTAAGTCCGTTGAGATGACACAATCTGAACTGTGGTTTGGCAAGAAACCAAAATTGTCGTTTCTTAAAAAGTTTGGGGCAACGATGCTTATGTGAAAAAGTTTCATCCTGATAAGCTCAAACCCAAATCGGAGAAATATGTCTTTATAGGATACCCAAAGAGTCAGTTGGGTACACCTTCTATCACAGATCCAAAGGCAAGACATTCGTTGCTAAGAATGGATCCTTTCTAGAAAAAGAGTTTCTCTCTAAAGAAGTGAGTGGGAGGAAAGTAGAACTTGATAAGGTAATTGTACCTTCTCCCTTATTGGAAAGTAGTTCATCACAGAACTCTGTTCATGTGACTACTACACCAATTAGTGAGGAAGCTAATGATGATGATCATGTAACTTCAGATCAAGTTACTACCAAACCTCGTAGGTAAACCAGAGTGAGATGCGCACCAGAGTGGTACGGTAATCCTGTTCTGGAGGTCATGTTACTTGACCATGACGAACCTACGAACTATGAGGAAGCGATGATGAGCCCAGATTCCGCGAAATGGCTTGAGGCCATAAAACCTGAGATGAGATCCATGTATGAGAACAAAGTATGGACTTTGATTGACTTGCCCGATGATCGGCAAGCCATTGAGATTAAATGGATCTTCAAGAGGAAGACGGACGCTGATAGTAGTGTTACTATCTACAAAGCTAGACTTGTCGAAAAAGGTTTTTGACAAAGTTCAAAGTGTTGACTACGATGAGAGTCTCTCACTCGTATCTATGCTTAAGTTTGTCCGAATCATGTTTGCAATTGCCACATTTTATGAAATCTGGCAATGGATAAACAAAACTGCATTCCTTAATGGATTTATTAAAGAAGAGTTGTATATGATGCAACCAGACAGTTTTTGTCAATCCTAAAGGTGCTAACAAAATATGCAAGCTCCAGCGATCCATCTATGGACTGGTACAAGCATCTCGGAGTTGGAATATACGCTTTGATAAGTTGATCAAAGCATATAGTTTTATACAGACCTACGGTGAAGCCTGTATTTACAAGAAAGTGAGTGGGAGCACTACAACATTTCTGATAAGTATATGTGAATGACATATTGTTGATCGGAAATAATGTAGAATTATTCTGCAAAGCATAAAGGAGTATTTGAAAGGAGTTTTTCGAAGAAAGGCCTCGGTGAAGCTGCTTACATATTGAGTATCAAGATCTATAGAGATAGATCAAGACGCTTGATAAGTTTTTTCAATGAGTACATACCTTGACAAGATTTCGAAGTAGTTCAAAATGGAACAGTCAAAGAAAGAGTTCTTGCCTGTGTTACAAGGTGTGAAATTGAGTAAGACTCAAAGCCCGACCAGAGCAGAAGATAGAAAGAGAATGAAAGTCATTCCCTATGCCTCAGCCATATGTTCTATAAAGTATGCCATGCTATGTACCAGATCTATTGTATACCCTACACTGATTTTGGCAAGGGAGTACAATAGTGATCTAAGAGTAGATCACTGGACAGCGGTCAAAATTATCCTTAGTAGAATAAGGATATGTTTCTCGATTATGGAGGTGACAAAAGGATCGTCGTAAAGGGTTACGTCGATGCAAGTCTTGACATGGATCTAGATGACTTTAAGTGTCAATCTGGATACATATTGAAAGTGGGAGCAATTAGCTAGAGTAGCTCCATGCAGAGCATTGTTGACATAGATATTTGCAAAATACATACGGATCTGAATGTGGCAGACCCGTTGACTAAGATTCTCTCACAAGCAAAACATGATCACACCTTAGTACTCTTTGGGTGTTAATCACATAGCGATGTGAACTAGATTACTGAATCTAGTAAACCCTTTGGGTGTTGGTCACATGGCGATGTGAACTATGGGTGTTAATCACATGATGATGTGAACTATCGATGTTAATCACATGGTGATGTGATCTAGATTATTGACTCTAGTGCAAGTGGGAGACTGAAGGAAATATGCCCTAGAGGCAATAATAAAGTTATTATTTATTTCCTTATATCATGATAAATGTTTATTATTCATGCTAGAATTGTATTAACCGGAAACATAATACATGTGTGAATACATAGACAAAACAGAGTGTCACTAGTATGCCTCTACTTGACTAGCTCGTTAATCAAAGATGGTTATGTTTCCTAACCATAGACAAAGAGTTGTTATTTGATTAACGAGATCACAACATTAGTTGAATGATCTGATTGACATGACCCATTTCATTAGCTTAGCACCTGATCGTTTAGTATGTTGCTATTGCTTTCTTCATGACTTATACATGTTCCTTTGACTATGAGATTATGCAACTCCCGTTTACCGGAGGAACACTTTGTGTGCTACCAAACGTCACAACGTAACTGGGTGATTATAAAGGAGCTCTACAGGTGTCTCCAAAGGTACATGTTGGGTTGGCGTATTTCGAGATTAGGATTTGTCACTCCGATTGTCGGAGAGGTATCTCTGGGCCCTCTCGGTAATGCACATCACATAAGCCTTGCAAGCATTGCAACTAATGAGTTAGTTGTGAGATGATGTATTACGGAACGAGTAAAGAGACTTGCCTGTAACGAGATTGAACTAGGTATTGGATACCGACGATCGAATCTCGGGCAAGTAACATACCGATGACAAAGGGAACAACGTATGTTGTTATGCGGTCTGACCGATAAAGATCTTCGTAGAATATGTAGGAGCCAATATGGGCATCCAGGTCCCGCTATTGGTTATTGACCGGAGACGTGTCTTGGTCATGTCTACATTGTTCTCGAACCATAGGGTCCGCACGCTTAAGGTTTTCGATGACAGTTATATTATGAGTTTATGAGTTTTGATGTACCGAAGGAGTTCGGAGTCCCGGATGAGATCGGGGACATGACGAGGAGTCTCGAAATGGTCGAGACATAAAGATCGATATATTGGACGACTATATTCGGACTTCGGAAAGGTTCCGAGTGATTCTGGTATTTCTCGGAGTACGGGAGAGTTACGGGAATACGAATTGGACCTTATTGGGCCATACGGGAAAGAAGGAAAAGGGCCTCAAAGGTGGCCGCGCCCCTCCCCTTGGTCTGGTCCGAATTGGACTAGGGAAGGGGGGCGCCCCCTTCCTTCCTTCTCCTTTTCCCTTCCCTTTCCTTCCCTCCTACTCCTACTACATGGAAGGACTCCTAGTTGGACTAGGAAAGGGGGAATCCTACTCCCGGTGGGAGTAGGACTCCCCTAGGGCGCGCCATAGAGAGGGCCGGCCCTCCCCTCCTCCACTCCTTTATATACGGGGGCAGGGGGCACCCCATAGACACACAAGTTGATCTTCGTGATCGTTCCTTAGCCGTGTGCGGTGCCCCCCTCCACCATATTCCACCTCGGTCATATTGTAGCGGTGCTTAGGCGAAGCCCTGCGACAGTTGAACATCAAGATCGTCACCATACCGTCGTGCTGACGGAACTCCTTCCCAAAGCTTTGCTGGATCGGAGCCCGGGGAGCGTCATCGAGCTGTACGTGTGTCAAGAACTCGGAGGTGCCGGAGTAATGGTGCTTGGATCGGTTGGACCGGGAAGACGTACGACTACTTCCTCTACGTTGCGACAACGCTTCCGCTTCGGTCTACGAGGGTACGTAGACAACACTCTCCCCTCTCGTTTCTATGCATCACCATGATCTTGCGTGTGCGTAGGAATTTTTTTTGAAATTACTACGTTCCCCATCAGTGGCATCTGAGCCTAGGTTTTTATGGTTTGATGTTATATGCACGAGTAGAACACAAGTGAGTTGTGGACGATATAAGTCATACTGCCTACCAGCATGTCATACTTTGGTTCGGCGGTATTGTTGGATGAAGCGGCCCGGACCGACATTACGCGTACGCTTACGCGACACTGGTTCTACCGCCGTGCTTTGCACACAGGTGGCTGGCAGGTGTCGGTTTCTCCAACTTTAGTTGAACCGAGTATGGCTACGCCTGTTCCTTGCGAAGGTTAAAATGGACTCTATTTGACAAACTATCATTGTGGTTTTGATGCGTAGGTGAGATTGATTCTTGCTTAATCCCGTAGCAGCCACGTAAAACTTGCAACAAACAAAGTAGAGGACGTCTAACTTGTTTTTGCAGGGCATGTTGTGATGTGATATGGTCAAAACGTGATGAGATATAAGTTGTTGTATGAGATGATCATGTTTTTGTTAAAGTTATCGGCAACTGGCAAAAGCCTTATGGTTGTCTCTCTATTGCATAAGATGCAAGCGCCAAATAATTGCTTTACATTATCGCTATGCGATAGCAATAGTTGCGAAAGCAATAGTTGGTGAGACGACCACGTGACGACACATTGATATAGATCAAGATGATGGAGATCATGGTGTCAAGCCGGTGACGATAGAGATCATGACAGTACTTTGGAGATGGAGATCACAAGCACAAGATGATGATGGCCATATCATATCACTTATATTGATTGCATGTGATGTTTATCTTTTATGCATCTTATCTTGCTTTGACTGACGGTAGCATTTTAAGATGATCTCTCAATAATTATCAAGAAGTGTTCTCCCTGAGTATGCACCGTTGCGAAAGTTCTTCGTGCTGAGACACCATGTGATGATCGGGTGTGATAGGCTCTACGTTCAAATACAACGGGTGCAAAACAGTTGCACACGTGGAATACTCAGGTTATACTTGACGAGCCAAGCATATACAGATATGGCCTCGGAACACGGAGACCGAAAGGTCGAGCGTGAATCATATAGTAGATATGATCAACATAGTGATGTTCACCATTGAAACTACTCCATCTCACGTGATGATCGGACATGGTTTAGTTGATATGGATCACGTGATCACTTAGAAGATTAGAGGGATGTCTATCTAAGTGGGAGTTCTTAAGTAATATGATTAATTGAACTTTAATTTATCATGAACTTAGTCCTGATAGTATTTTGCAAATTATGTTGTAGATCAAAAGCTCGCATTGTTGCTTCCCTGTGTTTATTTTGATATGTTCCTACAGAAAACTGTGTTGAAAAATATTAGTAGCAATGATGCGGATTGGATCCGTGATCTGAGGTTTATCCTCATTGCTGCACAAAATAATTATGTCCTTGATGCACCGCTAGGTGACAGACCTATTGCAGGAGCAGATACAGACGTTATGAACGTTTGGCTAGCTCAATATGATGACTACTTGATAGTTTAGTGCACCATGCTTAACGGCTTAGAATCGGGACTTCAAAGACGTTTTGAACGTCATGGACCATATGAGATGTTCCAGGAGTTGAAGTTAATATTTCAAGCATATACCCGAGTTGAGAGATATGAAGTCTCCAACAAGTTCTATAGATAAAAGATGGAGGAGAATCGCTCAACTAGTGAGCATGTGCTCAGATTGTCTGGGTACTACAATCGCTTGAATCAAGTGGGAGTTAATCTTCCAGATAAAATAGTGATTGACAGAATTCTCTAGTCACCATCACCAAGTTAGTAGAACTTCGTGATGAACTATAATATGCAAGGGATGTCAAAAACGACTCCCGAGCTTTTCATGATGATGAAATCGATGAAGGTAGAAATCAAGAAATTGCATCAAGTGTTGATGGTTGACAAGATCACTAGTTTCAAGAAAAGGGCAAAGAAAAAAAAAGGGGAACTTCAAGAAGAACAGCAAGCAAGTTGTTGCTCAACTGAAGAAACCCAAGTCTGGTCCTAAGCCTGAGACTAAGTGATTCTACTGCAAAGGGATTGGTCACTGGAAGCGGAACTACCCCAAGTGATTGGTGGATAAGAAGGATGGCAAAGTGAACAAAAGTATATTTGATATACATGTTATTGATGTGTACTTTACTAGTGTTTATAGCAACCCCTCAGTATTTGATACTTGTTCAGTTGCTAAGAGTAGTAACTCGAAACAGGAGTTGCAGAATAAACAGAGACTAGTTAAGGGTGAAGTGACGATGTGTGTTGGAAGTAGTTCCATGATTGATATGATCATCATCGCACACTCCCCTATACTTTCGGGATTAGTGTTGAACCTAAATAAGTGTTATTTGGTTTTTGCGTTGAGCATGAATATGACTTGATCATGTTTATTGCAATACGGATGTTCATTAAAGTCAGAGAATAATTGTTGTTCTGTTTACATGAATAAAACCTTCGATGGTCATACACCCAATGAAACAAGTTCGTTGGATCTCGATCGTAGTGATACACATATTCATAATATTGAAACCAAAAGATGCAAAGTTAATAATGATAGTGCAACTTATTTGTGGCACTGCTGTTTAGGTCATATTGGTGTAAAGCACATGAAGAAACCCCATGCCGATGGGCTTTTGGAATCACTTGATTATGAATCACTTGATGCTTGCGAACCATGCCTCATGGGCAAGATGACTAAGACTCCATTCTCCGGAACGGTGGAGCGAGCAACTGACTTATTGGAAATAATACATACTGATGTATGCGATCCGATGAGTGTTAAGGCTCGTGGCGGGTATCGTTATTTTCTGACCTTCACAGATGATTTGAGCAGATATGGGTATATCTAATTGATGAAACATAAGTCTGAAACGTTTGAAAAGTTCAAAGAATTTCAGAGTAAAGTGGAGAAATCGTCGTAACAAGAAAATAAAAGTTTCTACGATATGATCGCAGAGGTAAAATATTTGAGTTACGAGTTTGGCCTTCAGTTAAAACAATGTGAAATGGTTTCACTACTCATGGAATCTAGAACACCACAGTGGAATGGTGTGTACGAACGTCATAACCGTACTTTATTAGATAGGGTGCGATCTATGATGTATCTTACCGATCTACCACTATCGTTTTGGGGTTATGCATTAAAGACAGCTGCATTCACATTAAAAAGGGCACCATCTAAGTCCGTTGAGATGACACAATCTGAACTGTGGTTTGGCAAGAAACCAAAATTGTCGTTTATTAAAAAGTTTGGGGCAACGATGCTTATGTGAAAAAGTTTCATCCTGATAAGCTCAAACCCAAATCGGAGAAATATGTCTTCATAGGATACCCAAAGAGTCAGTTGGGTACACCTTCTATCACAGATACAAAGGCAAGACATTCGTTGCTAAGAATGGATCCTTTCTAGAAAAAGAGTTTCTCTCGAAAGAAGTGAGTGGGAGGAAAGTAGAACTTGATAAGGTAATTGTACCTTCTCCCTTATTGGAAAGTAGTTCATCACAGAAATCTGTTCATGTGACTACTACACCAATTAGTGAGGAAGCTATTGATGATGATCATGTAACTTCAGATCAAGTTACTACCGAACCTCGTAGGTAAACCAGAGTGAGATGCGCACCAGAGTGGTACGGTAATCCTGTTCTGGAGGTCATGTTACTTGACCATGACGAACCTACGAACTATGAGGAAGCGATGATGAGCCCAGATTCCGCGAAATGGCTTGAGGCCATAAAACCTGAGATGAGATCCATGTATGATAACAAAGTATGGACTTTGATTGACTTGCCCGATGATCGGCAAGCCATTGAGATTAAATGGATCTTCAAGAGGAAGACGGATGCTGATAGTAGTGTTACTATCTACAAAGCTAGACTTGTCAAAAAAGGTTTTTGACAAAGTTCAAAGTGTTGACTACGATGAGAGTCTCTCACTCGTATCTATGCTTAAGTTTGTCCGAATCATGTTTGCAATTGCCACATTTTATGAAATCTGGCAATGGATAAACAAAACTGCATTCCTTAATGGATTTATTAAAGAAGAGTTGTATATGATGCAACCAGACAGTTTTTGTCAATCCTAAAGGTGCTAACAAAATATGCAAGCTCCAGCGATCCATCTATGGACTGGTGCAAGCATCTCGGAGTTGGAATATACGCTTTGATAAGTTGATCAAAGCATATAGTTTTATACAGACCTGCGGTGAAGCCTGTATTTACAAGAAAGTGAGTGGGAGCACTACAACATTTCTGATAAGTATATGTGAATGACATATTGTTGATCGGAAATAATGTAGAATTATTCTGCAAAGCATAAAGGAGTATTTGAAAGGAGTTTTTTGAAGAAAGACCTCGGTGAAGCTGCTTACATATTGAGTATCAAGATCTATAGAGATAGATCAAGACGCTTGATAAGTTTTTTCAATGAGTACATACCTTGACAAGATTTCAAAGTAGTTCAAAATGGAACAGTCAAAGAAAGAGTTCTTGCCTGTGTTACAAGGTGTGAAATTGAGTAAGACTCAAAGACCGACCAGGGCAGAAGATAGAAAGAGAATGAAAGTCATTCCCTATGCCTCAGCCATAGGTTCTATAAAGTATGCCATGCTATGTACTAGATCTATTGTATACCCTACACTGATTTTGGCAAGGGAGTACAATAGTGATCTAAGAGTAGATCACTGGACAACGGTCAAAATTATCCTTAGTAGAATAAGGATATGTTTCTCGATTATGGAGGTGACAAAAGGATCGTCATAAAGGGTTACGTCGATGCAAGTTTTGACATGGATCTAGATGACTTTAAGTCTCAATCTGGATACATATTGAAAGTGGGAGCAATTAGCTAGAGTAGCTCCATGCAGAGCATTGTTGACATAGATATTTGCAAAATACATACGGATCTGAATGTGGCAGACCCGTTGACTAAGATTCTCTCACAAGCAAAACATGATCACACCTTAGTACTCTTTGGGTGTTAATCACATAGCGATGTGAACTAGCTTACTGAATCTAGTAAACCCTTTGGGTGTTGGTCACATGGCGATGTGAACTATGGGTGTTAATCACATGATGATGTGAACTATCGATGTTAATCACATGGTGATGTGATCTAGATTATTGACTCTAGTGCAAGTGGGAGACTGAAGGAAATATGCCCTAGAGGCAATAATAAAGTTATTATTTATTTCCTTATATCATGATAAATGTTTATTATTCATGCTAGAATTGTATTAACCGGAAACATAATACATGTGTGAATACATAGACAAAACAGAGTGTCACTAGTATGCCTCTACTTGACTAGCTCGTTAATCAAAGATGGTTATGTTTCCTAACCATAGACAAAGAGTTGTTATTTGATTAACGAGATCACAACATTAGTTGAATGATCTGATTGACATGACCCATTTCATTAGCTTAGCACCTGATCGTTTAGTATGTTGCTATTGCTTTCTTCATGACTTATACATGTTCCTTTGAGTATGAGATTATGCAACTCCCGTTTACCGGAGGAACACTTTGTGTGCTACCAAATGTCACAACGTAACTGGGTGATTATAAAGGAGCTCTACAGGTGTCTCCAAAGGTACATGTTGGGTTGGCGTATTTCGAGATTAGGATTTGTCACTCCGATTGTCGGAGAGGTATCTCTGGGCCCTCTCGGTAATGCACATCACATAAGCCTTGCAAGCATTGCAACTAATGAGTTAGTTGTGAGATGATGTATTACGGAACGAGTAAAGAGACTTGCCTGTAACGAGATTGAACTAGGTATTGGATACCGACGATCGAATCTCGGGCAAGTAACATACCGATGACAAAGGGAACAACGTATGTTGTTATGCGGTCTGACCGATAAAGATCTTCGTAGAATATGTAGGAGCCAATATGGGCATCCAGGTCCCGCTATTGGTTATTGACCGGAGACGTGTCTTGGTCATGTCTACATTGTTCTCGAACCATAGGGTCCTCACGCTTAAGGTTTTCGATGACAGTTATATTATGAGTTTATGAGTTTTGATGTACCGAAGGAGTTCGGAGTCCCGGATGAGATCGGGGACATGACGAGGAGTCTCGAAATGGTCGAGACATAAAGATCGATATATTGGACGACTATATTCGGACTTCGGAAAGGTTCCGAGTGATTCTGGTATTTCTCGGAGTACGGGAGAGTTACGGGAATACGAATTGGACCTTATTGGGCCATACGGGAAAGAAGGAAAAGGGCCTCAAAGGTGGCCGCGCCCCTCCCCTTGGTCTGGTCCGAATTGGACTAGGGAAGGGGGGCGCCCCCTTCCTTCCTTCTCCTTTTCCCTTCCCTTTCCTTCCCTCCTACTCCTACTACATGGAAGGACTCCTAGTTGGACTAGGAAAGGGGGAATCCTACTCCCGGTGGGAGTAGGACTCCCCTAGGGCGCGCCATAGAGAGGGCCGGCCCTCCCCTCCTCCACTCCTTTATATACGGGGGCAGGGGGCACCCCATAGACACACAAGTTGATCTTCGTGATCGTTCCTTAGCCGTGTGCGGTGCCCCCCCTCCACCATATTCCACCTCGGTCATATTGTAGCGGTGCTTAGGCGAAGCCCTGCGACAGTTGAACATCAAGATCGTCACCACACCGTCGTGCTGACGGAACTCCTTCCCAAAGCTTTGCTGGATCGGAGCCCGGGGAGCGTCATCGAGCTGTACGTGTGTCAAGAACTCGGAGGTGCCGGAGTAATGGTGCTTGGATCGGTTGGACCGGGAAGACGTACGACTACTTCCTCTACGTTGCGACAACGCTTCCGCTTCGGTCTACGAGGGTACGTAGACAACACTCTCCCCTCTCATTTCTATGCATCACCATGATCTTGCGTGTGCGTAGGATTTTTTTTTGAAATTACTACGTTCCCCATCAGTGGCATCTGAGCCTAGGTTTTTATGGTTTGATGTTATATGCACGAGTAGAACACAAGTGAGTTGTGGACGATATAAGTCATACTGCCTACCAGCATGTCATACTTTGGTTCGGCGGTATTGTTGGATGAAGCGGCCCGGACCGACATTACGCGTACGCTTACGCGACACTGGTTCTACCGCCGTGCTTTGCACACAGGTGGCTGGCAGGTGTCGGTTTCTCCAACTTTAGTTGAACCGAGTATGGCTACGCCCGTTCCTTGCGAAGGTTAAAATGGACTCTATTTGACAAACTATCGTTGTGGTTTTGATGCGTAGGTGAGATTGATTCTTGCTTAATCCCGTAGCAGCCACGTAAAACTTGCAACAAACAAAGTAGAGGACGTCTAACTTGTTTTTGCAGGGCATGTTGTGATGTGATATGGTCAAAACGTGATGAGATATAAGTTGTTGTATGAGATGATCATGTTTTTGTTAAAGTTATCGGCAACTGGCAAAAGCCTTATGGTTGTCTCTCTATTGCATAAGATGCAAGCGCCAAATAATTGCTTTACATTATCGCTATGCGATAGCAATAGTTGCGAAAGCAATAGTTGGTGAGACGACCACGTGACGACACATTGATATAGATCAAGATGATGGAGATCATGGTGTCAAGCCGGTGACGATAGAGATCATGACAGTACTTTGGAGATGGAGATCACAAGCACAAGATGATGATGGCCATATCATATCACTTATATTGATTGCATGTGATGTTTATCTTTTATGCATCTTATCTTGCTTTGACTGACGGTAGCATTTTAAGATGATCTCTCAATAATTATCAAGAAGTGTTCTCCCTGAGTATGCACCGTTGCGAAAGTTCTTCGTGCTGAGACACCATGTGATGATCGGGTGTGATAGGCTCTACGTTCAAATACAACGGGTGCAAAACAGTTGCACACGTGGAATACTCAGGTTATACTTGACGAGCCAAGCATATACAGATATGGCCTCGGAACACGGAGACCGAAAGGTCGAGCGTGAATCATATAGTAGATATGATCAACATAGTGATGTTCACCATTGAAACTACTCCATCTCACGTGATGATCAGACATGGTTTAGTTGATATGGATCACGTGATCACTTAGAAGATTAGAGGGATGTCTATCTAAGTGGGAGTTCTTAAGTAATATGATTAATTGAACTTTAATTTATCATGAACTTAGTCCTGATAGTATTTTGCAAATTATGTTGTAGATCAAAAGCTCGCATTGTTGCTTCCCTGTGTTTATTTCGATATGTTCCTACAGAAAACTGTGTTGAAAAATATTAGTAGCAATGATGCGGATTGGATCCGTGATCTGAGGTTTATCCTCATTGCTGCACAAAATAATTATGTCCTTGATGCACCGCTAGGTGACAGACCTATTGCAGGAGCAGATACAGACGTTATGAACGTTTGGCTAGCTCAATATGATGACTACTTGATAGTTTAGTGCACCATGCTTAACGGCTTAGAATCGGGACTTCAAAGACGTTTTGAACGTCATGGACCATATGAGATGTTCCAGGAGTTGAAGTTAATATTTCAAGCATATACCCGAGTTGAGAGATATGAAGTCTCCAACAAGTTCTATAGATAAAAGATGGAGGAGAATCGCTCAACTAGTGAGCATGTGCTCAGATTGTCTGGGTACTACAATCGCTTGAATCAAGTGGGAGTTAATCTTCCAGATAAAATAGTGATTGACAGAATTCTCTAGTCACCATCACCAAGTTAGTAGAACTTCGTGATGAACTATAATATGCAAGGGATGTCGAAAACGACTCCCGAGCTTTTCATGATGATGAAATCGATGAAGGTAGAAATCAAGAAAGAGCATCAAGTGTTGATGGTTGACAAGATCACTAGTTTCAAGAAAAGGGCAAAGAAAAAAAAGGGGAACTTCAAGAAGAACAGCAAGCAAGTTGTTGCTCAAGTGAAGAAACCCAAGTCTGGTCCTAAGCCTGAGACTAAGTGATTCTACTGCAAAGGGATTGGTCACTGGAAGCGGAACTACCCCAAGTGATTGGTGGATAAGAAGGATGGCAAAGTGAACAAAAGTATATTTGATATACATGTTATTGATGTGTACTTTACTGGTGTTTATAGCAACCCCTCAGTATTTGATACTTGTTCAGTTGCTATGAGTAGTAACTCGAAACAGGAGTTGCAGAATAAACAGAGACTAGTTAAGGGTGAAGTGACGATGTGTGTTGGAAGTAGTTCCATGATTGATATGATCATCATCGCACACTCCCCTATACTTTCGGGATTAGTGTTGAACCTAAATAAGTGTTATTTGGTTTTTGCGTTGAGCATGAATATGACTTGATCATGTTTATTGCAATACGGATGTTCATTAAAGTCAGAGAATAATTGTTGTTCTGTTTACATGAATAAAACCTTCGATGGTCATACACCCAATGAAACAAGTTCGTTGGATCTCGATCGTAGTGATACACATATTCATAATATTGAAACCAAAAGATGCAAAGTTAATAATGATAGTGCAACTTATTTGTGGCACTGCTGTTTAGGTCATATTGGTGTAAAGCGCATGAAGAAACCCCATGCCAATGGGCTTTTGGAATCACTTGATTATGAATCACTTGATGCTTGCGAACCATGCCTCATGGGCAAGATGACTAAGACTCCGTTCTCCGGAACGGTGGAGCGAGCAACTGACTTATTGGAAATAATACATACTGATGTATGCGATCCGATGAGTGTTAAGGCTCGCGGCGGGTATCGTTATTTTCTGACCTTCACAGATGATTTGAGCAGATATGGGTATATCTACTTGATGAAACATAAGTCTGAAACGTTTGAAAAGTTCAAAGAATTTCAGAGTAAAGTGGAGAAATCGTCGTAACAAGAAAATAAAAGTTTCTATGATATGATCGCAGAGGTAAAATATTTGAGTTACGAGTTTGGCCTTCAGTTAAAACAATGTGAAATGGTTTCACTACTCATGCAATCTAGAACACCACAGTGGAATGGTGTGTACGAACGTCGTAACCGTACTTTATTAGATAGGGTGCGATCTATGATGTATCTTACCGATCTACCACTATCGTTTTGGGGTTATGCATTAAAGACAGCTGCATTCACATTAAAAAGGGCACCATCTAAGTCCGTTGAGATGACACAATCTGAACTGTGGTTTGGCAAGAAACCAAAATTGTCGTTTCTTAAAAAGTTTGGGGCAACGATGCTTATGTGAAAAAGTTTCATCCTGATAAGCTCAAACCCAAATCGGAGAAATATGTCTTCATAGGATACCCAAAGAGTCAGTTGGGTACACCTTCTATCACAGATCCAAAGGCAAGACATTCGTTGCTAAGAATGGATCCTTTCTAGAAAAAGAGTTTCTCTCGAAAGAAGTGAGTGGGAGGAAAGTAGAACTTGATAAGGTAATTGTACCTTCTCCCTTATTGGAAAGTAGTTCATCACAGAACTCTGTTCATGTGACTACTACACCAATTAGTGAGGAAGCTAATGATGATGATCATGTAACTTCAGATCAAGTTACTACCAAACCTCGTAGGTAAACCAGAGTGAGATGCGCACCAGAGTGGTACGGTAATCCTGTTCTGGAGGTCATGTTACTTGACCATGACGAACCTACGAACTATGAGGAAGCGATGATGAGCCCAGATTCCGCGAAATGGCTTGAGGCCATAAAACCTGAGATGAGATCCATGTATGAGAACAAAGTATGGACTTTGATTGACTTGCCCGATGATCGGCAAGCCATTGAGATTAAATGGATCTTCAAGAGGAAGACGGACGCTGATAGTAGTGTTACTATCTACAAAGCTAGACTTGTCGAAAAAGGTTTTTGACAAAGTTCAAAGTGTTGACTACGATGAGAGTTTCTCACTCGTATCTATGCTTAAGTTTGTCCGAATCATGTTTCCAATTGCCACATTTTATGAAATCTGGCAATGGATAAACAAAACTGCATTCCTTAATGGATTTATTAAAGAAGAGTTGTATATGATGCAACCAGACAGTTTTTGTCAATCCTAAAGGTGCTAACAAAATATGCAAGCTCCAGCGATCCATCTATGGACTGGTACAAGCATCTCGGAGTTGGAATATACGCTTTGATAAGTTGATCAAAGCATATAGTTTTATACATACCTGCGGTGAAGCCTGTATTTACAAGAAAGTGAGTGGGAGCACTACAACATTTCTGATAAGTATATGTGAATGACATATTGTTGATCGGAAATAATGTAGAATTATTCTGCAAAGCATAAAGGAGTATTTGAAAGGAGTTTTTCGAAGAAAGGCCTCGGTGAAGCTGCTTACATATTGAGTATCAAGATCTATAGAGATAGATCAAGACGCTTGATAAGTTTTTTCAATGAGTACATACCTTGACAAGATTTCGAAGTAGTTCAAAATGGAACAGTCAAAGAAAGAGTTCTTGCCTGTGTTACAAGGTGTGAAATTGAGTAAGACTCAAAGCCCGACCAGGGCAGAAGATAGAAAGAGAATGAAAGTCATTCCCTATGCCTCAGCCATATGTTCTATAAAGTATGCCATGCTATGTACCAGATCTATTGTATACCCTACACTGATTTTGGCAAGGGAGTACAATAGTGATCTAAGAGTAGATCACTGGACAGCGGTCAAAATTATCCTTAGTAGAATAAGGATATGTTTCTCGATTATGGAGGTGACAAAAGGATCGTCGTAAAGGGTTACGTCGATGCAAGTTTTGACATGGATCTAGATGACTTTAAGTGTCAATCTGGATACATATTGAAAGTGGGAGCAATTAGCTAGAGTAGCTCCATGCAGAGCATTGTTGACATAGATATTTGCAAAATACATACGGATCTGAATGTGGCAGACCCGTTGACTAAGATTCTCTCACAAGCAAAACATGATCACACCTTAGTACTCTTTGGGTGTTAATCACATAGCGATGTGAACTAGATTACTGAATCTAGTAAACCCTTTGGGTGTTGGTCACATGGCGATGTGAACTATGGGTGTTAATCACATGATGATGTGAACTATCGATGTTAATCACATGGTGATGTGATCTAGATTATTGACTCTAGTGCAAGTGGGAGACTGAAGGAAATATGCCCTAGAGGCAATAATAAAGTTATTATTTATTTCCTTATATCATGATAAATGTTTATTATTCATGCTAGAATTGTATTAACCGGAAACATAATACATGTGTGAATACATAGACAAAACAGAGTGTCACTAGTATGCCTCTACTTGACTAGCTCGTTAATCAAAGATGGTTATGTTTCCTAACCATAGACAAAGACTTGTTATTTGATTAACGAGATCACATCATTAGTTGAATGATCTGATTGACATGACCCATTTCATTAGCTTAGCACCCGATCGTTTAGTATGTTGCTATTGCTTTCTTCATGACTTATACATGTTCCTTTGACTATGAGATTATGCAACTCCCGTTTACCGGAGGAACACTTTGTGTGCTACCAAACGTCACAACGTAACTGGGTGATTATAAAGGAGCTCTACAGGTGTCTCCAAAGGTACATGTTGGGTTGGCGTATTTCGAGATTAGGATTTGTCACTCCGATTGTCTGAGAGGTATCTCTGGGCCCTCTCGGTAATGCACATCACATAAGCCTTGCAAGCATTGCAACTAATGAGTTAGTTGTGAGATGATGTATTACGGAACGAGTAAAGAGACTTGCAGGTAACGAGATTGAACTAGGTATTGGATACCGACGATCGAATCTCGGGCAAGTAACATACCGATGACAAAGCGAACAACGTATGTTGTTATGCGGTCTGACCGATAAAGATCTTCGTAGAATATGTAGGAGCCAATATGGGCATCCAGGTCCCGCTATTGATTATTGACCGGAGACGTGTCTTGGTCATGTCCACATTGTTCTCGAACCGTAGGGTCCGCACGCTGAAGGTTTTCGATGACAGTTATATTATGAGTTTATGAGTTTTGATGTACCGAAAGAGTTCGGAGTCCCGGATGAGATCGGGGACATGACGAGGAGTCTCGAAATGGTCGAGATGTAAAGATCGATATATTGGACGACTATATTCGGACTTCGGAAAGGTTCCGAATGATTCAGGTATTTCTCGGAGTACGGGAGAGTTACGGGAATACGAATTGGGCCTTATTGGGCCATACGGGAAAGAAGGAAAAGGGCCTCAACGGTGGCCGCACCCCTCCCCTTGGTCTGGTCCGAATTGGACTAGGGAAGGGGGGCGCCCCCTTCCTTCCTTCTCCTTTTCCCTTCCCTTTCCTTCCCTCCTACTCCTACTACATGGAAGGACTCCTAGTTGGACTAGGAAAGGGGGAATCCTACTCCCGGTGGGAGTAGGACTCCCCTAGGGCGCGCCATAGAGAGGGCCGGCCCTCCCCTCCTCCACTCCTTTATATACGGGGGCAGGGGGCACCCCATAGACACACAAGTTGATCTTCGTGATCGTTCCTTAGCCGTGTGCGGTGCCCCCCCTCCACCATATTCCACCTCGGTCATATTGTAGCGGTGCTTAGGCGAAGCCCTGCGACAGTTGAACATCAAGATCGTCACCACACTGTCGTGCTGACGGAACTCCTCCCCGAAGCTTTGCTGGATCGGAGCCCGGGGAGCGTCATCGAGCTGTACGTGTGTCAAGAACTCGGAGGTGCCGGAGTAACGGTGCTTGGATCGGTTGGACCGGGAAGACGTACGACTGCTTCCTCTACGTTGCGTCAACGCTTCCGCTTCGGTCTACGAGGGTACGTAGACAACACTCTCCCCTCTCGATGCTATGCATCACCATGATCTTGCGTGTGCGTAGGATTTTTTTTTAAATTACTACGTTCCCCATCAGTTGTCTGCAACGGGGTTCTCAGCTCCCTTTATATCAACAATATGCAAATCGAATTCTTGTAGCAGGAGAACCCATCTAATAAGTCTAGGTTTAGCATCTTTCTTCTCCATAAGGTATTTAATAGTAGCATGATCAGTGTGAATAGTTACTTTAGAATCAATGATATAAGGTCTGAACTTATCACATGCAAATACAACTGCTAAGAGTTCCTTTTCAGTAGTAGCATAATTTCTTTGAGCATTTTCTAGAGTCTTACTAGCATAATGGATAACATTTAATTTCTTATCAACTCTTTGCCCTAGAACAGCACCCACAACATAATCACTAGCATCACACATAATTTCAAAGGGTAAATTCCAATCAGGCGGCTGAACAATAGGAGCAGAGATCAATGCTTTCTTAAGTATTTCAAATGCTTATACACAATCATCATCAAAGACAAATGGTATATCTTGTCGGGGGTTGGATGCGACATATGCCAAAGGATGGCTTATCATGGTGGGGGTGAGTAGAACGTCGCCGGTGCCTGGAAGCGGGATGAGGCCTAGACATGCACGCCGGCGAGTCTTACCCAGCTTCAGGGCTCTCCGAGAAGATAATACCCTTACTGCTGCTCTGCGGGGTCTCCGCATGATCAGTATGGTGATATGTGTACAAAGTTGCTCCTCGAGCTGTGTTCTGGAGGAAGGAGAGGGAAAGGCTAGCTCTCTCCCTTCTGTGTTTCTGGTCTAGTGGTCAAAGGTTCGAACCCTTTGCATGGGTGCTCTGGGGGGTTTATATAGGCCTACCCCCCGGGGGTACAATGGTAAGCTGGCTGGGCGCGGGTCCCAGCCGTCTGTCTCTCAGGTGGCCGTCTTCTCCGCCGACTCCTGGGGCCCACCTCTGGTGGGCCCCGTCGACTGACCTGGTCACTGTAGCCGCGCCTCTAATGACATCGTCTTGGTCACAGGGTCGTGGCAACAGTGCCGCCGTCCGGCGGGCGATCACTGTGGCCACTCCCCCATCTTATTTGGTTAATGGCGTGCGGGGCCCGTGGGAGGGACGGGCCGACTCCTGGAGGCCGACTCCCACGAGGTCCGTCTTCGGGCGCTCTCGCCGTCTTCTGTCTCCCCCGCTGACTAGCGGGACCCGCCGTCTCTAGGCCGTACTGGCGGGCCAACGTGGGAACAGGGTTCCGCCGCTGGGGCGGACGTCACGGCCGGTATGGCCACAGTGCCGCGCCGGACGGAGATCTCCTCTGGTACGTCGTACTGTAGCCATACCTGCCCTTGGTAATCAGGGTAGGGGAGGGCCGTACTCCGGCCATCCCTGGTCTCCTCCTTCTTCTGGAAGGCAGAGGGTGGTGAAGTCGCGGGCCGACTCCCCATAGTCGGCTTACGTCGTAACCGTCTCCGAGATTCGGCCGCGAGTGGGTAGTCAGTGATGCTGTAGCTGACTCCCAGAGTCAGCCCTTCGTCTTGGGATCCTTTGAGGGGCGTAGCCGGCCCCGATGTCTTGAAAGGTTCTGGGTCTCGGGTTAGCCTACCCGTGGCCCATTACTCCGACAGTAGTCCCCGAAGCTGGGGAGGCGCCGAGGGAGACATGTCGCGGAGCCTCAACAGTTTCTTCCTTCGAGTGGTTGGAACCGAAGCTCGTCTGCCATCTTCCGCCGTGCTGACTATTGGGAGGCGATCTTGCTCAGGCCGTCTTCGACGAGCCGACTTTCGGAAGTCGGACTCGCCCTTGAGTCGTCTTGTTCTTCAAAGAGTTTGAAAGACTTGGCGGGATTCAGACGGCGTGCTCGATAAGCTACACGGTCGCCGCCCTCCGCGGACCTGCTAAGGGACGCCACGTGGCCGGGCCAGTCTGCCAGCCCACGCACGCGACGGGACAGGCCCGCGGGTGGGGCCCTCCATTACCGCGCCTCGGCCTTCGAACGGATCCGTTGTGGCCGCGCGGGCGGTTGGGCTTCCCGGCGCAGTAAATGCGCGTGGTAACTTCCGTGGTAAATCGTGGGGGTCGTGGGGGCGTGGGCGCAGTTAATCCCACGATGCCCCCTCGGCTTCTCAGCCCGCAGGCCTATAAGTAGGTGGAGGGAGCGGGGCGGCGAAGCACGCGCACCCGCTCTCCTCTGCTCCCTTTGCTTCTTTCTTCTTCCTTCTTTCTCCCACCGCCGCTGCGCCGAACTGCGTCCCGCTCGCAGCGATGAGCTCTTCCTCCGCCGCCGCGCCCGCTGCCGTGCGCTCCGGCGTATGGGACGGTTCTGAGATCGACGACGACATCATCGACTTCCTCCGCAAGACGCGTCGCCTCCCCGGAGCGCACCTTGTGCAGGCCCGCGCTCCGCCGCCGAACGAGGTGACGCCGGCGCCGGAGGAGGGCGAGCGGCTCGTGTTCCGCTCCCACCTTACGCGCGGCCTGGGGCTGCCGGCGAGCAGATTCTTCCGCTCGTTCTTGGAGTTCCATGGCCTACAGCCGCACCACCTTACCCCAAACACGGTGGTGCTGCTGGTGGCCTTCACCTCGTTGTGTGAGGGCTTCCTTGGTGTTCTCCCCACCATCGAGCTATGGGGGGAGTTCTTCCATTCCAAGCTCGGCACGCATGTCGCCGGCGTGCCAGCTCAGTGCGGCGCCTTCATCACGCTGCGGAGGACGACTGTCGACAACCCGTTTCCCGCCATCCAGTTGATCAAGTCGGTGAAGATGTGGCAGCGTTCTTACTTCTATGTGAAGAACGTCGCCCCAGACGGCGACTGGGTTAATCTGCTTGCCTATTAAGCCGGCGCGCCGGCTGGGAGGCAGCCCAGCTGGTCTTACCGCGCCAACACGCTGACTCCGGCTGGAGCCGCCGCCGTGGCGCGACTTCGGGTGCTGACGCAGTCGGCCGGTCTGACCGGGGCCGACTTGCTGGCCGCCTTCGTGGCGCGCCGAGTCCTCCCGCTCCAAAGCCGGCCTCATCTGATCTGTCAGATGAGCGGCCACCGGGACCCCAGTCGGACGTGCACCAAGGACCTACCCCACGCGGAGGTAGCAGACACGGTGAACAACATCGCAATCTGCGGCCTCTCGGAGGACTGGCAGTTCGGCATGGAGCCATACTCGCGCGCCAACCCCCCGTCGATGGTAAGTTTCTCTTCTTCTTCTTTTTTACAGCTGAATCCGACTTCTGATCTTATTATTCTTATCTCTTGAGCCAGAGCCCTCTCCTCCAGCCCTCGGCTGGCGCTGCGGGGCCGCCCCGACAGTTCGCCCCTGATCGGGTGGAGAGCGATGTCGACGACCCTGACCTGGGGGCGGCGGCAATGGAAGCCGACGCCGAAGGAGGCGGCAAAGGAGAGGAAGGCGGCTGGGCTGGGAGGCGGCGGGCTGGAGTCCGCGGCCGCTTGCTGGATCAATGAAGTCCCCGGGCCGACTGGTGCAGTCCCTAGGCTGAGTCCTGGAGTCTTTTCTCTGGCTGCCGCAGTCCCCGGGCCGAGTTCTGAAGTCCCCGGGCCGGCTGTGACTGCGGCGTTCTTGGAGTCGTCTGCAAGGGGTCTTGTGCCGTCTACTTGGGCTTTCGAGCCGGATCCGGCTTCTTCAGGGGGAGTCGGCACAAAAATGGAATCTGACTCTGGTGAGGGCTTGATGGACGGCTTGAGGAGGCGCTCGAGAGCGACGCCTGAAGGTATTGCTTGGCGGGTGGAGCCGATTCGTGCCAAAGTATCTGCTTGGTTATTGTCGTTTCTTGGCACGTGGAGGAACTCGCACCCCTCGAAATATCCACTGAGTTGCTGCACGAGGAAGCGGTAGCTTGCCATGTTTGCATCCTTGGCGTCCCAGTCGCCTGACGACTACTGTACCACTAAGTCGGAGTCGCCGTAACACAGGATCCGGCGGATGCCAAGCTCTTTGGCAAGCCGGAGCCCGTGAACGAGCGCCTCGTACTCGGCGACGTTGTTGGAGGCGGCGAAATGAATCTGCAGTGCGTACTTGAGCATGTCGCCTTTGGGAGATGTGAGAACAACGCCGGCTCCCAAGCCGGTGCGCATTTTGGAGCCGTCGAAATGCATCCGCAAATGGGTGGAGTCGGGTGCTGGCGGCAGGTACTGGGTCTCGGCCCAGTCGACGAGGAAATCGGCCAGGGCTTGCGACTTGATGGCGGTGCGGGGCTGATAGTAGATTGTGTAGGGCGCCAACTCTATGGCCCATTTGGCCTCTCGGCCAGACGCATCACGGCTTCCAATGATCTCGGCTAATGGGGCTGTGCAGACCATGGTGATTGGATGCTCTTGGAAGTAAGGCTTCAGCTTCTTGGCGGCGAAGTGCATGCCGTAGCACATCTTCTGGTAGTGGGGGTAGTTCTGCTTGGAGGTCGACAGTACTTCGCTCAGGTAATATACCGGTCTCTGGACCGGCAGTGCCTTGCCTTCCTCCTTGCGCTCGACTACGATGACAGTGTTGACTACTCGGCTGGTGGCGGCGATGTACATGAGCATGGGCTCTTTGGGAGTCGGAGCCGCCAATACAGGGCGAGTAACCAACATCTTCTTCAGCTGCAGAAAGGCCTCATCCGCCTTGTGGTTCCACTCGAAAAAATTGGTCTTCTTCATGAGTTGGTACAAGGGGAGAGCTTTCTCGCCCAGCCGACTGATGAAGCGGATGATGGATGCCAGACAACCAGTGAATTTCTGCACGTCCAACAGTCGGCTAGGTACCTCCATCCTCTCGATGGCCTTGATCTTCACAGGGTTGCACTCTATGCCGCGTTCAGAGACCACGAAGCCGAGTAGCTGGCCGGCTGGCACTCCGAACACGCACTTCTCGGGGTTAAGCTTGATCCGGAATCGGCGCAGGTTCTCAAAGGTCTCTTTGAGGTCTTCCAACAAAGTTCCGCGCTTCTCCGTCTTCACCACCACGTCATCCACGTAAACGTGGGCATTTCTGCCGAGTTGCTTGAGGAGGCACTTCTGCATGCAACACTGAAAGGTGGCGCCGGCATTCCTCAAGCCGAACATCATGGTCAGGTAGCAGAAGGCTCCGAACGGCGTGATGAAGGCAGTCTTCAGTCTGTCTTCCGGGTTCAGCTTGATCTGGTGATATCCTGAATAGGCATCTAAAAAGCTCAGCAGGTCGCATCCGGCTGTGGAGTCTATCACCTGATCGATCCTCGGCAAAGCAAACGGGTCCTTGGGGCAGGCTTTGTTCAGGCTTGTGTAATCAATACACATTCGCCACTGCTTGTTCTTCTTCAACACTAAAACTGGGTTTGCCAGCCACTCCGGAAAGAACACTTCCATGATGAAGCCGGCTGCAAGGAGCCGGGCTATCTCTTCTCCAACAACTCTTCTTTTCTCTTCTGACAGGCGGCGCAAAGGCTGCCTGACGGGCTTCACATCAGACCGAACGTGTAGCTTGTGCTCGGCGAATTCCGTCGGTACACCTGGCATGTCTTTGGGAGACCATGCAAAGATGTCCCGATTCTCATGGAGGAAATCGACGAGCTCGCCTTCCTATTTGCTGTCGAGGTTTGCACCTACGACAACGTACCTCTCCGGGTGCTCTGGGTCCAAAGGTATCTTCTTTGTCTCCTTAGCCGGCTTGAACGAACCCTCAGCTTCCGACTCCTTGGGGTTGGGCGGCGACTCAGGCTACTTGCCGGCCATCGCCACAACTCGGTCAAGGAGCCGCTTCTCTGCTGCAATAACCAGGGACTCGGCCAGCTGGCTACTCTCGGCTGCGCAAGCGGACGACTTCGTGTAGTCGCCGGCTACAGTCAGGATTCCCTTGGAACTCAGCATCTTCATCTTGAGGTAGGCATAGTGGGGAACTGCCATGAACTTGGCCAAAGCAGGTCGGCCAAGCAGTGCATGGTACGGGCTCTCGAGGTCCACCACTTCAAACCAGACTGGCTCTCGGCGGAAATGATCCTTATCTCTGAAGAGGACATCTATCAAAATCTTGCCGATTGGGGAGCAGGAAAGGCCAGGGACTATCCCATGGAATACAGTCCGGCTGTTCTGGAGTTGTCTTTGCTTGATTCCTAACTTCTCCATAGTATCCCTCTACAGGATGTTGATACTGCTACCTCCATCTATCAGAACTCGTGAGAAGCGAGTTGCTCGTCTATCAGTGGCAAATGTGGCCTCCAGAACCACGGCGTAGGAATCGGGACTCGACATCACCTCTGGGTGATCAGCTCTGCTCCAACTGATAGGCTTCTCGGACCCATGCATGAATTCTGGGGTGTCTGACGCCACCGCGTTCACTTCTTGCCGCTGCAGCCGCTTGCTGCGCTTGTCGTCTTCCACGATGGTGAACACCACGTAGGCTCCATGCTCTTCCGGGTACTCGTCTTGTACTGCGCCGACTGGCCTGATAGCCTGCTGCGGGGGTGGAGGTGGAGGTGGCTGTCCAGCAGGTGGAGGGGGCATCAGGCCGTCCCCCTTGGTAATCCTAGTCAGCCAGTGGCACTTTCTGGTGGTGTGGTTTGACGGCTTCGCGCTGCTGTGAAACTTGCAGGGACCATCCAGAGTCTGCTCGTAGGAGAAGGCCGGCAGCCAATTGGACTTGCCGCCCTTCTGCCGCTTGGGTGGAGGCTGCCCCTCTGGCTGCTGACCGTCGACTGTCGCGACCTGCCGGCTATTGGAAGCCGGCTGCAGGGCCTTGCGCTTGTGATTATTCTGCTGCTGTCGCCGGCTGGCGTCTCCAGCCGGAGTTCTGGGGGCCTGAGGGGCTACTTTGCCAGCCGTGCTGACTTGGATCTCCGTCTTCATAGAAGAATCGGTTGTGGCATATTTGTCTGCTATGATCAGCAGCTCATCCAGGGTCTCGGGCTCGTCGCAGAGGAGCTTATGCTTGAGAAGGGTGCCTTCTCTGCACCCGGCGGTGAAGTACTCGATGGCCTGCACCTCGTGCACGCCCTCGCAGGAGTTCCGGAGTTCGACCCAACGCGTGAGGTAGTCGCGAGTAGATTCGTTGGGGCCTTGTACGCACAAAGAGAGTTGGCGAGGCTTGGGGGGCGCTTGTACGTGCTCGTGAAGTTGTGCACGAAAGCCTCAGTGAAGTCGACCCAGCTGTTGATGCTGCGGGGTTTCAGGCTGTTCAGCCATGTCCGGGCCGTGCCTTGGAGCATGAGCGGAACGTACTTCACGGCAACACGCTTGCTGCCGTTTGCTATGCTGACAGCGGTGGAGTACTCAACCAGCCAGTCTTCCGGCTTCACGGAGCCGGTGTACTTGGGGGTGTCTCTAGGGAGAGTGAACCCTTTGGGAAAGGGCTCATCTCGGATGCGGGGACCGAAACACGGCGGTCCTAGCTCATCTTCTTCTTCTAGCGCCCGGGATCGGTGGAGTCGGTCGATCCGAAGGCGGGCGTCGTTCTCTCCGACTCCCTCTCGGCGGCCCAGGCGACCTCCAAGAGTCGGATGTTCAACGGGCGGCGGGTAGACTCGCCTATCTCTGCGGGGTGGAGGAGGCACGTAGTCGTCCCGCCGCTCCACTGCTCTCGGGTGGCCGTCTTGGTCGCGCTCGATGGTGACGTGAGTCCGACTGCGGCTAGCAGCCGGCTCCTTTTCTTTTCTTCCGCGGACGCCGCCAGTCGGCGTCCGAGATGTCGCACCTTGATCTCGGCGGGGTGGCAGGTCGTCGTTCTGCTGCTGTGGCCCCTCGGTGCGGTAGCCGGCCGCGTTCTACGTGCCAGCCGCGTCAAGGAGTTGCTGGACTCGCTTCGTCATCAGTCGGCGCTCTTCGCCCTCGAGGTTGTCCAGCTCGTCTGCCGCCGCCTGGGCGGCTCGAATGTTCTCTGCGGGCGTGGCGTACACGGGGTGATTGGCTCCGAACATGCTGGCGATGTCCGCGCCGCGTTGCTGGACCGCACCTAGGCGGCTTGGCCCTGTCGGGGCCGGCGAGCGGCCCACAGCGCGATCCATCTCACGCTGATAGGCCTCCGACAAGCGTCTCATGCTTGCCAGCTTTTTCGCGCCTTTGACGAGCTGGAGGCGGCGTGCCTCGGGTGTCTCGGCGTCAGCGTCCTCTGGAATGGGCGCATCCAGGTCTTGCAGTGCCGCATCGAGCGGGTCGTGAGCTCTTCTGTCGGAGTGCTCGCCATGGCCGATGACGAGCACCTCGGTGACGGTGATTCCGCCGCTCTCCGCGCGAGGGAGCAGTTCGTCGTAGATCACCACGTTGGTGGGAAAGGCGTTGACCGACGCGGTGTCGGAATCGACCAGCATCGGGTCGGTGGAGCCTACAGACTCCAGGTCAGCGGCAGGCTCGCCGGTAACGTGGAGCTCGTCGAGGAGGCCCGCGAGAATTCTCTCGGGGCCACCGGTGCCTGCGTCGGATGCAGGCTCGTCGGAGAGGCGAATCTCGCCGACAAGATCGGCGAGGTAGCTGGCCGGGCAGATGGTCTCAGCGTCGTGCAGCGCATCGACGCAGACTCCCTCTGGCGTGACGGGCTGGCTACACCTGCCACGGAGGAAAAGGGTTCCCGTCCAGAACAGATCTCCGGACGAGGGTGCACCTCGCCCCACGGTGGGCGCCAAATGTCGGGGGTCGGATGCGACATATGCCAAAGGATGGCTTATCATGGTGGGGGTGAGTAGAACGTCGCCGGTGCCTGGAAGCGGGATGAGGCGTAGACATGCACGCCGGCGAGTCTTACCCAGCTTCAGGGCTCTCCGAGAAGATAATACCCTTACTGCTGCTCTGCGGGGTCTCCGCATGATCAGTATGGTGATATGTGTACAAAGTTGCTCCTCGAGCTGTGTTCAGGAGGAAGGAGAGGGCAAGGCTAGCTCTCTCCCTTCTGTGTTTCTGGTCTAGTGGTCAAAGGTTCGAACCCTTTGCATGGGTGCTCCGGGGGGTTTATATAGGCCTACCCCCCGGGGGTACAATGGTAATCCGGCTGGGCGCGGGTCCCAGCCGTCTGTCTCTCGGGTGGTCGTCTTCTCCGCCGACTCCTGGGGCCCGCCTCTGGTGGGCCCCGTCGACTGACCTGGTCACTGTAGCCGCGCCTCTAATGACGTCGTCTTGGTCACGGGGTCGTGGCAACAGTGCCGCCGTCCGGCGGGCGATCACTGTGGCCACTCCCCCATCTTATCTGGTTAATGGCGTGCGGGGCCCGTGGGAGGGACGAGCCGACTCCTGGAGGCCGACTCCCACGAGGTCCGTCTTCGGGCGCTCTCGCCGTCTTCTGTCTCCCCCGCTGACTAGCGGGACCTGCCTTCTCCAGGCCGTACTGGCGGGCCAACGTGGGAACAGGGTTCCGCCGCTGGGGCGGACGTCAGGGCCGGTATGGCCACAGTTCCGCGCCGGACGGAGATCTCCTCCGGTAAGTCGTACTATAGCCATACCTGCCCTTGGTAATCAGGGTAGGGGAGGGCCGTACTCCGGCCATCCCCGGTCTCGTCCTTCTTCTGGAAGGCAGAGGGTGGTGAAGTCGCGGGACGACTCCCCATAGTCGGCTTACGTCGTAACCGTCTCCGAGATTCGGCCACGAGTGGGTAGTCAGTGATGCTGTAGCTGACTCCCAGAGTCGGCACTTCGTCTTGGGATCCGTTGAGGGGTGTAGCCGGCCCCGATGTCTTGAAAGGTTCTGGGTCTCGGGTTAGCCTACCCGTGGCCCATTACTCCGACATATCTTTTTGTAATAAATTAGTCCGAGGCCGAGAAATTTTTGAGAAGTCCTTAAAGAACCTTCTATAAAATCCGGCATGACCAAGGAAACTTCTTATACCTTTGATGTCTTTGGGACATGGCATCTTTTCAATAGCATCAACCTTGGCTTTATCAACTTCAATACCTGTTTCAGAAACTTTATGCCCCAAGACAATACCTTCATTAACCATAAAGTGGCACTTTCCCCAATTCAAGACAAGATTAGTTTCTTCACATCTCTGCAAAACTCGATCAAGGTTGCTCAAGCAATCATCAAAAGAGGATCCATAGACGGAAAAATCGTCCGTGAAAACCTCACAAATCTTTTCACAAAAGTCAGAGCATATAGCGATCATGCATCTTTGAAAGGTAGCAGGTGCATTACATAAACCAAAAGGCATACGTCTATAAGCAAAAGTACCAAAAGGGCAAGTAAAAGTGGTCTTTGATTGATCTTTAGCTGACACGGGGTATTTGAGAGAAACCAGAATAACCATCTAGAAAGCAATAGTGTGTATGTTTGCATAATCTTTCTAGCATTTGATCGATAAAAGGTAAGGGTTAATGATCCTTTTCAGTAGACTTGTTTAATTTACGAAAATCTATTTCCATCCTATAACCTGTAATAATTCTTTGCGGAATCAATTCATCTTTATCATTAGGGACAGCAATAACACCACCCTTCTTAGGGACACAATGGACAGGACTTACCCACTGACTATTAGAAACGGGATAGATTATACCTGCCTCCAGAAACTTTGGTATTTCTTTTCTTACCACTTCTTTCATCTTAGGATTAAGCCTTTGTTGATGATCATGGACTGGTTTGGCATCTTCTTCCAAATTTATTTTATGTTGACATAGAGTGGGAATAATGCCCTTAAGATCATCAAGAGTATATCCAATAGGAGCACGGTGCTTCTTCAGAGTTTTCAATAATCTTTCTTCTTCATGGTCTGAAAGGTTAGTACTAATAATAACAGGATATCTCTTCTTTTCATCAATATAAGCATATTTAAGATTACCAGGCAACGGTTTAAATTCAAACACGGGATCACCCTTGGGTGGAGGAGGATCCCCTAGGATTTCAACAGGCAAATAGTGTTTCAGAATAGGTTCTTGCTTAAAGAATACTTCATCTATTTCCCTTCTTTCATTAATAAACATATCATTTTCATGGTCTAGCAAATATTTTTCTAAAGGATCACTAGGAGGTACGGCAATAGAAGCAATACCAATAATTTCATCCTTACTAGGTAATTCTTCTTCACGGTGTTGTCTACTAAATTTAGAGAAATTAAACTCATGAGAGATATCACCCAAACCAATAGTAACAACATTCTTTTCGCAGTCTATCTTAGCATTAACGGTGTTCAAGAAGGGTCTACCAAATATAATGGGACAAAAGCTATCTTGTGGGGAACCAAGAACAAGAATATCAGCGGGATATTTAGTTTTCCCACACAAGACTTCAAAATCTCTAACAATTGCCATTGCTGATATAGTATCTCTATTGGCAAGTTTAATTGCACTACAAAAAAATACACTTCCGTGATGATACGTGTTTGTCACGGTAGGTCGCGTTTCTTGTCATGCATGTACATCCATGACAAATTTATAACAGAATCAAGATAGTCATACCTGTGCTGTCGTGGAAGTGTTCCATGACATTACCAAAATTATCATCACGGAAGTGTCCACTTCCATGACGATAACTCGTGTGCCACAGAAGTGCTTTCGTCAAGGGTGACCGACACGTGGCATCCACCGTAATGGAATGCCGTTAAGCAATTGGCACGGCCCAACAGAGGCCCATTCCTGTGAAAAGGTCAGCCCGTTTGACTTGGTCAAAAGGTGGCGGGCCGGCCCACGGAAAGCCTGTTAACGATCTGTTCGCATATAGCCCATTTACAACCCGCTAACCCAGGGCCCGTTACGCCCTATCCGAATTAGACCCAGTAGCGTCATCTAGGCCGTCCAATATGATTCAGCCCGTTTTAACTTCCGACCCATGTGTCGCCCATGACTTCTTTCGGCCCATATGAGGACCTTTGTAACTCTGTGCCCATTAACGTCCCGTGGTGAAACTGGCCCGTAATGAAAAGTGTATCACTTTGTACCCATTAACGGCCCATTATTCCATTGGGCCGTTTCCAGCCCAAGTTATCTTTCGGCCTTCTCAGGGCCCATTTATTCTTGGGCTCATTTGCAGCATTCGGTTACATACGGCCCGTTACTATCATTTTCTGCTTGTGGGCAAAATTCAGCCCGTCGTTACAGTCGGCCCGTTTGTGGACCGTTAATACGTTGGGCCGTTTTCATGTAAAAAAAACTCGTTGGGCTGTCTTCATAGAGTTATCAAATACGACCTATTAACGGCCTGTTATGGTCCATGAATAGTACGGCCCATGATTGGCGAAATGATGATACGCCCCGTAGAAGGCCCATGGATCCTACAGCCCGTATGACGCCCATGGATAGTACGGCCCGTAGAAGGCCCATGGATCGTATGGCCCGTAGAAGGCCCATGGACCCTACGGCCCGTAGAAGGCCCATGGAACCTAAGGCCCGTATAGAAGGCCGATGGATCCTACGGCCGGACGAAGGCCCATGGATCATACGGCCTGCAAGAGGCCCATGGTTACAACAGTCCGTGTGTTGCCATGATTATTTTGGCCTTGTTACCAAAAATAGGCTATTGTGGCCACTAGAAAAAAACAAAAAAAGAACTGCAGTGACTACAAGCAAACAAGTAAACAAGACAATAAGGAAATAAATAAGCAAGCAATTAACGCTAGCCTATTACTGCTATTACACATATTACATCCACTGGGCATCAAAGTTCGCCACCAGTGCAAATATAGGGAACAAAGCAGCACATTACATACGCTGGCCGTCAAAATTGGCCACCAGTGCAAATAAACGCGACAGCAAAACAAGAGCATAACTGAAACAACTTCAGAAGAGCTCAAGAAATGCTATCCTGGGTATCCACCATGCTGGCAATAAGCTTAGCAAGCTGATTAGCTTCGTCATGTTTGGCGCTAAAAATCCTCCAACGCTTGCTGTTGCACCAGAAAGTATGCATCTGAATGCTCCAGGGACTTCCGTAGTCCTTCCGCTTCTTGTCGCAACACAGCTGATCGATGTCTTTCAGCTTGTAGTTGAGACTCAAGAAACCGAACTGATCCAGACAGTGAGTTTGAATAGCTTGTGCAAGTGGTAGTGGCCAGTAACTCGAACACTAAACCAAGACAGGACTTTGGGGTTGTCTCGCTGTCTTCAAGATACTCTTCCTTACCTATTTTATAAGCTTTGTTGGAGACCAACAAGGATGTGTCACTATCCTGAACCTTATCTGCATTACTTCCTTTACCATTGCTTAATAAGGCACTCTTTCCCAATATTCTATCAGCATTCTAAAAGAAGAAACAAGCAGACACATAACAAGTTTAGCATGTACTAGTATATGAAACTCATTTTGGTGAACCAGTTCATTAGTAAGGTGGACATGATTAAACTACCAAGTCTTCTATTGCCAAGTACTAGTACATAATAAAAGCAACAAACAAACATATATCTATGTCCTATGGTCACTGCATTGTCTTGCCAAATAAAAATAGAGACACAGTTCAAATCATATCAGTTCAAGACAAAGCAGCAGTGAAAGAATACAAAGCGTGGGAAACTACATGACACAACAAGATTTCAGATGGGTACCATGGGTCTACATGTACAACAACACTATTGGATCTGTTGTGATGCTAGTAATGTGCATGATATGAAAGTCAACTGTATACACAATTGAAATTGAAATCAACAGAGCTATTGATAAGAGCAAAATTGTTAAAGAAACATGCGTGAACATACCTGCTATGCCATTGGAGTTTCGATTGGATCCTTCAATTTAAAAATAAGTTTGTATGAGTAAATACAGTGATACAAGAGCAAAGCAATCATAGTTAAAAAAGGCACGCCTAAGCAAGCGCTTAAAGAGTGCCTAGGCTCTAGGCGTTGGCAAGACGCATTGCGTATAACTACGCATAATCTGTGCATAACTGCACATAAGCATGCGCTTTGGTCAGTAAAGGGCAAGGCGGTGGCAAAACGCACAATTAACGCCTAGCGCTTTTTTGAACTATGATAGCAATAGAATCTTAAATTAGAACAGTTGTTCTTCAGGTTTAGGCACTTGTTCTACATGAACAGAGTACAGTAAGATGCAAGAATATAATACTTAAAATATAAAATGAGCTCATAGACCTTACCACATTCTTGGTTCGGGACCAGTACAGAACAAGGCGTTCCCAGTCATTGTCCAGTAAATGTGTCTCAGGAGAACGTAAGGGAATTTGATGAGTTTCTTTGCCGGTGAAGTACGTTTTCTTCAGGTAATTCTGATACTGCCACCAAGCATTATTGAAGATAGCAGAGGTATTAGCACAGGTTACCTCATCCTAAGTTTCCAAATCGGTCCTTATCTATAGAGAAAAATGGGAAAATTTGTTGTATTATAACCATCATGGAGGTAGGATGTATGGGACGAAGCAAAGTAATTGCCATGAATAACATTACTTACACATAACTCCTGGACAAACACCTGCAACTGGCATTTTCCTTCATCTTCAGTATAATATTTCCAAGATGGGAAGATACGCACATACGATTTAACAACATCAAATGCAATAGATGCTAAACTATGACTAGCTGGTTGTGCTTCCTCCACAGGAATAGGCGTACTAACCAATGGAGTTGGGGTTCTCCGTGATAGTATTGGCCCTTTGGGCACTGGAGTTGCCTTACTAATTGCTCTTGTTTGGGAGCTCTGTGGTGGAGATGGTCCTGTGTCAATAGGAACTGGGTTACTATCGGCTGGGGTTGGTACAATCTGCGAGAGTTTGAATTATGTGTGGTAGGGCTGGTTCTTGCGCATGTACTACCGGGGTGCTATCTCCACCAAGATGTAGCACTGTTTTATTTGAAGACCGTGCTTTTAGTCCGCTAGATACTGGCATCACCCGCTCCAATTCAAATGGCTGATAAACAGGAAACATAGTTGAATGTACAGACATTGTATGAGAGACAGATGCAATAGATAGTGTGGAAAAAAGAGGGCATGAAATAGTTGACATGTATATTGTTTAACTAAAATGGATAGCATTACATAATTTCACATATATGATGTCTATCTAAATTGGATAGCATAGCATAACATAATTCACAGATATGATCAATAACTAAACAGGATCGCATGACATAATTCACCTACATGTTATCTAAGTAATCAGGATCACATCATTTAATTCACATATGTGATTTATATGCTAAACAGAGGGCATTTGATATGATGTCTGAACTAAGAACATGGTGTTGAATATTGTGTATATGATGTCTAAACTATGCAATGCAAGACACCGTATGCATGATATGAGCAGTATAACCGTGCCAAGTTAGAGCATACACCTCAGTGGGGGGATAGGACTGATCATCTGTCTCTGAATCCATCTCTGAGGAGCTAACGGGACCCAACAAGAGATCTGCTTCGACAGGTAGCATTGTCTGCTCTGAAGGTGTTTTCACTCCAGATTTTTCCATCTCCCACCCAAATGGCTGATTCACAGGAAGAGTAGTTTAATGTACAAACATTGTCGACAAATGGAAATGTAATGGAGAAAAGGATGGGCAAGATATCATTCAAATATATGATGCCTGGTTAAACAGGATGGCATTGCACATTTCACATATATTATGGCTGGCTAAAAGACATGAGACTGCATAATTCCCATATATGATATAGAAACTAAACAGGTGGCATTACAGAACATGTCTAAACTAAGCAGATGACATATATGATGTCAAAAGTAGGGACTGCACATCATGCCAAGGTAGAGCAAACACCTTGGGGGGTAAATAAGAGTGGTCAGCGGCGTCTGAATCCGCCTCAGAACAGATATCTTCCTCTGGATTAAAATCTGGAGAGGGGTGGGGAGGGTTTGCCATTTAACCCACCATGGAGCAATGTCTGCATGACATTGTATTGCCACGCAAAACTCTTCTCTTTTTCTCTACATGTTCAGCATGACTGTGTACAATATCTGACATGCATACGAAAAAAATATGGTGAGATTATGTAAGGAGAGCATGCAGAAATTTAGAGTGATGGTAACAACCAGTGGATCAACGTTTTTCCGGTGAACCAAAATAGCCCTAATGGATCGACGTGAATGTATAGTAATAAGTGATGCAACAAGTGTAAAACCTCTTTGCCATAGCCGTGTCGACCTCAGCATCATTGGGTTGGTCGCTGAAGCAGTTGAGGCAGAGGTGGCTGTCGGAGGTGTGGAGGAAGATCTGAGGAATCTGTAGACGGCGTCCAGGGCACTGCTCTGTTGTGATGGATCGTTCTGTCGTTGGAGCAGCTCCGGTGAGCCGTGAGACGTCAAGGCTGAAGCAGCACAAGACAAACATCGTCAATCTTAAGTGGGATTCTAATAGCATCTCCAATAGATGATGTGAAATGGATGTAAAAGTAACATCACCAAAAACCACCTAACTACAATAGATGAGGTAAAAACTGTTGACTCTGAACTTAACTGTCGAAACTGAAATTTACTGTGGAATCTGAATGCTACTGTCGAAACTAAACGCAATGGTAGAAAAGAGGCACTTGACATATAGTTTAGGGAGGGCCTGCAGTTCATCTTCAACCTGCACCCCCCTGAGCCGCCAGCCACCACCGGCTGAACCGCCGGCCCCAGCGCCGCCTCACCGCCCCGAAACAACTCGCGACCGCCGCCCCGGCCAGCCCTCTAGGCCCCCCACCCCCACCCTGAACCCTAAGATAGATAGTGGGGTACCTCTCCGGCGAGCCCCCGTCCCCGCTGCGGGTGGTTCTTCCTTAACTCCGGCGAGCCCCCCCAACCCCTGAAAATTGACTGACCCAAAAGTCAATTCAGTCAACTGAAGTGTGGCTTAATCGGAGCAGAGCAGCAGCACAAGCGAGGGGGAGAGCAGCAGCAGCAGCTGGGCGAGTGAGCGATCGAGCGAGAGCCGGAGCAGCAGCAGCAGCAGCGCGAGCGAGCGAGCGAGAGCCGAAGCAGCAACAGTAGATCCGGCTGGTATGGACGCCGCCGCCGAAGGGGCCTCGCACTGGGGGAGAACCGCCGTGGAGATGTCGCTCGCGGCGCCGGCTTCAAGGTAGCCGCTCCATGGGGGTGCGGGATGGAGCACCATCAGCGCGGGAGGTCGAGTTAAGTAGAAGGTGCGATGCGATGAGTGTACAATATCTTTGGTGGCGCCGAGTAGGCCTCGGCTTCATCCGAGGAGTCGGTGAGGATGTTGCAGTTCCGGTGGAGCAGGTTAAGGCGGCGCTGTGGGGATGGAGCAGCCGCGATAGACGAGGCGAGCAGCTCCTTGGAGGTGGAGGACGGGGTGGCTGAACCGGCGGGACGACGAGATGGACGACGGATCCTCATCGGGGGAGGTGGACGAGGGACGTCGAGCTGTTGCGGTGGACGACGTCGTCGGGGAAGAGGCTCTGGCTAGGCACCGGTGATGTGGCGGACGGAGGAGGGTGGGGTTTCGCGGCTGGAGCGGAGAGGTTATGGCGGCCTGGGATTTTGAATGGCGAAAAGGGGGCGATGGGAGGGGGTGAAGCATGACTTAGGGACGCGCTTGTCCAAAATGTAGGGTGTGTTACAAAAGTACCCCCACCGATTTGAACTAGCGGCCCTTTCGGCTTAGGGTTAGAAGGGGGAGTTCGCGTGTCGGGATTTGGCAGCTGGAGGGAGTTTTCGCGCGCCTTGTAATTTCGGGATAGCAAGGCGCGGGTTGTGAGGGCGCCAATTTTGGGAGAATGATATCTGAATTTTCGGGATATAACAAGACGCAGGTTGAATTTTAGGGACAAGCCTAACGTGTAGTAATATTGTACTTGTACATACCAAATCAATTCGCACTTCCCTCAACCAAAAAGAAAATGAAAAAAATAAAACTATTCACACCACACAAAGAGTGTCTTGCCCCGTTTTACTATACAAATGATATTCAAAGCTACTCCCTCCTTCCATCTATATAGAGCCTAATGCGTTTTTCGATGCTAACTTTGACCAAATATTAGAGCAATGATATATGACATGCAACTTACACAAAGCACACCGTTAAATTCGTCTGTGAAAGGTTCTTTCAATGATATAATTTTCACATTGTGCATGTTATGTACTATTAATCGTGTCAATAGTCAAAGGCGGTCTTAAAAATCTCATTACGCCCTATATAGATGGAAGGAGGGAGTATGAATCCATGTTATGTCCGATTAAATTTTTTTTCTTGCTGTATAATGCATGTAACCTACTCATACCAACATTTTAGTGCATTCCAAATGTCTATACTACTACTGCAATTCGAACTAAATTTGAATTCGTTTCTCTATTTCAATAAGAATCTACAATCATGATTGTTGCCAACTTCAACCATCATAGTTTCCTTGCTATCCGCCAGATATAAATCAAACGGCCTATAATGCAGGATGGCAGGCACACCATCATCAACAACTCCGTTTTTTAAAGAGTAGAGATAAAATATATTAAATGTAGTATAACATGTTCATAACCACACCATGTGTATCACTGTTATATATATTCACACATGCGTTGGTTTGAAACACTATGATAAATTCTTCAAATATCTGAATTCGCTTTTTATAGTGAAGTATATATGATCTCTATTCGTCTTTTACACCCATACAACCCACTTATCTTTGTAGCTAGTGCTAACTTTCTCTTGTGCATGCACACGCCCACATTCCTCTCACCCTCCCTCAGCATTCTCTAGCTCCATCACGCAAATTCGTCTTTCACTTGAGGTCGTTCACCCATGGTGTGTGTAGGCCCCCCAGCTCCTTCTTTACGGCACACATCGATCGATATGCCTCTCTAGCCAGGTGTGCCTAGCACAAACACAAGCTTCCCCTCTTCTCTTGTCACCGTCCATGCCTCACTCACACCACTCTTTTCATTGTTCTCGTACTGGCACACTCCTCCCCCTTGATATAGTATGCCTCTCGTACCACCTCCTACATGCATCCCTCTCTCTCTATCCATCTCCTCGTGCCTCATTTGCTTCTAACACACACATGCATGTATATCGACCGATCTCCCAACATATACCTAGATCGACTTTAACTACCCCCCATCGATCGAAGTACCTCACAAGTTATGTCTCTCCTCTCTCTAACAAAGGGCGATTGATCTTCCTACGTAGTTACGTCTGCTTACCACAACCACATCGTCCCCCCTCATCATTGGTGCATGCCTCCTGACCCGTCTCGCACACGCATGTGCACAGACAACAAGCAGCCATCTCCTCTCTTATTGATATTGCGGGCGTGCCCTCCGTTTGTCTAGCAAGCCTATCCCACCATTTGTTAGAAGCAACTCCACTACCACCCCCTCCAACACTCTAGCTCTGTCTCTCTCCCAACCTTGTTCCTCTCCTGCACATATGCATGGATGCCAATCGATCTCCCCTAATACATGAGGCAGATCGATCTCCTTAATACATGAGGTAGGCCTCTCTCCTCCTCCACACATATACCAGCCATTGTACCTCTATAGTTAATTGGGCCTCCCTCTTCCCCCACCACACACCGATAGTCGAGCGCTGCAGGTAGGTATCCATGCCACAGAGACAAACTGCACATGTCCCATCTGACGTTCTAGTAGGCCAGCCACTCTATATCTTTGACGTGGGCACACACAAATTCGATGGCACTCTTTATCGATCGCGCGTGCGCACACACACACACACATCATCATCCCTCTCTTCGATTCTATGGACACCTCAAGCCGATGATATCTCCACTCTCTTCTCGTGGATCGCCCCCTCTATATATATGTTATATCTAGGACTCTATTTCACACACATTGCATATGTTACATTTTTTGATTGACCCCCCCCCAAATAACTCTCATGAACCCACACACTATATCTCTCTAGGTTTGTATCTCTCTCACACAACCCCATGTAGGTGGTGTACGTATACAAGAAGAGAATAGGTGCACCGTGCACGTACTCACGCTTCGTGCCCAGCCACACCCGCGCGGGTACATGGTTTAGCTCATTTCTTTACAAAATGGCAGCCCACGTGCTAATTTGAATGCCTGTAGCGGTTGTTTACCTAGGGAGGTCATGTACCATGCATGCACGAAACAAAGTTCGACTTGACGCGTTGCCCCGTTATTTTTAAATAAAGTTATAGCGCTCAATGGCATGTGCAAAAAATATAAAATGATTTTTATGGAGAAAAGGTAGTCCACTCACTATATACAATGGAGCCTGCCTGCCTGGTTTTTCGCTCTTCAGAGTATCTCACACAAGGCTGCGGTGGCCTCTCTCTCTCTCTCTCTCACCGTTGGTCACTGATCCAGCCGCATCCCGTCCGCCGGGGGAAATGGAGTGCGGTGGCCTCTCTCTCTCTCTCTCATCGTTGGTCACTAATCCGGCAGCATCCCGTCCGCTGGGGGAAAGGGAGTGCGGTGGCCTCTCTCTCTCTCTCACCGTTGGTCACTGATCCGGCCGCATCCCGTCCGCCGGGGGAAAGGAAGGAAGTGCATCATTTCTCCGTTCGACGGTGCCGAGGCAGCACGTCCCGATCTGCGGTACACGTCGTTCTCTTTGACCAAGCTCCGACGCGGCAGGGCCTACGCCACCTGCTCGTAGATTCAGCCCGCCACAGCTCACCTAGTTACATCCCGACGACCTCCAGGTATCCCCTCCGGCCTTGCTCCACTGCCCGTCTTCCCACGTCGCTGCATGTGGATCTTCCATAGTTCTTTGCCCAAAACGTAGCACGTCCGGCGTACTTTCCATATTGCATTCTCGTCCTCACATAGTTTTAAACAAACACAACTGATAACCCACAAGTATAGGGGATCGCAACAGTTTTCGAGGGTAGAGTATTGAACCCAAATTTATTGATTTGACACAATGGGAGCCAAATAATATCCTCAAGTATTAGCAGTTGAGTTCTCAATTCAACCACACCTGGAAACTTAGTATCTGCAGCAAAGTGTTTAGTAGCAAAGTAATATGATAGTGGTGGTAACGGTAACAAAAGTAAAGAAATCAAAAGTAATATTTTTGGTATTTTGTAGTGATTGTGACAATAGCAACGGGAAAGTAAATAAGCGTAAACCAGTATATGGAAATAACGTAGGCATTGGATCGGTGATGGATAATTATGCCGGATGCGGTTCATCATGTATCAGTCATAACATAGGGTGACGCAGAACTAGCTCCAATTCATCAATGTAATGTAGGCATGTATTCCGAATATAGTCATACTACGTGCTTATGGAAAAGAACTTGCATGACATCTTTTGTCCTACCATCCCGTGGCAGTGGGGTCCTAACGGAAACTAAGGGATATTAAGGCCTCCTTTTAATAGAGAACGGGAACAAAGCATTAGCACATAGTGAATACATGAACTCCTCAAACTATGGTCATCATCGGGAGTGGTCCCGACTATTGTCACTTCGGGGTTGCCGGATCATAACACATAGTAGGTGACTATAGACTTGCAAGATAGGATCAAGAACACACATATATTCATGAAAACATATTAGGTTCAGATCTGAAATCATGGCACTCGGGCCCTAGTGACAAGCATTAAGCATAGCAAAGTCATAGCAACATTAATCTCAGAACATGATGGATACTAGGGATCAAACCCTAACAAAACTAACTCGATTACATGATAGATCTCATCCAACCCATCACCGTCCAGCAAGCCTACAATGGAATTACTCACGCACGGCGGTGAGCATCATGTAATTGGTGATGGAGGATGGTTGATGATGACGACGGCGACGAATCCCCCGCTCCGGAGCCCCGAACGGACTCCAGGTCAGCCCTCCCGAGAGGTTTTAGGGCTTGGCGGCGGCTCCGTATCGTAAAACGTGATGATTTCTTCTCCTCTATTTTTTTCTCCCCGAAAGCAAATATATATAGTTGGAGTTGGCGTCGGAAGGTCTCCAGGGGGGCCCACGAGGTAGGGGGCGCACCCTAGGGGGGCGCCCCCACCCTCGTGGACAGGGTGTGGGCCCCCTGGTCTTCATCTTTGGCGAGGATTTTTTATTATGTTTTATAAGATATTCCGTGGAGTTTCAGGTCATTCCGATAACTTTTGTTTTCTGCGCATAAAACAACATCATGGAAATTCTGCTGAAAACAACGTCAGTCTGGGTTAGTTCCATTCAAATCATGCAAGTTAAAGTCCAAAACAAGGGCAAAAGTGTTTGGAAAAGTAGATACGTCGGAGACGTATCAACAACCGTGTTGTTATCTTCCCTTAGGACAAGGAATATGCTTCTTTTTTGTCGTCGCATGTGTCATCAACTATTATTGGCCAGTAATTGTTTCCTCTCTACCTCTTTTTTGCAAACAGGGCTATCCATTTCACCTCTTTGCTATTGCGACCTTTTGGTGAACTGCACAAATCACTTTTTTCTTAAGAGTGTTTTGTGCAGTTGTACTAAAATGTCACACGGGCAACGTCTCTACATTTTAGTGCGACTACACAAAGGGAGATTGGTTTTGCTCTATCATCCTCATCCAACTCCGAGCCTAATCTTCTCCAACTAGTTAGTCTTAAGAGAGACTGCAAAGGTGACTGGCTTCTATTTGTGTGTTTACTATTTCATCAGCAGTCCTCTATTATCGTAATCACACTTAATATCTTTGGAACAGGGACGCTCAGCTCTATTTTAGTGGAACTGCACAAAATGATCGGAATGTTGCATGCTCCAGACAACTACTTTTTTCCCAACATGCCTTGCTGATTTAGACAGAGCTGGGGGGACGTTGCTGCCAATAAAAGCATGGATCAATTTTAATTTAACACCTTCTCACAACTCTGTCTTCAGTTGTGATGTAATTATTAGCTCTGATCTGCTAATAATTGACATGCGTTAGCAAGGAAGTTAGTTTTTTATTGTTTCCTAAAGAGCATCGATGGCAAGACACGCGAAACAAAAGCTGAAAGCTCAAACCATTGTACAATTTCATGTCGCTGGAAAATTATTTGTATAGTACGTCAATTATGTAAACAAATGATGGAAGCTTGATAGCATTGCCAGAAGCCTCTTCATCATCCGGGTCCATGTGCCATGCACAAAATTATACTCCTTCGTTCCTAAATATTTGTCTTTTTACAAATTTCAAACAGGCATAGTTTAGAGTGTAGATTCACTCATTTTGCTTCGTATGTGTACTCCCTCCGTTCCTAAATATTCTATTCGTCTTTCTAGAGATTTCAACAAGTGACTACATATGGAGCAAAATGAGTGAATCTACACTCTAAAATATGTCTATATACATCCGTATGTGCCAGTCCATTTGAAATCTCTAAAAAGACAAATATTTGAGTAGTCACTCGTTGAAATCTCTAGAAATACAAATACTCCGGAGTATATTTAAGAACCGAGGGGTAGTGCACAACCGCATGGGAGACTCATCCCGGTCGTTGTGCCGCATTAATAGTGAGTAATGAGCAGTCAAGTCATAAGCCCCACCTTTCCCACTATAAGTTGCTCTGAAGAAGCAACCGTCAATACGCTCTTCTTTGAATCCGCTCATACTACTCCATCCGTCACTGTTTATACAACGCGCTTCAGAAAAAAGAAAAAAAATCTGTGGGACCAAGGCGACTAGCGATCGGCCTGAAAAACATATTGGTAGTTGTAGCACGACGTCTATTACTAGAGGGAATAATGCGTACACACATGCATGCAGTGCTTCCACCCCAAGTACACACATGCATGCACTCACTCCACTCCGTAGTACAGTATATGGAGAGAAAATTGTGGACTTGATTGCGGTTACCACACCCTAATTAATTGAGCATTAAACCAAATGCGTCTAAAGTCTCTCTGGTGGTGGAAATGCATTGAGAGAAATGCATCATAATGAACCGCGCCCTGTAAACTGTGACGGAGGGAGGAGTAGTATGAAGGTGCAAAACCAAGTACGCGTATGGCCAGTCGGTCAACGCCCTCCTCTTGGCATATCACTGACATGTGGGACAGGAGCGTGAGCAAACCGATCTCAATTGACGGCAAAGAGCCAACCCGCCGTTCCTTGAGAGAGACGAGGAGCGAGAACACACAGACGGGCTCGCACGGAGGCCAAGATATATTCGAGCATGGTTGGTTGATCGATATCATTCATTACATGTTGGTCTGCCGTTTTCCGCCCTTCTCCAGAATAAATGTGTACTTTATCAGAGATAAAAAAAGAGTACAGACGCTCCGCCATGCGGTTCTAGTAGTAGTACTACTCGTACTACTGCGCTTGGCTCTTCGCCTCTTCGTGAAGTCGAACAATGATGGTACTCCGCATGTTGGGTACTACAGTGTATGCCTCTGACAATCTGACACCGAATGGACTGATGCATGTCCACCGAGGGTAGGTTGCATTAGTCAAAAGGCGTAAGCGAGCTTCACCTTGTCCTGCAAGCTTCTCCTCGTTCTACGAGTTGACGGGACACACCAAAAAGTCAGTGGACTTCATAATAAGCTCATTGCGCTCAATATATATATATTTTTTTTTCCGGTGTTTATACGGTCACTAGCTCACCCTGACTGAGTATGTGTGTGCATGCACGTGTAGGTTGAGCACTTGAGCGTGATCGTGTGTGTTCCGTCGTGTGCTCGGACATGCATGCATTAGGGCGTCGCGCGCGTTTTTGCGTCCATGTGTACATGTGACTGTTGCATACACATGGGGGGGGTACGTGTAGGGGCCACTAAGGAGCAGTCAAATCACACAGTAAGTTAGTCGGAAGAAGCAACCATCATTTCACTCTTGAATGACACGTACGCAATATAAAATGGTTGATATGGAGAGAAAAATAAAACCACTATATATACACTAGCAGGAGCCTAAGATACAAGCCTGCTTGCTTAGGTTGCTCTCATCACAAGCATAGAACGACGGGCCTGATCCCGCAGCTGGGGGGAAGGGAACAATGTTCTATGTAGACGCGGTCGACATCGGCGAGGGAGAAAACCCATAGTCGGTGCGTCCCAAACAGGGGTCACCGCGGTATGGGCCAATGCCGCGTCCCAACCGCCCTTCTAGCTACAGCCCGACGTCCCAGGTAGTCCATCTTCCTTTTGGAGCCGGCTTGCTCCACTGCCGTAGCTCCATCTCCTTGTCGATCTTTCTCTACTTCTACCGGCTTCTACTTGTGATGAGTTTACGTCTCATGAACTAGTGCCAGTACTATTATTCTAATCACACTTCTTCAGTATCTTTGCCATCCGGGATGCTCAGGTCGATTTTAGTGGAACTGCACAAAAGCATCGTATGATCCGAGGGTGCCAGCTATCTTTCCTTCGACAGGTTCTACCTGGCCAGGAAATTAAATCATGTTTATGGTTTAGGGTTAAGTCGTAGTGACCCCATCAGTAGTTTTTCTTTCGTACACGCTCTCACAACTTTTTTATTTAGTAGTGAAGTAAATATTGGCTATGATATGTGAATCATTGAGATGCATCAGCATGCGTGTTAGTTTTCCTTTGTATTTGATGGAATGTTGTAACGGGGCAACCTTGGAATAGAAATGAAAATGGAGTGGAAAGTTTCCGTTTTTCCGGAGAAAAAATGGAAATGGAGAGAAACCAATGTTTCGTTTCGTTGGATCACGCCATCGAGCAAAACCAACATTTAAATAACGCCTATCATGTTCGTGTCTCACCCTCCTCCACGGCTCGACCCCACACGGTCGCTCGGCATGCCACTCACCGCAAACCGAGTATACGATAACTTTCCCGCCTGCTTGTCGATGGATCACGCCATGGAGTACTATCAGTACTGGAAGAGATTGACGAGTTGGGAGAGGATAGCTAGCTGTAGCACGGACTCCCAAGAACTTTTTACATGCATGTTGTAGCCGGCTATTGCGACCTTTGAACGCGGAGCAGCCGCGTGCACCCGGAAGCGGCACGGGCGACGCTCTCTCGGCCGGCGCGCTGCTTCAATGCCGGCGCCAGTGAGAGGTCGCGTCCACTCTGGCCGGGCATGAATGCGACACTGACCGTTTTGGGCGGGAAGCACGAGCGGGTGATGAAGAGGGCTCGGGTTGGTCAGGACCGGCCGTGGCAGCGACGGACATGCGCAAACAAGAGATGTTGTACGTTAATATTGCTGCGTATATAATTAACAACGTAAATAATGTGCCAGTTGGACAAATATGATTGGATATGGAGATGGAAATGGAATTTTACGTAAACACGGATATGCATGTCTATGTCTATGTGTGTGTGCGCGACGACTCTCGCGGAAGCGGGGGTGTGTTTTTGATTGAGTTTTCTTTCTTGGTACGTTAGAAAATCAGTTTGTCTAATTCACATCTAAATGTTATTTAAGGATATCACATCTAAGCTCCCACAAGTATATAATGTAGCAACAAGAAACAAAAAAAACTAGGAAAAAATACACCACAAACAGAGTGGACATCAACTTAGATGTGACATAACTATGTCACATCTAGATGTGTCCTAGACAGACCCTTCAAAAATTGTCCGCCGGTTTTCGTTTCTTTTTTCCGGGAACGCGCGTATTCTATTTAAAACCACTGCTATGGAGAGATTTTTTTACTCCATTATAGCCTCTTGTTTGATAGAGTTTCTCGCATCTCGCTCTCTCACCCTCTCCATATCAAAACAAGATGATAGTGTCCACTCTATCTCTCTCCTCACCGGTGGTCATAGATCCGGCTGAATCCCGTCCGATGCGGGAGGTGAGGAGGTGCAGTGTTGACGTTGTCACCATCGGCGACGGAGGAAGCCGATGCGCACCGTCCTCTCGGAGCCGGCGGTGGCACGGACGAAGATCCTCCGCGCCCTTGTTCGCTGTCGTCGTGTGGGCAGATCCCGCCCGCCCGCCCAAACGACATCTCGCCCACCTGAGGTACTGGTCCAGCTCCCCAGGTCGCTGCGTGCGGGTTTTCTTCTATGCAACTACTCCCCAGCTCCCCATGCATAGTAGCTAGGCTTCGTCGGCTGGTCCAACATCACCTACTAGTACTATTCTAGAGGAAATGCCACTCGAAAAGTTGTCCTGATTTATGCCTCGGTGGAGGTATACATGTTGTTTCGACAAAAAGTACATGGTGGTTGTGCGGTCATTGTCCATATAGTGGTAGTACTATCACTGGTTAAATGAAGAAATGCTTTTTTCTCGGGTATCCTGGTTTATTTCCCATCAAGATAATTATGATGCTTCTGTTTGTTGGTGTAATTTTCATTAATTCTTATTGACAATTGAGATGTCGTTGCTAACCCTTTTTTATATTTTTGGAAATAGCGATGCATGTCTCCATACCCGGGCATGTCTTCCTCACTTTTAGTGGGACTGCACAAAATTGGATGGCCATTGTTGTTCTGCCTCACTCCTCTGCCACGTGGTTCTTCCTTCCTCGAGCTTGATTACTGATAAGAAACAGACCACGGTGAGGATTTGTCGAACTTCATAGGTGCCTCACCCAAACTTGATGCCAAATGGATGATGCATCACCACGATGACCTATCGATGCTCATGGTTGCGCCTCATGGTTGCGTCGTCTGGTGAAGCTGATCGATTTTCAATGAAAAACAAGATGTCTTCCATCAGTGCTCTTTGCTTGTTACGCACAAAGATGATATCCTTCGTCAGTTCACCTTGGTTGCGTTGGAGACGCAGTCGTCTTTCACGTTGGTGCAATTTTATCACACAATTGGCTATGAACCAAATGTTTCCTCGAAGAAGGATCGACGTTGGTACTAAGAGCATAAGTTTTATATTGATTCCTAAGCCTTCTCACAACTTTGTCTCCAGCTCCCCTGTAATTTTATTTGTCCAGCTATTAACTTTGATTTAAAAAGTGGTGTGGACTAAAAACCCGGATGGACATAGTAGCCCTCCATTTTTATTTACTCCGCATATTAGATTTGACTGAAGTCAAACTTTGTAATACTCTCAAACCTTTCCGATAATTGAAATTAAAATTCTTTATTTGTACACACTCTCACACGTTTGCGATAATTTGGCGCATGTGTGGTTGTTCACTTAAGGGAGGGTAGTGTACCACACGTGAAGGACAGGAAGTGCGACCAGGACGCGTGGGCCTGGATCGTTAGTTCATCGAAAGTAGTACTAGTTTTCTTCACTGTACATTAAATAAAGAGTTTCATTTCATACTTACACAATTTAAAATGATTGTTATGGAGAGAATAAGAAAACCACTCCACTATATATTAGTCGTATACACGAGAGTACTATATGGATGCAGCTTCATTGACTTAGTGCACCTGCCTTTGGATTTATGACAGGTGGGATAAAAATGTAGCTGGCTCACCTGTCATACAGCCAAAAGCAGGTGCAGTGAAGGCACCGGAACTCAGTCCGTACTACAGTAGTATATATATAAGCGGGAGCCTCAGCGCTTGTTCGCTAGGGTTTGCACTCTCCACACGCTCGCCGCACTACATATATGTTACACGCTGGAGGCTCAGCGTTCATTTGCTAGGGTTTGCTATATTCACAGTCTCTCACCCTCTCTTCACCAGATCTAAACAAGATTGCGTTGGCCTCTTGTCTCTCTCTCCCCCCTCACAGCTGGTGAAGGAGGCGTCTGTATCCCGTCGCACCGGGAAGGGGAGGAGGTGCAGCGTTCACTCTATCGCCTTCGGGGAGGGAGGCAATCCACTGCCGGTTGCGCTGTTCTCTTTCACCCAGCGCCTATGCGGGAGGGCCACCGACCCCTTCTTCCTCGCTATCGTACGTAGTTTGGGCAGATCCGGCCTCCCGCTGCACGCCTTGCCACATCCCGACGACCCTAAGGTATAAGTTTCTTTGAAACCGTCGTTGCTCTAGCTGCATGTGGATCTTTTTCGATCTGTAGTCGAATCTAGGTCTTGGTTCAAAGAGTAAAGAAGGGCGCGGTGGGCTGGAGCAAGAATCTAGGACATGGTTCAATGAGGAAAGGAGGGGCGGAAAGTAGTATAGACTGGCTATCCAGCCGCTTTGTAGGTCGAAAAGGGAAAAAGGGGGTAACCCAGTACACACATCTGTAAGGAACCGATCTCTTTGTTGAAAAGGGAAAGAAACTAGGGAGTCGGGTAGTTTGTGCAGGACTAGATTCGCTGCCCTCACATAGGAAGAAGGTTCAAAGAGAACAAATATGGGACTAGCGCATATATGCTGCTTGGATACATACTCTGCATCACCCATTTATACGTGTGGACGCACATGGTGCTGGCATGTCCCATACAGCTATTTTGCTGTTGTTAATCTAAGAATGCTGCCGGAAAATTGAAGCAATGCCACTATTAAAAGTAAATTACATTTGTAATGAATGTTGTTTCAAGAGAATTTCTCCGTTAATATGAATCAATGCAACCGTTTTAGAAATGCTACTGTCCTACTTTGTTTTCCATCCAAGATAAGTTAGATGCTTCTTTCTGTCACCATTTGTTTCATTCTCCTTTATCGGCAAGTAATTGTTTCCTTTTTTGCCTCTGTTAAAACAGGAGTATCGATTCAACTTGTTGCTATTGCGACATTTTGCTTCGCTACTCGAAACACTTATGTTTTAAGAGTGTTTTGTGCAGTTCAACTTGAATGTCACACCGGTGACTTTGCTTAATTTTGGTGGAACTGCACCAAAGGAGATCGATATTTGTTTCCAATCTTCGTGGCGAGTTGTTTCAAATCTTGGTCTCAACCACATGATGTGTAGTGTGCTTTGAGATGTTGTGCTACTTGTTTTGGTACTGTTTTAAATAAATGTTGAATTGAAGCTATTGTATTGCTGTCTTTTCCCATTAAGTAGTGAACAAAAATGGGACCAACCCAGACATGATGCTTGTTGCTTTGTTACAACAAATTCAGCATCACCCCCTTTATAAGCCAGTAATTGATGCCACTCTCAGAAGAATTAACTACTGAATCTTATTTCAAAACTGCAACACTTGTTAGGGATTGGCGGGATTACCATTTTGTGGCCGCATGTTTCATCCTCCTTTATTAGCCAGTAATCGATTCCTTTTTTGCCTCTATTTAAATAGGGATATCTACTCAACTTGTTGCTATTGCAACATTTTGCTTCGCTACGCGAAACACTTTGCTTGATTTCAGTGCAACTGCACAAAACGAGATTGGATTTCCTATTTGTGTTGGCAGATTCGTATTTTATCTTGTCCGTCTCATGAAAGGTCAGTACAGGCCTTCATCCACATGATTGTGCAGTGTGCTTTGAGATGTTGTTCTACTTGTATTGGTACTGTTTTAAATAAATGTTGAATTGAAGCTATTGTTTTGCTGTCTTTTCCCATTAAGTAGTGAACAAAAATGGGACCAACCCAGACATGATGCTTGTTGCTTTGTTACAACAAACTCTGCATCACCCCCTTTATAAGTAGATGGAAGCACATATTGTTGTTGCGCCCACTCTCCCCTGGAACTGTTTACACTTTTCGTTAATCTAATGCCGCCGGTAAAATTAAGCAATGCCACTCTCAGAATTAATTAACTACTGAATCTTAGTTCAAAACTGCAACATTTGTTAGGAATGGTACTATCCTGCTTTGTAGTTCTTTCTACATGTTTAACCAAGGTATTGTTAAGATAATATCTCCGTTAAAATGAATCAGTTGCATTGTTTTAGGAATGGTACTTTTCTGCTTTATCGTTCTTTATACATGTTGAAACAAGGCATTGTTAAGATAATGTCTCAGTCAATATGAATGAATCACACTGATGGAGAATTGCTACTCTCTTGCTTTGTTTCCCATTAAGATAAAGTAGATCAGTAGATGCTTTTCTTCTGGGAGTACAAGTCATCAAACGTTATTTCTCAGCAATTGTTTCCCTTATACCTATTGTTGCTTACAGGGATATCAAAATTAAAGCTCGGTTTTATTCCGACTTTGATTTTAGTTGAACTGCACAAAAGGAGCCAATGTGTCCAAGGCAAACTGCTGCATTATTGGGTCCAGTTGGTCGTTCCACTTCGCAAAAAGAAGCAGTCACTGTTTGCGCTACATTACAGAAAGAATGACCGAGAAGCTTTATAGAGTATTATTAGACATCGGTGACATGACTAGTCTGCAGAGACCATTGGCAATTTAACAACACGTGGAGTGCCCTAGGAAAAAAGTGCCCAAACAAGTACAAGAAGCTACGATAGGACTCCACGATCATAGGCATTACATATTTTGAATGGGAAAAGCTTGTCAAAGTTTAATCATTGATGTTAGCAAGAAGACGTTAGTTTAATATATTGGAATTGGAAAACCTTGTCAAAATTTTCTCATTGATGTTAGCCAGAAGACATGCATTTGATATTTTTGAGTGGGACGCCCTTGCTGTGATCAGCGTTGAGTGTTTTTTCCTATTCCTGTGTTCAGTTTAGAAGTAAATAGTTACTCTGCTGAGATATTCCTGTGCTAAGAGTTTGTTCTGAATATTGTCTATGTAATGCCAAGCCTTGTGTTTGATTGCAAAGTTGAGCTTGGAATGTTGTGGCATGCGGCATCATGAGCTGTTCACTGTGCCTTAGAATAATGCTTCGTATTGTTTTGCATGTCGATCTAATGCCAGTGATTTGTTTGTTAAGAAGATCATCCTCTTCTGTTGTTTCCGTGCTTAAGAAGTTCATCGTCTGATGTTTCATTCATAGCCTATATGACAAGTCGGGTAGGTTAGACATGAAACCATATGATCTTCTGACCAACTCATGATATTAGGCCGTGATTGGATGATCGTTTTCCAACCAAAACCGCTTGTAAAACTAACGCTTGTAAATTAAAACAAATGGTCTCGGGCGAAGGCGCTTGGTTGGTCGATTTCGACTAGTAAAATATCGGAAGTACTTCACACACGATAAAAACGCTGAAAGACACTCGGACGATTGCTAATCCAGCCGTTAGCTTCTGTTTCATCCTTGCCCATGGATGGCATGATACGCACGTCGTGCATGTATTGTCTGGTAATGTCATCCATATAGCAGTGCTCCTAAAATATACACTGGTCTCTCAAATTACACGCGTAACCCGCCGGTTTTACTTACAGACCTCGGGCCCTCAGTTTCATTACGCCTGTATTTTACGTGTTGTTTCTGATGATGAGTAAATTACACTTGCATGTTAATACAGGTTTGAAATAAACCAGAGCTCCCAAGCGCGGCCTTACCGTTTCATGCCGTCTTAGTTTCTTGAAGGTGCTCATAGGTGTACGATGATCCTGGCTTCCTGAATGAGCAGCGGGCGCTGTATCAGACCATCCATAGGGCCCGCGAGGCCCTCTCTGTTGTCCTTCGAGTTGTTGCGCTCGCCGTGGCGCCGAGCATTGTTAACATCGTCAACGAACACGAGGATTCAGGAGATGACTTTATTTTGACTGGATGAGACTAGGGACCCACTAGGGCCATAGCCGTACGTACGCAGGTGCCTCCTTATTATGTATAACTATATTTTTTTTGCTTTCTTCTGGTTTCCTGACATCACAGTCCCACACCATTGTTAACCTATGTAGTCAATATAAATGAGAGAATTGCACAAGGTGCGGCCGACAGCTGGGACCAAGAAGCTCGAGCAGTATTTGTGTTTTTGAGGCGTGAGCACTGCAGAGTTTTTCTTGGCGATGATTTTGTTGTTGTTCAGAGGAGAGCAGGGTATTAACTGGGCGGGCTGTGGCCCGTCTAGCCCAGGCCAGATATCCAGACCAGATACTAATTTTTTCAAGATGAAAATGGCTAGCCCAGCTATACGCCTTTTTGAGGAATACCCAAGCAAGGTCAACTTGTTATTCTCCGCCCCGCTGGGGTGCAAATCTTTCCTAGGAAGGATGCATTAGGCTTAACAGGAAAATGGGCTTTAAAAGATAATAAATGGGATGTAATTATAAAAACTGGGCAGTAACTATAAAAAATGCACCAAAGACGAAATTAGTTTATAAAATATTATTTATGGATTTTGAAAATCTTAAATTTTCATTATTGCGCGCGCAATGTTTCGTTGGATTTGTACGTAATACAAATTTATATTTAATCTGACTAGAAATTTCAGGATAAAAATATTTTGGATCCCATCAAAATGTGGGAAATTTTATTGAATTCTGTCTTCAACGGTTGGTTGTATTATTAATCGTTGTCCTAGCTAAAAAATGGGATGTACTTTTAACAAACTGTAAATGGGCTGTTGTAAATTCCATTAGAATTCAAAAATGGGATGTACATTCTTAGAAAACGCAAATGGGCTATAAGTTCTCTGCCATACACTTCTGGGCCTACTAAGTGACGCGTCCCCTAAAAAAAATAAGTTGACGCATATGCAAGGCTTTGTCAACTTATTATGGTCAGCACAAAGTTCTAGCAGCAGTGGCCGTTGGATGTCTATCCAACGGATATCGTGCTTGTTCTTCAATCTCGGATTTTCTTAGCTTTGGCCGCCCAAAAAATGATTCCTCCCCCTGACATCTGGGGCGCACCGTTTCAGAGGCTGACCTGTGGGCCTACTAAGTTGGAGCGTACCAAGGGCTTTGTCAACTTAGTCAATATAAACGATTCTAGCTTCGGTGACCGTACGATGTCCATCCAACAGCCGTAGTGCTTCTTCAACCTCTGGTCTTCTTGGTCCAGCCGCCCAAAGCAGCGCCGGTCTTGCCGCCTGCTCCTGCCTCCCGTAGCCGGCTGTGCTGCCGCGGAGGCCTCACCGCCCCCATACTACTCCCACCGCTGGTCAGGCCATCCCTCTACTCACCCACACCCCCTGTTATTCTGCGGCGACGACAACCTCACACCATAGCCGAACCACTGAACCTTCGTACTCCTCTCCGTGCGGGCTTCCACTGTTGCGTCTTCCCCGGCTCCGCGTCGCCCCTTCCTAGGCCTCGTCGTCGTCCACCGCCCTGGTGCTCTCGGCGCCGCGTGGTCAACGTGGTCAACGACCGACTTCCATCGGAAGAGTACTGTACGTGGAGATGCTGACAGCTGGGTCCACGACGGCCGCAAGGAAGTACCTCCGTATTACGCGCAAAATAATTATTCCTCCACCTGACTACGGGGACCCACCAGACGGGCCACCTTATTTTGCGAAAAAACGTTTCCCCCCTGACTGCAGGGACCCACCGGACGGGCCACCGTATTTCGTGAAAAAAATGTTCCCCCCGCTGTCAGCTCGGACCCACCGGAAGTGCCTCCTTATTATGCACAAAAAAATGAATACTCCCCCTGCTAGCTAGGACCCACCTTGGTGGGAGGCTGACTTGTTGGCCTACTAAGTTGACGGGGACGGAGGGCTTTGTCAACTTAGTCAATATGAACGATTCTAGCTCCAGTGACCGTACGATGTCCATCCAACGGCCATAGTGCTTCTTCAACCTCTGGTCTTCTTGCTCCAGCCGCCGAAAGTAGCGCCGGTCATGCCTCCTGCTCCTGCCTCCCGTGGCCGGCTATGCTGCCGCGGAGGCCTCACCGCCCCCTACTATTCCCACCGCTGGCCAGGCCCTACGGCGACGGCAGCCTCACACCGCAGCCGAACGAGTGAACCCTCATACTCTCTCCGCGTGGGCATCCACTGTCGCGTCTTCACCGGCTCCGCGTCGTCCCCTTCCTAGGCCTCGCCGTCGTCCACCACCCTGGTGCTCTCGGCGCGGCATGGTCAACATGGTCAAGGAACGACTTCCATCAGACGTGTACTGTACGTGGAGAGCCTGACTGCTGGGTCCACGGCGGCACCAAGGAAGTACCTCCTTATTATGCGGAAAATAATGATTCCTCCACCTGACGGAAGGGACCCACCGGACGGGCCACCGTATTTCGCGAAAAAAATGTTTCCCCCTAACTGCTGGGACCCTCTAGCTACATCTTCGCACGCAAGGAAGTGCGTCCGGGCAAAAAAACGATTCGCCCCCTGACTGCTGGGACCCACCAGCTACATCTTTGCACGCAAGGAAGTGCGTCCGGGCAAACAAACGATTTGCCCCATGACTGCTGGGACCCACTAGCTACATCTTCGCACGCAAGGAAGTGTCTGACAGTCGGGACCGACCTGGTCGAAGCGTACGTAGCGTTGTCATTCTGGTCGCGAACGTGTACGTACATACTGGTCGATGTAGAGGCGCGCACGTGTCGTAGTAGAGGCGTGCACGTGTTGTAGTAGAGGCGCGCACGTAGCATGTACACGTACGTACAGTGGCCAGGGTGCAAGAAAGAAAATACGGCCACGTATGTGTACATACGGGCGAGGTCTCGAACGCCTACTTGCGCATACGTACGGCCAGGGCTCGTGTACATGGCTGGGTCGGAACGGAGAAACTGCGTCGTCGTCGTGTTCATGGGGAGGCAATGGAATGCATCGTGTTCATGGGGAGGCAATGGAATGCGTCATGTTCAGCGAGAGGCAACAGAACGCGTTGGAGCCAACCGGCTGGTTTGGAACGGAATGCGTGGTCATGTTCATCGGGAGGGCTTGGACGGAACAGGCGATGGAAACGAGGCCTGGCGCGCCGCAGAACGGAGGAAACGGCCTTGTGTTCGAACGGCCACGTTCGAAACGGGATCCTGTTCATCGGGAGGGGTCTAGCATACCGCAAAACGGAGGAAACGGACCTCGTATGGTCGAAACGGGGTTCCTGTTGATCGGGAGGGGTGTGGCGTACCGCAAAACGGACGAAATGGACCTCTTACGGTCGAAACAGGGGTCCTGTTGATCGGGAGGGGTGTGGCGTACCACAAAACGGACGAAATAGACCTCCTACGGTCGAAATAGGGGTCCTGTTCATCGGGAGGGGTGTGGCGTACCGCAAAACGGGACTGCACGGGATACTGTTCATCTCCACCGTGACCTCCTCCAGCCTCCACGGGCTACCGTCGACCTCCTCTAGCATCCACGGGCTCCTGTTCATCCAGCCTCCACCGCGCACTACTCCACCGGCTACTGTTCAACCACCCCTCCACCGTCTACTATTCATCCAGCCCTCCACACCACGGGGTCCTGTTCAACCACCCCTCCACGGGCACCCCTCCACCGTCTACTGTTCATCCAGCCCTCCACACCATGGGGTCCTGTTCAACCACCCCTCCACGGGCACCTCTCCACCGTCTACTATTCATCCAGCCCTCCACCACACCACGAGGTCCTGTTCATCAAGAGGCAACGCCACCACTCACTGTTCGTCAACCCCCCCCCCCCCCCCCGCAACACTCACAGTTCATCCCAGAGGCAGCATCGATCGGCTTCAGTTAGCAGCAGTAGTGAAGGAATCGCTCGATCGGGTTTAGTTAACATGCATCGATCGATCGCTCGAGTTCGGTAACGCGTAGCCTGCAGTGCAATCGCTCGGGTTCAGTTAGAGCCCAATGCCTCGCTCGGGTTCAGTTAGAGCCAACGCCTCGCACACACGCACGTACGTGTATGAGAGAAACGCGCATCGCTCGGCCCCCGACCTCCCCCTCGCTTCTACCATGGTTTTTTTCATAACCGGGACGGCCCAAAGAATGTCATGCAGCTGCTTCTCCGGCCCGCCCAGGACGAAAAGCCCATTTTCTGTCATGATTTTTTGTCATAGAAGTAGGAGCCCACCACATCTATGATGATATCGGGTTTTGTCAAAATTATCGTCATAGAAGTGTCATATGTATGACATATTTTTTTTCGTTTGACCCAAAATGTCACGGATGTGTCTTTTTTTAGTGTTGTAACATCAATACCTTCTAACTCAGCAGGTGCAATTTCATGATTAATTTCTTCGTATAAAGTATGTGGTATAACACTAGCACTAGCACCCATATCACATAAGGCATGATAACAATGATATCCTATTTTAACAGAAATAACAGGCATGCCTACCACAGGTCTATGTTTATCTTTAGCACAAGGTTTGGCAATTCTAGCGGTTTCATCGCAGAACTGAATAACATGCCCATACATATTATCAGACAAGAGATCTTTTACAATAGCAATATTAGGTTAACCTTTAACTTGCTCAGGACGTGTATAAGTTCTAATATTGCTTTTATGAACCACAGTTGAAGCTTTAGCATGATCTTTTATTCTAACAGGGAAAGGTGGTTTCTCAACATAAGAAGTAGGAACAATAGGATCATTATAAGTGACAGTCTTTTCTTCTACTTTAATAAGTGTAGCTACTTTTACTTGTATGGGAGGATGATATTTAAACCACTTCTCCTTGGGGACATCAATATAAGTAGCAAAAGATTCACAGAAAGAAGCTACTATCTTAGAGTCAAGTCCATATTTAGTGCTAAATTTACGGAAAATATCACTATCCATAAAAGATTTAACACAATCAAACTTAGGTGTCATACCTGACTCCTTACCTTCGTTGAGATCCCAATCTTCAGAGTTGCGTTTAATTCTATCCAATAAATTCCATTTGAATTCAATAGTCTTCATCATAAAAGAGCCAGCACAAGAAGTATCGAGCATGGATTGATTATTGCGAGAAAGCCGAGCATAAAAACTTTGAAGAATTATTTCTCTCGAGAGCTCATGATTGGCCCATAATGCATCATTAAGTTTCTTGGACCAATTCTTTCTAGATCTATTGACAGTCTTTTGCAAAATTAATTTGAGCTCTCTATTACTCAATTCTACTTGACCACTAGACAGTGGATGATAAGGAGATGCAATTCTATGATTAACATCATATTTAGCAAGAATTTTACGGAAAGCACCATGAATAAAATGTGAACCATCATCAGTCATTAAATATCTAGGGACTCCAAACCTTGGAAAAATAACTTCTTTAAGCATTTTAATAGAGGTGTTATGATCAGCACTACTAGTTGGAATATCTTCTACCCACTTAGTAACGCAATAAACAGCAACTAAAATATGTGTATATCCATTAGAGGTAGGAAAAGGTCTCATATAATCAAAGCCCCAAACATCAAATGGTTCAATAACAAGTGAATAATTCATAGGCATTTCTTGACGTCTACTAATATTACCAATTCTTTGACATTCATCGCAAGATAAGACAAACATACGGGCATCCTTGAAGAGAGTAGGCTAATAAAAACTGGATTGCAATACCTTATGTGCAGTTCTATCTCCAGCGTGGTGTCCCCCATAAGCTTCGGAGTGACACTTGCGTAGGATGTGTTCCTGTTCATGCTCAGGTACACAACGTCTAATAATAACATCTACTCCTTCTTTATAAAGATGCGGGACATCCCAAAAGTAATGTCTCAAATCATAGAAGAACTTTCTCTTTTGCTGGTATGTGAAACTAGGTGGTATAAATTTAGCAACGATGTAATTAGCATAATCAGCATACCATGGAGTACTACGAGAAGTATTTATGACATTTAATTGCTCATCAGGGAAGCTATCATCAATAGGTAGTGGGTCATCAAGAAAATTTTCTAACCTAGACAAGTTGTCTGCAACGGGGTTCTCAGCTCCCTTTCTATCAACAATATGCAAATCAAATTCTTGTAGCAAGAGAACCCATCTAATAAGTCTAGGTTTAGCATCTTTCTTTTCCATAAGATATTTAATAGCTGCATCATCAGTGTGAATAGTTACTTTAGAATCAACAATATAAGGTCTGAACTTATCACAAGCAAATACAACTGCTAAGAATTCTTTTTTAGTACTAGCATAATTTCTTTGAGCATTGTCTAGAGTCTTACTAGCATATTGACTGACATTTAATTTCTTATCAAAAATTTGCCCTAGAACAGCACCTACAGCATAATCACTAGCATCACACATGATTTCAAAGGGTAAATTCCAATCAGGTGGCTGAACAATAGGTGCAGAGATCAATGCTTTCTTAAGTATTTCAAATGCTTCTACACAATCATCATCAAAGACAAATGGTATATTCTTTTGTAATAAATTAGTCAGAGGCCGAGAAATTTTTGAGAAGTCCTTAATGAACCTCCTATAAAATCCGGCGTGACCAAGGAAACTTCTTATACCTTTGATGTCCTTGGGACATGTTATCTTTTCGATAGCATCAACCTTGGCTTTATCCACCTCAATACCTCTTTCAGAAACTTTATGCCCCAAGAAAATACCTTCATTAACCATAAAGTGGCATTTTTCCCAATTCAGGACAAGATAAGTTTCTTCACATCTCTACAAAACTCGATCTAGGTTGCTCAAGCAATCATCAAAAGAGGATCCATAGACGGAAAAGTCGTCCTTGAAAACCTCACAAATCTTTTCACAAAAGTCAGAGAATATAGTCATTATGCATCTTTGAAAGGTAGCAGGTGCATTACATAAACCAAAAGGCATACGCCTATAAGCAAAAGTACCAAAAACGGCATGTAAAAGTGGTCTTTGATTGATCATTGGCTGACGCAGGTATTTGAGAGAAACCAGAATAACCATCTAGAAAGCAAAAATGTGTATGTTTGGATAATCTTTCTAGCATTTGATAGATAAAAGGTAAGGGGTAATGATCTTTCTTAGTAGCCTTATTTTATTTGCGGAAATCAGTTACTATTCTATAACCTGTAATAATTCTTTGCGGAATCAGTTCATCTTTATCATTAGGAACGACAGTAATACCTCCCTTCTTAGGGACATAATGGACAGGACTTACCCACTGACTATCAGCAATAGGATAAATTATACCTGATTCCAGAAGCTTTAGTATTTCTTTTATTACCACTTCTTTCATCTTAGGATTCAGCCTTCGTTGATGATCAACAACTGGTTTGGCATCTTCTTCCAAATTTATTTTATGTTGACATAGAGTGGGACTAATGCCCTTAAGATCATCAAGAGTATATCCAATAGCAGCACGGTGCTTCTTCAGTGTTTTCAATAATCTCTCTTCTTCATGCTCTGAAAGGTTAGCACTAAGAATAACAGGATATATCCTCTTTTCATCAAGGTAAGCATATTTAAGAGTATCAGGCAACGGTTTAAGCTCAAACACGGGATCACCCTTGGGTGGAGGAGGGTCCCCTAAGATTTGAACAGGCAAATTGTGTTTCAGAATAGGTTCCTGTTTAAAGAATACTTCATCTATTTCCCTTCTTTCATTCATAAACATATCATTTTCATGGTCTAGCAAATATTGTTCTAAACGATCACTAGGAGGTACGGCAATAGAAGCAAGACCAATAATTTCATCCTTACTAGGCAATTCTTCTTGACAGTGTTGTCTACTAAATTTAGAGAAATTAAACTCATGAGACATATCACCCAAGCCTATAGTAACAACATTCTTTTCGCAGTCTATCTTAGCATTAACGGTGTTCAAGAAGGGTCTACCAAATATAATGGTACAAAAGCTATCTTGTGGGGAACCAAGAACAATAAAATCAGCAGGGTATTTAGTTTTCCCACACAAGACTTCAACATCTCTAACAATTCCCATTGGTGAAATAGTATCTCTATTGGCAAGCTTAATTGTGACATCAATATCTTCTATCTCAGCAGGTGCAATTTCTTGCATAATTTCTCTGTATAAATCAAAGGGTATTGCACTAGCACCCATATCACATATGCCATGATAACAATGATCTCCTATTTTAACAGAAATAACAGGCACGCCTACCACAGGTCTATGTTTATCTTTAGCACACGGTTTGGCAATTCTAGCCGTTTCACCGCAGAAATAAATAACATGCACGTCGATATTATCAGCCAAGAGATCTTTAACAATAGCAATATTAGGTTCAACTTTAACTTGCTCAGGAGGTGTATAAGTTCTAATATTGCTTTTACGAACCACAGTTGAAGCTTTAGCATGATCCTTTATCCTAACAGGGAAAGGTGGTTTCTCAACATAAGAAGCAGGAACTATAGGATCATTATAAGTGACAGTCTTCTCTTCAACTTTATAAGTGCAGCTACTTTTACTTCTATGGGAGGATGATATTTAAACCACTTCTCCTTGGGGAGATCAACATAAGTAGCAAAAGATTCACAGAAAGAAGCTACTATCTTAGAGTCAAGTCCATATTTAGTGCTAAATTTACGGAAAACATCGGTATCCATAAAAGATTTAACACAACCAAACTTAGGTGTCATACTTGACTCCTTATCTTTGTCGAGATCCCAATCTTCAAAGTTGCGTTTAATTCTATCCAATAAATTCCATTTGAATTCAATAGTCTTCATCATAAAAGAGCCAGCACAAGAAGTATCGAGCATGATGCGATTATTTTCAGAAAGCCGAGCATAAATTTTTTGAAGAATTATTTCTTTTGAGAGCTCATCATTGGGGCATGAATATAACATTGATTTAAGCCTCCCCCAAGCTTGAGCGATGCTTTCTCCTTCGCGAGGCCAAAAATTATATATATAATTGCGATCACGATGAACAAGATGCATAGGATAATACTTCTGACGAAATTCCAATTTCATTCGTTTGTAGTTCCATGATCCCGTATCATCAGATAGCCTATACCATGTCGATGCATCTCCCTTCAAAGATAAAGGGAAGACCTTCTTCTTAACAACATCATCGGGTATACCTGCAAGCTTAAAAAATCCACAAACTTCATCCACATATATTAGGTGCTCATCAGGATGCTTTGTTCCATCTTTTGCAAAAGTGTTAGCTAGCAGTTTTTCTAACATACCCGAATGAATCTCAAAGGGAACATTTTCATTTTCAGTAGGTTCAGTAGGTTTAGGAGCAACTCTTTGCTCTACTGGTTGGGGTGAAGATACCCCGAACAAGCCCCTCAGAGGATTACTTTCCATAGTAACAAGTGACAGTAAATTTCAGCACACTATATAAATTTTTCCTTACCAAATTCCACCTACCAAAGGCGCTTCACTCCCCGGCAACGGCGCCAGAAAAGAGTCTTGATGAGCCACAAGTATAGGGGATCTATCGTAGTCCTTTCGATAAGTAAGAGTGTCAAACCCAACGAGGAGCAGAAGGAAATGATAAGCGGTTTTCAGCAAGGTATTCTCTGCAAGTACTGAAATAAGTGGTAACAGATAGTTATGTGATAAGATAATTTGTAACGAGCAACAAGTAACAAAAGTAAATAAAGTGCAGCAAGGTGGCCCAATCCTTTTTGTAGCAAAGGACAAGCCTGGACAAACTCTTATATAAGGAAAAGCGCTCCCGAGGACACATGGGAATATCGTCAAGCTAGTTTTCATCACGTTCATATGATTCGCGTTCGGTACTTTGATAATTTGATATGTGGGTGGACCAGTGCTTGGGTGTTGTTCTTACTTGAACAAGCATCCCACTTATGATTAACCTTTATTGCAAGCATCCGCAAATACAACAAAAGTATTAAGGTAAACCTAACCATAGCATGAAACATATGGATCCAAATCAGCCCCTTACGAAGCAACGCATAAACTAGGGTTTAAGCTTTTGTCACTCTAGCAACCCATCATCTACTTATTACTTCCCAATGACTTCCTCTAGGCCCAAATAATGGTGAAGTGTTATGTAGTCGACGTTCACATAACACCACTAGAGGTTAGACAACATACATCTCATCAAAATATCGAACAAATACCAAATTCACATGACTACTAATAGCAAGACTTCTCCCATGTCCTCAGGAACAAACGCAACTAGTCACAAAGCATATTCATGTTCATAATCAGAGGGGCATTAATATGCATAAAGGATCTGAACATATGATCTTCCACCAAATAAACCAACTAGCATCAACTACAAGGAGTAATCAACACTACTAGCAACCTACTAGTATCAATCCCGGACTTGGAGACAAGAATTGGATACAAGAGATGAACTAGGGTTTTGAGATGAGATGGTGCTGGTGAAGATGTTGATGGAGATTGTCCTCTCCTGATGAGAGGAGCGTTGGTGATGACGATGGCGATGATTTCCCCCTCCCGGAGGGAAGTGTCCCCAGCAGAACAGCTCTGCCAGAGCCCTAGATTGGTTCTGCCAAGGTTCCGCCTCGTGGCAGCAGAGTTTCGTCCCGAATGGTTGCTTATGATTTTTTTTCTCGACGAAAGACCTCATATAGCAGAAGATGGCCATCGGAGAGCCAACAGGGGGCCCACGAGGCAGGGGCGCGTCTAGGGGGTAGGGCGCGCCCCCCGCCCTCGTGGCCAGGTGGGCCCCCTCTGGTGAACTTCTTCCGCTAAATATTTTTTATTATTTCCAAAAATGACTTCCGTGGAGTTTCAGGACTTTTGGAGTTGTGCAGAATAGGTCTCTAATATTTGCTCCTTTTCCAGCCCAGAATTCCAGCTGCCGGCATTCTCCCTCCTTATGTAAACCTTGTAGAATAAGAGAGAATAGGCATAAGTATTGTGACATAAGGTGTAATAACAGCCCATAATGCAATAAATATCGATATAAAAGCATGATGCAAAATGGACGTATCAGGGTCCCGAACTGTGCGTCTAAGGTTGATGGTAATAGGAGACAGGGGACACGCTGTTTACCCAGGTTCGGGCCCTATCTATGGAGGTAATACCCTACTTCCTGCTTGATTGATCTTGATGAAGATGAGTGTTACAAGAGTGGATCTACCACGAGATTGTAATGGCTAAAACCCTAGAAGTGTAGTCTGTCTGATTATGATTGTCCCTATGTACTAAACCCTGACACCGGAGGGGACTAGGGTTGTACAAAGTCGGTTATAGAGAAAGGAATCTTCATATCTGTCGGGGATATACCCCGCGGCGTAACCCGACCGGAAGTATAACCCGGCCGGACTTGGTGCTTCATTATAACCCGCCAGAGGACTGGCGATTCATGGATCTGGCGGTTCACTAGTCTGGCGGTTCATTGGTCTGGCGGTTCACGAATGACCCCGACGACGAGTCAGATAGAGGATAAGGCCCAAGGCCCAGAAGACCGGTTCCTATTAATGGTGGGCCGGTTTATGAGGAAAGAGTAAGGACTATTCTCTTACAAAGGAAGCAAGACTAGGACTCCACTTGTAATAGAGTAATCCTAGTCCAACTAGGACTAGCCATGTAAACCGCCCCTTCAACATATATAAGGAAGGGCAGGGCTCCCCAAAGAGGGACAGGCAAGAAGAAACAATCTCTAGGGCTAGACACAAAGAGTCGGTTTACCGGCGACTCTCTCGTGATGATAATGAGACCTAGCCACAAACAGCATGTAGGGTTATTACCGGATGATGTTTCCCGGGTCCCGAAGCTGTCTAAATCCTTGTATTGTGCTGCGTCTCTCGATTCCGCTCAACCCCTCTCAAGCTACTACATAGATGCGTTGGCCTCGCGACTAAGTCCTGACACTAAGGACATCTGCCGTGACAAAACCACGACAGTTGGCGCCCACCGTGGGGCCCGCGCATGGTGGTGATTGAGTTCTTGGAGGGATCTTTCCTAGGGTTCGAGAAGCTCGCAGTTGACCGAAAAATTCACATCGTCTCCCGGTTCATCAGTTGAGGGCGAAAGATGCGATCGGTCCACCACCACAATTGCGTGATCCGCAATAGCATAGTTGTTTTTCTGCAGACGTGATCCGCCAAGACCAAAAGAAAGTCAATCTCCGTCATTGCATCATCATGCAAAGGCATATGCTATGAATCAAATCACTGGGCCATCGATCATAAAAGCTCGCATGCATAATCTTGAGTTAAGATCCGCCAATACCAAAAGTTTCATTGCGGCCGCAGCAAACAACCAGAAGTTATTTTGTCATTAAAGTTTTCCATGAGAAGGCAAGATTGCTTAATCAGATTGGATGTAGTACTAGTCTACATGAGAATCAAATCAGCAAGTCATGTCAAGGTGAATCAATTATTACCAAGTGAAAGAAGACCACAACTCGGTTTGGTCAACTCATCATGACTAGGAAACGGATACGGCCGTAGTTGGGTTTTTGAGCCGCTACCCGCCGGTTTCACTTTGGCTGGAGTTTCAAATCGCCACGAGTCCGAGTCGCCTCTCCGGTCCTTAAGTCGCCTCCGTAGGTGCGCGTCCACACCGGTTGCCTCGTGTCACATCCTAGCTAGTTCATGCATTAGAGTGTTGCATCATGTTTACTTTTCTAGAAAACTTGAAATGGGGATGACAGAACCACCAGCACCCCCTGAAAACAACTAGGGTTTACTAAAATCATTTTCAATGAACCTGAAATGCCCTTCTAAAAAGTCCACCCTTTTTGTCTTGGGTTAGAACCTTTGACAAAATGGGTTCAAAATTTTCTAAGTCAACACAAGATCATTGGATTAAATCATACGTACCTTGCATTTGGGCATTTAAATGCTAGTAAATTTTTCCAATGCCCAAATAATTCTGGAAATAAGTGTGGGCTGTTGGAAATAGTCTAAACGGAGCCCCTGATTATTTTCAAGATTTTTGAAGATGCCAAAGTATTTTTAGAAATGCCACAAATTTGCAGAAATAAAAGAAAACATAAATTAAAGGAGAAAGCAACTTACCTGGCCGCAGCCCACCAACCGGCCTACCTGGCGGCCCAGCACTGTGCTGGCCCATGCCAGCCAGCTGCTTCGTCCCCGCCAGGCAGGCAGGGAGGTGAAGCCGGCGATCGCGAGCTCGCCACAGCGCCAGCTGCTTGCCACCCGCGCCCCTGGACACCCGGGCAGGCTCCACATCGCCGCCCTGACCCCGCAGACACGTCGCCCGCTCCCCTGGCTCTCTCCCTCGCTCTCCCGCACCATGACCGACGCTGTCGCGCCCGCGCCACCGTGAAACTCGCGTCCGTCGTCGTCCCCGTGCCGCGCTGCCGTGTCCAATAGCTTCGCGGTCATCGTCTCCGTCGAGCAGCCTGAGCCCTGAGCGCTTGCGCGCCCTGCTTCGTCCTCTTCGAGCTCGACTTCACCTAGCGCCGCCGCAGATCCCCTTCGCCGTCTTCGCCGCACCAGCTCGTCCCCGACCTCACTGTCTGTTCCATTGAGATCGCCGTGAGCTGCTTAACCTCCCCATCCTCTCCATTCTCTCTCTCGAGCACCGTAGCGACTACACGAAGCATCACCGCACGCGCCGCCGCCGAGCTCATCGCCGACGTGACTCCAGTCGCCCCACGGCCACACCACCGTGTCCAACACACTCACCGCATCGCGAGGAGTCCGAAGCACCACTCCACGTGCCTCACCGTGCCCCTAACAACGAGCTCGACCTCACCCGAACCCCGGCAGCCGCCAAGGTCGTCGCCGGCGACGTTCCCGGCCACCCCGAGCTCCACCACTGCCACCAAACGACGCGGCTCGCTCCCCACGTCACGTAGATGCTCTCCGTCGCCCTTTTAGTCGCCGGAGCACGAAACCCGCACTCCACCGCCGCATCTGGCCTCGCCGGCGGCTAAACGCCGGTGAGTTTGACCCTGTTTGACCTTGGTTGACTCCGTGTGGGCCCAGGTTGACTCCCCCCTGAGTCCATGACAGGTGGGGCCCGTCTGCTAACTAAGTTAGGTTTAGTGCTAACTAAAAATTAGTTAGGCTAATTACACTGACACGGGGGAATCACTGGTCAGGTTCGACCTGGACTGTCCCCTTTGACCACTGACGTCACCCTGACGCAGTAAATCATTTACTGGAATTATTCTTATACAGGAAATTCCAGAAAATACTACAAACTTCAAAAAATCATAGAAATTAATCTGTAACTCCAAATGCAAAGATTTATATATGAAATTTGATCAGAAAAATCCAGTCTTTCCATCTGTACTGGTTTAATGCATGTCAGAACACTTTAACGTTGCTGTTTAGGTGAAACAAGCAAATGCACTAATATGACCTCTTACTTTGGGTTAACATTTGAATCCTTGATTCAAATGAACTCAAACCAATCTGTTCTAAGCTGCATTAGCCAAACCACACTCATTTTGACAGGTCATTGCATGCATCATATTGTTGCATATTGCCATGTGGTGATTGTGTTTCGATGTGTTCTTCATGGTAGGTTCTTCCTCCGAGGATATTCGCGAGTACCCAACTGAAGGGCAGTATCCCACTAACACTCCGTCAGGCAAGCAACCCCATTGATCATTTCGATACAAACACATCTTCTCGCTTCTGCTCTCGTTTACTGCATTAAGACAACACGTTTCAAACTGCTGTGTGTTGCGGTAGTTGAACCCACTTCCTCTAAATGACCTGTCATTGCCACAGTAACTAGCTGAAACCCACTAGCATGTGTAGGAGTTGATTGAGCCATGTTTGTGTGTTCCTACCATGCTATGCTTGCTATGCTTAGAGTCGTGTCAGGTCTGGCTCATCGGGGTGATGAACTAGACTAAATGGTTGTGTCGGTAATGAGAGTGAAGTGTTGAACATGTTTTCGTAAAGGTATCGCTGACAGCCATGTAGGAGTACATGGTGGGTTATTTCATTGAGACCGTCCTTAAGAACTGAGATCAGTATGTGTGATTTAAGATCAGCTACTACCACGCGGTTGGCCCGAAACCAATGGACCCTCTCAACTTATTAACCACTCTTGTCCTCTATCCGGGAGTTTCAAGTAGTTTCTGGTGTTTGTAGTTGCTGGAGGCCGTGCGCAACGCTGACCTTAGGGGTGGGCTATGATGCGGTAGGCTCGTGGCACGGTGTACCAATTCACCCGTTTGGTGTCTCGGGAACTGTGTACACATCGTTTGGGGCCGTTGAGGACACCCCGGCCGGATTTCCTTGCGGATGGAACCCGAATAGGCGATAAACTTGGACTAGGGACTCGTGTGTTTAGTCAGGTCGTGGCCGACAGCCTCGCTGGGCTTCCGCTTGAAGGTTGCCGAGTACATGTCATGTAAATTGCGATATGTGGTGAAAGCATGTGTGAAGAAGTACACCCCTGCAGGGTATGAAACTATTCGAATAGCCGCGTCCGTGGTAAAGGACTACTTGGTCGCTTATGCAGTTCATAGACAAGTTAATGGTTACTACTAAAAGACTCAAGATAAGTGTGAGTACCGCGGATGGTCCTCTCGTAGGATGACGAGGGAGGATCCACGGTGGAGTATTGTGATGGTGATTAGTGGACTCGTGTGCGAAAACTATTTTACAAGTGGTGTCTCGTAGTATAGCTTAGCCAAGAGTCAAAGATGGCTTGCTGCAATAACTTCGCTACCTTCTTGAGAATGTGCATGTATAGTAGGATCTGTTGTAAGACTTGCTGAGTACCTTTGTACTCATGTTGCTTTAATTACTGTTTTCAGACGACAACACCGCCCCTTCCGATGGGTTCTATGTAGAACTCGACGTTGATGAGTAACTTGCCACCCAGGTGGTGATCTAAGCTTGTGAAGGGGCCTATGTAGATAGACAGGCTTCGTCAAGCCTTGTTTCTTTCTAGTGTCTGTACTCAGACTAGTTTGCTTCCGCATGTGCTTGTATGTTTGTATGACTTGAGTGTCGGGTCATGTGACCCCTATCTGTATGGACATGTTATGTATGGCTCTTCGAAGCCTGTAAATAAAGTACTTTGAGTTGTAGAGTTTTGTTGTGATGCCATGTTGTATTTACACATATCGAGCATATTGTGTGTATGATTGAAATGCTTGGTATGTGTGGGATCCGACAATCTAGTTGTTTATCCTTGGCAACCTCTCTTATGGGGAAATGTAGTCTAGTGCTTCCATGAGACATAGTAGTCCGCTACAGCCCGGTTCACCGGAGTCCTGCTAGCCCAGCAATACTGCTCAGGACACTTGACTGGCCGGCATGTGTTTCACTTCGTTCCTGTGTCTGTCCCTTCGGGGAAATGTCACGCGGTGACATCCGGAGTCCTGCCTAGCATTCTATAGCCCGGGTTACCGGAGTCCTGTTAGCCCAGTGCTACAGCCCGGATTCACACGCTGCTGACCGACATGCTCGATGTTGATTCATGTATGCCTGTCCCCATAGGTTAGTGCCGCTTTGGGTTCACGACTAGCCATGTCGGCCCGGGTTCTCTGTCATATGGATGCTAGCGACACTATCATATATGTGAGCCAAAAGGCGCAAACGGTCCCGGGCCATGGTAAGGCGACACCCGTGGGAATACCGTGCGTGAGACCGCAAAGTGATATGAGGTGTTACCGGCTAGATCGATGTGACTTGGAATCGGGGTCCTGACAGCATTGGCATCAGAGCCGGACTGCCTGTAGGTTCGTCAAGCCAAACTGGTCGATGTCGACTCTAGAAATGCTTTAGTTATATGTAGGGGAATTGATTGTGGGAGGGAACGTAAGGCTCTTTTTACTCCTTTACCTTATGCCCTCTGATCTGAGTCATTCTCTTCTCATTCTACATGGCTTAAGGACTAGGCTCTCTTCTCTCTATCAGGTTCACGTGTTACTAATCCGTAGTAACTTATAGGATTGTTGGTTACCAGCCTCAGTTCTATTTCTACTACTTTTAGTATGTTACCAGTTGAACCAGAACCTTGATATGATGTTGTTGAGTGGTTTTGCAAACTGTTGTGAATGTATCAAATCTTTTCTGAGCATTTACAGCCGTTATGTTGTCCGATTTATCCTAGAAAATTCTAATGCCTTTGCATTATTTTGTGCTTTCAGATGGCCACCCTTTCCCAGAACCAAGTGGTTCGTATGACTCGGTGCCTCGATGTACCTAGTCACACGGCCATGCTAGTCAGAGTGATGATCAAGACATGCTATCGATGGTATCCTGAGTATACCGTCGAGGAGCAGTTTCGAGACTTTAATCAGAGCCAATACCTTTGTATGATCAGGATATACCCTTCCTATCCTCGAGCTAATGAACCCCTCCATTGCTCTTATGGACTTGGGGTTACCATCGAGATGTCCGTGCGGGACGCAGCTTACTCGATGATGACTATCATATGAGCCAGAACTGCCTTGCTCCAGAACACCAATTTCCGCTATATGCCAGCATCACTCCCTGGGGCACAAGGGTACTATCAGGCTATTTACTGTGACTCTACCCATGAGGATTCACTACTCCGCACCACCACCGAGATGCTTGAGGACAAGGACCGTGAGAATCGTGCCTTGCGAATGGAGCTCTTCAACGCTCGTTTTGATACTGGGGCACTCTGACACGGTTTGCACCTGCCGTGTAGGCTGGGTATATGGACATGAGGGACTTGTACCCCGTGCGGTCTAGTCTGCCAGATTGTATGGAATGGCGTGAAGTAGGAGGCATCACCCCTCCTCGTGGACCCCGTCTGCCACTGTTTGTTGGGCCAAGGCCACATCCGAGTCCCTATGGACCGCAAGCTCCACATGACCGACTGTTTCCAGATGATCATGTTCAGCTCCCAGGACATGGTGGTGATTTCTATGAAAATTACTACGGAGACGTCTGAGTTGGTAGTAGCTTCACTAGTATTGTAACAGTTGTATTCTCCATAGTCCTCCATGACTCGTGGGATACGACTTGGTGTGTATCCCGTTCCAGAGGTGTAGAAAAATAATGTATAGGAGCTTGGAATGCCTCCGATGAGATGTAACGTCTTTCACCGTAGTTGTACTCTAGCCTGGGCTTGTACTAAACTATGTATGGTGTGTATGACCGTTGGTATATATATGGCAGTTTCTATATTACCATGTCATACGGATGAACATCTCTGCATTCCGTGTTATCCATTACATTCCGCACTTCCTTGCCAAGATTTTGCCATCCTTGTCTAAACCGTTGTTTTGTTTTCCTAGAATGGTCAACACCCGCAACAACCCTGCTGCCCCGGAGCAGGGTGAAGCCAGTGCAGCTAGGGATGAGAATCTGCCTCAACCGCCTTCTCTGGACGAAGTTATGCTGGAGGCGGAAAGAAACAAGCGTGAGACTAACTGCTTGCTGGAGCGGATTGAGCAGAATACTACACGTCAGCAGAGGAAAGACTTGGTGTCAATCAATGACTTTGTCAAGTTGTACCCACCGAAGTTTAATCATTCCGTCGAGCCTCTCGATGCCGATGATTGGCTTCACAGCATCACCCATAAGCTACGTTCTGCCAACTTAGCCGAAGCAGATAAGGTTACCTTTGCTGTCTATCACCTCGAAGGCCCTGCTAGCCTTTAGTGGGAAAACTTTGAGGCTATGCGCCCGGCCGGCCAAATCACTACTTGGGCTGAATTCAGTGAGGCTTTTCGTGAGCATCACATCCCGGAAGGTCTCATGGATCGTAAGAGGGAAGAGTTCTGCAAATTCACCCAAGGCAGACTGACCGTGGATGCATACATCCGTGAGTTTGGAAACCTAGCACGTTATGCTCCTGAAGAGGTATCCACGGACGCCAAGAACGGGCAAGGTTCCGCAAGGGACTTAGCCCCGAGCTTCGCCGTGATCTTCGTCTGCACGAGTGCACCTCCTTCCAGAAGTTAGTCAATAAGGCCATCAGTGCTGAGACAGGTCCGACTGACTATGACGCTTCACGCAAGCACTCCCGTGATTTTGGTTCTTCATCCGGCTCTGGATCTCAGAAGCGCCGGGTTGGGATTCCAAACACAGCTCTGCCACCCAGGTTCACTCCGAGGCCATCCTTTGAGGCGCCTCGCCCCAATCAGCAGTTTGCACCGCCCAAGGTCTATAGTGGCCCCGCTGCTAATGCTGCTCCACGTCCCAATGTTGTGACATGCTTCAAGTGTGGAGAGACGGGTCACTACCTGCGCGAGTGTCCCCAGAACAACCCCAATCAGCATGTAAAGTCTGTTGGTCGTGGTAAGCCAGCGGGAAAGACTTACTACGCCAAGCCCGCCACCACTGCACGTGGTCATGTCAACTATGTCTCAGCTGAGGAGACTCATGATGATCCCAACGTCGTCCTCAGTACGCTCCTTGTTAATTGCCATCCGCAACTGTTCTTTTCGATACTGGAGCATCTCATTCATTTATTTCTGAGAGCTATGCTCGATTGCATAACACCATGTTTTGTGATATGCCCACCTCCATGGTAATTCAAACCCCTGGTTCTAAATGGCAAACCTCTCAAGTAAGCCATGGAAATGAAATTCTTGTCGATAGATTGGTCTTCCTTGCATCACTAATAGCTCTCAAATCCTCGGACACAAACATCATCTTGGGTATGGACTGGATGTCAGCCCACTATGCTAAGATTGATTGCTCTACTAGAACTGTTCAGCTCACCCATCCATCGGGCAAAACAGTCATTGTTTTGACCCGAGTGTCTAAGCGTCAGCTCTACTCCCTAAATGCCAACCCTCTTCCAGACCTTGAAGATATTCTGGTAGTCCGTGACTTCCCGGATGTCTTTCCAGAAGAACTGCCAGGTATTCCACCTGACAGGGATGTGAAGTTCGTGATAGACCTTGTCCCAGGAACCGTCCCAATCTCTAGAAGAACTTATAAGATGGCACCCCTAGAACTAGCCGAGCTTAAGAAAAAACTCGATGAGTCCTTGAAAAAGGGTTTCATCCGTCCTAGTTCTTCTCCATGGGCTTGCCCCGTCCTCTTTGTCAAGAAGAAGGATGGAACAGATCAGATGGTTGTAGATTACCGACCTGTCAACTTGGTCACTATCAAGAACAAGTATCCGCTCCCCAGGATCAACGATCTGTATGATCATCTCGCTGGATACTCAGTCTTTTCCAAAATGGATTTGAGGTTGGGCTACCATCAAATCAAGCTCAAGAACGGGGACATTCCTAAAACAGCCTTTGTCACTCGTTATGGCCAATACGAGTACACCGTCATGTCCTTCGGTTTAACCAATGCCCCAGCCACCTTCTCTCGGTTAATGAAGTCGATCTTCATGGAGTATTTGGATAAATTCGTCATGGTATACCTCGATGATATACTCATCTACTGCAAGAATGAGGAAGAACATGTCGAGCATCTAAGGCTAGTATTGATGAAACTTCAAGAGCATCGCCTTTATGCTAAATTCTCCAAGTGTGAATTTTGGTTGCCAGAAGTGACTTATCTAGGCCATGTAATCTCTAGTAAGGGTATTGCTGTCAATCCCGTCCTTGATTTCTTTATTGAGCTAACCTAGGTAACTAAGCATATTAGAGCTAACTTAGAGCTCCTTTTTCCTCTCCTTCTTTTTCTTCTTCTTCCTTCTTTTCCTTCTTCCTCTTGTCTTCTTTTTCTTCTTCATTTTCTTCATTTTCCTCTTTCCTCTCCACTTCTACTTTTTCCTCTTTTCTTCTTTTTTTCATCTCGCGAAATGTACTAATAACCTAAAATATGACTAACCTAAAATATGACTGAATATAAAAAACCAACCTACAATCTACTACCCAAAAATCTTCTAACCTAGAAAAAGCAACTAAATCAACTAACCTAAATTACTAACAGTACAACCTAAATCTAAAAACAGCAAGAAAAAAGAGAAACAAAAAAAGTGAAGAACCTCACGAGGGGGTGGCTGGACGGAGCGGCGCCGGGCGGCAGGTGGCGGAGCGGCGCCGGGCGGCCATGGGGGTCAGGGGTGGTGGTGGTCGGGGGCGATGGTGGTTGGGGGGCAGGGGCGGCGCGAGTGAGGTGAGGGGAGAGAGAGAGGGGTGGGGCGCGGGCGCTGACCATTTTTTAGTTAGGTCAAAGCTCTTTGTCGTCTGCTAGAAGTCGACAAAGAGCCGAGCTAGTGGGGTGGGGCCAGGGGAAACGACCGTTAGGTTGGCCACTTTCTTTGTCGTCTGCTAGTAGACGACAAAGAAAGTGGCCGTTAGGTCATTCTTGTTAGTTGGCCACCCTCCCTCTTTGCCGTCTGCTAGTAGAAGGCAAAGAAAGTGGTCGTTAGGTCATTCTTGTTAGTTGGCCACCCTCCCTCTTTGCGTCCGCTAGTAGACGGCGAAGCTTCTATGCCGTCAGCTAGTAGACGACAAAGAGCTGGCTGACAACAAACATGATCTTTGCCGTCAGCTCATTCTTTGTCGTTAGTTTCATGTAAGCGGATGGCAAAGACCTTCTTTGACGTCAACTAGCAGACAAAAGAGAGCTGGCTGGCGGCAAAGATCCTGATTCTAGTAATGGTGTGTGGTGTTTGAATACCCAATGCGCAAATTTGATGTGGCACCATGCTTTGGAACCGTAAAATCCCCACACCAAGCGAGGGTTCACGATGTGTAGCATGCGCTCAAACTTAATTAGGCTTGGAATGGGTCGACCTACTATAAGGTAACTCGGAGTAAAGAAGAAGAATCCACCCTAGTAACCTTTCCCGTTGTTGGTCGAAATTATGGACGTCCACGCGGGCCCGCAGATATATATAGGCTTGCCGCCCATAACCAAGCGAGTGAGACTGTGTCCAAAGACAACCATTATTGGATGCGTGTGTCCCGAACATATTTATGGAGGTGTGTGGTGCATGCATATGTGTTGAATACCTGACCCAATGCACAACATTGATGTGGTGCATGCGTTGAAAATCGCAGAGGTCCCCGCATAGAGGAAGAAGTCGTTCATGGCGCGTCGTGTGCTCGCCCCCCTCCCCCCTTCGATCCAGCGGGATGGATTCATGTGTATAGATGCGCTATTATATATATATATATATATATATATATATATATATATATATATATATATATATGTAATCTCACATCATGATCTATATCAAGACAAAAAAAATTAATCCCCTCCTAAGTCAAATTAGTTAACCTCTCTCGCGCTGTCAGTGAAAGTGATGGACCAAGCTGGTCACCCCCGCCCCTCGACACGTACTATATATACACCTAGTAACACAGCCCTAAAATAACTAATCCTCCTTGTTCATCAAACGTACCTCTCTCTCGCTGGGTCAAAGTGATGGATGACAAACTAGCAGGCCCGACACAGAAGCGAAGCGTACGTCGCACACGAGTGATCATCCTATATAGGACTACGTACCACCATCTGCATGTGTCCCAAAGAGTTGTTTTTGTGATGTCTGAATACGCAATGCACAACTTTGTTGTGGCACCATGTATATAGGAGACCAAGAAGTCCCCTTAGAGAGCGCAAGGTTCATGACGCGTGGTATATATGTACTTCTACTGTATAGCACAAACTAAAGACGAATCATGCCTTGATGATCAAATTAACCTCTCTCTCATTGGTATGTGCATAGATAAGGCTTCGGCCAGCGCCGACGCCGGATGTAGATCTTGGACCTGGCTGCGCGGCCAGAACCAGTAGAATCTCCGGCGGACAGCATCCTTGGGGAGATCATCTCCCACTAGTACAGCGAGGTGCTATACAAACGGTTTTTAACCCCTTTCCGTGACGACATTTGGAACCATCGCCTAGTGAGTAACGGAAATAGGGGAGTCCTTCCCACACGACCCAGAAACCATCGGGGGATATGCCCTCCTGGCACACACACTCAGCGAAATGAGGTCGTGTGCGACCGGCGAGCGCTCGAATACAAAAATACATATAGTAGAGCAAAAAAAATACAATTGTACATACGAAATTGTTTCCGGTCGCCCGCTAAATGTTTTTGTTCGTATGTACATCCCACATAGTCGCTCCAAGGAAAACGTTTCCGTTCATAGGTACATATCACACAAGTTTCCCCCTTAAATTGTTTTTGATAGCATTGCCATTGCACATGATATTAACAATTTTATCGTTTGTGTTATTGAATGCATCACACGCGGTGTGTAGAAGAAACTGTGTGGAAAAGGCTGTCCAACACACACAGTTTTTATGTCGTAAACGTTTGCGCAAGGTGGCCTAACGCAAACAGTTTTGAAGAGAAGATCGTGTGTGATTGTTCATTGATCCAACACGGTTTATTCCTAGAAACTGTGTGCGTTGCCTGAGCTCATCGCCCACGGTATTTTCTGAATAACCATTTGCAATAGCAAAACCCAATTAGCATGCTAATTCGCCATTAGCAGGCTAATTGCCCTATTATTAATAATCCATTTATTAATCTAATTGACATTCATATTAAGCACATAATATCTTTCACTTCCATATGAAGGAAGCAGGATTTCATAATTCAAATACATCAGAGTACAACATGATACAACTTCAGCACTCAGCTACCCCATTACACAACTGCACCAGCAATAAGTTTCACATGCAACATGTAGAACCTTTCTAAATTAGCATCATAGACGATATATAGATAGATGCATCTCAGCTGGAAAACTACTGAAGCGGAAGGCGAATATTGAGCCTTCATTGATGTTGAAGGTCTTTGTAACTTTAGGTCAGTGCCTGTGGATGATTGACCGTCCATCCTTCGTCCTCTTCAGGAACACTTCAATATTGAACCGTGGGTGTTGTATGAATACCTTCCTTGCCTCCTGACCATACAGGTGGTTTGAGAGGTAATCATCAGTGAACTGCTTTGGAAAGGCCTGAAAACAAGGATGTGCATAAATATCTTCTCTATATTGGAAATGGGGCAAAGGAATAAAAAAGGCAACATATAATAGTTAGTACCATACTGTAGAGAACTGATGTCTTCTTCATTGTGCAGACAAAGATTTTGTGGTTTTTTGTCGCTAATTTCTTTATCCTGACAATCTTTCTGAGTTTCATGACTTGACTGATATTCATGGACAACTCATTTCCCCATATGCAAAAAGGGAGAACAGTGGGTCAAAACCTATGATAGTAGGACCTACTTGTGCAAGACCAAATTGTTAAAAACCTAATTATTAGAATGGTTCCTGCAATTGCACAATAATGTGCTATTACACAACGGACCATACACGTGCTAACCTCGATTGTAAACCACAGTGCTTCCCATTGTTTCCCTGCAACACATATAAGCTAGTTAGTCATCAGGTTAAGTAAGGGTTCGCATGCTATCAGTAAAATATGTTGATGAAAAATACGAACGTTGCTGATTCATCAGATTAATTCAAGCCACATGGAAAACCCATTTATCCAAATGAAGCATGATTAAGAACTAGAAAATATAGCACTTGTATATGTTTCTCATGTATTAAGTCCAACCAAATTCAATTTATTCCTCACATGCACAACAATACAAAATTATACCCACGACAATTGGACATCACATTGCAGACTTGAAACAAGAAGTTAACTAAACACCACAACAAATGAACCAAACATTAACAGAGCACCACATTACACAATATAACATACTCCTAATAGAAGATTAGACAGTTAACCAAACCAAGCATGCTTAACAACTTGGAAATATAGCAATTGTATTTGTTTCTCATGTATTTAGTACAGCCAAATTCAATTTATTCCTCACATGGCATACAATAACAGAACGCACCCACAACAATTGAACATCACAATATTGAATTGAACCAAACAAAACAGTTAACTAAACACCACAACAAATTAAGTTAACATTAATAGAGCACCACATTGCACAATATAACATACTTCTAATAGAAGATCAGATAGTTAACCAAACTGTTGGGGATATTACTACTGGGCGTAAACCGGCCTACCCGGGCCGGGTAAAAGGCCCAAGGCCATAGTCGATTTAGCATCCGTAGCTGTAAACCGGCTTATGTAACTTGTACTATAAGAAAGGGAAAGGAAGAGACCAACCCGGGTACGAGTATAAACCGGAGATTGGGACTCTGTGAACCGATGGGCGTCACCCGTGTATATAAGGGGACGACCCGATAGCGGTTCAAGGACAGACAACCACAACTCGAGGCCTAGGCGAAGCTTGTTTGCTCCCTGGTCATCGAGACTTCATCAATTCCATCACAAACTAGACGTAGGCTTTTACCTTCATCGAAGGGGCCGAACTAGTATAACTCTCTGTGTCCCTGTGTCCGCTTTAACCCCTTCGAGTTAACCCGTCGCGATGGCTCCACGACTAAGTCCTTTGGCTAGGACATCTGCCGTGACAAACCCACGACAGTTGGCGCCCATCGTGGGGCTATCGCACGATGGTTTCAAGTTCTTGGAGGGTCGCTTTGAAGGACTCAAGGGATACGCCGTGGGCCGGATGACCAAGAGTCGTCGCGGCAAGATCTACATCGACGACGCAGGCTGGGGCCCCGAGGCCGACTCAATTGAGTACGGGTACCGGGTCCCCTTTGGCGGTATACATGTTTTCATCGGCAAAATTGGTGAACCGGGCCCTGAGCTGGACACCTGCACCGACCTCATCGAGACAGCTCAGCGTGCGTGACCTGCCCGGGTTAAGCCAGCCGTGAAGCGTGCCTTTGTGGGAGTCATCCATGGAGGAAACTATGAGGACAGATCAGGATCTGGTGGCGAAACCGTCGTTTATTCCGGCGATGAGTCGTCAACCGGGGAAACTGAGTCTTTGTATCAAGTACAAGATGGTCGGATTGGGGGCTGTTCCGATGGCGACAGTATTCCGGACCCCTCTGATCTGCCTAGCCGGGTCGGTATATTCATGGCCGGGACCCAAGCAGTGCCTCATTCATCGACGGCTGCAGCAATAGTTTCCGGTTCAGTAGCGGCAGCGGCTGCCGGAGCAGGAGGCTCTGTGCGCCCACCGGCTCAAGTGTTATCCGATCTGTTCGATGCATTGGCTGCACTCATGGCAGAGGCTAATCCGACGGATCAGGATGCTCATAATGCAGAGATTACAAAGATAAGAGAACAGATCAACCAGGCCAAGGCGGATCTGGCAGCTGAGGAGATCAGGATGACCGCGGAGCGGGCCGCTTTGGATGCGCAAGCCTATAAACTCATGCTGGATCAGAACGCTTCACAGGAAGTCATGAGGAGGAAATATCGATCTCGCTTGCCACCGGTCTTTGAAGGAAGGGATCTTTTCAATACCCCTGGAGCAGGGACCAGTAATCAACCAGTGGAAAACCTAGCAGAGGCACCCGGGACGGGCGCGCCTGTTCAGCCCCGCATAATAGATCTGCCCCGTCATAACACGGGGGAGCCACGGATTGTGACCACACCTCCGGATCACTATTCCAACCCGTTGGATAATCTTGTTGCAGCAGCGGCACGGTTGGAGGCTATTCCGGTCGAGGGAGATTCATTACAGGCAATAGAGACACGCCGGGTCAAGGAGCTCCTCAGAACGGCGCTGGTCCAACAGGAGGCGTATTCGTACAGCCATGAGCGGATTCATTCTACCCGACGTCCAAGTCAGAGTTATAGCAGACATATGGAGGAGCAGGCTGAGTCCAGTAATGCACGGCGTGGAGTGCCCCGCGGTAACAATCCGGCCCCCGATGCCCAGGAGTTGGTAGACCGGGCCCGTGCGCACAGAGAAGCCGAATTAGCAGCGCAACACAAAACCCGTCAGCTTACGCCGGTTCGTCCCACCACTTCGGTTGAACCGGGGCTTACGTCTAGTGCTTTAGGAGTGCCTTGCCTTATCCCTGCTTTGCGCAATGTGCGCCTGCCTAAGGACTTCAAAGGGCCGCGCAAGGTACCGAACTATACAGCGGATCAACCCCCGGAGGCGTGGGTGGAGAGTTATGAGATGGCTATGGAGATGCTTGACGTGGATGAAGCGGCATGTGCAAAGTATTTCACTATGATGCTTGAAGGAACGGCCCGTACTTGGTTGAAAAGCCTGCCGCCCAACTCCATCGGTTCATGGGCCCAACTGCGAGCCCGGTTTATTAATAATTTCAAAGACACATGCAAGCAGCCCATATCGATAGTGGATTTAGCTGCCTGTGTCCAGGAGGAAGGAGAGTCAACCACTCATTGGGTGCGCCGGGTTTCACAAATCCTGCACTCATCAGACTGCATCAATGCTGACACTGCAGTTATAACCTTGGAAGGTAATTGCCGGTTTGGACCCCTGAAGCTGAAGTTAGGACGGATGAAGCGCCATTGCACTGACATGGGGACTCTCATGGCCGCTTTGGTAAAGTATGCTGATTCTGATAGTACCAAGGATCCCGAGTCTGATGATGAAAAGGCAGGGAAGGGAAAGAAGAACGGCAACTCCAAAGGTCAGTAGCATCACAGGGAGCAGTGGTGGAGGCAAGCGTAAAGCAGATGGCAACATGGACTTTGTGGCTAACACCAATGTGAAGAACAGGGGCCGGCAACGTAGGGGCAAAAACCGTGGTGGAAGGCCCAGCCCCAATCCGGAGCGCTTAAATCACCTGTTGAATCAGCCCTGTCCAAAGCATGGGGCAACGGAAGAGCCGGCAAACCACCTTTGGAAGGATTGTTACATCATGCGAGAGTTCAAAAGTTCCAGCGCTTTCCGGTATGACCACAATTCTGGTGGCGGTTCTGGATCCGGGCCAAGCCACGGTGGAGGAAATTCCGGTTCAGGGTTTAACAGTAATCCTAGCGGGCATGGCAATCCGAGCGGACATGGTAATCAACATAACCAAAATGACCAAGGGGGCTATAATCAGCAGCAGCAGTCGGGTTACCAGAGCAATCCTAAGCAGCTAAATAGCGGCCAATATCATGTGTTTATCACTAGCTTAGACAAGCGAGACCAAAAGATCCGAAAGAGGGCAGTTAACTCTGTTGAACCGTCCGTGCCCCGGTATTTGCGCTGGTCAGAGCAGCCAATCACATGGAGTAGAGAGGATCACCCTCCTCAGGTGGATAATCCGGGTCAGCTGGCTTTAGTGGTGGCGCCTCAGGTGGGAGGTTATAAATTCACCAAGGTACTCATGGATGGGGGTAGCAGTATCAATATCCTATACTATGAGACCTTTCGACGTATGGGGCTCAAAGATAAGGATCTACGGCCTTCGAATACGTTTTTCCATGGCGTGGTACCTGGCAAGTCTGCATACCCCGTGGGCAAGATAGCGTTGGAGGTGTCTCTTGGGGATGATCACGATTCCCGATCAGAAACGCTGACGTTTGAGGTGGTGAAAATTCAAAGCCCATACCATGCCTTGTTTGGTCGACCGGCTTATGCCAAATTCATGGCACGACCCTGTTATGTATATCTACAGCTCAAGATGCCGGGTCACAAGGGAACCATCACGGTTCACGGAAGCCGCAGGATCGCTTTGGAGTGTGAAGAAGGAGATGCTGCCTATGCGGAATCGGTTTGTGCTACTGAGGAGCTCAAATATTACAAAGACAATGTTGATCCGACAGATATGACTCCTTTAAAGAAGCCTACTACGGAGCATGATCCGGCTCTAAAGTTCACATCAGCCGCGGAGACCAAGCTTGTTGACTTCGTGGCTGGTGATCCGTCCAAGCAGTTCAGCATCAGTGCCAATCTGGATCCAAAATAGGAAGGCGCGCTCATCGAGTTCATCCGTGAGAATCGGGACATCTTTGCATGGAAGCCTTCTGACATGCCAGGTGTACCGAGGCGACTCGCTGAGCTCACCCTTAATGTGGATCCTAAATACAAACCGGTGAAACAGTTTCTTCGTCGGTTCAACGAGTAGAGAAGAAAGGCTATTGGAGAAGAGGTGGCCAGGCTTCTAGCAGCTGGCTTCATCGTCGAAGTTTTCCACCCTGAGTGGCTTGCTAATCCGGTGCTGGTCCTTAAGAAAAACGGCACTTGGCGCATGTGTGTGGATTATACGGATCTTAATAAGGCCTGCCCTGCAGATCCTTTTGCCCTCCCCCGTATTGATCAAATCATTGATGCTACGGCGGGTTGCGAGCGTTTATGCTTTCTAGATGCATATTCCGGTTATCGTCAGATTAAAATGGCAGTTAAAGACTAGGAGAAGAGGGCGTTCATTACTCCCTTTGGAGCCTTCTGCTATGTGTCTATGCCTTTTGGACTCAAGAGTGCCCAGGCAACTTATCAACGGTGTGTGCAAAATTGTCTCCACAAACAGATTGGCCGTAATGTGCATGCCTATGTGGATGATATTGTGGTCAAGTCAAGGAAGAAGGAGACGTTGGTTGATGATTTGAAGGAAACCTTTGATAACCTAAGGACCTACAAGATGATGCTCAATCCGGCCAAATGTGTTTTTGGTGTACTAGCTGGCAAGTTATTGGGTTTTCTGGTGTCCAACAGGGGAATTGAGGCTAATCCGGAAAAAATCACGGCTATCACCTCTCTGGCTAAACCGAAGTGTATTAATGATGTCCAACGTCTGGCAGGCCGGATTGCTGCACTGAGTCGGTTTATCAGCCGCCTCGGGGAGAAGGCAATTCCTTTGTATCAAATGTTGAAGAAGACGGATCAGTTCGTCTGGAGTTCTGCCGCTGATCAGGCGTTCGAGGACCTAAAGCGACAGTTGGCCAATCCGCCTGTACTCGCCGCTCCCATTGATAAGGAACCATTACTGTTGTATGTTGCTGCTAATGCTCGCGCGGTCAGTGTGGCCATTGTGGTAGAGCGGAAGGAGGCGGGCAAAGAATACCTGGTTAAGCGTCCGATTTATTATATCAGTGAGGTGCTTATTGAATCCAAACAAAGATATCCGCATTGGCAGAAGCTGGTATATGGAGTTTTTATGGCAAGCCGGAAGCTGAAGCAGTATTTCCAAGGGCATCCTATCACAGTGGTCAGCTCTGCCCCCTTGGGTGATATCATCCAGAACCGAGAAGCAACGGGTCGGATTGCCAAGTGGGCAATAGAGCTTGGGCCGCAAGGGTTGAAATATGTAGCTCGTACGGCGGTGAAGTCCCAAGCGCTGGTCGATTTCATTAATGATTGGACGAAGTTGCAAGCCCCTGAAGAGAAGCCGGATCATACATACTGGACTATTCATTTTGATGGGTCACGACAATTGGAAGGCTCGGGGGCTGGCGTTGTATTAACTTCCCCACGAGGTGATAAGTTCTGTTATGTTCTCCGTTTAATGTTCCCTTGTACTAACAATGCAGCTGAGTACGAAGCTTTGCTCCACGGTCTCCGGATGGCTAAAGAGATGAACTTAAGCCGGGTTAAGTGCTTCGGTGACTCGGATTTGGTGGCTCAACAAGTATCTGGTACTTGGGATTCCAGAGACCCTCTTATGGCGGCATACCGTCGGGAGGTTGACATCGTTGCAGGTCACTTCAAAGGCTATCAGGTGGACCACGTGGACCGTCGGAAAAACGAGGTGGCAGATGCTTTAAGCCGGCTAGGCTCACAGCGTAAACCGGTGCTGTCGTGGATTTGTCACGGCAGATGTCCTAGTGTAAGGACTTAGTCGCGAGGCCAACGCATCTATGTGGTAGCTTGAGAGGGGTTGAGCGGGACGAGAGACGCAGGGCGGATCAACACGCAAAGACAAGGATTTAGACAGCTTCAGCCCCCGGGAAACATCATCCCGCAATCACCCTACATGCTGTTTGAGGCTAGATCTCATTATGCTCCTGAGGGAGTCGCCGTAAACCGGCTCTTGTGTCTAGCCCTAGAGATTATTGATTGCCTGTAGCTTGTAGCTTCTAACCTCTCCCTCTTTGGGGAGCCCTGCCCCTCCTTATATATGTTGAAGGGGCGGTTTACATGTGGAGTCCTATTAGGATTAGGACTAGTCTATCTCTAATACAAACCGGATACAGGTCCTGGCCTTAACTCCTTGTAAGGCAAATATTCCTTTCCTCTTAAACCGGCCCACAATAGTTGAACCGGCCTTCATGAACCGCCAGACGGGCCACCGGGTCTTGTCGCTCCTCTGACCAGTCCGTCGGGTTACCAGTGAGTTACAACGTCCCGACGGGTTGCTGGTAAACCGCCAGGTCTGGGCGGGTCACCAGACGAATATCGCCAAGTCCAGCCGGGTTAACTTCCGGCCAGTTTACACCGCGGGGTATATCCCCGACATTAGCCCCCAAGTTTAGCTTGGATTTATCCATGGTAAACTTATGCTGCAAATAAACATAAGAACAAATTTGACAGGTTATACTCTGGGTTAAGAATTCTTGTAAACCGGCACCTGATCATCCTTAAGTCCTTGTCATTTCCTCCTTCTAGAAAATCCAGGTCAATAAGCCAGCGTCATACTCAATTTGCTGACATTGGTTTCTCACAGAAAAATATTGTGAAGAAATAATCCACTTGAGTCGGCTTCCAAAACGCCTGTTTAAGAAATATTGGTCTTGAAATATTCATCTGATATTCAGCCGGTTTGAAGATGATCCCGGTCTTGAAAACTTGCCGGTTTATCATTACCAAATGGCCGGGTTATAAAAACTGATGACCCCGGATTATGATTGTTGCAGACACCGGTTCATGATTGTTGCCAACATCGGTTTGTGATTATTGATGACACCGGGTTGCAGCCATAGGGTCATAATGATTGGTGACGCCGGGTCAACCTAACTTGCTCAACAGAGAATTTGAAAATCTTTCTTCGATAATAATATAATACCTGTAGCCCCCAAGTGCCGGGTTGTCATGCTTGCAGCAACCTGGGACTTGTAATTGATTGATGCCCATAAAATTTCAACCAATGTAGCCCCCAAGGGCCGGGTCATTATGTAATTATCAGCAGGGACTTTGTAAGTATAATCTTGTAAACTTTGAACAGCAATGTGTAGCCCCCAAGGGCCGGCTCAGTAAGATAATATTGAGCTGGGACTTTGATATATACTTCTATGAAAATAACATCATATGATGTAACCCCTCATCATGGGGCTTGAATCCACGTCCACAAGGTTAAGAGCCTTGTGCTTTACCAACTGAGCAGTAGACCCTTCAATATAATAGATAAAAAGCTTTGTACCTTGAATAGTTGACAGGAGCAATTGGTAGCCCCCAAGGGCCATCTCATTACAATGTGATGAGTTGGGTCTTCAATAAGATGAGAAAAAATGACCTTGCATTAGCACCCAAGTGTCATGGTGCATGCTTGCAGCAACATGAGACTTGCATATTTGATGTAATCTCAATTTTGAATAATGTAGCCCCCAAGTGCCGGGTTGTAAGCCTGCAGCGACTCGGGACTATTCCTTCAATCGTATAAAATGATAACCATTGCGCTAAAGCGACTTTGAAAACCTTAATCATAATATTAATAACCGTAATAAAAATCCAGCCATGTTGGCCATTCAAGATAATATAATCTCGTATGAAAACCTTTATTCATCCAATATCATAATGAAAATTCAGCCAAGTTTGGCTATTTGAATAATATAATCCAATAATTTATAAGCGCATGATTCCAATGGCGCAATCCAAATATATACTGGCGACTTATAGTCCAAAGCCAGACCGGTTTAATAAACACTGGATAATTTATCATCATACTGGCGACTTATTGTCTTAAAGCCAGGCCGGTTTAACAAACACCGGATAATTTATAATCATGCTTTATTCAACCTGTTTCTGCATACAACAAGTTTAAAGTGTCCTGGCGGTTTACCGCCGGACGGGTCATAATGCTCAACATATAACCTGGGTTTATAACCAGGGCTGCACTTAAAAATATGAAATATATCATACCTGTGACATTGAATCACATCGTTGGTTTACCAACTTTTTGTAGTAAGAGTGATAACCCCAATCTTGAGTAATGATAACTCCTTCCATATTGCGCCGATTTATGATAAAACCGTACCGGTTTGTGATAAACACCGGATTAACCATATATATACTGGTGACTTGTAGTCAAACCAGACCGGGCTGATAATCTCCGGATTATAATTTGATCATGCACTCACAACTTGTAGTTGAAAACCGAGCCGGGTTGATAAACACCGGTTTACTCCATAATAGGATGGTAACAGAAAATTAAACCGGGCAGATAATCTCCGGATTATAATTTGATCATGCACTCACAACTTGTAGTTGAAAGCCGAGCCGGGTTGATAAACACCGGTTTACTCCATAATAGGATGGTAACAGAAAATCAAAACCGGGCAGATAATCTCCGTTCTAAAAATGGACCGTGTTCCGCCAATTTAGCTGCTTGAACCGGTACAAAATACTGTCGGTTTAAGAAACGCAAATAAAATAGCAACTTCTCAAGAAAGGGTATTAAAGCAAAAGCAATGGCAACAATTTTTTGCAAAAGAAGAGATCTACTGAGCTTGGTCAGATGGAATTACCATGGTCAGACGCAACCAAGCCCCCCGAAGGCGTAGCAATGGTGCCAGTCAGCCAGGACCCCAAAATGACGCGTGGCGTTACGCCGGCCAAGTGGCATTGCATTGGTTCGGATTCGACCAAGCCCCCAAGTGACTCAGTGGCCTATGGCCGATCAAGTGGCATTGCATTGGTTCGGACACGACCAAGCCCCCAAATGATTTATTGGCTGTTTAAAAGCCGATCAGAAGGCATTACCATCATCAAGACATGACCGAGCTCCCATAAGGTGTAACTACGGTTCAAGTCGATTAGGTCCCCAACTGACTTAGTGGCAAATGTGCTAGCCAGAAGGCATTACCGTCGTCAAGACATGACCAAGCTCCCAGGAGGTGTAGCTACGGTTCAAGTCAACTAGGTCCCCAACTGACTTTGTTGCTCTTCTGTGAAGCGACCTCAAGGGGTAAACCGGAGGTTGCCCTAAAGCGAATCCACTCCGTGTAACCACGCATGATATAAAGAATAGATACCCCGCTTTACAAAGCGGGAGCCCCCATGTGATAAATAATATGTCAAGCCAATAAGGCCAGATACCCATGTTTGAACCGCGCATCATGGCAGCAGGTCCTCTTCGGTAGTTTTTAACTTTTTTTGCAAGAGGTAAATTCTTCTTGCTCCGGGATCTTGAACCGGATATTGAAAGCTTCAAAGTTGTGGGAGACATCTTCCCCTTGAACCGGATTTTAAACCGGAATCTTCATTTTCAGCCGGAAATTTTCTGACGGCCTTTAAACTCGAACTTGCGAGAAGTTAATTCCTTTTTGAACCGGATATTGTTAAACCGGATCTGAGCGCTTCAGAACTTTGTGGGAGAATAGATTTCTCTTGAACCGGATTGTAAACCGGATATTTGAGAGCTTCAGTGATACTGACTTCCCTTCAGCCAGGTTTCAAACCGGAATCCTTTCTGATGATCCGAAACTTCTTCATTGAGTCGGGATTTTGTAACTGTCATATACTTTCTAAGCCAGAAATTTTCTGACGGCCTTTAAATTTTCATCAACATAACAGTAGCCTCCGGGATCGGGTTATCTTTCCCTCCATCGTCGTCGGGTTCTTAAACCGGCTGAAACTGGCAAGACTTGCTGCGTCATATCATCATAGCCCCCAAGTCTCAAGGTGACTCGAGGAGTTGGCTTGAGATTCTCCATATTTGACCGTGATATAAACCGGTATAACCTGTATATCATTGGTGTTGATAACGCGATGTGAATACACAGAAGGTTGAGGTGACTGCGGCGGGTTGTAAATGATCCCGTATGAACCGTGTCAGCATCTCGGCCAATGGTTCTTTCCAACTGGTGATTTGAAGTTAACCAAACTGTAGCGGCGGTGACTTGTGCGCCTGCCCATTGATCCATCCAGTGCAGACGGCGGTTGATGATAATTTGCCTCCAATTTGAAAGAAAACCGGGTTACCCAAGCTGTGACTTGTTCATACTCAATAAATGGCTCGAGCAGACAGGTGCGGCCCGGTATGTTGATGTAGACCGGACTGCGGGGGATGGCAGCCTGTGCATGCGCTATTGGGTAACTCGCATGGTCCTGACGAGTTGATGCGATCTGGATCGCGATATAAACCGGCACGGGTTATCCAATAGCTCAGTGATATAATAATCCCCTTTCTGCAACAGAAAATTTGTCCTGATATGTTAGCCGGAAAATATCCACCGCGGAGTTGACGATCACCACAGTGAAACTGAAATCAATCATGGCAAGTCAGCCATGCGAACAGACAGATGAACCGGTCGCGGCATTATAAACCGGTGTGGAGAAAGTAGTCCTCCGCGCCGCAAACCAGCGCGGTCGCGGGAGACGGCCACGGTGTTGTAAACCGGTGCAGACGGGTGAACCGGCCGTGACGTTTGTAAGCCGGCGCGGACAACTAGTCGGCCGCATGCGCGGACGGATGTGAACCGGACAACGGGGGCGGTGATTTGCACATGTATCCGTCGAGCAGCATGGCCCGGAGGAACACCAGTGCCAAATTATGCTGGCCCGCGCTCCATGTCCGCGGTATAACCATACCCTTGTCAAAAATAATTATCCTGCATAAAAACATTGCAGACCAAGGCAAAGATAAACTGCTCTTTGACAAAAATAATATGTGCCAATAAAATATATTGTAGATGGATATCACCTGATGTGCCAGGCCGGAAATTATCCGCCCTTGAGCTTTAATGATTGCTGCAGCAAAGCTGAGATCAATCTCGGGTGAGTCAGAGTAGCTTCCGCAGGGGCGGCGTCGTGCGCACATCCATTGAGCAACAATCAAGCATGATCCCAGCCAGCTGATATAAACCAGGCCACAAGGGCGGCATCTTGCGCATGCCCATTGGGCGTCATGGTGCAGTATAATTTCACCTGATAACTTTTTTTTTGTCAGATGAATGTGAATGCTGATTCTGAATAATACCAGACGCAGCTCCACGTGACCTCTCCTCGACGTTTTTCTGAAGATTGCCTTTCCCTGATGCCTGAAATTTAACAACAATTTCTCCTGTATCTTGGTTCTCATGCTTGTGGCATTCACCATCCTTGTTCAACACATCAGTTACTCGGTTCACTTCAACCTCAAGTTGTTGCCGTAGCTGCTTAAGCTAGAGAGCGTGAAGTACTTTCTGGTCTTTTGTGGTGAGTCAAAGTTATTCTACCCTTGGCTAGTTATCACCCGTCCTTTTTCTGTATTTCATGGCGGCTCTCCGGGTGATGGTAAGTTTGGCCAAACTACGACCAGTTTTCGGCTGATTTCATCTGTATCCTGCCCGGTCTCGTAATTTGCAGCGCCCGTTGGCGGAGCGATGCACTGCCAGCCCGACGGCGGAGGCGAGCTTAGCAACAGCAGAGGCGGCCCGTCGGTCGAGGCGTGGTTGGTGAGGCTCCGGCTGTCGCGAGGTTTGCGCAGGGCGGTTTGGAATGAGGTCATAGCAGAATCCGAATCAATCTCTCTCCCTTTCTCCGTTCTGGTTTGGTTTTGACCAATCCACGTCCAGGATCTCATGGATGTACACACATAAGCTGCTGCATCATGATTTTCTTTGGAATTTTTCTGCTTGTGTACAAATTTCGACTCAGAGCGCTCCTGGACCATTGTTTAAGCACGTATTCGCCGGGCAATTCAGCGCAGCCAAGCAGAGCCGGCGTTTGCCAAGTGGGTCAAGGCCGCGTTGACCCCCAGGTCTTGAGTCTTGTACTGACGTCAGCATCAGCGGGTTAACAGAGCGGTCAATCAGAGAGGAGTCCGAGCTCGGGAGAATCTGCTTCCGGGCCAAAGGCCGTCCGTATCCTTGACAGCTTGAAGGCAGAGGCGGTAGACCAGCGATTCCGAGTCCGGCTCAAGTTGGAATCTCATACAGCGCTTCAGGATCTTCCTTGCCATGGTAGTTTTGTAAAGAAGAAATTTAAGTCGCTCACGGCGACGGCGGCGGCTCAATTTGTAACTCGTCGTGTAACCCTAATACCTCTTTAAACTTTTTAGATATCACAGATTGTAAACTTGGACCGACGGTCTTCAAGCTGATGTAGATCCGTTCAAAGCGGATATTCTTCTTCCGGAAAATTGTGAGCTTCTCGATCCCTCAGAGAGATCCCTCCAAGAACTTTAACACCACCGTGCGCCTAGCCCCACGGTGGGCGCCAACTGTCGTGGATTTGTCACGGCAGATGTCCTAGTGTAAGGACTTAGTCGCGAGGCCAACGCATCTATGTGGTAGCTTGAGAGGGGTTGAGCGGGACGAGAGACGCAGGGCGGATCAACACGCAAAGACAAGGATTTAGACAGCTTCGGGCCCCGGGAAACATCATCCGGTAATCACCCTACATGCTGTTTGAGGCTAGATCTCATTATGCTCCTGAGGGAGTCTCCGTAAACCGGCTCTTGTGTCTAGCCCTAGAGATTATTGATTGCCTGTAGCTTGTAGCTTCTAACCTCTCCCTCTTTGGGGAGCCCTGCCCCTCCTTATATATGTTGAAGGGGCGGTTTACATGTGGAGTCCTATTAGGATTAGGACTAGTCTATCTCTAATACAAACCGGATACAGGTCCTGGCCTTAACTCCTTGTAAGGCAAATATTCCTTTCCTCTTAAACCGGCCCACAATAGTTGAACCGGCCTTCATGAACCGCCAGACGGGCCACCGGGTCTTGTCGCTCCTCTTACCCGTCCGTCGGGTTACCAGTGAGTTACAACGTCCCGACGGGTTGCTGGTAAACCGCCAGGTCTGGGCGGATCACCAGACGAATATCGCCAAGTCCGGCCGGGTTAACTTCCGGCCAGTTTACACCGCGGGGTATATCCCCGACAGGTGCCACCCATTGTTTTCCTTGATGTGTTATACAACCCATCGGTTCAACTCCCTGGCGAAGCAGATTTGGCTGTTCCTGATCCGGAAGCTCAGTTGGTGGCAGCGTTGCACGTCATCCCGGATTGGACAATTCCTTACCTGGCGTACATGAACCGGGGAGAATTGCCAAAGGATGAGACTCTGGCCAGGCAAATAGTACGATGGTCCAAGTCCATGACAATTGTCAATGGTGAGCTACATCATTGCAGCGTATCAGGAGCATTGCAACGTTGTGTGTCTCCGGAGGAAGGCTGTGAAATTTTGCGTGAGATCCACGAAGGAGATTGTGGCCACCATGCCGGTTCAAAATCGTTGGTGGCTAAAGCGTTTCGCCACGGTTTCTATTGGTTAACAGCCCACGCAGATGCGGAAGACTTGGTCAGACAATGTGATGGTTGCCAAAAATTTTCCAGACGTGCCCATGTTCCGGCTCAAGAATTGAGGATGATTCCAATTACTTGGCCGTTTGCAACTTGGGGGCTCGATATGGTTGGACCTTTCCAAAGGTCCAAGGACAAGAAAACCCACCTCCTGGTGGCGGTTGACAAATTTACAAAGTGGGTGGAGGCAGAGCCCGTGAGCAAGTGTGATGCAGCCACTGCGGTTCAGTTCATCAAAAAGGTGATTTTCCGGTTTGGTTTTCCACACAGTATCATCACAGATAATGGTACTAGTTTATCTAAGGGTGCCATGAAAGAGTTCTGCGAAAGAGAGCACATCCGCCTCGATGTTTCATCAGTGGCGCACCCATAGTCCAATGGCCAAGCAGAAAGAGCTAATCAGGAGATCTTGAGAGGTATCAAACCCAGGCTTATGGTCCCCCTCCAAAGGACGCCGGGTTGTTGGGTCGAAGAATTGCCCTCTGTGTTATGGAGCATCAATACCACGCCTAACAGATCAATTGGTTACACGCCATTCTTCATGGTTTATGGGGCCGAGGCGGTTCTACCTAGTGATATCCGTCACGATTCACCCCGTGTTGCGGCGTATGTTGAAGCGGATAACGAGGTGGCTCGACAGGACGCTTTGGATCGATTGGATGAAGAGCGAGACATGGCAGCTGCCCGCTCGGCGATTTACCAACAGGATCTGCGTCGCTATCACAGTCGTCGGGTCAGAACCAGAACTTTTCAAGAAGGAGATTTGGTGCTTCGACTTATTCAAGATCAAACCGAGATGCATAAGTTGTCTCCGCCTTGGGAAGAGCCTTTCGTGGTCAGCAAGAATCTGCACAACGGATCATACTACCTGATTGATGTTCGAGAGCACAAAGACTCACGCAAATCAGAGCAGGAGACCAATAGGCCGTGGAATATAGCTCATCTCCGGCCTTACTATACTTGAGCCATGTGCCATGCTTATGTACATATTATGACAATGTATATATTATAATAAACCGGATCCTCAGCTAAAGCGGGGTATCTGTTCTTTTATATCATGTGTGGTTACATGGAGTTGTTCGTTTTAAAGCGACCTCCGGTTTACCCCTTGCAAAATTTATCAATATCACTAGGGGGCTCGGTCATGTTTGAACTGACGCAATGCCTTTTGATAGGCGAAAGCCATCAGATCACTTGGGGGCTCGGTCGTGTCCGAACCGAGGCAATACCTCTTGATCGGCGAAAGCCACCAGATAACTTGGGGACACGGTCAAGTCTGAACCGGTCACGCCTCTTGGTCGGCCTACGGGCCTTAGAGTCATTTGGGGGCTTGGTCGAACCCGAACCATAGCAATGCCACTTGGACGGCGTAACGCCACGCGTCATTTTGGGGGCCTGGCTGACTGGCACCATCGGTACGCCTTCGGGGGGCTTGGTTGCGTCTGACCATGGTAATACCATCTGACCAGCTCAGTAGAGCTCCTCTCTTGCGAAAAGTCTTTTGTCACCGCTTTTGCTTCATTATCTTTTCTTAAAGAGTTGATATTTTATTGCGTTTCTTTTAAACCGACAATATTTTGCGCCGGTTCAACATAGCCAATTTGGCGGAACACGGTCCTCTTTTTCAAAACCTGAGATTGTTGGCTCGGTTTGATTTTTTTTCTGTGCAACATCCTTTTTTGGAATAAAAAGAGTATTATGATCAGAGTACGGTATATACAGTAAGCCGGCACTATACATACAGGAGTTATTTTCTCTCATGACGGTTTGGGGTTATCAAACCCCCGTTTCAAGATTGGCTAATACGCCTACTTCCTGACCATTAAATGACAGGTATTTCGTATCACGAAATTTGATCATATTTGCAGGTCTCCTTGCTTATCTATATAAAAGATTCACAAACCGGATGGCGGTACAACCGCCCTGGTTGTTTAAAAAAAATTATGATTGCAGGAGATATAAGTTGGCAAGGTTGGTTTTCCCAGTAAAGGATGCAGTACTGATGCACGAAGGCATCTCACGAAGCACAAATATTGTCTATCCTATTACAAGGCAGCTTGGAGCCCAAATAAGATAATTGTTTTCTTGACAAGATATAATGAGGAAGCTAGTTAAAGTTGCCCTCGGTTCACGCCTGCGTGCCATCCCGGTTTGATGGTTCGGGATCATCCTGCGCCGCTTCAGCTTCCTCCTCCCTACCCAGCGGCTGGAAGTCAACAGTGGTCCAGTCGATTCCCTTTAATGCTTGAAAGACAGCTCCTTCATGTATCAGTGAAGACGGTTCAATGTCAGGGGCGTAAGTATGCTTATGGATTGGAGGAATCAAGTTTTCCACTTCAGGGATTGGTGCAGACACTCATTTTTTTTATCATTATACCGGGCTTGATAAAAAGACAAGTTTGCTTCTTCTACCAATTGGCAGGCCAGAGGGCGCACCGCTCGGTTTATCGCCCTTAGATCTTCTTCACTGAATTCCGAGCCGTCCTCCTTTAAGCTGGGGTAACCTTGAGCTGCTTCAACAGGATCAAAATCGGGCACCCATGCTTTGGCCCGGATTAAGGCATTGATGGCTCCGGTTCGAGGTGCAGACTTTTTTAGTTCATCAATCCAAGCCGGGAGCATTGACAGTCTCTTCAGTGTGTCTTGGATCAAGGAGGGTGCTGGATTATTGTGTGATGCAGTGGTGATAATCTGCTGAGCTCCAGTATACAGCTGCTCGATCAAGGTGTAGGCGGCTTTTAGCTTCATTCGCACGTCCGACCCCAGGTGATTAATACGGGTGCCTATAACATGATCAGCAATTTACAAACCGAGCTGTTTATAAAGGATCAGGGTTATTCTACAAATCACAGATAGCTTACCAAAGATGGTGGCAGTCATGGCGTGTACTTGTCGCTTCATGCTGGATAGTTCATCAGCTAACGGTTTAAGGGCAGCTTCTGCATCTTCAATTTTCTTGGTTAAAGAGGCTTTTTCTGTAGCCCAGTCAGCCCGTTCCTTCTTAAAGCCCTCCTTCAGCTGCTCCATAGTGCCTAAAGCACTGGTTAATTCCTCCTTGGCCTTGGAAGTTTCATCTTGTTGGGACTTCACATTCTCTTGAAGGTCAGCGATTTGATTCTCTTTGACCTTCAGTTCAGCCTGTAGTCCAACGGTTATATGGTTTAATAAATCAAGTACCAACCACACAACAAAGTTATGCGCTTTGTACTTGGGGGCTAATGCTTATTTGATCTACAGCTATCAGTTAATTATTAAAGTCCCAAGCTCAATACAAGCATTCAACTTGGCACTTGGGGGCTAATGGCTATTTGTTCTAATGATATTTCGGATGCTACGGTATGAGGATTCAAGTTTCGATTCACTTATGCTAAAGTTAAACCGACCCTCGGGGGCTACAATGGTAATGAGTAAGAGCAAAAACATGGAGGTTACCTCAAATTTTTCCTTCATCATCTTTACCAGATTGGCTTCATAGTCACGGCTAGTATATAGCCGGTTTAAGTAGCCAGAATGAATATCTTGGGCGCTGAGAGCAGTATATGTCGCCAGGTCAACATCCCATTTGCCTTTGCTCATGGCAGAAAATTCCTCCTTGGCGGTATGCTTGGTTAAGCGATGGGATTTCCCGGTTCAGTACGACCTATGCCAGTAATTATGACTTCATCATCCTTGGGATCGCCAGTTTGAACTGGCACAGTTGGCTTATCGGCAGGCTTGGAGGGACTGATGGTTTTCTCAATCTGGATGGGATTGGCTGGCTGGTCAGCAGGACCGGAGGGGTTAACAGAGCCTTCTTCAGCAAGAGGATCTTCATCTCTTACTGGTGGATCATCAACTACATCTTCATGGATGGTCGCTTCAACATTTGGGGTAGCGTCCGGTTCATGAGCAGCATCCTCTTCAGCTGCCTTATCCTGGCGAGCTTTCTTACTTGGCCTCGGTTTGGCCCTGGAAAAAGCAGCAAAGTTAAAGACAGTATATATTGAAGGCTATAAAAACCAATAACTTGACGATAAGGGTAAAGCTTACCCAAGCACGGTTTTGAGTGGGGGTAGCTGAGTACCAGTTGACTCGCCAGAAGATGAGTGCGAGGTGACCTGATAGTCGGAGTCAGACGGATTAAACGGTTGACGAAAACAGCCCGCTTTAGGACAAATATTGAAAAGCAAATTAGAGACTTCTAAACGACGTCTCCGAACCGGGCTGTTCGGTAAACCGGCGGAGGTAACTACCTGGCCGCTGTGTCGGGTTGTACGACGCACCTCATGCTGACGGGTCTTCATAAGAAAGTTGGGATCCAAGTAAGCAAGAGGATGGGAAAATTTAACTTTTCGGTTTGCCTGACGGGTTTTGTGCGAAGGTGGAAGGCTTGAATCAGAAGAAAGAGTAATTACCTCTACATCGTCAGCATGGCTAGCTTCAGCATCATCCTGACAAATTGTATCATCAATAAATTGCACAAACAGTAAACCGAGAGAATCAAGTTCAACTTCAAAGTCCGGGTTACCCACATCTTCTTCAGCAGGTGGATCAGAGGAGGCTGTAGTTTTCCTCTTATGAGCAGACTTTTTGACGACCCTTGTCTTAGGCCGGGTTGGCTTCTCCGGTTTATCCGCCTTTTCTTGCGGAAGTTTTTTGCTCCAAAACAGATCATCACACTGTACCAACAAGTATTGCTGTCAGTTATAAGCAAGTACAATAGTATCAGACTTAATGAGAAGGGAATTCGGATTTACCGCTGGCGGCTTGTTGGTGGCGCAGAAAGGAAGAAGGCCGGTTTGGGCACAGACGCGTTCCGGTTCATTCAGAATTTTCTTTACAGCCTCTGTGACCTCTTCATCAGTAAGCTGGATGTTTATGTGACGCAATGGATCATTAACGCTGCCCGTATACTCACACATTAAACCGGAGCGTTGGCTGAGGGGTAGTACACTCCAGGTTATCCAGCAACGGGCAAGATCGACTCCTGTTAAACCATTGGCCACAAAGGCCCTGAGCTTGGCTAGTTGAGGAGCGTACTTCATCCTCTCTTTGCCAGTTAGCCTCTGAGGAAAGGGGTGTGTGTTGCTAAGCTGTTCCGGACGAAAACCAGGCAAGGGGTTCTCATTGGCAGGAGAGGTATCTCTACAATAGAACCAGGTATTGTTCCACTCTTGAGGGTGGCTGTGCAGCTTTTCATGAGGATAAGTGACCTCCTTCCTTTTTTGAATTGCCATCCTGCCTAGTTCCATATTGGAACCGTCAGGAAATTCCGTACGACGGATTAAGTGGAAACAATCTCGGAACAATTCCACTGAAGGTTCCTCTTGGAAAAACACCTCGCAGAGCACTTGAAAATGACATATATTGGTGACAGAATTGGGGCCCATATCTTGTGGATGAAGCTGGAAGTTGGCTAAGACATCCCGGTAGAATTTTGAACTGGGTGGACTAAAACCACGGGCTAGGTGATCCGCAAAGACTACAACTTCTCCTTCTCGAGGTGTGGGCGGGCACTCTTTGCCTGGAACCCTCCAGTGGATGGAATTTCTACTACTTAAAGCACCGGTCAGGACTAAATTGTTCAGGTGCGTTTCAGTAATCCGCGAAGGAGCCCAGTTGCACTCGTACACTTGTTTAGCCATGGAGCCTACAGAGCAAAATAATTCCGGTTCAAGATTGTGTTGACTACAAATTACATGCTGATATGATCAATGTTAAACCGGAGAAAACTATTTATAAGTCGGGATTTGTAAAGAAGTACGGTTGATCAAAGGATCTTGGCGGTTCAACAAGGGGACTAATGGGATGTACTGATTTGGTGATTCTCTTTAGCTGAGTTAAACCGCTGGGTCTAAAACCGTGGAACAGTGGGAATTACAGATGAACAGGTGTGCAGAAACAGGTTTCACATAATTCTGTTACAGCATTGGATCTGGGCGAGTTCGTAAAAGGGTTAAATATTCAAGATTTAACAGGAATTGTGCAACAATAGTAAGGTAAAGCTATGGATCAGATTTACGGTCCAGAAATATTCGCGCGCCTAAAAACTATCGCTGTATGGAGCAAAGATTACGGGATCATCTGAATATGCATCTCAGTAGAAGCTTGAGGCGGACAAAGAACACAGCAAACCCTAAGGGTAGATCTAAGCTGAGAAGGCAGAGGTCTTACCGGAGCTCGGGAGGACGAGGAAGAATACCGCAGCTTTCTGGTACAATCAGGTTGATGCAGCGGCCCAAGATGATGTGGAGGTCGGCGAGCGGCGGCGGAGCTCCGGGGTTGGCGACGCGAAGAAGACGAAGAGAAAGGGGATGATGGGGAAAAAAAGGAAATGGCCCTTCAGCCCTATTTATGAGGCAAAAATATGTGTCAGGCGCACGAATCCAGGAGCCATAAATTTGGAAGCGGAGCTGTCGCCTCGATCAGCGCAGATCTATTAAACAAAGAATGCATTATAAAAGCTAGCTTCGTAATGACGTCATCCCGGTTTACAGCGACAAAGAAGATGATGACATGGCGGTTCAGCGATTATGGGAAGATGAAGATTTCTGCTAAGGATTGACGTGAATTCATTCAAATCAATCTGGGGCCTAATGTTGGGGATATTACTACTGGGCATAAACCGGCCTACCCGGGCCGAGTTAACTTCAACAGTAGTTCAAGGATGTTAAAGCCCGATAAGCTTGTAAAGGCCCAAGGCCGTAGTCGGTTTAGCATCCGTAGCTGTAAACCGGCTTATGTAACTTGTACTATAAGAAAGGGAAAGGAAGAGACCAACCCGGGTACGAGTATAAACCGGAGATTGGGACTCTGTGAACTGACGGGCGTCACCCGTGTATATAAGGGGACGACCCGATAGCGGTTCAAGGACAGACAACCACAACTCGAGGCCTAGGCGAAGCTTGTTTGCTCCCTGGTCATCGAGACTTCATCAATTCCATCACAAACTAGACGTAGGCTTTTACCTTCGTCGAAGGGGCCGAACTAGTATAACTCTTTGTGTCCCTGTGTCCGCTTTAACCCCTTCGAGTTAACCCGTTGCGATGGCTCCACGACTAAGTCCTTTGGCTAGGACATCTGCCGTGACAAACCCACGACACAAACCAAGCATTCTTAACAACTTAGAAATATAGCAATTGTATTTGTTTCTCATGTATTTAGTACAGCCAAATTCGATTTATTTCTCACATGGTATACAATAATAGAATGCATCCACAACAATTGAACATCGCATTGCGGAATCCAACAAAACAGCCAAATGCGTCGCGTCGGCGGCGCGCGAGGCGTCGACGGTGGCATCAACGACGAGGTGCTCCTCCAAGATCTAGGGGTCGACATGAATGGCAACCATCACGACCTCATCCGCGCGTGCGGCTGCCATTTGCTTCTCCACTGCCAAATGCTCCTTGAGATCCTGGCTATACTGCTCGCACCATGGCTTAGGGCGGCGCTTATTTGGTGGAGGAGTCGGTGATTTGGGTGGAAGGTGTTGCGCCGGTGGTCGGGGCATGTGGGATGTGGAAGGAGGAGGAGGATGGGGGTCAGGTGTGGATTGCCTGCCTAGATAGACAAGGTCGAGCAACGTGAAGGAGGGTCGCCAGCAAGGAGGCAGCGCTGCAAGCAAGGAGTGAAGGTTTCAACTTGTAAAGGAAGGCAGAAACAGGGTAAATGTGGCTTTTGGTAAGGGGGAGGGGCGGGGAGGTAGATATTTCTGCGGAAGCCAAAAATTTGGAATCGCTTCAGCGAAAAAACTGGCGCGCAAAGTGTCATGAGACGCGGTCCCTTATTTAGAACTGTGTATGATATGTGAACATCACAAACTATTCAGATAGCTTAAACCGTGTATGATGAGTTTGAACGTCAAAAGTTTTGGTTCGAATTTTCCTGGTTACAGTGATCATCCACTTCATTGCATAATTTGGGTACACAAAGGAGACTATAGCACACCCACACTTCTTCATAGAGCAAGTTCAGCAATTAAACAGAGCTAGCTGACCTAAACATTACTCTAATAAATTAAGGACAAGCGCTCTTAATTAAATAAAATAAAGAGTACTACTATGGCTGGTGCTCGTCGATCTCCACCACCGCCTCCATGTCCACCTCGCGCCCGATGGTCTCCTCGAGAAGGGGCTCCATGGCATCAATTGCACCATACTTGGCAAGCATCTCGCCATCCGTGTCCGCCATATCTTTGGAATAGGCCGCCACGAGCTGGGCGTGGGCGGCCGTGATGTGGGCTTTGGCGGGCTCCATCCTGTTAAGGTATGCCGCGCAGGAACGGACGGCTGCTCGAACTTTCTCGGGGATTGCCAACTCTTCGGCCGTCGGTTGCCGACAGTTGTCGGAGAAGCATCCTTTGATTTGTGCGGTGACCGCCACGAGCTGGGCATGGACGACCTCGACATGGTCAATGGAGGCCTCCATCAGGTTTAAGGCCGCCGCTGCGAAACGGACAGTTGTTATGCCGCTCTCGCCAGTTTCTATCCCCGAGGCAGATGCTGCTGCCACCGCCTGAGAAGCAATAGCGGCCGTTTGGGCTTCCTTGGCCGCCCAGACGCAGATTGCGGTCGCCCTCACGAAGCTTGTTAGCACACGCCTGGCGACTGCGGCCGCGCTCTCGCCGGAGTGGGCCATCGAAGTTGCCCTCACGAAGCAGGTCCACGTCCCCATCTTTCACAGGCGACGATTGAATAGTGAAATGATATTTGAGGAGCGGGCTAGTGTGCTTGACACTCCGATGGTGCTCCAAGATATTTTGTGGTGCATCTCACACGGTTGGTGATAATAAACTGTGTGCGATCTACTTGATTTTTCTTCTTGATTTGAATTGCGTAATGGGGTCACAGCTGCAAAGGATGGTGTTTGAATTGCTAGAACATTTATCTACAGTGAACATGCAACTATAGGTGTGTCATCAAAAAATTGGAATTATTCAGGGTTCTTTTGGACGTTTTATACATCCAACACCCTGCCACCATCACTTGCCCGCAAAGATTGAGATACCTGGTTTTTACATTCTAGCAAATCCAAAACTCGTCTGAAATTCATGAAACTTGGCATGCTATCATGGAGCAGCATCAACATGTCGTGGTAAAGATTTTATCCCATTTGGGTCAGGTTTGGGTATAAGCTTCTCCCAAACCAGAGCTTCTCACAACAAGCATGATGGTTTTGGTAGGGAACATGCCACCTTTGGGGATGAAATGATATCCGTTGCCTCTTATTGCTTTCAAAAATTTTCTAGTGTCAACATAGAACAACAGGAGTGTTGTTTTTAATTTTGGAATTTTTCGGGGTTTGTTTGGACATTTTTATACATTAACTGGGTTTTCCAGGCATTTTATGTGCATAATTCAAATTTTAACTACATGCACATGCTCCAATGCATACAAATTGGTTGAAAAATCAAATTTGTGTCGCATGCTTAGGTCCCATGCAAGAAATGGGAATGAATTTCAAACACCCTGCCACCGTCACTCGGCCGCAAACATTGAGATACTTCGTTTTTAAATTCTAGTAAATCCAAAACTTGTCTGAAATTCATGAAACTTGGCATGCTATCATGGAGTGGCATCAACATGCCGTGGTAAATTTTTAGTCCCATTTGGGGGTGGTTTGGGTATAAGCGTCTCACAAACCAGAGCTTCTCACAACAAGTGTGATGGTTTCGGTAGGGAATGTGCCACCTTTGGGGACAAAATGATATCCATTGCCTCTTATTGCTTTCAAATTTTTTCTAGTGTCAACATAGAACAACAGGAGTGCTGTGTTTCATTTTGGAATTTTTGGGGTTCGTTTGGACATTTTTATACATTAACGTGGTTTTGTAGGCATTTCAGGTGCATAATTCAAATTTGAACGACATGCACATGCTCCGGTGCATATAAATTGGTTGAAAAATCAAATTTGTGTCCTTGGTTGCATGCTTAGGTCCCATGCAAGAAATGGGAATGAATTTCAAACACCCTGCCACCGTCACTCGGCCGCAAACATTGAGATACTTGGTTTTTAAATTCTAGTAAATCCAAAACTCCTCTGAAATTCATGAAACTTTGCATGCTATCATGGAGCGGTATCAACATGCCGTGTTAAAATTTTTGTCCCATTTGGGGCAGGTTTGGGAATAAGCGTCTCACAAACTAGATCTTCTCACAACAAGTGTGATGGTTTCGGTAGGGAACGTGCCACCTTTGGGGACGAAATGATTTCTTGAGAATCATGTGGGGAGGCTGACGCTGCATTCTTTAAATGAGGATCTTTTATCACAATAGTCCATTGGCCTGACTACCTCATCATAAGTGATTGATGAGGGATACACAAGAACATTAGTTTGATGTAAGAACATGGTTAATAGGCAGATGTACTAGTATGTACCAAAAACAGGAAGGCGTGTCATATTCAAAGGTATAGTGTGTAAGCTAAGAATATGCAATTTAACCAAATTGGAAGCAACACAAGCTAGACATCAGGCTGGAGTGGTGAGCATGATCATCTAGGACCTGAGAGCCTGGTGAGAGGCGGGCTGCTTCGCCACCATCGTGGCTTTTTAGTTGGCTTCCAGGTGATACATGTCTGTGTTGGGCTTGTCACTAGCTCAGCCAGTGCCCTGACTAGCTATTTGTCTTCTGGTGCTCCCGGGATGGTTGTTCATGTAAAAAATATCTTTCCTTATCTTGATAAAGAACGACTTCATCCTTTCGAATACAAGCTACACACCTTATGCAACATGCAACCACATATGACACCGTGAAGTTAAAGCAAGCACCTGGGATGGTGGCTCACGGCGAGCGAGATCATCAACTCCAGAGCTATGTGTCCTCGTCTCCATCTGATGACACTACAGCCTTTAAAGTCTTCAAACGTGTCTGGCCTAGCCACATACCATGCTGGAGCGACTTCTCTCTTCTCTTTTCTGCTTCTGTCAAGGCAGGGTCTGAAATACCCTCGCATAAAAACACAATAATGAGAGTATGGGTGAAGTGTGTGCAGAATAGTGCACTGTAAAAGTAGCAGATAGCAGGTGGCTGAAAACTAAATGACAGGAGACATATGATAACTCTACAACATTGCATGGCAAACAAAATTAGGTTCTACTCCGTATGATTTTGCAATATATGAGAACAGGAAATGCAGGTACTCCTCCAGCACACCACCACATGTGGTCCTATCAAGATAACAGTCGACTGAAAATAAATAGGTCAGTTGATTTTTTTATGAACCATCCGATCTATAAGGAACAGGCACATGGCCTTCATCTACCTCCCACCAGTCACTGTTGACGATCTTTCTCGAACCGCTAGCGACCACCGGCCCAGACCCCTGCCTCCGCCGCCCCGCCCTCCCCTCGCCCTCACACCACCGCCGTGCTTGGCAGCACCCCCAGGCCATTCCTTTAATCTCGTCCGACCTCTAGATCGGGCGCCAGTAGCTCTAGGCCCCACACACCCCTAAGATAAACACCGAGGCGCTTCTTCCCCGGCGTAATAGGCGGACTACACTACAAAAAAAGACACATCCGTGACATTTTGGGCCGAACGAAATTTTTTCTGTCATACTTATGACACTTCTATGACGATAATTGTAACAAAACCAGGTATCATCATTGATGTGGTGGGCTCCTACATCTATGACAAAAAATCATGACAGAAAATGGGCTTTTCGTCCTGGGCGGGCCGGAGACGCAACTGCATGACATTCTTTGGGCCGTCCATGATGGAAAAAACAATGGTAGAAGCGAGGGCGAGGAAAATATCGGGGTGTTCCCAGTTACGGTGGGTGGTCGGGGCCGAGCGATGCACGTTTCTCTCGTACACGCACGCGCGTGCGTGCGAGGCGTTAGGCTCTAACTGAACCCGAGCGAGGCGTTGGGCTCCAACTGAACCCGAGCGATTGCACTGCAGGCCACGCGTTACTGAACCCGAGCGATCGATCGATGGCTGTTAACTGAACCCGGTCGAGCGATTCCTTCGCTATTGCTGCTAACTGAAGCCAATCGATGCTACCTCTGGATGAACAGTGAGCGTTGCTGGGGGGTTTGGATGAACAGTTCCAGGTGGGTGTGGATGAACAGGACCTCGTGGTGTTGCCTCTGGATGAACAGGACCCCGATCGATCGAGCCGGTTGGGGCTGAATGAACAGGACCCCGTGGAGGGCAGGATGAAGAGGACCACCCCGTGGAGTTAAGGATGAACAGTAGATGGTGGAGGGCTGGATGAACAGTAGCCCGTGGAGGGGTGGTTGAACATGAGCCCGTGGAGAGGGCTGGTTGAATAGTAGCCGGTGGAGTAGTGCGCGGTGGAGGCTGGATGAACAGGAGCTCGTGGATGAACAGTCGCAGGTGGAGGTTGGAGGAGGTCGACGGTGGATGAACAGTAGCCCGTGGAGGCTGGAGGGGGTCAACGGTGGAGATGAACAGTATCCCGTGGAGTCCCGTTTTGCGTTATGCCACACCCCTCCCGATGAACAGGACCCACATTTCGACCGTAGCACTCCAACACAAGTCTGTTTCCTCCGTTTTGCGGTACGCCACACCCCTCCTGATTGACAGGACCCCCGTTTCGACCGTAGGAGGTCCGTTTCCTCTATTTTTCGATACACCAAACCCCTCCCGATGAACAGGATCCCGTTTCGAACGTGGCCGGTTGAACACAAGGCCGTTTCCTCCGTTCTGTAGTATGCCAGGCCTCGTTTCCATCGGCTGTTCCTTCCGAGCCCTCCCAATGAACACGACGACGCATTCTGTTCCAACCCAGCTGGTTGGCTCCCCATGAACACGACGATAACGTTGTTTCTCTGTTCCGACCCAGCCATGTACACGAGCCCTGGTCGTACATATGCGCGAGTAGGTGTCGGCGTTCTGGGAACGGGGGTCCCCAGACTTGCCTGCCTGCGGCCTACGGCGTGGCTCAAATGGGGGCCCAGCGCGGCCCATCTTCATCAACACAAGGCTCAAGACCCTCGCGAGGGGCCAAGCCTCGCGGGGCGGACGACACGGCGCATCCTCAGGCGCAGCCTCCTCAGGCTAGCTCACGAGGAGGCGGAGAGATCAAGGCGGGATACCTCGCGAGGTGCCCATGATGCAAGCCATGACGATCGAGGGTGCCAGGCGGGCGCCAGCCCGCGCAGCGCTCCCCTTTCCTCTTTGGTGCAAAGGGAGCAAGCGCAGGCGAGAGGATCAAATAAAGGCACCCATCTCGGTGCAACGAGACCAAGACCAGTCCAACGGTGGAAAGGAGGTCACCATGGAGCCCAGAACGGCGTCACCACAGGGCCTTTGGCAGGCGAGGACCAACTTTAGTCAGGATAAGTGTACCAGATGCTCCCCTTCGAATTGGCCAATTGTTGGCGCCCTTCCCGCTCAAATAATTGGGGAAGAGGCCCAGGGCCTTTGCCTATAAATAGGACTAGCCACCCACGTCGGTCGGTGTCCTCGTCGTTCCCCGTCGCCCGCTGTCAACGCCTCCATCGGCCCGGCGGGGAACGAGCAGCAGGCATCGTCCCAGCACCCGTCCGTGCGGCAAGACGGCCGCACCGCTACTCCATCGCTCACCCCGGCCAGCTCTTCGTCATGTGCGCTCCGCGCACACTTGGAGGCTCGAGCTGCCCTCATCATGGCAAACGAACTCCTGCGCTACCGCCCCATCGACAACGTCTACGAGGAGTGGCTCGACCGCGTCGCCGAGCTCGTCCGCGCCGCAGGGGGCTCTCCTGCGCCGTCCGCTCCGCTGCGCCGCACCCCGCACCGCGCGGGCAATGAAGCCTCGGGGGCGTACCAACCGCCTCCTCTCCAAGAAGACGCCGTGGCTCCAAGGCGCGCGGCCCCTGGGCGGAACCCGCTCCGTCAGGCGCCAGCTCAGCTGGAACGGAGCTGCCAAGAAGTCCCTCGACCGCAAGAGGTTGCCCGGGCGCTCCCAGCCCCGGCTCGCCGAGACCCTGCTCCAGCTCTGGCACGTCAAGAACCCGCGTTACTCCCAGCTGCAGCACAAGGGGACCCGCAAGGCCAAGCTCTCCCTCAACCGAAGCCTCTCGTAGCCACCGCAGGATGCCGCGCCTACACCGCCGAACTGCGCAGCGTCGCGTGGCCCGGCAAGTTCAAGCCAGACCTGCCCCCTCGCTATGACGGCACAACTGATCCCGCAGAGTTCTTCCAGCTCTATGAGCTGGGCATCGAGGCTACCAGCGGGGATGAAAAGGTCATGGCGAACTGGTTCCCCATGGCGCTGAAGGAAGGAGCTCGCACCTGGCTCCTGAATCTGGCTCCAGGAACGATCTCCTCCTGGGACCAGATGCGTACTCGCTTCATCGCCAACTTCCAAGGTACCCGCCACCGGCCTCCCGCCGTGAGCGACATGCGCCGCATTAAGCAGCAACCGAGGGAGACCCTGCAAAAGTACATCCAGCGCTTCAACAGTGCGCGCCTCAAGATCCCCAAGGTGTCCGAGGAAGCCATCATCTCGGCCTTCTCCGATGGTGTGCGCGACGTCAAGATGAAGGAGGAGCTGGCGATGCATGAAGACCTCTGCACCTCCCTGGAGTTGTTCAACTTGGCGACCAAGTGCGCCAGGGCTGAGGCGGGACTTCTCTCCCTCCTCAAGCTGCCTGCCGCAGACCCAGAAGAGAAAAAGCCCAAGGCCAAGGACGTGAAGCGCAAGGGGGCTGCTGTACTCGCAGCAGAACCAGACACCAAGCGGGGCAAGGATCTTCCCGAATCCTCCAGGGGCAGCCGGTACTGTGTGTACCACGACCTCCACACCCACAACACCAGCGAATGTCAAGAACTCCGTGCTGTGCGAGAAGGAAGGATCAGCCGTCGCCCTGACCGTGCTGACCGGGGCTACGGCCGAGGAGGAGGAAGAAACCCAGGACGCTGGGAAGATCGTGGCCCGCACCAAGGGTGGCGCGACCAACCTCGCGAGGACCGCTGGCGGGACCTGCCTCGCGAGGGGGACTGGAGGGATCAGCCTCGTGAGGATCGCCCTCATGGCAACGCAGGCCTCCCTCCGCTGCCGCCTCAGCCAAGGAGGAACGAAGACCGCCATCAAGATGAGGGGGCTGGGGGCTTCCAAGAGCCGCGCGTAATCGCCTGCATCCTGGGCGGAGCTCAAGCCCCAGCCTCTCAACGTATCTTCAAGCAGTTTGCCCGCGAAGTGAATGCAGTTCTCCCCAAGCTCGAAGCAACGCGCCCCCTCAGGTGGTCGGCGTGTGCCATCACGTTCAGCTCAGCAGACCAGCTCAAGTGTGCGGCCACGGCCGGAGTCCTCCCGATGCTTTTCTCCCCAGTCATCAGCAACGTACTGGTCACCAGGACCCTCATCGACGGAGGGGCAGGGCTCAACGTCCTGTCCGTGGAAACATTCAACAACCTCCAAGTGCCCCATGACCAGCTTCAGCCAACCAAGCCTTTCTCCGGAGTCATCGACTGTTCCACGGTCCCGATCGAGCAGGTCCGCCTCCCTGTCACCTTCGGGGCCCGCGGCAACTACCGCACCGAGCTCATCGACTTCGACGTTGCCCACATCCGCCTGCCGTACAACGCCATCCTCGGGTACCCAGCGCTGGCCAAGTTCATGGACGTGACTCACCACGGCTACAACGTCCTCAAGATGCCAGGAACTGGCAGCGCCATCACGGTGCCCTGTGAAGAGAAGGATGCAGTGTGTTCCCTGGAGCGAGCCTTTCAGGCCGCGTCGCTAGAAGACCCAGATCGCGGAAGCAGGAGGCTTCCTGAGACCACCCCCAAGAAGAAGAAGACGTCGTCGGGCTCATCCCCTCAGGAGGCAGGCCCTTCAGGGCCCGTGTCTGCCCAAGGGGACCCTCCTTCCATCGCATAGGAAAGCGCGCCCGGCGCCCTCCTCAGGCAGGGCTCGGGGGCTCTCACCTGGAGGGCCACCGACCTGGCTAGGGTCACGAGGGAGGTGCTTGGGCACCATGTGGAGGCGTGCTTCGAAGCACGTTTCCCTCGAGAAGGAGCCAGACAAGGAAGGTCAGACTAGCAAGAGTTCGTTAACAAGGCCATTCAAGAACTACAGGAGTCAAGGATCATGGGAGGTTGCCGTCGTCCACCAGCTGTGGCTCCACATCCAGGCGAGGATGGTGGGCTGCGCGTCTGCGTCGACATACCAGGGCTCAATCAGATCGCCACGACGGAGCGCCTCTGGCACTCGCAAGTGGGGCGCTACAGGGGTCCACCTCACGGCTATGTTCGCATGCCTTACGGCTTGCCGAACATGGCTGTGGCGTATCAGCGCCTCATGAGGAGCATCATGGAGGCTCAGGAAGACAGGCATTCCGCGGCCCTGGCGGAGATGGAGACAACTCGCGAGGAGCCACCAGTGCCTCCGGAGCCTCCTGAGGCCCCAGGGCCTGGGGGCTCGTGAGGATCGGCTTCCGCAGCCCACCGAGTCTGCTGCACCAACACCACTTCGCCGTCGATATCTCCAGGTGACATCTTTCAAGCTTCATTCCCAGCTGGGAGCGCCCTCCCAGGGTTGCATCACTCCCAGGCCGCGTGGGTCCGTCCCTGTGGCACGTATCCCTTTTCTATTTTTCAGTCGTTGGTTTGCCTTGTTGGGGGCGCCCCTCGGGTTGCATCATCCCCAAGCCCCTCGGGCTAGGCCCAGCAGCGTGTATCTCCCTCGCGTTTATTTCCAACTATGCATTCGTCTATCACGCTTGATTACTTGATGCTTGTCCGCGGCATCTCTTCTTCTCCATGTCGACCACTTGCACGTTAAAGGGGGGGTGCCTGAGCATCATGACTCAGGGCTCTTACTGGCTCTCCAGCCCTCACCCTCTGGCCTTGTCCACGGCATCGCGACCTGGCATACCAGCGATGGCTGAGACAAGCTCGAGGGCTGGGACCCGAGGACGTAGAGTGCCGACATCTAACCAAATTTTGCAGGGACACATCTCAAGATACGGCCTAGTGCTAGGCGCAACCCGCCTAGAGGTAGGGCCTCGTGAGTCCTGCGCTGGCTCACGGGTGACCTGATACACCTCAGCTGCTCCAACCAGCGAGCTCTTGAGCGACTAACGATCAACTGATGACTGCCATGGCAATCCCATCTTCTTTTTGTGATGAATTTGCAGGATCCTTGGAGGGAACTGTGCTAGCCGAGGCCCCCATGGCGTTCCCTTCACCCCCGTACAAGCAAACCGCTTACACGTTAAAGGGGGGCGCCTGAGCATCGCGACTCAGGGCCCTTACTGGCCCTCCAGCCCTCACCATCTGGCCTTGACCACGGCATCGCGACCTGGCATACCAGCGACGGCTGAGACCAGCTCGAGGGCCGGGACCCGAGGACGTAGTGCAGAAAGGGGAGCAGAGGCGAGGGAGAAGGGGCACGCGGGGACCTCGCCAAGCAATTCCGTTCAAATTACCACACGGACCCGACGATGCGCTGGGAGCGACCCCCGATTCTCCAGATAAGTCACCGCCCAAAGCACTGGTTACCGTGGCACAACCCCCGCACCTAATGCAATTCCGTATTAGCGATGTTGCTTCCCCTTTCTCACCAAGCGACGGCTGGTTGAGCGCCAAAGGGGACCTCCTGAGCATCGCGACTCAGGGGCTCTTACCAGACCCCGGGTCGCTCACCTCGGCATCGCGACCTGGCATACCAGCGATGGCTGACGCTGCCATTGGACTGGGACCAGTCGACGCAGAGCACCAAGCCCTCGCGAGGTGCGAAAGGGAGGCCTGAACTACCACGGAATTCGCGACTCGCACAGATCCATAGCAAGAGTTACATATTAACAACAAGGATCACAGCCACCTTACAAGCCCCTATTGGGCACAATGTGATTCCTCGCAGGGAACAGATCCTAGGGGGAGATGGCTACACGCGCCCCTGCAAAAGACGCCATGATCAACAGTGGGCTGTCGAGCACCGGCGCCGACCCCATCCCGATCAGGGTCGGCGACGGCCAAGTGAGCCCGCCCTCCTCCGAGGGCGGCGCTGGCTCGTGGGCTCGTAGCTGTCGTCGCTGGTCTCCGGAGTCGCGAAGATTTCGCTGGAGTCGCTGGATCCTCTGGCGCTCCCGTCGCTTGTGGAGCTGTCCGGGGAGCGGTCAGCGGGCCCGGCCCTCACCGTGGTGGGGTCCTGGCCGCCTCCCTCGGGGCAGCACTCCAGCCGGCGCCCGATCTCGTCGAAGACCTTGAAGAACATCACCGAAGCGCCATCATACTCCAGGTGGATCGTGAGGGCGCCCCTCGCTCTGCAACCCCGAACGATTTCGCCCCAGCCGCGAGTCATGAAGACCTCGCCCGAGGCAGTGATCGCGACCTCTGCCTCGGTCGCAGGAGTGCTGCAGCTGCAGCCATAGCTCCAGGAGTCTTCCCTGCGGGAAGACAGAGGCGAAGAAGGGAGGAAAGCGAATCCAAGTTCGAGGAGGCATGGCGGCGTGGAGCACGAGCTCGCGGGAGGAGCCCTCGGCGTGGACTCCAGGAGGGACGACCAACACCTTCGTGACCGTCAGCGCCGGCGACGGCGCTGGCCGCGAGGACCGGCACCGTCCCCCTCAAGGCCCTCAGCGCGGGCATACAAAGGAAGCGGGAACCCCGGCGGAGGCCGCTCGTACCAAGGCCTCGGCGCCACCTGACGGCCCTCCTCGTCGCGGTCACGGGGGGCAGGTCGCTTCTTCGGCGGAAGAGGGTCTGGTCCCTCTCAAGGAGCCTTTCCCTTCTCCGCCGCAGAAAACCGGCGAATTGGAGCCATCACACCAAGACGGAGCAAGAACTGGGGCAGGGAAGGAAGCAAGAAGAGATGGACTGGAAGGGCACGCGCGGTGCCGTACTTATAGCCGGCGAAGGCCAACCGTCGGCCTCCACGATCACGGGTAATCATGACACGATTTGCATGCAGGGACTTGTCCAATCTGCGCGGTCACCAAGGCGTCGTGGGGAAGTGGAGACGCCCACGTCCAATCAACCGCCACGTGGCGCCCAGGGCCGCAGGCTGTTAGGGGCCGCGGCGCTTCGCCCTTGCCCTTTTGTAACGCCCCGAATTCGATGCGCCAGGTGTCTGCCAGTTATTCGCCGTCGCTGCCATGTCATTTGCTTGCTTGTTGCATTTTTCCATGTCATCATATGCATAGTATTGCATTGCATACGTGTTCGTCTCATGCATCCGAGCATTTTCCCCGTTGTCCGTTTTGCAATCCGGCACTCCTATGTTCCCTGGCGCCCTCTTTTACCTCTTTTCGTGTGTGCGTGTTATACAGTCTCGAAATGGACGGAGGTTTGCCAAGCGTCCTTGGTATAGCACCGATAGACCGCCTGTCAAGTTCCGTGCCATTTGGAGTTCGTTTGGTACTCCAACGGTTAACCGGGTAACCGCTAAGCCCTCTTTTGGTGCAGCCCAACACCCCCTTCAAAGTGGCCAAAAACCTATCTAAGTCATCTCCATCCTCTCGGTCGTCGGATCACGATCATGTGGCCGCAAACAGCTCCTCATTTGGAGCTTCCTAGCTCCCTCTACCTATAAATATGTGCTCTCCCCGAAAAATCTCGCAGTCCAACCCTAGCCCCGCTCCTCCGCGCCGCCGGACACGTCCGCTCCGGTCGGACGCGTCCACCGGCCACCTCTCTCCGACCAATCCGGATCCGCCACGTCATCACCGCCGCCTTCCCAACCAATCCAGAGCCGCCACCTCACCTCCCCCGCGCCCACATCGCCGCCGGGCCCGCGGAGCCCATCTCCGGTCCGTTCCGGGTCATGGCGGGCCCGATCCGCCCGGTCAGCGCCGCCGCCTCCCCCCGAGCGCCCCGCCGCCTTCGTCGGAGAGCCCCGCCGCCACGCCGCCCCACCTCCGTCTCCGGCCACCGCACGCCTAAGCCCCCGCGCGCCGCCCGCGCCCTCCACCGCCCGTCGCCTCGGCGTCCGCGCCGCCCCGCGCCTCGTCCCGCCGGCGACCCCGCGCTGCGCCGCCGTCTTCCTCCGCTGCTCGCCCGAGCCCCGCACCCGCTCTGGCGCGCCGCCGCCGCGCGCCATCGCGCGACCTCGCCTCCCGGCCGCCTCCTCGCCCGCGCCTCCGCATCGCGCCGCCCCGCCTTCCGCCGGCCGCTCCTCCGTCCCGCGCCCTGCCGCGCCTCCCCGTGGTCCCCGTCGTCGCCGGAGTTCGCGGAGGCTCGCCAGAGCTCCGGCTAGATCCGATCTGGGGAGTGGGATGAGATCCACCACTTCCCCAGTCCAAACGCCCCGTCCCCGTCTCGGACCCCGTCGTCCCGCAGCGTCCCGTCCCGGGTTGACTTTTCGCGGGGTGAGAAATCTGCCAAGTCCCCAGATTTTTGCATTATATTGCTCTGTTCAACATGCCATATCTCCATGCATGCTGCTCCGTTTTGCGTGCATGGTATGTCGAATTGTTCATATTGAGATGCTTTACATTCTGTTCCATTGTGCTATGTTCATTTGAGGTGATCTTGATGCCCTAATCATCGTTGCAAAACTGCTATGTGATGTTGTCTGCTGCAGTTTAACAGAATATGCTCATTTGTCATTTTTGCCATGATTGTTGTGTGCCTCCTATGATCTTGAGCCCTACATGTGTTTTGAAGTATGTCATGCCATATTTACAGGGGTGTATGCCATGTATTTTTGTGATCTCTGTGGTGACTAGCACAAGCATGTTAAGTAGCCTCCATGATGTTGCTGATTTCAGGACTTAGGATTTCACCGTCTTTTGTCTGCTGTTATTATTCTGTCATGTTTTCATGTTGCTACAGTGAGATCCATGCCTCTTTTGAGAATGTTCAGTAAGGATGTTTTGTTCATATGGTTATGCTATGTCCATCCATGCTCCTGGTTGCATTTATAGAGTGCTCTAGCATATCTTAATCTTGCTCTACTTTTGCTATAAAATGTTCCTGCCAGATTGTTTACATGTTATTCAATTTTGCCAAGGTTGTTGTAGTTGATCCGTGCATGCTATATTGTTGTTCTTGCCATGTATAGCTTCTATGCCATGTCTAGTTGCTGCGTGTATGCTTAGTTTGTCATGCAATGCCTCGTAGTGAGTGCATCGAGCTCGTAAACATGCCTACTTGTTATGTGTTTATGCCATGCTCCAGTTTTTCACTAAGTCTGAATCTGTTTATGTTTATGCTATGTTCACATGCTTGCAATGGTATTTTCTGATCCCTTTTGGCTCATGGACGGTAAGGGAATCTTGTTATATGCTTTGAGTAGATTCATGCCATGCTCTAGTTTGACATGATAGCTTGCAGTAACATGCTGGTTGATAGCTCTAAACATTGCAACCTGATGTTATTTCTGCCATGTCCTGTGAATTCTGCTAAGTCTGTGAACCTGTTATTATTTGCAATCTTGCCATGTCCTTTTGAGCATGTTATAGTAGTTTCTGGAGATAGCTCAGTGTTCATGTTTTGTTATGCTTTACCTGAGCATCATGTCCATGCCTTTTGTTATCATGTTTTGGTCCTGTAGCATGTTGTTTTGATGCTTGCAAGATGCCTACTTGCTGTTTTGGACAGATTGTTGTTATAACTTGTATAGTGTGTATGTGTTGAACCATTGCTCCGTTTTGAGTGTGCTCTATATGAAACTTGCTTAGTTTTGCATGTAGCTTAATATTATCATGTTGCATCCTTGTTTTGAGGTGTTTGCTTGATGTATGTATGCATTTTGCATCAATGCAATGCTTAACTTGCTTTGCTCATATCTTCTAGACCGTAGCTCCAAATTTAATGAACTTTATATGTAACTTGACTAGAATTTCGTGTAGATCATCATGGTGCATCTTAACTTGCTGTTTAACAACTTGAACATAAGGGTTATTCAGATCTGGACTAATTTCGAAATTTGCATATGGGGACTTACCAGAATTGTTCTATGTTGTTTCCGTCCTCATTTAAACTTGCCTTGTTGTCTTGCTCTTGTATGCATCATCTCTTGACATGAGTAGCTTCATGTAGTCTTGTCATGCATCATACTTGGTTGAGCATCATGCCTTGTTCATGTGTGGTGTGTTTACCATGTTGTGTGCTTCTTCTCGATAGTTTCCGTTTCGTTGCGTTCGTGAGGATTCGTTCGTCTACGCTTGGTTCGTCTTCGTGGCTTCATCTTCTTCATGGACTCGTTCTTCTTCCTAGCGGGATTTCAGGCAAGATGACTGTCACCTTGGATCTCATTACTATCATTGCTATGCTAGTTGCTTCGTTCTATTGCTATGCCGCGTTACCTACCACTTGCTGCTCAAGCCTCCCAAATTGCCATGAACTCTGACCTTTGTTACCCTTCCTAGCAAACCGTTGTTTGGCTATGTTACCGCTTTTGCTTAGCCCCTCTTATAGCGTTGCTAGTTGCAGGTGAAGATGAAGATTGCTCCATGTTGGATTATGTTTATGTTTATGTTGGGATATCACAATATCTCTTATATTATTAATGTCTCTATATACTTGGTAAAGGGTGGAAGGCTCGGCCTTATGCCTGGTGTTTTGTTCCACTCTTGCCGCCCTAGTTTCCGTCATATCGGTATTATGTTCCTGGATTTTGCGTCCCTAACGCAGTTGGGTGATTTATGGGACCCCCTTGACAGTTCGCTTTGAATAAGACTCTTCCAGCAAGGCCCAACATTGGTTTTACCATTTGCCTACCACCTATCCCTTTCCCTTGGGTCGGCCAGCCCGAGGGTCATCTTTTATTTAGCCCCCCCGGGCCAGTGCTTCTCTAAGTGCTGGTCCAAACTGAGCCGCCTGCGGGGCCACCGCGGGGAAACTCGAGGCCTGGTTTTACTCGTAGCCTGTCTCATCCGGTGTTGCCCTGAGACCGAGATATGTGCAGCTCCTATTAGGATTGTCGGCGCATCGGGTGGTCTTGCTGGACTTGCTTTATTACTGTCAAAATGTCTTGTAGCCGGGATTGCGAGACTGATCGGGTCTTCCCGGGGAGAAGGAATATCCTTCGTTGATCGCGAGAGCTTATAATGGGTTAAGTTGGGACACCCCTGCAGGGTTTGAACTTTCGAAAGCCGTGCCCGCAGTTATGTGGCAGATGGGAATTTGTTAATGTCCGGTTGTAGTAAACTTAAAGTAAACTCTTCTAAAATACACCAACCGTGTGCGTAACCGTGAGTGTCTCTTTTCGGGGTGGATCGAGAGGAGAACACGGTTTCTGGGTTATGTCTGACGTAAGTAGGAGTTTAGGATCACTTCTTGATCATTACTAGTTGACGACCGCTTGCTTTGCTTCTCTTCCCGCTCTTATTTGCATATGTTAGCCACCATACATGCTTAGCCGCTGCTGCAACCTCACCACTTTACCCCTTCCTTTCCCATTAAGCTTTGCTAGTCTTGATACCCATGGTAATGGGATTGCTGAGTCGTCGTGGCTCACAGATTACTACAACACCAGTTGCAGGTACAGGTTATGCGATGTTCAGGACGTGAGAGCGATGTTCATTTGTGTTGGAGTTCTTCTTCTACTTCTTCTTCGATTGAGGGATAGGTTCTAGGTCGGCAGCCTGGGCTAGCAGGGTGGATATTGTTTGAGTTTCTGTTTATGTTTCATCCGCAGTCGGATGATGATCTTGTATATGATGTATTGATGTATCCTTGCGGCATTTGTATGCCTTGTATGTATCCCACTATTATGTAATGTTGATGTAATGATATCCACCTTGCAAAAGCGTCTTCAAGATGCGCTTCTATCCTTGGTGGGACCTTCGAGTTCCTTTAGGATAGGGTCGCATCTTGGGCGTGACAAGTTGGTATCAGAGCCTCGACCGACCCTAGGAGCACCCTTGATTGATCGTGTAGTTTTGGCCGATGTCGAGTCTAGAAGAATTTTTTTCGGCGTCTAGTTATATCAGAGAGTAGGAATTCTGTTTGCTCCTCTGTCCCTTCGTCGCTCTGGTAAGGAATCTTGACGTAGGTGTTTTGAACTACTCCTCTTCCCGTTCAAATTTTTTCTTTAGGATCACGTGGTTAGTTTTTCGTTCGTTGTCCTTCCTCTTTTGTCCGTTGCATTTCTCGTCAAGTCGACTCAAACCTCTTGAGGTCCCCGCGCAGATGCCGTTGGTGGACTTGCAGCCAATCATTCTGTCTAAGAGGAACTGGACTCTTGCTTTTGATGATGTGCAGCCTGTTTCTCATCTGCAGCTCATTGATGTGCCAATTGCTAGTAAGACCAGACCAGTTGCGCGAGCCCTCTTTCCTGAACCTGCAATTTTGGATAGCTCTGCCTCTGCACCTGTGGACTCAACCATCTCTGTCTCTGCACCTGTGGACTCAATGTCTCTGAACCTCCTTCTGCTCAGTTGGATCATTCAGATGAGGTCTTCTCTTTTTCTGCTCAATGTGACAAGAAGAAGTTGCGACGTCGCAAGACCCTGGCTCCAACGCTAATTGTGGATACTAAAGTTCGTCGATGCACGTGTGGATCAGTCAAGAGGGATGGCTTCAAACCTGTTTTTCAGGAGCTTCAGCAGCAGACAAGGAAGAAGAAGCCTCGTTGCAAGCCACTCATTGCTCCCCCATCTGAAGAATCGCCACGCCCAGGGTCTTCCTCTGATGTGCCCCCTCCAACGCCAATTAGGGTGATTCAAGATATTCGCAGAGACCTGCAGATTCTGGATGATCAACTTACAGTGGATAAGCTTATGGCCAATCCTGCGTCTGACAGCACGCCTGGTGGAGATGTTTAGTTCTCTTCGGAAATATGGGGGCTGCCATGCCCTTATGATGGCCCTGCTGTGGGCTCTTTTGGTCTTATTAAAGCTTTGTAATAATTTAGGCTTCAAACTTTCTTGCTTGTTGGGATTTTATATGCTGTGGTACTATTATGTAGTACTCTTTTATACCATCTGCTATATGGTTATTATGAGTAATTATAACTGCAAGAATTGGAGTGTGCTCTGCTGGAATGTGAGAGGGCTCAATGCACCGGCTCGTAAGCGTGTTGTTAAGCAAAAAATTGAGGAAAGCCAATGTGTTGTTGCTTCTTTCCAGGAAACTAAATGTGAAACTTTTGATATAAGGGAAATTCGGGCCTTTTGCCCTAGGCAATTTGACACTTTTGCTTTTGCGCCATCTGTGGGTGCTTCTGGTGGGATCCTGGTGGTCTGGAATTCGGCTGTGTTGTCTGGTGTGCTGGTGGAAATACAATCCTTTGCGGTTGTCGTGCGTTTTACTTCTAAACAAAATAATGAGCAGTGGTCCCTAGTGTCTGTGTATGGGCCATGTCAGGGGGAAGCCAGGGACAACTTTGTGTCCTGGTTATATAATTTGCATATTCCAATTGATGATAATTGGCTAATCATTGGACATTTTAATTTCATCAGATCCTATGAAAACAGAAACTTACCAGGAGGGGATGTCAATGACATTTTTATCTTCAATGAGAATATTGGTCATCTGGGTTTGATTGAATTGCCACTTAAAGGGATGTCTTACATTTGGTCTAACATGCAAGATTCTCCATTGCTGGAGCAGCTGGATTGGTTTTTTTACCTCCACTAACTGGATATCTGTTTATCCATTTACTGAAGCTCTGCCTCTAGCTAGAACTGCTTCAGACCATGTGCCTTGTGTTGTATTTATTAAAACCTCAATTCCTAAATGTAACATCTTCAGATTTGAGAACTACTGGGTGCACATAGAAGGGTTTTTGGAGTGTGTGCAGAACTCTTGGAGTAAACCATCTAACAAGTTACACTCTTCTGCAATCATTGCTGACAAGTTGAAAACTCTCAGGCAGGATCTAAAAAGGTGGCAACCCAATTTTTCAAAAATGAAGTTGCTCATCTCTAACTGCAACAGGGTCATTTTACTGCTGGATAACTTGGAGGAAATCAGGCCTCTTTTTAGATAGGAATTTAACTTCAGGAAAATTGTCAAGTTGCATTTGGAACAATTGTTGCATCTTCAGTTCTTGTATTGGAAGAAAAGATGTACTATTAGATCCATCAAAGTGGGTGAGGAAAACACCAAATTTTTCCATGCAATGGCTACTAAGAGGTTTAGAAGAAATTCTATTGCTAGTCTGCAACAACCTGATGGTGCTGTTATTTCAGAGCACTCTCAAATGGAAGGAATGATTTGGAGTGCTTTTAAAGGGAGGATGGGAGTTTCAAGAGGTATTGTCATGGGTTTTGATCTGTCTGTCCTGCTTACACATGTGCCTGGGGTGGAGGTCTTAACAAAACCATTTACAATTGAGGAAATGGACTTGGTGGTCAAACACATGCCAATTGATAAAGCCCCTGGGCCAGATGGGTTCAATGGCTATTTCTTCAAGAAGTGCTGGCATATTATTAAGCAGGAATTCTATGCTTTAGCTCAGGAGTTTTATGATGGCAATGCTACCTTGGAAAACATCAATGAGTCATTTATCACCTTGATTCCTAAGAAACTTTCACCTGAAGTGGTTGGGGATTATAGGCCTATTTCTTTGACTGGCATGGGTATTAAGTTTCTGTCCAAAATGATGGCTAATAGATTTCAGGAGTTGATAATGATGTGCATCCATAAGAACCAGTATGGTTTCATTAAGTCTAGGACCATCCAAGACTGCATTGGGTGGACTTTGGAATATTTGCATCAGTGTCACCAGTCCAAGAGGCCAATTTTAATTCTCAAGCTTGACTTTGAGAAGGCTTTTGATTCCATTGAGCATGAAGCTATCTATCAAATCATGAGGCACAAGGTCTTTAATGGCAAATGGATTGGTTGGGTCAAGACTCTTTTATCCTCTGGGACTTCATCTGTTCTGCTTAATGGGGTGCCTGGGAAAAAATTGTTTGTAAAAAAGGTGTCAGGCAAGGGGACCCAGTTTCTCCCCTCCTTTTTGTTCTTCCTGCAGATCTCTTGCAATCTGTGGTAAATGATATGCATACTAGAGGAGAAATTAAGCTGCCTATTCCCTGTCATGACAAGGACTATCCAATTGTGCAGTATGCTGATGACACCTTGATTGTGGTACCTGCTGATGGAGCTCAACTCTTGGCTCTTAAGAAAATGCTACTGGTTTTTTTCTCAGTCCACTGGCTTGGAGGTTAATTACCATAAGTCTTCCATGATACCAATTAATGTTTCCCAGGTGGAAACACAGAGATTGGCATCTCTCTTTAGTTGTCAAGTGGGCAAGATGCCATTTACATACCTTGGTCTGCCTGTTGGAACTACAAAACCTACTATGGTTGATGTGCTGCCTTTGGTTACTTGTATGGAGAGGAGAATGTCTGCTAGCTCATATTTTCTTGCTCAGGGAGGAAGACTGCAGTACTTGAGCTCTGCTTTATCCTCTTTGCCAATTTTCTTCCTTTGCAGTTTGCTCATTGCTCCTGGTATTTTGAAGCAGTTATAGAGAATTCAGAGGCAGTGTTTGTGGAGGAAAAATAGGCAAGAACCATCTCCCTCTCTAGCTGCTTGGGATTTGATTTGCAGACCCAAAAACAAAGGAGGGCTGGGTATTCTTGACCTTGGTCTTCAGAATGTGGCCCTACTTTTGAAGCATGTGAATAAGTTCCTCAACAAGGCTGATGTTCCTTGGGTTCACCTAATTTGGAATTCATATTATCATGAACTTGTCCCACAAGGAACAGCACCATGTGGATCTTTCTGGTGGAAGGATGTCCTTAAACTCTTGGATCAATTCAGAGAAGTTACATGGGTCAAGGTCAATGAAGGGGACACTGCTTTTTTCTGGCAGGATAAATGGCAGCTTGGAAATTCTGTTATGCCTTTACAACACAGATTTCCTAGGTTATTCTCTTTTGTCAAAGATGCTCTGGTCACAGTCAAGGATGGATTTTCTTCCCTGGATCTGACCTCTTGGTTCCATCTTCCTCTTTCAGAGCAGGCTCACAATGAGCTCTTGGTTTTGAAATCTCTTGTGTTGAATCATGAGAGGGATTCTGATTTGAAGGATGTTTGGTCTTGGCACGGCTCTGACAAACCATATACCCCTAAACAGTTTTATGTCTCCAGGTTCATTCATCGTACCTTCAATCATGTTTTGACTTGGATTTGGAGAAGTTGTTGTACCATGAAGATTAAGATCTTTGCGTGGATGTTAATCATGGATAGACTCAACACCAAGGATATGGTGGAAAGAAGGCATTGGCATATTGATGATGGGGTAAATTGTGTGCTCTGTCCCACTCACACCCGAGAAAATAGAGATCACCTCTTCTTCAATTGTAATTTCAGTCAGAGAGTTTGGAACTTCCTCCAGATTGATTGGGAGGCTGGAAATGACATGAGTCAGATTGTGCTTAATGCTAAAAGGAACTTTGCTCATCCTTTCTTTGCTGAAGTGGTTTTTACTGCTTGTTGGAACATCTGGATCATCAGGAATGGCAAGGTTTTTCGAAAGGAAAGGCCAAGTTTTAATAAATGGAGAGGAGCTTTGGTGAATGATATGCTTTTATTATCTCATAGAATCAAGGTGAGGCACAAGGAGGGCCTGATTAGATGGGTCTCCTTTCTCCCTCCTTAATTGTATTTTTAGCTCTTTAGATTTTCCTTTTTTCCTTTGCTACTTCTGGTAGCTCTTGTAATCTTTGTAATTATGCTGTTATAAGTCAATAAAAGGCTGTGGGGGCTTTCCTTACAGTGTTCAGTCAAAAAAATGGCTCGTGTACATGGCTATGGCTGGGTCGGAACGGAGAAACTGCATCGTCGTCGTGTTCATGGGGAGCCAACCGGCTGGGTCGGAACGGAATGCGTTGTCGTGTTCATCGGGAGCCAACCGGCTTGGATGGAACATCCAATGGAAACGAGGCCTGGCGTATCGCAGAACGGAGGAAACGGCCTTGTGTTTGACCGACCATGATGGAAACGGGATCCTGTTCATCGGGAGGGGTCTGGCATACCGCAAAACGGAGGAAACGGACCTCCTACGGTCGAAATGGGGTCCTGTTGATCGGGAGGGGTGTGGCGTACCGCAAAACGGAGGAAACGGACTTGTGTTGGAGCACTACGGTCGAATCGTGGGTCCTGTTCATCGGGAGGGGTGTGGCGTACTGCAAAATGGGACTCCATGGGATACTGTTCATCTCCATCGTCGACCTCCTCCAGCCTCCACGGGCTACTGTTCATCCACTGTCGACCTCTTCCAACCTCCATCTGCGACTGTTCATCCACAGTCTCCTGTTCATCTAGCCTCCACCGCGCGCTCCTCCACCGGCTACTATTTAACCAGCCCTCTCCACGAGGGTCATGTTAAACCACCCCTCCACGGGATACTGTTCATCCAGCCCTCCACCGGCTACTGTTCAACCAGCCCTCCACCGGCTACTGTTCAACCAGCCCTCCACCTGCTCGATCGATCGGGGTACTGTTCATCCAGTAGCAATGGCCTCTACTACCACGGGTTCCTGTTCATCCAACCCCTAGCGGGAACTGTTCATCCAAACCCCCCAACAACGCTCACTGTTCATCCAGAGGCAGCATCAATCGGCTTCAGTTAGCAGCAATAGTGAAGGAATCGCTCGATCAGGTTCCGTTAACAGCAAGGGATCGATCGATCGCTCGGGTTCAGTAACGCGTAGCCTGCAGTGCAATCGCTCGGGTTCATTTAGAGCCCAACGCCTGGCTCGGGTTCAGTTAGAGCCCAACGCCTCGCACACACGCATGTACGTACGAGAGAAACACGCATCGCTCGGCCCCCGACCAGCCACCGTAACTGGGAACTCCCCGATATTTTCCCCGTCCTCGCTTCTACCACGGTTTTTTCTATCATGGACGGCCCAAAGAATGTCATGCAGCTGCGTCTCTGGCCCGCCCAGGACGAAAAGCGCATTTTCTGTCATGATTTTTTATCATAGAAGTAGGACCCCACCACATCTATGATGATACCAGGTTTTGTCACAATTGTCGTCATAGAAGTGTCATAAGTATGACAGAAAAAAAAATCGTTCGGCCCAAAATGTCACGATCATAGAAGTGTCACAATCATAGGAGTGCAAGTGGGAGACTGAAGGAAATATGCCCTAGAGGCAATAATAAAGTTGTTATTTATATTTCCATGTATCATGATAAATGTTTATTATTCATGCTAGAATTGTATTAACCGGAAACTTAGTACATGTGTGAATACATCGTATGACTCTACTTGACTAGCTCGTTAATCAAAGATGGTTAAGTTTCCTAACCATAGACATGTGTTGTCATTTGATGAATGGGATCACATCATTAGAGATTGATGTCATGGACAAGACCCATCCGTTAGCTTAGCATAATGATCGTTTAGTTTTGTTGCTATTGCTTTCTTCACGACTTATACATATTCATCTGACTATGAGATTATGCAACTCCCGAATACCGGAGGAACACCTTGTGTGCTATCAAACATCACAACGTAACTTGGTGATTATAAATAAGATTTACAGGTGTCTCCGAAGGTGTTTGTTGGGTTGGCACAGATCAAAATTAGGATTTGTCACTCCGAGTATCGGAGAGATATCTCTAGGCCCTCTCGGTAATGCACATCACTACAAGCCTTGCAAGCAATGTGACTAATGAGTTAGTTGCGGGATGATACATTATGAAATGAGTAAAGGAACTTGCCGGTAACGAGATTGAACTAGGTATTATGATACCGACGATCGAAACTCGGGCAAGTAACATACTGATGACAAAGGGAATGGCGTATGTTGTTATGCGGTCTGACTGATAAAGATCTTCATAGAATATGTAGGAACCAATATGAGCATCTAGGTTCCGCTATTGGTTGTTGACCGGAGATGTATCTCGGTCATCTCACATAGTTCTCGAACCCGTAGGGTCCGCATGCTTAACGTTCGATGACGATTTGTATTGTGAGTTGTGTGTTTTGGTTACTGAAGTTTGTTCGGAGTACCGGATGAGATCACGGACATGACGAGGAGTCTCAAAATGGTCGAGAGGTAAAGATTGATATATTGGAAGGTTATATACGGACATCGGAATGGTTCCGAAGAGGTTCGGGGATTTTTTGGAGTACCGGGAGGTTACCGGAACCCCCACGGGAAAGTTAATGGGCCTCATGGGCCATAGTGGAGAGATGGAGGAAGGTCACAAGAGGAGGCGCGAGCCTCCCCCCTGCCCAATCCGAATTGGACAAAGGGTGGGGGCGCGGCCCCCTTTCCTTCTCCCTCTCCACTCTTTCCCCTTTCCCCTCTCGGTTGGAAGGAAGGGGGGCAAATCCTACTAGGAGTGGAGTCCTAGTAGGACTCCCCCCATGGCGTGCCACCCCCTAGGGCTAGCCACCTCCTCCTCCCCTCCTTTATATACGGGGGCGGGGGCACCCAAAAGGCACATCAATTGTTCTCTTAGCCGTGTGCGGTGCCCCCTCCATAGTTTACTCTTCCGGTCATAGTGTAACGCCCCAAGACCGACGCTTCAGATGCCTTCCATGTTTTGCGTGTCAGTTGTGCTATTTATTTGCTTGTTGCATTCATCATCGCATCATTCGCATTGCATCGGCACTCGTTGCCGCCATTGTTTTTTTCAAACTTGCATTCGCTCATCGTTGCCGTTTCTCCCTTTGCCTTCATCACCTCTCTTAGACCCCCTCGCTTGCTCATCCGAAACTTCTCCGAACCCGACCTATTCAGTCATGACCATTGGACCCGGATCATCCCCAAACATCTATAAAACATCTTCGATTTCTTATTTGGTCTACCTAACCTACTTTTCTCGGCCGTTCAGTTACGATCGAGGGGTTAGATTAGTCCCTAACAAAAATCATTTTGCTATAAATAGTGAGCAACCCTAGTTTCTAGGGGAGATGTCCCATACATCCTCCTCTCCGCCGCCACTAGCTCCACCTGGTCTCCCCCTTCCTCGGGATCCCCGATCCAATCCATCCACCCCACCCGGCCGAACCAACCACCTCCTCGTTTTGCATCCCCGACCAACCAAGCAGCCAAGCCCCTCGCGCGCCTCCTTCCTCGAGCAGGAGCTCACGCCCGAGCTCCATCGCCACCCGTTGCCCCTCGCCGGAGCAACACCAGAAGGACCCCGCGGCCTCCTCTGCCCTCTCCTCGAGCCGGCCGCAAGCAGCACCACCACCATGCCGGCCCCGTCGCGCCACCTCTCCCTTCCCTTCCTTCCTGTGGTTACTTCCTTCTCCTCTCACGTCTCGCCCCTCTCTGTGTTTTCCTCGCAGAAGCACCACGCCATGGCTACACCCCACCGAAGCTTGGAGCTCCAAGTCCGCCAGCCCGCCTCCGCTTCGATCCGGCAGGGAACGGGACCCCGGCGACCTCCTGCGACCGGATCCGTGTCCGCCTCCCTCTACCCGTCCCTCTCCTTCTCGTATCTCCTACCTTCCTCCCTCTGTTTTGTCTTATCTCTGTCTCTCTCCCGTGGTCAGGAGAACCCCGCAGCCAGACCGCACGGGAGCCACCTCCTGCATCGCCCAGATCCGCCGCCGCGCCGTCCCGGAGTCCCACAGCCGGCCGCCAGCGCCTTCTTCCTCTGCTTCTGCTTCGAGCAGGAGGAGGACGACCCTGCCTCAGGCGCACGCCTGTGCCCGAGAGACGACCGCATGCCGTTGACCGCGTCCCTGTTCGTCTGTAGTGCCAGCGACCTGGCGGCCCAGCGCCAGATCGCACCAAGCCCAGCTACGCCCCCTTGCAGGGCCTCCTTTATCAACCGGCCCATGAGGCCTGGTGAGCCGCCCAGTTCCTGTAGCTCCAGATTCGGCCCGATGTATTTTTTTTTCTGTTATGAACGAATTTCGCTATTTCCAGAAAAAACTGCATATTTACAGATTACCCCTTGCTGTTCATGCATTTAAATAACTGAATAACCATGCATCATATGTAAATAATTTATATATGTAAAATGCTTAGAATTTCATCTAGTTTCATAATATGCTGTTTTCATCTATGTTTAAAATGCTGTTTGTTTAAATTTGCATAAATGCCATGTTAAAATGATTTAATTCATAACTAAATAACCGTAGCTCGGTTTTAAATAATCTTTATATGTAAATGGGGTAGAAAAATGCCTAGTTTATCACGGTGTACTTTATTTTGCTGTTTAACAACATTAAAATTGTGTTTAGGACAAAACAGTACCAAATTCATAATATGCATATGAGGATTTTTTCGGACTTATTGTTCGTTGTTTCCGGCCTCTTTTAAACTTGCCTAGGTAGGTAGTTTTGTTGTGCTTCACCTCTTGCCATGCTAACTAACATTTAACATTGTTGGGTACATAGACGAGAGAGAACTAAATAATTGATTGTGGTGTTTCGTTAATATGCAACTCGTTGCATATTGAGCTCCACTTAATTTGTAGTGTTGTTTGTTGCACTTTGCCATGTCATGCTTATTTAAACCGTACATGCATCATACTTGATTGTGCATCATGCCATGTTTATGTGATGGTTGTTTACTATGTTGTTTGTTTGTTTCCGGGTTGCTTCTCTCGTTAGCTTCGGTTTCGTTCCGTAGTTGTGAGGATTCGTTCGACTACGTCCGTTTGTCTTCTTCATGGACTCGTTCTTCTTCCTTGCGGGATCTCAGGCAAGATGACCATACCCTCGAAATCACTACTATCTTTGCTTGCTAGTTGCTCGCTCTGTCGCTATGCCTATGCTGCGATACCTACCACTTGCTTATCATGCCTCTCATATTGTTAAACCAAGCCTCTAACCCACCTTGTCCTAGCAAACCGTTGTTTGGCTATGTTACCGCTTTGCTCAGCCCCTCTTATAGCGTTGTTAGTTGAAGGTGAAGATGAAGTTTGTTCCTTGTTGGAACATGGAGATGTTGTTCCTTGTTGGAACATGTTTACTTGTTGGGATACCACAATACCTTTTATATTATTAATGCATCTATATACTTGGTAAAGGGTGGAAGACTCGGCCTTATGCCTGGTGTTTTGTTCCACTCTTGCCGCCCTAGTTTTCGTCATATCGGTATTATGTTCCCGGATTTTGCGTTCCTTACACGGTTGGGTGATTTATGGGACCCCCTTGACAGTTCGCTTTGAATAAGACTCCTCCAGCAAGGCCCAACCTTGGTTTTACCATTTGCCACCTAAGCCTTTTTCCCTTGGGTTCTGCAGACTCAAGGGTCATCTTTATTTTACCCCCCCCCCCCGGGCCAGTGCTCCTCTGAGTGCTGGTCCAAACTAGAGCCACTTGCGGTGCCGCCCTGAGGCAACTTGGGGTATCTTCGGTTGCCGTACGTACTGCTCATCCGGATGTGCCCTGAGACCGAGATATGTGCAGCTCCTATCAGGATTTGTCGGCACAATCGGGCGGCTTTGCTGGACTTGTTTTATTACTGTCGAAATGTCTTGTAGTCCGAGATTCCGAGACTGATTGGGTCTTCCCGGTAGAAGGAATATCCTTCGTTGACCGTGAGAGCTTATAATGGGCTAAGTTGGGACACCCCTGCAGGGTATTATCTTTTGAAAGCCGTACCCGCGGTTATGAGGCAGATGGGAATTTGTTAATGTCCGGTTGTAGAAAACCCGAAGTTGATCTTAACTAAAATACATCAACCGCGTGTGTAACCGTGATGGTCTCTTCTCGGCGGAGTCCGGGAAGTGAACACGGTGTTGGAGTTATGCTTGACGTAAGTAGTTTCAGGATCACTTCTTGATCATAGTTGTTCGACCGTGCTTTCGCCTTCTCTTCTCACTCTCATTTGTGTATGTTAGACACCAGATATGCTAGTCGCTTGCTGCAGCTCCACCTCACTACCTTCTCCTACCCATAAGCTTAAATAGTCTTGATCTCGCGGGTGTGAGATTGCTGAGTCGCCGTGACTCACAGATACTTCCAAAACCAGTTTTCAGGTGCCGACGATGATACCGTGCAGGTGACGCACCCGAGCTCAAGGAGGAGCTCGATGAAGATCTTGTTCATTGTGTTGTTTCATTTCAGTTGATCAGTAGTGGAGCCCAGTTGGGGTCGATCGGGGATCTATGTAGCTCTGGGGTAGTCTTCTTTTATTTTGGTTCCGTAGTCGCACCTTGATTGTATCTGTTTGATGTAATGCTTTACTCATGTATTGCGTGAAGTGGTGATTTTAAGCCAACTATGTATCTCTTTCCCTTATATATTACATGGGTTGTGTGAAGATTACCTCACTTGCGACATTGCTTTCAATGCGGTTATGCCTCTAAGTCTTGCTTCGACACGTGGGAGATATAGCCGCATCGAGGGCGTTACAAGTTGGTAATCAGAGCCTTCCCCGACCTTAGGAGCCCCCACTGATTGATCATTTTTAGCGGCCGAGTTGTGTCTAGAAAAATGTTTTGAGTCATTTAGGAATTATGTATCGGTGAGTTTAGGAATTCTTTTTACTTCCCATTCTCCTCATCGCTCTGGCAAGGCATCCTGACGTAGAGTTTTGATTCTTCTCTTCTCAAATTTCACTAAATTTTTTTTAGGATCACGCGGGTATCTTAGAATCGTTCCGATGGTTTTGTGATGACAACATTGTCTTGGTGCCTCCTGTCAGCAGGGGTTTAGTGGAGGTGTCACGGGGAGTTGAGCTCTGAGGTGTTTTCGTCATAATTTTATCGTTGCGGTTCCGGAATACCTGAGTTTAGTACGCCGACATCAAAAATCTCTTTTGTACAGTTGTTGGTGAGATAACCCTGATAGCCCAGTACTGAGGCGAGTGCGGGAGTATTGCCATAACTCGTATAACGGATGATTTTCGAAGGTTGAGGTAAACGATTTCTGAAGATTTCTTGGTTATGTGTTGAAGGATGGATACAGCTGGATCTAGGTATTGTTAGTTTGTGTGATATATTTTGTGTCCCCTGTATCCCCAACACCAGATTGCATAACCAGAAAGTTTCGGGAGTTTATAGGTGGGAATTCAAGTAGATCCTAGAATATCTTTCCGACAGATGCATGATATGGGATTGGGTAAATCTCTATCATGTGTATTTGTTCCGGCTTATTCTGCAAGCCAAATCCTTTGTTTTGTTTTATTTGTGGTATTCGAGTTGCTTCAAAGTCAAATGTGGATTCCATACCTTTCCTAAATGGTGTTCTCATATTCCTATGTGAATACTAATCCTTCTTGATCACTGAGGTTGTCTTTTCAATTCTTTCCAACCGGTGTGCTTCTCTTCAAGTGGATCCGATCATTTCAACATTCACAAGATCACCTCTCAGTTTTTCCCAACGTTGCTTGTTTCATCCGTCCCAATTGTCTTTGTTTTTCCCGCCCTCCCACCCTCTTTCTTTAAGGACTCAGATTTCTTAACCAAGTATCCATTTTATTGAGTGAAGTTTCTTCATTCCTTTTCCTTTAATGTTTTATCCGGTGATTTCTCATGAAGACGCTAAGGGAGCTTCAAGTTTATCATTCTTTGTTCTCTTATCTTCCCCGGTGGTTTCAATGCAATCTTTCGGTGTTGATCTTATCCCTTTTCATCTTTTCACAATGCTTTCCCATTACGGTGCACCAATTAATCATTCACCTCTCGCTATTCATTTGTTCCGGAGTGTTGAAGATAGCTTAGAAGATTCGCATTTCTATTCTTAATCCTTTCAAGCTATTTCGAGGTTATTATCTCATTCAAGTCATCTAATTCAACCGGCGCAATCTCTCTTTTAAATCGTTCAACGGTGTTTTCTTTTGAGTGGGCCCTAACCCACAGGTCTTTTTCCAGGATCTTACCTGACCCTCCTAATTCTTTCCAAAGTTATTCTCAAATTCATTGCAAAGTTTGACGCAAAAAATGGATTTTCATCAGTCAGCTGTTTTGCTCCAAGATCTTTCAAATTCTTTACATCGTTGGTTCAACCTTTCCAATTTTAATTCCGGAGTGCCTCAACAATTTATGGTGGTGTTTCTCATCGTCATTCTCAACATTTGAAGACCGAAGAAGAGTTTCTCTTTAATCTCGCTCCATTCTCTTCAAGATTCATGGTTCTATCTTGATGCCATCCTCTCATAATTGTTTTCGATTGTGAGAATTCTTTTCACCCATCCAGAGCATTTCATGAGTTGTTTCCATTTCTTTCCTCCGAAGGCCATCATGTCATAATTATTCATTCAAGTTTTCAGCTCTCGTTCTCCAAATCATACCGGTGCATCATTCAAGTATTATCTAATCAGCTCGTGATCTCTTGTTCTCATGTATCTAAATTATATCAAGTATCTTTATTCGTTTTCTAATTCTTCCCGGTGAATTGTGCCTTTGCGACTTTCATTATCAATTCTTACGGTGGTTCATTCAAGAATTCTCTTCCGTTGTTATTGTATCAATTCATTCGTTCTTTTCAAGTTCTCTTCCGTTGTTACCGGTGGTTCATTGAAGTCCTTCTCAAGTTTGTACTATATCTCTCTTGATCCTTTCTACGAGAATAAGTGGTATGTCAAATCCATTACTTGTCATCAATTTAATTGGTGAAGGATAAGCATAATGTAATTCTTATTCTTGTTTCATCGAGTAAATTCAATTCCTTATTTCTGAGGTTCATCAAAATTCTTGTTTTCATTTGTTCGTCTTTCTTTCCGGAGTTCCAAGTTTACTCGGTTATATCTTCGCGAAGCTCCATCTAATCAATGCAAGGATTCATCTTATTCTTTTCAAGTTTCTTTTCCTTGCAACCTTCTTTTTATCTATCCGGAGTTCTTCATGGAGGCTCTACATGGTGGTTCGTTAAGGATTCTTTTCATTCTTTAATTGTTCTTCAAGATTTTTTTTCTCGAAGTTATGATCCGCCAAGCTATACTCAAAATTAAACATGGTGCTCAACACATGTTTTGTTTGGAGGAGTTCAAGCATTTCTTCATCTTGCATTCCGAAGTGCAATTCCTTCTATCTTATCTTTTGAGGTGGTGTTATGTCATTCTTGATAATTTGAGTTCATGTTTCATGACTCACATGTTGTTAAGAATGAGGTATTTTAAACCCATCGACCTCTTCGTTGGAATTATCTTGTGTCATGTTTCACCTAAAGCATTTCCTAAGGATTGTTGCTATTTAGGGTGCCCATAAATGATCCAAGTTCTCTCCTATCCTCTCAGCGAGAGAAGTTTTCATCTCTTCGTTGATCTCAAACAAGCAATTGTTTTCGTTAGTAGCAAATTTCACCTCTAAGTTTTGAGTTGTTTCCATAAGCCCACTTCAAGCTTATTCTTTTCGTTGCTAGTTTTCCAACAACTCCGTTCTAACCTTCTTGCAAGGAAGCTTTCCTAGCTCATTTGTGGCAGAAGTTGGCATTTTCTTCTCCATTTTGTTATTCCAATGATCTATTTTCTATTCTTTCTTCCGGAGGCATTGTGATGTTACTCTCTTCGACTCATCATCTCGTTTTGCCAAGATCATGTTCTTTTCCTTGCTAATCCATTTAACTGGAGTGTGGTGTTCTCTTTTCAAGTTCTTTTCATCTTATCAAGTCTTGCATCTCTTTTCAACCGGAGTGCTGCCCGAATTTGTTCTTCCTTGTTCCTTGTTTATCTCGTTTCAACCAGAGTGCTTTCAGTTCCTTCTTGTCCATTGTGCTCGTCATTCATAGCTTTGCAACCTACAAGGTTCTTGTAATGTTCCTTGTTCCTCTTTGATAACGGAGTGTTTGCAATCTCCTCGTCTCCATTGTATTCTTTCTTTCACTTTGTTCAACCTCTCAAGGCTCGTGGTTTCACTCGTTTGTCATAGAAGCAACATTGTTTTACCTCTTGTTCTTCCGTTTCTATCCGGTTCCATTCTAGATCTCGGGACGAGATCCTCTTGTAGTGGTGGAGTGTTGTAACGCCCCAAGACCGATGCTTCAGATGCCTTCCATGTTTTGCGTGTCAGTTGTGCTATTTATTTGCTTGTTGCATTCATCATCGCATCATTCGCATTGCATCTGCACTCGTTGCCGCCATTGTTTTTTTCAAACTTGCATTCGCTCGTCGTTGTCGTTTCTCCCTTTGCCTTCATCACCTCTCTTAGACCCCCTCGCTTGCTCGTCCGAAACTTCTCCGAACCTGACCTATTCAGTCATGACCATTGGACCCGGATCATCCCCAAACATCTATAAAACATCTTCGATTTCTTATTTGGTCTACCTAACCTACTTTTCTCGGCCGTTCAGTTACGATCGAGGGGCTAGAATAGTCCCTAACAAAAATCATTTTGCTATAAATAGTGAGCAACCCTAGTTTCTAGGGGAGATGTCCCATCCATCCTCCTCTCCGCCGCCACTAGCTCCACCTGGTCTCCCCCTTCCTCGGGATCCCCGATCCAATCCATCCACCCCACCTGGCCGAACCAACCACCTCCTCGTTTTGCATCCCCGACCAACCAAGCAGCCAAGCCCCTTGCGCGCCTCCTTCCTCGAGCAGGAGCTCACGCCCGAGCTCCATCGCCACCCGTTGCCCCTCGCCGGAGCAACACCAGCAGGACCCCGCGGCCTCCTCTGCCCTCTCCTCGAGCCGGCCGCAAGCAGCACCACCACCAGGCCGGCCCCGTCGTGCCACCTCTCCCTTCCCTTCCTTCTTGTGGTTACTTCCTTCTCCTCTCGCGTCTCGCCCCTCTCTGTGTTTTCCTCACAGAAGCACCACGCCATGGTTACGCCCCACCGAAGCTTGGAGCTCCAAGTCCGCCAGCCCGCCTCCGCTTCGATCCGGCAGGGAACAAGACCCCCGGCGACCTCCTGCGACCGGATCCGGGTCCGCCTCCCTCTACCCGTCCCTCTCCTTCTCGTATATCCTACCTTCCTCCCTCTGTTTTGTCTTATCTCTGTCTCTCTCCCGTGGTCAGGAGAACCCCGCAGCCAGACCGCACGGGAGCCGCCTCCTGCATCGCCCAGATCCGCCGCCGCGCCGTCCCGGAGTCCCGCAGCCGGCCGTCAGCGCCTTCTTCCTCTGCTTCTGCCTCGAGCAGGAGGAGGACGACCCTGCCTCAAGCGCACGCCTGTGCCCGAGCGACGACCGCATCGCCGTTGACCACGTCCCTGTTCGTCTGGAGCACCAGCGACCTGGCGGCCCAGCGCCAGATCGCACCAAGCCCAGCTGCGCCCCCTTGCAGGGCCTCCTTTATCAACCGGCCCATGAGGCCTGGGGAGCCGCCCAGTTCTTGTAGCTCCAGATTCGGCCCGATGTATATTTTTTCTGTTATGAACGAATTTCGCTATTTCCAGAAAAACTGCATATTTACAGATTACCCGTTGCTGTTCATGCATTTAAATAATTGAATAACCATGCATCATATGTAAATAATTTATATATGTAAAATGCTTAGAATTTCATCTAGTTTCATAATATGCTGTTTTCATCTATGTTTAAAATGTTTAAAATGATGTTTGTTTAAATTTGCATAAATGCCATGTTAAAATGATTTAATTCATAACTAAATAACCGTAGCTCGGTTTTAAATAATCTTTATATGTAAATGGGGTAGAAAAATGCCTAGTTTATCACGGTGTACTTTATTTTGCTGTTTAACAACATTAAAATTGTGTTTAGAACAGAACACTACCAAATTCATAATATGCATATGAGGATTTTTCCGGACTTGTTGTTCGTTGTTTCCGGCCTCTTTTAAACTTGCCTAGGTAGGTAGTTTTGTTCTGCTTCACCTCTTGCCATGCTAACTAACATTTAACATTGTTGGGTACATAGACGAGAGAGAACTAAATAATTGATTGTGGTGTTTCGTCAATATGCAACTAGTTGCATATTGAGCTCCACTTAATTTGTAGTGTTGTTTGTTGCACTTTGCCATGTCATGCTTATTTAAACCGGACATGCATCATACTTGATTGTGCATCATGCCATGTTTATGTGATGGTTGTTTACTATGTTGTTTGTTTGTTTCCGGGTTGCTTCTCTCGTTAGCTTCGGTTTCGTTCCGTAGTTGTGAGGATTCGTTCGACTATGTCCGTTTGTCTTCTTCATGGACTCGTTCTTCTTCCTTGCGGGATCTCAGGCAAGATGACCATACCCTCGAAATCACTTCTATCTTTGCTTGCTAGTTGCTCGCTCTGTCGCTATGCCTATGCTGCGATACCTACCACTTGCTTATCATGCCTCCCATATTGTTAAACCAAGCCTCTAACCCACCTTGTCCTAGCAAACCGTTGTTTGGCTATGTTACCGCTTTGCTCAGCCCCTCTTATAGCATTGTTAGTTGTAGGTGAAGATGAAGTTTGTTCCGTGTTGGAACATGGAGATGTTGTTCCTTGTTGGAACATGTTTACTTGTTGGGATATCACAATACCTTTTATATTATTAATGCATCTATATACTTGGTAAAGGGTGGAAGACTCGGCCTTATGACTGGTGTTTTGTTCTACTCTTGCCGCCCTAGTTTCCGTCATATCGGTATTATGTTCCCGGATTTTGCGTTCCTTACACGGTTGGGTGATTTATGGGACCCCCTTGACAGTTCGCTTTGAATAAGACTCCTCCAGCAAGGCCCAACCTTGGTTTTACCATTTGCCACTTAAGCCTTTTTCCCTTGGGTTCTGCAGACTCAAGGGTCATCTTTATTTTACCCCCCCGGGCCAGTGCTCCTCTGAGTGCTGGTCCAAACTAGAGCCACTTGCGGTGCCGCCCTGAGGCAACTTGGGGTATCTTCGGTTGCCGTATGTACTGCTCATCCGGATGTGCCCTGAGACCGAGATATGTGCAGCTCCTATCAGGATTTGTCGGCACAATTGGGCGGCTTTGCTGGACTTGTTTTATTACTGTCGAAATGTCTTGTAGTCCGGGATTCCGAGACTGATCGGGTCTTCCCGGTAGAAGGAATATCCTTCGTTGACCGTGAGAGCTTATAATGGGCTAAGTTGGGACACCCCTGCAGGGTATTATCTTTCGAAAGCCGTGCCCGCGGTTATGAGGCAGATGGGAATTTGTTAATGTCCGGTTGTAGAAAACCCGAAGTTGATCTTAACTAAAATACATCAACCGCGTGTGTAACCGTGATGATCTCTTCTCGGCGGAGTCCGGGAAGTGAACACGGTGTTGGAGTTATGCTTGACGTAAGTAGTTTCAGGATCACTTCTTGATCATAGTTGTTCGACCGTGCTTTCGCCTTCTCTTCTCGCTCTCATTTGTGTATGTTAGACACCAGATATGCTAGTCGCTTGCTGCAGCTCCACCTCACTACCTTCTCCTACCCATAAGCTTAAATAGTCTTGATCTCGCGGGTGTGAGATTGTTGAGTCCCCGTGACTCACAGATACTTCCAAAACCAGTTTTCAGGTGCCGACGATGATACCGTGCAGGTGACGCACCCGAGCTCAAGGAGGAGCTCGATGAAGATCTTGTTCATTGTGTTGTTTCATTTCAGTTGATCAGTAGTGGAGCCCAGTTGGGGTCGATCGGGGATCTATGTAGCATCTGGGGTAGTCTTCTTTTATTTTGGTTCCGTAGTCGGACCTTGATTGTATCTGTTTGTGTCGGTGTTCTAAAGTAGGTGTACCTTACTATCCCGAACTTGTGCACGGGCAGTTGCAGCAACCCACGGCAGGGCTTGCAAGGTGACCGCCAAGATCCTTCATGGTTCCCTTGGAACCATTCAAGAACAAAGTATTCAAGACAAGGCCCCGGCAAGAGGAGCTTGCTGGGAAGGCAACTAGAAGCACGAGGCCCCGGCGAGAGGAGCTTGCCGGGAAAGCCACTTGAAGCGCAAGGCCCCGGCAAGAGGAGCTTGCCGGGAAGACCACTAGAGGTACGAGACCCCGGCAAGAGGAGCTTGCCGGGAAGGCCAACCAAGGCATCTAAGGAAACTTGCCACGACGCGCCCCGCGTCCCAGCAAGGCCTGGTGAGCGGCAAGTTCCCAGGCGCGGCAAGACAGCGACCGCGGCAAGCCACTTGCCGCGGCAAGTTACCACCCCGTGACTGCGCTCCAGCTCACGCACCAACGTGTCGCTCTGGGACTCTCCCAGGGGCACATGGCGGGAGGCTGTGCAGCTAGGGGTATGCGGTGGCAGAATGGCGCTGACAAGATAGCCATCATGGCAAACGGTGGCGCCCCTAACGGTCCATTTCGGCATTGTTTGGGCGACGCAGACGGGCATTTAATGCCCTTGTCCCCTGCCGTCAGGGTTAGGTATGATAGCACTGTACAGGCACTGTACCAGCCGCACTTTTCCACTTTTACCCCTGTCTACATTGCCACTGTCGGTTACCCCTTGAGCAAATAAAAGGAGGCCCATGCGCAACATAGAGGGGGATCGGATCCCAGAAAACACTCACGCTCCGTCTCGTTAGCTACTGGTGTGTACTGTAGCACTCCACGCTCCCGAGCAAGAACTCAATACAATCCACAAAGCAGCAGTAGGGTTTTACGCATCCGTGCGGCCCGAAGCTGGGTAAACCCCTCGTGTGCATCGCCTCGATCCGCTCTTCGTGCATACTCCGCCCCCCGCCGAACCGAGAAGGGGCTCCGTCCCCATAGATGTTTGAGGAGGCAGTTTCCCCCCGACATCTTTGGCGCGCCAGGTAGGGGATGCTGGTAAGCCTAGGTGTTACCAGGCAATCTTTCGCTCCAAATCTATGGAGCAGAGGCAGTTGGCCCCACGGATCTCGTGTACGGACCACCTCGAGTGCTCGCTCATGCTGAGCTTGAGCGTGAGCGGCTGCTCCTTGAGGGGGAATGTCTTCACGCCGCTGTGCGAGCTGCTCGCTACCAGCCAGCTTTGCGCCGCTCCCGTAGCCGCAAAGTTAGTGCCAGAAGCTTCGAGTAAGTGGGAAGGCCCTTACCGGGTAAAGCGAGTCACTAGGCCTGGTGCTGTCCGCCTTGAGACCGAAGATGCCACTCCGGTGCGCATTTTCGCAAGTTTTACCCGTAAGGCTCGGTTGTCGGACCCTGTTCCGGCAACCACCCTTTGTACAAGTCTTGCCGATGTTGCATGTAATCCTTTGTACAAATCCAGGCGCATACTCTGTGCATAGATGCAGCTCATGTGCTCCGCACATCTTGTCGCTTTCATGCTTTTTATCTTGTTCATGTGTCGTCTGACGCTTTGTGCAGCACCTACCCCCGGTAGGCAATAACGTGCCATAAGGCTCCGCACCTTTATTCTCTCTTCTTTCTTTTCTCTCAAAGAAAAGAAAGGTTCCCTCGCCCACAAGTTTGCTGGGGGGAGAGAAGAAGATAAGGGTGTGTGCCAGACGTCGTTCAAGAGAAAGCCTCACCTTGCCGGGCAGAAAACGGCGGAAGAAAAGCTAAGTTGCCAAAGTTTGAGCAATCAAATTTTTAATTTATTGAGTTATCTTCCTCGAACGACCGTACTTTGTATGGAATACCTGTGTGCGGAGGAACCGACTCGCGGCTAGTTGTGCCCTTACTTCGTTTCGAGTCCGCTCAACGACTTAAGTGTGCTACAACTAGAGTCGCATCCTTACTTTGCTTCGAGACCCACTCAGCAATTTAAGTGAGTTGCAACTAGCTGCGACAAGGTTTCTTGTCGGTAACGGCACCGCCAGCGGGCTGCTGACGTCCCGCACTCAGCAAGTGTGCCTACGCCGGCAAGTTCCCTAAAAGCGTAGGGCAAAAACATACAAAGGAGGGAATCAAGTAGAGGAAATAACATATGCATTCACTACCAGAGATAAAGTTATATTACAAGTCAACTTGTCGCGGCTCTAATAAAGTGTTTCCATAACATAATTAGCAGCGACAAGGAGAGGCAGGGGAGCTGGGGCCGACCCGGTGCCTCAACCCGCGACGGCCCGGTTCCCCACCTCCACCGTACGCCTCCCAAAGTGCATGGGAGCCATGTGGAGGACGTGCAGAACCGAGGCGACGGGTGAGGCGACCTCTCCCCACCTCGTGATCGTGGGGGGCGGACGCCTCGGAAACCGCGCCTCGGCCCCGCCCAATAAAGAATCCACGACGTGACGCATGCCTGCGCGGCTCAGCCCCGCGCACGCCTCCCACGTCACGCACGCCTCAGCCCCACGACGCCGCGTTCGGCGCGCGCCGTTTGGGGAGGCCGCGATGGATGCAAAGTTAGATACGGTGCGACCCAGGCCGCGCGTGCCCGTGCATTGTTTTGGGCCTGGCCCAACAGCGCTCGGCACCGTGTATGGCCCAGGCCCGGGGGCTCCTGTCGGTGTACTAAAGTAGGGGTACCATAGTATCCCGAACTTGTGCACGGGCAGTTGCAGCAACCCACGGCAGGTCTTGCCAGGTGACCACCAAGATCCTTCATGGTTCCCTTGGAACTATTCAAGAACAAAGTATTCAAGACAAGGCCCCGGCAAGAGGAGCTTGCCGGGAAGGCAACTAGAAGCACGAGGCCCCGACAAGAGGAGCTTCCCGGGAAAGCCACTCGAAGCGCAAGGCCCCGGCAAGAGGAGCTTGCCAGGAAGACCACTAGAGGTACGAGACCCCGGCAAGAGGAGCTTGCCGGGAAGGCCAACCAAGGCATCTAAGGAAACTTGCCACGACGCGCCCCGCGTCCCGGCAAGGCCTGGTGAGCGGCAAGTTCCCAGGCGCGGCAAGACAGCGACCGTGGCAAGCCACTTGCCGCGGCAAGTTACCACCCCGTGACTGCGCTCCAACTCACCCACCAACGTGTCGCTCTGGGACTCTCCCAGGGGAACGTGGCGGGAGGCTGTGCAGCTAGGGGTATGCGATGGCAGAATGGCGCTGACAAGATAGCCATCGTGGCAAATGGTGGCGCCCCTAACGGTCCATTTCGGCACTGTTTGGGCGATGCAGACGGGCATTTAATGCCCTTGTCCCCTGCCGTCAGGGCTAGGTAGGATAGCACTGTACAGCCACTGTACCAGCCGCACTTTTCCACTTTTACCCCTGTCTACGTTGCCACTGTCGGTTACCCCTTGAGCATATAAAAGGAGGCCCATGCGCAACGTAGAGGGGGATCGGATCCCAGAAAGCACTGACGCTCCGTCTCGTTAGCTACTGGTGTGTACTATAGCACTCCACGCTCCCGAGCAAGAACTCAATACAATCCACAAAGCAGCAGTAGGGTTTTACCCATCCGTGCAGCCCAAAGCTGGGTAAACCCCTCGTGTGCATCGCCTCGATCCGCTCTTCGTGCATCCTCCGCCCCCTGCCGAACCGAGAAGGGGCTCCGTCCCCATAGGTGTTCGAGGAGGCAGTTTCCCCCGACAGTTTGATGTAATGCTTTACTCATGTATTGCGTGAAGTGGCGATTGTAAGCTAACTATGTATCTCTTTCCCTCATATATTACATGGATTGTGTGAATATTACCTCACTTGCGACATTGCTTTCAATGCGGTTATGCCTCTAAGTCGTGCTTCGACACGTGGGAGATATAGCCGCATCGAGGGCGTTACACATAGCATCATAGTGCTTTGGTGAAGCCCTGCGCGGATCACATCACCATCACTGTCACCACGCCGTCGTGCTAACGGAACTCTCCCTCTACTAGAACAAGAGTTTGAGGGACGTCGTCGAGCTGAACGTGTGCTGAACACGAAGGTGTCGTACGTTCGGTACTTGGATCGGTTGGATCATGAATACGTTTGACTACATCAACCGCGTTAACATAACGCTTCCGCTTTCGGTCTACGAGGGTACATGGACACACTCTCTGTCGGGGGAAATCAGCCTCCTCGAACACCTATGGGGACGGAGCCCCTTCTCGGTTCGGCGGGGAGCGGAGGCTGCACAAAGAGCAGATCGAGGCGACACGCACACAACGATTTTACCCAGCTTCGGGCCACACGGATGCGTAAAACCCTACTGCTGCTTGTCTGGTTGATTCGGGTTCTTGCTCTGGAACGCAAGAAGCTACAGTAAGCTTGGAGCTGGACGTGGATGGATGTCTACTGGGCGCCCCCCACAACGTGCGCATGGGCCTCCTTTTATATGCTCAAGGGGTTACCCACAGGTAGCGACGTAGGTGAGGGTAAAAATGGCAAAAGACTGAGCGTACAGTGGCCGCACAGTGCTATCATACCTAACTCTGACGGCGGGGGACAAGGGCATTAAATGCCCGTCTGGGTCGCCCAAACAGTGCCGAAGTGGACCGTTAGGGGCGCCCCCATTTGCCACGATGGCGATCCTGTCAGCGTTGCATGCCACCGCACACCTCAGGCTACATAGCGCCCCGCCACGTGCCTTTGGGAGAGCCCCAGAGCGACGCGTGGGCAGGTGAGCTGGAGTGCAGGCCTGAGGTGGTGACTTGCCGTGGCAAGTAGCTTGCCGCGGCGGCTATCTTGCCGCGCCTGACAGCTTGCCGCTCGCCAGGCCTTGCCGGGGCGCGAGGCGCGCCGCGGCGAGCTTCTCTTGGGGTGCCTTGGTTGGCCTTCCCGGCGAGCTCCTCTCGTCGGGGCCTTGGTGCTTCGGCTTGGTCGTCCCGGCAAGCTCCTCTTGCCGGGGTCTTGTCTCCTCGGCCCGGCAAGCTCCTCTTGCCGGGGCCTCGTCTTCTTGGCTCAAGTACTTGGTCCTCGCTTGGCCCAGAAAGGGCCGTGGAGGTTCTTGGCGTTCCCCTGGCAAGCCTTGCCGCGGGGCGCTACTACTGCCCGTGCACAAGTTCGGGGTACTAAGGTACCCCTACTTTAGTACACCGACAGGAGCCCCCGGGCCTGGGCCATACATGGTGCCGAGCGCTGTTGGGCCAGGCCCAAACAGTGCACGGGCACGCGTGGCCTGGGTCGCGCTGCATCTTAACTCCATGCCCGTCGCGGCTTCCCCAAGTGGCGCGCGTTTAACGCGGCGCGTGGGGGCGAGGCGTGCGAGGCGTGCGTGACGTGGGTAGCGTGCGCGGGGCTGAGCCCCGCAGACATGCGTCACGTCCAGCATGATTTCTTTATTTGGAAAGGCGAAACGCCCGCTCCCTCTTTATAAGCGGAGGGAAACAGGGGCAGCTCGCCATTCCGCCAGTTGCTACTCCTCAAAAATCTCCGCCACTTCCTTCTATCCAGAGAAAGCGGCGATCCGTCCTCATAGTCTCCGGCGCCGTTAACGCCGACGACTTCTCTCCCGCCTCTGCCATGGCTTTGAAGAGCGACAAGGCGAAGGGGAAGGCCGTGAAGTCGGCCGAGGCGCTGCGGCTAGAGGCGATGCGGAGGGAGGGGGCGACTTTTCCCCCTCAGCTCGACGCGTTGGAGCTGTGGAACAGGTTCTTCCTCTTCTGGTCAACGGCGACGCGAGCGCATCCGCGCACGCGAGTGCTTCCCGCCGTTGCCCAGGAGAAATATCCGACCGGGTACCCCTTCTTCGCTGTATTCTTCCATTGCGGTCTCTGCCCACCCTTCTCTCAATTCTTCTGCGACGTCATGTTCACCTACGGCCTCCATCTTCTTGACTTCACCCCCAACGCTGTTCTGACAATGGCGGTTTTCGCACACCTCTGCGAGAACTTTGTCGGAGTTCACCCCAACGTAGCCCTCTTTCGCCACTTCTTTGTTCCCCGGGTGGAAAAGGGGGAGCCTTTATCCGGCGGGGTCTCCTGGATCTCCAGGACTGGCAAGAAAGAGGCTTATTTGGAGGGGGAACTCCGCGGCAGATGGGAGGAGTGGAGAGCCGACTGGTGCCTGATCGTCGAGGAGAAACCGCAGCCATTCACTACCGTGCGCCAAACTCCAGTGGTGCGCGGCCGTGATTGGAGAGAATTGGCGCCGGACGATGCCAAGTTGAAGATCGCCGTCACCCGAATCCTGCGCCTCAGGCTTGCCGGACTCACCGTCGGTGCCGTTGGCGCGGACTTCCTTCGCCGCCGCATCGCCCCCCTGCAGGAGAGGGGGAGGCCTACTTGGGAGTTCCAGAACGCGGGGGACATCATGAGGCTGCGTCCCGGCCTCAACTTCAACTTCACCGTTCTGGAGCTTGCCGGGATGCTGAAGGAGTTGTTCAAGCACGACCCCGAGCATCCCGAATGGTTCAGGCTGCCGCAGGGCGTCGTCCCCTTGTGCAACAATTCGTCGCTCAGCCGCATCCTTGCGATGATGCCGCTGTGCGACTCACACGGGATCATCGCGACCTGGCAGGAGCCAGCAGATGACGTTGTGCAGGCCTTCTTCGACAACCTGCTTGAGGTGCCGGTCAAGGCCGACGAGAAGAAAGGCCTCACACGAGACACCACCCCCGAGGAGCTGGCGTACATCGCCTCCAGGATGGAGGAGGCGGCGGCCGCCGCGGCCGCAGGTGAATTTGGTTTCACCGAGGCCGAGGCAGCCGCGGCGGAGGTGGCGGCCCACGCCGAGCGAGCGGAGCTTGTCGGCGAGGAAGAGCCTGCCGAGCACGATGCCGAGGGCGAGCCTGCCCGGGGCGCGACTGGTTTGCCGGAGGCTGACGCCTCTTCCTCCCATCCCCCAGGCGGCTCGTCGCAAACAGAGCCCCCTGCCCAGCCGAGGAGGCGTCTCCGCAAGGTCGGAGAGACGACGCGGCAGGGGAGCCAACAACCACAGCACCGCGCGACACGCTCCTCTGCGGTAGGAGCGGGGTCTTCGCGGTCCGCAGCTTCTGACCCTGCCGCTTCTCGGGCCTCGGCGACAGCGGGAGCGAGGCCACCCACTGCCCTCGCCAAGCGGCCACGGGTGCCCACTCCCCTGTCTCCTCGCGTCGGAAGCAAGCCGGTCTTCGACTTCTCCGCGCTTAGCTCCGACGACGACGAGGAGGACGGAGAGTAAGTCCCTTGTCGAGCTCGTATCCCTTTGATTCCCTGTTGCCTTATCTTGCAGCTCATTCGCCCTTCTCCGAATTCGTTCCTTTTCAGGACTCTGGCCCAGAGAACGGCGAAAAGGGCCAAGGTCCCGCTGGTCGTCCTTGAGGACGAATCCACCTCCACAACAGGGGACGCGCCTGAGACGGCCTTGCCGGACCCGGCAGCTGGTCTCCAGGGCAGCCCCCAGCGCAGCCCAGTGTAAGTACATGGTTCACTTTCGCTTCTTGGCGTGCACGGGAGCTCTTCCCCTCTTTTTTTGTTGATTGCCAACATATGGCTGCTGGTTTGTGTAGGAGCAGAGCAGCTCCAGCAGGGGCGCCCGGAGGGCACTCCCGCCGCGCCGTCCGCGTCGACCACACCGCCAAGGGACGGTTCCCCAGCAAGGGAGGAGCCCCCGGCAGGGGAGATCTCTCCGGCAAGGAGGAGCTCTCCGGCGAAGGACGCGGCCAACGACCCCCCGGCTACGGAGGCCGTGGCCACAGACCCTGCCACCGGTAACCCCTTCCGCACGGAAATCTTCCCCTGGCTCTTGTTCCTTATGGTCTTCTTTGCTGGATATTCGGTTGATCCTTCTCCCTTTTTCCGGCCATCAGACCCGCCCGCCACGGACTCGATGGAGACCGAGGTCGTCGTCGAGAAGGGCACGCGTGGCGACGCCGATGATGTCGTCATCACCGAGGAGGCGGACGGCACCGGTGATCCCGCAGGCGGCGGGGAAGCCGAGGCCGCCAAGGCCGCCGCGGCAGCAGATGGCGAGGAGACCGGCGATCGTACTGACGGCCCCGGAGCCACGGGGCGTCAAGCACTTTGCCAACCGGCGACCCTGCCGCTACCACCGCGTCGGACCCCGAGGAGCCCTCGGCGGGCATCTACCTGAAGGCCGGCGACGACGTCTTCATCAGGCTTCCCTGGGAGTCGAGCTCCAGGGCGCCGGTCGAGGGAGAGGTCTTGGACGGAGAGGTGCTCGCCTCCGCCGGGCTGACACTGGTCGATGCACCAAGCAGCAGCGGTGGCGAGCCCAAGGAGGAGCGGCTACTCCGAAAGCTTATATCGCTCTACCGCGCCCGGCAAGCTAAGGTAGAGCGTCGGGAGGCGCTTGCCGCGAAGGCGGCCGCGGACGTGGAGAAGCGCGCCGGGGAGCTCCGGGAGCTCAACCAGGAGGCCCTCCAGTCCTTGGCGGAGGAGCGGAGGCAGATTAGCGAGGCGCAGACGGCCTTCATCCTTGAGAAGGCAGAGGCCGAAGAGCAGCAGAGGCTTGCCGCGGAGGGCTGTCCGTGCGGGAAGGCGAGCTGGCGCAGCAGAAAGCCAGCCTCGCCAGCCACGAGGAGGAGGTTGCCGCGCGCGAGCAGGCGCTCGACGGGGCCCTCCAGAAGGCGCAAGACGCTGCCGCGGCTGCCGAAACCGCCAAGAAGGAGCTGGAGGGGCGGGTAGCGCAGCTCGACGCCGACCTCAAGGCGAGCAGCGAGGAGCTCGCCGCGCTCAAGCAGGAGCGCGAGAAGGGCGTGCACACCCTCGGCGAGCTGCAGGGCCGTTTCGCCGAGAAGATCCAGGAGCTCAACGCTGCCAAGAACTCCAACGCCGATCTTGAGCTGAAGCTGGTCACCCTGACCAAGGCGTTGGACAGCGCAAAGGAGCGGGAGGCGGCCTTGCGGAAGGAGGTCACGGACAACGAGGCGCTACTGGAGAGCGCCGCTGTTACCCAAAACACCTTCAGGACGACGGTTGAGCAGTGGACCGAGGGCCTCGTCGACATCGCCGCCACCATTGACAAGGAGCTGGCGCTGCTGGGGGTGGAGGGCCATGAGTATCCCTCCGGCGAAAATGCCCCGCCCAGCGCCAAGCTCACTTCATTCTTCAAAGGCGTGGTGGCGGCGCTCCAGCATCTCCGGAAAACGATCCCGGAGCAGCTGGCTGACGAGACGCGCGAAGCCATCTCCGGGGCCCTCGAGAAGGTGTTGGTGAAGATTGTCTTCCGCAACCCCACCATCAGGCTCACCAACGTCCTCAGGTCCCTGCCAGTGGACGCTGATCTGAGTGAGATCAGGGCCCTCGTCACGCCCATCGTGGAGAGGGTGGTCGGGATCAAGAGGGTCGAGAGCGAACGCGTGGACTAGGCCGTCGTCCCTTTCTTTTCTTCTCCTGTTGCCGCTGAACGTGTCATGGGAACAGCTGGTTAGAGCAGCGGCAGGATATTCTGTAATATAACTTTTATCTTAGGCAGTTTATTGCACTGTTATTTCCTCTACTTGACTTTACACCTTGTTTGTTTTCGCCCTACGCTTTCGGGAACTTGCCGGCGCAGGCCTCCGCCTTGCCGCGGGTGCTGAGTGCGGGACGTCAGCAACCCGCCAGCGGTGCTGCCACCGGTAAGAAACCTTGCCGAGGCTGGTCGCAACTCACTTAAATTGTTGAGCAGGCTCAGGGCAAAGTAAGTGTTGCGACTGCAGTCGCAGCACACTTAAGCTGCCGAGCGAGCTCGAAACAAAGTAAGGATGCTACTCTGGGTGTAGCACACTTAAGTCGTTGAGCGGACTCGAAACGAAATAAGGGCGCAACCAGCCACGAGCCGGCCCCTCTGCGCACAGGTTTTCCATACATAACTCGGTCGTTCGAGGAAAATAACTTTGGAATTTAAAAACCCAATTGCTCAAACGTTGGCAACTTAGCTTTTCTGTCCCTTGCCGCCCGGCAAGGTGAAGCTTCCTTGGGAGACGCCCGGCCCATCTTGTTATCTCCCCTTCCCCCCTCCCCGACAAACTTGTGGGCGAGGGGCTCTCCTCTTTTCTTCTGAGAGAAAAGAGAGGTAAGGGAAAACAAGGGCATGGGGCTTCGCGGCTCGCCATTGCTCGCCGGGGTTAAGTGCTGCACAACGTGTCAAATGATGCATGCGCAAAGTAAAGAGGCGCGAAATCGACAAGATGCACGAGGCACATGAGCTATGCTTGGGATCTGCGCCCGTCTTTGTGCCAAGGATTACATGCAACTGCGGCAAGACTTGGACAAAGAGGATGGTTGACGGAACGGGTTCCGACAACCGCGCTGGCAAGGTCCTTCCCACGGTCGGCGTCGACTCTTTTAAATCTTGGCGGGCTAGGCGCGCCGAAGAACGAGGTCGCCTTTCTCGCAACTTCTGGCACTAGCATCTGCGGCTACAGGAGCGGCGCAAAGCTTGCTGGAAGCGAGAGACTCGCTCAGCGGCCAGAAGATGGTCCTCCTCAAGGAGCAGCTGCTCTTGCTCGAGCTCTGCGCGAGCGAGTACTCGAGGAAGGCCGTACACGAGTCCATGAGGAGGAATGCCTCCGCTCCACGAACTGGAGCAAAAAGGTACCTGGCCATACCTGAGCTTACCTGTGGTCACCAAAACAGGTTCTCACAACTTCGACCCCCCCTACCTGGCGCGCCAAAGATGTCGGGGGAAATCGGCCTCCTCGAAAACCTATGGGGACGGAGCCCCTTCTCGGTTCGGCGGGGAGCGGAGGCTGCACAAAGAGCAGATCGAGGCGACACGCACACAACGATTTTACCCAGCTTCGGGCCACACGGATGCGTAAAACCCTACTGTTGCTTGTCTGGTTGATTCGGGTTCTTGCTCTGGAACGCAAGAAGCTACAGTAAGCTTGAAGCTGGACGTGGATGGATGTCTACTGGGCGTCCCCCCCCCCCCCGACGTGCGCATGGGCCTCCTTTTATATGCTCAAGGGGTTACCCACAGGTAGCGACGTAGGTGAGGGTAAAAATGGCAAAAGACTGTGCGTACATTTGCCGCACAGTGCTATCATACCTAACTCTGACAGCGGGGGACAAGGGCATTAAATGCCCGTCTGGGTCGCCCGAACAGTGCCGAAGTGGACCGTTAGGGGCGCCCCCGTTTGCCACGATGGCGATCCTGTCAGCGTTGCATGCCACCGCACACCTCAGGCTGCGCAGCGCCCCGCCACGTGCCTTTGGGAGAGCCCCAGAGCGACGCGTGGGCAGGTGAGCTAGAGCGCAGGCCTGAGGTGGTGACTTGCCGCAGCAAGTAGCTTGCAGCGGCGGCTGTCTTGCCGCGCCTGAGAGCTTGCCGCTCGCCAGGCCTTGCCGGGGCGCGAGGCGCGCCGCGGCGAGCTTCTCTTGGGGTGCCTTGGTTAGCCTTCCCGGCGAGCTCCTCTCGCCGGGGCCTTGGTGCTTCGGCTTGGTCGTCCCGGCAAGCTCCTCTTGCCGGGGTCTTGTCTCCTCGGCCCGGCAAGCTCCTCTTGTCGGGGCCTCGTCTTCTTGGCTCAAGTACTTGGTCCTCGCTTGGCCCAGAAAGGGCCGTGGAGGTTCTTGGCGTTCCCCTGGCAAGCCTTGCTGCGGGGCGCTAGTACTGCCCGTGCACAAGTTCGGGGTACTAAGGTACCCCTACTTTAGTACACCGACACTCTCCCCTCTCGTTGCTATGCATCTCCTAGATAGATCTTGCGTGATCGTAGGAATTTTTTGAAATTGCATGCTACATTCCCCAATAACAAGTTGTACGCAACAAGGCATGTCTCATCGCCCAAGGCTACACTCAAGTTGAAGGTATGGACTATGGTGAGACATATGCCCCCGTTGCTAGACTTGAGTCCATACACATCTTACTTTCTTATGCCAATCACCATGACATTACTTCGTATCAAACGGACATTAAAAGTGCTTTTCTAAATGGTAAAATTGAGCAGGAAGTTTATGTTAAACAACCTCCCGGCTTTGTTAATCCCTGATACGTCCATTTTGCATCATGCTTTTATATCGATATTTATTGCATTATGGGTTGTTATTGCACATTATGTCACAATACTTATGCCTATTCTCTCTTATTTTACAAGGTTTACATAAGGAGGGAGATTGCCAGCAGCTGGAATTCTGAGCTGGAAAAGGAGCAAATATTAGAGACCTATTCTGCACAACTCCAAAAGTCCTGAAACTCCACGGAAGTCATTTTTGAAAATAATAAATAATATTGAGCGGAAGAAGTTCACCAGAGGGTGGCCCACCTACCCACGAGGGTGGGGGCGTGCCCTACCCCCCAGGGCGTGCCCCCCTACCTCGTGGGCCCCCTTTTGGCTCTCCGATGGCCATCTTCTGCTATATGAGGTCTTTCGTCGAGGAAAAATTGATAAGCAACCTTTCGGGACAAAACTCCGCCGCCATGAGGCGGAACCAATCTAGGGCTCCGGCAGAGCTGTTCTGCCGGGGAAACTTCCCTCCGGGAGGGGGAAATCATCGCCATCATCATCACCAATGCTCCTCTCATCGGGACAGTGAAATCTCCATCAACATCTTCACCAGCACCATCTCATCTCAAAACCCTAGTTCAACTCTTGCATCCAATTCTTGTCTCCAAGTCCGGGATTGGTATTAGTAGGTTGCTAGTAGTGTTGATTACTCCTTGTAGTTGATGCTAGTTGGTTTATTTAGTGGAAGATCATATGTTCGGATCCTTTATGCATATTAATACCCCTCTGATTATGAACATGAATATGCTTTGTGAGTAGTTACGTTTGTTCCTGGGGACATGGGAGAAGTCTTGCTATTAGTAGTCATGTGAATTTGGTATTCGTTTGATATTTGGATGAGATGTATGTTGTCTAGCCTCTAGTGGTGTTATGTGAATGTCGACTACAAAACACTTCACCATTGTTTGGGCCTAGAGGAAGGCATTGGGAAGTAATAAGTAGATGATGGGTTGCTAGAGTGACAGAAGCTTAAACCCTAGTTTATGCATTGCTTCGTAAGGGGCTGATTTGGATCCATATGTTTCATGTTATGGTTAGGTTTACCTTAATACTTTTGTTGTAGTTGTGGATGCTTGCAATAGAGGCTAATCATAAGTGGGATGCTTGTTCAAGTAAGAACAGCACCCAAGCACCGGTCCACCCACATATCAAATTATCAAAGTACCGAACGCGAATCATATGAACGTGATGAAAACTAGCTTGACGATATTCCCATGTGTCCTCGGGAGCGCTTTTCTCCATATAAGAGTTTTTCCAGGCTGGTCCTTTGCTACAAAAAGGATTGGGCCACCTTGCTGCACTTTATTTACTTTTGTTACTTGTTGCCCGTTACAAATTATCTTATCACTAAACTATCTGTTACCACTTATTTCAGTACTTGCAGAGAATACCTTGCTAAAAACCGCTCATCATTTCCTTCTGCTCCTCGTTGGGTTCGACACTCTTACTTATTGAAAGGACTACGATAGATTCCCTATACTTTTGGGTCATCAATACTCTTTTCTGGCGCCGTTTTTGGGGAGTGAAGCGCCTTTGGTTGGTGGTATTTGGTAAGGAACAATTTATATAGTGTGCTGAAATTTACTGTCACTTGTTACTATGGAAAGTAATCCTCTGAGGGGCTTGTTCGGGGTATCTTCACCCCGACCAGTAGAGCAAAGAGTTGCTCCTCAACCTACTGAACCTACTGAAAATGAAATTATTCCCTTTGAAGTTCCTTCGGGTATGTTAGAAAAACTTCTTGATATCCCTTTTATAGGAGATGGAACAAAGCATCCTGATGAACATCTACTTTATGTGCATGAAGTTTGTGGATTATTTAAGCTTGCAGGTATACCCGATGATGTTGTTAAGAAGAAGGTCTTCCCTTTATCTTTCAAGGGAGATGCATCGACATGGTATAGTCTATGTGATGATACGGGATCATGGAACTATAAACGAATGAAGTTGGAATTTCATCAGAAGTATTATCCTATGCATCTTGTTCATCGTGATCGCAATTATATATATAATTTTTGGCCTCGCGAAGGATAAACCATCGCTCAAGCTTGGGGGAGGCTTAAATCAATGTTATATTCATGCCCCAATCATGAGCTCTTAAGAGAAATAATTCTTCAAAAACTTTATGCTCGGCTTTCTGAAAATAATCGCATCATGCTCGATACTTCTTGTGTTGGCTCTTTTATGATGAAGACTATTGAATTCAAATGGAATTTATTGGATATAATTAAACGCAACTCTGAAGATTGGGATCTCGACGAAGGTAAGGAGTCAGGTATGACACCTAAGTTTGATTGTGTTAAATCTTTTATGGATACCGATGTTTTCCGTAAATTTAGCACTAAATATGGACTTGACTCTGGGATAGTAGCTTCTTTCTGTGAATCTTTTGCTACTTAAGTTGATATCCCCAAGGAGAAGTGGTTTAAATATCATCCTCCCATAGAAGTAAAAGTAGCTGCACCTATTAAAGTTGAAGAAAAGACTGTCACTTATAATGATCCTATTGTTCCTACTTCTTATGTTGAGAAACCACCTTTCCCTGTTAGGATAAAGGATCATGCTAAAGCTTCAACTGTGGTTCATAACAGCAATATTAGAACCTATACACCTCCTGAGCAAGTTAAAGTTGAACCTAATATTGCTATTGTTAAAGATCTCTTGTCTAATAATATTTATGGGCATGTTATTCAGTTCTGCGGTGAAACCGCTAGAATTGCCAAACCTTGTGCTAAAGATAAACATAGACCTGTGGTAGGTGTGCCTGTTATTTTTGTTAAAATAGGAGATCATTGTTATCATGGCTTATGTGATATGGGTGCTAGTGCTAGTGTTATACCTTATGACTTATACAAAGAAATTATGCATGAGATTGCACCTGCTAAGATAGAAGATATTGACGTCACAATTAAACTTGCCAATAGAGATACTATTTCACCAATGGGAATTGTTAGAGATGTTGAAGTCTTGTGTGGGAAAACTAAATATCCTGCTGATTTTCTTGTTCTTCGTTCCCCACAAGATAACTTTTGTCCCATTATATTTGGTAGACCCTTCTTGAACACCGTTAATGGTAAGATAGACTGCGAAAAGAATGTTGTTACTATCGGTTTGGGTGATATGTCTCATGAGTTTAATTTCTCTAAATTTAGTAGACAACACCGTGAAGAAGAATTGCCTAGTAAGGATGAAATTATTGGTCTTGCTTCTATTGCCGTACCTCCTAGTGATCCTTTAGAACAATATTTGCTAGACCATGAAAATGATATGTTTATGAATGAAAGAAGGGAAATAGACGAAGTATTCTTTAAATAGGAACCTATTCCGAAACACAATTTGCTTGTTGAAATCCTAGGGGATCCTCCTCCACCCAAGGGTGATCCCGTGTTTGAGCTTAAACCGTTGCCTGACAATCTTAAATATGCTTATCTTGATGAAAAGAAGATATATCCTATTATTATTATTAGTGCTAACCTTTCAGAACATGAAGAAGAAAGATTATTGAAAACTTTGAAGAAGCACCGTGCTGCTATTGGATATACTCTTGATGATCTTAAGGGCATTAGCCCCACTCTATGTCAACATAAAATAAATTTGGAAGAAGATGCCAAACCAGTCCGGGATCATCAACGAAGGCTGAATTCTAAAATGAAAGAAGTGGTAAGGAAAGAAATACTAAATCTTCTGGAGGCAGGTATAATTTATCCCGTTGCTGATAGTCAGTGGGTAAGTCCTGTCCATTGTGTCCCTAATAAGGGGGGTGTTACTGTTGTTCCTAATGATAAACATGAATTGATTCCGCAAAGAATTATTACAGGTTATAGGATGGTAATTGATTTCCGTAAATTAAATAAGGATACTAAAAAGGATCATTACCCCTTACCTTTTATCGATCAAATGCTAGAAAATTATGCAAACATACAAATTATTGCTTTCTAGATGGTTATTCTGGTTTCTCTCAAATACCTGTGTCAGCTAAAGATCAATCAAAGACCACTTTTACTTGCCCTTTTGGTACTTTTGCTTATAGACGTATGCCTTTTGGTTTATGTAATGCACCTGCTACCTTTCAAAGATGCATGATGGCTATATTCTCTGACTTTTGTGAAAAGATTTGTGAGGTTTTCATGGATGATTTTTCCATCTATGGATCCTCTTTTGATGATTGCTTGAGCAACCTTGATCAAGTTTTGTAGAGATGTGAAGAAACTAATCTTGTCTTGAATTGGGAAAAGTGCCACTTTATGGTTAATGAAGGTATTGTCTTGGGGCATAAAGTTTCTGAAAGAGGTATTGAAGTTGATAAAGCCAAGGTTGATGCTATTGAAAAGATGCCATGTCCCAAGGACATCAAAGGTATAAGAAGTTTCCTTGGTCACGCCGGGTTTTATAGGAGGTTCATTAAGGACTTCTCAAAGATTTCTCGGCCTCTGACTAATTTATTACAAAAAGATATACCATTTGTCTTTGATGATGATTGTGTAGAAGCATTTGAAATACTTAACAAAGCATTGATCTCTGCACCTATTGTTCAGCCACCTGATTGGAACTTACCCTTTGAAATTATGTGTGATGCTAGTGATTATGCTGTAGGTGCTGTTCTAGGGCAAAGAGTTGATAAGAAATTAAATGTTATCCATTATGCTAGTAAGACTCTAGACAATGCTCAAAGAAATTATGCTACTACTGAAAAGGAACTTTTAGCAGTTGTATTTGCTTGTGATAAGTTCAGACCTTACATTGTTGATTCTAAAGTAATTATTCGCACTGATCATGCTTCTATTAAATACCTTATGGAGAAGAAAGATGCTAAACCTAGACTTATTAGATGGGTTCTCTTGCTACAAGAATTTGATTTGCATATTGTTGATAGAAAGGGAGCTGAGAACCCTGTTGCAGACAACTTGTCTAGGTTAGAAAATGTTCTTGATGACCCACTACCTATTGACGATAGCTTTCTTGATGAGCAATTAAATGCCATAAATACTTCTCGTAGTACTCCATGGTATGCTGATTATGCTAATTATATTGTTGCTAAATTTATACCACCTAGTTTCACATACCAGCAAAAGAAAAGGTTTTTCTGTGATTTGAGGCATTACTTTTGGGATGACCCACATCTTTATAAAGAAGGAGTAGATGGTGTTATTAGACGCTATGTACGTGAGCATGAACAGGAACAGATCCTACGCAAGTGTCACTCCGAAGCTTATGGAGGACACCACGCTGGAGACAGAACTGCACATAAGGTATTGCAATCTGGTTTTTATTGGCCTACTCTCTTCAAGGATGCACGTAAGTTTGTCTTGACTTGTGATGAATGTCAAAGAATTGGTAATATTAGTAGACGTCAAGAAATTCCTATGAATTATTCACTTGTTATTGAACCATTTGATGTTTGGGGCTTTGATTATATGGGACCTTTTCCTGCCTCTAATGGGTATACACATATTTTAGTTGTTGTTGATTACGTTACTAAGTGGGTAGAAGCTATTCCAACTAGTAGTGATGATCATAAAACTTCTATTAAAATGCTTAAAGAAGTTATTTTTCCGAGGTTTGGAGTCCCTAGATATTTAATGACTGATGGTGGTTCACATTTTATTCATGGTGCTTTCCGTAAAATGCTTGATAAATATGATGTCAACCATAGAATTGCATCTCCTTATCACCCACAGTCTAGTGGTCAAGTAGAATTGAGTAATAGAGAGCTCAAATTAATTTTGCAAAAGATTGTCAATAGGTCTAGAAAGAATTGGTCCAAGAAACTTGATGATGCATTATGGGCCTATAGAACTGCATATAAAAATCCTATGGGTATGTCTCCGTATAAAATGGTTTATGGAAAAGCATGTCATTTACCTCTTGAACTAGAACATAAGGCATATTGGGCTATTAAAGAGCTCAACTATGATTTCAAACTTGCCGGTGAAAAGAGGCTATTTGATATTAGCTCACTTGATGAATGGAGAACCCGAGCTTATGAAAATGCCAAGTTGTTTAAAGAAAAAGTTAAAAGATGGCATGACAAAAGGATACAAAAGCGTGAGTTTAATGTAGGTGATTATGTATTGCTATACAACACTCACTTAAGATTTTTTGCAGGAAAACTTCTCTCTAAATGGGAAGGCCCTTACGTTATCGAGCAGCTCTATCGTTCCGGTGCCATAAAAATCAACAACCTCGAAGGCACAAATCCGAAGGTGGTGAACGGTCAAAGAATCAAACATTATATCTCAGGTAATCCTATAAATGTTGAAACCAATGTTATTGAACCCGTAACCCCGGAGGAATACATAAGGGACACTTTCCAGAACGTTTCAGACTCCAAAAAGGAATAGGTATGTGGTACGGTAAGTAAACCGACTCCAAAACAGTTTTTAAGGCAATATTTCTCCGTTTTGGAATATTTAGAAAAATAGAAAAATAAGTAGCAGTCCGGGAAGGACACGAGGGCTCCACGAGGGGGGAGGGCGCGCCCTACCCCCCTGGGCGCGCCTCCCTACCTCGTGGGCACCTCGTGTGCCTTTCGGACTCCGATTTCTTGCACGATACGTATTTTGGTCGGTAAAAATTCATTATATATTCTCCCGAAGGTTTTGACTCCCGTATCACGCAATTATCCTCTGTTCTTGTTTCGAGCTGTTCTCTGTCAGGGTTGTCAAGGTCAGGCATCATGTCGTCCCCCTCCTCCAACAATGGTGACAAAGATGCTTGGCTAATGAAGATAGAGCTGAAGAGGGAAGAACCCATGGAGATCAACAAGGATGAAGGGATCAAGAAGGCCAAGGAGGATCAAGCTCCGGCAGTAGAAGACATCCTTCAAATTGATCATAATATTCTTACCCCAACTGAGATTAAAGCTTTCAAGATGATTGAGTTAGCTCGTATACAAAACAAGTATCTCACGCATGAAAATATTTTGTTGAAGGAGCATATTGTGGCACTCAAGGGCATTATCCTCAAGCTGGAGGATCTCTTACGCTCGATGTGCGACTACCCATCGTCACCACCACCTTCTTCACCAACAACAAAGAAGGAGACATAATCATATGGGTATGGGCACTCCCCTTTGCAACTGCCAAGCTTGGGGGAGGTGCCCCGGTATCGTATCACCATCACACTCCTATCTTTACAATTTTTCTTAGTTTGATCCTATTAGTAGTATCTTGAATTAGCAGAATAAAGTTTATGGCATGATCTAGTTTTGAGTTTTGCTTTTTGATCTCTCTATGTAATCGAGTCCGTGAGCTATATATAATAAAGATTAGTGTTGAGTCCAGGGCTTGATTATTTTGCCATGATCTTGAGTGAAATAAAAGAAGAAGAGAAAGAATAAAAAGAAACAAAGAGTTCATATTGATCTTATTGAGAGTAATGACTTCACGTAGAAAGAGTATGATGATTGAAAGTTGTTGGGAGTTGGCAGACATAGCTTTGGTCGTCGTTGCAATTAATAGGAAGTAATAAGGAAAGAGAGGTTTCATATATAAATATACTATTATTGACATCTTTTATGATTGGGAGCACTCATTAAAATATGACATGCTAAAGAGTTGATGTTGGACAAGGAAGACAACGTAATGGGTTATGTTTTCTTATATCTGAGATAAAGTATGTTGTCATGGATCCTCCAACATGTTGAGCTTGCCTTTCCCCCTCATGCTAGCCAAATTCTCAGCACCAAGTAGAGATACTACTTGTGCTTCCAAAAACCCTTAAACCAGTTTTGCCATGAGAGTCCACCATACCTACCTATGGATTGAGTAAGATCCTTCAAGTAAGTTGTCATCGGTGCAAAGCAATAAAAATTGCTCTCTAAATATGTATGACTTATTAGTGTGGGAGAAAATAAGCTTTATACGATCTTGTGATGTGGAAGAAATAAAAGCGACGGACTGCATAATAAAGTTTCATATCACAAGGGGCAATATAAAGTGACGTTCTTTCGCATTAAGATTTTGTGCATCCAACCATAAATGCGCATGGCAACCTCTACTTCCCTCTGCGAAGGGCCTATCTTTTATTATTATCTTCTACCTTATGCAAGAGTCATGGTGATCTTCACCTTTCCTTTTTACATTTTATCTTTGGCAAGCACAGTATGTTGGAAAGATCCTGATAGATATATCTAATCGGATGTAGGGGAGCATGAGTTATTATTGTTGACATTACCCTTGAGGTAAAAGGTTGGGAGGTGAAACTATAAGCCCCTATCTTTCTCTTTGTCCGATTAAAACTCCGTAACCACAAGTATTGCGTGAGTGTTAGCAATTATGAAAGACTAAATGATAGTTGAGTATGTGGACTTGCTATTAAGCTCTGACATAGACTCTTTCTGATGTTATGATGAATTGCAATTGCATCAATGCCTGAGATTATAGTTTGTTAGTTCTCAATAAAGTTTTTGAGTCATACTTTTGCATTGTGAATAGATTATTACTTGAGCATAAGTAATCATATGACAATATCTATATATGTTGCTGTTATGAGAATAATCATGATGCCTTCATGTCCGTATTTTATTTTTATCGACACCTCTACCTCTAAACATGGGGACATATTTATCGTTATCGGCTTCCGCTTGAGGACAAGCGAGGTCTAAGCTTGGGGGAGTTGATACGTCCATTTTGCATCATGCTTTTATATCGATATTTATTGCATTATGGGCTATTATTACACATTATGTCATAATACTTATGCCTATTCTCTCTTATTTTTACAAGGTTTACATAAGGAGGGAGAATGCCGGCAGCTGGAATTCTGGGCTGGAAAAGGAGCAAATATTAGAGACCTATTCTGCACAACTCCAAAAGTCCTGAAACTCCACGGAAGTCATTTTTGGAAATAATAAAAAAATATTGAGCGGAAGAAGTTCACCAGAGGGGGGCCACCTGCCCATGAGGGTGGGGGCGCGCCCTACCTCCCAGGGCGCGCCCCCTACCTCATGGGCCCCCTGTTGGCTCTCCGATGGCCATCTTCTGCTATATGAGGTCTTTCGTCGAGGAAAAATTGATAAGCAACCTTTCGGGATGAAACTCCACCGCCACGAGTCAGAACCTTGGCGGAACCAATCTAGGGCTCTGGCAGAGCTGTTCTGCCGGGGAAACTTCCCTCCAGGAGGGGGAAATCATTGCCATCGTCATCACCAACGCTCCTCTCATCGGGAGAGGGCAATCTACATCAACATCTTCACCAACACCATCTCATCTCAAAACCCTAGTTCATCTCTTGTATCCAATTCTTGTCTCTAAGTCCGGGATTGGTATTAGTAGGTTGCTAGTAGTGTTGATTACTCCTTATAGTTGATGCTAGTTGGTTTATTTGGTGGAAGATCATATGTTCAGATCCTTTATGCATATCAATACCCCTCTAATTATGAACATGAATATGTTTGTGAGTAGTTACGTTTGTTCCCGAGGACATGGGAGAAGTCTTGCTATTATTAGTCATGTGAATTTGGTATTCGTTCAATATTTTGATGAGATGTATGTTGTCTAGGCTCTAGTGGTGTTATGTGAACGTCGACTACATAACACTTCACCATTGTTTGGGCCTAGAGGAAGGCATTGGGAAGTAATAAGTAGATGATGGGTTGCTAGAGTGACAGAAGCTTAAACCCTAGTTTATGCGTTGCTTCGTAAGGGGCTGATTTGGATCCATATGTTTCATGCTATGGTTAGGTTTACCTTAATACTTTTGTTGTAGTTGCGGATGCTTGCAATAGAGGTTAATCATAAGTGGGATGCTTGTTCAAGTAAGGACAACACCCAAGCACCGGTCCACCCACATATCAAATTATCATAGTACCGAACGCGCATCATATGAACGTGATGAAAACTAGCTTGACGATATTCCCATGCGTCCTCGGGAGCGCTTTTCTCCATATAAGAGTTTATCCAGGCTTGTCCTTTGCTACAAAAAGGATTGGGCCACCTTGCTGAACTTTATTTACTTTTGTTACTTGTTGCTCGTTACAAATTATCTTATCACAAAACTATCTTTTACCGCTTATTTCAGTACTTGCAGAGAATACCTTGCTGAAAACCGCTTATCATTTCCTTCTGCTCCTCGTTGGGTTCGACACTCTTACTTATCGACAGGACTACGATAGATCCCCTATTATTGTGGGTCATCAACCCAAGAAACCCGATCATGTTTACAAACTTCACAAAGCTCTTTATGGTCTTAAACAAGCTCCTAGAGCATGGTATAAATGCTTGACCAAGTTCCTTATTGAAAAAGGCTGTGAGATTGGAAAAATTGATTCTACACTTTTTACTAAAAGGGTTAATCGTGAATTATTTGTGTGCCAAATTTATGTGGATGATATCATATTTGGGTCGACTAACCCTCATTTTAGTGAAAAGTTTGGAAGGCTAATGTCGGAGAAGTTTGAGATGCCTATGATGAGTGAACTCAAGTATTTCTTGGTTTGCAAATCAAGGAAACTAAGGAGGCTACCTTTGTTACACAAACAAAGTATAGCAAGGACTTATTCAAAAAGTTCAACATGCAACAAAGCAAAGGTATGAAAACACCCATGCCTACTAGTGGACATCTTGACTTGACAAAGGATGGCAAACCGGCTGACCAAAAGGTTTATCGCTCTATGATTGGTTCATTGTAATATCTATGTGCCTCTCGTCCCGATATTATGCTAAGTGTGTGCATATGTGCATGATAGCAAGCGGCCCCTAAGGAATGTCATCTTAAGGATGTGAAAAGGATAGTGAGATGCTTAATTCATACACTATGCCATTTGGTATCCTAAGAGGTCTTCTTTTGATCGTGTTGGCTACTCCGATTCGAACTATGCCGGTGACAAGGTTGATAGAAAGTCCACTTTGGGTACTCGTCCATTTCTTGGTAGATATCCTGTGTCTTGGTCCTCCAAGAAACAAAACTCGGTATCCTTACCCACCGCCGAAGCGGAATACATTGCCGCCGGTTCATGTTGTGCTTAATTACTTTGGATGACCCAAACTCTTAAATATTATGGTATATATGTGAAACATGTTCCATTGCTTTGTGATAATGAAAGTTCTATTAAGATTGCTCACAGTCCCGTGCAACATTCTCGAACTAAGCATAATAAAGTTCGTCATCATTCCATTCGAGATCATGTTGCTAAAGGAGACATCGATCTTAAGCATGTTCGAACCAATAATCAACTGGCGGATATATTCACCAAACCGCTTGATGAGAAAGTAGTTTGCTCTTTGAGAGGTGAATTGAACATCAATGATGCCTCAAACTTGGAGTAGAAACTCCATTTGGATACATGCAAGGAATGAGTCTTTGACTAATCCTTAATATTTCTCTAATGATGATTATCATATGTCTTGGATCTATACTTTTACCCTTGCATGTCATATAACCCTTGTAGGTACTTGGATGAACCCAAATCTATGAGATTGCAACTTACACACATCTTGAGCAATCTGTACATCACCAAGTCTCTACAATATGGTGGTTGAATACAAGGAAGCACGAATCCTTTAAACATATCCTTTGACAATTTCAATATATAAAATTTCATTTGGTATCAAATTTCATGATTGTCATTTTGGATACACAAGTGCTCTTCCTTGCAAAACTAACCCATGTAGGTAGATGAACTCAAACTACAAGTGGTGCTCCCAACTCTTGATGAGCTACATCAACCTTGAGCATCCTACACAAGTTCAACTACATGATCAAAATCAACACCACCACCCAAGGTATGTTATTCCATCTTAGAGGATCTTTACCCTAAGTCATGAGTCAAAGCATCTCAAAAAGATGTGAATACATCAAAATGCTTAAACAAAAATGGTAACCCCATTTTGAACTTAAACGATGAGTATCACCTACGATCAAGTGCTCTCACTTGACTCCTCAGTCAAAATACTATAACATAGGTGACTTTGTCGCCGACCAATTCAAGATGAAGTTCTCTAGTGTGTCTTTGCGATATTGCAATATTTTCTTGCTTGCTTGTTCCCCTTTCAAAAAAAATCTTCATCTAGATTTCTTTTCTTTTGTATGTTATTTTCTACATTCCTTGCATCTAATTCATTGCAAATCTTTCAGTTAATTCCCTGCAAATCCTTATGGGATCTTACTTGCCTAGTGAGCTGAGATGACAAAAAATTTCCTCCGTATTGAACTCGGCCTCACCAGTTTCTGCCTATCGGCTAGACCGAACAACAATGATACATTGTAGAGTGTTCATCAGTACAACCGACAAGGACGAACCCGGTCTGACCGATATGCGTCACCTATGACATTGCCAACTCGGTGTCGCCGATGAAAAATAGTCGCCGTTACCGATTTCACTACTAAGAAAACTTTTTGCCATTGCAATTGTCATTTCCTTCCAGCTCCACTGGATGATTCTTATCATCTACTAGCATCTTAAATTTCATGCAACTTTGTAATGTGACTCAAGGACCTAACCTATATGACTCATGCTCGAGAAGATGCCTACATGGAAATTGATGTCAAAGGGGGAGAGAGAGCACATCAAAGTTTACCACATAAGAGAGAAAGCACATCTTAGCTTCTTCAGATGATTATTAACCATAGAGGAGAGAAGTCACATGTCTTTAAGAGGGGAAAGACATGTTAGCATATGTTGCTTTGCTCTAATTTTCTTTTACCCTACCTTCTCCCATTATCCAATAACAGATTCAGGGGCAGAAAGAGTTCATTTCTAAGGGAAGAAAATATTTGGAATTCATTGCATACCTTTATTCTTTGGGGACATGTCTACATCCAAATAGAGTACTAAGTGCTCACTCACTACATGTCATCCCAGTCTTGGTACTCTTGTGGTTTTCTCAACTTGCTCTGTTTAGTAGGTGTTCTTGTGTTATCTAACCCTGTTTTCTCAAGATTCACCTCCTCCAAAGCCATCAAGACCACAAGGTAAGTATATGCATCACACTCATGTGCATGATGGTCTCTTGCTGATGTACATATTGTTTGCAACAAGGGCTCATGAACATGAAGGTACATTTCCTAAATTTACATAATTCGCTCTTATGCATATAGCCAAGATACATGTAACTCATTGCTTGCTCTGACATGTTTATGCATTCACATGATCTTACATACAATCTTTACATGATTGCATACATGTAGGGGGAGCCTATGCATGTTACATGTCTTTCCAAAGCTTTACTTATTATTCTTCTTATCTTCATCTAAAGCTTTGATGTATGCTGTCATCAATTACCAAAAAGAAGGGATTGAAAGCACAAGTGCTCCCTGGGTGATTTCGGTAATTAATGACAACATATCTCTTGTTGGACTAATATTTTCATCTAGTATATTTCAGAAAGTTCAACAAAGGCGTGGCATGGACAAGAGGATGAGGAACCCCTTCAAGATGCTAAGGACAGAAGATTGGCAAAAGCTCAAGACTCTTCATTTCTATTTTAGTGATCCAAGATCACACTGAGTCCATAGGAAATCCATTACTATTAGAAGGGGATGAGGTGTTGCTTAATGGTCTACTTGCTCAAAGTGCTTAGTGATATGCTACAAAGCCCTCAACCACTTTCTCTATTCCAAATATGTCCTAAACCTATAGTCAAACTCGGCCCCACCGATTTGATTCATCCGGCGCCACCGAGTTCACTTGACATAGCCACTGCTAGAAACCCTAATCGGTTTGGTCTCACCGATGGGATCTCAGTCTCACCGACATGGGCTTGCAAACTCTCTGTTGCATGTTGCAACTATTTCGGTCTCACCGAAATAGGCAGTCGGCCCCACCGAGTTTGCTTGACCAACTCTCTGTTTTCTTATTACTAAAATCGATCTCACCGAGTTTGTGTAATCGGTCAAACCGAGATGAGGTTTTACCCTAACCCTAGCACATCGGGCCCACCGAGTTGATCTTGTCGGTCCCATCGAAAAACCTAACGTTCACATTTTGAACTGAATCGTTCTCACCAAGTTCATATATTCGGTCTGACCGAGTTGGCTCAAATGTGTGTAACGGTTAGATTTTGTGTGGAGGCTATATATACCCCTCCACCCTCCTCTCCATTTGGAAGAGAGCCATCAGAACCTGCCTACACTTCCACTACTCATTTTTTGAGAGAGAACCACCTACTTATGTGTTGAGACCAATACATTCCAATCCAACCACAAGAATCTTGATCTCTAGCCTTCCCCAAGTTGCTTTCCACTGAAATCATCTTTCCACCATGGCCAAAATTGTGAGTGAGAGTTGAGTGTTGGGGAGACTATCATTTGAAGCACAAGAGTAAGGAGTTCATCATCAACACACCATCTATTACCTTTTGGAGAGTGGTGTCTCCTATATTGGTTAGGTGTCACTTGGGAGCCTCCGTCAAGATTGTGGAGTTGAACCAAGGAGTTTGTAAGGGCAAGGAGATCGCCTACTTCGTGAAGATCTACCCAAGTGAGGCAAGTCCTTCCTGGGCGATGGCCATGGTGGGATAGACAAGGTTGCTTCTTCGTGGACCCTTCGTGAGTGGAGCCCTTCGTGGACTCGCGCAACCATTACCCTTTGTGGGTTGAAGTCTCCACCAACTTGGATGTACGATAGCACCACCTATCGGAACCACGCCAAAAAATCTCTGTGTCTCCAATTGCGTTTGGACACTCCGATCCCAACCATTTACTTTCTTGCAACTTGCATGCTTTACTTTCCGCTGCTCATATACTCTTTCCATGCTTGCTTGAAATGTATTGTGAATACTTAAACTGTGCTAAAACTCCACCTCAACTCGAAGAACTTAAAAACTTCCACTTTTACTTGTTGAGGATCTAATCACCCCCCTCTAGACATCTCTTCTCGATCCTTTCAGCAACATGGCAATATCCTGGTCGGTATAATGGTTGCCGAAGCTTTACTTCACACACTATGTCGGCAAGCGCATCCTTGGGGAGGGCTTCGGCTGTTATCTCCGCTCATGTCTCCGCCGCCTTCAGATTGATGCTACCATCATTCTATGTGGAGGTCGGTGTAAGGATTTTGAGAAACTAATGGTGCATGGTTGACATCATATGGTGCAAAACATATAGCAAAAGCTTACCTGAAAAACCCAGAGAACATTTGAACCATCAAAATGTGCAGTGGAAGGAAAAAAAAATAAGGATGGCTTACACGAAGCAACAATTTAATCTATCAGAACATACATGATAGGTAGTGGAAGCATGGAAAACTGAGGGGGGGGGAAAGCATTGCTATAGAAACATATGTGATCGTAAAACTAGAAATCGTAGCTTACATGGAGCAAAGATTCGATTGATCGAAACATACATGATAGGCAATGGAAGCATATAAAATTGAGAAGAAGAGAAAACTTAATACTATAGGAACATATGCGACACAAAAGTATAAACCATGGCTTTACAGGAAGCAACGAGTTGGTCTATCACAACATTCACTGGGTTGTATTTTGAGGAAAATGGTACTGAAAAAAAAGAACAATAGAAACAGGAAAAAAATACAACCCAGTGAAACATGCAAAATATAATATGGGGCATGCTATATTACAATAGTGATAATAGTGAGAACAACCTCTTTTAAAAAAGAAGCAGGAACTATGGAAGCATTCTACCTAAACCAAAGAAGCATAACTATAATTTGCAAGCCCATCAGTATGAAGCATGCAAAGAATGATGTGAAGTCTATGCCACATATATGTAATGAAACTAGGAAGGATGGGAGCAATGTTCAAACTAGAATACATTGGAAAAATAGAACAACAAGAGCACAAAGTTACTCACACGGTTGTACTTATGCAACTTATCGTTAGACTAACCTACGTGCCAAATTCACTAAAAAGGGACTATGGAAGCAAAACTTATTGATCAAAGAAGCGTATGTATTATAGTTTGTAAGACATATTAGTGGGAAGCATGAGTAATTAACAGTACTATATCTCAACACACATCATCATATTGGAAGCATCAAATTTTGAAAATAAAAGAATAGCAAACTGTTGGGAAACATAGCGTGCAATTTCGAAAAATTTCCTACGCTCACGCAAGATCTATCTAGGAGATGCATAGCAACGAGATGGCACTACAAAAAAAATACACTTCCGTGATGATACGTGTTTGTCACAGTAGGTCGCGTTTTCTGTCATGCATGTACATCCATGACAAATTTATGACAGAATCAAGATAGTCATACCTATGTTGTCGTAGAAGTGTTCCATGACATTGCCAAAATTATCATCACGGAAGTGTCCACTTCCATGACGATAAATCGCGCGTCACAGAAGTGCTTTCGTCAAGGGTGACCGACACATGGCATCCACCGTAACAGAACGCCGTTAAGTTATCGGGTCAGATTTTGGATCCGATTACCCGTTAACAGACACTACCAATGCCAATTTTCCAGTTGTAAAATTCTCATTGGCTGACGGATCCACGCGTCAGCTCTGCGTTGGCACAGGTGTCACTCATCCAACGGTCGAGATGGGCCTATGATATGTTGACACGTGGACCGGCCCAAAAGTGGCCCACAAAGTTTAAATGGGCCGGCCCAACCGAAGGCCCATAAGATTTAGCGGACCATAATGGGCCGGCCCAGCTAAAGGCCCACAAAATTTAGCAGACCATAATGGGCCGGCCCAGCTAAAGGCCCACACAATTTTGCAGACCATAATGGGCCGGCCCAGCTAAAGGCCCACAAGATTTTGCGGACCACAATGGGCCGGCCCAGCTAAAGGCCCACAAGATTCTGCAAATCATAATGGGCCGACCCAGCTAAAGGCCCAACATTCTGTGTCAAATCGGCCCGTCAACGGCCTGTCCTAAACTTGTCATCAACGCGGCCCATGGTCACTTCTGGCCCGTTAACAGTCCGCTAAGTAATTGTGCTGAATTATGGTCCGGTGTATTTCCGGCCTGTTAAAGGTCCGGCTTCATTTGGGCCCATTTACAGGCCATCAAAACTTTCGGCCCATAAACGACCGTGAAGGATTTGGGTCATATTCGGCCATGTCTGACATTCGGCCTGTTAGAGGACCATTCTAGCTTTGGGCCACTTTCGGCCTATTGTCATTTTCGGCCTGTTAACGCCGGACGTAAACCATGGGCCATATGTGGCCCAACGTCATATCGGGCCCATTAACGGCCCATATAAAAATGACGATAATCTAGCCTGGCCAAAGTTCCGGCATGTTAAAGGCCCGTGTATTAGGTCGGCGCATTTATGGCCCGTCCGAATTTCGGCCTGCCAAAGATCCACATCGTAAATGGGCCACCATTTCGGCCTGCTAAGTCCAGTGGGTTATTTGGCACAATCAGGGCCCAATCTCACTTTTGGTCTATTAAAGGCCCATGTTTTTTATGGGCTCGAGATATTTACACCTGTAAATGGCCTATTTTTACTGAGGGCCCAAATTATGTTTAGGCATGTTAAAGGCCCACTATGGGCACAGGCCTACCAGAAAAATATGAAAGCTTATGCTGATTTAGGCCCAGATATTTTTAGTGGGCTACATGCCAATTTCGGCCCGAAATCGTTTTTAGCCCAAGTGGAATGGGCCCGACGAATGTTGGCATGTTGGGCTCCTACGAAGCTTTTGGCCGAATACATTACTAAGATAAACCTACACTATACAAAAATAGCGTCGTAATTACTGCAGCCTGAGACAACATCATAAATGTTGTATCACAACAAAATAAATTCCAACCATACAACAAAAGGCCTGTTAGCATAAAGTTTATAGTCCTTCCAGATAAAAGCACCATCAGATGTATAGAAGCACAGATCATTTGACCTGAGTGCTAATGTTTCAGGCTGTAGAATCTGATGGAGCAGCATGATCTCCACCTTTTTTCCGCCATTGCTCTTGAACAACGAAGCAAATGTCTGATAGTCTGGTTACAAAACCATTCATATCTTGACGACATTTCTCAACCACTATTCTTGTTTCCGAAACAACGTCCATTAGGGATTGGACTTGTGTCTGGAGCACAGATATATCACTCTGTCTAGCAGGAAGATTTTGTTCAGTAGGCGATTTGGACGAGCTTACCTTTACAAACAACCCAGAATTACGCAGGAAGGTGCTTTTTGCACTGTTAGTGGAGAGATACTGACGCACTGCAGCAAGAGGTGTCATTGTGCCTATAGTATCCTCGTCACCTTCAGGTGGTTTTGGTTGTTCAATCATTTGTTCCACAGCTTCCTGAAAGTTTGAACTTGTAGATTAGTGTACCAGATAAGTTACTAATGAGACAAAAACAAACAAAGTAGGTTAAACATTTATACATAACTTATTTTGGTGAACTACTGTAATACATTAGCATGTATTGTAGTGCCAACTACATAATAAAATCACTTTCGGAACATATGTCCATGTAGCATGCCTACTGTACTGTCTATTTCCTCACATTCGTTGACATCTAAGGATAAAGAGACATGGTTTCAAGTAGGATGAACATAGTATGACATCATTCATATCATGGGCAAACATATATAAAACAAACAGGCTATTTTATCATTGTCTGCGCACGTGAACATAACAACTAGATTACAGATCAAGACCAAAAGAATATCCTTCATCTCTTTTAAACCATGTAAGGTGAAATGATACGTTAAGACAACTGTGAATAAAAGTGAACAGAGTAACTGACATTGGCTGCAAACCAAGTAGTTAAATGAACACATCATATGTAACGCCCCGGATTCGATGCGCCAGGTGTCCGCTAGTTATTCGTCGTCGTTGCCATGTCATTTGCTTTCGCGTGCACTTTGTCATGTCATCATCTGCATTCCATATCATGTCATCATGTGCATCACATTTGCATACGTGTTCGTCTCATGCATCCGAGCATTTTCCCCGTTGTCCGTTTTGCAATCCGGCACTCCTATGTCCTCCGGCGTCTCCTTTTGCCTCTTTTCGTGTGCGGGTGTTGAACTTTCTCGGAATGGCCCGAGGTTTGCCAAGCGGCCTTGGTTTACTACCGGTAGACCGCCTGTCAAGTTTCGTGTCATTTGGAGTCCGTTTGATACTGCAACGGTTAACCGGGTAACCGTAAATGCCTCTTTTGGTGCAGCCAACACCCCCTTCAAAGTGGCCCAAAACCCATCCTAACCCCCTCCATCCTCTCGGTCGTTCGATCACGATCGTGTGGGCAAAAACGGCACTCCATTTGGAGCCTCCTAGCCCCTCCTACCTATATATATGTGCCCCTCTCGGATTTTTCGCGCAGATGAAACCCTAGCCCCGCTTTCCACTCCGCCGCCAGACGTGTCCGCCCGCATCGGACGCGTCCGCCGACTGCGTCACCCCGACAAATCAGGGCGCGCCACGTCAGCCCGCCGCCGCCCTCGTCCAACCGGGCGCTGCCACGCGTCCTGGCGCTCCGCCGCCCGCGCCCGCGTAGGTCGCCGCAGCCTCCGCCGGTGCCAGATCCGGCGAGGAGCCGGCCGGATCCGGTGACCCCGACCCGCCGGCGTCCTTCTCCGGTCCTTCTCCGGCCGCCGCGCGCCCCATCTCCGGCGGGAGCCGCCGCCTGCCTCGATCCGCGTGCAACCCTAGATCTGAACGAGGTTGATTCCCCCCCCCCCTCGTTTTTCTGCAAGTCCTGATTTGCTGTCATTATGTTGACCTGTTCATCACATCATAACTCTCTGCATATAGCTCCGTTTTCCATGCATGTTATATCTAAATGTTCACCTGGTTGTGCTCCTCATTTTGTTCCATTGCGTCATTTTCATTTGAGTTCATCTTGATGCCCTAAATGCTGTTGGAAGAGGGCTATGTGATGTTAGTTTTAGATTCTTATAAGAACATGCACTTTTGTCATTTTTTCCATGATTGATGTGTGCATCCTATGATATTGAGCTCTACATGTGTTTTGAACTATGTCATTCCATCTTTCCAGAGGTTTATGCCATGTATTTTTGTGATCTATGCGGTTACTAGCACGAGCATGCAAACTAGGCTTCGTGATGTTGCTGATTTCAGCCCATGTCTGCTGTTATTTTTATGCCATGTATTCTTGTTGCTACTGATTGATCCATGTCTCTTTTGAGTATGTTCAGTAAGGATGTTTTGTTATATATGTCATGCTCTATCCATCCATTCCCTTGTTTGTAATTATGGAGTGCTCTAGCATGTCTTAATCTTGCTCTACTTTTGCTATAAAATGTTCCTCGCAGATTGTTTACATGTTATTCAATTTTGCCAAGGTTGTTGTAGTTGATCCATGCATGCTATGTTGTTGTCCTTACCATGTATAGCTTCTATGCCATGTCTAGTTGTTGGGTGTATGCTTATTTTGTCATGCAATGCCTCGTAGTGAGTGCATCGAGCTCGTAAACATGCCTACTTGTTATCTGTTTTGTCATGCTCCAATTTTTCTCCAAGTCTGAATCTGTTTATGTTTGTGCTATGTTCACATGCTTGCAATGGTTTTCTGATCCCTTCTGGCTCATGGTCAGTAAGGGATTTTTGTTATATGCTTTGAGTAGATTCATGCTATGCTCTAGTTTGACATTATGGCTTGTTGTAATATGTTGTTTTATAGCTCTAACATTGCAACCTGATGTTATTTCTGCCATGTCCTGAAATTCTGCAAAGTCTGTGAACCTGTTATTATTTGCAATCTTGCCATGTCCTTTTGAGCATGTTCTTTTATTTTCTGGAGATAGCTCACTGTTCATGTTTTGTCATGCTTTACCTGTACAACATTTCCATTCCTTGTGCTTTCATGTTCAGGTCCTGTAGCATGTTGTTTTGATGCTTGCAAGATGCCTACTTGCTGTTTTGGACAGATTGTTGTTATAACTTGTATAGGGTGTATGTGTTGAACCGTTGCTCCGTTTTGAGTGTGCTCTATATGACACTTGCTTAGTTTTGCATGTAGTCTCATATTATCATGTTGCATCCTTGTTTTGATGTGTTTGCTTGATGTTTGAATGCATTTTGCATCAATGCCATGTTTATCTTGTTTTGCTCATATCTTCTAGGCCGTAGCTCCGAATTAAATGAACTTAATATGTAACTTGACTAGAATTTCGTGTAGATCATGTTGGTGCATCTTAAGTTGCTGTTTAACAACTTTAACATAAGGTTTATTCAGATCTGGACCAATTTCGAAATTTGCATATGAGGACTTACCGGAATTGTTCTATGTTGTTTCCGGCCTCATTTAAATTTGCTTTGATGTGTTGTTCTTGTATGCATCATCTCTTGCCATGCGTACCTTCATGTAGCCTTTTCATGCATCATACTTGGTTGAGCATCATGCCTTGTTCATGTGTGGTGTGTTTACCATGTTGTGTGCTTCTTCTCGATAGTTCCTGTTTCGTTGCGATCGTGAGGATTCGTTCGTCTTCGTGGCTTCATATTCTTCATGGACTCGTTCTTCTTCCTTGCGGGATTTCAGGCAAGATGACCGTCACCTTGGATCTCATTACTATCATTGCTATGCTACTTGCTTCGTTCTATCGCTATGCCGCGTTACCTACCACTTGCTGCTCAAGCCTCCCAAATTGCCATGAACCTCTGACCTTTGTTACCCCTCCTAGCAAACCATTGTTTGGCTATGTTAACGCTTTGCTCAGCCCCTCTTATAGCGTTGCTAGTTGCAGGTGAAGATGAAGATTGCTCCATGTTGGATTATGTTTATGTTGGGATATCACCATATCTCTATATTATTAATGCATCTATATACTTGGTAAAGGGTGGAAGGCTCGGCCTTATGCCTGGTGTTTTGTTCCACTCTTGCCGCCCTAGTTTCCGTCATATCGGTATTATGTTCCTGGATTTTGTGTACCTAATACGGTTGGGTGATTTATGGGACCCCCTTGACAGTTCGCTTTGAATAAGACTCCTCCAGCAAGTCCCAACATTGGTTTTACCATTTGCCTCACCTATGCCCTTTTATTTCCCTTGGGTTTCCGGAGCCCAAGGGTCATCTTTATTTTAGCCCCCCCGGGCCAGCGCTCGTCGTGAGTGTTGGTCCAAACCGTCAGCCGCCGGTGGCCACCAGGGGCAACTCTGGGCTCGCCTACCGGAAGTTTGGACAATCCGGTGTGCCCTGACATCGAGATATGTGCAGCTCCTATCAGGATTTATCGGCACATCCGGGCGGCTTTGCTGGACTTGTTTTATTACTGTCGAAATGTCTTGTAGCCGGGATTCCGAGACTGATCGGGTCTTCCCGGGGAGAAGGAATATCCTTCATTGATCGCGAGAGCTTATCATGGGCTAAGTTGGGACACCCCTGCAGGGTTTGAACTTTCGAAAGCCGAGCCCGCGGTTATGTGGCAGATGGGAATTTGTTAATGTCCGGTTGTAGAAAACCTGAAGTTGATCTTAAATAAAATACACCAACCGTGTGCGTAACCGTGAGTGTCTCTTTTCGGGGTTGATCGAGAGGAGAACACGGTTTCTGGGTTATGTTTGACGTAAGTAGGAGTTCAGGATCACTTCTTGATCATTACTAGTTGACGACCGTTTGCTTTGCTTCTCTCCTCGCTCTTATTTGCATAAGTTAGCCACCATACATGCTTAGTCGCTGCTGCAACCTCACCACTTTACCCCTTCCTTGCCTATTAAGCTTTGCTAGTCTTGATACCCATGGTAATGGGATTGCTGAGTCCTCGTGGCTCACAAATTACTACACCACCAGTTGCAGGTACAGGTTTTGCGATGATCATGACGCGAGAGCGATGTTTATTTGGGTTGGAGTTCTTCTTCTGCTTCTTCTTCGATTGAGGGATAGGTTCCTGGTCGGCATCCTGGGCTAGCAGGGTGGATATTGTTTGATTTTCTGTTCATGTTTCATCCGTAGTCGGATGTTGATCTTGTATATGATGTATTGTTGTATTCATGTGACATTGTATGTATTGGATGTATCCCCTCTATTTATGTAATGTTGATGTAATGATATCCAGCTTGCAAAAGCGTTTCAATATGCGGTTCTATCCTTGGTGGGACCTTCGAGTCTCTTTAGGATAGTATCGCATATTGGGCGTGACAAGTTGGTATCAGAGCCTCGACCGACCCTAGGAGCCCCCTTGATTGATCGTGTAGTTTGGCCGTTGTTGAGTCTAGGAAAAAATCTTTTTCGGAGTCTAGTTATATCGGAGAGTAGGAATTCTTTTTACTCCTCTGCCCCTTCGTCGCTCTCGTGAGAAATCTTGACGTAGGTGTTTTGAACTACTCCTCTTCCCATTCAAATTTTTGTTTAGGATCACGCGTTTAGTTTTCGTTCGTTGCCCATCCTCTGTTGTCCGGTGCATTTCTTGTCAAGTTGCTTCGATCATCGTCATCTTTTGCGAGATCAATCCTCAGTTCTTTTCAATTGATGTTGTTTTCCTGCCCGAAGTCGTCCTTGTTTTTTCCCGCCCGCCCACCCTTTTTCTTTTCGGGACCGGAGTCCATAATCGAGTATCCATTCTACTCGTGCGAAGCCTTTGCTTTCTCTCCTCAATTATTTCAATCGGTGCTTTCTCTTCTAGTTGTTCATTTGTCCCCCGTTCCAAGTTGCCTTTGTTTTTTCCCGCCCTCCCACCCTTTTATTCCGAAGTCTGAGCCTCTATTCGAGCAGTTATTTCATAAGTGCAAAGCCTCTTCAGTCTTTCCTCAATTGTTTCAACCGATGAATTCTCGTCTGCTGGTTCATCAATGTTCGTCTTGTTTTCTTTCCAGTGGATCCAATTCAAGTTTTCGTTGTTAATCATACTCTTTCCTTCGACTTAATTATTTTTCCGTGCTTGTTCACCTCTCGCCAGTTAATCATACCGGAGTGATGAAGTCATATCAGAAGATTCATGTTTGCATCCATTTAATTTGAGGTTGTCACCTCATTCAAGTCTTTTAGTTGTTCCGGTGCATCAATTCTCATTCGACAATCCTTTCCAACGGTGTTTATTTTTAGTGGGCCCTAACCCACAGGTCTTTTCCCAGGATCTTACCTGACTCTTCTGATTTTTCCCGAAGTTATTCTCAAATCCTTTTCGAAGTTCGACGTAAGTATAAATTTCATTAGTCAGACGCCTTGCCAAGATCGATTCCAAATCATTTTCATCGTTGTCTCAACCTCTTCGTTTTTCATTGTCCCGGAGTACCTCAACAATTTTGCATGGTGTTTTTCATCGTCATTCTCAACACTTGAAGACCGAAGAAGAATTTCTCTTAAATCTTGTCCGTTCTACCGGAGATTCACGGTGTTAGCTCGATGTCGTCCTATCGAATTGTTTCTAGTCCTACAATTCTTTTCTTCTATCCGGAGCATTTCATGAGTTGCTTTCTCTCTCGATCATCCGGAGATCATCTTTCGGAATATTTCTTCGTTCTAATTTTCAGATTCGTTCGTTCCATTTTGTCAATCTCAGTTCAAACTCTCTCCTTGTTCAGCCGGAGTGCTGCATAAATTCCTTCGTTCTTATTCCATTCTTATCTTGTTCTAACTGGAGTGGTTTCGAATCTATTTTTGTTTCGGAGCTTCGATTCTCATCATATTCGTCGGTTCTTTTCTTCCTACTCGAGTGTTCTCGACTTTGTTCATCCTATCTCTTATGTTCTTTTCACCTCATCCCTTTTCCTCCCCGTCTCGGTCCTAAGATCTCGGGACGAGATCTCTTGTTAGTAGAGGAGAGTTGTAACGCCCCGGATTCGATGCGCCAGGTGTCCGCTAGTTATTCGTCGTCGTTGCCATGTCATTTGCTTGCGTGTGCACTTTGTCATGTCATCATCTGCATTCCATATCATGTCATCATGTGCATCGCATTTGCATACGTGTTCGTCTCATGCATCCGAGCATTTTCCCCGTTGTCCGTTTTGCAATCCGGCACACCTATGTCCTCCGGCGTCTCCTTTTGCCTCTTTTCGTGTGCGGGTGTTGAACTTTCTCGGAATGGCCCGAGGTTTGCCAAGCGGCTTTGGTTTACTATCGGTAGACTGCCTGTCAAGTTTCGTGTCATTTGGAGTCCGTTTGATACTCCAACGGTTAACCGGGTAACCGTAAAGGCCTCTTTTGGTGCAGCCCAACACCCCCTTCAAAGTGGCTCAAAACCCATCCTAACCGCCTCCATCCTCTCGGTCGTTCGATCACGATCGTGTGGGCAAAAACGGCACTCCATTTGGAGCCTCCTAGCCCCTCCTACCTATAAATATGTGCCCCTCTCGGATTTTTCGCGTAGATGAAACCCTAGCCCCGCTTCCCACTCCGCCGCCGGACGTGTCCGCCCGCACCGGACGCGTCCGCCGACCGCGTTACCCCGACGAATCAGGGCGCGCCACGTCAGCCCGCCGTCGCCCTCGTCCAACCGGGCGCTGCCACGCGTCCCGGCGCTCCGCCGCCCGCGTCCACGTAGGTCGCCGCCGCCTCCGCCGGTGCCAGATCCGGCGAGGAGCCGGCCGGATCCGGTGACCCCGACCCGCCGGCGTCCTTCTCCGGTCCTTCTCCGGCCGCCGCGCGCACCATCTCCGGCGGGAGCCGCCGCCTGCCTTGATCCGCGTGCAACCCTAGATCTGAACGAGGTTGATTCCCCCCCCCCTCGTTTTTCTGCTAAGTCCCGATTTGCTGTCATTATGTTGACCTGTTCATCACATCATAACTCTCTGCATATAGCTCCATTTTCCATGCATGTTATATCTAAATGTTCACCTGGTTGTGCTCCTCATTTTGTTCCATTGCGTCATTTTCATTTGAGTTCATCTTGATGCCCTAAATGCTGTTGGAAGAGGGCTATGTGATGTTAGTTTTAGATTCTTATAAGAACATGCACTTTTGTCATTTTTTTCATGATTGATGTGTGCATCCTATGATATTGAGCTCTACATGTGTTTTGAACTATGTCATTCCATCTTTCCAGAGGTTTATGCCATGTATTTTTGTGATCTATGCGGTTACTAGCACGAGCATGCAAACTAGGCTTCGTGATGTTGCTGATTTCAGCCCATGTCTGCTGTTATTTTTATGCCATGTATTCTTGTTGCTACTGATTGATCCATGTCTCTTTTGAGTATGTTCAGTAAGGATGTTTTGTTATATATGTCATGCTCTATCCATCCATTCCCTTGTTTGTAATTATGGAGTGCTCTAGCATGTCTTAATCTTGCTCTACTTTTGCTATAAAATGTTCCTCGCAGATTGTTTACATGTTATTCAATTTTGCCAAGGTTGTTGTAGTTGATCCATGCATGCTATGTTGTTGTCCTTACCATGTCTAGCTTCTATGCCATGTCTAGTTGTTGGGTGTATGCTTATTTTGTCATGCAATGCCTCGTAGTGAGTGCATCGAGCTCGTAAACATGCCTACTTGTTATCTGTTTTGTCATGCTCCAGTTTTTCTCCAAGTCTGAATCTGTTTATGTTTGTGCTATGTTCACATGCTTGCAATGGTTTTCTGATCCCTTCTGGCTCATGGTCAGTAAGGGATTTTTGTTATATGCTTTGAGTAGATTCATGCTATGCTCTAGTTTGACATTATGGCTTGTTGTAATATGTTGTTTTATAGCTCTAACATTGCAACCTGATGTTATTTCTGCCATGTCCTGAAATTCTGCAAAGTCTGTGAACCTGTTATTATTTGCAATCTTGCCATGTCCTTTTGAGCATGTTCTTTTATTTTCTGGAGATAGCTCACTGTTCATGTTTTGTCATGCTTTACCTGTACAACATGTCCATTCCTTGTGCTTTCATGTTCAGGTCCTGTAGCATGTTGTTTTGATGCTTGCAAGATGCCTACTTGCTGTTTTGGACAGATTGTTGTTATAACTTGTATAGGGTGTATGTGTTGAACCGTTGCTCCGTTTTGAGTGTGCTCTATATGAAACTTGCTTAGTTTTGCATGTAGTCTCATATTATCATGTTGCATCCTTGTTTTGATGTGTTTGCTTGATGTTTGAATGCATTTTGCATCAATGCCATGTTTATCTTGTTTTGCTCATATCTTTTAGGCCGTAGCTCCGAATTAAATGAACTTAATATGTAACTTGACTAGAATTTCGTGTAGATCATGTTGGTGCATCTTAAGTTGCTGTTTGACAACTTTAACATAAGGTTTATTCAGATCTGGACCAATTTCGAAATTTGCATATGAGGACTTACCGGAATTGTTCTATGTTGTTTCCGGCCTCATTTAAATTTGCTTTGATGTGTTGTTCTTGTATGCATCATCTCTTGCCATGGGTAGCTTAATGTAGCCTTGTCATGCATCATACTTGGTTGAGCATCATGCCTTGTTCATGTGTGGTGTGTTTACCATGTTGTGTGCTTCTTCTCGATAGTTCCCGTTTCGTTGCGATCGTGAGGATTCGTTCGTCTTCGTGGCTTCATCTTCTTCATGGACTCGTTCTTCTTCCTTGCGGGATTTCAGGCAAGATGACCGTCACCTTGGATCTCATTACTATCATTTCTATGCTAGTTGCTTCGTTCTATCGCTATGCCGTGTTACCTACCACTTGCTGCTCAAGCCTCCCAAATTGCCATGAACCTCTGACCTTTGTTACCCCTCCTAGCAAACCATTGTTTGGCTATGTTACCGCTTTGCTCAGCCCCTCTTATAGCGTTGCTAGTTGCAGGTGAAGATGAAGATTGCTCCATGGTGGATTATGTTTATGTTGGGATATCACCATATCTCTTATATTATTAATGCATCTATATACTTGCTATGCCGTGTTATATTATTAATGCATCTATCGCTATGCCGTGTTACCTACCACTTGCTGCTCAAGCCTCCCAAATTGCCATGAACCTCTGACCTTTGTTACCCCTCCTAGCAAACCATTGTTTGGCTATGTTACCGCTTTGCTCAGCCCCTCTTATAGCGTTGCTAGTTGCAGGTGAAGATGAAGATTGCTCCATGGTGGATTATGTTTATTTTGGGATATCACCATATCTCTTATATTATTAATGCATCTATATACTTGGTAAAGGGTGGAAGGCTCGGCCTTATGCCTGGTGTTTTGTTCCACTCTTGCCGCCCTAGTTTCCGTCATATCGGTATTATGTTCCTGGATTTTGCGTCCCTAACGCGGTTGGGTGATTTATGGGACCCCCTTGACAGTTCGCTTTGAATAAGACTCCTCTAGCAAGGCCCAACATTGGTTTTACCATTTGCCTCACCTATGCCCTTTTATTTACCTTGGGTTTCCGGAGCCCAAGGGTCATCTTTATTTTAGCCCCCCCCCCCCCGGGCCAGTGCTCGTCATGAGTGTTGGTCCAAACCGTCAGCCGCCGGTGGCCAGGGGCAACTCTGGGCTCGCCTACCGGAAGTTTGGACAATCCGGTGTGCCCTGAGACCGAGATATGTGCAGCTCCTATAAGGATTTGTCGGCACATCCGGGCGGCTTTGTTGGACTTGTTTTATTACTGTCAAAATGTCTTGTAGCCGGGATTCCGAGACTGATCGGGTCTTCCCGGGGAGAAGGAATATCCTTCGCTGATCGCGAGAACTTATCATGGGCTAAGTTGGGACACCCCTGCAGGGTTTGAACTTTCGAAAGCCGTGCCCGCGGTTATGTGGCAGATGGGAATTTGTTAATGTCCGGTTGTAGAAAACCTGAAGTTGATCTTAAATAAAATACACCAACCTTGTGTGTAACCGTGAGTGTCTCTTTTCGGGGTTGATCGAGAGGAGAACACGGTTTCTGGGTTATGTTTGACGTAAGTAGGAGTTCAGGATCACTTCTTGATCATTACTAGTTGACGACCGTTTGCTTTGCTTCTCTCCTCGCTCTTATTTGCGTAAGTTAGCCACCATACATGCTTAGTCGCTGCTGCAACCTCACCACTTTACACCTTCCTTGCCTATTAGGCTTTGCTAGTCTTGATACCCATGGTAATGGGATTGCTGAGTCCTCGTGGCTCACAGATTACTACACCACCAGTTGCAGGTACAGGTTTTGCGATGATCATGACGCGAGAGCGATGTTTATTTGGGTTGGAGTTCTTCTTCTGCTTCTTCTTCGATTGAGGGATAGGTTCCTGGTCGGCAGCCTGGGCTAGCAGGGTGGATATTGTTTGATTTTCTGTTCATGTTTCATCCGTAGTCGGATGTTGATCTTGTATATGATGTATTGTTGTATTCATGTGACATTGTATGTGTTGGATGTATCCCCTCTATTTATGTAATGTTGATGTAATGATATCCACCTTGCAAAAGCGTTTCAATATGCTGTTCTATCCTTGGTGGGACCTTCGAGTCTCTTTAGGTTAGTATCGCATATTGGGCGTGACATCATAGTACCAATCAGTTCAAGGCAGGAGGAGTAAGGACTTACAACAACGGCTTGAACTGGTGTGCTCATGCCCTTCATCTTGCTGGTGTGGCAATCCTTGAAGATTTGCACTTCATTCGGTTCAGGTTCTTTTTGGTCCGCATGGGCTTTCCTCTGTATTTGGAACAAGTCAATATAGATACGATAATATGGCACAAAAAAAGAAGGAAGTAGCAGCTATTTACAAGAGCCTTGAAGTGTGCAATATAGCTACGAGATCCTATTGTCTGTTGGAATTTCACTTTAGAACGATTGGTTTTGTTCTTCAAACAGTTAGCCTAGAAGAAGATACACTTGTAAGGCACATACATAAATACAAGTTCAATATGTGGTCTGATCAAATACATATAGCCTACCTGATACTTTGGATCAGACCAATGTTTAACGAGGGCTGTCCAGTCTTCATCTGTAATATATTCCACCGGAGATGTTTGGGCGATTTCATTGTTAGCCTTGCCTTCAAAGTGAGATTTTCTAAGGTGGTACCGATACTGTCGCAGAGCAGACTGAAAAACATGAGTGCATGCTTGTTTAGTTGCATCATCTTTTGGATCCAACTTGAACCTCATGTGTTGAAAAAAGAATGTGAGTCTTATTAGGAGGAAGCTAGAAAGTATGGGACAGAGCAAGACAATATTACTAATTGCGATGAATAACATTAATTACAGATAAATGGTCAAGGAAGGTGTTAAACTGGGTATTGTGTTTCTCATTCCTGTACTGGATCCACATTGGGAGGATACGTGCATGACACCTAACGGCAACGGCTGCCTCTCATACTAACTTGGCCGACTCTGTAGCATCACGTGGCCTTTTTAATCCTGCCTCAAAATGGATCTCCATTGTTCCTCCTTTAGATTTTGTTAATATGTCAAGCATTATCCCTGATGTTTGTTTCTGCTTGCGCCGTGGTGCTAGTTCAACAATGAATGTGGAAAGTGTTAGTGTACATCAAACTGTGAGAGTACATATAAAGGAGCATGCAACTTCAACTTGACTCGGTCAGGTACCGTCTTGGTGTTGATGCTCATGAGGTTCATCTGATCTTGCCAAGTCCTGTTGTGTCAGCAGTGCTTAGAAAGTAGTGTTAGGTGTGAAGGCAGCTTGGGAACTGGACAGTTCCAGAGCAAACGAACGACTAACTGGTTGAGATGCTGGTACAGTTGAAGCGAATGCTGCAGCTGTTGGAGAAGGTGATACTATGTTTGTAGATTTAGCCGGTGGACTTGGACCTTCTACTGCACTATAAGTACTAGTAGAATCTCGACGGTAGAACCTTTTTCGTTTCACCCGACGAGTAACAGCACTCCCTACTATATTATTTTCCTTGCTCTTTTTTGACTTTGCCATGTCAAGCTGTACCCACAACACAAAAGAATAAAATCACTCTTTAGAACTCATTGATACATGATACAGACAAGCAATACTTTGATGTAAGACAACCGTATGAGGATGGAATATGTAAGAAAAATAGGACAGCATGACATATTCACAGCTACGATGTGCAAACTAAGCAGAAGGATTTTCAAGAAAATAGAAGTAATGCAAGCTAGACACCATGTGAAAGATGCAACCAATATTACTCTGCCAAGTTAAAAGTGTCTTGTCATAAGTGGCAATTCGAAAAATTAGAAGCAGTACAACATAGAAATCAATGCAAGATGCAAGCACTATCAAACTGCCATGTTAAAAGCGTCCAATCATGAGTGACTGATTCGGGATACACAACAGCAGTACTTTGATGTAAGAACATGGTATGATAGATAGATGCAGTGTATTCTAGACACAGAAAGCCATGTCATATGCACATGTATAACGTATAAACTCAGCAGGTGCAATTTAATCAAAATAGAAGAAATACAGGCTAGAAAACATATGCAACATGAAACCAATTATCACACTGTCAACTTAGAGCAAGCACCTGCGATGGTGGAGTACGGGAGATGAACTCATCATGTAGACTTGGGACTTCAACTTCATTAGCAGTAGTAGTGGCAAATCTAGAGAGTCTCTGTTTGCGTCGGTGCGAAGGACCACCAACATCCCCTAACTTACTCTTTTCCTTCCTATTTTCTGATATTGCCTTATGAAGTCAAAACCACAAGAAGATGAATAAAATTAGCTCTGCATAACTGGTTGATGCATGATACAGACGAACACTAGTTTGATGTAAGGCAAGCGCAGGATAGGAGGATGGAATATATACAACAAAGACAGCGTTTCATATTCACACGTGCGATAGGAGGATGGAATATGTATGAAAAAACAGTAAGCGGAAGGCATTTCAACAAAATTAGAAGAAATGAAAGCTAGGCACCATATGAACATGCAACCATATCACTCTATCAAGTAAAAAGTGTCTCGTCGTAAGTGCCATTTCAACAAATTAGAAGCAGTACAAGCTAGAAGACAATGCAAGATGCAACCTACATCACAGTCCCAAGTTGAATGTGTCTTATGGGTAAGTGATCGTTGCAGGTATAAGTTGTAAGCTACGCAGATGCAATTCAACATAATCAGAAGCAATACAAACTAGACATCATAGGAAAAATGCAACCACGTATAACAGTTCCAAGTAAGAGCAAGCACCTGTGATGGTGGAGTAGGGGAGATGTGCTCATCATGTACATGTATGTTCTAGAAACAGGAACACGTGTCATATTCACAGGCATTATGTGTAAAGTAAGCAGATGCAATTCAAGGTAGAAGCAATACAAGCTAGACATCATACGCAACATGCAACCAGATACAATAGTGTCAAGTTAGAGCAAGCACCTGTGATGGTGGAGTAGGGGAGATGTGCTCATCATCTACACAGCTATTTTGACTGTCCAGCCTTGTGTTGTCTTGCGAATCTTGTTTGGAGGATGGCGGAGTAGAATCTGTAGAGACCCCCTGTTTGAGTTGCTCCAAAGGACCACCATCATCCACTGCCGGACTAATTTCCTTCAGATGTAATGATTTTGCATTGTGAAGTCAAACCGATAAGAAAAAGGAATAAAATTCGCTCTTTAGAACTCATTCATGCATGATACTGACGAACACTACTCGGATGAAAGGAAAACACATGATGTGAGGATGGAATATGTATGAAAAACAGGATGGTGTGACATATTCACACCTATGATGTGGTAACTAAGCAGAAGGCATTTCAACAAATTAGAAGCACTGCAAGCTAGACACCATATGAAAGATGCAACCAATATCACTCTGCCAAGTTCAAACTGTATGGCGTTTCAACAAATTAGAAGCAGTACATGCTAGAAATCATATGCAACACACAACCAATATCACAGTGGCGACTTAAAGGTGCCTTATCATAAGTGACTGATGCGGGATATGCAAGAATAGTAGTCTGATGTAGAAACAGGAACACATGTCATATTCATAGGCATTATGTGTAAAGTAAGTAGATGCAATTCAACAAAGTTAGAAGCAATACAAGCTAGACATCATACGCAACATGCAACCACATATAATAGTGCCAAGTTAGAGCAAGCACCTGTGATGGTGGAGTAGGGAAGATGTGCTCATCATCTACACAGCTACGTTGACTGTCTAGCCTTGTGTTGTCTTGCGAATCTTGTTGGGAGGATGGCGGAGTAGAATCTGTAGAGAACCTCCATTTCAGTTGCTCGGAAGGACCACCATCATCCAATGCCTTGCCAATTTCCTTCAGCTTTATTGATTTTGCATTGTGAGGTCATACCGACAAGAAAAAGGAATATCATTCGCTCTTCAGAACTCATTCATGCATGATACTGACGAACACTACCCTGATGAAAGGCAAAGTCATGATATGAGGATGGAATATGTACGAAAAAATGGACAGCTTGACATATTCACACCTATGATGTGGTAACTAAGCAGAAGCACTTCAACAAATTAGAAACACTGCAAGACACCATATGGAAGGTGCAATCAATATCACTCTGCCAAGTTAAAATTGTCCTGTCATAGGTGGCGTTCATCAAACTAGAAGCAATACATGCTAGAAATCATATTCAAGACGTAAACCAATATCACACTGCCAACTTAAAGGTGTCCCATCATAAGTGACTGATGCAGGATACACAAGAAGAGTAGTTTCTTGTAAGAACATGGTGTGATAGACAGATATAGTATGTACCAAAAACAGGAAAGCGTGTCATATTCACATGTATCATGTGTAAGCTAAGCAGGTGCAGTTTACATTAATTAGGAGCAATACGAGCTAGACACCATATGCAACATGCAACTAGATATCACACTGCCAAGTTAGAGCAAGCACCTTGGATGGTGGAGTAGGGGAGCAGAGACTTGGACCTTGTAATGCACTATCAGTACAAGGAGAATCAGTACAGATGCTCCGTTTACGTTGCTGCAGAGGACCACCATCATCGCCTTCCTTACTCTTTTCCTTCCTCTTTCTTGATTTTGCCTTGTCAAGTCAAACCAACAAGAAAAAGGAATAAAATTTGCTCTTCAGAACTCATTGATGCATGATACTGACGAACACTACTTTCATGTAAGGCAGCCGCATGATAGGAGGATGGAATATGTATGAAAAACAGGACGACATGACATATTGACAAGTATGATGTATAAAGTGTAAACTAAGCACAAGGTGCTTGAACTTGTTAGAATCGATGCAAGCTAGAAACCATATGAAAGATGAAACCAATATCACTCTGCCAAATTAAAAGGGTGCCCTAACAAATGTATTTGACCAAATTAGAAGCAATACATGGCAATAGGCTAGAAATAATATGCAACGAATAAAGGTGACTCATCATAACTGATTGATGCAGGATACAGAAGAGAGGTAGTTTCATGTAAGAACAAGGTTAACACATAGATGTAGTGTGTACCAAAAATAGGAAGGCATGTCATATTCACAGGTATAGTGTGTAAACTAAGAAGATGCAATTTACCCTAATTAGAAGCACTACAAGCTAGACACCGTATGCAACATGCAACCACATATCACACTGCGAAGTTAGAGCAAGCACCTGTGGTGGTGGTGTAGGGGAAGTGCGGTCTTCAGGTACAGAGCTACATTCAATATCTTGATTTAGGCTTGTTGTTTCTTTAGAATCATGTGGAGAGAATGAAATTGCATTCTTTATAAGAGTATTGTGTCTCATATTAACCCATGCGCGTGACTGTCTCATCAGAAGCGATAGACGCAGGATACACAAGAGCAGTAGTTTGATGTAAGAACATGGTGTGATAGGCAGATGTAGTATGTACCAAAAACAGGAAGGCGTGTCATATTCACATGTATAATGTGTAAGCTAAGGAGATGCAATTTAACAAATTAGGAGCATTGATGAGGGATACATAAGAAAAGTAGTTTCATGTAAGAACATGGTTAATAGAAAGACGTAGTATGTACCAAAAACAGGAAGGCATGTCATATTCACAGGTATAATGTGTTAACTAAGCAGATGCAATTTACCCTAATTAGAAGCATTACAAGGTAGACACCATATGCAACATGCACCACATATCACACTGCCAAGTAAGAGCAAGCACCTGCGATGGTGGTGTGGGGGAACTGCGGTGATCAACTAGAGAGCTACGCTGACTATCTTCATTTAGCCTTACTGTTTCTTGAGAATCATGTGGGGAGGATGACACTGCACTCTTTAAACGAGTAGGGCGTCTCACAGTAACCCACTCGGGTGTCTGTCTCATCATAACTGATTGACGAGGGATACAAAAGAGCATTTGTTTGATGTACGAACATGGTTAATAGACATATGTAGTATGTATCAAAAACAGGAAGGCATGTCATTATCAAAGGTATAATGTGTAAACTAAGAAGATGCAATTTAACCAAATTGGAAACAATACAAGCTAGACACCATATGCAACATGCAACCACATTTGACAGTGCGAAGTTAAAGCAAGCACCTGGGATGGTTGTGTGTGGCAATTGAGATCATCAACTGCAGAGCTACGTTTACTGTCTCCAACTGCTGACACTGCACCCATTAGAGCGCTCAAACGCTTAGTGCTTATCTTCGAATTACACTGGAGCGACTTCTGTCTTTTCTTTTCTGCATTCATCAACACTGCGTCAGAGTCTGAAATACCCATGCATAAAAAAACAATAGTGTGAGTATAGGTGAAGTGTGTTGTGATGCCCCGAGACCGACGCTTTATAAGACTTCCATATTTTCGTGATCACCGTGTGTTTCTTTTGTGCTTGCTCTTTTATTTTTGCATTGCATCATGTCATCATGCCATCATGTCATTAATCTTTGCATCTCAACTCAACTAATAAATTGCATAGATGGTTGATCTGCTTAAATCGAGGGAAGGGTGACTTCTCTTTATAACATATCCTCCCAATATTAGGGAGCTATAATAAATATTTCTTTAATTTGGAAATCACCATAACACACTTGCAAATTATCCCAATGCCTTTGTTATCTTAATTCTTGGTCTCTAACCTTGCCATATATTCTTTCATCATATTCCGGAGCTCCACCAAAAATCCGAACATTTTTGGACCATCCAAACCCTCACTTCCTATTCAAATCATTTGAATTCAAATCAAATGAGTTTGAATTTAAATCTTTTAATCATGGACTTTTCTATTTTCTCGGAACAAGCACATTTTTGTGAGTCCGGGAAAATTAACCGCGTGCCCAAATTCTTTCTCTAACCCTCTCTTCCTTTTTCTTCTCTCTAATTCGTTTCTGTTAAGGGAAATAAGAGAGAGAGCGAGAGAGAGAGAGAAGAGAAGCCCAGCTGGCCACTTGGTCCTCCCAGCAGGCCGGCCCATCTACACCTAGGCCCAGCGATCCCTATAACCCTAGCCCGACCGATCCCATCTCTCGATCCCCAGCTCTCTCCCTTCGTTCTCCTCCTGGCGCCGCCACTCGCAGGGAGGAGTTAATTGCACAGAAGTACCACAATTGAGGCATCACATGCAGATTGGTACCACGATTGCTAATTTTTACATGTCAGTACCAACATTGGTCCAGGTTTTTGCAAAAAGGTCTAAATCACGTATAAATACGTATTGACAGTGTATCTGACTGAGGGGGCCCGCCTGTCAGATGCCTATGTGGCAGTTTTTTTGCAGAAAACCCCCTAGCTTTATATGTAATCACGTAAATACCGATTATTTTCGCGGTAAAACCAGTACTAAGAGGGATTTTTTTTCATTCGCAAGTTTTCCACAGACTTGTTTGAAAGTTTCCACCGAATTGAACATATAAATAATAGTAACGAAAAGAAACGCGCGGGGAGGATTCGAACCCGCGACCTGCAGCCGGAAGGCAGCGTGCGCTAGCCACACCGCCACAACGTGGCTGTTGACAGGATACAAGCGATAATTTATTATACTAGAAAGCACACGCTAGGCCGGTAGCTCGGCCAAGCAAAGCCTGCAATATATTTTTTTCGTTCAGTTACACACTTGCTGCCCTTTTACTCTTCGTTCTTTTTTTGTTTCTTTTAATATTTTTCTTTATTTAGATTCGCGAGCTATTTTCCAAAATCCGATAAGTTGTTTTCAAAATCACAAGCATTATTTCCAAATTGATGAACTTTTTAATTTATAGTGAATATTTACTTAATACATGGTGAAATTTTTGTATTTCAAAAAACGTTCAGAAAACCCCCTTGCTTTGTATTTAATCAGAAAAGTGTTGATTTTTTTTGCGGGAAAAAAACTTCTGGGAGGCTTTTTTTTCGTTCGCAATTTCCAACACCAAGTCGGACTGGTTTGAACATTACCGCCACTTGAACAAATAAATAAATAAAAAGAAAAATCCCGCGACCAGCGCTCACAGTTCTGCGCCATGTTTCTAAAATTTATTGTGATTACAAAATTATTTTTAATACAAGTTCTGCGCCATGTTTCTAAAATTTAATGCATTTAAAATTATATGTTCATCTTTAAATGCATTGAATGCAAGAATCATTAAGAAACCAGGCAAAAGGTTCTTGAAACACATCGTGTATTAAGAAAATGTTCACCATAAATTACAAAAAGTTCACCGCGCATTATGAAAATGTTCATCATATCTTAACAATATCAAGATATGTTACAAAAATATTCAATTTGCATTTAATCACAAGCATTATTTTGAATTTGTTTCATAATTAATAAACTTTTTCACAAATCAATTAACTTCTTCACAACTAGTGAACTTATCAAAATCAATGAAGTTCTTTGGAAAATCGATGATTTTTTTCTAAATATGTTTGAACACGTTGATTTTAAGAAACACGTTGATTTTTTAAATAAAATTTGAACAGTTTTGATGCATTTCTAATATTTATTATGATTACACAATTATTTTTAATACATTTTGTCTACTTTTCTAGTAACTGCGCATTGAAATTATTATTTTTGAGAAACAAGTAACTGCGCATTGAAGAAAATACAATTAATACACGAGTAACAAAAAAAACTGTGTATTGGGCCTAAGTGAAGAGACATAAAATTTGGGCCATGTGCAGCCTAAGTAAGACCAACTTACTGCCCAACGTCTTAAAGCGCTTATGAAAGGTATCTCGCCTCATATCCGTCGCGTGGATCTCCGTGGCGTCGTGGCTAGTGCGCGCGGCTGTAGTCTTGCAGGTCGCGGGTTCGAATCCTCCTCGAGCGGGATTTTTCGTTTCTGTTATTTATTTGATCAATAAAACGCCCGGAACTTTCAAATAAGTCCGTGGAAAACTAGCGAATAAAAAAATTCCCTCTCAGTAGCGGTTTCACCGCGAAAATAATGGGCATTTACGTGATTACATATAAAGCTAGGCGGTTTTCTGCAAAAAAACTTCCACATAGGGTTCGAATCCTCCTCGAGCGGGATTTTTCGTTTCTGTTATTTATTTGATTAGTAAACGCCCGAAACTTTCAAATAAGTCCGTGGAAAACATGCGAATAAAAAAATTCCCTCTCAGTAGCGGTTTCACCGCGAAAATAATGGGCATTTACGTGATTACATATAAAGCTAGGGGGTTTTCTGCAAAAAAAACTGCCACATAGGCATCTGACAGGCGGGCCCCCTCGGTCAGATACACTGTCAATACGTATTTATACGCGATTTAGACCTTTTTGCAAAAACCTGGACCAATGTTGGTACTGACACGTAAAAATTAGCAATCGTGGTACCAATCTGCATGTGATGCCCCAATTGTGGTACTTCTGTGCAATTAACTCCACAGGGAGAGAAAGAGCAGAGCCATGCCTCGCCCAATACCCTTCACACCCATTCGGCCCGAATCCTCCTCGAGCGGGATTTTTCGTTTCTGTTATTTATTTGATCAATAAAACGCCCGAAACTTTCAAATAAGTCCGTGGAAAACTTGCGAATAAAAAAATTCCCTCTCAGTAGCTGTTTCACCACGAAAATAATGGGCATTTACGTGATTACATATAAAGCTAGGGGGTTTTCTGCAAAAAAAACTTCCACATAGGAATCTGACAGGCGGGCCCCCTCGGTCAGATACACTATCAATACGTATTTATACGCGATTTAGACCTTTTTGCAAAAACCTGGACCAATGTTGGTACTGACATGTAAAAATTAGCAATCGTGGTACCAATCTGCATGTGATGCCCCAATTGTGGTACTTCTGTGCAATTAACTCCGCAGGGAGAGAAAGAGCAGAGCCACGCCTCGCCCAATCCCCTTCACACCCATTCGGCCCCGCGCCTCCCCGTCGACCACGTCGCCTCCGCACCTCCAGCCGGCCATCGAAGCCCGCTCGCTGCCCCAGGACGTCGCTCCCCTGCCGTCTCCGGTGCCGCAGCACCGGAGCTGCTCCTTCCCCGCGACCCCGAGCCCCAAGCGCCGCTGCGCCATGGGCTCTGCTTCGCCCCGCTGCTTTGTACCCGCTGGCCGCCTCCCCCGCGCTGGTGACCAGCTCGCTGGAGCAAGCTCGTCGTCTGACACCTCGTGCCCAAGGACGCACCAGCCTCAACCTCCTTCCCTGCGCGTGAGATGCTCTCCTCCGTCAGCCACCTCGCGCCGGCTCCTTCTCCCTCGCGCCTGAAGCCTTGCCGCTGCCTGCGTCCGTCCACCACTTGCAGCTGCCAGAGCAGGACCTCCTCCTCGTGGCTCTACCTCCACTAGTAGCCTCCTGCTGCCTGTCTTATCCATGGCCTTGAGAAGCCCAAGCCACCGGGCGTTCTTGCCCTTGCACGTCACTGTTGACCCAAGGAGACCACCGCCAAGTCCAAGGACTATCCCCGAAGATTTTGGACGCGCCAAGTTCCTCTTCGGAAGTACTACGTCTACATGAAGACCCACCAAGTATCGTGGCAGCGAAGATCTTTGATGCGTCAAGTCCCTCTCCGACAATTGTTGGGCTACCATCCCGTGCATTGCACCAAGTTCCACGACATTGACGGCCCTACAAGTTCAATTACGGTTGCCGTGTACGACTACCGTCGACCCTCGAAGACCCCGTGGACGTCAAGTTCCTCGCCGTGACCCCGAACATTTACGGAATGTGTAGGACTATGAAACGTGTACCACTACTGTCACGAGAACGACTACTTCCACTACGACCCGTGAACGACTACTTACCTCGACACTTTTGAACCGCCTCGAAACGCATGCTTCAAAGGTATAATTACGAGACGACCGTCGTGGACCGAATGCATGTGTTGTATGAGATGCACCGTTTGCACCGTGTCTGATTTGTCACTCGTTTCCATGCCACTAACCCGTGGGAACCCGGTAGTCGGGAGCACCCCACCATCTCTAGCATGTTTCGCACATCCGCACGCTTCCTTTTGCACCGGTATCTTCATGAGCTACCGGAACCGATATGTTGCCGTGGCATCATTTTCGGATTCGTCGACGTGACACCCTTTCTTTCCGCCATGGTGACAAATGCCTCGTTTCTTGCTCATGCCAACATTTTCATAAAATTGCTTAAAACTTGCATATGTCATCCGCATCATGATAACAACATTTAAAATGTTTATATTTGTTGTTTCCATTAAATTGCTAAATTTGCATATGGGAATTTTCCGAAATTGTTGTTTGTTATTTCCGGCCTCATTTAAACTTGCCTAAATAGTCAGTTTAATTATGCTTCACCCCTTGCCATGTTTAATACCATTTAATTTTGTTGAGTAGATTAAACGGGAGAGAACTAAATAATTAAATGTGGTGTTTTGCCAATATGCAACTTGTTACATATTGAGCTCCACTTAACTTGTAGTATTGTTTGTTGCACTTTGCCATGCTTTGTCATGCTTTTAAACCGGACATGCATCATACTTGATTGTGCATCATGCCATGTTTATGTGATGGTTGTTTACCATGATGTTTGCTTCTTTCCGGTTGCGCTTCTCCTTGATAGTTTCGGTTACTTTGCGATTGTGAGGATTCGTTCGACTACGTCTGTTTGCCTTCTTCATGGACTCATTCTTCTTCCTTGCGGGATCTCAGGCAAGATGACCATACCCTCGAAATCACTTCTATCTTTGCTTTCTAGTTGTTCGCTCTATTGCTATGCCCCGCTACCTACCACTTGCCATATCATGCCTCCCATATTGCCATGTCAAGCCTCTAACCCACCTTTCCTAGCAAACCGTTGTTTGGCTAAGTTACTACTTTTGCTCAGCCCCTCTTATAGCGTTGCTAGTTGCAGGTGAAGATGAAGTTGGTTCCATGTTGGAACATGGATATTTTTGGGATATCACAATATCTCTTATTTAATTAAGGCATCTATATACTTGGTAAAAGGTGGAAGGCTCGGCCTTATGCCTGGTGTTTTGTTCCACTCTCGCCGCCCTAGTTTCCGTCATACCAGTGTTATGTTCCTTGATTTTGCGTTCCTTACGCGGTTGGGTGATTTATGGGACCCCCTTGACAATTCGCTTTGAATAAAACTCCTCCAGCAAGGCCCAACATTGGTTTTACATTTGCCTACCTAAGCTTTTTTCCCTTGGGTTTTCGCGAGCCCGAGGGTCATCTTTATTTGAACCCCCGGTCCAGTGCTCCTTCGAGTGCTGGTCCAACCTGGGAGATGTCCAGCGCCCCCTGGGCAACCAGGGTCTATGCCAACCCGACGTCTGGCCCTTCCGGTGTGCCCTGAGAACGAGATACGTGCGACTCCTATTGGGATTTGTCGGCACATCGGGCGGCTTTGCTGGTCTTGTTTTACCATTGTCGAAATGTCTTGTAACCGGGATTCCGAGACTGTTCGGGTCTTCCCGGGAGAAGGAATATCCTTCGTTGACCGTGAGAGCTTGTGATGGGCTAAGTTGGGACACCCCTGCAGGGTATAAACTTTCGAGAGTCGTGCCCGCGGTTATGTGGCAGATGGGAATTTGTTAATGTCCGGTTGTAGAGAAATTGACACTTGACTTAATTAAAATGCATCAACCGCATGTGTAGCCGTGATGGTCTCTTTTCGGCAGAGTCCAGGAAGTGAACACGATTCTTGTCTTATGGTTGTGCGTAAGTAGTTTCAGGATCACTTCTTGATCACTTCTAGCTTCACGACCGTTGCATTGCTTCTCTTCTCGCTCTTATTTGCGTATGTTAGCCACCATATTTGCTTAGTGCTTGCTGCAGTTCCACCTCATTACCCCTTTCCTACCCATAAGCTTAAATAGTCTTGATCTCGTGGGTGTGAGATTGTTGAGTCCTCGTGACTCACGGATACTATCACAACAGTTGCAGGTGCTGATGAAACCAGTGCAGGTGACGCAACCGAGCTCAAGTGGGAGTTCGACGAGGAACTTGGTCGTTATTATGTTTCGTTTCCTGATGATCAGTAGTGGAGCCCAGTTGGGACGATCGGGGATCTAGTATTTGGGGTTGTCTTCTTTTATTATGGTTCCATAGTCGGACCTTGATTGTACTCTGAATGATGTATGTTTAATTTATGTATTGTGTGAAGTGGCGATTGTAAGCCAAATTTCTTTATCCCAATCTTGTTCATTACATGGGATCGTGTGAAGATGACCCTTCTTGCGACAAAACCTACAATGCGGTTATGCCTCCAAGTCGTGCCTCGACACGTGAGACATATAGCCGCATCGTGGGCGTTACGTGTGTGCACAATTAGTAAAGTGTAAAGATAGCAGGTAGCAGGTCGGTGAGAAATAAATGATGGGAGACATATGATAGCTCTACAACATGCATGGCACACTAAATTACTACAGGATTCTATGAAAATAACAATCGACTGAAAGCAAATAGGTCAGTCCATTTTTTTTGCACCGTCCGATGTACAAAGAACGGGTAGATCGCCTTCATCAACCTCCAGCCAGTCAGTGTTGACGATCTTCCTCGAAACGCCAGCGACCACTGGCCCAGTATTCCTCCCCTGGCTGTGCCCTCCTCTCGACCTCACCACACTGCCGTGCTTGGCACCGCCCCCCTGGCCATCCATTCAAGCCCCGCCGACCTCCAGATCGGGCGCAAGCAGCTCCTGCACCCCACACCCCTATGATATACACCGATGCGCTGCTTCCCCGGGGAACAGGCGGACCAGGTGCTCCGCGTGCCTAAGCGGGTGCTGCTTCTTTTAATTGCAGTTCGACTAACCCGGAATTGAAATCCAGGCGGGCTACCGACCTCTAGCAAAGGTGAAATAGTAAAAGGGAGGAAACCTTGTGCATTTAGTATCACGAAGAAGATGCAGTAAGAAGCGCTCAACTAGTTTCTTTCCTGGGATGAATACGGTGTGAGCGGAGACGTAAGATTTGCACGAATAAGGGAAGAGGAGTACCTCTTTCTGTTGGCAGTGTTTTGCCCTCCTTCTGTTTTTCCGATGATCTTCTTGTTGTTCGGCGGAAACCAGAAGTTGTGGAGGACGGTGCAGCCTTGGACGAACCCATGGCCAAGTTGTTGAGTGTGGTGCAGTGGCCGTCTGTCGGCGGCAGGGAAGCAGATCCGAGGCGGCGAACGACGGCATAGAGGGAACAGCTCCGGTGCGGTGGACGGTTGCAACAGTGGAGCCACAGCAGTGAGGGGCAGGACGGCGTGGTCGGAGTGGTTCAGGTACGGCGCACGTCAGCGTCGGTGTCGTGGAGGCAGCTCTGCCTCGGCTTCAGCTGCTAAGTCCTTGAGGGCGTTGCGGTTGCGGTTGCGTTGGACGACGACGTCCGGATACCGGCTCCGGCATGATGGACGGAGGAGGCTGGTGTTTCGCGGCTGGTGGAGAGGGTGTTTTCGCGCCCACGGAGTATGAATGGGGAAACGGAGGGAGGCGGGGAACTAAGGGGGAACAATGTTTCGGTTTGAGACGCGCTTGTTTGAAATTTGGGGAAAGTTACAAACTTTGCCCCCATCTAAAATTTCAGACATATTGCGGGTTGGGGGTAGGACAGTCATGTCAGGTGTCCCAAATGTGGGCGGGATAGATTTCGGCCGAGCGCATGGGTAGGCGCCCATGGCGTACGAATGCTTCTCGGAGGCGGTTGAGACTGGCGTCTTGGTGAAGTTACAAACCTACCCTGGTTTAGACATTTGGACATCGGGCCGATAGGCTACACGGGCCAGAGTTAGGACAGTAATTTCCTACCACCAAAACATTAGTCTCGCGCGGTATCGGGTGACCAGAGGCCTATTTGGCGCTTCGTTCAATATTTGGGAGAAGAAGCATTAACGTTTTCGGTTCTCTTGAATTGAACTTTCAGGATTTGTCAAACTTCACAAATCTTTACTCTTGAAAATCCTAAGGCTACGATTATTTTGGAATGGAGGGGGTACATTTGAATATACATTGTACACGAGTATATATTAAAAATATGCAACTTACCTCAGTTCATGCATGGTTCCAGATATAATCTCCTTGGTTGCAAAAAAAAGTTAGATATGCGTATGAATATATATAGCATGTTCAAACTCACAACAAAGATTGATGCCCCCTTTTACATCTGATTTACAAATGCCATTATCTCGGGTTCAAATAGATGAATGCACTTCCTATGAATTCGAATCTTCAAAACCCCCTTTATGTTGAATTCGACATGTATTCTATTTCATAGCTAGCAATTTGGAATGTATCCATGCAAGTGACAAATGTATAAAGTGCTTCACACTAACAACATGGAGTGCACAATTAATGTTTATATATGAATTGCAAAAGCATCCATTGCCTGTATTTCAAACCGCTCTCACTCTATGGATCGATAATATGAAATAAACACATGCACATGCTAGAATTCAATAGAGTATGGGTGTCTGATAGACCGATTTTCGTCCATACGCAATTTGCAAAATTCATGATCTCATACAAAAACAATAATGCCATTTATATTTTAATTTAATGCGTAGAACCGCCTTTTACACGTAGATGCACTATGCCTCGCCCCGTTCTCACAAACGCGTTATATATCTCTCTATCTAACGCATAAGTGCACACACTTTATATGCATCGGGATTTCTCTTTCACACATGCTCACAATCTTTCTCAGGGTGTCGGGGTGTCTCAAGCACATGCTCTCTCTATTTCTCTCTCTCTCTCTTTCTGACTACTATGTACCACTCTTTTCACTAATCTCAGTTGGAAAACACTATTTCTCTCACATGCATATATACACATGCACGGTCTCTACTAGCCCTCTATACGCACGCACATTATCTTTAGGCCTCTCGCACACATTGCCCCCCTCCCCCGACACACCTCTATCTTAGTAGTTGGCAGATATGATTTCATCATATCATTCGGTAGGATATCCCTGGCTGTTAGGCTGGATGGTAATACGAGGCAAAGTTTTACCCTAGTTTGGATCGGACCCTTGCAGTTGAAGAAAGAGCCTACTCCTGGTACTGTATATTAGTGATAGGGGTGTGTACAAAGTACACGTGAATACCAGGCATTGTGCGTGTGTGTATACTATCGACGAACTAGCCCCCAAGCTTGTATAACATACTAAGGGCCTAGTGTTACAAATCATATATAGTCGGCTTATCACCAGTGGGGACAGAGTCCTCCGCGACTCTGGTAGCTTCGTGTTGTACGCCGAGTCCTCCACATGGGTCTTCGTATAACACGTCTCGGTCCAACATATATGTGGTGCAGGATGGAACCGACCCATGAGTCTTCATGTTGACCCACCACAACTAGAAGTGATGTGCCCACCACACCACACAAGCAATTGGCCACTAAGAAAATAAGCATATGCAATAGTACAACGGTATCTAGCTCACGATACGTCTCCATATTTTGTTGATGACACTGACGGACTTTTCATTTGATGCGTGCTCCATATTTTGTTGACGACACTTACGGTCATTGTATTTGAAGCGAAAGCACGATATGGTCACTGGACTTCAGAATAAGCTCATCACGATCACCACATACATTTTGTCGTGCTAACCAACATGTGGTTGGATGGTTAGAGGACAGTAGTTTCTCGAGCCCACCAAGGTTAAAGTCCCGGTGCTCGCATTTATCTTGTGTTAATTTTAGTATTTTCCGACGATGTATGTTCAGTGGGAGGAGACGTTCCACTCGACTACGAGGCACCTATGGTGACTTTGTAAAATCTCAAGATCATATATGTTGGCCCACTCTCTCAAAGGTGCTCATAGGGGTAGGGTTCGCGTGTGTGCGCTTATAGCGGTGAGTGCTTGCGCGTATATATGAGCCCTTGTGTCTGTACCGTGTTAAACAAATACATATCATGATTATACGGTCACTGGCTCACCCGTACAACTCCGTATTTTGTTGATGACACAATCAATTGACCAGTCAAACGTTCCACGCGGCGTAACTAGTGTTGCACCATCGGGGCACGTAACCGTGGGGCCCACCTGTCAGCCCGTATATGAAAGAAAGAAATGGTAGTTTGAGTTTGTACTGTGTTAATAAAATAGGAGTACATTTTAGGGTGATCATACGGTCACTGGATCACCATACAGCTCCGTAATTTGTTGATAACACGATCAATTGACCAGTCAAACGGTCCACATTCAGCAGCGCACATTACCATAGGGCCCACCCGTCAGCGCGTATATGAAGGACAGAAATGGTAATAAATTAGTGGTCGGTGGGTATTCGAATTCGTGAGACCTCTGGTTGGCAGTCACCGGCGGTTGGGGGGCGTTCATTGGGTGGTGGGGTGGGGATCCCCGGAGAAAAAGCTCGGCGGGGAGTGGGGCTAGAGGGATGGCCGGTGCAGCGGCGGACCAGCGGTAGGGAGTGGTTTCGAGGAGGGCGGGCCGGCCGCGGGCGGCGGGGTCTGGCGGTTCGGCCGGTGGTGGCTGGCGGCTTGGGGGGTGGAGTTTGATGATAAACTGGAGGCCCTTGATTTCGTATCCAACGGCTGGAAAATCTAATGACCAGAGATGAAAAAGTCAGTCGACTGACATGTAGCCTCACCCCGCACGTACACATGCATGCACGCAAGACACGCACGCATGTAGGCGTGCAACACTGACACGTACACACGCACGCATGCTGGCGTGCAACACTGACATGTACACATGCACTCACGAACACACGCACGTACGCACCCATGCATGCAACACTGAAACGTACCCTTGCACGCACGCAACACTCGCATGCCTGCATGCACACAGCACACGACGCAAGACACACGCTCTACCTATACATGCATGCACCCTTTGTTAAGGACATGGATTGTTACATGTATTAATCAATCTTATCTGTGATAAGCAGAACATTGATGTTTGCAGTGGTCATTATGAATCACAACGTATCAAACGGGCTATCATCATAGTAGGCTTATCTACATAAAAAAGATGACGCCACACTCAATGAACAATCATCGGTTTATGAAATGCCCGCTTCTGACCGCCCTGGCCCACCAAAGGTTCCTCTGCTGTGCGCTGCCTGCGTTGGGTCACTGACATGCAGGCCATGCACCCAAAGAGCTCACACATCAGTGGAAGAACGACGCGGTGTCCTAGGTCAGAGTCGAGGGCGCCACTCGCGGCACGCCCGGCTGAACACGCCTCCGTGCCGCATTCAAACGCCTCCATGAAACCCGCCCGTGTGGAAGCCGAGAAACCCACTCTAGACACACGTCCGTTCATGACCGGGCCGGCGTTAAATGCAACGCCAGCTGAGCTCCTCCCGTCCGCCGTCTATTTAATCTCCTATTTAAACGAGGCCAAACGCCGGCCAAGAATCGCACACCTCCGCCGCTCCCCTATCTCCTCCTCCATTTTATCCACTCTTACAATGGCTTAGGAAGAGTAGTTATTCCGCATCCAAGACGGCTGGGTAGCCCACCGGATAAGAGCTATGCAGCTCGTTGATCCACCTTCCTCCCCTCGTCCGACGGAGCTAGTTGTCGCCCCAAGCCGGCGCACGGTTCAGCAACTCGTCGCTCCAGGCCAGCTCGACGAGGAGCGGTGCATGGGTGTCGTTGTTGCCGTCCACACCGCCGCCTCATACCGTGTCTCCCGTTTCTGTGGCCGAGACTCCCATGCCGGCGGCCGCGCCATGCAAGCAGCGACAGAAGCCGGGTGTGCAGAGAGCGACGAGTCGGTGGCCAGCGCCTCCGCGTCCGCCACCATCATCGAGGAGAAGTAGAACACGGGAGGCCGCCGCCGCTTGGGTCCCATGAAGGCCACTGCGGAGGCAACGCCGGCGTACACAGCAGGTGTCTTGCCGGATCCTTTTGTTGTGAGGACCTTCGTTGACCCCGCATGGGCTCCACGGAAGAGGGGAATGTTAGGATGAACTCGAGCCGGTGCCGGCCATGGCGAAGTAGTGGCCGGTGATGAACTCGAACCGGTGCCGGCCACCATCATCTTTGGCACCACCCAATGATATCAGTTGGGCAGTGGGGAAGCGAGCCGTCCTTTGCGCTGAAGCATATACCTCCGGGGCTCCCGGCAGTCCGGTGATCATGCTGCTGGACATGAGGAACACAAATCGATCGGTGGGCGACCTTTTAGGCCGGGTATTATATACCCGTGCTGACCAGAACTAGCACCGCGTAGTTCATTTGAATGTAATGAAATCCATCATGTTTGTATGAAAATCCGGTATTTTATATGATTTCCGTCGTTGTTTATATGAATTATCAGTTTGTCTACGTGTTTGCGTGAATTTCGTCCGGTTGGTTGAGTTGCTGTCATAATGTGTGCGGCAACGGTTGGATGGCGTAATTTGCGGGTCGCCAGTCGGTTTGCGGGCGGCTCGGGCGGCGTTGTGGGACAAAAAAGCATAGCTCATGCGAGCTCGTCTCCAACATGCGTGCTGGAGGATGCATGACAGCATGAGCACCCGAGCTATTCCTCGTTCATTGGTGGCAAAGGCACCGGTGGACAAAAGGGTCGCCAATATTTTGGCTAGCCCGGGCAATATCCAAACAGCCCCTCCCAACAGATTCAAATCCCTCGTTCGCCGTGGAATTTGGCCATGTGTTGTTTTCATGGACTAGCAAGATGCCCGTGCATTGCACGGAACATCAAGATGCATTTTTTTACAAACTCCCGCATGCATGCAAGGGATAATTAATGTCCTCCTTTGCTAGTACCACGAGGCAAACACCATTAATATTGCATCGATTAGTGTTAGTGGCCTTGTATATATGCAAATTGTAATTTTGATAGTGGCCCCTTGTATATAAAAATGGAGGGAGAAAGATGAGAGATAAGGTGAGGAGGAGTGGAGCGTGCTGGTGACTGGTGGTCGGACTGGGCGGAGGCATGGGGATGGACGGCGCATTATGTCTAGGTTTGTATCTCTCTCACACACACCCACGTAGGTGGGGGACGTGCACGAAGAGAAGAGGTGCACACACGGCACACGTACTCCCGTCTCTTTCCCAACCACACCCGCGCGGGTACACGGTGGAGCTCATTTCTGTACGAAAAAGGCAGCCCACGTGGTAATTTGGCACGTGTACTGGTTGTCCACTTGGTGGAGGGAGGATCGTCTACCACTGGTGAACAAACAAATTGCGACTTGACGCGTTATGTTAAATTAAAAAAAAAGAGGCAAACCATGTGGGGCCTACCTTAGAGGCAAGGCTCTATACACTAGAGTACTTTTGATGTGTCCCGTCAACTCGCAGAACGAGGAGAAGCTTGCTTAGTACGCCATCTCCCCCGCCCACGGGCGCGGTGGCTTGCAGGAGGTGAAGCTTGCTTACTAGTAGTAGTAGTACTACTGCTACTACTGTACGCCTTTGCGCCCGCTCCCTCGTCCACGCGCGCGGTGGCTCGCAGCATGAGGAGAAAATTTTACTACTCCCTCCATTTACTCCCCGTCCCTACTACGTACTTTGGTTAGTACTCCCTCCATTTACTTATACAAGGACACTATAAAAAAATACATTTTGCATCTATAAAAGGCCACAAATAGTAATCAAGACAAAAGTTACTACTCCCTCCTTTCCAGTTTATGGCTCAATTTCAAAATCTCTCCAACCAAGGTAGACGGTGAGTGGTCGAATTAATTTTGTAGTTGGCACAAGTAATTAGTACGCTCGTTTTTCTCAAGAAGTTATGTTTACCGAGGCATTAATTAGAACAAATGCATGAATGACCACTAAATTTCCGTGAACTTGCACAAGCATTGGTTAGTTTCCTCTTGACACTACTTGCGTCGGGTGATCACCTCGAAATCCAACATGTAATGGTACTACTACTAGTATAGTAGAATTGAGACTTATCTAACGGGAAAATGAATGTTTTTTAGATGAGCCCTATAAACCCTAGTGGGTACCTACTCCGTAAAAACATATTTTTTCCAAAACTAAGTCGCTCCCTTTCATGAATTCTGTAATATACTCCTCCGTCGACGCTCCCTTTCATGAATTATGTACTTCCTGTCGCCGACATGTGGGACATATAGCAACTGGGTCGACATGTCAAGCACCAAATAACAGTGCAGAACAGCAGGGGGACGCACCCCACTCGTACCGGCCCAGTAGTAGTAATGAGCAATGAGACGTCAAATCACAATTGTTGGATCACGGGTTCCGGCAGACCCTTAAGGTTCGAACTCTGGGGTGCGCGCGGAGATTCTGCCCTCTACCTCTCCGTCTCGCAAAGAACTAACTACTGAAAGAACAACACAAGAGACACAGAGTTTATACTAGTTCGGGCCACCATTATGGTGTAATACCCTACTCTAGTTTGTGGTGGGTGGATTGCCTCTTGGGCTGATGATGAGGAACAGTACAAGGAAGAACAGCCTCGCGAGGGTCTGTTCTTGGCTAGGGGATGAACTGTGGGGGAGTTCAATCGCTCTTCTCTCTTTCTCTCTCTCTACTTGCTCTACTGATTTCTCGATGCTAGCTGCCAGATGCCTCTACCCTGGGGGTGGCTAGTCCTATTTATAGGCAAAGGCCCTGGGCCTCTTCCCAAATATTGAGCAGGAAGGGCGCCAACAATTGGCCAATTCGAAGGGGAACATCTGGTACACTTATCCTGACTAAAGTTGGTCTTCGCCTGCCAAAGGCCCTGTGGTGACGCCGTCCTGGGCTCCATGGTGACCTCCTTCCCACCGTTGGACTGGTCTTGGTCTCGTTGCACCGAAATGGGTGCCTTTGCTTGATCCTCTCGCCTGCGCTTGCTCCCTTTGCACCAAAGAGGAAAGGGAGACGCTGCGCGGGCTGGCGCCCGTCTGGCACCCTTGGTCGTCATGGCTTGCGTCATGGGCACCTCGTGAGGTACCCCGCCTTGATCTCTCCTCCTCCTCGCGAGCCAGCCTGAGGAGGCCGTGCTTGAGGAAGCACAGTGTCGTCCGCCCCGCGAGGCTTGGCCCCTAGCAAGGGTCTTGAGCCTCGTGTTGATGAAGATGGGCCGCGCTGGGCCCCAATTTGAGCCACGCCGCAGGCCGCAGGCAGGCAAGTCTGGGGACCCCCGTTCCCAGAACGCCGACAGTAGCCCCCGGGCCGAAGGCGCGCATGGACTTGGCCGTGCCGAGAGGCGAAAGGGCAAGGCCGAAGCGCCACGGGCCCTAACAGCCTGTGGCCTTGGGCGCCGCGTGGCGGTTTGATTGGACGTTGGCGGTACTGTCCACCCACGCTCCCTTATTCTACGCCGCGCTAGGTTGCCCCACAGTTGTACACAGCCGCCCCTCTTCCTGTTGCTCGGCCGTCTCCTGCTCTTCCTCCCTCCGAACTCTGACTCTTGCCTCCAATACCATCTCACATCTCCCCTCTTCCGTCTGCCGCCATGGCTCCAACGAAGAAAGAGAAGGGGAAGAAGCCTGCAGCTCCATCTCGCCCGCCGCCACCGGTGGCGCCTGCCGTCGGCCGCTCAATCATACTCAATCTGGAATGCCTGGGTAAGCTTAGCCCGGCTCTGGCCACCGCCTTCAACGAGTGTGGGAGGACGACGGCCTGGCCTATGTATCACTTCCCCACTGACAGGATAATCACCAAGGTTCACTACTTCGCCGACGCCTTGTGGGCGGGTTTGGTTCCTCCCTTCTCCGATTCTTCAATGCCGTCCTCACTCATTACCAGATCCACATGATGCATCTGGGTTCGGAGTCCATCGCCCTCCTCTCGGTCTTTGCTTTTGTTTGTGAGGCGATGGTGGGAATCCCTCCTTCTGTTGCCTTGATGCGCCATTTCTTCTCCTTGCATCTTGCCGACCCCACGCAATGCTCGTCATGCGTGAGCTTTGTAGCTTCGCCCGAGACTGCAGCCTCTGGTATTGACTTCAACCTCCCTCTGCCTTTAGCCGGGTTCCGTGAGCGGTGGGTGTACGTTGATGTCGGGGTGCCCAGCTCCCGGCTGGTGAAGCCGACATTGCCTGCTGTGCCCAATTCGGGCTGGGGCCAGGAGACGCTTGCGAGCCCCCGGCTCGCCTTCGTCTGGCACCGCTTCATGTCCTTGAAAAAGCTCGGCGTAACGGCGCCCAAGGTGGTGAAAGAGTTCCTATTGTGCCGCATTGCCCCCCTCCAGCGCCATTCTCGTCAAATGTGGGCCTTCAGCGGGCATGATGACCGCATGAGGCTTCAGGAAGACGACTTGACGTCCACAGCGCTGAGGAAGGTACTCTTGGTCCTGACAGGCGATCCCAACCCCGGCAGTATCCGGCAGGGTGGAGCTTTGTTGTACCTCTGCCAGAACAGGGATGACTTCGTGAGGCAGATGCCCCCCTTCGATGAGTGGGGGTTACGCCCCGTCGGCTTCCAAGGGCCTCGCGAGAACCCTGTGGTGGTGATTACCCTTCCGGTCGGCCTAGGCGGATCCTCCTCGAGTGGTGGTGCAGGGAGGCAGGAGACAGCGGGGGTCGAGAGAGCCGCTGATGATGTGACGGCACCTGGCGATGCTCTTGATGGGCAGCTCACGAGGCCCGTGCTGCCAGGGCTGCGGGTGAGGCGCTGCCACTTCCGACGCTTGAGGCCGAGGCTCCTGAGCCCCCGGCCGTGGCCTCTGGCGAGGCAACTCACTGTGCGCGCCAGGCAAGTGTCCTCGACGCAAGTAGCCTTGGTGCTCCGTCCTCTTCGCAGGTTGATTCCTATGCATCTCTCCTGGGCCGCTTCCATGTGGACTTTGAGGCCCTCCGGAGAAAAAGGGAGGCCCTGGGCGATGACTTCCCTTACCGCTTGCTGAAGCATCGGAAATACTTTGCTACCGATGAGTAAGTCTTCTCCTTCTCTGTTTCCTATCGCACTTGCCGCATCCGCTGATCCTTGCTCTGCAGGCCTCTCCCTACTGAGCTTGATGAAGCCGCCGAGTCGCCGCCTTCCTTGGCTTCGTCTCCTCCGCCGCCCCCGAGTGCCCCGAGCAGCACTGCCCTTGTGGTTTGGGCGAGCGACGGGGTGGACCGTCACATAGCGTGCGGCGACTCTTCTATTCTCGCGATCTCCTTCCGCGGGCCCTCCCTTGGCATAGGCAGCCTGTCATGGGCTTCTCGTCTGGTCGCGGGCTACGACTGGCGAAGGCACCCCTTGTGCCCTTCTCCTAAGGTCGGGTCGGACTCAGGCCGGGCTTTTGATGCGGCACGGCCGGCCGTCGTGAGGGCGCCAGCCCCCAGCCCCCTGCCCGGGGCCGGAGCGATGGTCCAAGGTCCTCGACGCCTGCTTGGGGCGGATGATGGCGTGGCTGATGTGCTTGAGCATGCTCGGGAGCGCCGCTCCCGTCATCATGAATTCCTCCGAAGGGCGAGTGGCGCCGTAGACCTGCTTGGGCAGGAGCTCGCTGAGGAAGACGCGCACCTGGAAACCGAGGGCCTGCGCCTGGCCGCAGAGTGGCGCAAGCTGGAGGCCGCCGCTGCCCTCGTGCGTCGTCAGCGCGACCTTGATGACGAGGAAGCGAAGGCGTCGCTGGAGGCTTCTCTGGCGGCTCGATCTCAGGCCGTTGAGGAGGCCCGGGGAGCAGACCGACAGCGAGAAACAGCAGAAGAACAGGCTCGGGAGCTCTTGGCTCGTTGTCGCTCGTTGGAGGAGCAAGCGGAGCTGCGCGAGGCAGCCCTCGCATTGATGAAGGTGGCTTCTGGTGACCCGGCTGAGCTTCGGAAGCGTGAGGAAGCGTTGGTGCTAGAAGCCGCCGAACGTACCCGCGAGTACGAGCAGCTGGAGACATGGGAGCGCCTAGTGACGCAGGTGGAAGATGATGTCGCCGCACGGGAAGCGCGTGTCCTGGAGGAGGTTTGTCGTCGGGTGGCGACAGCACGCCAAGGCCTCGAGCGTGAGTTCGAGAGGAAGCTGGGGATGATCCGGGTCGAAGCCGAGGGCAGAACCGCCGCCTTGAGGGCCCAACGGGATGAGGCGACGCGATGAGCCGACGCCACCCGGGCCGCTCTTGAGGCAGCGCAGAAGGAGCTGGCCACCTCCCAGGCCGAGGTGCTCCGCCTTCGCCAACGTGTGGAAGAGGCTGCGGCCGTCGAGGGTCGGAATGCCGACGAGATACGCCAGCGGCAAGTCCTAGAGCACGTGCACGGCCCCATGCTTACCACGCTCAGGGAGAGGGCTAACATTGCCCTGGGCAACATCTGCAAGGCTGCCATTGGCGAGCCGCACACGATCAACTACGCCGGCAACCTGCAGTTCTTCACCGCCGTGGTGACACAGCTGGAGGCACGGTCGGTCAGAGCCGATAGGTTGGTGGAGGAGAGGAGCCGTGCCCTGCTCGTGCGCGCCTTTTCCCGCGTTTTCAGCCATCTTCGGAACATGGACCCCCACTTCGACTTCGACGCCGCCATCGCCCCAGTCCCACAGGCTGTCCGGGGCGACCTGGCAGATTGGGTGGAGAACAACGTGGATGCTCTCGTCCGGGCCTTCACTTCGGATGACGACGACGTGATCGTGGCTACCGAGAGGTTGGCGTGGTGGATGATCCCAACGCCGCTGGTGGCGGCACAGACAACGAAGGCGAGTTCAGCGATGCCAGCGGCAGCTCAGGAGGCGCTCCCGAGGATGCATTGGGGGATTTGTCAGATTGACCATGTACTACCCCGTCTTTTTACCCTGCATAGATAGAACTCAGGTGTTTGGCCTGACGATTGTGAGAGCATTTTGGGAGGGGAAGCCCCTCATGCAAGAACTTGTATCCATTATATCAGACGTAATTAAATCGCGCGCGTGCCTGGCAGTAGGCTGGTTTACCCTTGTTCCTTGCTGGTTCCAAAGCTGCCTGCTGGAGGGCGCCGCGCCTTGGGTGCTTTCTGGTTGAAACCTCAGGATGTGGGGTCGTTGCAGACAGGAAACTTCACAGGCATGGGCCTTCTCCACAGGCTCCGAGCCTTCTTCCGAGCGAGACGTCTTCACAGGCATTCGCCTTCTTCACAGGCTCCGGGCCTTTTCCTAAACGTAATAGCTTCACAGGCACTTGCCTTCTTCACAGGCTCCGGGCCCTTTCCTCAAAGCAATGGCTTCACAGGCATTTGCCTTCTTCACAGGCTCTGGGCCTTCTCCCGAGCAGGACGGCTTCACAGGCGTTGGCCTTCTTCACAGGCTCAGGGCCTTCTCCCGAGCGGGACGGCTTCACAGGCGTTGGCCTTCTTCACATGCTCAGGGCCTTCTCCCGAGCAGGACGGCTTAACAGGCGTTGGCCTTCTTCACATGCTCAGGGCCTTCTCCCGAGCGGGACGGCTTCACAGGCGTTGGCCTTCTTCACAGGCTCAGGGCCTTCTCCCGAGCGGGACGGCTTCACAGGCGTTGGCCTTCTTCACAGGCTCCGGGCCTTTTTATGAGAAGACAATCTCCGCAAGCACCAAAGGTCACCTCACGATGGAGCGACAGCGGCAGTCAGGGCTGCGCTCAAGCTAGCCTGGCCCGACTCGCGATGGGCTCGCGAGGGGAGGCAGCCGTGGTGAGGTGGTGACCAGAACGCGAGAAATGGTTCAAAAGAGACCAAGCACCCCTTCCCCAAACACACGCAAAGCTCAAATTCAAATTCAACTTAAATCCAGCGGGGAAAAAGTTACAACCAAAGGGAAAAGGCAATGAAAGCAGACAAAAAAGGCCGCGTCCGGCACCTAATCTAGTCTTGGACGTCTTCTCACCAGCGCGGAGCTAAGTGCTGTCCACTGGGCGTGGGAGGGAGCCCCAGGGCCTGAGGCCGGCACCCCTGAGACTCCGGGGCGTGTACAGCCCCGCTCATTATTACGTGAGAGTGTCACGGGGCGGCGAGCTTAACAGGCACTGGGCCTTCCTCACAGGAACTGGCCTTGCTTCATATCGCCAGACGAGGGCCCCGCCTTGCGCCACACTCTAGTGCCACCAACGACGACCGAAAACCAGGACGCCGTCGGTGGGGTAGAGCGGTCGCCAGCGGTTCCCCCGACGACCACGGGTCCTCCGCCAGGGGCAGGCCCTCAGGCGCCTCCCCAGCGGTGGGCCTACCTTCTAAGAACGCCTTGCTCCGGATGCCGCGGTGGTGATGTAGGATCCCTACCCCTCTCCTGCAGCCCCCTGCGTCCTCCTCCTGAGGGGTAGGAGGCCGCGGGAGCAAAGCAGCTGCTCGCTGCGGCGACCTGCACCTCCTGTCACCCATGATTAGCGCACGCCTGCTCTTGAGGAATTAACGGTACCCGATAATCGTCGCCCCCAGCGTGGCCGACGGAGCCGTCCTGTGGCTCCTGGAAGGGATCGGCCTCTGGCGTCTCGTCTCCCCTGCTGGGGCTGAAGAGCGAGCCCTGCTCGCCCTCGTGAGCGTGCCTTTGGTCCACCATATGGGGCACGTGTTCTTCGGGCGCCGCCACCCGGAACGCTGTGCTGTAGTGCTCCATGCGCCATGCGGCGTTGCTTGTCGTGCCCACCGAGGGGTGGCAGCGCGGTTGCCTGCTGGCGCCGTGGGCCGCACCTAGCCCCTCTCCTTCGCGCGCCGGGGGTGGGGGTAGCGCCACCGCCAGCCTAGCGCCGGCGGATTCGCCGGTGTTGGGGTAGACCTGAGGCCCACGGGGGCGCGCGAGGCCTCCCCTTGCGCTGCCCTGGGCTTGAGGCGGAAGTTGGATGCAGAAGGGGTGAGCCCCCAAAGAGGCAAAGCCCAGGAGTTCGGCGACCCGTTCCAACAGCACGTCGCGGCCGCCTTCCAGCAGCCTGCACTGCAGCAGCTCCCGGGCCACCGTGAGCGCGGCCCTTGAATTCGCCTGCTCCAGGCGGGTGTACGGCTTCGTGGTTGCGGCGTGATTGGAGGCCCTCGCCGCCGACCGTGCCTGCTGCGGTGTGAGGGTCGCAGAGGCTTGTCCCTCTCGCAAGCGGCCCGCAGCGCCCTGCGGACCACGAGCTGCCTGAGGCGCGGGGTCGCCCGGGGCGGGCGGCTCCGCGCAGATGGGCCACGCCGCCCATGGACCTTGGTTGCCCGCCTGGTCGCTGGACATGGTGATGACGATGCGACGGGAGGCGGAGCGGTAGGAAGGCGGATTCCGGCGCACCCCTACCTGGCGCGGCAAATGTCGGATCACGGGTTCCGGCAGACCCTTAAGGCAAACCATGTGGGGCCTACCTTAGAGGCAAGGCTCTATACACTGGAGTACTTTTGATGTGTCCCGTCAACTTGCAGAACGAGGAGAAGCTTGCTTAGTACGCCGTCCCCCCGCCCACGGGCACGGTGGCTTGCAGGATGAGGTGAAGCTTGCTTACGAGTAGTAGTACTACTACTACTACTACTACTGTACGCCTTTACGCCCGCTCCCTCGCCCACGCGCGCGGTGGCTCGCAGCACGAGGAGAAAATTTTACTACTCCCTCCATTTACTCCTCGTCCCTACTACGTACTTTGGTTAGTACTCCCTCCATTTACTTATACAAGGCCACTATAAAAAAAACATTTTGCATCTATACAAGGCCACAAATAGTAATCGACACAAAAGTTACTACTCCCTCCTTTCCAGTTTATGGCTCAATTTCAAAATCTCTCCAACCAAGGTAGACGGTGAGTGGTCGAATTAATTTTGTAGTTTGCACAAGTAATTAGTACGCTCGTTTTTCTCAAGAAGTTATGTTTACCGAGGCATTAATTAGAACAAATGCATGAATGACCACTAAATTTCCATGAACTTGCACATGCATTGGTTAGTTTCCTCTTGACACTACTTGCGTAGGGTGATCTAACGCACCTCGAAATCCAACATGTAATGGTACTACTACTAGTATAGTAGAATTGAGACTTATCAAACGGAAAAACGAATGTTTTTTAGATGAGCCCTATAAACCCTAGTGGGTACGTACTCCATAAAAACAAATTTTTCCAAAACTAAGTCGCTCCCTTTCATGAATTCTGTAGTATACTCCTCCGTCGACGCTCCCTTTCATGAATTATGTACTTCCTATCGCTGACATGTGGGACATATAACAACTGGGTCGACGTGTCAAGCACCAAATAACAATGCAGAACAGCAGGGGGACGCACCCCACTCATACCGGCCCAGTAGTAGTAATGAGCAATGAGACGTCAAATCACAATTGTCGGATCACGGGTTCCGGCAGACCCTTAAGGTTCGAACTCTGGGGTGCGCGCGGAGATTCTGCCCTCTACCTCTCCGTCTCGCAAAGAACTAACTACTGGAAGAACAACACAAGAGACGCAGAGTTTATACTAGTTCGGGCCACCATTGTATTGTAATACCCTACTCTAGTTTGTGGTGGGTGGATTGCCTCTTGGGCTGATGATGAGGAACAGTACAAGGAAGAACAGCCTCGCGAGGGTCTGTTCTTGGCTAGGGGATGAACTGTGGGGGAGTTCAATCGCCCTTCTCTCTTTCTCTCTCTCTACTTTCTCTACTGATTTCTCGATGCTAGCTGCCAGATGCCTCTACCCTGGGGGTGGCTAGTCCTATTTATAGGCAAAGGCACTGGGCCTCTTCCCAAATATTGAGCGGGAAGGGCTCCAACAATTGCCCAATTCGAAGGGGAACATCTGGTACACTTATCCTGACTAAAGTTGGTCTTCCCCTGCCAAAGGCGCTGTGGTGACGCCGTCCTGGGCTCCATGGTGACCTCCTTCCCACCGTTGGACTGGTTTTGGTCTCGTTACACCGAAATGGGTGCCTTTGCTTGATCCTCTCGCCTGCGCTTGCTCCCTTTGCACCAAAGAGGAAAGGGAGACGCTGCATGGGCTGGCGCCCGTCTGGCACCCTTGGTCGTCATGCCTTGCGTCATGGGCACCTCGTGAGGTACCCCGCCTTGATCTCTCCGCCTCCTCGCGAGCCAGCCTGAGGAGGCCGTACTTGAGGAAGTGCAGTGTCGTCCGCCTCGCGGGGCTTGGCCCCGCGCGAGGGTCTTGAGCCTCGTGTTGATGAAGATGGGCCGCGCTGGGCCCCCATTTGAGCCACGCCGCAGGCCGTAGGCAGGCATGTCTGGGGACCCCCGTTCCCAGAATGCCGACAACAATGCTGTACCTTCCCAGACGGACGAAGCAACCATTATTTCACACTTCGGTTCACCATCATCTCAAACCACGTAGTATTGCTTCTGCCTCAAGAGGGACAAGCGCATCGCCTAGGTACATCATCACATGTGGGACCGCATGATAGGCCATGCTCCCCTGCCGATCGCTCGGTAAAATCACCTCATTTTTACTATACTTCCTCCGTATCTGTTTACTACATGGCATGCACATCGTTCTAGGTTGAGAATTTAACTGGCTATATATGTGATGAACAGTACTCTAGCCTTTTAAAAATTGTATACTTTTATACAGTAGTACTATCGATGGATTGCGCCATGGAGCAAAAATTGAAATTAAAAAAACGGTGGTACATATAGAGAGCGCTCGTCGCCAAATTATGCATATAGTACTATTAAAAAAGCTAGTACGTGCTTAATTGGGGTGCTAAATTCTATAAAAGAAATACTAGTAGTATCTACTTACTGAAGAGTTAAAGTAACGAGAAGAAACATGACATAGTTCTGCTGGGGGCTCAACACAACACACCCCTCAAATTAAACTAAGCACACCTGAAATTAAACTATGCAACTAATCCGGTAGACACTGCATTAGAAGTTTAGAACCACCATGAGCAACGACACTGCCACCTTACTCGGAGTCCTCATCCATGTCCTCGACATTGTCCTTGTCCCTCTTCCTGTTGGCCGATACTTCTTTGCTTGAACCGCACACTTGGCTGTTGCTCTTCATCCAACCCTTCTAGATATTGAAACAAAGGTAGCCATCCATTGCAGCGTAGTGGATGTGGTCTATATCTAGTACATTCCGCTGCCATGCATGACGATGAAACGTGTAATGAGGTTTCTCCAGTTTATGGTACGAAGGATGAACCATGGCTCCTGCCAGGGTCAGCATTGAAGGCTGACGATAGGGCACCAGCCGATTCTTATGGAGGTCGAAGGGGTTGCCTACAATGAGGCCTATCCGACCCAGGACTTCTTTGTCGTTCTTAAAGTCTACAGTAACAAATTTCATTGTTTTGTCCTTGAGGAAGTTCTTAAAATCCTGGCACTCAACATCGGCATGGCATATGTGGTAGACCAAGCAAACGTTATGTATGCAAACCTTGATCATGGCGGGCTTCTTCCTCTCTTCGTCCTTTAGATCCTTCTCTCGTCAAAGGACTGTGGTGTACTCAACATCTATCCCAGCGACCCACTCATCATCTGAGTTTTCGAACATGCGTCTGAAGCGAGAAACACATCCTTTCAACGTCGTGGAAGAACGGGTGTAGATGATGTCGAACTCAACGCCAATGATGGTTCTAACCTTGTACTCACCGCCGATCGTGGAGATTTGGGACGCCATGGATTTGGGAGGAGGGTTAGGATTAGTGGAACTGCCGTAATGTGAATGGACGGGATGACTAGGAGCAAACCGCCGTAGTATTGAAGGACGTGCGGGGACGAGTAGGAGCGAACTGCCAGCGTGCGAACGGCAGGGTAGTGGCTTTCCATTCTCCCATGATACGGGCTTCCAAGAGCCCTTGGATCTAAGATCGAACGGTTGGATGGCGTGATTCTAGACCTATGGGTGAATATCCTATCCTGGAGGGTTATTCTGCAAATTTTCAGCAACTTAGCATGCGACCGTTTGATCTCAGATCCAAGGGCTGCCAGCAGCCCGTATCATGGTCGCGCCTACCACGACCGTCGCGTCGCTCATGCGGTCGCGCCCTTGGAGATTTAACATGGTGCGTTAGGCTATCTGATGTTGGCATGTCATACATAGTCATCACTTAGTCACTCATACTACAACAAGGTTGGCTATAAGGTTGGCTATAAGTGTATTTTTTTACTCCTCTCTATCTCTTTTTTCGTACTCCCTCTGTCCCATAATATAAGAACGTTTTTGACACTAGTGTAGTGCCAAAAACGTTCTTATATTATGGGACACAGGGAGTACTAGTATTTATTGCATTTGCCAAGGAGTGACCTCTTCCAATGAAATGGTGTTGCTAAGTTTGCTTCATTTAATTAGCTATAGACTCAAAATTGCCTTTTCACCTAGGTACACGCGCTTAGCACTGTTTCTTCCTTGGTCACCAAACTAGTCTCTCTCTTCTTGATTAACTTGCCACATCCGACTTTATGCCTATGTGGCAAGCTTAAGCACCTATAGGAGCAAGTAAAAGTAAGTACAATAGTGCGCTTTACATGGCATTTTTTCATATGTGGAAGAAAGAGAGGCAAGGAAAAATTAGAGAAGTGGGCTATCATGCAAGAGCCAACCTCTACTACATGGTGGAGCATTGGGAGAGGCACCTGTATGGAGGTGGTCAGGGATCGGGAGACTCACGCTGGTCGTAGCGCCGCAGTTAAAATGATAATGGCAAGTCAAATAACGGGGCCCCACCTGCCCAGCAGTAACTCGCTGTCAAATCACAGCCCTACTTAGCAGCAGCCTACTCCCTCGTCTTCTCACGTCTCTGTCGAACCGACTTGGCGGAGCTGCCCCGCCTACCGCGCAGGAAAAGCCCCGCCCTCGACTTTTAAATACAACTACATCCGCTTAAGAATCCAATGATATACTTTTTGTGACATAGTAACTCATATTTAGTTAGTCAAATGGATGACCTAGAACTACGTGCAGGCCTTATAAACTGAGACGCCTAAAAATAAAAAAACCGAGACGGAGAGGGTAGTTCAGCACGTATCTTTTTAGATCAATATAGTCGGGATTCACCAAGGAGCAAAACCAAGTGGTAGGCTGCTCCTGTCGTGTTGGCGTAGCAACTCAAGCAGGGTTAGTCCACACACGAAATGGCGACACACTTAACAGGACCCCTTTGGCCGACATGTGGCTCATCGATCGTCTTGTTCCACGTGCGATGCACCAAATTACAGTTCGGAGCAGCGGTTGGAATTGGAGGCACCCCGGTCGTAGCGCCGCAGTAGTAGAAAATGAGCGATGAGGGGTCAAATCACAAAGCCCCGCCTTTCCCGCATTAAGCTGGATGGACGAAGCAACCATCATTTCACTCTAGGGCGCAAGAGCATAAAGAAAAGAGAAAACAATGATGCGTGCGGCAGCTACCTAGGGCACCCTAGGGTAGGGGTCTCCACTACAGATCCTTTTTTTGAAAGCGCCTCCACTACAAATCGGCTTCTCCCTCGTCCTCTTGAAGAAAACCGATGATGAGTGCGGCGGTAGGGTTTGTAGGAGTACTATGGCGTGCGGGGCCACGTCATAGTAAACGGGTTTGAGTCGACGCCTTAAATATGTGTGGGCCGCTTGGTTTTACGGGAACGAGGCAACATTTTGGGTTCGGGGACCAGTGGAGATATAGTACGTACAAAAAATTGTGGACGTAGGTTCGACCGAAAGGCAATGATGCATGGGCCCTGCATTTGATATAAACGGGGCCGCGTGAAATTTGCTACTCTACTCAAAACTAGTAAGGTACACATGTATTGAACGCATGAGATTTCGAAACCAAATTATGAATAAATACACACTATAGCATGTAAAGCTTTGAGTCATATATGCATGATGTAGATGTTCGTTTAGTTCTTATAGTTCATCTCATTCAAAATCAATTAGTTTTATAAAAATGTTAAGATTCATGGGGTTGTGCATTGTAAATCATAAAGTAAAAAACAAATAATGGCAATTTATTTAGAAAAAAATAATCAATTATGATACAAAAGATTCTAGAACAAAGGAGAAGTGCTTGTGTTTTGAGGTTTGTGCATTATGCTTAAGTTCAACCATGGAGTCTTCTAAATTGTACATGTGGCAGATCTGGTGGAATGTTGATGATTTCCAACGGCTAGTAGTGCTCGGATTTTCCTATCTCTGCACTGTCGGGTTAGCTTCATCCAGCGACCATCTTTCAAAGTTATTGGCACACTATATAGTTCTTGTGCCATAGTTGCATGTTTTGGAAAAAAGCTACTAGTGGGTTGTACTATCTATTTAGGAATAGAAGATGTATACATGGAAGTTGTAGGGAAAGAGATGACATGGAGCATCTCAATTCCTATGAGTGGGGATTGGAAAAGAGATGTCATTTGGTTCATATCATCGGAACTTTTCTATTGAATCTAGAGATGACATGTATCTCAATTCCTATGAGGAGGGATTAGAAAAGAGATGTAATTTGGTTCATATCATAGGAACTTTTCTATTGAATATACGCTAATGTTTATTTTCCTTTGAAATTAAGGGAGTATAGGAATCCATTCATATGAACCAAGTGGCTCTAAAGCTATAGAAATGATATCATGTTTATTTCCTTTGAAATGTGGAGTATATGAATCTATTCCTATGAACCAATTGGCTCTAAAGGAAAAAATCCTATAAAAATCATATCATGTAGAGTTCCTATGATATTCCTCGACACTAAAGGATGCTTGAAATTGTTGCGGGTGATATGATGGTCTTTCTTTGTAGACTCCTCACCCATCTTTATAGTTACCTCTCAAAGATGAATGAAATGATATATACATGGTATTCTACATGTGCAATTTGGTACACGAAAACTCGGTAGAAGTTTGCGAGGTTTGAATTTTCAATAAAGCTATATGCACTGCATTACAAAACGGAGGGAGCATACGGCAGTTGCTAATACTCACGTGGAAGATTTGTGTGTAGGAGGAGTGGCTGTTCTGTTAAATGACATGGCAAAACTGACACTGTCGGATGCCGATCTAACGGTTCTTACGACGTTCATCAGGAAAAGGCTTGTGGCGAACGTTTGTCGGATAATGATTTATGGACACATGCATTGCATTGGTACGTGCCCCCCTCTCTCTCATGCACACGCACCCTCACGAGTCACGACTCTCCCGAGTCCTCTCGCAGACTCGCACGTCGCACCCACCGTCTATCTGCAAGGTAGACGTCACGCACATATGTGTTCGTCACACCCTACCCTCAGAACTTCTAAAAAACAAAAGACGGCGCGCACATTTTATTTTAGCTCACACGTCACACACTTATACTACTAGTAAGTAGCGCATGCTTTGCATGCTTAAAATCAATTCCATCTCAATGTTAGATTTAGGACATTTCAAAACTTCACTATTGTTTATCACGATGTTGCAAACTTATCTAGTTTCCTGCCGGTATGTCAAACCATAAAGGAATTCAATAAGTCGACCATTGAGAGATGGGTTATTACATTATGAGAAGAACAATTATTTGACTATAAATTTTAGTTTAAAATATTTAATTGAAAATTTAAAAAACAGATACATACATAAGTCTGCATAAAAAAAAGTCTGGACAGATTTTCATATTTGTTTTATTCCAGTGTAGTTCATTTGAATTGTGATATGACAAAATATTACATTATGAGAAGAACAATTATTCCAGTGTATTTCATTTGAATTGTGATATGACAAAATATAAACTACTACATGAATTGATTTCTTGTATAGAATTTTCTTATATACAACAAAAGTTTTTTTGCGAGGTACAACAAAAGATTTTCTTTTCTTATTTCCACCCCTTCATATTTCAAAAAAAAGTGTATCACAGTGTTCCATGGTTGAGACTCTCTCGCTCCTCTTTCTCCATCCAAAACTATCTAACCATCCCATCAAATATGCATATCCCAACCACACCATTCTCCAAGACAATCAGTACCTTGCACTACACCCAACTCTAAAAACTCTCCCAAAACAACCTCGCTCCTTGATAATGCGATTATCACGTACGCCGCTGGGCACTCACGGGCTTCCTGTCCATGCGTATGCTCATCTCGGCCTGCTGCACACACACAGATGCACAGCGTAGCAAGCAGGTGAACTTTTCCTTAATTGATAGGCTGTAGATGGTTCTGGAAAATAGCAGAACCATCACTGCTACTGTAGATGTACTGTAGCTAGGACTGTAGATGCGAATCCCAACAATTTGAACCATTTGATGGACTATATCAACGGTTCACATTCATCCTCAGTCTTGAGATTCAAAACTTCAAAACTTCTACACTATATAGTAGTATAGATTACTCTTGCGGCGAACGTTCTTTGGGCATAGTATATTGTACTCTCACGAAGAGAAGCGGTGCAAGCACGCACTAGTTCTCTCACACCCACTCGCGGGTACACGTAGGAGCGCATTTTTTTAAGCTGGTACAACAAAATCACTCCACTATATATAAAAGCAGGAGCCTTAGCGCTTGCTTTACTAGGGTTCCTCTCGTTCACTCTCTCATGCTCTCTAGATCTAAGCAACACATAGGTGGCCAAACTCTCTCTCAGCTCACGGCTGGTCACAAATCCGGCCGGACAACCTCGACCGGGGCAGGGGTGTAGGTGCATCATTCATCTTGTCGTCGGCGGTGAGGGAGGAGACCAACGGCTGCCCGCGCGTCCCGATCGGTGGCCGTGCCGTTCTCTCCGAGAGAGCGCCGGCTCGGGAGGGCCTCCGACCCCTTCTTCCTCCCTGCGGTATTGTGGCCAAGATGCGTCCTCCCGACACCGTCTTTGCCACATGCCGACGACCCTCAGGTGTATATTCCTTCGAAACCTGCCTTGCTCTACTGCCCCAACTCCCTTCATGTGGATCCTTTTCTACTTCCGTCCGCTGTTCCAAAGCCACCTAGACTTCTACTATTATTAGAAGTAAAGCTTGTTCATACAGTCGACTCAAAGCGTTGGTTCAAACAGGGAAGAAAGTGGGAAAGCTGTAGCATGAATCTAGGACTTGGTTCTAAGAGGAAACGGGGGAAAGTAGTAATATCTGTCACTGTTTAAATAAACGTATTTCGTATTTTTGCAAACAGGGATGTATGTCTCCATATCGTTTCAGGATGTCTGTCTCCGTATCGTTTCTATCCGCGCAATCAAAAGCACACACCTCAGTTTTAGTACAACTGCGCAAAATGAGATGGCTATCCCTCGTTGTCGTCATCTAACCTCTCGTCTTCAAGGTATCCCTACATTGGTAGTAACTAAGGTAGAATGACCAACGCAATCTAAAAGAAGCTGATTCGTACGTTTTACTTCCTGATTGCAGTGCAGGGATGAGCAAAAACAACTGCATCCTAGTTCGGAATGCACTTTCTACCAGTTCATCCATGGACCGAGGACAAGCTGGCACAACTGCACGGCGGTTTTATGGATAGGTGCGCGGACAAGAGGCATTGTGGTCTGCTTATTTCTGCAAATAGCGGTGCTTAAATTTAGTGGAATGCACAAGACTTTCAGCTGGTCAGTACACTGCATGGTTCAGTTCAGCATTCTAGCTGAGACCACAATTATAATTGGTTATTCTGGAACGAGAGAACCTAACCTGGATGGTGGCAACAAGAAAAAACCAGAGTGAACTCCAGGAAATTTAAGCCTACCGGGAGGCCCTTTGCTCAGAGAAGCCTTGCTTGTTTTTTCCTGATTTGTAAACCTTCTCACAACTTTGTCTTTTGTTGTGAACTAGTATATGTTTGTTATGTTCTATGAATCATTGAGATGTATAAAATTGCTTAACTTATGCTTTTCAAGTTTTTTATGAAGACGAGTTTAATGTGAGTGTTCCACATGAGCGCTGGTCTGGCGTGTGACCATTTGGAATTTATTACATTGTGGCCTCAATTAGCTGCATGAACCACTGTAACAAGATACATAGTTGCTTATATGACAGACATCAGATTGTTGATTGTTAGCTGGTCGATACCCTAGTGTTGAAACGAGCTGAGCCAATGTGCCATGTTTTGCACAACTACTTACAAGTGGGGTAGCACCAACAGTGTTTACAAGTACTTATGTATACGTCGGCGCACGGTTCTCGAACGAGTGCTCTATTTCATCAAAACACACACTGCTCGTATGATAAACCGTGATAACTTATGTCTTACCATGCCATATTCATGAAAAAACTAGTGAGGACACATCTGTTTCGGCAACTATTATGATGGTTCTCACATGATTCACGGGCACACAAAAGTAGCAGCAGTTGCCATAGACGAATTCAAACAGAGTACTAGCCCTAGAGGGGTCGATAACAGGCAAGGTTCGGATAATTAGACACAATCCAAACTACTATTAAACACTAGCTGGGGCAACTATTTCATGCCTCGATCTAATTTGGGCTAGACACAAGACGGACCTTGCCATGAACATTATCGAGGACGTCCCGTAGCAGATCAATCCTGTGAACCTTCATGAAGACAACCTTGTGGCCTTGCCAATAATAAACTTGTTTGTGGAGGCATGCCACGTCATCTTCCTGCGTAAGCTTGACAAGAACAGTATGCCTCACAAACGAAGGAGTAGCTTTGAACTTCTTGTGCTTCAGTACACCCTGGACAACACGCCTGACAACAGTGAGGCTGGAATACAACTCTTCATTGGCATAACCGCAAATGGCTTCCAGGATCCAACATCCTAAGAACTCTGTTTTCTCAGTGCATATATTCAGGTCCTCCGCCTCATAGCGAGTAACATGTACAACCACACAATCCTTGTCTGCATCAGGGCTCTAATTGAAACAGAAATAAATTCTGAATTACTTTTCAGTATAAGAAACACAAGTTATTTAAACCACTATGTATAGCATGGCATCGAAGCTAATAAAATTTTGCATTATTAATCACCACATACTTCCTTTTCTAAAAAACATCACCACATACTTAAAAAACCACAATCGAGATCGGCAAAGAAGGAAATCACCTTGGGCAGCTCAGCGGGGGGGGGGGGACACATCCTCGAAGGGGGAAAACTGCTCCTGCAGTGCCACGGGGGCTATAACCTCAAACGGGGCGTTGACCATCTCAGTAGTGGCCGTGAGCGTATCTGGGGTCGGCTCGGTGGTTGCCTCCATCTTCTTGGAGCTATCTGTCTTGTGGGGATCAGCCTCCCGCGTCTGCTCCAATATCGGCAAATCTTTGCCTGGTTCTCCTTGGTCCATCATGAAACTGACGAATACTAGGAGACCACTGAAAGGAAAACACAATCGCAATGACAATGAAACAAAAAAGAGAGTGAGGATCGGTTACTGCTTTGCAAAAGTTCTTTTTTCTCTGAACAAAAATATACCAACATCACGGATCCGCTTACCTTCCCTTCGTTCGGAGAGAAGAAAAGTGGCAGATGCGAGTGTTGCCTTTCTTGAAGACGGTGAGGGAGAAGGGGATTCAGCGAAGAGTGAAATGATGGTTGCTTCGTCCGTCAAACTTAGACTGCGGAGAGGTGGGGTTTTGTGATACGATGACTCGTTACTGCCGCACTACGACCGGGGTGACTCTCCGCCTGCATATTGCCTTCTAATTTGGTGGATGGCATTTGGGCCCGCGCGCTGCTTGGCCCACATGTGGGTGAACAACAGTATAACGGCATTCAGTAGAGGGAGACATTTCAATGACCTAGGAGGAGCTAGAAGCAGTAGAGTGTCTCCACTGTACTAGTAGTAATTGTTTTTCTGGGTAGCTGTAGAGTGTCTCCATTGTACTAGTAGTAATTGTTTCTCTGGGCCCAAGACAAAACAGCCCATCCACACTAGTAAATAGTAAAATCAATTCAAAATCCCATATATTTACTGAATGAGAGGCGCTACCCACACCCAGCACACCCCACCCCCAAACATGGGTGCTCTTCTTCCTCCTTGCTCCAACCCACCTCACGTCAGCTCGCTCTACTCATACCCCCAAATTGCTCACCTCACTCCTATAGAAAACCCCAGCTCCCCTTCTTCTTTGCTCGCACTACAACTAGGCTCGTCATTCGTTACTCTGCTCAATCCGTGAGCGCAACGCGACGCCCTCGAGGAAAATGGAGTCGGCTGACCCCAGCGCCAAGAAGATGAGGCTCCCGCCAGCGGCGATGCCTGTTGTAGATCCCACACCCGGCAGCGCGGGGAGAAGCGGTGACCCCGCCCCCACCGGATCCCAGGAACCCGTAGAATCTCGGGTGGACCGCATCAGCAATCTCCCAGACGCCGTCCTTGGGGAGATCATCTCGCTTCTCCCCACCAAGGATTGCTGCCGCACCCAAGTCCTCTCAATTCGGTGGCGCCCTCTATGGCGCGCCGTGCCCCTTAATCTTGACTGTCGTCAGCTATCTCTCTTCAATGATTTTGAAATCCCCAGAGCCATCATCTCCTCCCACCAGGGCTCCGTTCAAAGCCTCTGCATCCCGTCATGCTACCTGAGCAAGCATACCATGCCCTGCACGGTGGACACCTGGCTGAAATCCCATTAATTCACAGAACTACAGCTGCTTGAGTTCTACTATTCCCCTAGAATTCACATACCACATACCGAACGCCATGAACTTGTGCCCTCAGCACCGATGTCCATCTCGCGGTTTTCGTCCTCTCTCCACACCGCCACCTTTGCGTTGTGCTACCTACCAGACAATCTGGTCGTAAACCTTCGACTCCCACTTCTGAAGAAACATTCACTTGTGCGGGTTCGTATATCGGAGGCCTCATTGCACAGCATCATCCACTTCAGTTGCCCTACGCTGGAGTGCTTGGTGCTTGTTTGCACAGTTAGAATTGGTAGTCTCCAAATAAAGTCGCCTAACCTTGTAAGAATTGGAATTTCTTTTGATGGAAGGCAGCTCATCATCCAAGATGCCCCTTCACTTCAAAGGTTGATCCTTGATTCTAGTTATTCACCATTGCAAATATCCGTCCTCTCCGCGCCTAAACTGGAGACCTTGGGTGTAATACATGATCTCTGTGCTCATTTCAATATGGTGTTTGGCTCCATAGTTCTTCAGGTACTTTATATTATCATCTACACTTGTAACCATAAGCTGCATTTTAAATTTCTGCGCATAATTTATATATCATCTTGGAGTACACATTTTGTACTAATATTATGTTCTATGCTCAATGAAGAGTTTCTCCATGGATGGCCTATCAATGGTGCTGGATTCTGTCAAGATCTTATATATGCAAATGAATAGTTTTGATCTAAACAAGATTATTGGCTTGCTGCAATGCTTTCCATGTCTGGAGAAGTTGTATATAAAGGTGATAATTTCATGCACATTGGAAGCCCGCATATAGTGTACTAGAATTAACCGTTTAGCTGTTGCTCTTTCGACACTCTTCTTTTAGACCTTAATTGTTTTCAATCTTCATGTCTATTTAGGCAACAAGACGGGGTAAGAAAGTTATAACCAATCAGTGAATTCGTAAGCATCAGGATTTTCCCACTTCTCATGAGATTCGATTGAAGACAATAACGCTAGAACGATATGTAGCCAACCGTGCAAACACAAGATTTGTCACATTCTTCCTGCTGAATGCGAGGTTACTATTGTCCATCAGGCTTAAGTTTATCAGCAGCATGGTTTTAACGGATGGGTATGTCGAAGAGCAAAAAAAGGAGTTTCAGGTGGGCAAAAGAGCTTCTGAACGTGCCAAGCTTATATTTACAACATATTGTGGTCATAATCCAGTAAATTTTATGACCCAAGATGTTCATTCTATGGACCTGACCGATCCATTTGACTGTGACTGCTGAAAACAATGCTGGAGTTAGATGTTGTTACCCTTTTCAATATGGTTTTTTTTGTAAACCTGATGAACAATTAACCCTCGTGCTTTTTTACAGTTTGTAAGGTGGAGTTAGATGTTCCTGCCCTTCTCAACTCGGCTGTGACTGTCATATTTTCTTTGAAACAAGGCAAATGGCTTGCCATTCGTTTAATATAGAGTGAAATATTGTAACAAATCCCAACCAAGGGAAATAACATCACTCTCCCGGTTGCTTGAACTCACTGTGCAGTACAGAAGCCAGGTGATTAGCCCCCACCAGCACCCACAAACTTATTTCGAACTAGCACATCGAATGCGTTGTAAATTTTCATAGGAAAGGCTGCATGACCGTGACAGATTTGGATTCTGACATTTGGGACCCGCGAGGAAATAGCCTATCCAAGGTGGTGTCGACTTACTAGCCAGTCAACAAACATTCTGCCTACCAGCCGTTGGATTGACATCCAACATTTGTCGTGTATCTTCTATCTCTTGTCTTCTTCTTCCTCCAGCCGCCCAAACCAAACCACCCCGTCGGCTCTGCCGGCTCCCGCCTCCCATGGCTGGCCGCGCCTCTGCCACCCTACCGTACGTACCCTCCAACGCTGGCCAGTCCCTCCCTCTATTCCCCCACACGTCTTCTTATTCTCCGGCGACGTCAGCCCCAACACGCACCCGCGCCCGAACTAGTCAATCCTCGTACTCCCCTTCGCCTGTGACTGGACCGACGCATCTTCAACGGCTCCTATTCGTTCCGTCTGAGGCCTCGCCGTCGTCCTCCGCCTTGCGGCCTTGGTTCGCTCGCCGTGCGCAGTGCTCCGCCCTCTTGCATTGTCAATGTCGTCAACAACCGAGAGGAACAAGGAGATGAATGTATGTGGAGAGGATGACAGTAGGGACCCACCAGCATCATGGTAGTACGCAAGCAAGTGCCTCTATAGTACAAGCCCAAAAATATGGTTCCTCCTAATGGTTGGACATCTGGGGCTCACGCCATTGTCAACGTAGTCAATAAACGAGAGAGTTACACTACGAGCGGCTGACACCAGGGACCCAGCAAGTCGCGCAGTTTTTTTAGAACAAGCAGTTGTTATTTATACTAGTTTTAGCGATGAATCTGGGTAACAACGGGGCTGTGCGGGGGCTGTGGCCCATCTAGCCAGGGTTTTATTTATGTTTACCACATCATGAACCCAGTTGTGTTTTTTTCTTGCTGAAAATGGCTAGCCCAGTTCTATTTTTTTAAAAGAAATACCCAAACAAGGCCTACTTGCTTTATCGGCCCTGCTGGGCCGCAAATCTTTCAAGACGAGGAGAGTTTCATTCTGTTTGCCTAGAAATGGGTTGTACATTTTTAAAACACATCAAACCAGGAATTAGTTTCAATTTTTTTTATTACAAGATCTTAAATTATTTGGATTTTATATTTATATAAATTATTTTTCAAAATATTTTGAATGTGAATCGATATTTCTGGATTAAAAACAGTTGACCGCACCGAAATATGTGAAATTTCCTATACTTTTTAACCGTGGCCACAATATGGGGTGTAATGTTAACAAAAAGAAGATGGGCTCCAAAAAATTCTTAAGAATTAGCAAATGGGCTGTACATTATTAGAAATAATGGCAAATGGGTAGTATGCTATTTTCCACGGATTTGAGGCTGACTTGTGCGCCTACTACAGGTTGACGCGTATGCTTACATAAAAAAAAAAGGTTGACGCACACGCAACGCCCTGTGAACTTAGTCAACACATGAGAGCAGTGACTGTTGGATGTCCATCCAATGGCTGTCATGCTTCTTCAATCTCTGCTCTTCATGCTCCAGGCGCTCAAACAAGCGCCGGTGGGACTGCCTGCTCCCTTCCCATGCGGCCGGCTATGCTGCCACGCAGGCCTCACGACCCCACCATACTCGCATCGCTGGCCTACCCACACATGTTGTTATTCTCCGGCGACGGCAAACGAACCAGTAAACCCTCGTACTCCTCTGCATGGGAAACAACTGCCGAGTATTCCCTGGCTCCGTGTCGTTCCCTTCCTAGGCCTCGCCGTCGTCCACCGCCCTAGTGCTCTCGGCGTGGCCTGGTCAACATGGTCAATGAACGACATCCATCGGAAGTGGACTGTACGTGGAGAGGCTGACAGCTGGGTCCAGGCCACACACAAGGAAATGCCTCCTTATTGCGCGCAAAATAATGATTCCTCCACCTGACAGATAGGACCCACAGGAAGGGCCTCTGTATTTCGCGAAAAAAATGTTCCCCCCGCTGACAGGTCGGACCCACCAGCTATATCTTCGCACGCAAGGAAGTGCCTCCTTATGATGTCCATCCAACCGCCATAGTGCTTCTTCTATACCCCTACTAGCTGGGACCCACCATATTGTTGGGCTAACTTGTGGGCCTACTAAGTTGACGGGGACGGAGGGCTTTGTCAACTTAGTCAATACTCCAGTGACCGTATGATGTCCATCCAACCGCCATAGTGCTTCTTCAACCTCTGGTCTTCTTGCTCCAGCCGCCCAAAGCAGCGCCGGTCGTGCCGCCTGCTCCTGCCTCCCGTGGTCGGCTGTGCTACCGCGGAGGCCTCACTGCCCCCATACTACTGCCAGCACTGGCCAGGCCATCCCTCCACTCACCCACGCCCCCTGTTATTCAGCGGCGACGGCAGCCTCACACCGCAGCCGAACCAGTGAGCGCTCGTACTCCTCTCCGTGTGGGCATCCACTGCCGCGTCTTGCCCGGCTCCGCGTTGTCCCCTTCCTAAGCCTCGCCGTCGTCCACCGTCGTGGTGCTCTCGGCGCGGCGTGGTCAATGTGGTCAACGACCGACTTCCATCAGAAGAGTACTGTACGTGGAGAGGCTGACAGCTGGGTCCACGGCAGCCGCAAGGACGTGCCTCCTTATTACGGGGAAAATAATTATTCCTCCACCTGACAGCGGGGACCCACCGGACAGGCCACCAGTATTTTGCAAAAAAATCGTTTCCCCCTGACTGCTGGGACCCACCGGACGGGCCACCGTATTTCGTCAAAAAAACGTTCCCCCCGCTGTTAGCTCGGACCCACAGGAAGTGCCTCCTTATGACGCACAAAAAATGAATACTCCCCCGGCTAGCTGGGACCCACCTTGGTGGGAGGCTGACTTGTGGGCCTACTAAGTTGACTGGGACGAAGGGCTTAGTCAACTTAGTCAATATGAACGATTCTAGCTCCAGTGACCGTACGATGTCCATCCAACGGCCGTAGTGCTTCTTCAACCTCTGGTCTTCTTGCTCCAGCCGCCCAAAGCAGCGCCGGTCGTGCCGCATGCTCCTGCCTCCGTGGCCGGCTGTGCTGCCGCAGAGGCCTCACCGCCCCCTACTATTCCCACCGCTGGCCAAGCCCTGTGGCGACGGCAGCCTCACACCGCAGCCGAACCGGGGAACCCTCACACTCCTCTCCGCGCGGGCTTCCACTGCCGCGTCTTCCCCGGCTCCGCGTCGCCCCCTTCCTAGGCCTCGCTGTCGTCCACCGCCGTGGTGCTCTCCGCGCGGCGTGGTAAATGTGGTCAAGGAACGACTTCCATCGGAAGAGTACTGTACGTGGAGAGGCTGACAGCTGGGTCCATGGCCACAGCCTAGTTTTTTTGTGATTTGCCAAGTAAGTCGCTTTGTCAGGCCTTTTGGTCTACAAATCTTTCAAGACGAGGAGAGCTTTCATTCGGCTGGCCGAGAAAATGGCCCATCAGTAATTAGAAATGGGTTGTACATTTTTAAAACACATCAAATCAGCAATTAGTTTCAAATATCTTTTTTTCATTTCAAGATTTTAAAGTACATTAATTTTTATGCGTGGAGAATTTGTTGGTTTTATATTGATATACATTTATTTTTAAAATCAGTTTGAATGTGAGTCGAAATTTCGGGATTAAAAACAGTTCGGACCGCACTGAAATATGCAAAACTTCGTATATTTTTTTAACCGTTGCCACAATATGGGTTGTAATGCTAACAAAAAGAATATGGCCTCCAAAAAAACCTTAAGAATTAGCAAATGGGCTGTAAATTATTAGAAATAATGGCAGATGGGTTGTATGCTGTTTTCCACAGATTTGAGGCTTTCCTAAAAAGAGGTTGACGCACAAGCACAGATTGTTGGATGTCCATCCAACGGCCGTCGTGCTTCTTCAATCTCTGCTCTTCCTGCTCCAGCCGCTCAAACAAGCGCCGGCGGGACTGCCTGCTCCCTACTCCCCGCGGGCGGCTGTGCTGCTGCGCAGGCCTCACCGCCCCGCCGTACTCCCATCGCTGGACTAGCCATCCCTCTACTCACCCACACCTGCTATTATTCTCCGGCGACGGCAGACGAACCAGTAAACCCTCGTACAGTCGCACTCCCCTCCGCGTAGGAAACAACTTTCGAGTCTTCCCTGCCTCTGTGTCGTCCCCTTCCTAGGCCTCGCCGTCGTCCACCGCCGTGGTGCTCTCAGCGCGGCATGGTCAATGTGGTCAACGACCGACTTCCATCAGAAGAGTACTGTGCGTGGAGATGCTGACAGCTGGATCCACGGCCGCAGCAAGGAAGTGCCTCCTTATTATGCGCAAAATATTCCTCCACCTGACAGCGGGGACCCACCGGACGGGCCACCGTATTTCACGAAAGAAACGTTTCCCCCCTGACTGCTGGGACCCACCAGCTACACCTTCACACGCAAGGAAGTGCGTCCGGGCAAAAAAAAACAAAACGATTCGCCCCCCTGACTGCTGGGACCCACCAGCTACATCTTCTCATGCAAGGAAGTGCGTGACAGTCGGGACCCACCTGGTCGAAGCGTATGTAGCGTTGTCATTCTGGTCGCGAACGTGTACGTACATATATACTGGTGGATGTAGAGGCGCACACGTGTCGTAGTAGAGGCGCGTACGTGTCGTAGTAGAGGCGCACACCTAGCATGTACACGTACGTACAACGGCCAGGGTGCAAGAAAGAAAATACGGCCACGTATGTGTACATACGGGCGGGGTCTCGAACGCCTACTCGCACATACGTACGGTCAGGGCTCGTGTACATGGCTGGGTCGGAACGGAGAAATAGCGTCGTCGTCGTGTTCATGGGGAGGCAACGGAATGCGTCTTGTTCATGGGCAGGCAACGGAATGCGCCGTGTTCATCGAGAGGCAACGAAACGCGTGGGAGCCAACCGACTGGGTCGGAACAGAATGCGTGGCCGTGTTCATCGGGAGGGCTTGGACGGAACAAGCGATGGAAACGAGGCCTGGCGTACCGCAGAACGGAGGAAACGGACCTCCTATGTTCGGAACGGGGTCCTATTGATCGGGAGGTGTCTGGCGTGCCGCAAAACGGAGGAAACTGACCTCCTACGGTCAAAAAGGGGGTCCTGTTGATCAGGAGGGGGTGGCGTACGGCAAAACGGACGAAACGGACCTCCTACTGTCGAAACGGGGGTCCTGTTGATCGGGAGGGGTGTGACGTACTGCAAAACGGACGAAATGGACCTCCTACGGTCGAAACGGGGGTCCTGTTGATCGGGAGGGGTATAGCGTACCGCAAAACGGACGAAACGGACCTCCTACGGTCGAAACGGGGGTCCTGTTCATCGGGAGGGGTGTGGCGCACCGCAAAACGGGACTCCACGGGATACTGTTCATCTCCACCGTCGACCTCCTCCAGCCTCCACGGGCTCCTGTTCATCCAGCCTCCACCGCGCGCTACTCCACCGGCTACTGTTCAACCACCCCTCCCTCGTCTACTGTTCATCCAGCCCTCCACACTACGGGGTCCTGTACAACCACCCCACCACCGTCTACTGTTCATCCAGCCCTCCACACCACGGGGTCCTGTTCAACCACCCCTCCACGGGCACCCCTCCACCGTCTACTGTTCATCCAGCCCTCCACCACACCACGGGGTCCTGTTCATCCAAAGGCAACGCCACCGCTCACTGTTCATCCACCCCCCCCCCCCGCAACGCTCACTGTTCATCCAATTGATCGGCTTCAGTTAGCAGCAGTAGTGAAGGAATCGCTCGATCGGGTTCAGTTAACAGCCAGCGATCGATCACTCGGGTTCAGTAACATGTAGCCTGCACTGCAATCGCTTGGGTTCAGTTAGAGCCCAACGCCTCGCTCGGCTTCAGTTACAGCCAATGCCTCGCACACACGCATGTACGTGTACGAGAGAAACGCGCATCAATCGGCGCCCGACCTCCCGCCGTAACCGGGAAGTCCCCGAAATTTTCCTCGCCCTCGCTTCTACCATGGTTTTTTCCGTCATGGACGGCCCAAAGAATGTCATGCAGCTGCGTCTCCGGCCCGCCCAAGATGAAAAGCCCATTTTCTGTCATGATTTTTTTCATAGAAGTAGGAGCCCACCACATCTGTGATGATACTGGGTTTTGTCACAATTATCGTCATAGAGGTGTCATATGTATGACAGAAAAAAATTCGTTCGGCCCAAAATGTCACGGATGTGTCTTCTTTTTGTACTGTGGGGAGAGTGTGTCCACATACCCTCGTAGACCAAAAGCGGAAGCGTTAGTTTAATGCGGTTGATGTAGTCGAATGTCTTCGTGATTCAATCGATCAAGTATCGAACATACGGCACCTCCGAGTTCAGCACAAGTTTAGCTCGATGACGTCCCTCGAACTCTTGATCCAGCAAAGAGTCGAGGGGGAGTTTCGTCAACACGATGGCGTGAAGACGGTGATGGTGAAGTGATCCGCGCAGGGCTTCGCCTAAGCACTACGACAATATGACCGGAGGAGTAAACGGTGGAGGCGGGCACCGCACACGGCTAAGAAACAATTGATGTGCTTAGAGGTGCCACCCCCCGCCCCCGTATATAAAGGAGGGAGAGGGGAGGAGGCTGGCCTAGGGCGCGCCAAGTGGGAGGAGTCACACTTGGACCCTTAGTCCAATTCGCACCCCCTTCCTTTTACCGGAAGGGGAAAGGGGGAAGGAGAGGGAGGAGAAGGAAAGGGGGGTCGCGCCCCTCCCCTTGTCCAATTCGGACTACCCATGGGGGGGCGCCACCCCCTTTTGGTCTGCCTTGCCTCCCCTCTATGGCCCATATGGCCCATATCTTTCCCCCAGGGGTTCCGGTACCCCCCCCCCCCGTACTCTGATATGTACCCGATACATTCTGAAACACTTCCGGTGTCCGAATACTATCGTCCAATATATCAATCTTTACCTCTCGACCATTTCGAGACTCCTCGTCATGTCCGTGATCTCATCCGGGACACCGACCAATCTTCGGTCACCAAAAACACATAACTCATAATACAAATCATCATCGAACGTTAAGCGTGCGGACCCTACGGGTTCGAGAACTATGTAGACATGACCGAGACACATCTCCAGTCAATAACCAACAGTGGAACCTGGATGCTCATATTGTTTCCTACATATTCTATGAAGATCTTTATCGGTCAAACTATAATGACAACATACGTCATTCCCTTTATCATCGGTATGTTACTGTCAGCGTTCTGGGAACGGGGGTCCCCAGACTTGCCTGCCTGCGGCCTGCGGCGTGGCTCAAATGGGGGCCCAACGCGGCCCATCTTCCTCAACACAAGACTCAAGACCCTCGCGAGGGGCCAAGCCTCGTGGGGCGGACGACACGGCGTTTCCTCAGGCACGGCCTCCTCAGGCTGGCTCGCGAGGAGGCGGAAAGATCAAGGCGAGGTACCTCGCGAGGTGCCCATGACGCAAGCCATGACGATCGAGGGTGCCAGGCGGGCGCCAGCCCGCGCAGCGTTCCCCTTTCCTCTTTGGTGCAAATGGGGCAAGCGTAGGCGAGAGGATTAAGCAAAGGCACCCATTTCGGTGCAACAAGACCAAGACCAGTCCAACGGTGGGAAGGAGGTCACCATGGAGCCCAGAACGGCGTCACCACAGGACCTTTGGCAGGCGAAGACCAACTTTAGTCAGGATAAGTGTACCGGATGTTCCCCTTCGAATTGGCCAATTGTTGGCGCCCTTCCCGCTCAAATATTTGGGAAGAGGCCCAGGGCCTTTTCCTATAAATAGGACTAGCCACCCCCAAGGTAGAGGCAGCTAGCAACTCATCTAGCAACTCATCAAGAAACTAGGCCGGAATCCGGCAACTGATCGAGCATTGAGAGCAAGCGTAGAGCAGGTAGAGAGAGAGAGAGAGAGAGAGAGAGAGAGAGAGAGAGAGAGAGAGAGAAGGGCGATTGGACTCCCCCAGCAGTTCATCCCCTAGCCAAGAACAGACCCTCGCGAGGTTGTTCTTCCTTGTACTGTTCATCCTCATCAGCCCAAGAGGCAATCCACCCACCACAAACTAGAGTAGGGTATTACACCACAATGGTGGCCCGAACTAGTATAAATCCCGTGTCTCTTGTGCTGTTCGTTCTGTAGTTTAGATCCTTGCGAGACGGAGAGGTAGAGGGCATAATCTCTGCGCGCACCCCAGAGTTCGAACCTTAAGGGTCTGCCGGAACCCGTGATCCGACATTTGGCGCGCCGGGTACGGGTGCGCCGGAATCTGTCTTCCACCGCTCCGCTCTCCTCCGACCGTCGCATCCATGTCTGATGCTCGTCGGGCCCGCGCCGAGCGCCGGGCCGCCATCGCTTCCCGCGTCGCCCAGACGGCCCTCGTCGGTGGGCGTCCTCGTCGTTCTCCGTCGCCCACCGTCAACGCCGCCACCGGCCCGGCGGGGAACGAGCAGCAAGCATCGTCTCAGCACCCGTCCGTGCGGCAAGACGGCTGCACCGCTACTCCATCGCTCACCCCGGCCGGCTCTTCGTCCCGCACGCTCCGCGCACCCTTGGAGGCTCGAGCCGCACTCATCGCGGCGAACGAGCTCCTGCGCTACCGCCCCGTCGACGACGTCTACGAGGAGTGGCTCGACCGCGTCGCCAAGCTCGTCCGCGCCGCAGGGGGCTCTCCAGCGCCATCCGCGCCGCTGTGCCGCACTCCGCCCCGCGCGGGCAATGAAGCTCCGGGGGCGTGCCAACCGCCTCCTCTCCAAGAAGACGCCATGGCTCCAAGGCGCGCGGCCCCTGGGCGGAACCCGCTCCGTCAGGCGCCAGCTCAGCAGGAATGGAGTTGCCAAGAGGTCCCTCGACCGCAAGAGGCTGCCCGGGCGCTCCCAGCTCCGCCTCGCCGAGACCCCGCTCCAACTCCGGCACGTCAAGACCCCGCGCTACTCCCGGCAGCAGCGCAAGGGGACCCGCAAGGCCAAGCTCTCCCTCAACCAAAGCCTCCCGTGGCCACCGCAGGCTGCCGCGCCTACACCACCGAGCTGCGCAGCGTCGCATGGCCCGGCAAGTTCAAGCCGGACCTGCCCCCTCGCTACGATGGCACAACTGATCCCGCAGAGTTCCTCCAGCTCTACGAGCTGGGCATTGAAGCTGCCAGCGGGGACGAAAAGGTCAGGGCAAACTGGTTCCCCATGGCGCTGAAGGAAGGAGCTCGCACTTGGCTCCTGAACCTGGCCCCGGGCACGATCTCCTCCTGGGACCAGATGCGTACTCGCTTCATCGCCAACTTCCAAGGTACCCGCGACCGGCCTCCTGCCATGAGCGACATGCGCCGCATCAAGCAGCAACCTGGGGAGACCCTGCAAAAGTACATCCAGCTCTTCAACAGTGCGCGCCTCAAGATCCCCAAGGTGTCCGAGGAAGCCATCATTTCGGCCCTCTCCGATGGCGTGTGCGACGTCAAGATGAAGGAGGAGCTGGCGATGCATGAAGACCTCTGCACCTCCCTGGAGCTGTTCAACTTGGCGACCAAGTGCGCCAGGGCTGAGGAGGGACGTCTCTCCCTCCTCGAGCTGCCTGCCGCAGACCCAGAAGAGAAGAAGCCCAAGGCCAAGGACGTGAAGCGCAAGGGGGTTGCCGTACTCGCAGCGGAACCAGACACCAAGCGGGGCAAGGATCTGCCCGAATCCTCCAGGGGCAGCCGGTACTGCGTGTACCACGACCTCCACACGCACAACACCAACGAATGCCAAGAACTCCGCACCGTGCGAGAAGGAAGAATCGGCCGTCGCCCTGACCGTGCTGACCGGGGCTACAGCCGAGGAGGAGGAAGAAACCCAGGACGCTGGGAAGATCGTGGCCCGCGCCAAGGGTGGCGCGACCAACCTCGTGAGGACCGCTGGCGGGACCCGCCTCGCGAGGGGGACTGGAGGGATCAGCCTCGTGAGGATCGCCCTCATGGCAACCCAGGCCTGCCACCGCTGCCGCCTCAGCCAAGGAGGAATGAAGACCGCCACCAAGACGAGGGGGCTGGGGGCTTCCAAGAGCCGCGCGCAATCGCCTGCATCCGGGGCGGAGCTCAAGCCCCAGCCTCTTAGCGTATCTTCAAGCAGTTTGCCCACGAAGTCAATGCAGTTCTCCCCAAGCTCGAAGCAACGCGCCCCCTCAGGTGGTCTGCGTGCGCCATCACGTTCAGCTCAGCAGACCAGCTCAAGTGCGCGGCCACAGCCGGAGTCCTCCCGATGCTTTGCTCCCTAGTCATCAACAACGTACTGGTCACCAGGACCCTCATCGACGGTGGAGCAGAGCTCAACGTCTTGTCCGTAGAAACATTCAACAACCTCCAAGTGCCCTATGACCAGCTTCAGCCAACCAAGCCTTTCTCCGGAGTCACCGACGGTTCCACAGTCCCAATCGGGCAGGTCCACCTCCCTGTCACCTTCGGGGCCCGCAACAACTACCGCACCAAGCTCATCGACTTCGACGTTGCCCACATCCGCCTGCCGTACAACGCCATCCTCGGGTACCCAGCGCTGGCCAAGATCATGGCCGTGACTCACCACGGCTACAACGTCCTCAAGATGCCAGGAAGTGGCGGAGTCATCACGGTGCCCTGCGAGGAGAAGGATGCGGTGTGCTCCCTGGAGCGAGCCTTTCAGGCCGCATCGCTCGAAGACCCAGATTGCGGAAGCAGGAGGCTTCCTGAGAACACCCCCAAGAAGAAGAAGACGTCGTCAGGCTCAGCCCCTCAGGAGGCAGGCCCTTCAGGGCCCGTGCCAGCCCAGGGGGACCCTCCTGCCATCGCATAGGAAAGCGCGCCCGGCGCCCTCCTCAGGCAGGGCTTGGGGGCTCTCACCTGGAGGGCCACCGACCTAGCCAGGGTCACGAGGGAGGCGCTTGGGCACCATGTGGAGTCGTGCTTCGAAGCACGTTTCCCTCGAGAAGGAGCCAAGCGAGGAAGGTCAGACCAGCAGGAGTTCGTTAACAAGGCCATCCAAGAACTACAGGAGTCAAGGATCATGAGAGGTTGCCGTCGTCTACCAGCTGTGGCTCCACATCCTGGCGAGGATGGTGGGCTGCGCGTCTGCGTCGACGTACCAGGGCTCAATCAGATCGCCACGACGGAGCACCTCTGGCCCTCCCGAGTGGGGTGCTGCGGAGGACCGCCCCATAGCTATGTTCGCATGCCTTACGGCCTGCCGAGCATGGCTGCGGCGTACTAGCGCCTCATGAGGGGCATCTTGGAAGCTCAGGAGGACAGGCGTTCTGCGGCTCTGGCGGAGATGGAGACAGCTCGCGAGGAGCCACCAGTGCCCCCGGAGCCTCCCGAGGCCCCAGGGCCTGGGGGCTCGTGAGGATCGGTTTCCACAGCCCACTGAGTCTGCTGCACCAACGCCACTTCGCCAATGACATCTTCAAGGGACATCTTTCAAGTTTCATTCCCAGCTGGGAGCGCCTTCCCAGGGTTGCGTCACTCCCAGGCCGCGTGGGTCCGTCCCCGTGGCATGTATCCCTTTTTATTTTCTTCAGTTGTTAGCTTGCTTTGCTGGGGGCGCCCCTCGGGCAGCATCATCCCCAAGCCGCTCGGGCTAGGCCCAGCGGCGTGTATCTCCCCCGCGTTTATTTCCAACTATGCATTCGCCTATCATGCTCGATTACTTGATGCCGTCCACGGCACCTCTTCCTCTCTATGTCGACCACTTGCACGTTAAAGGGGGGGTGCCTGAGCATCGCGACTCAGGGCTCTTACTGGCTCTCCAGCCCTCACCCTCTGGTCTTGTCCACGGCATCGCGACCTGACATACCAGCGATGGCTGAGACAAGCTCGAGGGCCGGGACCCGAGGACGTAGAGTGTCGGCATCTAATCAAATTTTGCAGGGACACACCTCAAGATACGGCCCAGTGCCAGGCGCAACCTGCCTAGAGGTAGGGCCTCGTGAGTTCCGCGCTGGCTCATGGGTGCCCAGATACACCTCACCTAGCCCTACCGTGCCGGCCACGTGTCTGGGCGGGGCTGTACACGCCCCGGGGGCTCCTCCCGGAGGGGAGCCCCCTCCCACGTACCAGTGGAAGCACCATGCTCCGCGCTGGCTGACGACACTACCGAGGAGCGGCTATGCCCGTACACATACGGAAGCGCTATGCTCCGCGCTGGTGATAAACAACTGAGGGTGGCCTCCGGGCCGTGTTAACCTCAGGGAGCCCAGAGCTCAGTGGTTGGCCTCATCACAACGCCTCTCTTTGGGAGCGCCGCGCGAGGGGGATGGGCACGGGGGCTACGACTGGGTCACGCCCAGCCGTACGCCGCCCAGCCAGGCCCCTCGGGCCTGGTTCGTCGCGCGTCTCTCCCCGAGCGGAACCAAGGTATGAAGGTTGTTTGAGCGTCAAGGGGGACCCCTGAGCATCGCGACTCAGGGGCCTAACTGGCCTCGTAGCCCCTCACTCCTTAGTTCTGAAAGGCTATGCTGGGTGAGGTGCGCGCGGGGTCGGGCTCTGCAGACGTAGAACGGTAGCCCCGCCTACATCTCACCTCATCACCTGTTGTTTGCGCGTCAAGGGGGACTCCTGAGCATCGCGACTCAGGAGCCTAACTGGCTCCGTAGCCCCTCACTCCTTAGTTCCGAAAGGCTATGCTGGGTGAGGTACGCGCGGGGTCGGGCTCTGCAGACGTAGAACAGAAGATATACCTACATCACGCTTCCCTACTTGTTGTTCGTGCGCCAAGGGGGACTCCTGAGCATCGCGACTCAGGAGCCTAGCTTGCCACGTAGGCCCTCACTCCTTTGGTCCCGTCCTGGTTTCCGGTCGGGGCTAATGCTGGGTGAGGCACGCGCGGGGCCGGGCTCCGCCGGCGTAGAACACAAGCAAGTAGGGAAGAAGAACATAAAATTCAAGAAATTCAAAAGCAAATATTACAACCCATACTGTCGTCTTAGTACCAAACGCAAATTTAAATGCCTCCCCGAGGCGTCATACATGTGCAGGAATCGAAAGAAGAACAAGAACGATAGCGAAGTCACTTGTCGGCGGTGGAGCAGCGTGGAGTGGCTTCGCCTCGTGGAGCAGCAGGGCCGGCAGCGCCTTGCTTCGGCCTGGTGTTGAAGGCCCGGAACTTCCCCAGCAGTGCCTCCGTGCGCCCCTTCACGGCTTCGACAGCGGCGGCGACACCCTCGCTGCTCACCGGCTCCAGCAGGCTGTCGAGGTCGGCGCTGGGATCGCGGAGGTAGATGTGGGCGAAGACCCATGTCAGCGCAGCAGAAGACAGGACACGCGCCTCGGCCTCAGCCGTGGGGCCGAGGCCAAGGGCGACATCCCCAAGGGCCTTAACCAGGAAGGGAAGCAGCTTGGCGGGGCCGTCCATGTCACCAGCTAGCGGGCTATCCAGGCCGCTCTCGTAAAGCGTCTTCAGCGAAGCGCGGGCATCTTTCTCCATGTCCGCGAAGGCCACGCGATCCTCGGTGAGGACCAGGGCCTTGGCGTCCAGCTCGGCCTTCGTCACCCCCAGCTCCTTCTTCAACGCGCCTAAGCGGTCACGGCGCCTCTTGAGCTTGGCCTCCCGGTCCTCGAGCGCCGCCCCGCGAGCTTCGCCCCTTTTCCTGCTCTTGGCAAAGGCGGACCTCCTCCGCAAGCTGTCCTCGCAAGCCTTGCAGCTCCTCCTCCAGCTCCTTGCAGCGGCCGCGGACTCCAACCACCTCTCCCAGGGCCGCGTCTCGGGCAGCCTTCGCCTCGAGGGTAGCCTCCCTCTCTCCGTCACAGGCCGTTGAGGCCTGGACCAGCGCCGCCCGAATCGAGGCATCAGAGCAAATCCACCCCGAAGTCAGCTCCAGACGCCCAGCCACCAGGCGAGGGTCGGCGCCTAGAAGATCCTGCCGCAGCCGGTCCAGCTCAGCAACGGCACGCTCCAGGATGGAAGAAGAAGGGGGAGAAACATCGGTGCGCTCCAAGACAACGGGAGGGGTCGCGAAAGCAGCGGCCGGTGGAACGGGAGGAGAAGGTAGCGACGGTGAGGCCGCAGCGTCCCGAGGCGGAGTCCGCTGTGCCTCCCCAGCCGTAGTAGCGGCGCCAGACGAGGGCACCACGGGGGTCACTTGAGCCATGGGGGCTGTCGCCCCAGCCAGATCAGCCAAGCCCCGCAAGGATGAGCGGGCAGGAGAGGCCCGCGCATCACGGTCACCCTCCCCTGCAGGCGGAGGCGCCGCCGCAGATGGGGCCTCAGGAGCCCCCTTCAGCTTCTTCGCCGTGGGCGCCAGCCTACTCAAGATAAGTGAAAGTGCAACTATCCCTAGGTGGTTTTGGTAATTCATAACAACATATAGCTCATTGAGCTAATGATATTCCAAGACAACTATTTCAGGAAAGCTCAATGATTGGCATGGCATGGATGGTGAAAGTGGAACCCTCAAAATGCTAAGGACAAAGGATTGGCTCAAGCTCAAAAGCTCAAGATTCTTCATTTTACATTTTAGTCATCCAAGATCACATTGAGTCCATAGGAAAAGCCAATACTATCAAGGAGGGATGAGGTGTTGCTTAATGAGCCCTTTGCTTTATGTGCTTAATGATATGCTCCAAAATCCTCAACTACTTTCCCATATCCACAAATGACCTAAACCCTAAGCCAAACTCGGTCATACCGATTCTTTCTATCCGGCGCCACCGAGATTCATATGTCATAAGCCACTGCCAAAACCCTAGCAAATCGGTTTCACCGATAGGGATCTTGGTCTCACCGAGATGGGATTGCAGCCTCTCTGTTTCCTTTTCGTAACTTTTCGGTCTCACCGAAAGAGCGGATCGGTCCCACCGAGATTGCAATGCAAACTCTCTGTTTCCCTTTTATAACTTTTCGGTCTCACCGAAAGAGCAAATCGGTCCCACCGAGTTTGCCTGACCAACTCTATGGTTAGCTAATTACCAAATCGGTCTCACCGAGTTTGTGTAATCGGTCTCATCGAGTTAGCCCTAACCACATCGGTCCTACCGAGATGCATGTCAGTCCCACCGAAAAACTCTAACGGTCACTAGGTTTACTATTTCGGTCCAACCGAGTTTGTTGATTCGGTCCCACCGAGATTGGTAAATTGTGTGTAACGGTTGGATTTTAAGTGGAGGCTATATATACCCCTCCACCTCCTCTTCACTCGTGGGAGAGAGCCATCAGAACACATCTACACTTCCAACCCATATGTTCTGAGAGAGAACCACCTACTCATGTGTTGAGACCAAGATATTCCATTCCTACCATATGAATCTTGATCTCTAGCCTTCCCCAAGTTGCTTTCCACTCAAATCTTCTTTCCACCAAATCCATATCCTGTGAGAGAGAGTTGAGTGTTGGGGAGACTATCATTTGAAGCACAAGAGCAAGGAGTTCATCATCAACACACCATTTGTTACTTCTTGGAGAGTGGTGTCTCCTAGATTGGCTAGGTGTCACTTGGGAGCCTCCGACAAGTTTGTGGAGTTGAACCAAAGAGTTTGTAAGGGCAAGGAGATCGCCTACTTCGTGAAGATCTACCGCTAGTGAGGCAAGTCCTTCGTGGGCGATGGCCATGGTGGGATAGACAAGGTTGCTACTTCGTGGACCCTTCGTGGGTGGATCCCTCCGTGGACTCGCGCAACCGTTACCCTTCGTGGGTTGAAGTCTCCACTAACGTGGATGTAGGATAGCACCACCTATCCGAACCACGGGAAAAACATCCTTGTCTCCAATAGCGTTTGAATTCTCCAAATCCTTCCCTTTACATTCTTGCAAGTTGCATGCTTTACTTTCCGCTGCCAATATACTCTTTGCATGCTTGCTTGAATTGTGTGATGATTGCTTGACTTGTGCTAAAGTTGCTAAAACCTGCCAAGAACTAAAATTGGGAAAAGGTTAAGTTTTTATTTGGTCAAGTAGTCTAATCACCCCCCTCTAGACATACTTCTGATCCTACAAGTGGTATGAGAGCTTTGGTCTCCATTTGCTTTAATTCCCATAGCTTTTGGTGGTCATAGCCTCGGTTTCACAACCTAGGAGAGTATGGCGTCTAGTGAGGGAAATTATCACCGTAGAGGTCCTTACTTTAATGGTACTAACTTTGCTAGTTTGAAGCATAAAATGAAAATGCATATTCTTGGACATAACCCTGCCGTATGGGCTATTGTGTGTGTTGGCTTGCAAGGTGACTTCTTCGATGGGAAAGAACCAAACCGTAAAGCTACCGCGGCTGAGTTGAAGATGCTACAATACAATGCTCAAGCTTGTGATATTCTCTTCAACGGATTGTGCCCCGAAGAATTCAACAAAATCAGCCATCTTGAGAATGCAAAGGAAATTTGGGATACTTTGATTGATATGCACGAGGGTACCCACTCCGTCAAGGAATCCAAATTGGATGTGCTTCAAAGTCAACTTGACAAGTTCAAAATGAAGGATGGTGAAGGTGTCGCTGAAATGTACTCTAGGCTTGCTCTCATCACAAATGAGATTGCCGGCTTAGGGAGTGAAGAGATGACCGACAGATTCATCATCAAGAAGATCCTAAGAGCCTTGGATGGAAAATATGATACCGTGTGCACATTGATCCAAATGATGCCCAATTACAAAGATCTCAAGCCAACGGAAGTCATTGGAAGAATTGTTGCTCATGAGATGTCACTCAAAGATAAAGAGGAACTTCACAACAAATCGAGTGGTGCTTACAAAGCCTCATGTGAAGCCCCCACATCATCAAGTGAGAAACAAAACTTCAATGAAGAACTGAGCTTAATGGTGAAGAACTTCAACAAGTTCTACAAGAGTAGAAGCAAAGATAGAAGCTCCAAGTCAAGGTCCTACAATGACAAAAGATCTTCTAGTCAAGAGCGAAACTGCTACAATTGTGGAAGACCCGGACACTATTCCAATGAGTGTACGGCTCCCTACAAAAGAAAAGAAGACTCTCCAAAAAGAAGAAGCAAAAGAGAGGAATCACCATCACGAGAGAGAAGGAGTAGAGATGATCGTTATGAACGAAGACACTCGCGGAGAAGCAAGGATTCGGAAAGAAAGAAAAAATCATCAAGGAGCTACACAAAACGAAGACATCAAGCTCATGTTGGTGAATGGGTATCCAGCTCCGACTCCGACAACCACTCCGAGAGAAGTTATCACTACGACTCCGAATATACTCAAGATGAAGGTGTTGCCGGTCTAGCACTTGTCTCAACCAACTCCTACGACATATTTGATTCACCAAATGAAGGAATTGGAAGATGCTTCATGGCCAAAGGTCCTAAGGTAACTCACCCTGAGTATGTTGATTTTAATAGTGATGAAGATGACTTGTTAGGCGATGATGATTTACTTGTTGACAACTCTAGTGATGAATCCTATGATGAAATGTCAATTAATCATGCTAAAACGAATGACGATGATAAGGAGAAAATTGAGACTTTAACTAAAGAGCTAAACACTCTTAAGTTATCTCATGAAACTATCTTCGGAAATCATCGAGAACTTTTAAGGGCTCATGAGAAGTTACGCTTTGAAAAGCTCAATCTTGAGCAAGAGCATGAGCTTTTAAAGGCAATCAATGATGATCTCCGCAAGAAAAGTTCTTCTTACATTGCCAAACGTTTACTCTTATCCACTTACATGCCTCAAGTCAAGTCTAGTAACAAGAACAAGAAAGATTCTTCCTCTAGTAGTAACAATGATCATGTCAAATCCAATATTGTTGCTTCTAGTAGTTCTCTTGATTCCACTAATGATTCTCTTAGCCAAGTTACACTTGAGCAAGAAAATAGTATATTGAAGGAAATCATAGAGAAAGGTGTGTACAAAAGCCTTGTACGCAAGCAAGGAAGGCACCGGAAGAATCAAGGTGTTGGTTTTGAACGAAAGTTCAATGCCAATGGAGTTGAGTGGGAAGAAGATCAATACCCCAAGACAAAGTTTGTTCCTCAACAAGAGAAGTATGATCCAACTTCTTTCAAGGGGACACAAACTCAAGATGATCTTCCACCACAAGACTACAAGCAAAAAGGCAAGGACAAGCTTCAAGAGGAAATAGATGCATTTGAAGAAGCTCCTAAGACCTTAGTCAAGTGGATTCCCAAGACTACTTCAAGTTCCACTTCATCAAGTATGACTACAACTCCAAGGATTCCCATCAAGATGGTGTGGATCCAAAAGAAGAAGAACTAGAGAGTTCTTGAGGGTGACTCCGCCAACAAACTTCACTCTGATCATTTTTGGCAAGAACAAGTGCAATCAACTTCCACATCTTGCACTAGTTCAAGGAGTCACAAACCCTCTTGTTGGTAAGTCAAGGGACAAGGTAACCTAAAAGCTTTCATAGACATCATTTTGTATGTGCATCACTCTATGTCTATGGATATACTTGTTTGTTCCTTGTGGGACTAACCCATGTAGGTATTGAAAGTGCAACTCACTCAAAAGGATAGCTCCAAGTGATCTACATCAACATTGAGCATCCACATCTTCAACATCTACATGAAGTCATCATGGACAAAACCCAAGGTTAGTTCATCCCTCTTAGGGGGGATATCACATCTAGGGGGAGCTTTACTCTAAGATTTGAGCTAAAGCAACTCTAATGATGTGAACACAACAATGCTTTATGTAAAAGTGGTAACCCCACTTGAGCTTAAACGATGAGTATGACCTATGATCAAATGTTCTCATTTGACTCCTAAGTCAATATACTCATATATAGATGACCTAGTCATCGGCAATTGCTTGATAGATGCTAGAATTGGTTGTGCATGCTTTGTCACATATTTCAATTGCCATTTTATTGTGTGAGCATGTTGGTTGCATATTTTACTCATTCAAGGACATCCACTTGTTGTTTTAATTGTTTGGTTTTATTGTTCTTTTGCCAAGTGGATGGACAAGAATGCCTAAGAACCCCCTCTAGCTATCTATGCTTTTCTCGTCTCAAACTCTATTCATGCTACATCACAAAATTGATCAAGTCAAATTCGAACCACTCTGTGTGAGGAGCACTCGGAGTCCCCGATTCGTCATAGACTTAAACTTCCAAAACCTCTTTGTGATTCTCGGTCTGACCGATACCAAACTTTCGGTCCTACCGAGATCATCAAGTTGATCTAAGTTTTCAATCTCGGTGCAACCGATTTGAACCATTCGGTCACACCGAGTTGCAATAACTGTATATAGTTTTGCATCTCGGTGCCACCGAGTTGTTCCACTCGGTCACACCGACAGGGTCGGGCTATATATAGACACGGGCGAAATTTTGGAAATTTCTCCGAACCCCTTTGCCCGCGCCATAGCTCGCTCTACCAATGAGGTCTTCGGATCGTCTCCTCGCCGCCAGCCGCCTCCAGTCGCTGGTCTCCGTCGCCGTCAACAGGAATCAACCCTGCCGTTGCCGCCGTAGCGAGTCTCCGCCGAACTAGGGTATGGACTCGATCTTTGTGCTATTCCCAATCCGATTCCTAGCACACTGTGATCATAATGATTCTTGCCACGATTGATAAACTTCTATCCAGTGAAAGAACTCGTAGATTAGGTCTGATTCGAAAATTTTAGGGTTAGGTTTCCGCCGAAACCATCTCGGACCCACCAAGTTGAAAACTCGGTCCCACCGATTTAGCCTATGCCATTGCACAAGTGAAACTCGGTCTAACCGAGTGTAACTAATCGGTGTGACCGATTTTTGATCTTTATGAAACCCTAGCAGTCTCGGTGCCACCGAACTGTGACTCGGTCTGACCGAGTTCACTAGTTTAGGTTCCAAATGCTGCTTCGGTATCACCGAGTTTAGAAATCAGTAGATCCGAGATGCTTTCAGCGGGAAACTAAAACTAAGTTTTTGAATCATTCTTTTGGAAAAATCTCTGCATTTTGTGATGCTCATCCACTCTACATCATCTATAAACTATTCATAGGGTCAGCAGTCAGCTTGCACATCATGTCAGATCAAAGTGATAGTCAGAATCAGTCACAGCAGCCTGTGCACATGAGTGGGGGCACTAGTCCCTCCAGTTCCTCAGATGATGGCAGCAGGAGCACTCCTAGCAATCTGCCAAAAGCTGCCACAAGACAGAGAAAGAAGAAAACCTCAGATTCAGAGGATGAAGACTATGTGGCAGAGGAGGAGGCAACCTCCAAGAGAGTTGTGCTGAAGAAGGAATATGGCTCAGCTGCAGCCACCAAGCCAGGATTGAAGATCAAAAGGGAAGCGGGCAGGCAGCCAATGCCAAAGGCCAGAGCCTCAACCAAGATTCCTGACAAGCCCACTCCCAAAGAGCCAGTGATTGCTGGAGAGAAGAAAGAGAGGAAAAGAGGCAGATGGTGCAAGAAAGTAGATCCTATGGCTGAATTTGAACAACATTCTTCTGATGAAGAAGAAGAAGAGGAAGAGGAAGGTGCTGCACCAGCACCCAAGGCACCCAAGCTGATGGGTGATGCCATTAGATCAGGGGCAGCTGCATCCAAGCCCAAGGAAGCCCCCAAGACAGCTCCAAAGCCAAAACCCAAGAGGAATACAAGAAACATCCCAGCTGCTGAGAAGAACAAGGCCCCAGTGCCTGAACCTGGTGAAGAAGAGGAAGGCCAAGTGTTGAGAAAATTGAAGCCCAAGATCCCAGACCACAATGATGCTCATCCTGTGGCTGAGGATATGAATATCAGGAGAGACTCTGGATTGAGGAAATGGAGAGCAGAGGATCCCTATGCTACCAGGAGAAGGACTGCTGTAGACTACAGGTTCCATACTAAGGAACAGCAGGACTTCTATGAGACAATCTTGTTAGACAAGAAGCCCATTGTTTGTGACATGAGATGGGTCGATTGGCAATACATCAAGGACAACGAAGAGCACTACCAAGGAGTGCAGGACAGCTTCAAGGCGTGTGGAGTAGCAGACTTTGTTGGGCAAAAGCTCACAAAGTGGAATGAGGAACTTATCATGCAGTTCTACTCCACAGCACACTTTTACCCAGATGGGAGGATTGTCTGGATGTCTGAAGGTACGAGGTACCAATCAACAGTTGCTGAGTGAGCACAGCTGACCAATGCCCCAGAGGAAAGTGAAGATGACTTGGATGTCTATTCCAAGAAGAAGATGGACCACAACTCCATGATCAACATGTACAAAGAGATCCCTGACAAGGCACTTGAAACCTTCAAGTATGGATCTGTACACTATCTTCTGTCAGGATTGCCAACAATCAACTGGATCTTAAGGCACACTCTGTTGCCCAAGTCAGGTGATCACAAGATGATCAGAGGCCATGCAATCAATTTGCTTCATATCTTTGATGTGCCTCAGAAATTCAAGGTCATGAGCCTTATGATAAAGACAATCAAGAGGACAGCAGCAGACCAGAAGAGGAGCTGTGGATATGCCCCTCGGATCTAGGAACTGATCAACTCCAAGATGGGCACAGGAATATATCTTTTGGATAAGGAACATCTGCCTATTTATCCTGATTTTGAAGACAATGAAGTTGTGATGAATAAAGATGAACCACCTTCAGCCCATGCACAAGCACAAAAGGAGAAGGCAAGGAAGGAGAAAGCTGCAAGGATGGCATCTCTAGAGGAGGCATCTGAATACTTCTTGAAAACCAAGCAAGAGCAGCTCATTTGCCTTATTGCATCCACCCTGCGGATTGAGAAAGGTTTGGCCAACCTAACTCAGAACCAGGCAAGCTTAGAGAGAATCGTAGAACAGAAGTTCTATGACTTGGATATCAAGGTGACAGAGATTCAGACAGTAGTGGAGCAGCTCCAAGATGACATGCAGGAGAGGAGAGGGAAGACAACCACTGATGCATTTGCCCGAGTGCCACGAGCTCAGAGGTCCAGTGCAGTGCCAGTTCCTGACACAAGAGCCACCGCCTCAGCTCCAGCCACAGCACCAGCCCAACCTGCTCCAGCATCCACTTCAGCTCCAGCTCCAACTACGTCAACAGAAGCCTTCGTCCTTGGAGTGATCCAGACTCCACCACCACCTGAAGATCAAGCCTGAGTGTCACTCTAGTACTATGCATTTTCTAGGAACTTTTTGGTAACTTGTTGCCAAAGGGGGAGAAAAATGTATAGATCATAGGCTCCGAGAGAGAGAGTGTTGCTTTTCCCTCTTGCTTTTATTTGGTGGTCTTTGATACTTTGTTTGCTTTTGGTTGAGATACTTTAATGCGCTTGTGAGACAACTATTTCAGGAAAGCTATTGATATTCCAAGACAACTATTTCAGGAAAGCTCAATGATTGGCATGGCATGGATGGTGAAAGTGGAACCTCAAAATGCTAAGGACAAAGGATTGGCTCAAGCTCAAAAGCTCAAGACTCTTCATTTTACATTTTAGTGATCCAAGATCACATTGAGTCCATAGGAAAAGCCAATACTATCAAGGAGGGATGAGGTGTTGCTTAATGAGCCCTTTGCTTTATGTGCTTAATGATATGCTCCAAAATCCTCAACTACTTTCCCATATCCACAAATGACCTAAACCCTAAGCCAAACTCGGTCATACCGATTCTTTCTATCCGGCGCCACCGAGTTTCATATGTCATAAGCCACTGCCAAAACCCTAGCAAATCGGTTTCACCGATAGGGATCTCGGTCTCACCGAGATGGGATTGCAACCTCTCTGTTTCCTTTTCGTAACTTTTCGGTCTCACCGAAAGAGCGGATCGGTCTCACCGAGATTGCAATGCAAACTCTCTATTTCCCTTTTGTAACTTTCCGGTCTCACCGAATGAGCAAATCGGTCCCACCGAGTTTGCCTGACCAACTCTCTGGTTAGCTAATTACCAAATCGGTCTCACCGAGTTTGTGTAATCGGTCTCACCGGGATTACGTTATGCCCAAACCCTAACCACATCGGTCCTACCGAGATGCATGTCAGTCCCACCGAAAAACTCTAACGGTCACTAGGTTTACTATTTCGGTCCAACCGAGTTTGTTGATTCGGTCCCACCGAGATTGGTAAATTGTGTGTAATGGTTGGATTTTAAGTGGAGGCTATATATACCCCTCCACCTCCTCTTCACTCATGGGAGAGAGCCATCAGAACACATCTACACTTCCAACCCATATGTTCTGAGAGAGAACCACCTACTCATGTGTTGAGACCAAGATATTCCATTCCTACCATATGAATCTTGATCTCTAGCCTTCCCCAAGTTGCTTTCCACTCAAATCTTCTTTCCACCAAATCCATATCCTGTGAGAGAGAGTTGAGTGTTGGGGAGACTATCATTTGAAGCACAAGAGCAAGGAGTTCATCATCAACACACCATTTGTTACTTCTTGGAGAGTGGTGTCTCCTAGATTGGCTAGGTGTCACTTGGGAGCCTCCGACAAGCTTGTGGAGTTGAACCAAAGAGTTTGTAAGGGCAAGGAGATCGCCTACTTCGTGAAGATCTACCGCTAGTGAGGCAAGTCCTTCGTGGGCGATGGCCATGGTGGGATAGACAAGGTTGCTACTTCGTGGACCCTTCGTGGGTGGAGCCCTCCGTGGACTCGCGCAACCGTTACCCTTCGTGGATTGAAGTCTCCACTAACGTGGATGTAGGATAGCACCACCTATCCGAACCACGGGAAAAACATCCTTGTCTCCAATAGCGTTTGAATTCTCCAAATCCTTCCCTTTACATTCTTGCAAGTTGCATGCTTTACTTTCCGCTGTCAATATACTCTTTGCATGCTTGCTTGAATTGTGTGATGATTGCTTGACTTGTGCTAAAGTTGCTAAAACCTGCCAAGAACTAAAATTGGGAAAAGGTTAAGTTTTTATTTGGTCAAGTAGTCTAATCACCCCCCCCTCTAGACATACTTACGATCCTACAAGAAGCAATCATCAAGCCTCGTCGGCGGAACGAGAAACCAAAGATCAAGGGTCAAGCACTTACGGGTCGTCGCCAGAGAGCTCTAGTTGCCTCCGGCCATACTTGAAGCCTGAGAGCCGGCTGGAGGGGTCGACCTCAGAAGCAGAAGGCGCGTCCGCGGTTCGCCCCGGAGTCAGGACAGACCCACGGGGAATCAACCCGGTCCTGCCCTTCTTCGGGACCGGGGGCGAGCTCCCGCGGCCCAGCACGTCATCGTTGTCATCATCATCATCGCTCAGCGAAAGGCGGAGAGTGTGGGGCTTGCGCTGGGGAGGGGGAGCCCTGGACTCTTCGTCAGTTGCCTCGGAGTCAAGACCTTCCTCCCGCTCCTCTTCACCCTCCTCTCCGCTGGAGTCGCCGTAAGACACGTCCACAGGTCCCTCGGGGGCCACCACGGGCTCGGGCCCGTCCCCGTTGAAGACGGGCATGGACTTCACCACTTGCTCCCAATCGTCGCGAAGGAACAGGGGCGAGGGCGCGCCCTCCAACCTTGCTACCTCGCCCCCGACCAGGGATTGGAGAACCGCGGTCACATCCTCTTCGCCCACAGCTGCAGGGCTCGGATGAGGCCTCCACATCGGGGGAGAGTACTGCCGAAGCGGAGCCAATTGGTGCTCCAGGAACTCCCTCAGCAGCGACGCCCCGGTCAGCTTCGCTGCCGCCATGCTGGCCAGCTTTAGGTCAGCGTCCATCTTCGCCAACATCGACTTCGCGTGGGGATCCGTGAGCTCCGCTCGACACCAGTCGCTAGAACTCACGGGCGGCTCCGTGGGAAGGATCAACCGAGGGTGGATGCGCCCGGCGTCTACCAAAACCCACTTGCTCCGGAAGCCCTCGATCCTCTTACCCGGATTCGAAATGGCCATGGCACTGCCACACGCGACGAAGCCCGCGCACGCGGGAGGGGAACCACGGGAAGTCCGGAGGTAGAAGTAGTGGCGCAGCAAGGCCACTGAAGGCTGCACCCCCACATGAGCCTCGCAGTAGTAGGCGAAGATCACCAGAAGAAGGATGGAGTTGGGGTGGAGATGCAGAGCTTGCAAGTTGTAATGGCGGAGGACGGAGAGGAAGAACTCAGAGAAAGGAGGCACCAAGCCCGCAGTAATGGAGCTTACGAAAAGAGGATAGAAGGTGCTCCCTCGGCCCTCAGGGGTGGTGGAGCCGACCTTGAACACCTGCGCCCCGTTGATGCCCTGCGCCGCCGCCATCTGGTGTAGTCAGGCGAGGCTCGCCTCCGACACGTTGGGCGAGTCCAAAGCAGGCGAGAACCAAGCTTCAGCCGGGGGCTGGCGAGGCGCCATGGCTACCTAGGTCAACCGGATGGAGCAGATCTGGAAACTTGGAGGGACAGAGGAGAGACGCGAGAAAGGGGATCTGAGCAGCGGCTGAGGAAGGAGAAGAGCAAAGTCGGAGCGGATGCCACGCCTTTAATAACCCGCACAGTTGCAAAAGCACCCACGTCCAATCAACCGCCACACGGTGCCCGAGGCCGTAGGCTATTAAGGCCCGCGACACTTCGCCCTTGCCCTTTCGCCTCTCGGCACGGCCAAGTCCATGCGCGCCTTGGGCCCGGGGGCTACTATCGGCGTTGTGGGAACGGGGGTCCCCAGACTTGCCTGCCTGCGGCCTGCGGCGTGGCTCAAATGGGGGCCCAGTGCGGCCCATCTTCCTCAACACAAGACTCAAGACCCTCGCGAGGGGCCAAGCCTCGCGAGGCAGATGACACGGCGCTTCCTCAGGCACGGCCTCCTCAGGCTGGCTCGCGAGGAGGCGGAGAGATCAAGGCGAGGTACCTAACGAGGTGCCCATGACGCAAGCCATGACGATCGAGGGTGCCAGGCGGGCGGCAGCCCGCGCAGCGTTCCCATTTCCACTTTGGTGCAAAGGGGGCAAGCGCAGGCGAGAGGATCAAGCAAAGGCACCCATTTCAGTGCAACAAGACCAAGACCAGTCCAACGGTGGGAAGGAGGTCACCATGGAGCCCAGAATGGCGTCACCACAGGACCTTTGGCAGGCGAAGACCAACTTTAGTCAGGATAAGTGTACCGGATTTTCCCCTTCGAATTGGCCAATTGTTGGCGCCCTTCCCGCTCAAATATTTGGGAAGAGGCCCGGGGCCTTTGCCTATAAATAGGACAAGCCACCCCCAGGGTAGAGGCAGCTAGCAACTCATCTAGCAACTCATCAAGCAACTAGGCCGGCATCCAGCAACTGATCGAGCATTGAGAGAAAGCGTAGAGCAGGTAGAGAGAGAGAGAGAGAGAGAGAGAGAGAGAGAGAGAGAGAGAGAGAGAGAGAAGGGCGATTGGACTCCCCTAGCAGTTCATCCCCTAGCCAAGAACAGACCCTCGCGAGGTTATTCTTCCTTGTACTGTTCATCCTCATCAGCCCAAGAGGCAATCCACCCACCACAAACTAGAGTAGGGTATTACACCACAATGGTGGCCCGAACTAGTATAAACCCCGTGTCTCTTGTGCTGTTCGTTCTGTAGTTTAGATCCTTGCGAGACGGAGAGGTAGAGGGCATAATCTCCGTGCGCACCCCAGAGTTCGAACCTTAAGGGTCCGCCGGAACCCGTGATCCGACAGTTACTTGCCCGGGATTCGACCGTCGGTATCATCATACCTAGTTCAATCTCGTTACCGGCAAGTCTCTTTACTCGTTATGTAATACATCATCCCGCAACTAACTCATGAGTCACATTGCTTGCAAGGATTATCATGATGTGCATTACCGAGAGGGCCCAAAGATACCTCTCCGATACTCAGAGTGACAAATCCTAATCTCGATCTATGTCGACCCAACAAACACCTTTGAAGACACCTGTAGAGCATCTTTATAATCACCTAGTTACGTTGTGACATTTGATTGCACACAAGGTGTTCCTCCAGTATTCGGGAGTTGCATAATCTCATAGTCAAAGGAATATGTATAAGTCATGAAGAAAGCAATTGCAATAAAACTTAACGATCATAATGCGAAGCTAACAGTTGGGTATAGTCCATCACATCATTCTCCTAATGATGTGATCCCATTCATAAAATGACAACACATGTCTATGGTTAGGAAACTTAACCATCTTTGATTAACAAGCTAGTCTAGTAGAGGCATACTAGGGACACTGTGCTTTGTCTATGTATCCACACATGTATCAAGTTTCCGGTTAATACAATGCCAGCATGAATAATAAACATTTATCATGATATAAGGAAATATAAATAACAAATTTATTATTGCCTCTAGTGCATATTTCCTTCAGTCTCCCACTTGCACTAGAGTCAATAATCTAGATTACATTGTAATGATTCTAACACCCATGGAGTCTTGGTGCTGATCATGTTTTTTCTCATGGAAGAGGCTTAGTCAATGGTTCTGCAACATTTTGATCCGTATGTATTTTGCAAATCTATATGTCTCCCTCCTAGACTTGATCACGGATGGAGTTGAAGCGTCTCTTGATGTGTTTGGTTCTCTTTTGAAATCTAGATTCCTTTGTAAGGCAGTAGCTCCAGTATTGTCACAAAAGATTTTCATTGGACCGGATGCACTAGGTATTACACCTAGACCGGATATGAACTCCTTCATTTGCTGCTTCTGAAGCAGCTATGTACTCCGCTTCACACGTAGATCCTGCCATGACGCTTTGCACACCAACTGATAGCTCCACCATTCAATATAAAATACGTATCCGGTTTGCGATTTAGAGTCATCTGGATCTGTATCAAAGCTAGCATCAACGTAACCATTTACGACGAGTTCATTGTCACCTCCATAAACTAGAAACATATCCTTTGTCCTTTTTTACTTCATGTTCAGGAAAGTAGCATGCAATTTCAAAAAAATTCCTACGATCACGCAAGATCTATCTAGGAGATGCATAGAAACGAGAGGGGTAGAGTGTGTCCATGTACCCTCGTTGACCGAAATCGGAAGCGTTATGTTAACGCGGTTGATGTAGTCGAATGTCTTCACGATCCAACCGATCCAAGTATCGAACGTACGGCATCTCCGTGTCAGCACAAGTTCAGCTCGATGACGTCCCTCGAACTATTGACCCAGTAGAGGGTCGAGGGAGAGTTCCGTCACCACGACGGCGTGGCAATGGTGATGGTGATGTGATCCGCGCAGGGCTTCGCCTAAGCACTACGACGCTATGAGCGGAGGAGTAAACTACGGAGGGGGGCACCGCACACGGCTAAGAGAAATATTGGTGTGCGTTTGGGGTGCCCCTGCCCATGTATATAAAGGAGGGGGGAGAGAGGTCGGCGGCCAGGATGGGGCGCGCCTATGGGGGAGTCCTACTTGGACTCCTAGTCCAAGTAGGATTCGCCCCCCCTTTCCTTTCTCCACCGGAGGGAATAGGAAGGAGAAGGAGAGGGAAAGGGAAGGGGGCGCTGCCCCCTCCTCCTTGTCCTATTCGGACTCCCTAGGAGGGGGGCGCACGGCCACCCCCTGCGGGCTTACCTCTCTCCCCCTTAGGCCCATGTTGGCCCAACACTTCCCCAAGGGGTCCGGTAACCCCTCGGTACTCCGGAAAAATACTTGAATCACTCGGAACCATTCCGATGTCCGAATATAACCTTCTAGTATATGAATCTTTACCTCTCAACCATTTCGAGACTCCTCGTCATGTCCGTGATCTCATCCGGGGCTCTGAACAAACTTCGGTCACCAAAACACATAACTCATAATACAAATCATCATCGAACGTTAAGCGTGTGGACCCTACGGGTTCGAGAACTATTAGACATAACCGAGACACATCTCCAGTCAATAACCAATAGCGGAACCTGGATGCTCATATTGGTCCTACATATTCTACGAAGATCTTTATCGGTCAAACCGCATAACAACATACGTCATTCCCTTTGTCATCGGTATGTTACTTGCCCGAGATTCGATCGTCGGTATCATCATACCTAGTTAAATCTCGTTACCAACAAGTCTCTTTACATGTGTGTCCTTGGGTGAATTTCTAGGTCCCATGCAAGAGACGGGAATGAAATTCAAACACCATGGCACTGTTGATTGCCGGCAAAACGTTGAGATGCTTGGTTTTTAAATTCTAGTAAATCCAAAACTCGTCTGAAATTCATGAAACTTGGCATGCTATCATGGAGCGGCATCAACATGTCGTGGTAAAAAATTTGTCCCATTTGGGCAGGTTTGGGTATAAGCTTCTCACAAACCAGAGCTTCTCAGAACAAGCGTGATGGTTTCGGTAGGGAACGTGCTGCTATCATGGAGCGGCATCAACATGCCGTGGTAAAATTTTTGTCCCATTTGGGGCAGGTTTGGGTATAAGCTTCTCACAAACCAGAGCTTCTCACAACAAGCCTGATGGTTTCGGTAGGGAATGTGCCACCTTTGGGGACGGAACGATATCCATTGCCTCTTATTGCTTTCAAAAAATTTCTAGTGGCAACATAGAACAACAGGAGTGTTGTGTAAATTTTGGAATTTTTCGGGGTTCGTTTGGCCTTTTTATACATTAACTGGGGTTTCTGGGCATTTTATGTGCATAATTCAAATTTGAACTACAAGCACATGCTCCAGTGCACCAAAGTTGATTGAAAATCATATGTGTGTCCTTGCATGAATTTCTAGGTCCCATGCAAGAGACGGGAATGAAATTCAAACACCAGGGCACTGTTGATTGCTGGCAAAACGTTTAGATGCCTGGTTTTTAAATTCTAGTAAATCCAAAACTCGTCTAAAATTCATGAAACTTGGCATGCTATCATGGAGCGGCATCAACATGTCGTGGTAAAAATTTGTCCCATTTGGGCAAGTTTGGGTATAAGCTTCTCACAACAAGCCTGATGGTTTTGGTACGGAACGTCCCAACTTTGGCGACGAAATGATATTCGTTGCCTCTTATTGCTTTAAAAATTTTTCTAGTGCCAACATATAACAACAGGAGTGTCGTTCTTTTGGGCATTTTTATATATTAACTGGGTTTTCTAGGCATTTTATGTGCATAATTCAAATTTGAACTACAAGCACATGCTCATGTGCACCAAAGTTGGTCGAAAAATCACATGTGTGTCCTTGGGTGAATTTCTATGTCCCATGCAAGAGATGGGAATGAAATTCAAACACTAGGGCACTGTTGATTGCCGGCAAAATGTTAAGACACCTGGTTTTTAAATTCTAGTAAATCCAAAACTCGTCTGAAATTCATGAAACTTGGCATGCTATCATGGAGCGGTATCAACATGTCGTGGTAAAAAAATTGTCCCATTTGGGGCATGTTTGGGTATAAGCTTCTCACAAACGAGAGCTTCTCACAACAAGCCTGATGGTTTCGTTATGGAAAGTGCCACCTTTGGGGACGTTACGATATCCGTTGCCTCTTATTGCTTTCAAAAAAAATTCTAGTGCCAACATAGAAAAACTGGAGTGGTGTGTTAAGTTTTGGAATTTTTTGGGGTTCTTTTGGGCATTTTGATACATTAACTTGGTTTTCTAGGCATTTTATGTGCATAATTAAAATTTGAATACATGTGCATGCTCCAGTGCATATAAATTGGTTGAAGAATCAATTCTATGTCCTTGGGTGCATGCTTAGGTCTCATGCAAGAAATGGGAATGAATTTCAAACACCAGGCACCGTTGATTGCCGGCAAAATGTTGACATACGTTGTTTTTAAATTCTAGTAAATCTAAAACTCGTCTGAAATTCATGAAACTTGGCATGCTATCATGGAATGGCACCCGACATGTTGTGGTATTTTTCGTGTCCATTTTGAGAGAAGGCGCACTCGAATAATGACAGCCAACAAAGGCATTTTGAAAAAAAGCTACCACTTTAATATCTCAAATGTTTCTATAATTCAAACTGTGTGCGTTCTCTTAACCATTCACGTGACGCCACGTGTCTTGGTTTTAATGGCTATAGGAGGTGCCATGTGGACAGCTGCTTGACTGAACGGGAGGCGTGCGAGCGCAGTCCGGTGCGCAGGCTCACCGAGAAGCGTACAAGCTGTTCAACGCAGGATCTATGCATCTCTTCAACACAAGGGGTTTAAATTACGTTATGCAAATTAAAGCCAGACTTCGGTGCTAAGCCAAGAGACACTGCGATTTGTCAAAATATGCAGCTAAAAATTAATAGCACTATCTATTTTTTGCAACTAAAATTCAGTGATTAAGCATAGGTTTCATTCATACTAGAGATTAAGTAGTCATTCTCACCGGGAAGCGAGACCGCCTTGGACCGCCGCCCGCTTCGCTCCCACTGGTCTATATTAATGGCGCCGCCGAGCGGCCGCACCCCCTCCCATCATATCCACACACACAATCCTCTCTATCTGCCCGCGTCCTCGACGCCGCTCTGAGTCCTCAAAGTCGTCAGTGTATGAGGATGCCGCCAAAGCGCCCCATCGGAGGGAGTGGCGACGCCGAGGCTGCTGAAGCATAGCACAGCATGAATATGGAGACAAAGGTTTCCATCGCTGCTGACGAGGTGGAGAACAAGGCTGCCAACAAGCAGAGGCGGGTCGAGATAGATCCACAAGCAACTCCAGCAGGCCTAGACTTAATCAACAACCTCCCCGATGATATGTGGATAGTCATCATATCCCTCCTCGCAATCAAATATCGGGCGAGGACAGCTGCCCTTTCCTGGTGGTGGCACCCCCTATGGCTCCTCACCCCTGTCGACCTCCTCGACGCTCACAAGCTCTGCCATGGCTATCGCCAAAGCTTAGATGCGTTCTCCCAGATCCTTGACAGTCACCATGGCCCAATCAAAGGTATTATCACGGGAAAGTTCTGTCGGTGTTCTGGGAACGGGGGTCCCCAGACTTGCCTGCCTGCGGCCTGCGGCGTGGCTCGAATGGGGGCCCAGCGCGGCCCATCTACATCAACCCAAGACCCAAGACCCTCGCGAGGGGCCAAGCCTCGCAGGGCAGATGACACGTCACTTCCTCAGGCACGGCCTCATCAGGCTGGCTCACGAGGAGGCGGAGAGATCAAGGCGGGGTACCTCGCGAGGTGCCCATGACGCAAGCCATGACGACCAAGGATGCCAGGCGGGCGCCAGCCCGCGAAGCGTCTCCCTTTCCTCTTTGGTGCAAAGGGGCAAGCGCAGGCGAGAGGATCAAGCAAAGGCACCCATTTCGGTGCAACGAGACCAAGACCAGTCCAACGGTGGTAAGCAGGTCACCGTGGAGCCTAGAACGGCGTCACCACAGGGCCTTTGGCAGGCGAGGACCAACTTTAGTCAGGATAAGTGTACCAGATGTTCCCCTTCGAATTGGCCAATTGTTGGCGCCCTTCTCGCTCAATATTTGGGAAGAGGCCCAGGGCCTTTGCCTATAAATAGGACTAGCCACCCCCAGGGTAGAGGCATCTGGAAGCAGAACCGAGCTATCGGATCATCAAGAAACCAGCTAGAAAGGCTCAGGCAGAAGAGAGAGAGAGAGAGAGAGAGAGAGAGAGAGAGAGAGAGAGAGAGAGAGAGAGAGAGAGAGAGAGAAGGGTGACTGAACTCCTCCTAGCAGTTCATCCCCCTAGCCAAGAACAGACCCTCGCGAGGCTGTTCTCCCTTGTACTATTCATCACCATCAGCCCAAGAGGCAATCCACCCACCACAAACTAGAGTAGGGTATTACACCACAATGGTGGCCCGAACTAGTATAAACCTTGTGTCTCTTGTGCTGTTCTTTCAGTAGTTTAGATCCTTGCGAGACAGAGAGGTAGAGGGCATAATCTCCGTGCGCACCCCAGAGTTCGAACCTTAAGGGTCTACCGGAAACCGAAATCTGACATTTGGCGCGCCAGGTTGGGGTGCGCCGGAATTTGCCTTTCTACCGCTCCGCGTCCCGTTGCATCGTCATCACCATGTCCGGCGACCAGGCGGGCAACCAAGATCCATGGGCGGCGTGGCCCGCCTGCGCGGAGCCGCCCGCCTCGGGCGACCCCGCGCCCCAGGCAGCTCGTGGTCCGCATGGCGCTGCGGGCCGTGGGCGGCGTGGACAGGCTTCAACGACCCTCACGCCGCGGCAAGCGCGGTCGGCGGCAAGGGCCTCCAATCACGCCGCGACCATGACACCGTACACCCGCCGGGAGCACGCGAACTCGAGGGCCGCGCTCACGGTGGCCCGGGAGCTGGTGCAGTGTAGGCTGCTGGAAGGCGGCCGCGACGTGCTGCTGGAGCAGGTCGCCGAACTCCTGGGCTTTGCCGCTTCGGGGGATCACCCCTTCTGCATCCAGCTTCCGCCTCAAGCCCAGGGCGGCGCGCGAGGAGGCCCCGCACGCTCCCACGGGCCTCAGGGTTACCCCAACACCAGTGAATCCGTCGGCGTCGGACTGGCGGTGGCGCTACCCCCACCCCCGACGTGTGAAGGAGAGGGGCTCGCGCGGCCCACGGCGCCAGTGGGCAGCCGCGCTACCACCCTGCGGTGGGCACGTCAAGTACCGCCACATGGCGCATGGAGCACTACAGCACAGCCTTCGGGATGGCGGCGCTAGAAGAATACGTGCCCCACATGATGGACCAAGGGCACGCTCACGAGGGCGAGCAAGGCTCGCTTCTCAGCCCAAGCTGGGGAGACGAGACACCAGAAGCTGAGCTCTTCCAGGAGCCCCGGGACGGCTCCATCGGCCATGCTGGAGGCGACAATTATCGGGTACCACTAATTCCTCAGGAGCAGGCGTACGCTAATCATGGATCGCAGGAGGTGCAGGTCGCCGCAGCGAGCAGCTGCCCCGCTCCCGCGGTCTCCTACCCCTCGGGAGGAGGGCGCAGGGGGCTTCAGGAGAGGGACAGAGATCCCACCTCACCACCGCGGCGTTCGGAGCAAGGCGTTCTTAGGAGGTAGGCCCTCCGCTGGGGAGGCGCCTAAGGGCCTGCCCCTGGCAGAGGACCCATGGTCGTCGGGGGAACCGCTGGCGACCGCTCTACCCCACCGGCGGTGTCCTGGTTTCCGGTCGTCGTTGGTGGCACTAGAGTGTGGCGCAAGGCGGGGCCCTCGTCTGGCGATATGAAGCAAGGCCGGTACCTGTGAAGAAGGCCCAGTGCCTATGAAGCTCGCCGCCCCGTGACACTCTCACGTAATAATGAGTGGGGCTGTACACGCCTCGGAGTCTCAGGGGTGCCGGCCTCAGGCCCTGGGGCTCCCTCCCACGCCCAGTGGACAGCACTTAGCTCCACGCTGGTGAGAAGACGTCCAAGACTAGATTAGGTGCCGGACGCGGTCTTTTGTCTGCTTTCATTGCCTTTCCCTTTGGTTGTAACTTTTCCCCCGCTGGATTTAAGTTGAATTCGAATTTGAGCTTTGCGTGTGTTCGGGGAAGGGGTGCTTGGTCTCGTTCGAACCATTTCTCGCGTTCTGGTTACCGCCTCACCACAGCTGCCTCCCCTCGCGAGTCGGGCCGGGCCTAGCTCGAGCACAGCCCAGACTGCCGCTGTTGCTCCCTCACGAGATGACCTTTTGGTGCCTGCGGAGGTTGTCATTTCATAAAAAGGCCCGGAGCCTGTGAAGAAGGCGAATGCCTGTGAAGCTATCGCGTTCATAAAAAGGCCCAGAGCCTGTGAAGAAGGCGAATGCCTGTGAAGCTCTCACGTTCATAAAAAGGCCCAGAGCCTGTGAAGAAGGCGAATGCCTGTGAAGCTCTCACGTCCATAAGAAAGCCCAGAGCCTATAAAGAAGGCGAATGCCTGTGAAGTTATCACATTCACAAGAAGGCCCAGAGCCTGTGAAGAAGGCGAACGCCTGTGAAGCCATTGCGCTCAGGAGAAGGCCCAGAGCCTGTGAAGAAGGCCAACTCCTGTGATGTTTCCCATCAGCGACGATCTCACATCCTGAGAACTCAACTAGAGAGCACCCAAGACATCACGTCCTCCCGCAGGCCGCCTTGGAGCCCGCGCGGAACAAAGGTAAGCCAGCCAACCGTCAGGCACACGCGCAATATGACTGCTACTGATATGATGAACACATGTTTTACATGAGGGGCTTCCCCTCCCAAAATGCTCTCACAACCATCAGGCCAAACACCTGAGTTCTATCCGTGCAGGGTAAAAAGACAGGAGCAATACATAGTCAGTCGGACAAATCCCCCAATGCATCCTCGGAAGCGCCTCCCGAGCCATCGCTGGCATCGCTGAACTCGCCTTCGCTGCCTGCATCGCCGCCAGCAGCATCAGGGCCGTCCACCACACCGCCCTCGTCGGCAGCCACGATCACGTCGTCGTCATCCGAAGCGAAGGCCCTGACAAGAGCGTCCATGTTGTTTTCCACCCAGTCCGCCAGGTCGCCTCGGACGGCCTGGGGGACTGGGGCGATGGCGGCATCGAAGTCGAAGTGGGGATCCATGTTCTGGAGCTGGCTGAAGACATGAGAAAAGGCGCGCCCGAGTAGGGCGCGGCTCCTCTCCTCCACCAACCTGTCGGCCCTGACCAACCGCGCCTCCAGCTGCGTCACCGCAGCGGTGAAGAACTGCAGGTTGCCGGCATAGTTGATCGTGTGCGGCTCGCCAACAGCCGCCTCGCAGATGTTGCCCAAGGCTGTATTAGCCCTCTCCCTGAGTGTAGCAAGCATGGGGCCATGCACGTGCTCCAGGACTTGCGGCTGGCGTATCTCATCAGCGTTCTGGTGCTCGACGGCCTCGGCCTCTTCCACCCGCTGACGAAGATGGAGCACCTCGGCCTGGAGAGCGGCCGACTCCTTTTGCGCTGTCCCAAGGGCGGCCTGGGAAGCGTCGTCCCACCGAGTCGCCTCATACCGTTGGGCCCTCAGGGCTGCGGTTCTTCCCTCAGCCTCGACCCGGATCAACTCCAGCTTCCCCTCGAACTCACGCTCGAGGCCTTGGCACGCCGTCGCCACCCGCCGACCAACCTCCTCCAGGACACGTGCTTCCCGCGCAGCGACATCATCTTCCGCCTGCGTCACCAGGCGCTCCCTCGTCTCTAGACGCTCATACTCGCGGGAGCGTTCGGCGGCTTGCAGCACCAACGCTTCCTCACGCTTCCGAAGCTCAGCCGGGTCGCCAGAAGCCACCTTCATCGACACAAGGGCCGCTTCACGCAGTTCCACTTGCTCCTCCAATGAGTGGCACCGGGCCAGGAGCTCCCGAGCCCGTTCTTCCACTGCTTCCCGTCGTCGGTCGGCTCCCCGGACCTCCTCAGCGGCTTGCGACCGAGCCGCCCGAGAGGCCTCCAGCGATGCCTTCGCCTCTTCATCATCAAGGTCGCGCTGATGGCGCGCGAGGGCGACGGCGGCCTCCAGCTCGCGCCTCTCCGTGGCCAGGCGCAAGCCCTCGGCCTCCAGGCGCGCGTCTTCATCGGCGAGATCCTCCCCAAGCAGGTCCACCGCGCCACTCGCCCTTCGAAGGAATTCGTGGCGATGAGCACGACGCTCCCGAGCACACTCGTGCACGTCTTCCACACCATCGTCTTCCCCAAGCAAGCGCCGAGGACCACGAATCATCGCTCCCCTCCGGGCAGGGGACTGGGGGCTGGCGCCCTCACGATGGCCGGGCGCGCCGTACCAGAAGCCCGGCCTGGGGCCAGCCCGTCTCCAGAAGAAGGGCGCAGGGGGCGCCTCAGCCAGTCGTAGCCCGCGACCAGACGAGAAGCCCATGGCAGGCTGGCTATGCCAAGAGAGGACCCGCGAAGGGAGATCGCGGGAAGAGAAGGGCCGCAGCGCGCCTCAGGACAGTCCACCCCGTCATTCGCCCTCACCACAAGGGCAGTGCTGCTTGGAGCACTTGGGGGCGATGGAGGAAGCGAAGCCAAAGGAGGCGGCACCTCAGCGACTTCCGCGAGCTCGGCCGGAAGAGGCCTGCGGAGTAAGGATCAGTAGACGCAACAAGTGGATCAGGAGCCAGAAAAGGAGAAGACTTACTCGTCAGTAGAAAAGTATTTCCGGCGCTTCAGCAAGCGACAAGAGAAGTCATCACCCAGGGCCTCCCTTTTCCTCTGGAGGGCCTCAAAGTCCACACGGAAGCGGCCCAAGAGAAGAGCGCAAGAATCAATCTGCGACGAAGATGGAGCACCAAGGCGACCCGCGTCAGGGGCGCCTGCCTGACGCGCACTGTCAGTCGCCTCGCCAGAAGACGCGGCCGGGGCCTCAGGAGCCTCGGCCCCGGGCGCTGGGAGCGGCTGCTTCTCACCCTCAGCCTCGGCAGCACAGGCCTCAGGAGCCGCCCCCTCGAGAGCATCGCCAGGTGCAGTCACCTCATCAGGAGCTCTCTCGGCCTCCGCCGTCTCATGCCTCCCTGCTCCACTACTCGAGGAGGATTCGCCTTGACCGACCGGAAGGGCGGTCACCACCACGGGGTTCTCGCGAGGCCCTTGGGAGCCGGCAGGACGCAGCCCCCACTCATCAAAGGAGGGCATCTGCCTCACGAAGTCATCCCTGTTCTGGCAGAGGTACAGCAGGGCCCCTCCCCGCTAGATGCTGCCCGGGTTGGGGTCACCAGTCAGGACCAAGAGCACTGTTCTTAGCGCCCCAGGCGTCAGGTCTTCTTCCTGGAGCCTCATGCGATCACCATGCCCGCTGAAGGCCCACATTCGGCGAGAATGGCGCTGGAGAGGGGCGATGCGGCACAACAGGAACTCCTTCACCACCTTGGGCGCTGTCACGCCGAGCGATTTCAAGAACTTGAAGCGGCGCCACACGAAGGCGAGCCGGGGGCTCTCGAGCGTCTCCTGGCCCTAGCCTGAATTGGGTACAGCGGGCGAAGTTGGCTTCACCAGCAGGGGGCTGGGCACCCCGACATCAATGTACAACCACCGTTCGCGGAACCCAGCTGAAGGCGAAGGGAGCTTGAAGTTGATCCCTGAGGCCGCAGTCTCAGGCACAGCGACGAAGTTCATGCATGCCGAGCATTGAGTGGGGTCGGCAAGGCGCAAAGAGAAGAAGTGGCGCAACAAGGCAATGGAAGGAGGGATGCCCATCAACGCCTCTCAAACAAAAGCGAAGACCGAAAGAAGGGCAATGGATTCAGGACCCAGATGCATCACGTGGATCTGGTAATGGGAGAGGACGGCATTGAAGAAATCGGAAAAGGGGGGAACCAGACCCGCCCACAAGGCGTCGGCAAAGTAATGAACCTCAGTGATTATCCTGTCAGTGGGGAAGTGAGACGTAGGACAGGCCGTCGTCCTCCCACACTCGTTGAAGACGGTGGCCAGAGCCGGGCTGAGCTTATCCAGGCACTCTAGATTGAGTATGATCGACCGGCCGACGGCGGGGGCCACCGACGGCGGTGGGCGAGATGGAGGCACAGGTTTCTTCCCTTTCTCTTTCTTCGTCGAAGCCATGGCGATGGAAGGGACAGGGAAGATGCGAGATGGGATTGCAGGCAAGGGTCGGAGTTTGAAGGGAGGAAGAATAGGGGACGGTCGAGCAACGAGAAGGGGAGCGGCTGTGTACAACTGCGGGTCAACCTAGCAGGGCGCAAAATAAGGGAGCGTGGGGGAATAGTGCCGCCCACGTCCAATCAACCGCCGTGCGGCGCCCGAGGCCGCAGGCTGTTAGGGCCCGCAGCGCTTCGCCCTTGCCCTTTCGCCTCTTGGCACGGCCAAGTCCGAGCGCGCCTTGGGCCCGGGGGCTACTGCCGGCGTTCTGGGAATGGGGGTCCCCAGACTTGCCTGCCTGCGGCCTACGGCGTGGCTCGAATGGGGGCCCAGCGCGGCCCATCTTCATCAACACAAGACCGAAGACCCTCGCGAGGGGTCAAGCCTCGCGGGGCGGACGACACGGCGCTTCCTCAGGCGTGGCCTCCTCAGGCTGGCTCACGAGGAGGTGGAGAGATCAAGGCGGGGTACCTCGCGAGGTGCCCATGACGCAAGCCATGACGACCAAAGATGCCAGGCGGGCGCCAGCCCGCGCAGCATCTCCCTTTCCTCTTTGGTGCAAAGGGGGCAAGCGCAGGCGACAGGATCAAGCAAAGGCACCCATTTCGGTGCAACGAGACCAAGACCAGTCCAACGGTGGGAAGGTGGTCACCGTGGAGCCCAGAACGGCGTCACCACAGGGCCTTTGGCAGGCGAGGACCAACTTTAGTCAGGATAAGTGTACCAGATGTTCCCCTATGAATTGGCCAGTTGTTGGCGCCCTTCCCGCTCAATATTTGGGAAGAGGCCCAGGGCCTTTGCCTATAAATAGGACTAGCCACCTCCAGGGTAGAGGCATCTGGAAGCAGAACCGAGCGATCGGATCATCAATAAACCAGCTAGAAAGGTTCAGGCAGAAGAGAGAGAGAGAGAGAGAGAGAGAGAGAGAGAGAGAGAGAGAGAGAGAGAGAGAGAGAGAGAGAGAGAGAGAGAGAGAGAGAGAAGGGTGACTGAACTCCTCCTAGCAGTTCATCCCCCTAGCCAAGAACAGACCCTCGCGAGGCTGTTCTCCCTTGTACTATTCATCACCATCAGCCCAAGAGGCAATCCACCCACCACAAACTAGAGTAGGGTATTACACCACAATGGTGGCCCGAACTAGTATAAACCCTGTGTCTCTTGTGCTGTTCTTTCAGTAGTTTAGATCCTTGCGAGACAGAGAGGTAGAGGGCATAATCTCCGCGCGCACCCCAGAGTTCGAACCTTAAGGGTCTGCCGGAACCCGAAATCCGACAAGTTCCGTTCCAATGGCAAGGATCGAGCCAAGCTTGACGAGTGGTTCCGATCCCCCGCCATAGATCAACTCGAGAAGCTCAGTTTTAATGACGGGCATATGCGCTTGCTGCCAACGTTCGCGCTCTGCTTCGCGCCCACGCTGTGCCTCTCCAAGTTCATGAACTGCCATCCCCCCCTTAATGACGCGCCCGCTCTTTTTCTACCATGACTGAAGCACCTCGAGCTCGTCGCCGTTCGCATCCCAAAGGATGACATGGAGCGCCTGCTCCGCGGCTGTACTGCACTTGAGTTCCTTCGTCTTCAGGCAATGAATTGGTCGAGTACCTTGCACATCACCTTCAGGAATCTCCGGGCTGTTTATGTGTGTTGCTGGTGCTGCAACGAGAGATCACAAAAGGTGGACCACAATATGGTCATTGAGGACACACCTTCACTTGAGAGATTACTTGTAGTTGATCAACAAGGTCCAACAAGAATCAATGTCATCTCTGGGCCGAAATTGAAAGTAGTGGGCTACTTGTCTGTCTAATACTACAACTTTCGGGTACAACAATCGCCTTATACATCTCCTTCTTGATATCAATGTTGTTTCTAGTTTTGAAGATGTATGTTCGTCTGTCATCCAGTGAACCTTCACCTAGACTCTGGGCATAGTGAAGGTCTTGGCACTAGAATCTGTCAGCCCCAACCTAGACCAAGTTGTCAGTTGCCTGAGATGCTTTCCGTGCCTGAAGAAGCTGTATATTGAGGTGATGTTCCTTTCCTGTTAAATGTTAACCATAAGGGAGTTCAATTTTTTGCACATTTTCCCAAGTTTACAATGACAATGTACTACGATTTCTGAAGGAATTTTGGAGGATTTTAGGACATACACCCCCCACCCCATATTGGTTGCTTCATTCATATGGTTACAGTCATCGATAAGCATTTCTCCTTTGGATTCATCTGTACTAGTTTTCTTAGGGAATTTTTCATCCAATCCAACCTCTTGTGAATAAGGCTACATGTTTCTAGATTGTAATCAAATCCCCATGTTAATCATGCCAGATCGAAGATGGCACGTTGGTGCATTTTACAAATCCTGCAAACCAAATGGGCGTGTAGCAGTGTTCAAAACTGCATGTAGGCACTAACATGTTCTCTTCTTTTGCACATAAAAATAGGCCCGGAGGTGGATAATGTTTATAACTACAATCACATCGAATGCCTGGATCTGCATCTCTCAAATATTACTTTGAACTCCTACCAAGGGACCTCACCAGAGATTACACTCGCCAGGTTCTTTCTTGCCAGAGCAAAGGTGCTGAGGGTACTGAGGTTGAACACGCATTTATTGGTGTGACTTAGGATCGGGGTCCCGACAGCGTTGGTATCAGAGCCTGACTGCCTGTAGGTTTACCAAGCCAACTGGTCGAAGTTGTGTCTAGAAATGCTTTAGTTATATAAGGGAATTGATTGTGGAAGGGAACGTAAGGCTCTTTTACTCCTTATACCTCATGGCCTTCTGATCTGAGTCAACCTCTTCTCTTCTACGGGGATTAAGAGCTAGGCTTCTCTTCTATCTCTCAGGATGACGTGTTACTAAACCGTAGTTGCCTAGGATTGTTGAGTTCAAGCCTCTATTCAGTTTCTACTACTTCCATGTGTTCTTAGTTGATCTCAGAACATTGATATTGTGATGTTGAGTGGTTATGCCACCATTTTGCAGGATGTCTCAAATCATTTTGAACATTTACAGTCGTTATGCTGTCCGAGTCATTCCAGGTTTCTAAATAGTCTGATGCATTTGCAATCCTTTCTTTCTGCTTCCGATGTCCTTTTGGTCAGAATAAGGACACTAACCGGTCAGTTGAGGTACTCTATTGCCTCGACATGTATGTTGGAGTTAGTATTATGACCCTAGGTGTCTTTGAGAACCACTCAGTAATCCAGCAATGTTTTGTGTTCCCAGTGTGATGATTCTGGCCACCACTCTAAAGAGCATCCCGTGATGCTGCTTAGTAGTAGGTATTCTATTCCTGGGTTCCTGAACCCGTGATTCACCCTATCTCATGTTGTTAGCATTTGCTAGTTCCCTTAAGTTATTAGTAACCTTTGCATTAGTCCCCGAGGTCCGTGGTAGTTCCTTCTTCCAAATACTACGAACCGCTTATGGCAGAAGTTCTTTTGAACCAAAAGCTCACAATCAGAGTACTCTTGAGGAGTTCTCCATCCATAATTGTGATTCTGCCAGTTCTACCTTTCTGCATGGGTTATCTGGAAGAAACCTGTTGAACTTGGTTCGACATACCAATCCATGCATCCACAACTTAGAAAAACATATGTTCCTTGAGTTGTCCCTCTTTAGTCGTCCTCTGACCTTCGTCTATCAATTGATAGTCAAGAGTATGTGTGCATTCGTTCATCGATACCTTTTACCCTTGTGGTCCGTCAAGCCATTCTATTTCGGAATGACTAGGAGAAACAAACTCCAGTACCCTATCCATTTCTAGGATTGGGTCAAAGTAGTTGTATCCCACAGATCAAAATGCCAATCCAGCTTCTGCTCTGCTCTACCTTGGAGTGTTACCATCTTTATGTCAAGAGTGTCACGAGAATTGCACCACCTCTTATGAATTCCTGACGCAGTAATACTTCTCGCCATCATTATTCATTCCTCGGTTTCGTGTTATTGTAACCGGAATGCCGACAAGTGAATCGTGTTGTGTGAAATCAATACTCCTGGCAACTGTGTTGCTTGGTAGTAAATGGACAATATTCTCATTCTTAGCGTGTTGGTTACTAAATCATCAACCTAAGATTGATCGTGCTACCTAGTCCTTATTTCTGGTGCACTCTTCGATTAATGAGTTAGGATTGTATCAATCCATCACTCTCTTGATCACATCGTTTTGCCCTGAAAAGCAAGATTGATCTCGAGCTTAGTAACATATCGGTGGTTCGTGATGTTCCGAATATCTTCTCGGAAGTATTACCAGGTTGTCACCTGACCGCTATGTTGAGTTCGTGATCAAGTTGGTTTTCTTATAAACCACCCCTTTTCCAAGAACCTGTGGTGGATACCCCTGAGCTAGTTGGTTAAGCTTAACAACAACTTGGAGAGTTGGAAGATAAAAGCTTGTCTGACTTAGTTCATGTTAAGGGATATCTTTTTACTGTGTGTGTGTGTTGAAGAAAGATGATATCTCTATCGATTGGTCCTCGTGATCAGTTGTTGGATCTATCACCTTATCCAACCTTTGATTTGAGTATGGGCTATCGTCAAATCAAATCAGAACCAACGATATTCGTAATGTTGTCTTACTCGTGGTTGTTTCCTCGAGCATACACCATCATATTCTTTGGGTTTGACCAATGCTATCGCTTTGTTCACATAGTTGTGGAATTCCATCTTCATGGAAATTTGGATGACCTGTTGTTGAGCCCATCGGCAATATTTTCATCTTGTCCATGATTCAGTTGAACATTAATCTAGTGTTGGAAACTTTGTAAGCAATGCCTTCGTGTTCTGTTCATGAGGCATATGATTGGCTGCAAGAAGTGACTTCCTCCAAGTTCACGTGCATTAGGTGTAAGCTGCCGCTGTGAGTTCGAGAAAGATTGTTTTTGTTCCCTCTGGTACCATCCCAAGTCAGTCATGCATGTGCGAAGTATGCTATGGTTTGACAGGCTCGCTACCTCCAGTCCATATGTGTTCCTAGCACACCAAGCCACTGATTGATTTGTTCAAAGAAAAGAGGTTCATGCGCTAATCCTGAAGGGCCCGGACGGATATGCGCAAGACTTCGTTATCTCAATGATGGTTCCCAATCAGAACTCGGTAGTGTTTTATTGCAAGACTACCGTGTGATCATGCTTGTCTGGGACAACGTGTTCACATGTGTGTAGCAGAACCCGCTCATGTTTTCGAGCATACTATCATAGTTCATCTCCCGAGAATCTCGCAACGTTATCTCGTCGGTTTGTGTTGCAACCCCGTCCTTTCAGACGTGTGAGTCTGAAGTATCCTGTTTCTAACCAGATCTGAATCTCAGGCAGATAGGATGGTTGGAACTTCTCCAAGGTCTATGATGTAGGTCCCGACAAGGTTGATGATTTGGCCGACACACCTAGCCGGAAGATCTGTCATTGTAGTATCTTTGACCATCTTTCCATGAAGGTTTCGTGCGACTTATTATAGAAGTTGTTCCTTAGGGATCCTTGTGCTCTGAGTGTCTTCGATGATTCCATAACCATTCGAACGGTGGAATCACCCTCGTTGAGTTATTCCTAGTTACCAGAATCATTCCCAGCATTTGCATTTTGTTCCCAGCTTGCACCTCAATAGTTGTTGTACAGGATCATCTTCAAAAGTGGTCCTGTCATGGTCCCATCCATTTCCGGTGATAAGCAAGAGTCATCTGTTGCGTTGTCTTCAACAAGGTAGTCCACATCATCCATTTTGGTATGGGTATGCCATTCCTTCGAATTCGTTCACACGATCATTCGTAAATTGCCTCAGGCTGGTGAGAAGAGTTCCAATGATCTATGGATCAAAAGTAATTCTTTTTGCCACTTAAGGGAATAGTTCTTCGAGTCACCTTTCCAAAGTGCCCCGTTATGGAATGGTGGTAATTATTTCCTCGCCACCTTGACACCATCCACCATCTTTCTAAGCATGGAATCGTTGCCCACCAAATCAACCTCGTTGTTTGTTATTCCATCCCTCTCGGTGTGTTTTGTGTCTCAACTCGAGATGTTCCAACATCTCATTCCACGAGTTAATCTTGAGTGCTCGATCTTCGAGGAGATCGTTTCCTATAGAGTTTCTTTCTATCGCCATCGTGTTGGATGAAGTTCTCAAAACAAGATGTCAAGATCAAGATGATGATCGAATCAACGTTCTTACGAAGTGCAACCTGGATCTCGAAGATTGTGCGAGCTTTGTGTCCCCCTATGTCTTCTTACCTCACGTCTCGAATCTCGGGACGAGATTCTTGTTTAGTGGGGGTGAGTTGTCACAACCCTAGAGTTTGCTTATAACTTGTGGCATTGCATCCATGCATCATGTTTAAATTTCATGAATTTTGAAATGGGGATTGATCAACCCCTAGTACTGAAACAATGCAAATAGGTTCAACTTCTAAATATTTTCAAAGAACCCAAATTGGTTTGCAAAAATGTTCATGATTAATGGAAAAAGGTGAAAACCATATCCAGAGATGATGAATATTTTTCCAAGACATTTTTGGTTTTGAATTAACCCATATTGTATTTGAATTGGGGCACTTAAATTCTATAAATAATTTTAACTGCTCCAACATATTCTGAAAATAGTTAAGGGCCTCTGTAATATTTCAGTTAATGCCCAAAAATTATTTTCAGGATTCATAAAAATGATTTAGTTTCTAAAACTAAATCAAAACAAATTGCAGAAAAATAGAAAACATAAACAAAAATACAGAAAGCTTACCTGGGCTTCTTACCTGGCGGCCCATCTGGCCAGACCCAGCAGGCTGGCCCTGCCCACCTCCTGCCGATGCCAGTCGTCGTCCTCCTGGCGCCAGGAGGACGAGAGGCACGCGCCCGTCGCCCGCGAGCATGGGCGCCACGCCACCAGCTCGCCTGCCTGCCTCCCCCTCGCCGCCTGGATGTTTCGCGCGACGCCACGCGCCACCCCGACCCCCTCTCACTCTCCCCCGTGCTCCTCCTCTCCTCTGTCTCTTTCTCGCGAGCACCACCGAACGTGCCGTCGCCGTCGCACGCCATTGCCGCGGCCACCGCCTTCCCCTCGCCCTCTCTTCGAGCCCATAAGCTCCGCCACGTCGTCCTCCACCTCTCCGTCAAGCCACGCGCCTCGGGAGGCCCTGGAGAGCCGCCTCGCCGCCGTCTTCATCTCCGGTCGTCGGAGATCGTCTTCGCCGCCCCGTCGCCATCAACGCGTCCCCGGCCTCGCCTCGCGCTCGTTGGACTCGCGGTGAGCCGCTGCCCCGTTCCCCTCTTCCTCCCATGTCATTTGATCGCCCTAGCCGCTGTTTCCGCCGGACCAGAGAGCTCACCGCCGCCCAGCCATGTTGCCGCCGTGGACACCGTCACCTATAGCCACCACCGAGCGCACCACCGTGCTCAGCGAGTCCGCAGGACTCTGTAGCAACCCGCAGCTCGTCCTCCCATGCACCAAAACGCTGTGTCCGAGCGTGCCCGCACTCCGGCCGCCGCGGAAGTGCTCGCCGCCGTCAACTCCGGCCATCCTAGCTGCCGCTGCTGCCACCACTAGATGCGCGAGAGCGCCAGCAACATGTAGCATCAAACCACGCTCAAAACGGAGCCCTATAGAGCATTCCCGAGCCGCTCCGTCATCTCCGTCGTCGCCGGCGACGAGCCGTGGACCAAGTCCGGCGGGTTTGACCCCGCTGACCGTTGACTGGGTGGGCCCAGTTGACCCCACTGGGTCACTGACGTGTGGGCCCCAGGCCACTAATGAACCAGGATTAGAATTAACTTATATTAGTTAAACTAATGACCCTGACATGCGGGACCCACTGTTAGAGTTGACCTGGACCATGCCTTTGACTTGCTGACATCACGCTGACGCAAGACTGACGCAGTAACTCTTTTCTGGATTAAATTTTATTCAGGAAAATCCAGAAAATTGCCTAAACTTCTAAAATTCATAGTAAATCAACCGTAGCTCCAAATGGAATAATTTATATATGAAAAATGATCAGAAAAATTCAATCTATCCATCTGTACCATTTTCATGCATGTTTAAACAACTTATACCTGCTGATCAGGTCAAATCAATTAAATGGCATTTGAATTTCACATATGGAGTTTGAATTTGAATTTTGTATTCAAACCAACTTCATTTAATCTGTTGCTAGTTGCATTAGCTCAAAACACATTCATATTGCCATGTCATAGCATGCATCATATTGTTGCATTGCATTGATTGTGTTCTTTCTCTGTTGCCGGTAAATGTCCCCTCTCAGTAGACGTTGCTTCGACGCCGTGATCGATGACACCGATGAAGAACTATATTATCTTCAGAAGTGCCAGGCAAGCAAAAACCCCTTGTTCATTCCGATACAATCCCACTCTCTCGCTCCTGCTCTCTTTTACTGCATTAGGACAACAACGATTCATGTGTTACTTGCTGCGGTAGCTGAACCCCTTTATCCTTTGCATGACCTGTCATTGCCACAGTAATTAGATGAAACCCACTAGCATGAGTAGGAGTTGTTTGAGCCCTGATGTGCCTACTCATTCATGTTTGTTTGTCATGCCTGCTACTGCTTAGAGTTGAGTCTGGTCTGATTCATCGGGAATGAATTGGAATGGTGTTGAACATGTCCTACTGTGTGTGAGCTAAGTGTGTGAACACGATTTGGTAAAGGTATTGGTGAGAGGCCATGTAGGAGTACATGGTGGGTTGTCTCATTGAAGCCGTCCTCAGGAACTGAGTTCTGTGTTTGTGATCCATGAAACAGTTACTACCACACATTGGGATCCTTAATTGACTCTCTCGGCTTCTTGATCACCCTTGTCCTCTGTCCAGGAGTTGCAAAGTAGTTTCTGGTGTTTGTAGTATGCTGGGGGCCGCACGCAGCGCTGACCGTAGGGGTGGGCTGTGTTGCGGTAGGCACGTGGCACGGTGTACCGGGCGCCCGTTTGGTGTCTCGGGAACCCTGTTCACATCGTTCGGGGCCGTATGTGGAAACCTCGGCCGGACTAACTGCGGATGGAACCTGAATAGGCGATAAACCTGGACTAGAGACTTGAGTGTTTAGGTAGGCCGTGGCCGACACCCTCGCTGGGCTTCCGCTTGAAGGTTGCCGAGTACATGTCGTGTAAACGGCGATAAGTGGTGAGAGCGTGTGTGAAGAAGTACACCCCTGCAGGGTTAACATCATCTATTCGAATAGCCGTGTCCGCGGTAATGGACTTCTGGGTTGCCTATATCAGTTCATAGACAAGTGAAAGTGGATACTCTAAAATGCGCAAGATAAGCGTGAGTGCTATGGATGGCCTTCTCGTAGGGAGACGGAAGTGGATCCATAGTGGTGTATTGGATGGAGAATATGTGGACTCGTGTGCGCCACCTCAAAAGAGTCGCTTGGAGTCGTAGTTCAGGATAGCCACCGAGTCAAAGCTGGCTTGCTGCAGTCAAACTCCACCACCCCCTTTATTGATACCGATGCATATGTAGTTAGTTCTGATGTAAGTCTTGCTGGGTACATTTGTACTCTCGTTTGCCTATTTTATGTTTTTGCAGAGAGACTTCAGTCTCGCTAGTAGTACCGCTTGGACTTCGACGTTTAGCTTGATACCTCAGCTACGATCTTGTGCCCTCGGCAGGATCTGGTAGATAGTCAGGCTTCTCAGCCTTTTTCATTTGTAGATGTCTGTACCCAGACATGTTAAGCTTCCGTGTGCGCTTTGACTTGTATGCTCTGAATGTTGGGTCATGAGACCCATGTTTGTAATATCTCGCTCTTCGGAGCCTAATGAATAAATATTTTGAGTCGTAGAGTCTTGTTGTGATGCCATGTTGTATTTACACATATCGAGCATATTGTGTGTATGATTGAAATGCTTGGTATGTGTGGGATCCGACTATCTAGTTGTTTATCCTTGGCAGCCTATCATATGGGGAAATGTAGTCTAGTGCTTCTGAGCGATAGTAGTCCGCTACAGCCCGGTTCACCGGAGTCCTGCTAGCCCAGCACTACTGCTCGGAACACTTGACTGGCCGGCATGTGATTCACGTCGTTCCTGTGTTTGTCCCTTCGGGGAAATGTCACGCGATGTTATTTGGAGTCCTGCCTAGCCTGCTACAGCTCGGGTTACCGGAGTCCTGTTAGCCCAGTGCTACAGCCCAGATTTATACGTTGTTGACCGGCATGCTCGATGTGATTCATGTATGCCTGTCCTCATGGGTTAGTGCCACCTTGGGTTCACGACTAGCCATGTCGGCCCGGGTTCTTTGTCATATGGATGCTAGCGACACTATCATATACGTGAGCCAAAAGGCGCAAATGGTCCCGGGCCAGGTAAGGTGGCACCCGTGGGAATACCGTGCGTGAGGCCGCAAAGCGATATGATGTGTTACATGCTGGATCGGTGTGACTTAGGATCGGGGTCCCGACATCTCATCCCGACTTGTGGGGGAATCATAGTCTCCATCATCCTTCCCTCACTGGGACAATGCTCTAATAACGATGATCATCACACTTTTATTTACTTACAACTCAAGAATTACAACTCGATACTTAGAACAAAATATGAATCTATATGAATGCCTCCGGCGATGTACCGAGATGTGCAATGACTCAAGAGTGACATGTATGAAAGAATTATGAACAGTGGCTTTTCCACAAATACAATGTCAACTACATGATCATGCAAGGCAATATGACAATGATGGAGCGTGTCATAATAAACGGAACAGTGGAAAGTTGCATGGCAATATATCTCGGAATGGCTATGGAAATGCCATGATAGGTAAGTATGGTGGCTGTTTTGAGGAAGATATATGGTGGGTGTATAATACCAGCGAAAGGTGCGCGGTATTTAGAGAGGCTAGCAATGGTGGAAGGGTGAGAGTGCGTATAATCCATGGACTCAACATTAGTCATAAAGAACTCACATACTTATTGCAAAAATCTATTAGTTATCGAAATGAAGTACTATGCGCATGCTCCTAGGGGGATAGATTGGTAGCATAAGACCATCGCTCGTCCCCGACCGCCACTAATAAGGAGAACAATCAATAAATAAATCATGCTCCGACTTCATCACATAACGGTTCACCATATGTGCATGCTACGGGAATCACAAACTTTAGAACAAGTATTTCTCAAATCCACAACCACTCAACTAGCATGACTCTAATATCACCATCTTCATATCTCAAAACAATCATAAAGAATCAAACTTCTCATAGTATTCAATGCACTTTATATGAAAGTTTTTATTATACCCATATTGGATTCCCATCATATTAGGACTAAATTCATAACCAAAGCAAATTACCATGCTGTTTAGTACTCTCAAAAAAATATAAGTGAAGCATGAGAGTTCATCTATTTCTTCAAAATATAACCACTGCCATGCTCTAAAAAGATGTAAGTGAAGCACTAGAGAAAATGACAAGCTACTCCAAAAGATATAAGTGAAGATCAATGAGTAGTTAAATAATTATGTAGCTATGTGAAGACTCTCTCTCATTTAAGAATTTCAGATATTGGGATATTATTCAAACAGCAAGCAAAACAAAATAAAACGACATTTCAAGGATAGCACTCATCATGTGAAGAAGCAAAAACTTAGGCTCAACCGATACTAACCGATAATTGTTGAAGAAGAAAGGTGGGATGCCTACCAGGGCATCCCCAAGCTTAGATGCTTGAGACTTCTTGTAATATTATCTTGGGGTGCCTTGGGCATCCCCAAGCTCGAGCTTTTGCGTCTCCTTAATTCCTTTTATATCACGGTTTCCTAAATCATGAAAACTTCTACTACAAAAAAAAGACACATCCGTGACATTTTGGGCCGAACAAATTTTTTTTCTGTCATACATATGACACTTCTATGACGATAATTGTGACAAAACCCGGTATCATCATAGATGTGGTGGGCTCCTACTTCTATGACAAAAAATCATGACAACAATTGGGCTTTTCGTCCTGGGCGGGCCGGAGACGCAGCTACCTGACATTCTTTGGGCCGTCCATGACGGAAAATACCGTGGTAGAAGCGAGGGCAAGGAAAATTTTGGGGAGTTCCCGGTTACGGTGGGAGGTCGGGGGCCGAGCGATGCGCGTTTCTCTCGTACACGTACGCGCGTGTGTGCGAGGCGTTGGCTCTAATTGAACCCGAGCGAGGCGTTGGGCTCTAACTGAACCCGAGTGATTGCACTGCAGGCTACGCGTTACTGAACCCGAGCGATCGATCGATGGCTGTTAACTGAACCCGATCGAGCGATCCCTTCGCTACTGCTGCTAACTGAAGCCGATCGATGCTGCCTCTAGGATGAACAGTGAGCGTTGCGGGGGGGGGGGGGGGGGGGGGTTGGATGAATAGTGAGCGGTGGCGTTGCCTCTGGATGAACAGGACCCCGTGGTGTGGTGGAGGGCTGGATGAACAGTAGACGGTGGAGGGGTGCCCGTGGAGGGTTGGTTGAACAAGACCCCGTGGTGTGGAGGGCTGGATGAACAGTAGACGGTGGAGGGGTGCCCGTGGAGGGGTGGTTGAACAGGACCCCGTGGTGTGGAGGGCTGGATGAACAGTAGACGGTGGAGGGGTGCCCGTGGAGGGGTGGTTGAACAGGACCCCGTGGTGTGGAGGGCTGGATGAATAGTAGACGGTGGAGGGGTGGTTGAACAGTAGCCGGTGGAGTAGCGTGCGGTGGAGGCTCGATGAACAGGAGCCCGTGGAGGCTGGAGGAGGTTGACGGTAGCCCGTGGAGGCTGGAGGAGGTCGACGGTGGAGATGAACAATATCCCATGGAGTCCCGTTTTGCGGTACGCCACACCCCTCCCGATGAACAGGACCCCCGTTTCGACCGTAGCGCTCGAACACAAGTCCGTTTCGTCCGTTTTGCGGTACGCCACACCCCTCCCGATCAACATGACCCCCGTTTCGACCGTTGGAGGTCCATTTCGTCTGTTTTGCGGTACGCCACACCCCTCCCGATCAATAGGACCCCCGTTTCGACCGTAGGAGGTCCGTTTCCTCCGTTTTGCGGTACGCCAGACCCCTCCCGATCAACAGGACCCCGTTCCGAACGTAGGAGGTCTGTTTCCTCCGTTGTGCGGTATGCCAGGCCTTGTTTCCATTGCCTGTTCCGTCCAAGCCCTCCCAATGAACACGACCACACATTCCGTTCCGACCTAGCCGGTTGGCTCCCACGCGTTCCGTTGCCTCCCGATGAACATGACGCAGTCTGTTGCCTCCCCATGAACATGACACATTCCCTTGCCTCCCCATGAACACGACGACGACGTTGTTTCTCCGTTTCGACCCAGCCATGTACGCGGGCACTGGCCGTATGTATGCACGAGTAGGCGTTCGAGACCCCGCCCGTATGTACACATACGTGGCCGTATTTTCTTTCTTGCACCCTGGCCGCTATACGTACGTGTACATGCTACGTGCGCGCCTCTACTACGACACATGAGCGCCTCTACTACGACATGTGCACACCTCTACATCCACCAGTATATATGTACGTACACGTTCGCGACCAGAATGACAACGCTACGTACGCTTCGATCAGGTGGGTCCCGACTGTCAGGCACTTCCTTGTGTGTGAAGATGTAGCTGGTGGGTCCCAGCAGTCAGGGGGCGAATTGTTTTTTTGCCCGGACCCACTTCCTTGCGTGTGAAGATGTATCTGGTGGGTCCCAGCAGTCAGGGGGAAATGTTTTTTTCGTGAAATACGGTGGCCTGTCCGGTGGGTCCCCGCTGTTAGGTGGAGGAATCATTATTTTGCGCGTAATAAGGAGGCACTTCCTTGCTGCGGCCGTGGACCCAGCTGTCAGCCTCTCCACGTACAGTCCATGTCCGATGGAAGTCGTTCCTTGAGCACGTTGACCACGCCGCGCCGAGAGCACCACGGCGGTGGATGACGACGAGGACTAGGAAGGGGACGACTCAGAGCCGGGGAAGACGCAGCAGTCGATGCCCACGCGAAGAGGAGTACGAGGGTTCACTGGTTCGGCTGCGGTGTGAGGCTGCTGTTGCCGCAGAATAACAGGGGGTGTGGGTGAGTAGAGGGATGGCCTGGCCAGCGGTGGGAGTAGTAGGGGGCGGTGAGGCCTCCACGACATCACAGCCGGCCACGGGAGGCAGGAGCACGCGGCACGACCGACACTGGTTTGGGCGGCTGGAGTAAGAAGACCAGAAGGTTGAAGAAGCACTACGGCCGTTGGGTGAACATAGTACGGTAACAAGAGCTAGAATCGTTCATATTGACTAAGTTGACAAAGCCCTCCGTCCCGGTCAACTTGGTAGGCCCACAAGTCAGCCTCCCACTATGCCGGGTTCCAGTTGGTAGGGGGAATATTAATTTTTTTGTGCGTAATAAGGAGGCACTTCCTTGCGTGCGAAGATAGCTGGTGGGTCCGACATGTCAGCGGGGGGCACGTTATTTTCGCGAAATAGAGAGGCCCTTCCAGTGGGTCCCAGACGTCAAGTGGAGGAATCATTATTTTGCGTGTAATAAGGAGGCATTTCCTTGTGTGCGGCCGTGGACCCAGCTGTCAGCCTCTCCACGTACAGTCTACTTCCGATGGTGTCGTTCGTTGACCACGTTGACCATGCCGCGCCGAGCGCATCCAAGGTGGTGGACGACGGCGAGGCCCCGGACAGCAACGAGCCGGAGATGGGAAGACGCGGGAGTAGAGTCGCAGACGGAGAGGTGTACGAGGGTTAACTGGTTCTAGTGCGGTGTGGTTCGGCAGTCGGTGGAGAAGAGCAGGAGGTGTGGAGGGGTGGAGGGATGGCCTGGCCAACAGTGGAGTAGCGCTTCATAGCGAAGCGTGCTAAGCAGAGCTGCTAGCAGCAGGCGGCGGGAGGTGGTCCCGGCGGCGCTGGAGGAAGAAGACGAGAGATTGAAGATGGATGCTGGTACATCCAACGGCTAACATGTCAGAATCATTTGTTGACTAAATTGACAACAACTTGCGTTGGCTTCGACCTATTGGCCCACATTTCAGCCTCCAAAAATGTGGCACATATTCAACCCATTTTTTCAGAATTTACAGTCTTTTTTTTGCGCGGTAGAATTTACAGTCAATTTGATCTTTTTTTGAATTACAGCCATTAGCTGGGCTGGGTGAACAAATAATGTAGCGTCCATGCGGCCCATTTATTTTATTTCCTAAAAAATTACTGGCCATTTGCACTTTCTCGAAATACACGATTTTGCTGGGCTGATTCTAATTATAGTGTTGGGTTGGGCCAGCAATGTTATCAAAAAATAAAAAGGGGCTGAGCATTTTGTTATAAATATATTTAAATAATAAGTGATATTATTACATTCGTCCTTAAATCTTATCAAGCTTTTGTACACAATCACTAGGATTTTCGTGCCAAAACAATCCAAGATTTTATTTGTTAAGAAATTATTTTTATAAGTTAATAAGATGTTGGATATTGTTTTCTCACAAATGTAAGTATCTGTTAAATATATGATGACAATAAAAATAATATATAATAACATATAAAATAATTTAAATATATATAATATAGTTAGAAGGGAAACATAAGTTGGACCTGCGTTCCTATTCTTATATAGAAAAATAGAACAGACCTCTGCGTTTTCTTCAAAAAAATACATAAATTGGGCTGCCAAAAATAAAACCTCGGATGGGAGGTCCATAGGCCGGTCGATACATGACGGCCCTAAGAAAATACAAACAGGCCTATGGACCTCCCATCCGAGGTCGTGGGATGCGCATGTTAAAAATGAAAGCCTAGACGGGGCAGCCCAAAACCACGTCCAACACTTGCCAAAACTTCGTCCCTCGTTTTCTCTGTGTTTCGCACACTTGACATTGTGTAGGCATTTTGACTGTGCATCATATGAAGATGTGCTATGCATGAATGTTGATCAGCATGATGTTAACTGGCTGGTAGTTCCATTTTCAACCATGAATAAAACTTCCAACATGATGTTAACCCTGTTTGAAAAGGCCGTGTTAATATAAATGCTCTGCCTCTGAAAATTGCAGTTTCTTATCTGAAACTGAACTTGCAGTTTCTTATCCGAAACTGAAACTTGCAGTTTCTTCTCTGAGAATCACATTGTCTGCACTTTTATACTCCTATGAAACTACATTTTTAAGTGCTAAAAATAGATCTCTAGAATTCATAAAATACTTCATATGCTAAATACTGCAAATCTTAAATTCAAAAGACATTCATATCTGAAAGTACTCTCAAAATACACAACACAAAACACAATTCACAACCTGCAAATACTGACAACCCTAAGCTCCTCCTGACAATTCACAACCTGCCCTACTATTGGGCTGGGGGGGGGGGCAGCCCCCTCCTATTCCTCGGCGGCAGACAGCCGCCCCGTGAGATGATGTGAACGGCGAGGGAGACGATGGCGGGGAAGCGTCATCGGGCCAACTGCTTTTCTCCTCTTGCAGTTGGGTTCGGTCGACGAAGACTCCACCGGCTCGCTCTGGCAGGACACCCTCACAAACGGCACCCTGTAGATGCTCGATCCTTCAATCTCTGGTGGATGCTCCATCTAGGATCAATACTCCCACCACTGCTCCCTCACGATCGGATTCGATGAATCTGTTTGCTCCATGGCCCATAGGAGCAGCTCTATGTACTCCGGCGCGACTCCCTCCGGGAGTATCGCCGCCTTTTCGCTCTGTTGCAGATATTTGGCCATGGATGTCGCCGTCGCCGCTAGTTGGTCCTTGTTGTCAAACCAAGACTGTATCTCCAACATCCTAGCTAGCTTCACAGGGTCGCCGTCTGCGATCCTCACGTATCGGTTGTACTCCTCCATCGATCTACTTCTCCACATCACCTTCACTAGCTGGCGGTGGTTTTTGAATGGAAGAGGAGAGGAGCAGCGCTGGTTTTGGATTAGAACAGGAGAGGAGCAACGCTGGTTTTGTACTGGAACAGGAGAGGAGGGGCGGTGGTTTTGAAATGGAAGAGGAGAGGAGCGGCGCTGCATTTAGATTGGAACAGAAGAGGAGGGGTGGTGGTTTAAGAGGAGAAGAGCGGAAGAGCGGCGCTAGTCTTGGAAGTATTTTTTGTTGTTTTGCGTATTTTGGGTCAAAGTTTGACCACGTACTGTATTTGACAAGCAAAATGTGAATGCATGTCACCAAAAATTGTATTGTTTGGTTTGTATCTGAATGTACTTTCAAACTATATTATTTTTACAACGTATAACATATATTTTATGTGCGAAAATCATGGTCAATTATGACCCAGAATAAAAGGGAGACTAGTTAATGTGGGGTCGCTTTGTTAATTGAAGGGTAAATTGATTTTGATTTTGATCCAGTCACAGCGCGCCGACCCTATCGTCCAATCCTAAATGGCTGCCGCACGGTCCTCTCCCTCTTCTCCATTGCAAAACCACCTCCTCTCCTCTCCATCATCTCCATTCCAAAACCACTGTCTCGCCTCTCCCTCTTCTAATCTTCTCCATTGCAAAACCACGTCCTCTCCTCTCCATCATCTCCATTCCAAAACCACCGTCTCGCCTCTCCCACTTCTGATCTTCTCCATTGCAAAACCACCTCCTCTCCTCTCCATCATCTCCATTCCAAAACCACCGTCTCGCCTCTCCCTCTTCTCTATATAGTGGAGTAGTACTAGTTTTCTTTTGTCTACCGGAGCCGGCTTGACCTCGTCAATGACTGTCGAGAAGTCTTCATGCACGTGGCCCGGAGGCGCAGTTGTCGTCATTTTGATCCGAAGCGCCGGATTATAACATATAACACGAAAAATTGCCACATGACAAGAAATCATAACCTCACTGCCCGAAGGAGACAATATGAATCCCGACGGACAAACTAGACAAGGAACAAAGCTCAAATTAAAGATAAACTCATAGAAAACGGGTCCGTCGATAGATGTCCTAATTAACATAGCCGGCTTTACCTAGATGGCAGCCGAGTAGTCACTGTTTGTGATGTGCCCCCAATGACTAGCCCAACTCAGTTGTCGATGTTTAACCCTCGCAGTGATCCAAAGCACATGACACCTAATTTTGCGAGATGACAAGAAACCTTTTTTAGATTTCTCACCACAAGTACAACCATGTACAACACAACCTGCATGATATGTAGACGATAGCCAATCCAGGCGTGTCTGCTGGAGTCTGGTCACATGCATAGACGAACTGATCTTCTGTGTCTTGCAGGGATCGTCCAGGCACCAACGTAGTACAACACTTTCTAGTACTATCGCTCGTCTCCCTCTTCTATTAAGTCACCCGACTTGCGGGGCCGGGGAGTGTGCCTATGGTTGGTTCTCAATTTTCGTCCCACATGTGTGTGCAAACGCAATATGACGCGCATTCCATTCGGAGAGCAGCATGCCATACCGACCGACCGTCTGGGGTGCGACGCGAACGCGACGGGCGTGCTGTATACTCCGTACATGTGTACCGCCGTTTTCTAGACCCTTTGCTCCATGGCGCGAGCGCAATCCATCGATACAAAATTAGTATATTGTATACTATTTGAAAGTCGAGGGCGGGGCTTTTCCTGCGCGGTAGGCGGCGGGGCAGTTCCGCCTAGTCGGTTCGACAGAGACGCGAGAAGACGAGGGAGTAGGCTGCTGCAAACGTAGGGCCGTGTGATTTGATAGCGAGTTACTGCTAGACATGTGGGCCCCCGTGATTTGACTTGCCATTATCATTTTAACTGCGGCGCTACGACCGGCGTGAGTCTCCTGATTCCTGACCACCTCCATACAGGTGCCTCTCCCATTGCTCCACCATGTAGTAGAGGCTGGCTCTTGCATGAGAGCCCACTTCTCCACTTTTTCCTTGCCTCTCTTTCCTCCACATATGCAAAAATGCCATGTAAAGCGCACTATTGTACTTACTTTTACTTGCTCCTACAGGTGCTTAAGCTTGCCACATAGGCATAAAGTTTGATGTGGCAAGTTAATCAAGAAGAGAGAGACTACTTTGGTGACCTAAGGAATAAACAGTGCTAAGCGCGTGTACCTAGGTGAAAAGACAATTTTGAGTCTATAGCTAATTAAATGAAGCAAACTTAGCAACACCATTTCATTGGAAGAGGTCACTCCTTGGCAAATGCAATAAATACTAGTACTCCCTGTGTCCCATAATATAAGAACGTTTTTGGCACTACACTAGTGTCAAAAACATTCTTATATTATGGGACGGAGGGAATACGAAGAAAGAGATAGAGAGGAGTAAAAAATACACTTATAGGCAACCTTATAGCCAACCTTGTTGTAGTATGAGTGACTAAGTGATGACTATGTATGACATGCTAACATTAGATAGCCTAACGCACCGTGTTAAATCTCCAAGGGCGCGACCGCGCGAGCGACGCGACGGTCGTGGTAGGCGCGACCATGATACGGGCTGCTGGTAGCCCTTGGATCTGAGATCAAACGATCGCATGCTAAGTTGCTGAAAATTTGCAGAATAACCCTCCAGGATATGATATTCACCCATAGGTCTAGAATCACGCCATGCAACCGTTTGATCTCAGATCCAAGGGCTCTTGGAATCCCGTATCATGGGAGAATGGAAAGCCACTACCCTGCCATTCGCACGCTGGCAGTTCGCTCCTAGTCGTCCCCACACGTCCTTCAATACTACGACCGTTCGCTCCTAGTCGTCCCGTCCATTCACATTACGGCAGTTCCACTAATCCTAACCCTCCTCCCAAATCCATGGCGTTCCAAATCTCCATGATCGGCAATGAGTACAAGGTTAGAACCATCACCGGCAATGAGTTCGACATCATCTACACCCGTTCTTCTGCGACGGTGAAAGGATGCCTTTCTCGCTTCAGACGCATGTTCGAAAACTCAGATGATGAGTGGGTCGCTGGGCTAGATGTTGAGTACAACACATTCCTAGGACGAGAGAAGGATCTAAAGGACGAAGAGAGGAAGAAGCCCGCCGTGATCCAGGTTTGTGTGCATGACTTATGCTTGGTCTACCACATATGCCATGCCGACGTTGAGTGCCAGGATTTTAAGGACTTCCTCGAGAGCAACCTAGTCAAATTCGTTACTGTAGACTTTGGTAACGACAAAGAATTCCTGCGTCGGATAGGCTTCGTTGTAGGCAACACGTTCGACCTCCAGAAGAATTGGCTGGTGTCCTCTCTTCAGCCTTCAATGCTGACCCTGGCAGGAGCCATGGTTCATCCTTCGTACGGTAAACTAGAGAAACCTCCATACATGTTTCATCGTCATGCATGGCAGCGGAATGTACTAGATATAGACCACATTCACTACGCTGCAATAGATGGCTACCTTTGCTTCAATATCTACAAGGGTTGGATGAAGAGCAACAACAAAGTGTGCGGTTCAAGCAAAGAAGTATCAGCCAAGAGGAAGAGGGACAAGGACGAAGTCGAGGACGTGGACGAGGACTCCGAGTAAGGTGGCAGTGTCGTTGCTCATGGTGGTTCTAATGCAGTGTCTACCGGAATAGTTGCAAAGTTTAATTTTAGGTGTGCTTAATTTAATTTGAGGGGTGTGTTGTGCTGAGTCCCCAGCAGAACTATGTTATGTTTCTTCTCGTTACTTTAACTCTTCAATACGTACATAATAGTATTTCTTACATTTCATCTTTTAGTTGGTATACTACTACCACTCGTTTCTTCACATTATATACATACAATATATATGGCCAACATCATATAGCCAGCAGTTTAGTTGTCAAAGAATTTCAGGGTGCTTAGTTTTGTCAAAGAATTCCAGGATGCTTAGAGGGTGCTTGGATCCAAGGGACTTATTTTAGTCTGACTAAAAATAGTCTCTTTAAGAGGCTAAAGTTCCAAGCACCCGTGGCTAAAGAGGGGCTAAAACTAGTCTTGAGACTAATTTTTTTTAGTCAGGGGTACCCCTACTAAAATGTGGATTAGTCCTCTCTCTACTCATTTAACTCCTCTCCTTTAACACATGCGAGTTATGGATTGGAGGGTTCGGAGGATAATAAATTCTTATTAACTTGATTTTAGCCTTTTTAGTATTTGGATCCAAGCATGGGTGAGGCTAGCATGTTTTAGTCCCACTACTTTTTGTCATGGGACTAAAACGTATCCAAGCACCCTCTTAGTTTTATTTGAGGGGTGGGTTGTGCTGGACACCATTATTGTGACTAGCCTTTTTAATAGTACTATATGCATAATTTGGCGACGAGCGCTCTCTATATGTACCACCTTTTTTAATTTCAAGTTTTGCTCCATGGCGCAATCCATGGATACTACTGCTGTACAAAAGTATACATTTTTTAAAAGGCTAGAGGGCGGTGCAGTCTAGCTTGGTCGGTTTCACGAGAGGCGAGGGCCTTTGTGATTTGAGGGCTCCTTACTGCTGGAAGGAGGGGCCTTGTGATTTGACTACCCGTATAAATGCACCGACGACCTGATCGAGGAGGAGCAAAGAACCATGCGGTATACTCAAGTTTTCCATTGGAGTAGTACTGCCACGGAGGAGCACGAAACACGGCAGCCCAGTGCCATATGGCGATAAAAAATGATATAATTTGCTAGTCATCTCATTGTTAGCATTGTTCTATTCATTCCCTAAAAAAACCATTGTTCTATTCATGCCTCGCAGAGAACATGACACGTGCGGCGAAACACCCGAAGCAAAAGATGAAACACAGAAGCAAAAGAAGAAGGAAGATTATCACCCCAAATGATCTAATTCGCCGCGGAGTCGTAACTGCTTCTTCATCGCCTCCACGACCTCCATCTCCTTGCGCGTCTCCTCTGCCATCATCTTCATTCTGTCCATGACGCGCGATTTCTCGAGCGAGCCTTCATCATCTGTTCCACGGCCGCATTACGTACCTTGACAGTAGCCGGGTGCTCGATGTGGAGCTTCGCCAACTCCTCCTTCTGTTCCATGACGAGGGCCTGCAGCATCTTCATCGAGGAACTACTATTCTCATGCAGCTTCTTCCAGCCGGCTTTCTTCTCCTTCAACAGGTCGATCTCGTGGCAGAGCTTCGCATTGTCCTCCTGAAGTCGTAGGATTCCGCCGGTCGCCTTCTTCTCCGAGGCAATGCTCTTCTTCAGCAGCATCACCAAGCCGGCGGTTAACTCCCCCTACTGATTGAGCTCAGCGGGCATGTCGTCGAGGCTCTCCTTCAGTAACTCCATCAAGCCTTGGATGAACTCCTTCTGCTTATTGAGGTGCTTATTGAGCTGATCGGGCATGCCGTCGAGGGATAACGACTCCAGCTCCGTCGACTCGGCATGTTCGCCTCCGCGGCTAGGGCGCTCCAGGGAGCCATCGCCTGCCCGTGAGAGATCTTTCGAGGTCTCTGCGTGGCGGTGAGCCCTCTCTTTTTTCCGTAGCCTTGGTTGCCGCTCCCTTGTTACGAGTAGTTCTCGACCTAGAGCTCTGCTCACCGGCCATGGCAACGACGGAAGAAGAAGAAGCACTTATGAGGAGGAAAGGTAGAGTAATTTTTGGTTAGGTAGTTCCCCTTTTTATAACCTAAGTACTAGCACTAGTACTAATACCTGCATAGTGGGAACACGTTCAGGTTTGGTACGTACTAGTAGGTGTGCGCAGGCTTTCGAATGTGATGGGAACAAGGTAAAGATTAATTGATGGTTTTGGTTTCGAGGCCCGAAACGGCTCCCGATGAGTTTAGCGGAACATAAATTTCAAGTACTACACTGCTCAAATGCGTAAATATTATGTTACTGTCAAAAATTGGCACAAAATACGAAGGAGGCCAATGGAAGTACTACTAGCAACCCACGATTTAACTACTCGCATGCGCAGTGGAGTAATAATGCATTTCTTTCGCCCTCACGTCCACAAAATTTGCATGCGCTGTATTAATTGACCATCAATGAAGTGAACGACTTTACACGCGTCAAATTATCACATGGGGTGGATCTTGGTACAAAATTGCGTCCGCCCGTGTACCCGCATGTGCGTGTGAGAGAATGAGTGCGTGCGTGGCGTGCGTGCACATCTTCGCTTCGTGTATGTACCGCCAGTATGGCTCAGGGAGGACGAGTACATTCTTCTGGAACCAGCAGCACGTCACTGTGATCAATCCACGCAAGGAGGTCACGACAACGCCTCCACATGTGGGGACCCCGACTCATGAGTTGTGATCACCGAATGCACGTGTACAGTGATCCCAGAGATCAATGCTCACTGAACACACAGAAGCTGAATAACAAGAGTCTTACATCCATACATATCGTCTTACACAAATTATGACCATTCTGGTCAAGTCTTACATTGATAAAGCCTTAAGGGCTGAACATCAAATGAAACACAAGCAGCGGAAATCTTCGTTGATAAGTAGAACCCATGCCATCTGCCTTAACCCTACAGGCATTCTGACTGGGAAGCGTCCTAGTTCGCATGTTCGTCTCCAAAGAACTCTTCTCCGAACTCTGGTTCTTCCATGCCTGGCCAATTAAATAACCAGTGGCAAGCCAATGAGTACTTTGAATGTACTCGCAAGCAACCCATGTTTTGGTTCAAGGAACAATAATGCATGACATAGGTAAATTTTTACGGAAAGCTAGTTTTGAGTGCAATGACATGTTCAACAACTTGTAATACATGCATCATGAGAATTTAGTTATCCATGAGGACAGGTACAGATATCAACATAAATAGAGTGGGCACCAACCCAACTCATTCATGCCAAGTCCTTGACTTGACCCAAGTAGTTCTTCCCACTTATCCATCACACACACTGGTTTGTAAACAAGTGGACGTAGCCCAAGAGCGGTTACCCAACTGTCCTTGACCATGGACACGGCTATTCGAATAGTTTTACACTCTGCAGAGGTTGCACACTTTACCCACAAGATCCGGGGAACTTCCGTGTCATCCACGACCTGCGGTACCTCAAGTACCCGGGGTAAGCACCCGATCACTACCTTTCCCTAGGCGACACTAACAAGGAGTCCACTCGTTGTTCCGTATCCTCACGATGTACATCATACGAGACTCACTCGAGATCGTATCATCCGAGAGGGGACACAACGGTGTATCCGGTGCGCTGTAAAAACAGTCATGGCCACCCTACCTGGCACGACCCCGTCCCGAGAGAGAGCACCAACTCTCCCCCATCACTAGTAATGCGGGCTCCGAGCTAGTATCGGCCTAGGTAATCAATAATGCCCTTTCCCATATAAGGGTAGAGTGGTTGCGCATGTAAGGTTGGAATAACGGTCGCAACTTACACCAATCCGTTTTTGAAAACAACACACACACTTGCCTCGGTACACCACTTCGTCCTCAAGTGGTTACCCAACTCATCATCTCCCTCGGGCATAAGTGGCACCCGACGGGGTTTTCGAAAAGTCCTTTGAAAATACTTTGCCTCCATCACCATGCATATTCCCGTCCCTTTTTGCGTAGCAACTACTTTAGCATCCTATCTACTCCCACCAGCATAACCCTCATAATAAGGTAGGGTCATGCACCATGCAAGTATCAACGAGGAAGTAACGAAGGAAACCCACCAAAGTGGTTACCCTCTCATTCTGATTTCGAAGCAACACTAATAAAGTGCTATATGACATGCATAAAAAGGGTTTCATAGACATGGTCAAAGGGCTGCTTGCCTGGCTCAACAAAGTCTTCTGGGTCTTCAAAGTCTTCTGGTCCAACTCCTTCGTCAGCAACGCAATCTATCGTCGCAAAATAATAACGAGAAAAATAAGGCAATAATAAAACAGAAAAATCAAAGTGCTCAGAAAAATGTCAACTCATTTTTATAAAATACTAGGTTGAAATCTAAGAAGGGGAAAATTCCTAGTTTTGGATTTGGAGTTTTGGAATAGGAGAAATGGATTTTCAGAGTCATATTTAAATGCTAAAAATCACATTTAAATATTTACAGTGAAGAAAAGTTTGCTGGATTTGAATGAAAGTTGCACCATTAAATAGGTTGCAATATTCTAGGAATTTAGGAATTGGAATTGTTGCATTTGGATCATTATTTAATCCTGTGGAATTTTTGGAAAAAGAGACAGAAAAGAAAAAGGGAAATGGCACTGTGCACTTGGCCAGAACAGCCGCAGGGTAGCAGGCCCAGCCAGCGGGCTGGCCCAGCGCCCCGGTGCACGCGCGCGCGCCAGGTTCAAACCTGACGGGCAGGGCCCAGGCGTCAGGGCGAGGTGCTGACAGACGGGCCCCACGACCGTCGTCGTCAACCCTAGGCCAGAGGGGACGGCGAGCTCACCGGCGACGGCGCAGGGCACGGCGAGGTCAGGTGAGGGCACGGCTGGACTCAGCGCCGTGTCGCCGTTCGGGTGGAGGTGGCGGGCGTCACCGGAGCTGCCTGGTTCGCCGGCGACGAGGAGCTGCGGCGGAGGAGCTTCGGGAGGTGGTGGCTCCGGCCGTTTCCGGCAGCTACAGAGAGGGGAAGCAAGGGGGAAATGATCAGTGGGATGCAGGGGTTCCAGATCGAGGCATAGGAGGAGTGGAGGAGGCTTATACCTCGCGAACTCCGGCGAGCAGACGCGGCGGAGCTCGAGCTCGATCTCCAGCTCGGGCGGTTCTGGGAAGGAGCTGGGGGTGCAAGGGGAGGTTTTGGTGATGCAGAAGGAGAGTGGTGAGGGTGGAAGGGCTCGGGGAGGCCCTTAAATAGGAGAACAGCGGTCCATCGTGGGCTCGTGCGCCGGCGAGCTCATGCTCGTCGCTACGGGCCTCGGGAGGGTGCTGCACCGTGTCCAGGGTGTTAGTGGGGGTCGACTACGCCCAGAGGGAGAGAGAGAGGGAGCAGGGAGAGGTCAGAGTCGCCGCGCGTGTGAGCCGCGCCATTGGCGCGCTCGGGCGGCCGGTGTCTATTAGCGCGGAGGCGCGGGGAGGAGGAGAGAGGAGGGGGCGACAGCTTAGCGTGCTGCGGACGTCGAGGTGCATCGGCAGGCGCGCGGGGGAGGCTCGAGGTGGTCGGAGGCATCGGGCAGAGGGCGGCTACAGTGCCTAGCCACACTATAGCATGCTCTGGAGCGCGCGTTTGGCATGCCATGGCATATTTTATGCCTTGTGGGCGCGGGCACTGATGTCCAGTAGTGCTAGGGAGGAGTAAAGGAAGGGGAGGGTGCATTGGATGCCATGGATGGCCACTGGGGTGAGGAGGGAAGAAGAAGAAGGATGCAAATGTGCTGTCCAGAGAGAGGAAATGGGGTTTTACCCATCCAATAAGTGAGCTGTGGCCTTGCCATTGTTACTGGAGGTGAAAGGGGGCTAGGAAGGGTTGTGGTAAAAATTTGATCTCTCCAAGAATAGTAGAAGGGGTCAAAACAGTGGTTTTTGCAAAATGTCAGAAGGTGTTTGATAAGGTTTTGGGCAAGCAAATGAACTCCAACTGCCATGATACTTAACAGGATGGAAAGATACTTAGAAATAGGGTGTGCCACAAAATCTGAGGTTATTTGGGTAAAGTTGGCAATGCAACTCTGGCAAACCCTAGAAATTAGCAGAAATAAACTTGAGTAGATCTAGTTGATCAAATCACTTCTCCATGATGCACCACTTGGTGTAGTGGCCTCATTTGGTCATGTGAACATGCTTACAAAAGTTGGGGTCAAGGAGAGAAAGTTGGTAGTACAAACTTGATCAAATATGGTTCTGGTCAGAGGGGGTTTTGGGGCATTTTGGTGAACCAAAATGACTTTAATTGACATGGGGCTTTGCAAGATCATCACAATATGCATTTGTGATTTGCTGGATTTTTCCTGGATTTTTATGAAAATATTTCCTGTAGAAATATTTCAAATCCTTGAAATGGGCAGAAATGGTTTTGGGAGATTTTGTCAAATATTTTGATCATAACCATGTGTTGGGACTCATATATATCGAAAATATATGTCCACTGAGTTTCCCTAAATTTTCTCAAATATTTTTGAAACATTAAAATAATTTTAACCTATAAAAGACCATTTCTGGCCTTAAGAAAAATCCTTTAAATAAAATAGGAAAATAACTTTTAAAATTATATTTTTGTGGTTTCTGGTTATCCTATATCTAATAGGAGCCAAATATATTTTTGGAAAGATTTTTACTGCCCTTAATCAAGTACTTGCAGTGCAAACCTCAATCAAGGGTTTTTTTTGGAAAACTAGCTTTTGAAAATACTTTTTGGCCAAATTATTTTTGTAAGAAAATACTATTTTGCTCTATACACATGGCATGATCATTGGGCAGAAGTTTGGGACAAGGAGATGAAGTATAGGAGGTGGAGTAGTTGACTATAAAGAGCACTTGAAAAACCACAGAGAGAAATCCAACTCCAAATAAAAGCCAAATAATGCAAAAGTTTTTGTTGGTCCAAATTTTTTTTTGACTGGATTGTTGGTCCAAATTTTCATACTTTATTAGTGCAAATAACATGTTACATAATGCAGGGTGTGACAGACCTACCCCCCTTACAAGAATCTCGTCCCCGAGATTCCTAAACTAGGCTTGAAAGAGATATGGAAACTCAGATCTAAGGTAGTCTTCACGTTCCCAGGTTGCTTCTGCTTCAGAGTGGTTGCTCCATTGGACCTTGAAGTACTTGATCGTGCGGCTTCGAGTGCATCGCTCAGCCTCATCCAAAATACAGATGGGCCTCTCACGGTAAGTCAAATCAGGCTGAAGGTCAATGGCTTGATGATTGACGTCCTTGTAAAGATCAGGCTTGTCTGGGACTTGGAGACACTTCCGGAGCTGTGACATGTGGAATACGTTGTGCACATCGGATAGTTCAGGTGGCAGTTCCAACTGGTAAGCCACTTCTCCTCGTCGGTCAGTGATCTTGAAGGGGCCGATGTATCTTGGGGCGAGTTTTCCTTTGACATGGAAGCGCTGGGTTCCTTTGAGAGGGGTGACCCGGAGATAAATATGGTGTCCAATTCGGAAGTTCATGTGTCTACGTCGTGAGTCAGCGTAGCTCTTCTGCCTTGACTTGGCACTCCTCAAATGCTCTCTGATAAGCTGGACTTGCTCGTCTGCTTCACGGAGGACATCGGGCCCAAAGACTAGCCCTTCTCCGGTCTCTGACCAATTGAGGGGTGTGCGACACTTGCGTCCGTACAACACCTCAAATGGTGCCATCTGGAGGCTTGACTGATAACTGTTGTTGTAGGAGAACTCGGCAAAAGGAAGGCAATCTTCCCACCTAGCTCCATAAGCTAAGACACAGGCTTGGAGCATGTCTTCGAGTATCTGATTCACTCGTTCTGTCTGACCTCCGGTCTGCGGGTGGAAAGCAGTGCTGAAGGATAACTTGGTCCCCATGGCCTCTTGGAACTTCTTCCAGAACCTTGAGGTAAACTGGGTTCCTCGGTCTGACACAATCTCCTTGGGAACACCATGAAGGCTTACGATCCTGTTGATGTAGAGGCTGGCTAGCTGGTTTCCCTTGTAAGTTGTTTTGACAGGAATGAAATGGGCTACTTTGGTCAAATGGTCGACTATGACCCAGATGGAGTCATGTCCCTTATTTGACCTGGGTAATCCAGTGATGAAGTCCATTCCGACTTTATCCCATTTCCATTCAGGCACTTTGAGAGGCTGTAACAATCCAGCGGGTCGCTGATGTTCAGCCTTGACCCTTTGGCATATGTCACACTTAGCGACGAAAGTGGCTATTTCTCTCTTCATGCCATGCCACCAAAATCTTTCCTTCAGGTCTTGATACATCTTGGTCCCTCCGGGGTGGATGGAATATGGGGCGTCATGAGCTTCTTGCAAGATCAAATTCTTGAGCTCAATCTTGTTAGGTACGCAAATGCGATTCCCAAACCACACGATTCCTTGCTCATCCTCTGAGAATCCGGGGGCCTTGCCTGCTTGATCTTCCTCTTGATGCCTTCAATACTTTCGTGTCCCTTCTGAGCTTCCTTAATATCATCCATCAGGGTAGGCTTGACTTCAAGGTTGGCTAAGAATCCTGGTGCAACCAGTTCCTACTCGAAGCTCTGAAGCTCTTCATACAAGGCGGGTAGCCTTTCCTTAAGAATAGCATTCAAGGAACAAGCCTTTCTGCTTAATGCATCTGCTACCACATTAGCCTTTCCAGGGTGGTATTGAACACTGAGGTCATAATCCTTGATCAACTCTAGCCATCTTCTTTGCCTCATGTTCAATTCCTTCTGAGTGAAAATATACTTCAGACTTTTGTGATCTGTGTATATCTCACACCGCTTCCCTAGGAGGTAATGTCGCCATGTCTTCAGGGCATGAACTACAGCTGCCAACTCGAGGTCATGAGTAGCATAGTTCTCTTCATGAGGCTGTAGTTTCCTTGAAAGGTAAGCTACGACTCTGCCTTCTTGCATCAGAACACCTCCTAGTCCTGTTTTTGACGCATCACAATATATCACAAACTCCTTGTGTATGTCTGGTGTGGCCAAAACTGGGGCGGTGGTCAATCTCTTCTTCAGCTCCTAGAAGCTCTCTTCACACTTCGGTGTCCACTCAAACTTCTTGTCCTTCTTCAAGAGCTGAGTCATGGGTCGAGAAATGCTTGAGAATCCTTCAACGAACTTGCGGTAATACCCCGCGAGTCCGAGGAAGCTTCTGACTTCCTTCACATTGCTTGGGGACTGCCATTCAGTCACGGCTTCAATCTTAGTGGGATCGACCGACAATCCTTCTTTAGTCAAAACATGACCCAAGAATCCAACCTCATGTAGCCAAAATTCACACTTGCTGAACTTGGCATACAGTTGGTGCTCTCGAAGCTTGTTTAGGACCATCCTCAAGTGTTGCTCATGCTCTTCCTCCGTCTTTGAGAAGACAAGGATGTCATCAATGAAGACAACGACAAACTTGTCCAAATATTCCATGAAGACCTTATTCATGAGATACATGAAGTAAGCTGGGGCATTGGTCAATCCAAAGGACATGACCGTGCACTCATACAGGCCATATCTGGTTACAAATGCCGTCTTCGGAATATCTTGGGGTCTAATCTTCAGCTGGTAGTACCCAGATCTGAGGTCAATCTTGGAGAACACCTTGGCCCCATTGAGTTGATCAAACAGATCTTCAATCTTGGGAAGTGGATACTTGTTCTTGATTGTAACTTCATTGAGGGAGCGGTAGTCAATGCATAAGCGGATGGTAACGTCCTTCTTTGCCACAAACAGAACAGGCGATCCCCAAGGGGAGTCACTAGGGCGGATAAATCCTTTCCTCAATTGCTCTTCCAGTTGCTTCTTCAACTCCGCCAACTCTTCCGATCCCATTCTATAAGGCTTCTTATAGATGGATCCTGCTCCGGGCATGAGCTCAATGATGAACTCAATGTCTCGGTCCGGAGGCATTCCCGGTAGCTCATCAGGAAAAACATCGGGGTATTCGCATACTACCGGCACTTGTTCCAATCCAACTTCTGACAGAAAGTTGACTTGGGTGCCTTGAGTAGAGGAGGGGTTGGGAGCAAACTTAACTTCGACTCCTTGGTCATTGGTCACTGTGACGGTCCGGTTGGCACAATCTAACAAGCCTTGGTGCTTGATGAGCCAATTCATTCCTAAGATCACATCCAGGCCTTGTGATCTTAAGATGATAAGGTATGCTTGGAAGTCTACCCCATTAATGACAATCCCGACTCCTTTACATCCCAACTTGGCTCTCATCTCTGCTCCGGGGGTTTGTACCACCATAGGGCTATTCAGGGGTGTAGGGGTCATGCCACTTTTTAATGCAAAGCTTTGAGTGACAAATGAATGCGTGGCTCCAGAATCAAACAAGATAGTTGGAGGTGTTGAGTTGACAAGGAACGTACCCAGCACGACGTCCGGGTCTTCCTGGGCTTCTTCAGCAGTGACATGATTCACACGACCCCTGTCGTTGTTGGGCAGGTTGCGGAGCGCTTGGTTCCTTGGTGGCATTCCACGGCCTTGTCCTGGGTTCTGCGCATTGGGGCACGGGGCGTCGGGCTTCTTGTTGGGGCAATTCTTGGAGTAGTGTCCTGGCTGACCGCATCCAAAGCAAGTGACTTGGTTGGGGTTGCTGCTCTTGCCGGCATTGTTATTGGGGTTGTTGTAAGCTGGCCTGGGGTTGGCATACTGCTGAGGTGGATAGCTGGCGCGGGGTGCAGGAGCTCTTGGCTGCTGATAGGTTGGCTTGACCGGGGCTGGCTGCCACGGGCGAGGCTTCTGGTTGCTGGAGCTACCCTTGCTGATCATCTTGCGCTTGCGGGTATCATCCAAAGCACGTCGCTTGTCTTCAAGCATGAGTGCCTTGTTTACCAGATCAGGAAAGGTCTGGCAATCACACACAACAAGCGAGTACTGCAGAGTCTGGTTAAGGCCTTCCATGAAGCGCTCCCTTTTGGCAGCATCAGTGCTGACATCTTCAGGGGCATACCTTGAGAGAACACTGAACTTCTGCATGTACTCCTTGACAGTGCTACTACCTTGCTTCAGGGCTCTGAACTCACGCTTCTTGATGGCCATGGTTCCGGAAGGGATGTGGGCCTTGCGGAATTCTGCCTTGAAGTCATTCCAAGTGATGTTTTGCTCAGCACGCATGGCCTTGAATCCATCCCACCAAGCTCTAGAAGTTCCCCCGAGACAGTGAGCAGCATACGCCACCCTATCACGATCCTCAGTGCATCCGACTAGTTCCAGCAGATCCTCAATGGTGCGGACCCAGTCGTCTGCATCCAGGGGTTCAGCAGTCTCGATGAAGGTGGGTGGTGCATGCTTCTTGAACTCCACCAATGTGGAACGTCCATTGCCGTTCCCCGCCGGCTGGCGGTTGACAGCTTGAGCAATCATCTGGAGGGCTGCAGTGTTGGCTTGGCGTTCCTCTCGGAAGGCTTGGAGAAGCTGAGCCATGTCCATGCTTGGAGGTGGTGGCGGTGGTGGAACTTGTCCTTGGGTTTGGTCCTGGCTGGCTCCTTCTCCGGCTTCTTGCTGCTGGGTAGAGGTACCAGTACGGGTTACAACAGGCATCCTGTTGGAGCGATCAAGGTCTCATGATTGGGAAAGATGGGGAAAGCAATATAGATGGGATGCCTAGTAAGGGGGTTGGTATGACACTAATGGTTTTCATGCAAGGGCCAAAGGGCCAAACACATTCATTAAAATCCAAATGGGTGATGTAGTCGCTTACAAGTTCCCGAAGGAAAGCACGACGTCCATCAAACACATCAAAAGCAAACACTACATGGTTTCATATGAATCATTACAAGGACTCGACTTCGCATAGGGGTACACGACCTATCCGACCGTAGGGGTTGCTAACGGGCATATCCGGATTGCGAATGATGCCTAAGTGGTGGAATGCTCGGTCGCGTAGTCTGGCTCTTCTGGGTCTTCCTCCTCGTCATCGGTGGCCTGGCTTTCCTGTTCACTTGAAGGGGTGGGGGAGTGGAGGAGCTCAACACGGCGTTGCTTTGCCGGTGGTGCGAAGAGCTTGCGGTATTCCTTTGCACTCATGCGGTGTTGCTGTGGTGGTTCTCCATCCTTTGGGGGTCTTCCGCCTCTGTATGCGATTGCGGGTTGTCCAGGGGGAGCACCTTCCTTCTTGATCCTATCCGTCTTCTCTTGTGCCTGACGAAGAAGTGCCTTGGTCTCATGGAGTTCCTTTCGGAGCTTCATCAATTCCAAGGCCAAGTGTTGTGCCAAACTGTCAGCACAAAGGCTGAAGTAGGCCTGGAATCGGAGTGGAAGTCCTTCTTCTAGTGGTGGAGCTGGTGCATTGCTCTCATCCTCACCTTCCTTCCGATAAGGCAAGAAGCGGGTTGCCATCTCGTCTGCCATCTCGGGAAGGAGGTCTCGGAGGCGGGTGAGTGCCTTGAGGGTTGCCGTTTCGACGGCAAGAACTAGTGTTGCCATCTGGGGTCCCTTGAAGAACCAGCTTGTTGGAGAGTAATTGGCCTTCACGATTACTTCCACATGATACTCCGTCTCGGTGTCACTGATCCAATGCTCATGGTAGGTGAAAATGGGGGCTCGGTGGAACTGGCACTTCTTGAGGCTATCCTCAAGAAGCACGGGAAATCCAGTGGTCAGGAAGTCTTCGGGTACAGCAGCCATCTACAAAGGTTGAATGGGAGAGGTCAATAAGGGAAATATATCTTGGGTGGATAAGCTTAGAAAAGAAGAGAGGTTCAGATGGTCTCAAGCTAACTAACGTCCATACTAACTAAGGCTTCCTACAGTCAGGATGGCTCTGATACCAGCTCTGTGGGGACCCCGACTCATGAGTCGTGATCACCGAATGCACGTGTACAGTGATCCCAGAGATCAATGCTCACTGAACACACAGAAGCTGAATAACAAGAGTCTTACATCCATACATATCGTCTTACACAAATAATGACCATTATGGTCAAGTCTTACATTGATAAAGCCTTAAGGGCTGAACATCAAATGAAACACAAGCAGCGGAAATCTTCGTTGATAAGTAGAACCCATGCCATCTGCCTTAACCCTACAGGCATTCTGACTGGGAAGCGTCCTAGTTCGCATGTTCGTCTCCAAAGAACTCTTCTCCGAACTCTGGTTCTTCCATGCCTGGCCAATTAAATAACCAGTGGCAAGCCAATGAGTACTTTGAATGTACTCGCAAGCAACCCATGTTTTGGTTCAAGGAACAATAATGCATGACATAGGTAAATTTTTGCGGAAAGCTAGTTTTGAGTGCAATGACATGTTGAATAACTTGTAATACATGCATCATGAGAATTTAGTTATCCATGAGGACATGTATAGATATCAACATAAATAGAGTGGGCACCAACCCAACTCATTCATGCCAAGTCCTTGACTTGACCCAAGTAGTTCTTCCCACTTATCCATCACACACACTGGTTTGTAAACAAGTGGACGTAGCCCAAGAGCGGTTACCCAACTGTCCTTGACCGTGGACACGGCTATTCGAATAGTTTTACACTCTGCACAGGTTGCACACTTTACCCACAAGATCCGGGGAACTTCCGTGTCATCCACGACCCGCGGTACCTCAAGTACCCGGGGTAAGCACCCGATCACTACCTTTCCCTAGGCGACACTAACAAGGAGTCCACTCGTTGTTCCGTATCCTCACGATGTACATCATACGAGACTCACTCGAGATCGTATCATCCGAGAGGGGACACAACGGTGTATCCGGTGCCCTGTAAAAACAGTCGTGGCCGCCCTACCTGGCACGACCCCGTCCCGAGAGAGAGCACCAACTCTCCCCCATCACTAGTAATGCGGGCTCCGAGCTAGTATCGGCCTAGGTAATCAATAATGCCCTTTCCCATATAAGGGTAGAGTGGTTGCGCATGTAAGGTTGGAATAACGGTCGCAACTTACACCAATCCGTTTTTGAAAACAACACACACACTTGCCTCGGTACACCACTTCGTCCTCAAGTGGTTACCCAACTCATCATCTCCCTCGGGCATAAGTGGCACCCGACGGGGTTTTCGAAAAGTCCTTTGAAAATACTTTGCCTCCATCACCATGCATATTCCCGTCCCTTTTTGCGTAGCAACTACTTTAGCATCCTATCTACTCCCACCGACATAACCCTCATAAGAAGGTAGGGTCATGCACCATGCAAGTATCAACGAGGAAGTAACGAAGGCAACCCACCAAAGCGGTTACCCTCTCATTCTGATTTTGAAGCAACACTAATAAAGTGCTATATGGCATGCATAAAAAGGGTTTCATAGACATGGTCAAAGGGCTGCTTGCCTGGCTCAACAAAGTCTTCTGGGTCTTCAAAGTCTTCTGGTCCAACTCCTTCGTCAGCAACGCAATCTATCGTCACAAAATAATAACGAGAAAAATAAGGCAATAATAAAACAGAAAAATCAAAGTGCTCACAAAAATGTCAACTTGTTTTTATAAAATACTAGGTTGAAATCTAAGAAGGGGAAAATTCCTAGTTTTGGATTTGGAGTTGTGGAATAGGAGAAATGGATTTTCACAGTCATATTTAAATGCTAAAAATCACATTTAAATATTTACAGTGAAGAAAAGTTTGCTGGATTTGAATGAAAGTTGCACCATTAAATAGGTTGCAATATTCTAGGAATTTAGGAATTGGAATTGTTGCATTTGGATCATTATTTAATCCTGTGGAATTTTTGGAAAAAGAGACAGAAAAGAAAAAGGGAAATGGCACTGTGCCACTGGGCCAGAACAGCCGCAGGGCAGCAGGCCCAGCCAGCGGACCGGCCCAGCGCACCGGTGCACACGCGCGCGCCAGGTTCAAACCTGACGGGCGGGGCCCAGGCGTCAGGGCGAGGGGCTGACAGACGGGCCCCACAGCCGTCGTCGTCAACCCTAGGCCAGAGGGGACGGCGAGCTCACCGGCGACGACGCAGGGCACGACGAGGTCAGGTGAGGGCACGGCTGGACTCAGCGCCGTGTCGCCATTCGGGTGGAGGTGGCGGGCGTCACCGGAGCTGCCTGGTTCGCCGGCGACGAGGAGCTGCGGCGGAGGAGCTTCGGGAGGTGGTGGCTCCGGCCATTTCCGGCAGCTACAGAGAGGGGAAGCAAGGGGGAAATGATCAGTGGGATGCAGGGGTTCCAGATCGAGGCATAGGAGGAGCGGGGGAGGCTTATACCTCGCGAACTTTGGTGAGCAGACGCGGCAGAGCTCGAGCTCGATCTCGAGCTCGAGCGGTTCTGGGAAGGAGCTGGGGGTGCAAGGGGAGGTTTTGGTGATGCAGAAGGAGAGTGGTGAGGGTGGAAGGGCTCAGGGAGGCCCTTAAATAGGAGAACAGCGGTCCACCGTGGGCTCGTGCGCCGGCGAGCTCATGCTCGTCGCTACGGGCCTCGGGAGGGTGCTGCACCGTGTCCAGGGTGTTAGTGGGGGTCGACTACGCCCAGAGGGAGAGAGAGAGAGGGAGCAGGGAGAGGTCAGAGTCGCCGCGCGTGTGAGCCGCGCCATTGGCGCACTCGGGCGGCCGGTGTCTATTAGCGCGGAGGCGCGGGGAGGAGGAGAGAGGAGGGGGGCGACAACTTAGCGTGCTGCGGACGTCAAGGTGCATCGGCAGGCGCGCAGGGGAGGCTCGAGGTGGTCGGAGGCATCGGGTAGAGGGCGGCTACAGTGCCTAGCCGCACTGTAGCACGCTCTAGAGCGCGCGTTTGGCATGCCATGGCATATTTTATGCCTTGTGGGCGCGGGCACTGATGTCCAGTAGTGCTAGGGAGGAGTAAAGGAAGGGGAGGGTGCATTGGATGCCATGGATGGCCACTGGGGTGAGGAGGGAAGAAGAAGAAGGATGCAAATGTGCTGTCCAGAGAGAGGAAATGGGGTTTTACCCATCCAATAAGTGAGCTGTGGCCTTGCCATTGTTACTGGAGGTGAAAGGGGGCTAGGAAGGGTTGTGGTAAAAATTTGAGCTCTCCAAGAATAGTAGAAGGGGTCAAAACAGTGGTTTTTGCAAAATGTCAGAAGGTGTTTGATAAGGTTTTGGGCAAGCAAATGAACTCCAACTGCCATGATACTTAACAGGATGGAAAGATACTTAGAAATAGGGTGTGCCACAAAATCTGAGCTTATTTGGTTAAAGTTGGCAATGCAACTCTGGCAAACCCTAGAAATTAGCAGAAATAAACTTGAGAAGATCTAGTTGATCAAATCACTTCTCCATGATGCACCACTTGGTGTAGTGGCCTCATTTGGTCATGTGAACATTCTTACAAAAGTTGGGGTCAAGGAGAGAAAGTTGGTAGTACAAACTTGATCAAATATGGTTCTGGTCAGAGGGGGTTTTGGGGCATTTTGGTGAACCTAAATGACTTTAATTGACATGGGGCTTTGCAAGATCATCACAGTATGCATTTGTGATTTGCTGGATTTTTCCTGGATTTTTATGAAAATATTTCCTATAGAAATATTTCAAATCCTTGAAATGGGCAGAAATGGTTTTGGGAGATTTTGTCAAATATTTTGATCATAACCATGTGTTGGGACTCATATATATGGAAAATATATGTCCACTGAGTTTCCCTAAATTTTCTCAAATATTTTTGAAACATTAAAATAATTTTAACCTATAAAAGACCATTTCTGGCCTTAAGAAAAATCCTTTAAATAAAATAGGAAAATAACTTTTAAAATTATATTTTTGTGGTTTCTGGGTATCCTATATCTAATAGAGCCAAATATATTTTCGGAAAGATTTTTACTGCCCTTAATCAAGTACATGCAGTGCAAACCTCAATCAAGGTGTTTTTGGAAAACTAGCTTTTGAAAATACTTTTTGGCCAAATTATTTTTGTAAGAAAATACTATTTTGCTCTATACACATGGCATGATCATTGGGCAGAAGTTTGGGACAAGGAGATGAAGTATAGGAGGTGGAGTAGTTGACTATAAAGAGCACTTGAAAAACCACAGAGAGAAATCCAACTCCAAATAACAGCCAAATAATGCAAAAGTTTTTGTTGGTCCAAATTTTCATGCTTTATTAGTGGAAATAACATGTTACATAATGCAGGGTGTGACACACATGTGCCACTTGGCTTCATGAACTGTAAGAGAGACATTGTGTAGCGTGCCATTGGTATTCTAATTTACGTGATTTGCACATACTCGAAGTACTAGTAAGGTACACGTGCATTGCACGCATCAGATTTTGCAACCAAATTAAGAATAAATACCACACTATAGCATGTAAGCTCTGAGTCATATATGCCTGATGTAGCCCTTCGTTTAATTCTTATAGTTCATCTCATTCAAAATCAATTAGTTTTTATAAAAAAGCTAAGAACGCGGGAATAGGAAAAACATGGGATTATAGTGGAATGTCGTCTTGAATCCTACAGGATTGTACGAGTGTTTGATTGTGCATAGAAAAAACACAGAATTCTTTCAAAGAGGTTTGAGTGGATGGGATGTTTCCTATGAAATCTAGTGCAAATGAATCATATGGAAATATTCCTATGGTTTACAATCCTACGAATCAAACAACCAAGATAGGAAAAATTCCTAATCATTAGAATCCTCCAAAATTCCTTTGAGAATCCTTTGAATCAAAGAAGCCCTTAATCTATTTTATAATTCATGGAACTATGCATTGTAAAGCATAAAGTAAAAACAAATAATGACAATTCAACTAGAAAAAAAGTTTGGGCAGTTATGATACGGAAGATTCTAGAACAAAAGAGAACCATTGTTGTTTTGAGGTTTGTGCATTATGCTTAAGTTCAACCATGGAGTCTGCTAGATTGTACATGTGGAAAAATCTGGTGGGGGGCTAGAAGATGGTGCGAGGGGCCGAGTGGAGGGAGACTATGAAGGAATGCACAAGTGCGAGATCGATATTTAGAGAGAGGGGGCGAACACGTGCGCTGTTGCGCGCAGTGGCGGAGCCATGAAAAATAAATGAGCTAGGGGGCCAAGCATTTCTAATCCTTTATGAGGAGGGTCAATTCATGAACTTAAACCATTTTTAGCAGCAATTGTCTAATGATCACATTCATATTAGCCTCGATATGTAGTGATGTTGGGGAACGTTGCAGAAAATTAAAATTTTTCCTACGGTTTCACCAAGATCCATCTATGAGTTCATCTAAGCAACGAGTCATGGGAGAGAGATTGCATCTACATACCACTTTGTAGATCGCACACGGAAGCGTTCAGGGAACGGTAATGATGGAGTCGTACTCGCCGTGATTCAGATCACCGATGACCAAGTGCCGAACGGACAGCACCTCCGCGTTCAACACACGTACGGGACGGTCGACGTCTCCTCCTTCTTGATCCAGCAAGGGGAAGGAGAGGTTGAGGAAGAAGACTCCAACAGCAGCACGACGGCGTGGTGGTGGTGGAGAAGGAGTACTCCGGCAGAGCTTCGCTAAGCACGTGACGGAGGAGGAGAGGTGTTGGGGAGGGGAGGGGCTGCGCCTTGGATGGTCTTGCTGCCCTCCCCTCACCCCCACTATTTATAGGGGAAGGGGCAAGGGGGCCGGCCCCTCTAGATGGGATCTAGAGGGGGGCGGCGGCCAAGGGGAGGGGGCTTGCCCCCCAAGCAAGGGGGGCGCCCCCCCTCAGGGTTTCCCCCAACCCTAGGCGCATGGGCCCTTGGGGGGGAAGGTGCACCAGCCCACTTTGACCTGGTTCCCTTCCTCATACAGCCCATAAGCCCCTCCGGGAGAGGTGGCCCCTCCCGGTGGACCCCCGGAACCCCTCCGGTGGCCCCGGTACAATACCGATATGCCCCCGAACCTTTCCGGTGTCCGTATGACAACTTCCCATATATAAATCTTTACCTCCGGACCATTTCGGAACTCCTCGTGACGTCCGGGATCTCATCCGGGACTCCGAACAACATTCGGTAATCACATACAAGTCTTCCTAATAACCCTAGCGTCACCGAACCTTAAGTGTGTAGACCCTACGGGTTCGGGAGACATGCAGACATGACCGAGACGGCTCTCGGGCAATAACCAATAGCGGGATCTGGATACCCATGTTGGCTCCTACATGCTCCTCGATGATGTCATCGGATGAACCACGATGTCGAGGGTTCAAGCAACCCTGTATACCATTCCCTTTGTCAATCAGTATGTTACTTGCCCGAGACTCGATCGTCGGTATCCCAATACCTCGTTCAGTCTCGTTACCGGCAAGTCACTTTACTCGTACCGTAATGCATGATCCCGTGACCAAACACTTGGTCACATTGTGCTCATTATGATGATACATTACCGAGTGGGCCCAGAGATACCTCTCCGTCATACGGAGTGACAAATCCCAGTCTCGATCCATGTCAACCCAACAGACACTTTCGGAGATACCTGTAGTGCACCTTTATAGTCACCCAGTTACGTTGTGACGTTTGGTACACCCAAAGCACTCCTACGGTATCCGGGAGTTACACGATCTCATGGTCTAAGGAAAAGATACTCAACATTGAAAAGCTCTAGCAAAACGAACTACACGATCTTGTGCTATGCTTAGGATTGGGTCTTGTCCATCACATCATTCTCCTAATGATGTGATCTCGTTATCAACAACATCCAATGTCCATAGCCAGGAAACCATGACTATCTATTGATCAACGAGCTAGTCAACTAGAGGCATACTAGGGACATGTTGGTGTCTAAGTATTCACACATGTATTACGATTTCCGAATAACACAATTATAGCATGAATAAAAGACAATTATCATGAACAAGGAAATATAATAATAATGCTTTTATTATTGCCTCTAGGGCATATTTCCAACAGTCTCCCACTTGCACTAGAGTCAATAATCTAGTTACATTGTGATGAATCGAACACCCATAGAGTTCTGGTGCTGATCATGTTTTGCCCTAGGGAGAGGTTTAGTCAATGGATCTGCGACATTCAGATCCGTGTGCACTTTACAAATTTCTATGTCTCCATCTTGAACATTTTCACGAATGGAGTTGAAGCGACGCTTGATGTGCCTGGTCTTCTTGTGAAACCTGGGCTCTTTGGCAAGTGCAATAGCTCCAGTGTTGTCACAGAAGAGTTTGATTGGCCCCGACGCATTGGGTATGACTCCTAGGTCGGTGATGAACTCCTTCACCCAAATTGCTTCATGCGCTGCCTCCGAGGCTGCCATGTATTCCGCTTCACATGTAGATCCCGCCACGACGCTCTGCTTGCAGCTGCACCAGCTCACTGCTCCACCATTCAACATATACACGTATTCGGTTTGTGACTTAGAGTCATCCAGATCTGTGTCGAAGCTAGCGTCGACGTAACCCTTTACGACGAGCTCTTCGTCACCTCCATAAACGAGAAACATGTCCTTAGTCCTTTTCAAGTACTTAAGGATATTCTTGACCGCTGTCCAGTGTTCCTTGCCGGGGTTACTTTGGTACCTACCTACCAAACTCACGGCAAGGTTTACATCAGGTCTGGTACACAGCATGGCATACATAATGGATCCTATGGCTGAAGCATAGGGGATGACACTCATATCTTGTTTATCCTTTGCCGTGGTCGAGCATTGAGCCGAGCTCAATTTCACACCTTGCAATACAGGCAAGAACCCTTTCTTGGACTGATCCATTTTGAACTTCTTCAAAATCTTATCAAGGTATGTGCTTTCTGAAAGACCTATGAGGCGTCTTGATCTATCTCTATAGATCTTGATGCCTAATATATAAGCAGCTTCTCCAAGGTCCTTCATTGAAAAACTCTTATTCAAGTAGGCCTTAATGCTGTCCAGAAGTTCTATATCATTTCCCATCAAAAGTATGTCATCTACATATAGTATGAGAAATGCTACAGAGCTCCCACTCACTTTCTTGTAAACGCAGGCTTCTCCATAAGTCTGCATAAACCCAAACGCTTTGATCATCTCATCAAAGCGAATGTTCCAACTCCGAGAAGCTTGCACCAGCCCATAAATGGATCACTGGAGCTTGCATACCTTGTTAGCATTCTTAGGGTCGACAAAACCTTCCGGCTGCATCATATACAGTTCCTCCTTAAGATAACCGTTAAGGAATGCCGTTTTGACGTCCATTTGCCATATCTCATAATCATAGTATGTGGCAATTGCTAACATGATCCGGACGGACTTCAGCTTTGCTACGGGAGAGAAAGTCTCATCGTAGTCAACCCCTTGAACTTGCCGATAACCCTTAGCGACAAGTCGAGCTTTATAGATGGTGACATTACCATCCGCGTCCGTCTTCTTCTTAAAGATCCATTTGTTTTCTATCGCTCGCCGATCATCGGGCAAGTCTGTCAAAGTCCATACTTTCTTTTCATACATGGATCCTATCTCGGATTTCATGGCTTCTAACCATTTGTTGGAATCTGGGCCCACCATCGCTTCTTCATAGTTCGAAGGTTCACCGTTGTCTAACAACATGATTTCCAGGACAGGGTTGCCGTACCACTCTGGTGCGGAACGTGTCCTTGTGGACCTACGAAGTTCAGTGGGAGCTTGGTCCGAAGTATCTTGATCATCATCATTAACCTCCTCTCTAATTGTAGCAGGCACCACAGGAACATTTTCCTGAGCTGCGCTACTCTCTGTTTCAAGAGGCAGTACTTCATCAAGTTCCACTTTCCTCCCACTTACTTCTTTCGAGAGAAACTCTTTCTCCAGAAAGGATCCGTTCTTGGCAACAAAGATCTTGCCCTCGGATCTTAAGTAGAAGGTATACCCTATGGTTTCCTTAGGGTATCCTATGAAGACGCATTTTTCCGACTTGGGTTCGAACTTTTCAGGTTGAAGTTTCTTGACATAAGCATCGCATCCCCAAACTTTTAGAAACGACAGCTTAGGTTTCTTCCCAAACCATAATTCATACGGTGTCGTCTCAACGGATTTAGACGGTGCCCTATTTAAAGTGAATGTAGCTGTCTCTAGAGCGTATCCCCAAAATGATAGCGGTAAATCGGTAAGAGACATTATAGATCGCACCATATCCAATAGAGTGCGATTACGACGTTCGGACACACCGTTTCGTTGAGGTGTTCCAGGCGGTGTGAGTTGTGAAACGATTCCACATTTCTTTAAGTGCGTACCAAATACGTGACTTAAATATTCTCCTCCACGATCTGATCGTAGAAACTTTATCTTTCGGTCACGTTGATTCTCTACCTCATTCTGAAATTCCTTGAACTTTTCAAAGGTCTCAAACTTGTGCTTCTTTAAGTAGACATACCCATATCTACTCAAGTCATCAGTAAGAGTGAGAACATAATGATATCCTCCGCGAGCCTCAACACTCATTGGACCACACACATCAGTATGTATGATTTCCAATAAGTTGGTTGCTCGCTCCATTAATCCGGAGAACGGAGTCTTGGTTATTTTGCCCATGAGGCATGGTTCGCATGTGTCAAACGATTCATAATCAAGAGACTCCAAAAGTCCATCAGCATGGAGCTTCTTCACGCGCTTGACACCAATGTGACCAAGGCGGCAGTGCCACAAGTATGTGGGACTATCGTTATCAACCTTAATTCTTTTGGTATTCACATTATGAATATGTGTAACATTACGCTCGAGATTCATTAAGAATAAACCATTGACCATTGGATCATGACCATAAAACATATCTCTCATATAAATAGAACAACCATTATTCTCAGATTTAAATGAGTAGTCATCTCGTATCAAACGAGATCCTGATACAATGTTCATGCTCAAACTTGGCACTAAATAACAATTATTAAGGTTTAAAACTAATCCCGTAGGTAAATGTAGAGGCAGCGTGCCGACGGTGATCACATCGACGTTGGAACCATTCCCGACGCGCATCGTCACCTCGTCCTTCGCCAGTCTCCTCTTATTCCGCAGCTCCTGCTGTGAGTTACAAATATGAGCAACGGCACTGGTATCAAATACCTAGGAGTTACTACGAGTACTGGTAAGGTACACATCAATTACATGTATATCACATATACCTTTAGTGTTGCCGTCCTTCTTGTCCGCTAAGTATTTGGGGCAGTTCCGCTTCCAGTGACCCTTCCCCTTGCAATAAAAACACTCAGTCTCAGGCTTGGGTCCATGCTTTGACTTCTTCCCGGCAACTGGCTTACCGGGCGAGGCAACATCCTTGCCGTCCTTCTTGCCCTTGCCCTTCTTGAACTTAGTGGTCTTATTGACCATCAACACTTGATGTTCTTTCTTGATTTCAACCTCTGCTGATTTTAGCATAGCAAACACCTCAGGAATGGTCTTTACCATCCCCTGCATGTTGTAGTTCATCACAAAGCTCTTGTAGCTAGGTGGGAGCGACTGAAGGATTCTGTCAATGACCGCCTCATCTGGGAGGTTAATCTCCAGCTGAGTCAAGCGGTTGTGCAACCCAGACATCTTGAGTATGTGTTCACTGACAGAACTGTTTTCCTCCATCTTACAACTATAGAACTTGTCGGAGACCTCATATCTCTTAACCCGGGCATGAGCTTGGAAAACTAGTTTCAGCTCCTCGAACATCTCATATGCTCCGTGATGCTCAAAACGCTTTTGGAGCCCCGGTTCTAAGCTGTAAAGCATGCCGCACTGAATGTGGGAGTAATCATCAGCACGAGACTGCCAAGCATTCATAATGTCTTGGTTCTCTGGGATGGGTGCTTCCGGACCCAGTCCGTATAGTTGCTGCCATCGTCTTTCAGCTTGGTTTTCTCTAGGAACGCGTTGAAGTTCATGTTGACATTAGCAGCGGCCATTTGATCTACAAGACATATTTGCAAAGGTTTTTAGACTAAGTTCATGATAATTAAGTTCATATAATCAAATTATTTTAATGAACTCCCACTCAGATTAGACATCCCTCTAGTCATCTAAGTGTTACATGATCCGAGTCGACTAGGCCGTGTACGATCATCACGTGAGACGGACTAGTCATCATCGGTGAACATCTCCATGTTGATCGTATCTTCTATACGACTCATGTTCGACCTTTCGGTCCCCGTGTTCCGAGGCCATGTCTGTACATGCTAGGCTCGTCAAGTTAACCCTAAGTGTTTTGCATGTGTAAAACTGTCTTACACCCGTTGTATGTGAACGTAAGGATCTATCACACCCGATCATCACGTGGTGCTTCGAAACGACGAACTTTAGCAATGGTGCACAGTTAGGGGAGAACACTTCTTGAAATTTTGTAAGGGATCATCTTATTTACTACCGTCGTTCTAAGTAAACAAGATGCATAAACATAATAAACATCACATGCAATTATATAGTAGTGACATGATATGGCCATCATCATATAGCTCCTTTGATCTCCATCTTGGGGCTCCATGATCATCTTGTCACCGGCACGACACCATGATCTCCATCATCATGATCTCCATCATCGTGTCTCCATGAAGTTGCTCGCCAACTATTACTACTACTACTATGGCTAACACGTTTAGCAATAAAGTAAAGTAATTTACATGGCGACACGCAGGTCATAAAAGAATAATGACAACTCCTATGGCTCCTGCCGGTTGTCATACTCATCGACATGCAAGCTGTCGGGACCCCGATCCTAAGTCACACCGATCTAGCATGTAACACATCATATCACTCTGCGGCCTCACGCACGGTATTCCACGGGTGCCACCTTACCTGGCCCGGGACCGTTTGCGCCTTTTGGCTCACGTATATGATAGTGTCGCTAGCATCCATATGACAAAGAACCCGGGCTGACATGGCTAGTCGTGAACCCAAAGCGGCGCTAACCCATGAGGACAGGCATACATGAATCACATCGAGCATGTCGGTCATCAGCGTGTGAATCCGGGCTGTAGCACTGGGCTAACAGGACTCCGGTAACCCGGGCTGTAGCAGGCTAGGCAGGACTCCGGATGTCACCGCGTGACATTTCCCCGAAGGGACAGACACAAGAACGAAGTGAAACACATGCCGGCCAGTCAAGCGTCCTGAGCAGTAGTGCTGGGCTAGCAGGACTCCGGTGAACCGGGCTGTAGCGGACTACTATCGCTCAGAAGCACTAGACTACTTTTCCCCATATGATAGGCTGCCAAGGATAAACAACTAGATAGTCGGATCCCACACATACCAAGCATTTCAATCATACACACAATATGCTCGATATGTGTAAATACGACGTGGCATCACAACATGACTCTACGACTCAAAGTATTTATTCATTAGGCTCCGAGGAGCGAGATATTACAAACATGGGTCTCATGACCCAACATTCAGAGCATACAAGTCAAACACATGCGGAAGCTTAACATGTCTGAGTACAGACATCTACAAATGAAAAAGGCTGAGAAGCCTGACTATCTACCAGATCCTGCCGAGGGCACAAGATCGTAGCTGAGGTAACAAGCTAAACGTCGAAGTCCACGCGGAACTACTAGCGAGACTGAAGTCTCTCTGCAAAACATAAAGTAGGCAAACGTGAGTACAAATGTACTCGGCAAGTCTTACATCAGAACTAACTACATATGCATCAGTATCAATAAAGGGGGTGGTGGAGTTTGACTGCAGCAAGCCAGCTTTGACTCGGTGGCTATCCTGAACTACGACTGCAAGTAACTCTTTTGAGGTGGCGCACACGAGTCCACATATTCACCATTTCAATACACCACTATGGATCCGCTCCCGTCTCCCTACGAGAAGGCCATCCATAGCACTCACACTTATCTTGCGCATTTTAGAGTATCCACTTTCACTTGTCTATGAACTGTACAAGGGGTCCAAGTTTCCATATCCGAGGAATCCGGCTATTCGAATAGATAATGATAACCCTGCAGGGGTGTACTTCTTCACACACGCTCTCGCCACTTATCGCCCTGTACACGTCATGTACCTCGGCAACCTTCAAGCGGAAGCCGGGCGAGGGAGTCGGCCACGACCTGACTAATCACACAAGTCTCTCGTCCAGGTTTATCGCCTATTCGGGTTCCATCCGCAAGGAGATCCGGCCGGGGTGTCGCTCACGGCCCCAAACGATGTGTACAGGGTTCCAAGCCCACCAAACGGGCGGCGCTTGGTCTACCCGGCCACGGTGCCTAGTCTGTCCCAAGCCCACCTGTACCGGGTGCCACTTGGTAGACTACTAACACTACCTACAAACACCAGAAACTAGTTGCAACTCCTGGACAGAGATCAAGTGGATTAATAAGTCGAGAGGGGCACTTAAGCATTCCAATGCGTGGTAGTAACTGTTCATGGATCACAAACACAGAACTCAGTTCCTGAGGACGGCTGCAATGAGACAACCCACCATGTACTCCTACATGGCCTCTCACCGCTACCTTTACCAAACGTGTTCACACACTTAGCTCTCAACAGTTGGACATGTTCACCACATTCCAATTCATTCCCGATGAATCAGACCCGACTCAACTCTAAGCAGTAGCAGGCATGACAAACAAACATAAATGAGTAGGCACATCAGGGCTCAAACAACTCCTACTCATGCTAGTGGGTTTCATCTAATTACTGTGGCAATGGCAGGTCATGCAAAGGATAAAGGGGTTCAACTACCGCAGCAAGTAACAGTTGAATCGTTGTTGTCTTAATGCAGTAAAAGAGAGCAGGAGCGAGAGAGTGGGATTGTATCGGAATGAACAAGGGGGTTTGCTTGCCTGGCACTTCTGAAGATAATATAGCTCTTCATCAGTGTCATCGATCTCATCGTCGGCACATCATCTATCGAGAGGGGACAATTACCGGCAACAGAGAAGGAAACACAATCAATGCAATGCGACAATATGACGCATGATCATGACATGGCAATATGTTGTGATTTGAGCTAATGCAGCTATCAAGAGAAGGGTTTGAGTTGATTTGAACCAAAGGTTCAAATTCAAAATCAAACTATGAATTTATAAAGTGTATTATCATGTTTTCACCTAAACAGCAAGGTTGCAGTGTTCTTACATGCATGAAAATGGTACAGATGGATAGATTGGATTTTTCTGATCATTTTTCATATATAACTTATTTCATTTGGAGTTATGGTTGATTTTATATGATTTTTAGAAGTTTGCATCATTTTCTGAAATTTCCTGAATTAAATTAAATCCAGAAAATAGCTTATTGCGTCAGCATGACATCTGAGTGACGTCAGCAGGTCAACACGCCAGGTCCAGGTCAAACTGACCGGTGGGACCCGCACGTCAGTGACTGGGTTAATTAACAAAGACTGTTAGTGTTAATTTAATCCTAACTAAAAGTGTCAGTGGGGCATGGCCCACACGTCAGTGACCCTGGGGTCAAACAAGGTCAACCCCGGGTCAGCGGGGTCAACCCCACCGGCGGCTTGACGCCGGCGAGGCCAGGGCCGGCGGAGGGGTGCGGGTTTCCTCCTCCGGCGACCAATTGGCCGGCGGAGGGCGTCTATGTGACGCGGGCGCTCGTCCGCGTCGACTAGTGGCAGCGGCTGGGCCTAAAATGGCCGGAGTCATCACCGGCGTCGACCTTGGCGGTCGCCGGAGCTCGGGTGAGCTCGGGGTCGACGCTACGGCGGTCGGGGCAGCTCGTGCGGGGCACCAACGTGCTCCACGCGGCGCGGATGGGAAGCTGAGCACGACGGCCGGACCGTTAGGTGGCCGGAGATACATCGGCGGCGAGCATAGGCGGTGGCGCGTGCGGGTGAGCAAGGTGCGGTGGCTACGGTGCACGAGAGCGAGAACGGTGAGGGGGAAGAGGATCAGTGGCTCACGGCGAGTGCAGGGAGCGTCGAAGCGGGCTCGGGGACGGCTGGAGTTGGCGGGGCGGCGAAGACGATCTCCGGCGACCGGAGATGAAGGCGGCGTCGATGGAGGCACTCCAGGGACTCCCGAGGTGCGTGTCTTGGCGGAGAGGACGAGGCAGACGTGGCGAAGCTCTCGGGCTTGTCGAAGAGGCAGGGGGGAGCTCGGCGGGCACGGCTATGGCAAGTGGCGGCGACGGCGGCGCTCGGGAAGAGAGGGGAAGGGAGCCAGAGAAGGGGATGAGCATGGGGAGAGTGAGAGAGCGTCGAGGGTGTGTGCGTGGCGTCGCGGGGGACGTCCAGGGGAGGAGGAGGCAACTAGGCAGGGAGGAGGTGGCCGCGGCGTGTGCCGGCGTGCGTCGGGCGCGTGCTCGTCCTCCTGGCAGAGAGGAAGACGACAGGGAGGGGGGAACAGGTGGCTCTGGTGGGCTGGGCCGCCAGGTGGACTGGCCAGCCGGGCCGGTCCTGTTGGGCCACCAGGTAAGTGGACCAGGTAATTCTCTCTCTCTCTTTTATTTCCAGTTTTCTATTCTATCATTTGTTTTGATTTAGTTTTAGAAACTAAATCATTTTTGCTGCTTCTGTAAATTATTGTATGGGCTAGAGATATTAGTATAAAGCCCCACAACAATTTCCAGAATTATTGGATCATATCTGAAATATATTAAATATAAATCCAATGCAAATAATTATTGAATTAATTCCAAATGCCCAAAATAAATATTTCTGAGACTCCAAAAATATTGGTTTGAGTTTTACCTCTTGCCAATATTTTATAGCTTGACAGGAACATTTTCTTGGGTTTATTTGAAACAATTTTTAATGTTGAACATTTTTTTTAAAAAGGCTTCTGAGGCTTTCCACTTTCCCCAATTCAACTTTCATAAATATGTACATGATGCATGAGTGCTTGTGCAACTAGTTACAACCAATTCTAGGGCTGTGACAGCTCACCCCCACTAAACAAGAATCTCGTCCCGAGATTCAAGACGTGAGGTAAGAAGACAGAGGGGGCACAAAGCTAACACGGTCTTCACGATCCAACTGTCCTTCTCAGAGATGTTGATTAATTGCTTCAAACTGATTTTGACATCCATGCTTTCGAGATCTTCATACAACATGATGACGACAAAAGGAAACTCTATAGGAAACGATCTTCTCGAAAATCAAGCGATACACGATCAACTCATGGAATGAGATGATGAACCATCTCTTGATCTAAGAGACAACACACATCAAAAGGGATGGAGAGAACAAATGATGAAAGTTCAGTTTGGTAGGAAACACTCCCACGCTTAAGTAGGATGGTGCATAGTTTTCAAGGTAGCGAGGAGTTGATTGCCATGATTCCAAAACGGGGCACCTTAGGGAAGGTGACTCGAAGAACTATTCCCTTAAGTGGCAAAAAGAATTACTTTTGATTCTGAGATTATTGGAACTCTTTATTCCATCCTAAGGCAATCACAAACAATCGTTTGAAGGAGTTCGAAAAGGTGACATACTTGTACTAGAACGAAAGATGTGGACTACCTTGTTGAAGACAATGCAATAGATGATTTTTGCTTATCACCGGAAATGGATGGAACCCAAGGTAGAAGGGCACAACAGCGGTGCAAGCTGGGAACAAAATGCAAATGTTGGGAATGATTCTGGTAACTGGGAGATAACTCAACAGTCGAGAGCAATTCCACTGTTTAATATGGTTATAGCATAATCGAGGAATACTAATAGCACAAGAGTCCCTAAGGAACAACTTCTAAAATAAGTCGCAAAAGATCCTCACGGAGAAGATGGTGAAATTGACCAGTCAAGATGCTACAATGATAGATCTTCCGGCTAGGTGTGTCGGTCAGACCATCAACCTTGTCGGGACCTACATAGTAGATCTTGGAAAAGTTCCAGCCATCATATCTGCCTGAGATTCAGATCTGGCTGGTAACAGGATTTTTCAGACAACATGTCCAGAAAAGAAAAGGTTGCAACACGAGTCGACGAGATAACGTTGCGAGACTCTCGGGAGATGAACTACGATAGCGAGCTCCAAAACATGAGCTGGTTCTGCTAAACACATGTGAACACGCTGTCCCAGACAAGCATGACCACACGATAGTCTTACAACAAAACACTACCGAGTTCAGGTGGGGGAACCATCATCTAGGGTAACGAAGTCTTGTGCATGACCTAGGATTTGCACAACAACTCCTTTTCCTAGAACAAATCAGTCAGTGGCTTGGTGTGCTAGGGATTACCACGGAGTGGAGGTAATTAATCAACCAAACCATAGAATACTTCGCACGTATGCATGCCTGACTTGGGATGATTCCAAGGGAAACAAAACAAACCTTTCTCGAATTCATGGCGGCAACTTACACCTAAAGCACATGAATTTGAGGAAGTCACTTCTTTCATCCAAGCATAAGCTTCATGAACGGAACACGAAGGCATTGCTTACAAAGTTTCCAATACTAGTATAATGTTCAACATGAATCATGGGGGAGACAAAATGCTGCTGATGGGCTCAACAACAACTCATCGGAATTTCCATATCACTGGACTTCCACCATCATGTGAACACGGTGATCGCATTGGTCAGACCAAAAGATGTAATGGTGTATGCTCGAGGGATCAACCACGAGTAAGACAACATTACGAACATCGTTGGTTCTGATTTGACTTGACGATAGCCCATACTCAAGTCAAAGTTTTGACAAGACAATACATCCAACAACTGATCACGAGGACCAATTGGTGAAGATATCATCTTTCTTCAACACACACCACAAAAGGATATCCCTTAGAAATGAACTAAGTCGGACAAGCTTTTATCTTCCAACTCTCCAAGTTGTTGTTTAGCTCAACCAACTAGCTCAGGGGTATCCAACACAGATTCTTGGAGAAGGGGTGGTTTATAGGAAACCAACTTGATCACGAACTCAACATAGCGGTCAGGTGACAACCTGGTAACACTTCCGAGAAGATATTCGGAACATCACGAACCACCGATATGATACTAAGCTCGAGATCAATCTTGCTTTTCAGGGCAAGACGATATGATCAAAAGAGCAAGGGATTGAATAATCCTAACTCATTGATCGAAGAGTGCACCAGAAATAAGGACTAGGTAGCACGATCAATCTTAGGATGATGATTTAGTAACCAACACGCTAAGAATGAGAATATTGTCCATTTACTACAAGCAACGAGTTGCTCAGAGTATTGATTTCACACATCACAAATCACTTGTCGGCATTCCGGTTGCAACAACACGAAACCGAGGAATGAACAATGATGGCAAGAAGTATTACTGCGTCAATAATTCATAAGAGGTGGTGCAATTCTCATGACATTCTTGACATAAAGATGGTAACAACTCCAAGGTAGAACAGAACAAGAGCTGGATTGGCATTTTGATCTGTGGAATACAATTACTTTGACCCAATCCTCGAAATGGACAAGGTACTGGAGTTTGTTTCTCCTAGTCATTCCCGGATAGAATGGCTTGACGGACCACAAGAGTAATAGGAATAGATAAACGAACGCACGACTACTCCTGACTATCAATTAACAGACGAGGGCCGGGAAATAGCTAAAGAGGGACAACTCAAGGAACATATAACTTTCTGAGTTGTGGATGCATAGATTAGTATATCGAGCAAAGCTCAACATTTCTTCCGGATAACCCATGTGGAGAGGTAGGACTGGCAGACTTACAATTATGGATGGAGAACTCCTCAAGAGTACTCTAGTTGTGATTTTTGGTTCAACAATGAACTTCTGCCATAAGTAGTTCATGGTATTGGAAGAAGGATTTACCATGGACCTCGAGGACTAATGCAAAGGTTACTACTATACTAATGGAACTAGCAAACACTATCAACAAGAAGTGAGTAGAGTGAATCTCGGGTTTGAGAACCCAGGAGTAGAATACCTACTACTAAACGGCATCACGGGATGCTTTCGAGAATGGTGGCCAGAATCATCACACTGGGAACACAAAACATGGCTAGATTACTAGGTGACTCTCTAAGACACCTAGGGTCATAATAATAGATCCAACATATATGTTGAGGCAACGGAGTACCTCAACAGACCGATTAGTGTGATTAATCTGGCCCAAAAGAACATCGAGAACGGGAAGAAGGGGTTTACAATTGCATCAGACTATTTAGAAACCTGGGATGACTCGGACAGCATAACGGCTGTAAATGCTCAAAAAGAGTTGAGACATCATGCAAAATGGTGGCATAACCACTCAACATCACAATATCAATGTTCTGAGATCAACTAAGAACACATGGAAGTAGTAGGAACCGAACTAAGGCTTGAACTCAACAATCCTATAAGTCTATGGATTAGTAACACGTCATCCTGAGAGATAGAAGAGAGGTCTAGTTCTTAATCCCCGTAGAAAGGAAGAGGATGACTCAGATCAGAAGGGCATAAGGTAAAGGAGTAAAAAGAGCCTTACGTTCCCTTCCACAATCAATTCCCTTACATAACTAAAGCATTTCTAGACTCAACTTCGACCAGTTTGGCTTGGTAATCCTACAGACAGTCAGGCTCTGATACCAACGCTGTCGGGACCCCGATCCTAAGTCACACCGATCTAGCATGTAACACATCATATCACTTTGCGGCCTCACGCACGGTATTCCACGGGTGCCACCTTACCTGGCCCGGGACCGTTTGCGCCTTTTGGCTCACGTATATGATAGTGTCGCTAGCATCCATATGACAAAGAACCCGGGCCGACATGGCTAGTCGTGAACCCAAAGCGGCGCTAACCCATGAGGACAGGCATACATGAATCACATCGAGCATGTCGGTCATCAGCGTGTGAATCCGGGCTGTAGCACTGGGCTAACAGGACTCCGGTAACCCGGGCTGTAGCAGGCTAGGCAGGACTCCGGATGTCACCGCGTGACATTTCCCCGAAGGGACAGACACAAGAACGAAGTGAAACACATGCCGGCCAGTCAAGCGTCCTGAGCAGTAGTGCTGGGCTAGCAGGACTCCGGTGAACCGGGCTGTAGCGGACTACTATCGCTCAGAAGCACTAGACTACTTTTCCCCATATGATAGGCTGCCAAGGATAAACAACTAGATAGTCGGATCCCACACATACCAAGCATTTCAATCATACACACAATATGCTCGATATGTGTAAATACGACGTGGCATCACAACATGACTCTACGACTCAAAGTATTTATTCATTAGGCTCCGAGGAGCGAGATATTACAAACATGGGTCTCATGACCCAACATTCAGAGCATACAAGTCAAACACATGCGGAAGCTTAACATGTCTGAGTACAGACATCTACAAATGAAAAAGGCTGAGAAGCCTGACTATCTACCAGATCCTGCCGAGGGCACAAGATCGTAGCTGAGGTAACAAGCTAAACGTCGAAGTCCACGCGGAACTACTAGCGAGACTGAAGTCTCTCTGCAAAACATAAAGTAGGCAAACGTGAGTACAAATGTACTCGGCAAGTCTTACATCAGAACTAACTACATATGCATCAGTATCAATAAAGGGGGTGGTGGAGTTTGACTGCAGCAAGCCAGCTTTGACTCGGTGGCTATCCTGAACTACGACTGCAAGTAACTCTTTTGAGGTGGCGCACACGAGTCCACATATTCACCATTTCAATACACCACTATGGATCCGCTCCCGTCTCCCTACGAGAAGGCCATCCATAGCACTCACACTTATCTTGCGCATTTTAGAGTATCCACTTTCACTTGTCTATGAACTGTACAAGGGGTCCAAGTTTCCATATCCGAGGAATCCGGCTATTCGAATAGATAATGATAACCCTGCAGGGGTGTACTTCTTCACACACGCTCTCGCCACTTATCGCCCTGTACACGTCATGTACCTCGGCAACCTTCAAGCGGAAGCCGGGCGAGGGAGTCGGCCACGACCTGACTAATCACACAAGTCTCTCGTCCAGGTTTATCGCCTATTCGGGTTCCATCCGCAAGGAGATCCGGCCGGGGTGTCGCTCACGGCCCCAAACGATGTGTACAGGGTTCCAAGCCCACCAAACGGGCGGCGCTTGGTCTACCCGGCCACGGTGCCTAGTCTGTCCCAAGCCCACCTGTACCGGGTGCCACTTGGTAGACTACTAACACTACCTACAAACACCAGAAACTAGTTGCAACTCCTGGACAGAGATCAAGTGGATTAATAAGTCGAGAGGGGCACTTAAGCATTCCAATGCGTGGTAGTAACTGTTCATGGATCACAAACACAGAACTCAGTTCCTGAGGACGGCTGCAATGAGACAACCCACCATGTACTCCTACATGGCCTCTCACCGCTACCTTTACCAAACGTGTTCACACACTTAGCTCTCAACAGTTGGACATGTTCACCACATTCCAATTCATTCCCGATGAATCAGACCCGACTCAACTCTAAGCAGTAGCAGGCATGACAAACAAACATAAATGAGTAGGCACATCAGGGCTCAAACAACTCCTACTCATGCTAGTGGGTTTCATCTAATTACTGTGGCAATGACAGGTCATGCAAAGGATAAAGGGGTTCAACTACCGCAGCAAGTAACAGTTGAATCGTTGTTGTCTTAATGCAGTAAAAGAGAGCAGGAGCGAGAGAGTGGGATTGTATCGGAATGAACAAGGGGGTTTGCTTGCCTGGAACTTCTGAAGATAATATAGCTCTTCATCAGTGTCATCGATCTCATCGTCGGCACATCATCTATCGAGAGGGGACAATTACCGGCAACAGAGAAGGAAACACAATCAATGCAATGCGACAATATGATGCATGATCATGACATGGCAATATGTTGTGATTTGAGCTAATGCAGCTATCAAGAGAAGGGTTTGAGTTGATTTGAACCAAAGGTTCAAATTCAAAATCAAACTATGAATTTATAAAGTGTATTATCATGTTTTCACCTAAACAGCAAGGTTGCAGTGTTCTTACATGCATGAAAATGGTACAGATGGATAGATTGGATTTTTCTGATCATTTTCATATATAACTTATTTCATTTGGAGTTATGGTTGATTTTATATGATTTTTAGAAGTTTGCATCATTTTCTGAAATTTCCTGAATTAAATTAAATCCAGAAAATAGCTTATTGCGTCAGCATGACATCTGAGTGACGTCAGCAGGTCAACACGCCAGGTCCAGGTCAAACTGACGGGTGGGACCCGCACGTCAGTGACTGGGTTAATTAACAAAGACTGTTAGTGCTAATTTAATCCTAACTAAAAGTGTCAGTGGGGCATGGCCCACACGTCAGTGACCCTGGGGTCAAACAAGGTCAACCCCGGGTCAGCGGGGTCAACCCCACCGGCGGCTTGACGCCGGCGAGGCCAGGGCCGGCGGAGGGGTGCGGGTTTCCTCCTCCGGCGACCAATTGGCCGGCGGAGGGCGTCTATGTGACGCGGGCGCTCGTCCGCGTCGAGTAGTGGCAACGGCTGGGCCTAAAATGGCCGGAGTCATCACCGGCGTCGACCTTGGCGGTCGCCGGAGCTCGGGTGAGCTCGGGGTCGACGCTACGGCGGTCGGGGCAGCTCGTGCGGGGCACCAACGTGCTCCACGCGGCGCGGATGGGAAGCTGAGCACGACGGCCGGACCGTTAGGTGGCCGGAGATACATCGGCGGCGAGCATAGGCGGTGGCGCATGCGGGTGAGCAAGGTGCGGTGGCTACGGTGCACGAGAGCGAGAACGGTGAGGGGGAAGAGGATCAGTGGCTCACGGCGAGTGCAGGGAGCGTCGAAGCGGGCTCGGGGACGGCTGGAGTTGGCGGGGCGGCGAAGACGATCTCCGGCGACCGGAGATGAAGGCGGCGTCGATGGAGGCACTCCAGGGACTCCCGAGGTGCGTGTCTTGGCGGAGAGGACGAGGCAGACGTGGCGAAGCTCTCGGGCTTGTCGGAGAGGCAGGGGGGAGCTCGGCGGGCACGGCTATGGCAAGTGGCGGCGACGGCGGCGCTCGGGAAGAGAGGGGAAGGGAGCCAGAGAAGGGGATGAGCATGGGGAGAGTGAGAGAGCGTCGAGGGTGTGTGCGTGGCGTCGCGGGGGACGTCCAGGGGAGGAGGAGGCAACTAGGCAGGGAGGAGGTGGCCGCGGCGTGTGCCGGCGTGCGTCGGGCGCGTGCTCGTCCTCCTGGCAGAGAGGAAGACGACAGGGAGGGGGGAACAGGTGGCTCTGGTGGGCTGGGCCGCCAGGTGGACTGGCCAGCCGGGCCGGTCCTGTTGGGCCACCAGGTAAGTGGACCAGGTAATTCTCTCTCTCTCTTTTATTTCCAGTTTTCTATTCTATCATTTGTTTTGATTTAGTTTTAGAAACTAAATCATTTTTGCTACTTCTGTAAATTATTGTATGGGCTAGAGATATTAGTATAAAGCCCCACAACAATTTCCAGAATTATTGGATCATATCTGAAATATATTAAATATAAATCCAATGCAAATAATTATTGAATTAATTCCAAATGCCCAAAATAAATATTTCTGAGACTCCAAAAATATTGGTTTGAGTTTTACCTCTTGCCAATATTTTTATAGCTTGACAGGAACATTTTCTTGGGTTTATTTGAAACAATTTTTAATGTTGAACATTTTTTTTAAAAAGGCTTCTGAGGCTTTCCACTTTCCCCAATTCAACTTTCATAAATATGTACATGATGCATGAGTGCTTGTGCAACTAGTTACAACCAATTCTAGGGCTGTGACACAAGTCGTGATTCCTATTACATGAACATGATCTCATACATCACATATATATCATTCATCATTCATCACAACTTTGGCCATATCATATCACAAAGCACTTGCTGCAAAAACAAGTTAGACGTCCTCTAATTGTTGTTGCAAGTTTTACGTGGCTGCATTAGGGTTCTAGCAAGACGTTTTCTTACCTATGTGAAAGCCACAACATGATTTGTCAACTTCTATTTACCCTTCATAAGGACCCTTTTCATCGAATCCGCTCCAACTAAAGTGGGAGAGACAGACACCCGCCAGCCACCTTATGCAACTAGTGCATGTCAGTCGGTGGAACCGGTCTCACGTAAGCGTACGTGTAAGGTTGGTCCGGGCCGCTTCATCCCACAATACCGCTGAAGCAAGATAAGACTAGTAGCGGCAAGAAAGTTGACAACATCTACGCCCACAACAAATTGTGTTCTACTCGCGCATTAGAGAACTACGCATAGACCTAGCTCATGATGCCACTGTTGGGGAACGTTGCAGAAAATTAAAATTTTTCCTACGGTTTCACCAAGATCCATCTATGAGGTCATCTAAGCAACGAGTCATGGGAGAGAGATTGCATCTACATACCACTTTGTAGATCGCACACGGAAGCGTTCAGGGAACGGTGATGATGGAGTCGTACTCGCCGTGATTCAGATCACCGATGACCAAGTGCCGAAAGGACAGCACCTCCGCGTTCAACACACGTACGGGACGGTCGACGTCTCCTCCTTCTTGATCCAGCAAGGGGAAGGAGAGGTTGAGGAAGAAGACTCCAACAGCAGCACGACGGCGTGGTGGTGGTGGAGAAGGAGTACTCCGGCAGAGCTTCGCTAAGCACGTGACGGAGGAGGAGAGGTGTTGGGGAGGGGAGGGGCTGCGCCTTGGATGGTCTTGCTGCCCTCCCCTCACCCCCACTATTTATAGGGGAAGGGGCAAGGGGGCCGGCCCCTCTAGATGGGATCTAGAGGGGGGGCGGCGGCCAAGGGGAGGGGGCTTGCCCCCCAAGCAAGGGGGGCGCCCCCCCTCAGGGTTTCCCCCAACCCTAGGCGCATGGGCCCTTGGGGGGGAAGGCGCACCAGCCCACTTTGGGCTGGTTCCCTTCCTCATACAGCCCATAAGCCCCTCCGGGAGAGGTGGCCCCTCCCGTTGGACCCCCGGAACCCCTCCGGTGGCCCCGGTACAATACCGATATGCCCCCGAACCTTTCCGGTGTCCGTATGACAACTTCCCATATATAAATCTTTACCTCCGGACCATTCCGGAACTCCTCGTGACGTTCGGGATCTCATCCGGGACTCTGAACAACATTCAGTAATCACATACAAGTCTTCCTAATAACCCTAGCATCACCGAACCTTAAGTGTGTAGACCCTACGGGTTCGGGAGACATGCAGACATGACCGAGACGGCTCTCGGGCAATAACCAACAGCGGGATCTGGATACCCATGTTGGCTCCTACATGCTCCTCGATGATGTCATCGGATGAACCACGATCTCGAGGGTTCAAGCAACCCCGTATACTATTCCCTTTGTCAATCGGTACGTTACTTGCCCGAGACTCGATCGTCGGTATCCCAATACCTCGTTCAGTCTCGTTACCGGAAAGTCACTTTACTCGTACCGTAATGCATGATCCCGTGACCAAACACTTGGTCACATTGAGCTCATTATGATGATGCATTACCGAGTGGGCCCAGAGATACCTCTCCGTCATACGGAGTGACAAATCCCAGTCTCGATCCGTGTCAACCCAACAGACACTTTCGGAGATACTTGTAGTGCACCTTTATAGTCACCCAGTTACGTTGTGACGTTTGGTACACCCAAAGCACTCCTACGGTATCCGGGAGTTACACGATCTCATGGTCTAAGGAAAAGATACTCAACATTGAAAAGCTCTAGCAAAACGAACTACACGATCTTGTGCTATGCTTAGGATTGGGTCTTGTCCATCACATCATTCTCCTAATGATGTGATCTCGTTATCAACGACATCCAATGTCCATAGCCAGGAAACCATGACTATCTATTGATCAACAAGCTAGTCAACTAGAGGCATACTAGGGACATGTTGGTGTCTAAGTATTCACACATGTATTACGATTTCCGGATAACACAATTATAGCATGAATAAAAGACAATTATCATGAACAAGGAAATATAATAATAATGCTTTTATTATTGCCTCTAGGGCATATTTCCAACATCCGCCATTGTGCACGCGTCTGAGAGATGAAGCGGAAGGCATGGATGATGAGAGGGGGACGTTGGATATATAATTGATGTGGGTGTATTAGCTATATATGTTAATCCTATATAGAGAGGTATAGATTGATCGATGTGGACGTGGGAAAGAGGGTGAGACCTCACTGGATATATCGATTGATCGGTTTGTGTGGAAAACTATGAAAGGCCTATCTATATACACACATACATAGAGGAACATCAATCGTTGCGCATGCACGCGTGAGAGATAAAGAATGCCCGATATGATGGAGAGGGGGATGTGTGTGGGTGTGTGCCTTCATGGGAGACTGACCTGAAGAAAAAGATTGCATGCGTGCGATGGATAATGCCGACTGGTAGTGTGTGTGCATGCATGCACGAGAGAAAGTTAGTGGTACAATTATAAAGAGAAGACTACTGTGTGGGTGTAAAAGAATAGGTGAGGTCATAATCAATGTAAAGTTGAATTCAAATATTTGAATAAGAGATCCTGATGTTTGAAACCCATGCATGCATGAATATAACGGAGATCTGCACGGTGTGGTTTGGAAACGAGCATGTTGTAATGTATACACATTGAACAAGGCCAGACTGATTTGAATTTGAGATACCGATGGCAGACATCATTTGGCCACGTCGCATCCGTGCATGGACACACTATTCTAATTGGAGATGATGGGCAGCTTTCGCATCACATATCTATATCTATACCCCTAGATATATATTATATTATATTTTTTTTATATTGTGTGCAGGTAACTTTAACTTTGAAAGATGGTCGTTGGATGAGGCGAATCCGATGGTCCAAAGATGGCAAATTTGAGCACTACTGGCCGTTGGATATCATCTAGATTCCACCAGATTTTGCCACATGTATAATCTAGAAGACTCCATGGTTGAACTTAAGCATAATGCACAAACATCAAAACACAAGCACTTCTTATTTGTTCTAGAATCTTCCATATTAGAATTGCCCAAATGTTTTTCTACATGATTTGCCATTATTTGTTTTTACTTTATGTCTTACGACGCACAATTCCATGAATCTTAAAATAGATTAGCTTTCTTATAAAAACTAGATGATTTTGAATGAAATGAACTATAAGAATTAAACGAACATCTACATCATGCATATATGACTCAAAGCTTGCATGCTATAATGTGGTATTTATTCATAATTTGGTTGCCAAACCTCATGCGTGCAATGCATGTGTACCTTACTCTAGTCTAAATGGTGTTTGTGTGTGTGTTGTGCGTGTTGAGGTGCAAATTGTCTTTTTTTGGTACACGTTAAGCTTGTTCTTCCGAAATTTCAAGCCGCGCCTTGTTATGCCGAAAATTCAAGCTAGCGTCTCTGTCTATCGTGCTGCGAAACTCCCGCCTCTTCAACCCGCGCCTTGTTAGCCTGAAATATTTAAGATATATCTTTGTCTCGTTGTGCTCCGACAACTCCCTCCATCTCAACCCGCGCCTTGCTATTCAGAAATTACAACGCCCGCGAAAACTCCCACCTCTCGTGAAATCCCGACAGGCGAAATGCCCGTGGTACCCCTGAACCGAAAGAACCGCCTCAAATTGGTGGGGGTACTTTCATAAGTTACCCCACATTTCGGACAAGCACGTCTCTAAGCCATGGTTCCCCACTACCATCCCATCCGCCCACCCATTCGTACATCAAGGCTGCGAAAACCCACGACGAAACCCCTCACCCTGCTCCGTCCGCCACCCAGCCGGAGCCTCTTCCCCGACGACGTCGTCCACAACAACACCTCGACGTCCCTCATCCACCGTACCGGACGAGGATCCGTCGTTGATCTCATCGTCCCGCCGGTTCAGCCACCCCGTCCTCCACCTCCAAGGAGCTGCCCCGACGTTCCCCTCGTCTTTCGTGCCACCTCCATTCCCACATCGCCGTCTTCACCTGCACCACTGGAAGAGCATCATCATCACCGTTTCCTCGGATGAAGCTGCGGCCTAGTCGGCGCCACCAAAGAGGTTGTACACTAATCGCCGCATTTTCTTCTTGATTCGATCTCACGATGCTGTCGGCGCTCGGTCCCGAGCCGACACGTCGCGGCTCCGTCCACGGTGGCGTCGCCGGCCACTTCCTCCACGGTGTCGCTCCCTCGGCGGCGACGTCCACATTAGTAGGAGCTGCTGCTGCTTTAGCTCTCACTCACGCTGCTGCTCTGCTCTTGCTCTCGGTCCCCTGCCTGGTCTGCTCTTGCTATTGCTCTTGCTCGCACTGCTGCTCTCGCTCTTGCTCTTGCTTGCGATGTTGCTCCGATTTAGCTACACTTCAATCGACTGAATCGACTTTTGGGTCAGTCGATTTTCAGGGGGTGTGGGGGCTTGCCGGGGTGAAGGAAGAACCAGCCGCAGCAGGGAGGGGGGCTTGTTGGAGAGGTACCCCACTATCTATCTTAGGGTTCAGGATGGGGGCGGTGGTCGCCGGCGGTGGTGGGGCGTTGGCGGGGCGGTGGCGTGGGGATCGCTAGAGAAAAAGCTCGGCACGGGGGGGGGGGGGCTAGAGGGATGGCCGGGTTGGCGGCGGACCGACGGTGGGGAGTGTTTTTGGGGCGGGCGGGGGGCTGCTGTTTGGCCGGTGGTGGCTGGCGGCTCAGGGGGGTGGAGGTTGAAGATGAACCGCAGGCCCTTGATTTCGTATCCAACGGCTGCAAAATCGACTGACCAGAGATGAAAAAGTCAGTCGACCAACATGTAGCCTCACCTTGCTAGTGCGTTCAGTTTCGACAGCAAAATTCACTTTTGACAGCAAAATTCAGTTCGATAGTTAAGTTCAGTTTTGACAGTTAAGTTCAGTTTCGACAGTTAAGTTCAGTTTCGACAGTTATGTTCAGAGATGAGTGGCTGATGTATTTTACATCTAGCACTTTGTGGTTATGTATTTTACGTCATGTATTGGAGATGCTATTAGAATTCCACTCAGGTTAACGTTGTTCATTGTCTCTCTTTTCCTGCTTCAGCCTCGACGTCGTACAACTCACCGGAGCTGCTCCAACGACGAAACCCTCCATCACAGCGGAGCAGTACCTCGGGCTCCATCTCTAGACGCCAAAGATCTTCTTCCCCTCCTCCAACAGCAAAGTCAGCCGGAGCATCCTCACCGGCCAACCCAATCACGCTGAGATCGACATGGCTTCGCCAAAGAGCTTGTGAACTTTTTGCATCTCTTTTTTACTCTACATGTTATATATATTGTCCATTGAGCACTCGTAGTAACGGGAAATACGATTATTTTATCCTACTATAAGCAGTGAGGTACCAGGCAACTTAGCTATCCGTGATGGACTCTCTTGAACGCCATCATTATTTATCTCTACGCGTTTGAACTGTGCATTTGTCGATGGGCCTGGGAGTTGAGCTAGTATGGCAGTGGCCTGGGTCCAAAGTAATAGAAGTAGCACAAAAACATATCTTTAGTGTAGGATTTCCTTGCTCAAGCCTGCCTACTAGAATCGCCAGTGGTTGAAAGGAAAAGTGAATGAAAACATCAGAATTGGAAAGTTTCCTATGGTACTACTTTTCATGAATTTGGTGCAAAGGAAAACTGTAGGATTTGTTCCTTTAGTGTCTCCTTGAAAGAAAAACGGTAGGAATTCTAATTTCCACTTCTCCTCCTTTTCATATTCCTATTCATCAAGCACAAGACTAAGAGATAGTAGCATAATAGCATTATAACCGTACATTTTCTTGTGGTTTGACTTACTCTCACCATGTTTTTTTGCATCCTGTGATGTTCCAATTGTTGTGAATCAAACACCCAGATTGGCAGAAATCCCGTGTTTTTAAATTCTCTGTTTTGCACATGCATTCCTATCCTATTCCCGTCTATTTCCTATCCCTGCATTGTTAGAATCCTCAAATTCAAACAAGCCCTTACTCAATTACTTCTATTACAGATATGTGTCAAACAAAACCTTGTGTGGTTTGTCCTGCTCCTGCGGCGCTGTGTTCCACCCCAGCTCAGCTGCTCCAACGATGGAAGGGTTCACCACAGCAGGGATCCGCTCTCCAGACTGTCTTTCGCCGCCTCAGATCTTCTTCCCCACCGCCAGCAGCCACGGCAATTGCATTACCATCATTAACTGAGCAGATGACCTTGAGGACTACACGGGTCCGCAAGAGAGGTCACACTCTTCCGTGTCTGCTTACGTTATGTGTCGCTTAATATGATGACATGCTACATTATGTAGGACCGGAAGTATGTCTAGAGGGGGGGTGATTAGACTACTTGACCAAATAAAAATCTAGCCTTTTCCCAATTTTAGTTCTTGGCAGATTTTAGCTATCTTAGCACAAGTCAAGCAATCTCCACACAATTCAAGCAAGCATGCAAAAGAGTATATGAGCAGCGGAAAGTAAAGCATGCAACTTGCAAGAATGTAAAGGGAAGGGTTTCGAGGATTCAAACGCAATTGGAGACACGGATGTTTTGGTGTGGTTCCGATAGGTGGTGCTATCGTACATCCACGTTGATGGAGACTTCAACCCACGGAGGGTAACGGTTGCGCGAGTCCACGGAGGGCTCCACCCATGAAGGGTCCACAAAGAAGCAACCTTGTCTATTCCATCATGGTCGTCGCCCACGAAGGACTTGCCTCACTAGCGGTAGATCTTCACGAAGTAGGCGATCTCCTTGCCCTTACAAACTCCTTGGTTCAACTCCACAATCTTGTCAGAGGCTCCCAAGTGACACCTAGCCAATCTAGGAGACACCACTCTCCAAGAAGTAACAAATGGTGTGTTGATGATGAACTCCTTGCTCTTGTGCTTCAAATGATAGTCTCCCCAACACTCAACTCTCTTTGACAGGATTTGGATTTGGTGGAAAGAAGATTTGAGTGGAAAGCAACTTGGGGAAGGCTAGAGATCAAGATTCATATGGTTGGAATGGAATATCTTGAGCTCAACACAAGTGTAGGTGCTTCTCTCTCAGAACATGTGTATTGGAAGTGTAGATGTGTTCTGATGGCTGTCTTCACGAATGAAGAGTGGGTGGAGGGGTATATATAGCCTCCACACAAAATCTAACCGTTACACACAATCTGCCAAACTCGGTGGGACCGAATGGTTAAACTCGGTCAGACCGATTTAGCAAACCTAGTGACCATTAGGATTTTCGGTGGGACTGAGATGCAACTCAGTAGGACCGATATGGTTAGGGTTAGGGCATAACGTAATCTCGGTGTGACCGATTACACAAACTCGGTGGGACCGATTTTGGTAATAAGCTAACCAAAGAGTTGGTCAGGTAAACTCGGTGGGACCGATTCGCTCATCTTGGTGAGACCGAAATGTTACAAAAGGGAAAGAGAGAGTTTACATTGCAATCTCGGTGGGACCGATCGCTCACTTCGGTTAGACCGAAACGTTACGAAGGGAAACAGAGAAATTGCAATCCCATCTCGGTGAGACCAAGATCCCTATCGGTGAAACCGAATTGCTAGGGTTTGTGGCAGTGGCTATGACATGTGAAACTCGGTGGCGCCGGATAGAACAAATCGGTGGGGCCGAGTTTGACTTTTGGTTTAGGTCATATGTGGATGTGGGAATATAGTTGAGGGTTTTGGAGCATATCACTAAGCACATGAAGCAAGAGGCTCATTAAGCAACACCTCATCCCTCCTTGATAGTATTGGCTTTTCCTATAGACTCAATGTGATCTTGGATCACTAAAATACAAAATGTACAGTCATGATCTTGAAGCTTGAGCCAATCTTTTGTCCTTATAATTTTGAGGGATCCACTTTCGTCATCCATGCCATGCCATTCATTGAGCTTTTCCTGAAACATTAATCTTGGAATAATGGTAGCTCAATGAGCTATATGTTGTTAGGAATTACCAAAACCACCCAGGGATAGTTGCACTTTCAATCTCCCCCTTTTTGGTAATTGATGACAACATATAGATCAAAGCTTCGACAAATGATAATAAGAGTGAAATATATCGTCGCTTTGAGAAGTATGTGATAAGCAAGAGCTCCCCCTAAATTTGTGCACATTTTAAGATTTGCTTTGGACTGCAAATGCACAATGAGTTAGGATCATGGGTTACTCTTCCATGTCACATACATCTTGGTGGAGCGCTCAAAATGATAAGAATTAAATACATGCACTCATCACCAAGCAGAGTGAATGATCAAAATAAGGATAAACTGATAGTAACATCCAACAAGCATTAAGTGTAGCTTATGATCAAACACATGATCATCAATGTCTCACAGAGAAAAGCATAGTATCTCAAGCACTCAAAAGAAAATAAAGTTCAACCAAGAAGACAAGAGAGAACAAAAGCAAGCTCTCTCTCTCGAAGCCTATGATCTATACATTTTTCTCCCCCATTGGCAACAAGTTACCAAAAAGTTCATAGAAAATGCATAGCACTAAATGACTCTCAGGCTTGGTCTTCAGGTGGTGGAGTCCGGATAACACCAAGGACGAAGGCTTCAGTTGAAGTAGTTGGAGCTGCTGGGGTAGGTGCTAGAGCTGGTGGAACCGAGGCTGTAGCTGGTGCAGAAGTAGTGGCTCTGGTGTCAGGAACTGGCACTGCAGATGATCTCTGAGCTCTAGGCACTCTGGCAAATGCATCAGTTGTGGTCTTGCCCTTCCTCTCCTGCATATCATCCTGTAGTTGCTCCACAGCAGACTGAATCTCAGTTACTTTCACATCTAAGTCATAGAACTTTTGTTCCATGATTCTTTCCAAGCTCTCTTGGTTTCGAGTCAGGGTGGCCAGTCTTTTCTCAATCCTCAGAGTTGATGCTATTAGATAACCGAGCTGCTCCTGCTTGTTCTTCAAAAAGTACTCAGATGCCTCCTCTTGAGTTGGCATCTTGGCAGCTTTCTCCATCTTTGCCTTCTCCTTCTTTGCTTGAGCTTGTGCTGATGATGGTTCATTCTCATTCATCACAACTTGATTGTCCTCAAAATCTGGATGGATGGGCAGGTGTTCCTTATCCAACAGGTATGTGCCTGTGCCCATCTTCGAGTTAATCAACTCCTGAATATGTGGGGCATATCCACAGCTCCTCTTCTGACCAGCTGCTGTCCTTTTGATGGTCTCAACTATGAGGCTCATTACCTTGAACTTCTGTGGCACATCAAATATGTGAAGCAAGTTTATTGCATGGCCTCTGATCATTCTGTGGTCACCTGACTTTGGCAAGAGAGTGTGCCTAAGGATCCAGTTAATTGTAGGCAGCCTTGACAGAAGGAAGTGAACTGATCCAAACTTGAAAGTCTCAAGAGCTTTGTCTGGGATCTCCTTGTACAAGTTTGACATGAAATTGTGATCCATCTTCTTCTTGGCATAGACATCCAAGTCATCTTCTTGCTCTTCTGGGGCATTGATTAGCTGAGCCCATTCTGCAACTATAGACTGGTATCTAGTGCCTTCAGTCATCCATACTATCCTACCATCTGGATAGAAATGTGCTGTGGAGTAGAATTGCATTATGAGCTCCTCATTCCACTTTGTGAGCTTCTGCCCAACAAAGTCTGCAACTCCACAAGCTTTGAAGCTGTCAAGCACTCCAGGATAGTGTTCTTCATTCTCTTTGATATACTCCCAGTCAACCCACCTCATATCACACAGTATGGGTTTCTTGTCCAGCAGCACTGTCTCATAGAAGTCTTGCTGTTCCTTGGTGTGGAACGTGTAATCAACAACAGTCCTTCTCCTTGAAGCATATGGATATGCTTCTCTCCATTTCCTCAGTCCTGAATCTCTCCTTATCTTCATGTCCTCAGCCACAGGATGAGCATCGTTGTGGTCTGGAATCTTGGGCTTGAGCTTTCTTAGAACTTGTCCTTCTTCTTCTTCTTCTTCAGCAGCAACATCAGGCACTGGGGCCTTGTTCTTCTCAGCAGCAGATATGTTCCTAGTGTTTCTCTTTGGTGCACTCCTGGGCTTGGAGGCAGCTTTGGGTGCTTCTTTGGGCTTTGATGAAGCATCCCCTGACCTTATACCATCACCCATAAGCTTCTGTGCCTTGGGTGCTGGTGCATCAACCTCTTCTTCCTATTCTCCCTCAGAGTCTCTCCTCATGGAGTGTTTGCCAAGAACTCTGGCAGTAGTGGTTCTGACTCTCTTTTTCTTCTTGTCTTGGCCACCTGCTTCCTCTTCAGATTCCATGGTAAACTTCATGGTTTCTTCAGTTGCAGCCTTCCTAGGCTTAGAAGTGGGAACTCTCCTTGCAGGTGCCTTCTTCAGCATTCCAGGCTTTGTGGCTGCAGCTGAGCCATATTCTTTCTTGAGCACCTTCTTCTTAGATGTGGCTTCCTCTTCCTCTGCCACATAATCTTCATCCTCAGATTCAGAAGTTCTTCTCTTGCTTGCTCTAGTGGCAGCCTTAGCCAAGTTGCTTGGGGTGCTTCTGCTACCCTGATGAGAGCTACTAGAGGGACTAGTGCCCTCACTCATGTGAACCTGCTCCTCTGATTTGTTCTGGCTGTCACTCTGATCAGACATGTTGCAAACACTGACTACAGACCCTGTGAATAGATTGTAGATGAGATAGAGTGGATGAGCATCACAAAATGCAGAGATTTTTGTAAAAGAATGAGTCAAAAACTTAGTTTTAGTTTTCCACAGAAAGCATTTTGGATCAACCGATTTGCAAACTCGGTGATACCGAAGCAGCTTTGGGAACCAAAACTAGTGAACTCGGTCAGACCGAGTCACAGTCCGGTGGCACCAAGACTGCTAGGGTTTCACAAAGTCCTGAACTCGGTCACACCGATTTGCAATTCTCGGTCAGACCGAGAACCACATGTGCAATGGCCGTGGCCGAATCGGTGGAACCGAGTTCCGCAACCCAGTGGGTCCGAGATGGTTTCGGCGGAAACCTAAACCTAAATTTTTGAATCGCATCTATTCTAAGGATTGTTTTGACTGGATAAAGGTGTTTCAATCGTAGCAAGAATCTTAATGAACACAATGTGCTAGGAATCAGACGGGGATAGCACTTGATCGAGTCCATACCCTAGTTCGGCGATGAACTCGCTACTGCGGCAACGGCGGAGACGAAATCCGTTGACGGCGGCGGAGACCAGTGACAGGAGGCGGCTGGCGACGAGGAGGACGATCCGGAGACCCAGGAGGCAGAGCGAGCTATGTGCGGGCGAAGAGGTTTCGAAGAAATTTCCAAAAAATTTCCCGTGAGTATATATAGCCCGGCCCTGTCGATGTGACCGAGTGGAACAACTCGGTGGCACCGAGATGCATAACTGTTGACAGTTATAGCAACTCGGTGTGACCGAAAAGTTCAAATCGGTTGCACTGAGGTGAAAACCTAGATCGACTTGGTGATCTCGGTATGACCGAAATGGAGGAATCGGTCAGACCGAAATACACAAAGAAGTTTTGGAAGTTTAAGTCCATGACGAATCAGGAACTCCGAGTGCTCCTCACACAGAGTGGTTCGAATCTGACTTGATCAAATTTTGTGATGTAGCATGAATAGAGTTTGAGACGAGAAAAGCATAGATAGCTAGAGAGGGTTCTTAGGCATTCTTGTCCATCCACTTGGCAAGAGAAAAGAAATCAATCAATCAAAACAACAAGTGGATGTCCTCGAATGAGTAAAATATGCAATCAACATGCTCACAGAATAAAATGGCAAAGGAAATATGTGGCAAAGCATGCACAACTAATTTTAGCATCTATCAAGCAATTGGCGATGACTAGGTCATCTATATATGAGTATATTGACTTAGAAGTCAAATGAGAACATTTGATCATAGGTCATACTCATCATTTAAGCACAAGTTGGGTTACCACTTTTACATAAAGCATTGTTGTGTTCACACCATTAGAGTTGCTTTAGCTCAAGTCTTAGAGTAAAGCTCGCCCTAGATGTGAGATCCCCCCTAAGAGGGATGAACTAACCTTGGGTTTTGTCGATGATGACTTCATGTAGATGTTGAAGATGTGGATGCTCAATGTTGATGTAGATCATTTGGAGCTATCCATTGGAGTGAGTTGCACTTTCAATACCTACACGGGTTAGTCCCACAAGGAACAAACAAGGATATACATAGACATAGAGTGATGCACACACAAGATGATGTCTATAAAAGCTTTTAGGTTACCTTGTCCCTTGTCTTACCAACAAGAGGGTTTGTGACTCCTTGAACTAGTGCAAGATGTGGAAGTTGATTGCACTTGTTCTTGCCAAGATGATAAGAGTGAAGTATGTTGGCGGAGTCACCCTCAAGAACTCTCTAGTTCTTCTTCTTCTGGATCCACACCATCTTGATGGGAATCCTTGGTGTTGTAGTTGTACATGATGAAGTGGAACTTGAAGTAGTCTTGGGAACCCACTTGACTAAGGTCTTAGGAGCTTTTTCAAATGCATCAATTTCCTCTTGAAGCTTGTCCTTGCATTTTTGCTTGTAGTCTTGTGGTGGAAGATCATCTTGAGCTTGTGTCCCTTTGAAAGAAGTGGGATCATACTTCTCATGTTGAGGAACAAACTTCGTCTTGGGGTATTGATCTTCTTCCCACTCAACTCCATTGGCATTGAACTTTCATTCAAAACCAACACCTTGTTTCTTCCGGTGCCTTTATTGCTTGCGTACAATTTCCTTGAATTGTACTTCCGGCAAGGCTCTTGTAAACTCCTTTTTCTATAATTCCCTTCAATAAGCTATTTTCTTGCTCAAGTGTAACTTGGCTAAGATAATCATTAGTGGAATCAAGAGAACTACTAGAAGCAACAATATTGGATTTAGCATGATCATTGTTACTACTAGAGGAAGAATCTTTCTTGTTCTTATTACTAGACTTGACTTGAGGCATGTAAGTGGGTAAGAGTAAACACTTGGCAATGTAAGAAGAACTTTTCTTACGAAGATCATCATTGATTGCTTTTAAGAACTCATGCTCTTGCTCAAGGTTGAGTTTTTCAAAGCGTAATTTCTCATGCATCCTTAAAAGTTCTTGATGATCTCCTAAGATAGTTTCATGAGCTAACTTAAGAGTGTTTAGTTCTTTAGCTAGAGACTCAATCTTCTCCTTATAATTGTCATTCGTTTTAGCATGATTAATTGACGTTTCATCATAGTATTCATCACTAGAGTTGTCAACAAGTAAATCATCATCACCTAACAAGTCATCTTCATCACTATTGAAATCAACATACTCAGGATGTGATACCTTTGGGCCTTTAGCCATGAAGCATGTTCCAACTCCTTCATTTGGTGAGTCAAATATGTCATAGGAGTTGGTCGTCACAAGTGCTAGACCGGCAACACCTTCATCTTGAGTATATTCGGAGTCGGAGTGATAACTTCTCTCGGAGTGGTTGTCGGATTCGGAGCCAGATACCCATTCACCAACATAAGCTTGATGTCTTCGTTTTGTGTAGCTCCTTGATGACTTGTCCTTTCTTTCCGAATCCTTGCTTCTCCGTGAGTGTCTTCGTTCATAACGATCATCTCTACTCCTTCTTTCTCTAGATGGTGATTCTTCTCTTCTACTTCTTCTCTTGGGAGAATCTTCTCTTCTCTTGTAGGGAGACGTACACTCATTGGAATAGTGTCCGGGCCTTCCACAATTGTAGCAGTTTCGCTCTCGACTAGAAGATCTTTTGTCATTGTAGGACCTTGACTTGGAGCTTCTATCTTTGCTTCTACTCTTGTAGAACTTGTTGAAGTTCTTCACCATTAAGCTCAATTCTTCATTGAAGGTTTGTTTCTCACTTGATGATGTGGGGGCTTCACATGAGGCTTTGTAAGCACCACTTGATTTGTTGTGAAGTTCCTCTTTATCCTTGAGTGACATCTCATGAGCAACAATTCTTCCAGTGACTTCCGTTGGCTTGAGATCTTTGTAATTAGGCATCATTTGGATCAATGTGGACACGGTATCATATTTTGCATCCAAGGCTCTTAGGATCTTCTTGATGATGAATCTATCGTTCATCTCTTCACTCCCTAAGCCGGCAATCTCATTTGTGATAAGAGCAAGCCTAGAGTACATTTCAGCGACACCTTCACCATCCTTCATTTTGAACTTGTCAAGTTGACTTTGAAGCACATCCAATTTGGATTCCTTGACGGAGTCGGTACCTTCGTGCATATCAATCAAAGTATCCCAAATTTCCTTTGCATTCTCAAGACAGCTGATTTTGTTGAAATCTTTGGGGCACAATCCGTTGAATAGGATATCATAAGCTTGAGCGTTGTATTGCAGCATCTTCAACTCTTCCGCGGTAGCTTCACGGTTCGGTTCTTTCCCATCAAAGAAGTCACCTTGCAAGCCAACACACACAATAGCCCAAACGGCGGGGTTATGTCCAAGAATATGCATTTTCATCTTGTGCTTCCAACTAGCAAAATTAGGAGAAGATAACTGTTATGAGGGGGATTCAATAGGAGAAGACCACTCCTATTTACCCCATGAGGTCTTTGCTCTAACTTGGCATGCTGATGTTGGTAATATCATGCATATGGTGCCTTGCATTGCTTACTGTATACATTAAAGATGTCATCTGCTTAGTTTAGACATGCTTTGTGTCAATGCCATCTGTTTAGTTTCTTTATCGTATATGTGAATCATGCAATGCCATCTTGTCTAGCCAGGCATCATATATGTGAATTTTGCAATGCCACCCTGGTTAGCCAGTCATCTTATATGTGAATTATATCATGCCATCATTTTTTTATTACGTGTTAAATTTGTCAACAATTTTAGTACATTCAATTACTCTTCCTGTGCATCAGCTATTCGGCACGGTCATGGAAAAAATATGGAGTGAAAACAAGGTCTTCAGAGCAGACAATGCTATCTGACGAAGCGCATGTCTTGCTGGTTACCGATAGCTCCTCAGAGGAGGATTCAGAGACAGATGACCAGTCACATTTCCCCCCCGAGGTGCATGCCCTAACTTGGCAGGGTTATGTTGCTCATATCGTGTGTATGGTATCTTGCATTGCTATGTCATTTGCTTAGTTTAGACATGCTTTGTGTGAATGTCACCTGTTTAGTGTCTAATTACCATATATGTGAATTATGCAATGTTATCTTGTTGCAAGGCATTATGTATGTGAATTATGCAATGCCATGCTGTTTAGGCAAGCGTCATATATGTGAATTATATCATGCCGTCCTTTTTTTGTATTTCTCATTGCTTTTGTCGATAATGTTTGTATATTCAACTGCTCTTCCTGTGCATCAGCCATTTGAATTGGTGATGGAGAAATCTGGAGTGAAAACAAGGTCTTGAGAGAAGATAATGCTACCTGCTGAAGCAAATATCTTGCTGGTTACAGATAGCTCTTCAGAGGAGGATTCAGAGGCAGATGACCAGTCCTATTATCCCCCTGAGGTGTATGCTCAAACTTGGCAGGGTTATATTACTCATATAATGCATATGTTGTATTGCAATGCTTAGTTTTTACATCATATACACAATATTGAATGACATCTCCTTAGTTGACACATCATATATGCGATTGCCCTCTGCTCACTTCCTTAGTATATAAGTCATATATTTGAATTATGTCATGCCATGATGTTTACATAGACAACATGTATCTGAATTATGGCATGCCAACCCATTTTCTAAAGACATAATATAGTTATATCATCTCATCCTGTTTACATAGTCATCATATTTTAAATTTTGTCATTCTATCCGTGAATTATATCATGCCATCATGTTTCCATCGACGACATGTTTGTGATTTAGGGCATGCTAGCCACTTTAATAGACAGATCGTATAGTTATATCATGTCATCCTGTTTACATAGTCTTCATATTTTGAAGTATGTCATTCTATCCTGTTTAGTTAGCCATCATACATGTAAAATTGTGTCATGCTATCCTGTTTAATTAGCCATCATATATGTGAAATTATGTCCTACTATTCTGTTTGCTTAGACAACATAAATGTGAATTATTTCATGACCTGTTTTCTTCCCTACTATCCATTGCACCTGTCTATCTTACAATGTCTGTACATTCAATTACTTTTCTTGTTTATCAACCATTTCAATTGGAGGGAGTGATGGCAGTATCTGTGGGAGTAAAAACACGGTCTTCAGAAAAGATCGTGCTACCGGTCGATGCAAATAGAACCACGGTTGTACTTGCCCAAGAACCAGCCCCACCACACATAACTCACACTCATGCAGATTGTACCCCTACCCAGTTGGACAGAGAACCAGCTACACCCCTTCTAACCCCAACCCCAGCAGATAGACACCCAGTTCCCGTTGACACAGCACTGTCTCCACCACAGAGCACCCAAATACGAGCAGTTAGTAAGGCAACTGCAGTGCCCAAATCACGAGGACCACCACTCCGAACCCGAAGTCAACGCTTAAAGTAGAAGAAGAATTGTTCTCAGGTTAGGTTCTGTAGCTATGGTTCATACTACTTTGCTCTTTCATCACTGTATTTACTGATACCAACTAATTTCAAATTTGAAGGATGCAATTGAAACTCCAATGGCGCAACAGGTATGTTTTAAACCCGTTTCTTCAACGTGTTTGGCTGTTTGCTGTTGTAACTTGCTCTATGTTGATTTCAGTTTCAATTGAATAAATAGTTATGTTCTCATGCCATGCACATTACAAGTGTTGTTATTGTTGTGTAGTTTCCCACACTTATATTCTGTCTATGCTGCCTTGTCTTAAATAGATATGATTCGAACTGTATCTATCTTGATTTGGCAACATAAACTAGAATGATATAGACCATACAATGACCATACTACATAGATATATGTTTGTTTCATGCTGTTATCCTGTCCACCTTACTACTGAACTGGTTTACCAAAATGAGTTTCATATACTACATTGTAAACCTGAGATGTGTTTGTTTGTTTCTCTTTTAGAACGCGGATAAAATATTGGAGAAGAGTACCCTGTTATGCAATGGTAAAGGAAGTAATGCAGATAAGGTTCAAGATAGTGAGACATCCCTGTTGGTCTCCAAGAATGCTGATAAAAATTATATTGAAGACACTGAGACAACCCCAAAGTCCTGTCTTGATGTAGTGTTCGAGTTACTACTGGCTACCACTGCTGGCACCAGCTCTTCGAACTCGTTGCCTGAATCAGTTCGGCTTCTTGAGTCTCAACTTGAAGTTGAAATACATCGATCAGATGTTATGCGACAGGAAGCCGAAGGACTGAGGAAGTCCCTACAGAATTCAGATGCATACTTTCTGGTGCAACAGCAAGCGCTGGAGGACTTAAGCGCCAAACAAGAGAAAGTTAATAAGCTTGCTAAGCATCTTGCCAGCATTATGGGTACCCAGGATATTGTTTCTTCAGCTCTTCTGAAGTGGTTTCAGTTCTGAACTTGTTTTGTTGCGGCATTTATATGCTGCTGTGTTCCCTATATTTGCACTGGTGGCGAACTTTGATGCCCAGTGGATGTAATATGTGTAATAGCCGTGATAGCCTAGTGTTAGTTGCTTGCTTATTTATTTCCTTGTTGTCTTGTTTATTTGTTTGCTTGTAGTAATTGCAGTTCTTTTTCCGCGGTTAGCTAGTGGCTGCAATAACCTATTTTTTAAAACTAGGCCACAATAATCATGGGCTAATATTAACTGTAGTGACACCGGGCCTCCTACTGGCCGTAGAAACAGTGGGCCTTCTACGGGCCGTAGAAACAATGGGCCTTCTATGGGCCGTAGAAACAATGGGCCTTCTGCGGGTCGTATCATCAATGGGCCTTATACGGGTCGTATGATCGATTGGCCAAACATGGGCCAAACAGACCGCATTATGGCCGTAAACGGGCTAGAGTTGGAATCGTCCGTTCATGGGCCGACCATAACGGGCCATCGTTAATAGGCCGTATTTGATGACGCTATGAAAACGGCGCAACGTATTAACAGACCACAAATGGGCCGAGTGTAACCACGGGCTAAATTTGGCCCACAAGCAGAAAATGACAGTAACGGGCCGTAAGTAAACGAATGCTGGAAATTAGCCCAAGAATAAATGGGCTCTGAGAAGGCCGAAAGATAACATGGGCTGGAAATGGCCCAACGGAATAACGGGCCATTAATGGGTATAAAGTGATACACTGTTCATTACGGGCCAGTTTCACCACGGGCCGTTAATGTGTGTAAAGTGATACACTGTTCATTACGGGCCAGTTTCACCACGGGCCATTAATAGGCCAAGAGTTACATAGGGCCTCATATGGGCCGAAAGACGTCATGGCCATGCATGTGCCAGAAGTGAAAATGGGCTGGAATCATATTGGATGGCCCAGATGACGCTACTGGGCCTAATTCGGATAGGGCGTAACGGCCTTGGGTTAGCGGGCTGTAAATGGGCTATATGTGAACATGTCGTTAACAGGCTTTCCATGGGCCGGCCCGTCATTGACCAAGTCAAACGGGCCGGCCTATTCACAGGGATGGGCCTCTGTTGGGCCGTGCCATGTGTCGACGTATCATAGGCGCCTTCTGTCAAATGAGTGGATGACATCTGTCCCAACGATGAGCCGACACGTGTTTCCTCCAGTCAATGATGATTTTACACGTGGAAAATCCCCATTGGTCGGGGCTGTTAACGGGTTATCGGGTACAAAACCAGACCCGATAGATTAACGGCGTTCCGTTACGGTGGATGCCACGTGTCAGTCACCCTTGACGAAAGCACTTCTGTGACGCGCGATTTATCATGATGGAAGTGGACACTTCCGTGATGATTATTTTGGTAATGTCATGGAATACTTCTACGACAGCACAGGTATGACTATCTTGATTCTGTCATAAATTTTTCATGGATGTATATGCATGACAAAAAACGCGACCTACTGTGACAAACACGTATCATCACGGAAGTGTATTTTTTTTGTAGTGTTCATCCACACCAAACTCAACAAGAACTCGTGAGATAAGTTAGTATAAACCAATGCAAAAACCTTATCATTTTCTACTGTAACAAATCACTAAAATTATTATTCATCATTTCATACTAAATGCCTATGCATATTTAATACTCATATCGTCAAATAGAATCATTAAACAAGCAAACATATGCAAACAATGCAAACATAACAGCAATCTGCCAAAACAGTATAGTCTGTAAAGAATGCAAGATTCATCATACTTCCCTAACTCAAAACATTATGAAATTCTACCACACTGTAGAAAATTTATCAGATCTCAATATGCAAAAAGTTTCAACATTTTATCATATTCTGGTTTTTCTAGGGAATTTTTGCAACAGCGATAAACTTTCTATTTTGAAACAGCAACATGTATACTTGCAAAATAAGCATGGTAAAGGCTATCCTTGACATTTTTATTGAAAATAGAGATGTAAACATTATTATAAATAACAGCAAGCAAATACTAACAAAATAAAATGACGCTCCAAGCAAAACACATATCATGTGGTGAATAAAAATATAGATCCAAGTAAAGTTACCGATGAACAAAGACGAAAGAGGGGATGCCATCCGGGGCATCCCCAAGCTTAGGCTCTTGGTTGTCCTTGAATATTAGCTTGGGTTGCCTTGGGAATCCCCAATCTTAGGCTCTTGCCACTCCTTATTCCATAGTCCATCGAATCTTTACCCAAAACTTGAAAACTTCACAACACAAAACTTAACAGAAAACTCGTAAGCTCCGTTAGTATAAGAAAATAAAACCACCACTTAGGTACTGTTGTGAACTAATTATTTATTTATATTTGTGTAATATATACTGTATTCCAACTTCCCTATGGTTCATACCCTCCGATACTACTCATAGATTCATCAAAATAAGCAAACAACACATAGAAAACATAATCTGTCAAAAACAGAACAGACTGTAGTAATCTGTATCAAACGTATACTACTGGAACTCTAAAATTCTGAAATAAATTGGGGGACCTAAGTAATTTGTATATTAATCTTCTTCAAAAAGAATCAACTTAAAAGCACTCTTCTGTAAAAAAATGACAGCTAAACTCGTGAGCACAAAGTTTCTGTTTTTTACAGCAAGATCACCTTAACTTCCACCCAAGTCTTCCCAAAGGTTCTACTTGGAACTTTATTGAAACAAAAGCTATAAAACATGATTACTACAGTAGATTAATCAGGTTAACACACAAAAACATTAGGGGTAAATATTGGGTTGTCTCCCAACAAGCGCTTATCCTTAATGCCTTTCTAGCTAGGCATGATGATTTCAATAATGCTCGTATAAAAGATAAGAATTTAAACATAAAGAGAGCATCATGAAACAGATGGCAAGCACATTTAAGTCTAACCCACTTCCTATGTATAGGGATTTTTTGATCAAATGGGAACAATAATCAACTAGCATAGGAAGGCAAAACAAGCATAACTTCAAGATTTTCAACACATAGAGAGGAAACTTGATATTATTGCAATTCCTACAAGTATATGTTCCTCCCTCATAATAATTTTTAGTAGCATCATGAATGAATTCAACAATATAACCAGCACCTAAATCATTCTTTTCATGATCTACAGGCATAGAAAATTTACTACTCTCTACATAAGCAAAATTCTTCTCAAGAATAGTAGTGGGAGCAAACTCAACAAAATAACTATCATGTGAAGCATAATCCAATTGAAAATTAAAATCATGATGACAAGTTTCATGGTTATCTTTATTATTTATAGCATACATGTCATCACAATAATCATCGTAAATAGGAGGCATGCTTTCATCATAATAAATTTGCTCATCAAAACTTGGGGGACTAAACATATCATCTTCATCAAACATAGTATCCCCAAGCTTGTGGCTTTGCATATCATTAGCATCATGGGTATTCAAGGAATTCATACTAACAACATTTCAATCATTCTCATCATATAAAGATTTAGTGCCAAACATTTTAAAGATTTCTTCTTCTAGTACTTGAGCACAATTTTCCTTACCATCATTTTCACGAAAGATATTAAAAAGATGAAGCATATGAGGCACCCGCAATTCCATTTTGTTGTTGTTTTCTTTTATAAACTAAACTAGTGATAAAACAAGAAACTAAAAGATTCGATTGCAAGATCTAAAGATATACCTTCAAGCACTCACCTCCCCGGCAACGGCGCCAGAAAAGAGCTTGATGTCTACTACACAACCTTCTTCTTGTAGACGTTGTTGGGCTTCCAAGTGCAGAGGTTTGTAGGACAGTAGCAAATTTCCCTCAAGTGGATGACCTAAGGTTTATCAATCCCTGGGAGGCATAGGATGAAGATGGTCTCTCTCAAACAACCCTGCAACCAAATAACAAAGAGTCTCTTGTGTTCCCAACACACCCAATACAATGGTAAATTGTATAGGTGCACTAGTTCGGCGAAGAGATGGTGATACAAGTGCAATATGGATGGTAGATATAGGTTTTTGTAATCTGACAAATATAAAAATAGCAAGGTAACAAGCAATAAAAGTGAGCGTAAACGGTATTGCAATGCTAGGAAATAAGGCCTAAGGTTCATACTTTCACTAGTGCAAGTTCTCTCAACAATAATAACATAATTGGATCATATAACTATCCCTCAACATGCAACAAAGAGTCACTCCAAAGTCACTAATAGCGGAGAACAAACGAAGAGATTATGGTAGGGTACGAAACCACCTCAAAGTTATTCTTTCTGATCGATCTATTCAAGAGTCCGTAGTAAAATAACACGTAGCTATTCTTTCCGTTCGATCAATCATAGAGTTCATACTAGAATAACACCTTAAGACACAAATCAACCAAAACCCTAATGTCACCTAGATACTCCATTGTCACCTCAAGTATCCGTGGGTATGATTATACGATATGCATCACAAAATCTCAGATTCATCTATTCAACCAACACAAAGAACTTCAAAGAGTGCCCCAAAGTTTCTACCGTAGAGTCCAGATGAAAACGTGTGCTAACCCCTATGCATAGGTTCATGGGCGGAACCCGCAAGTTGATCACCAAAACATACATCAAGTGAATCACGTGATATCCCATTGTCACCATGGATACGCACATGCAAGACATACATCAAGTGTTCTCAAATCCTTAAAGACTCAATTCGATAAGATAACTTCAAAGGGAAACCTCAATCCATTACAAGAGAGTAGAGGGGGAGAAACATCATAAGATTCAACTATAATAGCAAAGCTCGCGATACATCAAGATCGTGCCGAATCAAGAACGCACGAGATAGAGATATCAAACCCATAGCTATTGGTACATACCCTCAGCCCCGAGGGTGAACTACTCCCGCCTCGTCATGGAGAGCGCCGGGATGATGAAGATGGCCACTAGTGAGGGATCCCCCTCCGGCAGGGTGCCGGAACAGGGTCCCGATTTGTTTTTGGTGGCTACAGAGGCTTGTGGCGGCAAAACTCCCGATCTATTATGTTCCTCGATGTTTTTAGGGTATATGGACATATATAGGAAAAAGAAGTCGGTCAGGGGAGCCACGAGGGGCCCACGAGGGTGGGGGCGCGCCTCCCTGCCTCGTGGCCACCTCGTTGCTTCCTTGACGTACACTCCAAGTCTCCTGGATTGCTTCCGTTCCAAAAATAACTCTCTCGAAGGTTTCATTCTGTTTGGACTCTATTTGATATTCCTTTTCTTCGAAACACTGAAACAAGGAAAAAAACAGGAACTGGCACTCGGCTCTGGGTTAATAGGTTAGTCCCAAAAATAATCTAAAAGTGTAAAATAAAGCCCATAAACATCCAAAACAGATAATATAATAGCATGGAACAATAAAAAATTTATAGATACGTTGGAGACGCATCAAGCACGAGAGCGTTCTCTTGCGGCCGAGGGACTTATTGGCAGCTTCTTTCTTCTCGCGCGGGCGCCGGACGCGGAGGGTTGCACTGGGGAGTTGTGCGTCTTGGCGCCAGGACGCTGTCTTGGAGCAGAGGGGGCAGAGGCGCTCCATGGGCTACGTCACCCGCAGCTGGCGGAGGGCGAGGCAGAGAGAGGGATGACACAGGGGAGCCCCCTGCGGCGCTGACGAGCTTGGCGATGCGGTCGAGCCAGTCCTCGTAGAGGTCCTCGACGGGGCGGTAGCGTAGGAGTTCGCGTGCCATGAGCAGGGCAGCTTTCGCGTCCGTGGGAGCCTGACGAGCGTGGGACGACGAACCGACCGGGGTGAGAAACGGAGTGGCGGTGCGGCCGTCCCGCCGCACCGAGGGGTGCAGCGAGGATGCTTGCTGCTCGTTCCCCTCCGGGCCGGTGGCAGCGTTCATGGAAGGCAACGGGGAACGACGGGGAGGCCCGCCGACGGGAGCCGTCTGGGCGACGCGGGCGGTGAGCGCAGCCCTGCGCTCAGCGCGGGCTCGGCGGGCGTCCGATATGGAGGCGACGAAGCGATGGGACGCGGATCTACGGAGGGAAAGCTCCGGCGCACCCCTACCTAGCGCGCCAAATGTCGGATCACGGGTTCTAGCAAAACCCTCAAGGTTCGAACACTGGGGTGCGCACGAAGATCTCTCCCCCACTAATCACGCCCTCACACACTCCGCGATCTCTAAGCTAGGCTTGACGTACTGGCACACAAAGGACACAAGATTTATATTGGTTCAGGCCACCGTCGCGGTGTAATACCCTACTCCAGTGTGGTGGTGGTGGATTGCCCCTTGGGCTGATGATGAACAGTATAGGGGAAGAACAGCCTCTTGAGGAGAGGTGTTCTTGTGCTTGGTGTGTGGCTAAGGATCAGCTCAAGATGAGTTGAGGATCCCTCTGAATGAGTTGCCTCCTTCGGTGTTGGCTAGTCCTGTTTATAGAGGCACTGGTCCTCTCCCCAAATATTGAGCGGGAAGGGATGCCACAATGGCCAAATTCGAAGGGAGACAACTAGTAAAAGTTATCCTGACTAAAGGTGGTCTTCACCTGCCAAATGTTCTCGTGGTGACGCTGTCTTGGGCTCCACGGTGACCTCCGTCATACTGTCCTGCTGGTCTTGGTCTTGTTGCACCGATATGGAAACCTTTGCTTGACGCCTCGGTACTCCTCTCCTGCGCTTGCCTCCATAGGACCAAAGAGGAAGCAAGGACACTGCGCCCACTGGCGCCCGCCTGGCCTTGGTCGTCATGGCTCACGTCATGAGAACCTCGCGAGGTTTGCCTTGCCTTGATCTCTCTGCCCCTCGCGAGCCAGCCAGGTGAGGCCACTCCCGAGGAGGTCTTGTGTTGTCCGCCTCGCGAGGCTTGGCCCCTCGCGAGGGTCTCGAATTCTTGTTGGTGAAGATGGGCCATACGGGCCAACTTGCAGCGCCACGCCATGGGCCGCAGGCAGGCATGTCTGGGTATCCCCATTACCGGAACGCCGATAGTAGCCCCCGGGCCCAAGGAGCGCTTGGGCTTGGCTTCGAGGCGAGGCCAAAGGGCAAGTGCGAAGCACCACGGGTCCCTACAGCCTGCGGCCTTGGTCGACGCGTGGCGGTTGGTGGGACGTGGGCGTCTCCGCTTCCCCACGCTACCTTGGCAACTGCCTGACTGTCAAAAGGCTGGCACATACAACGCTTGCCCTCATTTCTCCCTTTCGCCTTGCTCCAGATCCCCTTTCTCGCTCCTTGCTTCCGAAACCTCCAGATCTTCTTCAATCCTCCCCCCTCAACGACCAATGGCACCCCGGAAGGTCAAGCTTGCCTCGGCGCCGGCTTGGTACGAGCTGGCTCTCGACGCACCCAACATCTCGGAGAAGAGCCTTGCCGCCACGCGCCTGCTGATGGCGGGGGAAAGCAACAAGAGGGGGAAGACTGAACTCCAGGCCGGCTCCGCCGTGTCGGAGGCCGAGGGAAGCACCTTCTTCCCCTTCTTCACGAGCAGCATCGCCGCGGGGCTGGTTCCTCCTTTCTACGACTTGTTCTATGAGGTCCTCGGCCACTACGGGCTGCAGGAGCTACATCTTCATCCCAACTCTATCCTTCTGTTGTCGATCTTCGCCTTCTACTACGAGGCGTACCTTGGCGTGATGCCGTCCGTGCCTCTGCTGCGCCACTTTTTTTCCTCCGCGTCCACGAGGGTCGCACCTCCGGGTGTGCCAACTTCATCGCGGCCGGCAAGGCCAACTCGATCTCGAAGACTGGGAAGAAGGCCGACAGCTTCAGGAGCAAGTGGGTCATGATGGACGCTAAGTGTGTCCACCCACGGTTGGAGCTGCCGATGGAGATGCCCTAGTCTAACAAGCGGTGGTCTCGCGCGAAGCTTACTGATGAGAGGGCGACGTTGGTGCTCGAGCAGATGAACGTCGACCTGAAGCCGGGCAATGCAAAGGCGGTTAAGGTGACATGGGCCATGCTCCTGAGGGAGTTCTTGATGCTGCGCATAGCCCCACTTCAGGCGCGTACCCGCCCCTTGTGGAGGCTTGGAGATGAAGAGGACAAGGTTCGCCTGAGCCCGGAAGCCTTGCCTGACAATGAGCTGGCTGTGGCTCTCCGCCTCTTGGTCGGGGAAGACCAAGAGTACCCGCCGAACGCCTTCGCTCCCTTGTTCCGCCGCAAGGACTGGGAGCAGGTCGTGGCCGCCAGTCCCACCTTTGACGGGCGCAGGCTGGTGCCGCCGGCACCTCCGAGGCCCCTGTGATGCCGGTGCCGGTGGAGCTGTCTTCTAATGAACCCCGCGGGGAGGAAGAGGAGGAGGACGAGGAGCGCGACTCAGAGGTGACCCCTGAAGGGATGGGGGAGACCTCCCCCTTGAGAAAGGCCGACATCCTCCGCACCTTGCCGGATGATGACGAGGCCGGCGCCCGCCAGGAGAAGGGGGAGGCCCCCGTTATCCCGATGAGGAGCAGGTCGTCGTTGGTCTCCCGAGATGCTGCTCCTGCTTTGACGCCGCCTGGGGCAGCCTCCGGCCCCTCTGCTGTACCGTCTTCTGCTCCCGGAGTTCGCGCAACCACGCCTCAGGCTTCGAAGCTCTCAGGCTTCAAACTCACCAAGCGGAGGGTGGACTACGCTGCGGTGGACCTGTAAGTGCTCGAGCTTCGTCTTGTTCTTGCTTATACTGCTGCTTCCTGACGTTCATCCTTGGTTGACCAGGCCGCCGCCTGCGGCGAAGAAGAGGAAGGAGGATGCAGCGGCCTCGCCCGAGACTGAACCATCTGCAGCGGACGCACCCCCCTCCACAAAGAAGGGAAGCGACAACACTCGCACCTCCCCGGCCCTGTCACCCTCGCGAGGCCTGGAGGAGCACCATCGGGAGGAGTCAGCCCCCGAGGCCCCGCTTGCTCCGGAAGTGCTGCTGTCGGGCTCGGCTGCTGAGGTCCCAAAGGCTCAGGAGCCCTTGTTCTTCTAGGCCCTGGTGACGGCATCGTCTCCTCTTGCTCCTGCGCCACTATTCCTAGGTTCTTCTGCCTCCCCTGATGTCTTGGAGTGTGCCCTTTCGGAGATGACCCAGCTATGAGAAGATCTCCAGGGCGCGGACTCGCGCCTGGTAGCCGGGCGCCTGGAGCTGGTCTATGGCTGTCTTCATTCTGACGCGGTAGTTCGAGCGATGTTGAGCCAGGCCGTGATGTGCTCCGAGAAGGAGAAACAGGCCTCCGAGAAGGAGAAGCAGGCCGCTGCCCAAGCTACGGCCGATCATGAGGCAGCGCTGAAGGATGCCGAGGCCGCCCATGACCATTGCCAGGCGCTGGAGGACGAGCTGAAGAGTCTGTACGACAAGCACGCAGAAGAAACTCGTGGCCGCCAGGCGGAGGAGGAGAAGATGAGGGCCTGGGAGGACGCCATCAAGGACCGCGACGCTGAGGTGGGGGAGTTGGTGAGGACGCAGGCCATGGAGCACAGCCGGCTAGTGGAGATGGAGCGGAAGGTGGAGGCAGAGAAGGTCGATCTTGACGCCAAGGCGAAGGTCCTGGCCGAGGACCGCGTGGCCTTCGCGCTTCTCGAGAAGAAGTCCCGCGTGGCGCTTAAGGCGCTCTACGAGAAGGGCCTAGAGAGGCCGTTGACCACCGACGAAGACGGCCCCACCCAACTGCTTCCTTACTTGGTTGACGCACTTGAGGAGGTTGTGATCGGCATCGGTCCCATGGCGGAGGAAGAAGCCCGCGTTCTTTCCTCAGCCGCGCTAATGCGGGTCTTCGGCCACCTTCACCTTCGCGACCCCACCGCCTACCTTGACGAGCTGCTGGAGCCTGTGGATGATGAGCGTTGTGCGGCCGCCGCCATGGCCGTGAAGGGTCAGGTGGAGGCCCTGCTGAACAAGTTCCGTGCCTTCGCTCTCGTGTCTTCGACTGGTGGTGCTGCTGATCTTGCAGTCTCGGCCGGCGGTACAGTTGAGGGCGATGCTTCCAAGGACGGAGCGCCCCTTGCGGGCAACGGCGGCGCCCAGGGATGACTCGCTCGCGGCTGCTTTCATGTTTTATTCCTGCAACACACATCATGCCTCGTGGAGGCATTTAAACTTGTTTTTGGTATTTGGGAGAACAATATGGCTTGTAATATTTTCTTTGAGATTTTGTGATTTTCTTCCTATTTGCTTTAGGTTCTGCGTCGGCAGGGCCCGGCCCAGCGTATAGCTTAGCAGCCGTTGGGTCGTCCGGAGACCAGGACAAGACCAAGGAGTGAGGGGCTACGTGACCAGTTAGGCTCCTGAGTCGCGATGCTCATTAGTGCCCCTTGATGCACAAATAGCTTATAGGAAGGAGATGCGAGGATAGGTTTAGTGTTCTACGCCGACAAAGCCCGGCCACGCGCATACCTTAGCTGCCGTTGGGTCGTCCGGAGACCAGGACGAGACCAAGGGGTGAGGGGCTACGCGACCAGTTAGGCTCCTGAGTCGCGATGCTCAGGAGTCCCCCTTGACGTGCAAACAACCTCCATACCTTTGCCCTCGCCGAGGCTCGGCTCAGGAGGGGCGCGCGACGACCAGGTCCGAGGGACCTGGCTGGGTGGCGTACACTTGGGCGTGACCCGGGCGCAGCCCCCGTGCCCAACCCCCTCGCGCGACTCTCCCGAGGGGAGGTGTTGCGGTGAGGCCGAACACTGAGCTCTAGGGCTCCCTGAGGTTGGTACGGCCGTGGGGCCGCCCTCAGTTGTTTATCACCAGCGTGGAGCATAGTGCTTTCGCTCTTGCACGGGCATGGCCGCTCCTAGGCAGTGTCGACGGCCAGCGCGGAGCATGGTGCTTCCACTGGTACGTGGGAGGGGACTCCCTACTGCGGAGAGCCCCCGGGGTGTGTACAGCCCCACCCTGACACGTGGCTTGCATGGCAGGGCTAGACGAGGTGTGTCTGGGCACTCATGAGCCAGCGCGGGACTCACGAGGCCCTACCTCAAGGCGGGTTGCACCTGGTCTTGATTCTTGTTTGCTGTGGTGGCCCTGCGAGGTGGTTAGACAGCCTGTGCCGAATGAATCTCCTGAGGTTATCGCGTGAGAAGGCCAAGCACCAACGACACCAGGAGGTGACGTGAACGGGGCCGACCCGCCAGACAGAGCTCAACCGTTGGATTTATCGATGCTGTAGGGACGGGCCCGAGCACAGACGCCGTGCCTAACCCTCTCACACGAAGGGTCCTGAAGAAAGACGATCGGCACGCGGCTTCCGTGGTAGGTGACAATCAAGCAGGTGATAGTCATAGATAGATTAAGCATAGAAAGCGAACTAGCTCAGGTAAATGCATGAACGATACATGCCACTAGGTCAGGCCCGAGCGGCTTGGGGATGATGCAGCCCGAGGGGTGCCCCCAGCAAGGTAAGCTAAAGACATAAAAAAGGGATACACGCCGCAGGGACGGACCCATGCAGCCTGGGAATGATGCTACCCTGGGGGCGCCCCCAGCTAAATAAACTTGGAAAATGTCACCCGGTCCCGTTGTAGAAGGGATGTCGAAGCAGCTAAAGATGCGTGGCGAAGGAGTTGCTCCTCATGAGCCACCGGGGCCCTGAGCCTCAGGAGGCTCTGAGTGTCCAGGCGGTTCCTTGAGGACTGTCTCCATCTCCGCCAGGACAGCATGGTGTCTGGCCTCCTGAGCCGCCAGGATGCTCTGCAAGTTGCGCTGGAAGGCGGACGCCATGCTCGGCAGGCTGAATGCCATGCGGACATAGTTGTGCGGTGGGCCCTCGCGATGCCCCACGCGCGAAGGCCAGATGAGCTCCTGAGACGCGGCCCTGTTGAGCCCTGGGACGTCGACGCAGACGCGCAGCCCGACATCCTCGCCTGGATCGGGAGCTGCGCCACGAGATCGGCGGTTGCCGCGCATGGCCCTTGCGTCCTGCAGTTCCTGAGTGGTCTTGGTGATGAACTCCTGAGCAGTGGAAGCTCCTCACCCTCTGTCCTCCTGAGGAAAACATGCTGCGAAGCACGCCTCCAAGTGGTGCCCGAGCGCCTCCCTCATGATGCTGGCAAGGTCTAAGGCCCTCCAGAAGAGAGCCCCCGAGCTCTGCCCGAGGAGGGCGCCGGGCACGCCTTCCTATGTGAGAGAGGGAGGCGCCCCAAGCGCGGGCGCTGATCCTGACGTGGCACCGCTTGAGGCGCCGCTTCCCTGAGGTCCTGCACGGAGCAACTGCTTCTTCTTCTTGGGAGTGGCCTCAGGAGGGTGCTTGCTCTTGTTGTCTGGGTCTTCGATTGCTGCGGCTTGGAAGGCGCCCTCGAGGGAGCACACCGCATCTCTTTCTTCACAAGGGACCGTGATGATTCCGCCACTTCCTGGCATCTTGAGGACATTGTAGCCGTGGTGGGTTACAGCCATGAACTTGGCCAGGGCTGGATACCCGAGGATGGCATTGTACGGCAGGCGAATGTGGGTGACGTCGTAGTCGATGAGCTCGGTGCGGTAGCTGTCGCGCTACTCGAAGGTGACTAGGAGACAGACCTGTCCTATTGGCATGGTGGAACCGCCAGTCACCCTTGAGAAGGGCTTGGTAGGCTGAAGCTGGTCATATGGCACTTGGAGGTTGTGAAACATCTCGATGGACAGGACATTAAGCCCTGCGCCGCCATCGATAAGGGTCTTGGTGACTTGCACGTTGCTGATGACTGGTGAACAAAGCATCGGGAGGGCGCCAGCGGTAGCCGCGCACTTGAGCTGATCTGCCGAGCTGAAGGTGATGGCGCACTTGGACCATCTGAGCGGGCGCGTGGCCTCGAGCTTGGGGAGGACTGCATTCACTTCATGAGCAAACTACTTGAAGATGCGCTCTGAGGCTGGGGCTTGAACTCCGCCCAAGATGCAAGCGATAGCACGTGGCTCCTGGAAGCCCCCAGCCCCCTCGTCTTGATGATGGTTGTCATTCCTTCTTGGTGGTGGCGGCAGCGGAGGAAGGCTAGCGTTACCCTGGCGGCAATCCTCACGAGGCTGATCCCTCCAAGCGCCCTCGCAAGGCTGATCTTGCCAGGGGTCCTCACGAGGTTGGTCACGCCACTCCTGACGCAGGCCACGGTCGTCCCAGCGTCCGCCACCACATCCTCCTCCTCATCCGTAGCCCCGATCGTTGCGCTTGGGGCGTTGACCGAAGCGTCCTTCTCGAATGTCCCTGAGCTCTTGGCAATCGCTGGTGTTGTGGCTGTGCAGGTTGTGGAAGGTGCAGAACGGTCGGGTGCTCTTGGATGACTCAGGTTGGTCTCAGCCGTGCTTCATGTACGGTTCTGCTGCGAGCACATCCACTCCCTTGTGCTTCACGTCCTTGGCCTTGGCCTTCTTCTCCTCTGGGTCATTGCTGGGAGCTCGAGGAGGGAGAGGCGCCCTTCCTTAGCTCTTGCGCACTTGGTTGCCAGGTTGAACAGTTCCAGAGACGTGCACAACTCCTCATGGATGGCGAGCTCCTCCTTCATCTTGACGTCGCAGACGCCATCAGAGAACGCGGAGATGATGGCCTCGTCCGTCACCTTGGGGAGCTTGAGGCGGACGTTGTTGAAGCGCTGGATGCCTGGCTGCTGCTTGATGCGGCGCAGGTCACCCGCGGCCGGGGGGCGGTCGCGAGTGCCCTGGAAGTTGGTGACAAAGCGGTCGCACATCTCGTGCTAGGAGGAGATGGAGCCGGGAGGCAGGTTTAGGAGCCACGAGCGGGAGCCATCCTTGAGAGCCATGGGGAACCAGTTTGGCATGACTTTTTCGGCGCCGTTAGCCGCCTCGATGCTCAACTCGTAGAGCTGCAACAACTCCGCAGGGTCGGGGGTGTCGTCGTAGCGAGGAGGTAGATCTGGCTTCAACTTGCCCGACCAGGCGACACTGCGCAGCTCGGTGGTGAAGGCGCGGCAGGCTGCCGTGGTCACCAGGACTCTTTGCTAGTGGAGAACTTGTCCTTGATGGGGTCCGCGCACCGCCGCCGCAGGCGGCATGCGGTCTTGTCGTGGTGGCACAGGGAGCACGCGAGCGTTCTCTTGCGGCCGAGGGACTTCTTGGCAGCTTCTTAATTCTCGCGCGGGCGTCGGACACGGAGGGTCGCGCCGGGGAGCCGCGCATCTTGGCGCCAGGGCACTGTCTTGGGGTAGAGGCGGCGGAGTAGCTCCATGGGCTATGTCATCCGCAGCTGGCGGAGGGCGAGGTAGAGAGAGGGACGGCACAGGAGAGCCTCCTGCAGTGCTGACGAGCTCGGCGATGCGGTCGAGCCAGTCCTCGTAGAGGTCGTCGACGGGGCGGTAGCGCAGGAGCTCGCCTGCCATGAGCTGCGCGGTGTCAGGACCTCGATTCTAAGTCACACTGATCTAGCATGTAACACCTCATATCACTTTGCGGCCTCACACACGGTATTCCCACGGGTGTCGCCTTACCTGGCCTGGGACCGTTTGCTCCTTTTGGCTCACGTATATGATAGTGTCGCTAGCATCCATATGACAGAGAACCCGGGCCGACATGACTAGTCGTGAACCCAAAGTGGCACTAACTTACGGGGACAGGCATACATGAAACAACATCAAACATGTCGGTCATCAGCGTGTGAATCCGGGGTGTAGCAACTGGGCTAACAGGACTCCGGGAACCCGGACTGTAGCAGGCTAGCAGGACTCCGTAAGTAACCGCGTGAAATTTCCCCAAAGGGACAGACACATGAACAAAGTGAATCACATGCCGACCAGTCTAAGTGTTCTGGAGCAGTAGTACTGGGCTTGCAAGACTCCGATAAACCGGGCTGTAGCAGACTACCAAGGCTCAGTGGAAGCACCTGTCACAGCCCTAGCTTAGTCTTGCCTGTCATTGCATAATCTCCATGCATCATGTTTACTTTTCCTCAGAAACTTGAAATGGGGATGACAGAACCCCCAGCACCCCCCTTAATCCAATTAGGGTTTACCAAAATCTTTTTCAATGAACCTTAAATGCCTTTCTAAAATGTTCATCATCTCTGCCTTGGTCTAGAAACCGTGACAAAAATGGTGCACACTTTACTAGGACACATAAGGTCACTGAATTAAAGCATATGCTATTTGCAATTGGGCATTTAAATGCTCAATTAATTCTGAACCTAAGTGAGGGCTGTTGGGAATATTCCAAACAGAGCCCACAATTATTTTCCGGATTTTTGGAAATGTTTGAGTATTTTTAATAAAGCCAGAAGTTACAGAATAAAATAGCAAAACAGAACAGGAGAGAAGAGAGAGCAACCTTACCTGTCCAACCCAGTCGGCCCTGCACTATAGTTGGCCCAGCCCAGCTGCCGCACCGTCCCTAAGCTACTGCCAGTATGAGCAGGGGCGTGTGGCCACCGCGCGCCGGCCACTTCCTGCTTGCCTAGCTGCCCCCTGACGCCTGGAGGCCCTGGACGTCGCCATGCAGCCCCCTGGTCCTCTCCCTCGCTCCCATCGTCCTTCCTCTCCCGTGGATCCCTCTTTCTCTCACCACCGAGCGGGGCTCGTCGCCACTGATGCCGCTCACCATAGCCACCGCCTCCCCCTGAACCTCTCTCCATGTCCAGAAGATCCCTGACGACCACCTCTTCCTCCTCGACGAGTCACGTGAGCTCGACAGCCCTGCATCGTCGCCTGCATCGCCTTCTTCTCCCTCCGGCCGCCAAGATCACCGGCAACGCCATGACGCCGTCCGTGCTTCCCCGAGCCCACTTCGACGCCCCCTACAATGGCCGGGAGCCACTACGCCAAACACCTCTCTCCCCGTGCTCGTTTGCCCCCTCTGGCTGTTGCTTCCGTTAAGCCCGAGACCTCTCTGCCACCGGCCATGGTGGCACCGCGGCTACTGACGCCATAGCTCGCGCCTGAGCGTCTCCCTGTGTTTAGTACTTCCCCAGGAGCACGTAGCACCCACCAGTTCCTCCCCTGGTGCACCGTAGCGTCGAGTCGGTTGGCGCCCGAGCTCCGGCCGCTGCCGTTGAGGTCGTCGCCGCTGTTTCCGGCCACCCCAGCCGCTGACTCCGGTCCCGTTGGATGCGGAAGAGCGCCAGCTACGCGTAGAGCCTTTCCGCCGCTTGTTTGGTCATCGGACAACAAAACTCGACGCCCTCCGCCGTGTCTGTCGTCGCCGTCTCGAGCCGTGGACCAAGTCCGGCGGGTTTGACCCCGCTGACCAGGGATTTGACCTCCCCTGGCTAACTGACGTGTGGGCCAGGCCCCTGTTTAATTAGTGTTAGGTTTAATTAGTGTCAATTAACATAGTTAATTGGATGAGCCACTGACATGTGGGCCCTGCCCTGCTGACATCTTAGTTAGGGCTAGTTTAGCACTAATTAACCCAGTTAACCAACGGAGTCACTAACCAGTGGGTCCCACCGGTCAGGTTTGACATGGACCGACCCGTTGACCGTTGACATCACAGTGATGTCATGCTGATGCAGTAATTCTTTTCTGGAATTTAAATAAACCTTAAATGGTTTATTTATTTTAAAAAATATTATAAACTTCTAAAAATCATATAAATTCAATCGTAACTCCAAATGAAATAATTTATATGTGAAAATTGATCATAAAAATCTAATCTATCCATTTGTACTGGTTTCATGCATGTTAAACAACTTAACCTTGCTGTTTATATCAAACATGATAAAGCACTATTTAAATTCATAGTTTGAGTTTGGGGTTGAACCTTTGGTTCAAAATGGCTCAAACCCATCTGGTTGTAGTTGCATTAGCCCAACACACTCATATTGCCATTTCATGATCATGCATCGTGTTGTGCATTGCATTGATCGTGTTTCTTCTCTGTTGCCGGTGTTGTCCCCTCTCAGTAGACGATGTTCCGACGATGAGTTCGATGACACCGATGAAGAACTATACTATCTTCACAAGAGCCAGGAAAGCAAAAACCCCTTGTTCATTCCGATACAATCCCACTCTCTCGCTCCTGCTCTCTTTTACTGCATTAGGACAACAACTATTCAACTGTTACATGTTGCGGTAGTTGAACCCCTTTCCTCTGCATGACCTGTCATTGCCACAGTAAATAGATGAAACCCACTAGCATGAGTAGGAGTTGTTTGAGCCCTGATGTGCCTACTCATTCATGCTTGTTGTCATGCTTGCTACTGCTTAGAGTTGAGTCAGGTCTGATTCATTGGGGATGAATTGGAGGTGTGTGAACATGTTCTACTGTTGAGAGCTAAGTGTGTGTGAAGAAGTACACCCCTGCAGGGTTATAAATGATCTATTCGAATAGTCGTGTCCGTGGTAAAGGACTTCTGGGTTGCCTGTACAGTTCATAGATAACTTGAAGTGGATACTCTAAAATACGCAAGATAAGCGTGAGTGCTATGGATGGCGTTCTCGTAGGAAGACGGGAGCGGATCCATAGTGGTGTATTGGGTGAATATGTGGACTTGTGTGCGCCACCTCAAAAGAGTTACTTGTAGTAGTAGCTTAGGATAGCCACCGAGTCAATTCTGGCTTGCTGCAGTTAAGCTCCACCCCCCTTTGTTGATATCGATGCATATGTAGTTAGTTCTGATGTAAGTCTTGCTGGGTACATTTGTACTCACGTTTGCTTAATTTATGTTTTTGCAGAGAGACTTCAGTCTCGCTAGTAGTTCCACGTGGACTTCGACATTTAGCTTGTTACCTCAGCTACGATCTTGTGCCCTCGGCAGGATCTTGTAGATAGTCAGGCTTCTCAGCCTTTTTCATCTGTAGTTTTCTGTACTCAGACATGTTTAAGCTTCCGCTTGTGCTATTACTTGTATGACTTGAATGTTGGGTCATGAGACCCATGTTTGTACTATCTCGCTCCTCGGAGCCTATTGAATAAATACTTTGAGTCATAGAGTCATGTTGTGATGCCATGTTGTATTTACACATATCGAGCATATTTTGTGTATGATTGAAATGCTTGGTATGTGTGGGATCCGACAACCTAGTTGTCTATCCTTGGTAGCCTCTCTTATGGGGAAATGTAGTCTGGTGCTTCCACTAAGCCATGGTAGTCTGCTACAGCCCGGTTTACTAGAGTCTTGCTAGCCCAGTTGCTACTGCTCCGGAACACTTAGACTGGCCGACATGTGTCCTTCTTCGATCCTGTGTCTGTCCCTTCGAGGAAATGTCACGCGATGTCTTTCGGAGTCCTATTAGCCTGCTACAGCCCGGATTCCCGGAGTCCTGCTAGCCCAGTTGCTATAGCCCGAATTCACTCGCTGATGACCGACACATTCATTGCTGGGTCATATATGCCTGTCCCTGTAAGTTAGTGCCACTTTGGGTTTACGACTAGTCATGTCGGTCCGGGTTCTTTGTCATATGGATGCCAGCGACACTATCATATGCGTGAGCCAAAAGGCGCAAACGGTCCCATGCCAGGTAAGGTGGCACCCGTGGGAATACCGTGCGTGAGGCCGCAAAGTGATATGATGTATTACATGCTAGATCGATGTGGCTTAGGATCGGGGTCCTGACAGCTTTGGAATCAGAGCCTGACTGCCTATAGGATTACCAAGCCAAACTGGTCGAAGTTCAGTCTAGAAATGCTTTAGTTATATAAGGGAATTGATTGTGGATGGGAACATAAGGCTCTTTTTACTCCTTTTACCTTATGCCCTTCTGATCTGAGTCAACCTCTTCTCTTCTATGGGGATTAAGAACTAGGCTTCTCATCTTTCTATCAGGATCACGTGTTATTAATCTGTAGACTTATAGGATTGTTGGTTTCAAGCCTCAGTTCAGTTTCTACTACTTCCATATGTTCATAGCTAGCCTTCAGAACCTTGATATTGTCATGTTGAGTGGTTATGCCACCATTTTGCAGGATGTCTCAAATCTTTTGAGCAATTACCGTCGTTATGCTGTCCGAGTCATCCCAGGTTTCTAAATAGTCTGATGCATTTGCAAATCCCTTCTTTCCGTTCCCGACGTCCTTTTGGGCCAGTTCAACCACACTAATCGGTGAGCTGAGGTAATCTATGCATCCACAACTCGGAAAGATATATGTCCCCTTGAGTTGTCCCTCTTCATTTGTATTCCGACCATCGTCTATCAATTGATAGTCAGGAGTAATTGTGCATCCGTGTTATCGATGCTTATTATTCTTGTGGTCCATCAAGCCATTCTATTTCAGAATGACTAGGAGAAACAAACTCCAGTACCTCATCCATATCCAGGGTTGGGTCAAAATAGTTGTGTATCATAAATCAAAATGCCAATCCAGCTTTTGATTCTGTTCTACCCTGAAGTATTACCATCTTATGTTAAGAATGTCATGGGAATTGCACACCATCTTATGAATTCTTGATACAGTGATACCTCTCGTCATCGTTGTTAATTCCTTGGTTCCCGTGTTGCTGCAATCGGAATACCGAGAAGTGAATCATGATGTGTGAAATCAATACTCCTAGAAAATGCGTTGCTTGGTAGTTAAAGGACAATATTCTCACCCTTAGCATTTTGGTTATTGAATCACCATCCTAGGACTGATCGTGCTACCTAGTCCATTTTTTTTGGTGCACTCTTCGATCGATAAGTTAGGATTTTGTCAATCCCTCGCTCCCTTGATCATATCGTCTTGCACTGAAAAGCAAGATTGTTCTCGAGCTTAGTAACATATCGGTGGTTCATGATTTTCCGGATATCTTCACGGAAGTATCACCAGGTTGTTCCCTGGCCGTTATGTTGAGCTCATGATCAAGTTGGTTTTCCTCTAAACCACCCATCCTCCAAGAATCTGTGTTGGATATCTCTGAGCTAGTTGGTCAAGCTAAACAAGAACTTGGAGAGTTGGAAGATAAAGCTTTGCCTTACTTAGTTCATTATAAAAGGATATCTTGTGTGTGTGTGTTGAAGAAAGATGATATCTTCATCGATTGATCCACGTGATCAATTGTCGGTGCTATTGTCTTACTATCCTTTGATTTGAGTGTGGGCTATCGTCAAATCAAATCAGAACCGACGATGTTCGTAATGTTGTCTTACTCGTGGTTGTTTCCTCGAGCAAACATCATTATATCTTTTGGGTCTGACCAATACTATCACCTTGTTCACATAGTTGTGGAATTCTATCTTCATGAAAGTATCGATGATCTGTTGTTGAGCTCATCAACATCATTTTATCTTGTTCATGATTCATGTCGAACATCTAAGTGGTGTTGGAAACTTTTGTAAGCATTTCTTCATGCTAGTTCATGAAGCATATGTTAGTTGAAAGAAGTGACTTTCTCTAATTCATGTGCATTTGATTCAAGTTGCCGTCGTGAATTCGAGAAAGCTTGTTTTTGCTTCCTCTGGAATCGTCCCAAGTTAGTCATGCATGTGTGAAGTACTCTATGGTTTGATAGGTTGGCCGCCTCCATTCTATATGTGTTTCCTAGCACACCAAGCCGCTGAATGACTTGTTCAAGGAGAAGAAGTTCCTTCTTAAGAGCATGCCTTATGCAAGGACTTTGATATCCTCGATTATGGTTCCCCACCTGAACTCAGTAGTGTTTTATTATAAGACTACTACGTTGTCATGCTTGTCTGAGACAACATGTTCACATGTACGTAGCAGAACCAGCTCATGTTTTGGAGCTAGCTATCGTAGTTCATCTCCCGAGAATCTCGCAACGCCATCTCGTCGATTTGTGTTGCAAACTTTCATTTTTTCTTCTAGACTTGATGAGTCTGGATTATCCTGACACCAACCAGATCTGAATCTCAGGCAAATATGATGGCTGGAACGTACCCCAAGAACTATAATATTGGTCTCTCTGTAACCGGTAAAGTGGATGTCGTGGCCAACACACCCAGCCGGAAGACCTATTATTGTAGTATCTTGATTGAGGAAGTTGGCTACCTCCCCATAAGGATTTCGTAGGATTTACTCCAGAAGTTGTTCCTTATGGATCCTTTGTATTCCGAAGTCCGACCATTACTTGATGGCTATGTTGATGCTTTAAGCATGACTGTGGTAACCAGTACATTAAGGAGAACATTAGAAGTGGAGTGCTAAATGTCTCTCGGTCAATCATCCAGATTTCGTTCCCTTGGCCTCGCTAAGGTGAAATCTCAGAAAGGGTTGTCTTTCTATGCATCTGCATTGTCCATCACTATTCGTCAAGGTAGTAAGATGTGTTGCCAGGATCCTCGGCGCAGATGTTGGTAAGACCTTGATGAGTATGGAAATGCTCAAGTTCTTGAGAGCACACTCAGTCACTAGGTTATATCCTCGATATCAATTGGGATGTGCCTCCCGTTTGCCGAGTTGTTCTATGACCATAGCTTCCTTTCCGATCTGAGTATGCCCTTTCTCCGAACTCCTTCAAACGATCCTTTGGGAATTTCCTTAGGATGGTATAGAGAATTTCAATGATCTCTAAATCAAAAGTAATTCTTTTTGCCACTTAAGGGGATATTTCTACGAGCCACCTTCCCTAAGGTGCGCCGTTATGAATCATGGCAATTAACTTGTGAGGACCCCGATCCTAAGTCACACCGATATAGCATGTAACACATCATATCACTTTGCGGCCTCACGCACGGTATTCCCACGGGAGCCAGCTTACCTGGCCCGGGACTGTTTGCGCCTTTTGGCTCACGTATATGATAGTGTCGCTAGCATCCATATGACAAAGAACCCGGGCCGACATGGCTAGTCGTGAACCCAAGGCGGCACTAACCCATGAGGACAGGCATACATGAATCACATCGAGCATGTCGGTCATCAACGTATGAATCCGGGCTGTAGCACTGGGCTAACAGGACTCTAATAACCCGGGCTGTAGCAGGCTAGGCAGGACTCCGGATGTCACCGCGTGACATTTTCCTGAAGGGACAGACACAGGAACGAAGTGAAACACATGCCGGCCAGTCAAGTGTCCAAAGCAGTAGTGCTGGGCTAGCAGGACTCCGGTGAGCCGGGCTGTCGCGGACTACTATCGCTCCAAAAGCACTAGACTACATTTCCCCATATGAGAGGCTGCCAAGGATAAACAACTAGATAGTCGGATCCCACACATAGCAAGCATTTCAATCATACAGACAATATGCTCGATATGTGTAAATACAACATGGCATCACAACATAACTCTACGACTCAAAGAATTTATTCATTAGGCTCCGAGGAGCGAGATATTACAAACATGGGTCTCATGACCCAACATTCAGAGCATACAAGTCAAAGCACAAGCGGAAGCTTAACATGTCTGAGTACAGACATCTACGAATGAAAAAGGCTTAGAAGCCTGACTATCTACCAGATCCTGCCAAGGGCACAAGATCGTAGCTGAGGTATCAAGCTAACGTCGAAGTCCAAGCGGTACTACTAGCGAGACTGAAGTCTCTCTGCAAAAACATAAAATAGGCAAACGTGAGTACAAATGTACCCAGCAAGACTTACATCAGAACTAACTACATATGCATCGGTATCAATGAAGGGGGTGGTGGAGTTTGACTGCAGCAAGCCAGCTTTGACTCGATGGCTATCCTGAACTACGACTGCAAGTAACTCTTTTGAGGTGGCGCACACGAGTCCACAAATTCACCATACCAATACACACTATGGATCCGCTCCCGTCTCCCTACGAGAACGCCATCCATAGCACTCACGCTTATCTTGCGCATTTTAGAGTATCCACTTTCACTTGTCTATGAACTATGCAAGGGGTCCAAGTTTCCATATCCAAGGAATCCGGCTATTCGAATAGATAATAATAACCCTGCAGGGGTGTACTTCTTCACACACGCTCCCGCCACTTATCGCCCTGTACACGTCATGTACCTCGGCAACCTTCAAGCGAAAGCCGGGCGAGGGAGTCGGCCACGACCTGACTAACCACACAAGTCTCTAGTCCAGGTTTATCGCCTATTCGGGTTCCATCCGCAAGGAGATCCGGCTGGGGTGTCACTCAAGGCCCCAAACGATGTGAGCAGGGTTCCCAAGCCCACCAACCGGGTGCCACTTGGTACACCGTGCCACTGTGCCTAGTCTGTCCCAAGCCCACCTATACCGGGTGCCACTTGGTAGACTACGAACACTACCTACAAACACCAGAAACTAGTTGCAACTCCTGGACAGAGATCAAGTTGATTAATAAGTCGAGAGGGGTCGAGTTACCGGAACCCAATGTGTGGTAGTAACTGTTCATGGATCACAAACACAGAACTCAGTTCCTGAGGACGGCTGCAATGAGACAACCCACCATGTACTCCTACATGGCCTCTCACCGCTACCTTTACCAAATCGTCTTCACACCCTTAGCTCTCAACAGTAGGACATGTTCATCACCATTCCAACTCATTCCCGATGAATCAGACCTGACTCAACTCTAAGCAGTAGCAGGCACGACAAACAAGCATGAATGAGTAGGCACATCAAGGCTCAAACAACTCCTACTCATGCTAGTGGGTTTCATCTATTTACTGTGGCAATGACAGGTCATGCAGAGGATAAGAGGTCCAACTACCACAGCATGTAACAGTTGAATCGATGTTGTCCTAATGCAGTAAAAGAGAGCAGGAGCGAGAGAGTGGGATTGTATCAGAATGAACAAGGGGGGTTTTGCTTGCCTGGCACTTCTGAAGTAACATTGAGTCTTCATCAGTGTCAATGATCACAGCGCCGGAGCACGTCTACCGAGGGGGAACAACACCGGTAAACAGAGAGGAAACACGATCAATGCAATGCACAATATGATGCATGATCATGACATGTCAATATGAATGTGTTTTGACTAATGCATACTAGGACAGGTTGATTTGAACCCATTTGAATCAAAGATTCAAATGTAAGCTCATGTATATAGTCATAATGGTGCATTATCTTGTTTCACTTAAACAGCAGGGTTAAAGTGTTCTAACATGCATGCAAAAGGTACAGGTGGAAAGATTGAATTTTTCTGATCATTTTTCATATATAACTTATTTCAATCTGCGCTATGGTTGAATTTCTATGAATTTTTGAAGTTCAAATCATTTTCTGGATTTTCTGGTTATTTAGAATTAAACAAAATCCAGTAAATGATTTACTGCGTCATCATGACATCACGCTGACGTCAGCGGTCAACGGAGCGGCCCAGGTCAACCCTGACAGTGGGTCCCGCGTGTCAGTGTAATTAGTTTAACTAAAATATTAATTAATACTAATCCTAATTAGTCAGCAGGGCTGGGCCCTACCTGTCATTGACCCAGGGGTCAAACTAGGCCCACCCATGGTCAAACGGGGTCAGCGGGGTCAACTCGCCAGCGGATCGACGCCCGCGACAACAGGCGCGGCGGAGGGGCTCGGGAATGAGCCACAGGGCATCATTTTGGCCGCGGTTTGTTGCGTTCGAACGCACGCAACGGCACGCATCGAGTGGTGGCAGCGGTAAGTGCGGGGGTGGCCGGAAACAACGGCGGCGAGCAAGTCCGCGGCGGCCGGAGCTCGGGCGTGCTCGGGTTCGACATTAGGGCGCACGACAGGTGGCAAGGAGGGGTGCTACGGCCTCCTGGGGGTTCACTGAGCATGACTGTGTGCTCGGTTGCAGCTCTGGGCAACGATGGCCATGGCGGCGACATGGCCGGCGGAGCCAAGCTCTCGGGCTCGACGGCATCGGCCTTAGAGGGAGGGGAGAGAGCCAGGGAATAGGGGGAATAGACGCAGAAACTCACAGCGAGTGCAGCGGTGGCCTCGGCGAGCTCGGGGAGGCAACAGAGCGGGTGCACGGTCGCCGGCGATCTCGGCGGACCAAGGTTGAAGGAGACGGCGATGGCGGTGTTCCATGGCTTCCGGCGTCGTTTGGCTCGGTGCAGAAGACGAGGACATCGAGGCGGAGCTCTCGGGCACGTTAGAGGGGCGGGGAGGAGGCGGTGGTCGCGGCTACGATGAGCGGCGGCGATGGTTGCGCTCGGGCGCGAGAGGGAGAGAGAGCAGAGGAGGGAGAAGCACGGGAGAATGAGAGAGCTGTCGGGGCTGCGTGGCGTCGCGAGGGAGGTCCAGGGCAACGAGGGGAAGCGGCAAGCAGGAGGTGGCCGGGGCGCGTGTGCGCGCACGGCAGCCACACGCCCATCGTCCTTCTGGCGCGAGGAAGACGACAGGGGCGAGAGGCCAGTGGGCTGGGCTGGCCAGCTGGGCCAGCCAGGTGGGCTGCAGGTGGGCCAGGTAAGGCCTAGGTAAGTCTCTTTCTCTCTTTTATTTCATGTTTTCTATTATCTGTAATTGTTTTGGATTTATTAAAAATGCCAGACCATTTTCAAAAATCATGAGACTGCTTGTGGCCACTGTTTGGATTATTTCCAACAGCAAACATTTCAGTTCATGAATATTTGGACATTTAAAATATTATATAGCATTTAAATGCCCAAATGCAAATAGCATATGATTTAATTCAGAGCCCAAATATGTCATGGAAAAATGTGCAACACCTCTGGTTATGGCTTCTAGCATTTTCCAGAAATGATGAACATTTTTTAAAGCCATTTGGATTCACTAAAAATATTTTAGTTGAACCTAGTGAATTCCTTTGATGCTAGGGTTTAAACAATCCCCATTTCAACTTTCTGAAAAATTTAAACATGATGCACACATGAAGGGCTAGCCTAGTGCATACCAGAACTAGGGATGTGACAACTCACCCCCACTAAACAAGAATCTCGCCCCGAGATTCAAGACGTGAGGTAAGAAGACAAAGGGGACACTAAGCATCACAACTTCATGATCCAACTGTCTCCTCGAGGTTGTTGATTCGTTGCATATGTTGATCTTGACATCCTCGCTTTGATGATCTTCATCCACGCAATGATGACGGAAAGAAACTCTACTAGGATTAATCTTCTCAAAGATCGAGCTATACAATATCAACTCGCGGAACGAGATGTTGAAATATCTCGAGTTGAGACGCAAAAAACATCGAAAAGGGGTGGAAGAACAAGCGACGGGGTTTGATTTGGTGGCTACAATTCCACGCTTGGAAAGATGGTGGGTGGTGGCAAGGTGGCAAGGAAATAATTGCCATGATCCTACAACGAGACACCTTGGGGGAGGTGACTCGTAGAACTATTCCCTTAAGTGGCAAAAGAATTACTTTTGATATAGAGATCATGGAAACTCTCTAAACCAGCCCAAGGAAATCACAATAACCGTGTGAAGGAGCTTGAAGAAATGGCATACTTGGACTAGGATGGATGAAGTGGACTACCTTGTTGAAGACAACGCAATGGATGATTTTGCTTATCATCGAAAATGGATGGGACCCATGACAGGACCACGTTGAGGATGATCCTGGACAGCAATTGCTAAGAAGGGCAACCCATGGAAAGTTGGCACAAGGCGGTGCAAGCTGGGAACAAAATGCAAATGTCGGGAATGTTCCAACCATCATATCTGCCTGAGATTCATATCTGGTTGGTGTCAGGATATTTCAGACAACATGTCTGAAAAGGAAAGGTTGCAACACAAATCGATGAGATAACGTTGCGAGACTCTCGGGGGATGAACTGCGATAGCAAGCTCCAAAACATGAGTTGGTTCTGCTACAAACCTGTGAACACACTGTCCTAGACAAGCATGACCACATGGTAGTCTTATAATAAAACACTACCGAGTTCTGGTTGGGAACCATCATCGAGGATAAGGAATCTTGTACAAATCCGTCTGGTACCTTCAGGACTAGCACTTAGAACTTATTATCCTTGAACAAGTCAATCAGTGGCTTGGCGTGCTAGGAAATACATTTGGAACGGAGGTAGCTAATCTCACAAACCAATGTATACTTTGCACATGCATGACTGACTTGGGATGATTCCAGAGGAAGCAAAAACAAACCTTTCTCAAATTCATGGCGGCAACTTGCACCAAATGCATGTGAATTAGAGGAAGTCACTCCTTTCATCCAAACGTATACCTCATGAGCGGAACATGAAGGCAATGCTTACAAAGTTTCCAATACTAGTGTAATGTTCAACATGAATCACGGGGGAGACAAAATGCTGCTGATGGGCTCAACAACAACTCATCGAAATTTCCATATCACAGGACTTCCACCATCATGTGAACACGGTGATAGCATTGGTCAGACCAAAAGATGTAATGGTGTATGCTCGAGGGATCAACCATGAGTAAGACAACATTACGAACATCGTTGGTTCTGATTTGATTTGACGATAGCCCACACTCAAATCAAAGGATTGATAAGACAATAGCGCCGACAATTGATCACGTGGATCAATCGTTGAAGATATTATCTTTCTTCAACACAGATACAAGATATCCCTTAGGGATGAGCGTGGTAGGACAAGCTTTTATCTTCCAACTCTCCAAGTTGTTGTTAAGCTTAACCAACTAGCTCAGGGGTATCCAACACAGATTCTTGGAGAATGGGTGGTTTACAAGAAACCAACTTGATCATGAACTCAACATAGCGGTCAGGTGACAACCTGGTAACACTTCCGAGAAGATATTCGGAAAATCACGAACCACCAATATATTACTAGGCTCGAGATCAATCTTGCTTTTCAGGGCAAGACGATGTGATCAAGAGAGTGATGGATTGACACAATCCTATCTCATTAATCGAGGAGTGCACCAGAAACAAGGACTAGGTAGCACGATCAATCTTAGGTTGATGATTTAGTAACCAACACGCTAAGGATGATATTAATGTCCATTAACTACCAAGCAACACGGTTGCTAGGAGTATTGATTTCACACATCACGATTCACTTGTCGGCATTCCGGTTGCAATAACACGGAGACCGAGGAATGAATGACAATGGTGAGAAGTATCACTCTATCAGGAATTCATAAGAGGTTGTGCAATTCCTATGATATTCCTGACATAAAGAGGGCAACACTCCAAGGTAGAACAGAACAAAAGCTGGATTGGCAATTTGATCTGCGGAATACAACTATTTTGACCCAACCCTAGATATGGATGGGGTACTGGAGTTTGTTTCTCCTAGTCATGCCGGAAATAGAATGGCTTGACGGACCACAAGAATAATAGGCATCGATAACACGAATGCACAACTACTCTTGACCAACAATTGACAGACAAAGGTCAAATAACAACTAAAGAGGGACAACTCAAGGAACATATAACTTTCTGAGTTGTGGATGCATAGATTAGTATGTCAAACCAAGTTCAACATGTTTCTTCCGGATAATCCATGCAGAAAGGTAAAATTGTCAGAGTCACAATATAAAATTGAGAACTCGTCAGGAGCACTCTTGTTGTGATCTTTTGGTTCAATGAGAAACTTCTGCCATAAGAAGTTCATGGTATTCAGAAGAAGGAAATACCACGGACCTCGAGGGCTATCGCAAAGGTTACTAATATTCTAAAGGTACGAGCAACACTATCAACACGAAGTAGGGTGAATCATGGGTTCGAAAACCCAGGAGTAGAATACCTACTACTAAATGGCATCACGGGATGCTTTCGAGAATGGTGGCCAGAATCATCACACCGGGAACACATAGCATTGCTAGATTACTAGATAACTCCCTAAAACACCTAGGGTCATAATAATAGCTCCAACATATATGTCGAGGCAATAGAGTACCTCAATAGACCGATGTAGTGTGCTTAATCTGGCCCAAAAGAACATCGAGAATGGGAAGAAGGGATTTACAATTGCATCAGACTATTTAGAAACCTGGGATGACTAGGACAGCATAACGGCTGGGAATGCTCAAAATGATTTGAGATATCCTGCAATAAAGTGGCATAACCACTCAGAAGCACAATATCAAGGGTCTGAGGCCAGCTATGAACATATGGAAGTAGTAGGAACTGAACTGAGGCTCGAATCCAGCAATCCTAGGCAACTACGGTTTAGTAACACGTCATCCTGAGAGATAGAAGAGAAGCCTAGTTCTTAACCCCGTAGAAAAGAAGAGGGTGACTCAGATCAGAGGGCATGAGGTATAAGCAGTAAAAAGAGCCTTACGTTCCCTTCCACAATCAATTCCCTTATATAACTAAAGCATTTCTAGACACAACTTCGACCAGTTTGGCTTGGTAATCCTACAGGCAGTCAGGCTCTGATACCAAAGCTGTCAGGACCCCGATCCTAAGTCACACCGATCTAGCATGTAACACATCATATCACTTTGCGGCCTCACGCACGGTATTCCCACGGGTGCCACCTTACCTGGCCCGGGACCGTTTGCGCCTTTTGGCTCACGTATATGATAGTGTCGCTAGCATCCATATGACAAAGAACCCGGGCCGACATGGCTAGTCGTGAACCCAAGGCGGCACTAACCCATGAGGACAGGCATACATGAATCACATCGAGCATGTCGGTCATCAACGTATGAATCCGGGCTATAGCACTGGGCTAATAGGACTCCGGTAACCCGGGATGTAGCAGGCTAGGCAGGACTCCGGATGTCACCGCGTGACATTTCCCCAAAGGGACAGACACAGGAACAAAGTGAAACACATGCCGGCCAGTCAAGTGTTCAAAGCAGTAGTGCTGGGCAAGCAGGACTCCGGTGAACCGGGCTGTAGCGGACTACTATCGCTCCGGAAGCACTAGACTACATTTCCCCATATGAGAGGCTGCCAAGGATAAACAACTAGATAGTCGGATCCCACACATAGCAAGCATTTCAATCATACACACAATATGCTCGATATGTGTAAATACAACATGGCATCACAACATAACTCTACGACTCAAAGAATTTATTCATTAGGCTCCGAGGAGCGAGATATTACAAACATGGGTCTCATGACCCAACATTCAGAGCATACAAGTCAAAGCACAAGCGGAAGCTTAACATGTCTGAGTACAGACATCTACGAATGAAAAAGGCTTAGAAGCCTGACTATCTACCAGATCCTGCCGAGGGCACAAGATCGTAGCTGAGGTATCAAGCTAACGTCAAAGTCCAAGCGGTACTACTAGCGAGACTGAAGTCTCTCTGCAAAAACATAAAATAGGCAAACTTGAGTACAAATGTACCCAGCAAGACTTACATCAGAACTAACTACATATGCATCGGTATCAATGAAGGGGGTGGTGGAGTTTGACTGCAGCAAGCCAGCTTTGACTCGATGGCTATCCTGAACTATGACTGCAAGTAAGTCTTTTGAGGTGGCGCACACGAGTCCACAAATTCACCATACCAATACACAACTATGGATCCGCTCCCGTCTCCCTACAAGAACGCCATCCATAGCACTCACGCTTATCTTGCGCATTTTAGAGTATCCACTTTCACTTGTCTATGAACTATGCAAGGGGTCCAAGTTTCCATATCCGAGGAATCCGGCTATTCGAATAGATAATAATAACCCTGCAGGGGTGTACTTCTTCACACACGCTCCCGCCACTTATCGCCCTGTACACGTCATGTACCTCGGCAACCTTCAAGCGAAAGCTGGGCGAGGGAGTCGGCCACGACCTGACTAACCACACAAGTCTCTAGTCCAGGTTTATTGCCTATTCGGGTTCCATCCGCAAGGAGATCTGGCCGGGGTGTCGCTCACGGCCCCAAACGATGTGAGCAGGGTTCCCAAGCCCACCAACCGGGTGCCACTTGGTACACCGTGCCACTGTGCCTAGTCTGTCCCAAGCCCACCTATACCGGGTGCCACTTGGTAGACTACGAACACTACCTACAAACACCAGAAACTAGTTGCAACTCCTGGACAGAGATCAAGTTGATTAATAAGTCGAGAGGGGTCGAGTTACCGGAACCCAATGTGTGGTAGTAACTGTTCATGGATCACAAACACAGAACTCAGTTCCTGACGACGGCTGCAATGAGACAACCCACCATGTACTCCTACATGGCCTCTCACCGCTACCTTTACCAAATCGTCTTCGCACACTTAGCTCTCAACAGTAGGACATGTTCATCACCATTCCAACTCATTCCCGATGAATCAGACCCGACTCAACTCTAAGTAGTAGCAGGCACGACAAACAAGCATGAATGAGTAGGCACATCAAGGCTCAAACAACTCCTACTCATGCTAGTGGGTTTCATCTATTTACTGTGGCAATGACAGGTCATGCAGAGGATAAGGGGTCCAACTACCGCAGCATGTAACAGTTGAATCGATGTTGTCCTAATGCAGTAAAAGAGAGCAGGAGCGAGAGAGTGGGATTGTATCAGAATGAACAAGGGGGGTTTTGCTTGCCTGGCACTTCTGAAGTAACATTGAGTCTTCATCAGTGTCAATGATCACAGCGCCGGAGCACGTCTACCGAGGGGGAACAACACCGGCAAACAGAGAGGAAACACGATCAATGCAATGCACAATATGATGCATGATCATGACATGTCAATATGAATGTGTTTTGACTAATGCATACTAGGACAGGTTGATTTGAACCCATTTGAATCAAAGATTCAAATGTACGCTCATGTATATAGTCATAATGGTGCATTATCTTGTTTCACTTAAACAGCAGGGTTAAAGTGTTCTAACATGCATGCAAAAGGTACAGGTGGAAATATTGAATTTTTCTGATCATTTTTCATATATAACTTATTTCAATCTGAGCTACGGTTGAATTTCTATGAATTTTTGAAGTTCAAATCATTTTCTAGATTTTCTAGTTATTTAGAATTAAACAAAATCCAGTAAATGATTTACTGCGTCATCATGACATCACGCTGACGTCAGCGGTCAATGGAGCGGCCCAGGTCAACCCTGACAGTGGGTCCCGCGTGTCAGTGTAATTAGTTTAACTAAAATATTAATTAATACTAATCCTAATTAGTCAGCAGGGCTGGGCCCTACCTGTCATTGACCCAGGGGTCAAACTGGGCCCACCCATGGTCAAACGGGGTCAGCGGGGTCAACTCGCCGGCGGCTCAACGCCGGCGACGACAGGCGCGGCGGAGGGGCTCGGGAATGAGCCACATGGCATCATTTTGGCCGCGGTTTGTTGCGTTCGAACGCACGCAACGGCGCACATCGAGTGGTGGCAGCGGTAAGTGCGGGGGTGGCCGGAAACAACGGCGGCGAGAAAGTCCGCGGCGGCCGGAGCTCGGGCGTGCTCGGGTTCGACATTAGGGCGCACGACAGGTGGCAAGGAGGGGTGCTACGGCCTCCTGGGGGTTCACTGAGCACGACTGTGTGCTTGGTTGCAGCTCTGGGCAACGGTGGCCATGGCGGCGACATGGCCGGCGGAGCCAAGCTCTCGGGCTCGACGACATCGGCGTTAGCGGGAGGGGAGAGAGCCAGGGAAGAGGGGGAATAGACGCAGAAACTCACAGCGAGTGCAGCGGTGGCCTCGGCGAGCTCGGGGAGGCAACAGAGCGGGTGCACGGTCGCCGGCGATCTCGGCGGACCGAGGTTGAAGGAGACAGCGATGGCGGTGTTCCAGGGCTTCCGGCGTCGTTTGGCTCGGTGCAGAAGACGAGGACATCGAGGCGGAGCTCTCGGGCACGTTAGAGGGGCGGGGAGGAGGCGGTGGTCGCGGCTACGACGAGCGGCAGCGATGGTTGCGCTCGGGCGCGAGAGGGAGAGAGAGCAGAGGAGGGAGAAGCACGGGAGAATGAGAGAGCGGTCGGGGCTGCGTGGCGTCGCGAGGGAGGTCCAGGGCGACAAGGGGAAGCGGCAAGCAGGAGGTGGCGGGGCGCGTGTGCGCGCACGGCAGCCACACGCCCATCGTCCTTCTGGCGCGAGGAAGACGACAGGGGGGAGAGGCCAGTGGGCTGGGCTGGCCAGCTGGGCCAGCCAGGTGGGCTGCAGGTGGGCCAGGTAAGGCCTAGGTAAGTCTCTTTCTCTCTTTTATTTCATGTTTTTTATTATCTGTAATTGTTTTGGATTTATTAAAAATGCCAGACCATTTTCAAAAATCATGAGACTGCTTGTGGCCACTGTTTGGATTATTTCCAACAGCAAACATTTCAGTTCATGAATATTTGGACATTTAAAATATTATATAGCATTTAAATGCCCAAATGCAAATAGCATATGATTTAATTCAGAGCCCAAATATGTCATGGAAAAATGTGCAACACCTCTGGTTATGGCTTCTAGCATTTTCCAGAAATGATGAACATTTTTTTAAAGCCATTTGGATTCACTGAAAATATTTTAGTTGAACCTAGTGATTTCCTTTGATGCTAGGGTTTAAACAATCCCCATTTCAACTTTCTGAAAAATTTAAACATGATGCACACATGAAGGGCTAGCCTAGTGCATACCAGAACTAGGGATGTGACATAACTCCTTGCTACTTTGAAACCATGCACCATCCTACTCCAGCGTGGAATTGTTGCCTACCAAATTGAACCTCCATCATCTGTTTCTTCATCCCTCTCGATGTATGTTTTGTGTCTCAGCTCAAGAGATGTTTCAATGTCTCACTCCATGAGCCGATCTTGAGTTGCTTGATCTTGAGAAGATCGATTCCAGTAGTTTCCTTCTATCGTATCGAGCTGGATGCAGATCTCGGAGGCAAAGATGCCAAGATCAACATGATGTAACAGACCATGAAGACTGTGCTAGCTCCATGCCCCTCTATCTTCTTACCTCATGTCATGAATCTCAGGACGAGATTCTAGTTTAGTGGGGGTGAGCCGTCACAGCCCTAGCTTAGTCTTGCCTGTCATTGCATAATATCCATGCATCATGTTTACTTTTCCTCAGAAACTTGAAATGGGGTTGACAGAACCCCCAACACCCCCCTTAATCCAATTAGGGTTGACCAAAATCTTTTTCAATGAACCTGAAATGCCCTTCTAAAATGCTCATCATCTCTGCCTTGGTCTAGAACCCCTGACAAAAATGGTACACACTTTACTAGGACACATAAGGTCACTGAATTAAATCATATGCTATTTGCAATTGGGCATTTAAATGCTATATAAATTTTTAAATGCTCAATTAATTCTGAACCTAAGTGAGGGCTATTGGGAATATTCCAAATAGAGCCCACAATTATTTTCAGGATTTTTGGAATCGTTTGATTATTTTTAATAAAGCCAGAAGTTATAGAATAAAATAGCAAAACAAAACAGGAGAGAAGAGAGAGCAACCTTACCTGTCCAGCCCAGTTGGCCCAGCACTATAGCTGGCCCAGCCCAGCCGCCGCACCATCCCTAACCTCCTGCGAGTAGGAGTAGAGGCATGTGGCCACCGCGCGCCGGCCACCTCCTGCTTGCCTACCTGCCCCTCTACGCTTGGAGGCCCTGGACATCGCCACGCAGCCCCCTGGTCCTCTCCCTCACTCCCATCGTCCTTACCCTCTCTCTCTCTCACCACCGAGCGGGGCTCGTCGCCACCGACGCCGCTCACCGTAGCCACCGCCCACCCGAACCTCTCTCCGTGTCCAGAAGATCCCCCACGACCAACTCTTCCTCCTCGACGAGTCACGTGAGCTCGGCCGCCCTGCATCGCCTTCTTCTCCCTCCGGCTGCCGAGATAGCCGGCAACGCCACGACGCCGTCCGTGCTTCCCCGAGCCCACTTTGACGCCCCCTACAACCGTCGTGAGCCACTACGCCGAACCCCTCTCTCCCCATGCTCATTTGCCCCCTTTGGCTGTCGCTTCCGTCAAGCCCGAGACCTCACTGCCGCTGGCCATGGCACCACCGCGGCTACTGACGCTGTAGCTCGCGCCTGAGCGTGTCCCCGTGTTCAGTACTTCCCTAGGAGCACGTAGCACCCACGAGTTCCTCCCCTGGTCCACCATAGCATCGAGTCGGTCGGCGCCCGAGCTCCGGTCGTCGTCGTTTCTGGTCACCCCAGCCGCTGACTCCGGTCCCGTTGGATGCCGAAATGCGCCAGCTACGCGTAGAGTCTCTCCGCCGCCTGTTTGGTCCCCGGACGGCAAAACCCGACGCCCTCCGCCATGTCTGTTGTCGCCGGCATCGAGCCGTGGACCAAGTCCGGCGGGTTTGACCCCGCTGACCAGGTGTTTGACCTCCCCTGGCTGACTGACGTGTGGGCCAGGCACCTGTTTAATTAGTGTTAGGTTTAATTAGTGTTAATTAACATACTTAATTAGGTGAGTGAGGGAGTCCTGGATTAAGGGGTGTCCGGCCAGCCGGACTATGACCTTTGGCCGGACTGTTGGACTATGAAGATACAAGATTGAAGACTTCGTCCCGTGTCCGGATGGGACTTTCCTTGGCGTGGGAGGCAAGCTTGGCAATACGGATATGTAGATCTCCTCCCATTGTAAGCGACTCTGTGTAACCCTAGCCCCCGCCGGTGTCTATATAAACAGGAGGGTTTAGTCCGTAGGACAACAACATCATACCATAGGCTAGCTTCTAGGGTTTAGCCTCTCTGATCTCGTGGTAGATCTACTCTTGTACTACCCATATCATAAATATTAATCAAGCAGGAGTAGGGTTTTACCTCCATCGAGAGGGCCCGAACCTGGGTAAAAACATTGTGTCCCTTGTCTCCTGTTACCATCCGCCTAGACGCACAGTTCGGGACCCCCTACCCAAGATCCGCCGGTTTTGACACCGACATTGGTGCTTTTATTGAGAGTTCCACTGTGCCGTCTCCATCAGGAAGGATGCCTCGTCCCATCTTTAAACACGGCACTGTTGCTGAGGGAGCTTTGGCTGTCGGCCAAACTCTCCGGCTAGGTGGTTTTCTCATGACCGCTTGTTCGGCCACTGCGCCGACGATGACTTCTCGGGTCATCGAAAGCAATCCTCACGTCAACTCGGAACTCGCCAAGCAGTTAGATCCAATGGAGCTCTCTTCCCTAAACGAGCTCTTGGATCGCATCGCCGCCCTGGGTGTCGCTACAGACTATGGTCAGATTGGGCCTAACCCGATCTGAGAGAGATTAACTCTCCCAGGTCACCCATCACGTTGCGGTGGTGGAGGAACAATGCGGCGACCCTTCCTCTATCTTGAGGACTAGCTATGTCTGGATTCCCGAGCCCTCCAAGCCGGATACCCCTGCACGGGAGGACATCACTCAAGCCCTGAACCTAGAGTCAGGCAGCGGGCCAATTCATCGGACAACATCCAAGAACCCGAATTTCCGAGATTGGAAACTCCTCGGCCCCTGGGTCTCAGATTGGGTGAGGTTTCGGATTCAATTCCACCCACCCACCCAAGCATAAGCGATCTTTACCAAATTAGGCAAGAGCCCCGAGAAACAGTACACCATTATTGGGCCAGATTCCTCCTGGTAATGAACAGGAACAAGGACTGTCGCGAGGAAGACGCAATCTCATTCTTCTGCAATAATTGCACGGACAAAGCAATCCTCAACGCCATAAGTCGCCGTGAAATTACACGCTTCGCCGACTTGGCATCCATAGTATGAAAGTACTGTGCGATGGAAAGTGCCTGGAAAACTGAAATAAAATTTTGGGACAATCCGCCCCTAAATACGAACCCAGTCTGAAATAAAAGGGTGCATTATCACCAGACACCCGGGTTAAATAACAAAAAGCAAAAACCCTCTACAGGGCATGGAACCGCACTGGAGGGATGGCTCAATGGACCCTGTAAAATTCACAGTACAGAGGGCGCCATACCAACTCATAGCCTTAGAGCATGTTGGATACTCCGGCAGGTAGCCAAAAGTGGCGAAGATCTTCTAATTCCAGAAGCCATAGAGCACCATACCAGGGATACCAGTACGGTATTAACAGTCTTCGAGACCTTCGCATCAAATAATATGCGAAAGCGAACACTCCGTAGCCTTGCCGAAGTCTACCATGTGGCAACAATAAACCCATGGAGTGACACGGCTATTACTTTTAATGCCAGTGACGAACCTAAATTCCGAACAACCCGAGCACCAGCCGCACTGGTCCTCAGTCCAATAGTGGACGGCTTTCGACTCACCAAGGTACTCATGGACGGCGGCAATGGATTAAACCTCATCTATGAAGAAACCCTTCAAATAATGGAAATAGACTGGAACCGCATTGAGCGAAGCAGCACAACCTTTAGAGGAATAATCCCCAGTCGGGAAGCACGCTGTACAGGAAAAATCACACTAAGATGTGGTGTTCGGCATGCCGGATAATTACAGGTCCGAAGAGGTTACGTTCCAAGTGGCCCCGTTCAGTAGAGGATACCACGCCCTGTTAGGGTGGGAGGCGTTTACAATCTTCCAAGCCATACCCCATTAGGGGTACATGAAGCTCAAAATGCCCGAGCCCAACAGAATCATCACTCTTGCTAGTGATCCGGACATAGCACTCCGCGCCGAAAATAAGACAGCCGCACTGGCCCTCGAGGCACTATCCGAAGCCCTAGCGGCTGAGGAACTGACTGCGCTGCGCTCCATGGTGAACAGGGATGATGTGATACTCGATAAAAGATCCAAGTCCACCTCCTTTAAACCAGCGGACGAAATAGTCAAATTCCAAGTCCATCCAACGGACCCTATAAAAATAGCTTCCATCGGGGCACAATTAAACCCTGATGTTGACGCCGCACTACGTGAGTTCCTACGCGAGAATTGGGACATTTTTGCCTGGCACCGTTCAGACATGCCAGGAATCCCACGCAGGCTGGCCGAGCACAGCCTAAATATTCTAAAAGGATTCAAGCCAGTCAAGCAGGCTCTTCGGCATTTCTTTGAACCTAAGAGACAAGCCATGGGAGAGGAACTAGCCAAGTTATTGGAGGCCGGATTCATTACAGAAATAAAACATCCCGACTGGCTAGCAAACCTGGTGATGATACCAAAGAAGGACAAATCCTGGCTCTTGTGCGTCAATTTTAAGGACCTCAACAAGGCTTGCCCAAAGGATCCCTTCCCCCTCCCCCGCATCGATCAAATTATCGATGCTACCGCAGGACTCGATTCATTGTGTTTCCTCGACGCATACTCCGGCTACCATCAAATTAAGATGGCAGAGCCCGACCAAGCCGCAACGGCATTCATCACACCATACGGCCCCTTGTGCTTCAACACAATGCCCTTTGGGATCAAAAATGCCGGCGCAACATATCGGTGCATGATTCAGACATGTCTGGCAAACCAAATCGGCAAAACAGTGGAGGCATACATAGACGACGTGGTCGTCAAAACCAAACATGTTGAATCTCTAGTAGACAACTTGAGGATCACATTCGATAACCTCTGAACATATGACATCAAGCTCAACCCAGAGAAATGCATTTTCGGCATACCAGCCGGAAAGCTCTTGGGCTTCATCGTATCCGGCAGAGGAATTGAAGCAAATCCGGCCAAGATCCGAGCTCTGTCACAATTGGATATACCAATGGACCTCAAGCAAATCCAAAAATTAACTGGATGCGTGGCGGCTCTAAGCCGCTTTATCTCCCGCTTGGGAGAAAAGGCATTACCCCTTTATCGCCTCCTTTGGCGCACCGAACACTTCGAGTGGACGGATGCCGCCACAGCCAGACTGGAAGAAATAGAAGCCATATTGGCAACCAACCCAGTCCTGGCCGCGCCAAACATTGGCAAACCAATGCTATTATACATTGCGGCAACTCATCAAGTTGTGAGCGCAGTGCTCGTCGTCGAACGAGAAACGGACGGACATAAATCCCCCCTTCAAAAGCCGGTATACTATGTATCCACTGTTGTCGGTGTCAAAACCGGCGGATCTCGGGTAGGGGGTCCCAAACTATGCGTCTAGGCCGGATGGTAACAGGAGACAAGGGACACGATGTTTTTACCCAGGTTCGGGCCCTCTCGATGGAGGTAAAACCCTACTCCTCCTTGATTAATATTGATGATACGGGTAGTACAAGAGTAGATCTACCACGAGATCAAGGAGGCTAAACCCTAGAAGCTAGCCTATGGTATGATTGTTGTATGATGAAGTTGTCCTACGGACTAAAACCCTCCGGTTTATATAGACACCGGATAGGGTTAGGGTTACACAGAGTCGGTTACAATGGTAGGAGATCTTGAATATCCGCATCGCCAAGCTTGCCTTCCACGCCAAGGAAAGTCCCATCCGGACATGGGACGAAGTCTTCAATCTTGTATCTTCATAGTCCAGGAGTCCGGGTGAAGGTATTGTCCGGCTATCCGAACACCCCCTAATCCAGGACTCCCACAGTAGCCCCTGAACCAGGCTTCAATGACGACGAGTCCGGCGCGCAGATTTTCTTCGGTATTGCAAGGCGGGTTCCTCCTCCAAGTTCTTCAAGAAGATTTTAAACACCAAGGATAGTGTCCGGCTCTGCAAAATAAGTTTCCACATACTGCCATAGAGAGAATAATATTAACACAAATCAAATCTGCTGACGTATTCCGCAGTGTGTCATCACACTACGGCCAAGTCTTTTACTCGAATTGTTTTTGCTTTTCCACCTCAGCACGTTTTGCGAGGCGGTTTCCTTGGCACGTCTTGTCAAAGCAGAGATCGTGTCCCCCCTTTACGGGATTCTCATCAATACGGACATGGGTAACCCAACCGCGCCATTTATCACGGCGCTTGGGAGGCAAGCGAGTTTTATTAGGCAGGCGGGGACGCACAACCGCATCCGCCCATATAAGGGGATAAGGATCAACCTTTTTACCTACGCCTTCTTCCTTCTTTGCCTATCCATCTCCTGCGCACTCGAGCTCCAGCGCCCAAGCCCGCACTTCCCACCTCAACCTTCTCCAGCAATGTCCGGAGCGGGAGGCAAGTGGATGGTCTCCTCCGTCACGGAGGGCCATGTCAAAAAGCTAAGGAAGGCCGGATACTTGTCCAAGGACATCGTGCACAGGCTTCCCGAGGAGGGGCAGCTTCTCCCCACCCCTAGGCCCCATGAGAGGGTAGTGTTCCTTCCCCACTTCCTCCGCGGACTGGGTTTTCCACTCCACCCATTTGTCCGGGGGCTCATGTTCTACTACGGCCTGGATTTCCACGATCTGGCCCCGAACTTCATCCTCAACATCTCGGCGTTTATCGTCGTGTGCGAGGCTTTCCTCTGTGTCCGCCCCCATTTCGGCCTCTGGCTCAAGACCTTCAACGTCAAGCCCAAGGTGGTGCGCGGCAGCCAGGCAGAGTGCGGAGGCGCCATGGCGGGCAAGATGGCCAATGTCCTATGGCTCGGGGGCTCCTTTGTGGAGACCCTGAAGGGTTGGCAATCCAGGTGGTTTTACATCACCGAGCCACGCGATCCGAAATGGATCGCAGCCCTCGAGTTCCGACCCGGACGCCCCATGCGGCTTATGTCCTCGAAAGAGACGGGCCTGTCATGGGGCGACGAAGAAGAGGTGACCGGACTGCAGTCATGCATCCAGCCCCTGGTGAACAAGCCAATCAAGCTTATTAATGTTGTCCAGGTTATGCTCGTCCGCCGGATCCTCCCGTGTCAACAACGGGGTTTTAATCTGTGGGAGTTCGACCCGGCGCAGCACCGAACCCTTAACCGGCTCTTTGACACGACGTACGAAGATGCCTGGAAGGTGCTATTCAAGGGCGCCGAGGCTCCCGCATCCGCTTCCGAGGACCGCGGATACAGCTCGCAGCGTCACGCTAGCGAGGTAAGCTATTTTCACCTTTCACAGGATGTTAAGTTTTTTCCATAGTTTGACTCTATGCGGGATCTAAACTCCCTTGCCTTTGACAGGCTTGGCAGGTGAAGTCCGGACCGATCAATTGTCCGGCTCCCTTGCCCGAAGACCCGGCCCCTGCTCTCCTAATGAAGCGGCTGGCTTCGGCGCCTTATGTGGTGCCGGAGAAGAAGGCCAAGAAGAAGAAGGCCACGGGGACTCGAAAGAGTGCCCGCAATGTGGTGGTGTCGGACTCGTCGTCCGACGAGTCCGAGACGCCCTCCTCCCATGAGAACGAGGAGGAGGAAGAAGAAACCCTTCCCCCTCCAGCGGGGGGAGGAAAGAAAAGGAAGGCCACCCCAACGGGGGAGGCTGAAGGGTCTAGGAAGAGAAAGACCCCTCCGCCGGACTACTCCCCCGACGCCGAAGAGGACGAAGAGGAGTGGCCAGACAGGGCCAAGCGTCCGGCGAAATCGTAAGTTTGGGTATCAGAGTAACTCATGACGTTCCTTTATCGCACAACTTTCCCTAATGTCGAACATAATTATGCAGCCCGCCCCGGGCCGAACTCAACGAGTCGTCGAGCTGCTCCCTGGATTCATCGGACGTGAACTCAGTTCCGCCCGCTGTCTCCCCCCGCACTGCGGACGACGCCGAAGTGGCATCGCAACGAGCTCCGGGGTAGGAGGAGGTGGTCCTGGAGGAGCTGCAAGGCGACCTCCCGGACTCCAGGAGTAAAGGGGACAAGACCCCCCAGGGCTCCAAGTCCGGCTTTGTGCCGGACACCGCGCCGGAATCTTCAACAATTCCGGACCGCGCTAGGAGAACTCCTTCCAAGAGGAGCAAGCCTTCTGAGCTGGCGGCCTCCGTCCAACCGGAGGTGCCGGACAATCTGCTGGAGGTGCTTGACGGCGCCTCCATCGACGAGGAGCACCGTACTATTATGAGTACGGTGATCCAGAAGGTTCAGTCCGCCAAGAGCGGACTGAGTGAAGCTTGCGCTAGCCTTCTAACAGGCTTCGAGGTAAGTAAAAAATATGTAAAAATATTACCACATAGACAGTAGCCCCTGATGCTCTGTTTGGCGTTCGGAAAGAAAAGCCGAATAGAGGATCTATTGAATTTCGCAGGAGTCTAACAAAAAAGAGACAATATGCGTACGCAGGCTTCGCTGCTAGCCACCGCCGCACTGATTGCGAAGGTGGGTGCCCTGAAACAGGGCCTCGAGCGGACCGAGCAAGAGCTCGGCCTTGCCAAGCGGCAGCTCGAGGAGAAAGAAGGTAAGAAACCTTACAGAAAAAGTTCCTATATAAAATACATGATTGCAAAAAATAACAGGATTGTACTGCTTATTATAGGGGCCACGACTGAGGTGGCGACCCTCAAGCAGGCGCTGTCCGAGGCCGAAGAGAAAACGGCCGCGGAGCGCACCGAGCGAGAGAAACTTGGGGCTCAGGTCAGCGAGGTGCAGCAAGAGCTTCAGGCTCTCATGAAAAAACATGAGAGTTTGGAGCTTGAGTCAAAGACGCAAGCGTCCGAGCTCGCGGCGGCCCTTGAGACTGCCAAGTCTGCCAAGGCCGAAGCCCAAAAGGCCCTCCCAGAGTTGGAGGAGATGAAGAAGATAGCAGCGGGTAAGGCATTCTTTATGCAAAGCAGGAATATAAAAGTAAACTACTTGTTACTTACCCGAATTCGGAGCTCTCCAGGGGCATTCGCAGATCTTCCCCGCAGCGTATCCGACGCCGCCGCATTCTACCGAGCTGAAGAGGATAGCTCGATGGAGAAGGTGTTCTGGTCTCAGTATGCTAAGGCCGGACACTCTGTGCCCTTGAGCGACCTGCTGAAACAGCTGGTCGAGCTCCACAAGGCGGCCGAACAGTTCATGAAGGGCTTCATAGTTCGGCTGTGGCCCGGAGAGGCCCTGCCTGGGAGCTACTTTGGGCTGGTGCGGCGGCTGGTGGAGGCCTGTCCAAGGCTCGAGGTCATCAAGCGCTCCGTCTGCATCGAAGGTGCCCGTCGGGCCCTTGCCCGTGCAAAGGTGCACTGGGGTAAGCTGGACGGTGAGAAGCTTGTGAGGGACGGGCCGCCGCCGGGGAAGGAGCATCGCAAGCCCGAGAACTACTATAAGGATGTTCTTGCGGGTGCCCGCCTTATGGCGGATAAATGTACCAAGGATGTAATTTTTGAATGAACTCGCTCGTGTTTATCCTGTGCACTGAAAACTTGTTCATATGCGCTAAGCAATGCTTGTTGAATTTAAAATATTACTTTCTGTGCGGCCGTTTATCAAAAAATTGAGAGATGGCCAGTCGTCGGCTTCTACCCCCATGCCACTAGTGCTGGGGTGTTCGGGATAAACCTGAGCGCTCTTTTTCCCATGGTTGGGTCCTTCGAGGGAGGCGCTCAGCACAACGAACTAGGCAATCGGACTATAATGCTTGAACACTCTCACTTAGCCATAGAACTCTATAATTTTAAATTTCGGCGAAGCCCCTAGTTCGGAAGACCGAGTTCGGGGCGCTATCCACGCCTTGGCCGGACAAAGCCGGCTCCTCGCTCGAAGCGGCATAAGTCTTTAGGGACTCAAAAAACCACTCGAACAGCGACCGGTCTCTCGCCTCATCATGACAGTCAGTTTTAGCTTTCTCCACTGAGGTGCTTAACCCAGCTCAACCAGGGCACAATCGCAGTGGTTCTCCTAGTGCTACCTTAGCCAATATAGCGGAATGTAAGGCACCAAAACATAGGAGCCGTGCAAACCCAACTATTGACCCAAATCATGATTCGGAGCCGATGCATATAGTGCTATAAGTTCGGGGTGCCGCACTTGTGAAAGTGTACGGGCTTCTCACACCATATTGAGGGGTACTGAAGCCCCTGGCGTGTTTGCCGTACCATGGTGTACGGGTGCAACATGTCATTTAATAAACATATATATGAAAAGAGGATAATGCAAAAAATAGACAAAAAGCTATGCATTGTTTATAGAGAGGCTGCTATCAAAGCCGAACTATACAAGATAATGCAAAAAATAGACAAAAAGCTATGCATTGTTTATAGCGATAAGCAAAAGATGTTGGACTATTTAACATGTCCTGGCTAGGAGCAGGCCACGGAATTGTATTCAAAACAGGTATATTGCTCGTAACAGAGACCACCTGGGAGTTCCATAATGCGGCATGGCTTGTCTGCCTCCCTGATCTTGCATCGTTTGTGCGGCGGTTGAATTGCCGAACAGGTCGTCCGAAGTATGGAGTCCTGAAAGTAAGAAAAAATTAAAAAAGGAATTCGGCAGCCCCTAGTACGTTTTAAGCCATTTTTTGGCTTGCCGTTATTGTGCCCCTTCCCCTGCGCCCATGGTATTTCAAGAGCGTAATTACATACGCGAGGCACTGGTTTCGCTATGTCGCGAGCGCTGGGGTTGGGGCTGCATTGCTACGCCTGCTCAGAACGTGCCAGGCAGTCTTGTTGTAGGTTACTCCGGGCGCGCTTGGCAGTGTCTGGCTTTTTGACGACCGGACTGGAGAATTGCCTAAGAAGGCTGCTTTGTACTTCCGTTGCGAGAGCCACCGTGTGCTCCTCCGTACGGAGGGAGCGTTCGGTGTTTCCGTTGACCGTAATTACTCCTCGAGGGCCTGGCATCTTGAGCTTGAGATATGCGTAGTGCGACACCGCATTGAACTTTCCAAATGCGGTTCGCCCGAGTAGGGCGTGATAGCCACTGCGAAACGGGACTATATCGAAGATTAACTCTTCGCTTCGGAAATTGTCCAGAGATCCGAAGACCACTTCAAGTGTTACTGAGCCTGTACAGTTGGCCTCTACACCTGGTATAACGCCTTTAAAGGTCATTTTTGTGGGCTTAATCCTTGAGGGATCTATGCCCATTTTCCGCACTGTATCCTGGTAAAGTAGGTTCAGGCTACTTCCGCCGTCCATGAGGACTCTTGTGAGATGAAATCCGTCGATGATTGGGTCGAGAACCAATGCGGCGAAGCCGTCGTGACGGATGCTAGTGGGGTGGTCCCTTCGATCAAAAGTGATCGGGCAGGAGGACCATGGGTTGAACTTTGGGGCGACTGGCTCCATCGTGTATACGTCCCGTAGCGCATGCTTCCGCTCCCTCTTGGGAATGTGGGTTGCGTATATCATGTTCACCGTCCGCACTTGTGGGGGAAAACCCTTCTGTCCATTGTTGTTCGGTGGTCTGGGCTCCTCCTCATCGTCGCTATGTAGCCCCTTGTCTTTATTTTCGGCTCTTAGCTTGCCTGCCTGCTTGAACACCCAACAATCCCTGTCGAGTATTCGGTCCAAACTGGATGGGCCCTGAGTATTCTTTTTGAATGGCTTTTTCCGATGACCGGATTTATAGCCTCTGAATCTGGCATTGACTGCCGTGTCTTCGTTGCTGTCGCTGCTAATGCGACGCTTTTGCTTGTTCCGACGTGTCCTGCCACTTTTGTCCTTGGTATCCGAATTACCAGGGTTCTTTGTTAAGTTGTTACTGCGAGCTAGCCAGCTGTCTTCTCCCGTGCAAAAGCGGGTCATGAGTGTCATGAGGGCTGCCATGGTTTTCGGCTTTTCCTGTCCCAGGTGCCAGGCAAGCCACTCGTCGCGGATGTTATGTTTGAAGGCTGCTAGGGCCTCTGTGTCCGGACAGTCGACTATCTGGTTTTTCTTTGTTAGGAACCGTGTCCAGAATTGCCTAGCCGATTCCTCTGGCTGCTGAATTATGTGGCTTAAGTCATCGGCATCCGGTGGTCGCACATAAGTTCCCTGGAAGTTGTCGAGGAATGCGGCTTCCAGGTCCTCCCAAGAACCAGTCTAGTCTGCTGGCAAGCTGTTAAGCCAATGCCGGGCCGGTCCCTTAAGTTTGAGCGGGAGGTATTTGATGGCGTGTAGATCATCGCCGCGGGCCATGTGGATATGAAGGAGATAATCCTCAATCCATACCGCAGGATTTGTTGTTCCATCATATGATTCGATGTTTACGGGTTTGAAACCCTCTGGGATTTTATGATCCATTACTTCGTCTGTGAAGCGTAGTGGGTGTGTGACGCCTCTATACTGGGCTATATCACGACGCAGCTCGGAAGAGCTATGTCTGTTGTGTTCGGCCCGGCTCGGAAGAGCTAGTCTACAGTCCTGTTGGGAATACTTTGCGGCCAATTCTACTTGGCCGTACATTAAGCTCACGGGGATCTCCTTCCCATCGGGCCCCACAGATCCGACCTCGGCCATGTGGTTTGGGTCAGCCTTCGTGTACCGCGTCTTCACCATGGCCCAGGCTTCCCTCGCACCTTGACGGCAGGCCGATATCTTCCATAATCGGAAGCGCTGCCGCGTTCCCTTAAGCTTCTCTGCAAGCTCTCCAAGGCTTTCGGGCAGGGAGACGGATGGCCATAAGGCCTAGGCAACACCTCCCATCACCTGCCGAACTTGTTCGTGCAGTTGTGACAGCTCGGGTAGTAGATCACCTGTCGACCCGGGCATCTCATCCACGGGACGACCCGTCAGCATACCTATAGACATAACTCTTATAGTCGGTTTCTTCGCCGAACTCTTTTTAACAAGTTCGTTCAAGCACTTACTGAAAATGCCGCGTCGCAGCTGCTGATTCTCCTTTATGGAGTCCGACAGTTGGGCACGAACATCCTTTAGTTCCACGCCCAGCTGGGTGTTGGCATCTTGGAGATTATTTTTCTCTTGCCTAACCCTCATAAGCATGCTCTCACCGGCCTTTAGCTGGCGTAAGAGATGTTGCTCATCCGGATTTCCTCCAGCGTCATCTACAATTTCATTGTCATATTTGCACATATGCCACACTCTATATGGTATCTATCATTTTAAATATGTCTTACAAGAGGGAGTCTTCTTGGACTTCTCTTTTGTGGCTAGTGCGGCCTGAAGTCGTGCTTTGCACTCTTCCAGCTCATGGGACAGTTGGGTATTCTTTTCTATAAGAACGTGCATAACAAATGATCCTTAAATCAGTTATTCTAACTGTTTCAAGTCTCAGGGGTTACTGATATATATAATCATCAAATTTTCTCACCCGTATGTCCTTTACATACTGATCCGTGGCTCTGGCTAGACCATTTTGAGCAGCACGGAGGTACGCGTCTCCCGAGTTGAAGGCATCAAATGCCTCTTGGGAGAAACAAGTGTCACGGAGAACAGCTCGGCGACGCCTGTGGTTCATGGCACTCTCCACCTCGGAATTTGTGGCGGACAGTCTGTCCGCATCCTCTGTCGGAGGAGCATCCGGCGTGCGCCTCGTATTCGCTTCCGCTTCCGGATCCGGCCTTGGAGCCTGACTGGTGGAGGCGTGATTGGCGACCTCTCCGGATATAGTCCGGCGAGCGTTCTTCTTCCTGAAGAAAGCGCGGGCGTTAATATGCCTCTGAGAATGATATCATGGAATAAGACGGTGCGCCATACCGCTGCGCCGGTGTCTCAGTCTGGACTGCATTTCTTTTCAGCCTGCCTGGCCTCGCAGCCCCTTGTTGGCTGGTCGCCGCGGGCTCGGCATGACGTCCCAAGGGCCTCCCCTACAAAACACCGTTGGTATACGGTAAACAAAATACGCAAGGACGGATCCTTTTTCAAAGTATTGGGACTTCGGTCTCAATTACCTGTGAGGCTGGAAGCAGCCCAGGGTAATCGGCCGTAATGGCCACCAAGGCATTGTCACTGCTTAATTGGTAAAATACACTATCGATTAGCTCCACAGATATGTCCGGATCCTCTTGGGAGGCCGGGTCAAGGGACCGTTCCGGATCCTCGGGTTGTGGAGGCGGGCTGTTTATCTCCCCTACAGCCTTACGCAGCTCCTGCGTTGAAATCACAAGATAAAATACTTAACTGTGGGAATATGGAACGGATGGGCAAGAAAAAGTGTCAACTTACCCAGCTCGGACGATTGTACATGGAAAATCCGCCCTGTGGATTGACGCGGAGGAATTCCTCCTCTTCTCCCTTGTACAGATCGGACAAGATCTTTACTAGAGCAGCGACCGAATCCGGCCCCTTGCGGCCGCAGCGGGTGGCGTCATCCTCCCCGTTGAAATCCCACATGGGGTGGCCTATATATTGAAGCGGCTGCACCCCCCCCCCCCCGCATAATGCATATGGCCATGACCTCGATCATGGTCAATCCGGATTGAGCTAACAACCTTATCCTGCTCATCAGGTAAAGAACGTCCCTGTCATCTTCCTCCTGGGGGCTCCGTGGACGCCAGCTCAGGCGCTTCTTCAAAGGAGCGTTATCAAACTCAGGAAGGCTGATCCGAATAGGATCCGGGAGGGGGACGTCTTCTATATAAAACTATTCTGAAGACCAGTCTTCGGACGTCTTCTTCGGGGTTCCGGATAGATATCTGGTCCTGGCGATGTGCCATACTTCGGCTCCGCCCACTTGATATATTGACCACCTCTGAGAGCGGGGCACAAGGCAGAACAACTTCTTCCACAGAGCGAAATGAGCCTCGCAGCCTAAAAACAGCTCGCAAAGGGCTACGAAGCCCACGATATGCAGTATGGAGGCAGGCGTAAGGCTGTGCAACTGGAGGCCGTAGAACTCCAGGAGCCCCTAGAGAAATGGATGAAATGGAAATCCGAGTCCTCTTATCAAATAAGGGACAAGGCATACCCGCTCTCCCTTGGAGGGATTGGGAAGGCTCTCCTCTTGCTCTACGCCAGTATAGGTGGCGAGCCCGGCTCGAACCGGGACCATGTACGCTGGAGGGAGAAATCCCTGGGTCTGAAGCTTCACTAGTTGGCTGTGCAGGACGGAACATCTCTCCCAATCTTCGGGCTTGGGGCTGGGGGTGCGAGAGGAGGAGCTGTGTCGATCGACCATGATGGAATGGATCTCTGTTGGGTGCGCTCCGATTAATGCTCACTAAGGGAGGATGGTGTGATTTGGATCTGAATCCTCGTCTCTTTAATAGGCAGCTCATTTACATCGCTAGGGGGGTAAATGTAAAAACACCCTGGCTCTTCACATTCGCTTGGCACGTGGAAGGTGGCCATTATTGGGCGTGGAAGCCAAGGAGTGCAGCATTCACGAGAAGTCGGACACTATTTAACAGGTATTCGGAATTTGGAGGAGAACCCGCCTTGCAATGCCGAAGACAATCTGCGCGCCGGACTCATCGTCATTGAAGCCTGGTTCGGGGGCTACAGAGGGAGTCCTGGATTAGGGGGTGTCCGGCTAGCCAGACTATGACCTTTGGCCGGACTGTTGGACTATGAAGATACAAGATTGAAGACTTCGTCCCGTGTCCGGATGGGACTTTCCTTGGCGTGGAAGGCAAGCTTGGCAATACGGATGTGTAGATCTCCTCCCACTGCAACCGACTCTGTGTAACCCTAGCCCCCTCCGGTGTCTATATAAACCGGAGGGTTTAGTCCGTAGGACAACAACAATCATACCATAGGCTAGCTTCCAGGGTTTAGCCTCTCTGATCTCGTGGTAGATCTACTCTTTTACTACCCATATCATCAATATTAATCAAGCAGGAGTAGGGTTTTACCTCCATCGAGAGGGCCCGAACCTGGGTAAAAACATCGTGTCCCTTGTCTCCTGTTACCATCCGCCTAGACGCACAGTTCGGGACCCCCTACCCGAGATCCGCCAGTTTTGACACCGACAGAGAGCCACTGACATGTGGGCCCTTCCCTGCTGACATCTTAGTTAGCGCTAGTTTAGCGCTAATTAACCCAGTTAACCAACGGAGTCACTGACCACTGGGTCCCACTGGTCAGGTTTGACCTGGACCGACCCTTGACCGCTGACATCACAGTGACGTCATGTTGACGCAGTAATTCTTTTCTGGAATTTAAATAAACCTTAAATGGTTTATTTATTTCAGAAAATGTTATAAACTTCTAAAAATCATATAAATTCAATCGTAACTCCAAATGAAATAATTTATATATGAAAAATGATCTGCAAAATCTAATATATCCATATGTACTACTTTCATGCATGTTTAAACAACTTAACCTTGCTGTTTATATCAAACATGATAAAGCACTATTTAAATTCATAGTTTGAGTTTGGGGTTGAACCTTTGGTTCAAAATGGCTCAAACCCATCTGGTTGTAGTTGCATTAGCCCAACACACTCATATTGCCATGTCATGATCATGCATCATATTGTGTATTGCATTGATCGTGTTTCTTCTCTGTTGCCGGTGTTGTCCCTCTCAGTAGCCGACGTTCCGACGATGAGTTCGATGACACCGATGAAGAACTATACTATTTTCAGAAGTGCCAGGCAAGAAAAACCCCCTTGTTCATTCCGATACACTCCCACTCTCTCGCTCCTGCTCTCTTTTACTGCATTAGGACAACAACGATTCAACTGTTACATGCTGCGGTAGTTGAACCCCTTTCCTCTGCATGACCTGTCATTGCGACAGTAAATAGATGAAACCCACTAGCATGAGTAGGAGTTGCTTGAGCCCTGATGTGCCTACTCATTCATGCTTGTTGTCATGACTGCTACTGCTTAGAGTTGAGTCAGGTCTGAGTCATCGGGGATGAATTGGAGGTGTGTGAACATGTTCTACTATTGAGAGCTAAGTGTCTGAACACGATTTGGTAAAGGTAGCGGTGAGAGGCCATGTAGGAGTACATGGTGGGTTGTCTCATTGAAACCGTCCTCAGGAACTGAGTTCTGTGTTGGTGATCCATGAACAGCTACTACCACGCGTTGGACCCGAAACCAATGGACCCTCTCGACTTATTAATCACCTTGATCTCGGTCCAGGAGTTGCAACTAGTTTATGGTGTTTGTAGGATATGTGTTGGAGGCCATGCGTAGCGCTGACCCTAGGGGTGGGCTATGATGCGGTAGATACACCATGGCCCGGTGTACCGAGCGCCCGTTTGGTGTCTCGGGAACCCTGCACACATCGTTTGGGTCTGTGAGCGAACCCCCGACCGGATCGGCTCGCGGATGGAACCCGAATAGGCAATAAACCTGGACTAGAGACTTGTGTGGTTAGTCAGGTCGTGGCCGACTCCCTCGCCAGGCTTCTGCTTGAAGGTTGCCGAGATACACGACATGTACATGGTGGTAAGTGGCCAGAGCGTGTGTGAAGAAGTACACCCCTGCAGGGTTATAAATGATCTATTCAAATAGTCGTGTCCGCGGTAAAGGACTTCTGGGTTGCATGTATAGTTCATAGAAAACTTGAAGTCGATACTCTAAAATACGCAAGATAAGCATTAGTGCTGTGGATGGCGTTCTCGTAGGAAGATGGGAGCGGATCCATAGTGGTGTATTGGTATGGTGAATATGTGGACTCGTGTGCGCCACCTCAAAAGAGTTACTTGCAGTCGTAGTTTAGGATAGCCACCGAGTCAAAGCTGGCTTGCTGTAGTTAAGCTCCACCATCCCCCTTTGTTGATACCGATGCATATGTAGTTAGTTCTGATGTAAGTCTTGCTGGTACATTTGTACTCACATTTGCTTAATTTATGTTTCTGAAGAGAGACTTCAGTCTCGCTAGTAGTTCCGCATGGACTTCGATGTTTAGCTTGTTACTTCAGCTATGATCTTGTGCCCTCGGCAGGATCTTGTAGATAGTCAGGCTTCTCAGCCTTTTTCATTTGTAGTTGTCTGTACTCAGACATGGTTAAGCTTGTGTTTGTGCTATTGCTTGTATGACTTGAATGTTGGGTCATGAGACCCATGTTTGTACTATCTCGCTCCTCGAAGCCTATTGAATAAATACTTTGAGTCGTAGAGTCATGTTGAGATGCCATGTTGTATTTAGACATATCGAGCATATTGTGTATATGATTGAAACGCTTGGTATGTGTGGGATCCGACAACCTAGTTGTCTATCCTTGGTTGCCTCTCTTATGGGGAAATGTAGTCTGGTGCTTCCACTGAGCCATGGTAGTCTGCTACAGCCCGGTTTACTGGAGTCTTGCTAGCCCAGTTGCTACTGCTCCAGAACACTTAGACTGGCCGGAATGTGCCCTTCTTCGATCCCGTGTTTGTCCCTTCGAGGAAATGTCACGCGATGTCTTTCGGAGTCCTGTTAGCCTGCTACAGCCCGGATTCCCGGAGTCCTGCTAGCCCAGTTGCTATAGCCCGAATTCACTCGCTGATGACCGACACGTTCGTTGCTGGGTCATGTATGCATGTCCCTGTAAGTTAGTGCCACTTTGGGTTTACGACTAGTCTTGTCGGCCCGGGTTCTTTTGTCATATGGATGCTAGCGACACTATCGTATACGTGAGCCAAAAGGCGCAACGGTCCCGGGCCAGGTAAGGTGGCACCCGTGGGAATACCGTGAGTGAGGCCGCAAAGTGATATGATGTGTTACATGCTAGATCGATGTGGCTTAGTATCGGGGTCTTGACAGCACCAGACTACATTTCCCCATGAGAGACGCTACCAAGGATAAACAACTAGGTTGTCGTATCCCACAGATACCAAGCATTTCAATCATACGCACAATATGCTCGATATGTGTAAATACGACATGGCATCACAACAAAACTCTACAACTCAAAGTACTTTATTTAAAGGCTCCGGAGAGCCATACATATCATATCCATATAGGTAGGGGTCACACAGCCCGACACTCAAGTCATACAAGCATACAAGCACATGCTGAAGCAAACTTGTCTGAGTACAGACAACTAGAAAGAAAGAAGGCTTGACGAAGCCCGTCTATCTACAATGGCCTTTCACAAGCTCAGGTCACCACCTGGGCGGCAAGTCACTTGTCAACGTCGAGATCTACATAGAACCCATCGGAGGGGGTGGTGTTCTCTTCTACAACAATTATTAAAGCAACATGAGTACAAAGGTACTCAGCAAGCCTTACAATAGATCCTACGTACTATACATGCACATTCTCAAGAGGGTAGTGGAGTTATTGCAGCAAGCCAGCTTTGACCCTTGGCTAAACTATCGTACGATTGACGCAACTTGTAAATGATTTCGCGCACACGAGTCCACTAATCACCAACTCAATACTCCACCGTGGATCCTCCCTCGTCATCCTACGAGGGGGGCATCCGCGGCACTTACACTTATCTTGAGTCTTTTAGTAGTAACCATTAACTTGTCTACGAATTGCATAAGCGACCAAGTAGTCCTTTACCGCGGACGCGGCTATTCGAATAGTTTTGTGCCCTGCAGGGGTGTACTTCTTCACACACGCTTCCACCACTTAGCGCCGCTTACACGACATGTACGTGGCAACCTCCACGAGCTGACTAAACACACGAGTCCCTAGTCCAGGTTTATCGCCTATTCAGGTTCCATCCGTAAGGAAATCTGGCCGGGGTGTCCTCAACGGCCCCAAACGATGTGTGTAGGGTTCCCGAGACACCAAACTGGCGACTCGGTACATCGTGCCACGTGCCTATCGCATCACAGCCCACCCCTAAGGTCAGCGCTGCGCACGGCCTCCAGCATACTACAAAGACCAAAAACTACTTGCAACTCCTGGACAGAGGAAAAGAATGGTTAATAAGTCGAGAGGGTCCATTGGTTTTGGGCCCAACGCGTGGTAGTAGCTGGTCTTAAATCACACACAGATCTCAGTACTTAAGGACGACCTCAATGAAACAACCCACCATGTACTCCTACATGGCCTCTCATCGATACCTTTACCAAATCATGTTCAACACCTCACTCTCATTACCGACACAACCATTTACTCCAGTCCATCACCCAGATGAGCCAGACCTGACACGACTCTAAGCATAGCAGGCATAGCATGCTAGGAAACACAAACATGGCTCAGTCAACTCCTACACATGCTAGTGGGTTTCATCTAGTTACTACAGCAATGACAGGTCATGCAGAGGAAATGGGTTCAACTACGGCAGCACACAACAGTTTGAAATGTTTTTGTCTTAATGCAGTAAACGAGAGCAGGGCGAGAAGATGGGTTTGTATCGAAATGATCAATGGGGTTGCTTCCCTGTCAGAGTCGTCGAGGGGCACTGCCCTTCAGGTGGATACTCGTGAATATCCTCGGGAGCAGAACCTACCACAGAGATCACACCGGTAACACAATCAAAACATGGCGATATGCAACAACATGATGCATGCATATGACATGGCAAAATGAATGTGTTTTGGCTAATGCAACTACAAACAGGGTGGTTTGAGCTCATTTGAATCAAAGATTCAAATGCAAACCCAAAGTATGAACTCATATAAGTGCATTATCATGTTTCATCTAAACAGCAAGTTTAGGTTGTTCTAACATGCATGAAACCAGTACAGATGGATAGATAGGATTTTTCTGATCATTTTTCATATATAAATCTTTGCATTTGGAGTTACAGAATATTTTCTATGATTTTTTGAAGTTTGTAACAATTTCTGGAATTTTCTGAATAAGTTTAAATCCAGAAAAGGCATTACTATGTCAACATTGCATCTCTGTGACATCATCAGGTCAACGGAGCCGGTCCAGGTCAAACTGACCAGTGGGTCCTACGTGTCAGTGACTAACTAAACTAATCTAACTTAGTTAGTACTAACCTAGGTTAGTTAGCAGGGCGGGGCCCCACCTGTCATTGACCCAGGGGAGGTCAAACCGGGGCTAACCACCGGCGGCAGTATACGCGGCGAAGGGGCGCAGACTCGCTACTCTGGCGACCAAACGGACGACGGAGAGCGGCTACGGGAGCTGAGGCTCACCCGCGCCCGTTACAGCAAGCAGCAACAGCCAGGGCGGCCGGAGCTCGTCGGAAATGAGCTTGAGGCGGCGGCCGGCGTTCAGGTGCACGCGGTGATGCGGTTGCAGTGGCCGTGGCGGCGCGAGCGTGGCACCTACGGGCTCTACACAACACGTCGAGCAGGTTGGGCACTACGGCCGGTCCATTAGATGGTCGGGGGCACGTCGGCGACGAGACCAGGTGGCGGCACGTGCGGGTGATAGCAACACGGCGGCTACGGCGTGCGGCAGCGAGGGGCGGATGGTTAGTGGCTCACAGCGGTCACGGCGGTGCTGACGGCGAGGTCGGGGAGGAACCGAAATGGTCAGGGCATCGAGGGGGATCACCGGCGGCGAGAGGTCGAGGACGGCTCGGTGGAGGCGGTGCAGGGCATGCGAGCGCTCGGGGATCGTCCTGCTCGATGAAGCGGACGACGGGGAAGATCTTAGACACGGCGAGGTGATGAGTGGATGGCGGTGGCTGCGAGCTTCACATCAGCGCGAGCGCGGCTGCGTCGGCCATGGCAGGGAGAGGGTGAGAGAGAGGGCAGGAGGGAAAGTGAGGTGTCTTGGGGCTCGGGGCGGCGCCTGTAACGCCCCGGATTCGATGCGCCAGGTGTCCGCCAGTTATTCGCCGTCTTTGCCATGTCATGTGCTTGCGTGTTGCACTTTGCCTTGTCATCATCTGCATTTCCTATCATGTCATCATGTGCATCTCATGTTGCATACGTGTTCGTCTCATGCATCCGAGCATTTTTCCTGTTGTCCGTTTTTCAATCCGGCACTCCTATGTTCCCCGGCGCCCCCCTTGCCTCTTTTCGTGTGCGGGTGTTAAACGGTCTCGGAATGGACCGAGGTTTGACAAGCGGCCTTGGTATAGCACCGGTAGACCGCTTGTCAAGTTTCGACCCATTTGGAGGTCGTTTGATACTCCAACGGTTAACCGAGTAACCGCGAAAGCCTCTTTGGTGTGCAGCCCAACACCCCCTTCAAAGTGTCCCAAAACCCACCTAAGTTATCTCCATCCTCTCGGTCGTCAGATCACGATCGTGTGGGCGAAAACCGCACTCCATTTGGAGCCTCTCACCTCCTTCTACCTATAAATTTGTCCCCTCCCCCGAAATTGTGGACGAAACCCTAGCCTCCCTCTTCCTCGCACCGCCGGACATGTCCATCCCGCGCCGGACATGTCCAACCTCCACCTCGCTTCGGCCAATCGCGGCCTGCCACGTCACCCCGCCACCGCCGTCAGCCACTCCCACGCCTCCACCTCACCCGCGTGCCGCCTCTCTCTCTCCCCGCGCCCGCCGCGGCCTGCCAGGCCCGTCCCCGGCCCCCGCGGCCCGGTCGCCGCCGTCGCCCCGCGGCACGGAGCTCGCCGCCCACCGCCTTCTCCTCCCGTCGGCGACCCCGCACTCCCCGCCGCCGCTGCCTCGCGCGCCCCGCGCGCCTCCGCCGGCCGCCGTCGCCCGCTCCGCCACCGGCGCCGCCGCCCGACCTCGACCCTCGCCTCCACCATGCCGGATCCGGCCTCCCCAGCCTCGGATCCGCCGCCCCCGACTCCTCTCCGGCAAGGATCCGGCCACCGCGTCCACGAACTCCGGCGAGGTCCGGTGGATAGGGACGAGATCCACCGGTCCCTCCATCCAAACACGCCCCCGTCGCCCCCGGATCCCTCCGTCCCGTACGGCTCCGTCCCGATTTCGCGGGGTGAGAAATCTGCTAAGTCCCTGAGATCAATTATTTTGGTGCCCTGTTTGACCTGCCATAACTCCATGTGTGCTGCTCCGTTTCATGCATATAATATATTTAAATGTTCATCATGAGATACTCTACATTTTGTTCCATTGCGCCATGTACATTTGAGGTTCTCTTGATGCCCTAATCATCGTTGAAAAACTGCTATATGATGTTAACTGCTGCCTGTTATCAAAACATGCATGTTTGTCATTTTTGCCATGATTGATGTGTGCATCCTTCGAACTTGAGACCTACATGTGTTTGGAACTATGCCATGCCATCTTTACAGGGGTGTATGCCATGTATTTTTGTGATCTATGTGGTGACTAGAACAAGCATGCAACCTAGTCTTCGTGATGTTGCTGATTTCAGCCTTGTTCTGCAGTTATTGTGATGCTATGTATTCATGTTGCTACTGAGTGATCCATGCCTCTTTTGAGTATGTTCAGTAAGGATGTTTTGTTATATATGTCATGCTCTATCCATCAATGGCCTTTTTGGCAATTATGGAGTGCCATAGCATGACTCAATCTTGCTCTTCTTTTGCTATAAAATGTTTCTGGCAGATTGTTTACATGTTATTCAATTTTGCCAAGATTGTTGTAGTTGATCCATGCATGCTATGTTGTTTTTCTTGCCATTTATAGCTTCTATGCCATGTCTACTTGCTGGGTGTATGCTTGGTTTGTCATGAAATGCCTCTTAGTGAGTGAATCAAGCTCGCCAACATGCCTACTTATCGTTGTTCCTGCCATGTGATGTTATTTTCATGTCTGAAATTTGTAACGGAACTTGCTATGTTTACATGGGTGCCATCATATCTTCTGATCCCTTTTGGCTTATGGTCAGTAAGGAACTCTTGTTATATGCTTTGATTAGATTCATGCCATGCTCTAGGTTGACATGATAGCTTGTTGTAACATGTTGTTTTATAGCTCTAAACATTGCAACCTGATGTTATTTCTGCCATGTTCTGTGAATTCTGCAAAGTCTGTGAACCTGTTATTATTTGCAATATTGCCATGTCCTTTTGAGTATGTTCTAGTAGTTTCTGGAGATAGCTCAGTGTTAATGTTTTGTTATGCTTTATCTGTACATCATGTCCATGACTTTTTTTATCATGTTAAGGTGTTGTAGCATGTTGCTTTGGCGCTTGCAAGATGCCTACTTGCTGTTTTCGACAGATTATTGTTATAACTTGTATAGGGCGTATGTGTTGAACCGTTGCTCCGTTTTGAGCATGCTATATATGAAACTTGCTTAGTTTTGCATGTAGCTTCATATTATCATGTTGCATCCTTGTTTTGAGGTGTTTGCTTGATGTTTTTATGCATTTTGCATCAATGCAATGCTTAACTTGTTTTGCTCATATCTTCTAGGCCGTAGCTCCGAATCTAATGATCTTTATATGTAATTTGACTAGAATTTCAAGTAGATCATCGTGGTGCATCTTAACTTGCTATTTAACAACTTGAACATAAGGATTATTCAGATCTGGACCAATTTCGAAATTTGCATATGAGGACTTACCGGAATTGTTATATGTTGTTTCCGGCCTCATTTAAACTTGCTTTGATGTGTTGTTCTTGTATGCATCATCTCTTGCCATGAGTAGCTTCATGTAGCCTTGTCATGCATCATACTTGGTTGCGCATCATGCCTTGTTCATGTGTGGTGTGTTTACCATGTTGTGTGTTTCTTCTCGCTAGTTCCCGTTTCGTTGCGATCGTGAGGATTCGTTCGTCTTCGTGGCTTCATCTTCTTCATGGACTCGCTCTTCTTCCTTGCGGGATTTCAGGCAAGATGACCGTCACCTTGGATCTCATTACTATCATTGCTATGCTAGTTGCTTCGTACTTTCGCTATGCCGCGTTACCTACCACTTGCTGCTCAAGCCTCCCAAATTGCCATGAACCTCTGACCTTTGTTACCCTTCCTAGCAAACCGTTGTTTGGCTATGTTACCGCTTTGCTCAGCCCCTCTTATAGCGTTGCTAGTTGCAGGTGAAGATGAAGATTGCTCCATGTTGGATTATGTTTATGTTGGGATATCACAATATCTCTTATATTATTAATGCATCTATATACTTGGTAAAGGGTGAAAGGATCGGCCTTATGCCTGGTGTTTTGTCCCACTCTTGCCGCCCTAGTTTCCGTCATATCGGTATTATGTCCCCGGAATTTGCGTCCCTAACGCGGTTGGGTGATTTATGGGACCCCCTTGACAGTTCGTTTTGAATAAGACTCCTCCAGCAAGGCCCAACCTTGGTTTTACCATTTGCCTCACCACCACCTATTTTTCCCTTGGGAGTAATTAACCCAAGGGTCATCTTTATTCAGCCCCCGGGCCAATGCTTGTCTAAGTGTTGGCCCAAACTAGAGCACCGTGCGGGACCATCCCTTGGCAACTTGGGTTACGTTGGTACCTGTACGCTTAGCTTTACCGGTGTTGCCCTGAGAACGAGATATGTGCAGCTCCTATCGGGATTGTCGGCGCATCGGGCGGTCTTGCTGGTCTTGTTTTACCATTGTCGAAATGTCTTGTAGCCGGGATTCCGAGACTGATCGGGTCTTCCCGGGGAGAAGGAATATCCTTCGTTGATCGCGAGAGCTTATCATGGGCTAAGTTGGGACACCCCTGCAGGGTTTGAACTTTCGAAAGGCGTGCCCGCGGTTATGTGGCAGATGGGAATTTGTTAATATCCGGTTGTAATAAACTTGAAGCAAACTCTTCTAGAATACACCAACCGTGTGCGTAACCGTGAGTGTCTCTTTTCGGGGTTGATCGAGAGGAGAACACGGTTTCTGGGTTATGTTTGACGTAAGTAGGAGTTCAGGATCACTTCTTGATCATTACTATTTGACGACCGCTTGCTTTGTTTCTCTTCTCGCTCTTATTTGCGTATGTTAGCCACCATACATGCTTAGTCGCTGCCGCAACCTCACCACTGTACCCCCTTCCTTACCCATAAGCTGTGCTAGTCTTGATACCCATGGTAATGGGATTGCTGAGTCCTCGCGGCTCACAGATTACTACACCACCAGTTGCAGGTACAGGTTATGCGTTGATCATGACGCGAGAGCGGTGTTACTTGTTTTGGAGTTCTTCTTCTTCTCCGTCGATCTTGGGATAGGTTCCTGGTCGGCAGCCTGGGTTAGCAGGGTGGATGTCGTTTGAGTTTCTGTTTATGTTTCATCTGTAGTCGGATGGTGGTCTTGTATGTTGTATTGTTGTATTCACGTGACATTGTATGTATTGGTTGTATCCCCACTATTATGTAATGTTGATGTAATGATATCCACCTTGCAAAAGCGTCTTCAAGATGCGCTTCTATCCTTGGTGGGACCTTCGAGTTCCTTTAGGATAGAGTCGCATCTTGGGCATGACAAGTTGGTATCAGAGTCTCGACCGACCTTAGGAGCCCCCTTTGATTGATCGTGTAGTTTGGCCGATGTCGAGTCTAGAAAAAAAACTTTTTTTCGGAGTCTAGTTATAACGGAGAGTAGGATTTCTTTTTACTCCTCAACCCCCTTCGTCGCTCTGGTGAGAAATCTTGACGTAGGTGTTTTGAACTACTCCTCTTCCCCTTCAAATTTTTCTTTAGGATCACGCTGTTAGTTTTCGTTCGTTCTCCATCCTCTTTTCAATCCGGCGCATTTCTCTTCGAGTGGTTTCGATCCTCGTCATCCTTTGCAAGATCAATCGTAAGTTCTTCCTCCACAATGTTGTTTCCTTGTCCGAAGTTGTCCTTATTTTTCCCACCCACCCTCCCTTCTTCTTCTCGGAACCGGAGTCCGTAATCGAGTATCCATTCTTCTCGTGTGAAACCTTTGCATTCTTTCCTCATTTAATTCAATCGGTGCCTTTCTCGTCAAATTATTCGTCGATTCCCCATTCCAAGTTGCCTTTGTTTTTCCCGCCCTCCCACCCATTTTTATTCCCAGAGTCTGAGCCTCTATTCGAGCAATCTATTTCATTCGTGCGGAGTATCTTCAGTCTTTCCTCAATTGTCTCAACCGTTGAAGTCTCGTCTAATTCATCAATGTTCGTCTTGTTTTCTTTTCCGGTGGTTTCAATTCAATCTTTTTCGATGTTGATCATATTCCTGTCCTCGACTCAAGTGTTCCCCTTGCTCGTTCGCCTCTCGCCATTTTGTCATTCCGGAGTGATGAAGACATCTCAGAAGATTCGTGTTTGCATTCAATTATTTCGAGGTTGTCACCTCATTCAAATCTTTCAAGCGTTCCGGTGCATCATTTCTCATTCGGCAATCCTTTCCAACGGTATTTCTTTTCAGTGGGCCCAAACCCACATGTCTTTTCCCAGGATCTTACCTGACTCTTCTAATTTTCCCGGAGTTATTCTCAAATTCTTTTCGAAGTTTGACGTAAGTATGAATTTCATCAGTCAGATGCCTTTCCAAGATCGCTCTCAAATTCTTTCATGTTCGGGTCAATCTTTCCTCTTTTCATTCTCCCGGAGTATCTCAACAATTTTGATGGTGTTTCTCGTCGTTCCTCTCTCCTATCTAGTGCTCTCGACTTTGTTCATTTTCCCTCTGGTGTTCTTGTTTCACCTCTTCCATTTTTCCTTCCGTCTCGGTCCTAAGATCTCGGGACGAGATCTCTTGTTAGTAGAGGAGAGTTCTAACACCCCGGATTCGATGCGCCAGGTGTCCGCCAGTTATTCGACGTCTTTGTCATGTCATGTGCTTGCGTGTTGCACATTGCCATGTCATCATCTGCATTTCATATCATGTCATCATGTGCATCTCATGTTGCATACGTGTTTGTCTCATGCATCCGAGCATTTTTCCCGTTGTCCGTTTTTCAATCCGGCACTCCTATGTTCCCCGGCGCCCCCCTTGCCTCTTTTCGTGTGCGGGTGTTAAACGGTCTCGGAATGGATTGAGGTTTGACAAGCGGCCTTGGTATAGCACCGGTAGACCGCCTGTCAAGTTTCGGGCCATTTCGAGGTCGTTTGGTACTCCAACGGTTAACCGAGTAACCGCGAAAGCCTCTTTGGTGTGCAGCCCAACACCCCCTTCAAAGTGGCCCAAAACCCATCTAAGTTATCTCCATCCTCTCGGTCGTCAGATCACGATCGTGCGGGCGAAAACCGCACTCCATTTGGAGCCTCTCACCTCCTTCTACCTATAAATTTGTCCCCTCCCCCGAAATTGTGGACGAAACCCTAGCCTCCATCTTCCTCGCGCCGCCGGACATGTCCATCACGCGCCGGACAGGTCCAGCCTCCACCTCGCTCCGGCCAATCGCGGCCTGCCACGTCACCCCGCCGCCGCCGTCAGCCACTCCCACGCCGCCACCTCACCCGCGCGCCGCCTCTCTCTCTCCCCGCGCCCGCCGCGGCCTGCCAGGCCCGTCCCCGGCCCCCGCGGCCCGGCCGCCGCCGTCGCCCCGCGGCACGGAGCTCGCCGCCCGCCGCCTTCTCCTCCCGTCGGCGACCCCGCACTCCCCGCCGCCGCTGCCTCGCGCGCCCCGCGCGCCTCTGCCGGCCGCCGTCGCCCGCTCCGCCACCGGCGCCGCCACCCGACCTCGACCCTCGCCTCCACCTCGCCGGATCCGGCCTCCCCGGCCCCGGATCCGCCGCCCCCGACTCCTCTCCGGCAAGGATCCGGCCACCGCGTCCATGAACTCCGGCGAGGTCCGGTGGATAGGGACGAGATCCACCGGTCCCTCCATCCAAACACGCCCCCGTCGCCCCCGGATCCCTCCGTCCCGTACGGCTCCGTCCCGATTTCGCGGGGTGAGAAATCTGCTAAGTCCCTGAGATCCATTATTTTGGTGCCCTGTTTGACCTGCCATAACTCCATGTGTGCTGCTCCGTTTCATGCATATAATATATTAAATGTTTATCATGAGATACTCTACATTTTGTTCCATTACGCCATGTTCATTTGAGGTTCTCTTGATGCCCTAATCATCGTTGAAAAACTGCTATATGATGTTAACTGCTGCCTGTTATCAAAACATGCATGTTTGTCATTTTTGCCATGATTGATGTGTGCATCCTTCGAACTTGAGACCTACATGTGTTTGGAACTATGCCATGCCATCTTTACAGGGGTGTATGCCATGTATTTTTGTGATCTATGTGGTGACTAGAACAAGCATGCAACCTAGTCTTCGTGATGTTGCTGATTTCAGCCTTGTTCTGCTGTTATTGTGATGCTATGTATTCATGTTGCTACTGAGTGATCCATGCCTCTTTTGAGTATGTTCAGTAAGGATGTTTTGTTATATATGTCATGCTCTATCCATCAATGGCCTTTTTGGCAATTATGGAGTGCCATAGCATGACTCAATCTTACACTTCTTTTGCTATAAAAAGTTTCTGGCAGATTGTTTACATGTTATTCAATTTTGCCAAGGTTGTTGTAGTTTATCCATGCATGCTATGTTGTTTTCCTTGCCATTTATAGCTTCTATGCCATGTCTACTTGCTGGGTGTATGCTTGGTTTGTCATGCAATGCCTCGTAGTGAGTGAATCAAGCTCACCAACATGCCTACTTATCGTTCTTCCTGCCATGTGCTGTTATTTTCACGTCTGAAATCTGTAACGGAACTTGTTATGTTTACATGGGTGCCATCATATCTTCTGATCCCTTTTGGCTTATGGTCAGTAAGGGACTCTTGTTATATGCTTTGATTAGATTCATGCCATGCTCTAGGTTGACATGATAGCTTGCTGTAACCTATTGTTTTATAGCTCTAAACATTGCAACCTGATGTTATTTCTGCCATGTTCTGTGAATTCTGCAAAGTCCGTGAACCTGTTATTATTTGCAATATTGCCATGTCCTTTTGAGTATGTTCTAGTAGTTTCTGTAGATAGCTCAGTGTTAATGTTTTGTTATGCTTTACCTGTACATCATGTCCATGCCTTTTGTTATCATGTTATGGTGCTGTAGCATGTTGCTTTGGCGCTTGCAAGATGCCTACTTGCTGTTTTGGACAGATTGTTGTTATAACTTGTATAGGGCATATGTGTTGAACCGTTGCTCCGTTTTGAGCATGCTATATATGAAACTTGCTTAGTTTTGCATGTAGCTTCATATTATCATGTTGCATCCTTGTTTTGAGGTGTTTGCTTGATGTTTTTATGCATTTTGCATCAATGCAATGCTTAACTTGTTTTGCTCATATCTTCTAGGCCGTAGCTCCGAATCTAATGATCTTTATATGTAATTTGACTAGAATTTCGTGTAGATAATCGTGGTGCATCTTAACTTGCTGTTTAACAACTTGAACATAAGGTTTATTCAGATCTGGACCAATTTCGAAATTTGCATATGAGGACTTACCGGAATTGTTATATGTTGTTTCCGGCCTCATTTAAACTTGCTTTGATGTGTTGTTCTTGTATGCATCATCTCTTGCCATGAGTAGCTTCATGTAGCCTTGTCATGCATCATACTTGGTTGCGCATCATGCTTGTTCATGTGTGGTGTGTTTACCATGTTGTGTGTTTCTTCTCGCTAGTTCCCGTTTCGTTGCGATCGTGAGGATTTGTTCGTCTTCGTGGCTTCATCTTCTTCATGGACTCGCTCTTCTTCCTTGCAGGATTTCAGGCAAGATGACCGTCACCTTGGATCTCATTACTATCATTGCTATGCTAGTTGCTTCGTACTTTCGCTATGCCGCGTTACCTACCACTTGCTGCTCAAGCCTCCCAAATTGCCATGAACCTCTGACCTTTGTTACCCTTCCTAGCAAACCGTTGTTTGGCTATGTTACCGCTTTGCTCAGCCCCTCTTATAGCGTTGCTAGTTGCAGGTGAAGATGAAGATTGCTCCATGTTGGATTATGTTTATGTTGGGATATCACAATATCTCTTATATTATTAATGCATCTATATACTTGGTAAAGGGTGAAAGGATCGGCTTTATGCCTGGTGTTTTGTCCCACTCTTGCCGCCCTAGTTTCCGTCATATCGGTATTATGTTCCCGGATTTTGCGTCCCTAACGCGGTTGGGTGATTTATGGGACCCCCTTGACAGTTCGTTTTGAATAAGACTCCTCCAGCAAGGCCCAACCTTGGTTTTACCATTTGCCTCACCACCACCTATTTTTCCCTTGGGAGTAATTAACCCAAGGGTCATCTTTATTCAGCCCCCGGGCCAATGCTTGTCTAAGTGTTGGCCCAAACTAGAGCACCGTGCGGGACCATCCCTTGGCAACTTGGGTTACGTTGGTACGTGTACGCTTAGCTTATCCGGTGTTGCCCTGAGAACGAGATATGTGCAGCTCCTATCGGGATTGTCGGCGCATCGGGCGGTCTTGCTGGTCTTGTTTTACCATTGTCGAAATGTCTTGTAGCCGGGATTCCGAGACTGATCGGGTCTTCCCGGGGAGAAGGAATATCCTTCGTTGATCGCGAGAGCTTATCATGGGCTAAGTTGGGACACCCCTGCAGGGTTTGAACTTTCGAAAGCCGTGCCCGCGGTTATGTGGCAGATGAGAATTTGTTAATATCCGGTTGTAGTAAACTTGAAGCAAACTCTTCTAAAATACACCAACCGTGTGCGTAACCGTGAGTGTCTCTTTTCGGGGTTGATCGAGAGGAGAACACGGTTTCTGGGTTATGTTTGACGTAAGTAGGAGTTCAGGATCACTTCTTGATCATTACTAGTTGACGACCGCTTGCTTTGCTTCTCTTCTCGCTCTTATTTGCGTATGTTGGCCACCATACATGCTTAGTCGCTGCTGCAACCTCACCACTGTACCCCCTTCCTTACCCATAAGCTGTGCTAGTCTTGATACCCATGGTAATGGGATTGCTGAGTCCTCGTGGCTCACAGATTACTACACCACCAGTTGCAGGTACAGGTTATGCGTTGATCATGACGCGAGAGCGGTGTTACTTGTTTTGGAGTTCTTCTTCTTCTCCGTCGATCTTGGGATAGGTTCCTGGTCGGCAGCCTGGGCTAGCAGGGTGGATGTCGTTTGAGTTTCTGTTTATGTTTCATCTGTAGTCGGATGGTGATCTTGTATGTTGTATTGTTGTATTCACGTGACATTGTATGTATTGGTTGTATCCCCACTATTATGTAATGTTGATGTAATGATATCCACCTTGCAAAAGCGTCTTCAAGATGCACTTCTATCCTTGGTGGGACCTTCGAGTTCCTTTAGGATAGGGTCGCATCTTGGGCGTGACAGCACCGAGGAGGCGTTTCGAGGCGCTGCGCTGGCGCGGGCGAGGGCAGGCAGGAAGGTGGCGTGGCGAGCTCGGCGTTGTCGCAGTGTCCCTCCTCTGCCTACTGGCAGAGGTAGGTGATGATTGGCACGGGTCAGATGGGCCGAGCCAGCCAGGTAAGTGGCCTCTAGCCTTTCTCTCTCTCTCTTTTCTAATTTGTTTTCTGTTTTCTATTTTTCTGCAATAGTTGGGCTTTATAAAAAATGCTAAAGCATTTACAAAAATCCTGAAAATATATGTGGGCTCTGTTTGGAATATTTCCAACAACCCTCACTTAAGTTCAGAATTATTTGGCCATTTAAAATATGCTATAGCATTTAAACGTCCAAATGCAAATAACTAATGATTTATTCCAGTGACCTTAGGTGTCCTAGAGAAATGTGAACCAATTTTGGCAGAGGTTCTAGACCAAGACAAAATTGATGAACATTTTTTAAGGTCATTTCAGGTTCATTGAGAAAATTATTTAGTAACCCTAGTTGGTTTAGTTGGTGCTGGGGGGTTAGTTCATCCCCATTTCAGGTTTCTGGGAAAAATTTAGACATGATGCATCACTCTAATGCAACACTGATTAGAGCTGTGACACGCGTCCTGCGCGTCCATGGGAGCGCAACGAGCGTGCGACGACGAACCGGCCGGGGTGAGCGCCAGAGTGGCGGTGCGGCCGTCCCGCCGCACCGAGGGGTGCAGCAACGATGCTTGCTGCTCGTTCCCCACCGGGCCGGTGGCAGCGTTGGTGGTAGGCGACGGGGAACAACGGGGAGGCCCGCCGATGGGAGCCGTCTGGGCGACTCGGGCGGCGAGGGCAGCCCTGCGCTCAACGGGGGCTCGGCGGGCGTCCGACATGGATGCGACGAAGCGATGGGACGCGGATCTACGGAAGGAAAGCTCCGGCGCACCCCTACCTGGCACGACAAATGTCGGATCACGGGTTCCCGTAAAACCCTCAAGGTTTGAACACTGGGGTGCACACGAAGATCTCTCCCCACTAATCACGCCCTCACACACTCCGCGATCTCTAAGCTAGGCTCGATGAACTCGCACACAAAGGACACAAGATTTATACTGGTTCATGCCACCGTTGCGGTGTAATACCCTACTCCAGTGTGGTGGTGGTGGATTGCCTCTTGGGCTGATGATGAACAGTACATGGGAAGAACAACCTCCTGAGGAGAGGTGTTCTTGTGCTTGGTGTGTGGCTAAGGATCAGCTCAAGATGATTTGAGGATCCCTCTGAATGAGTTGCCTCCTACGGTGGTGGCTAGTCCTATTTATAGAGGCCCTGGTCCTCTCCCCAAATATTGAGCGGGCAGGGATGCCACAATGGCCAAATTCGAAGGGAGACAACTAGTACAAGTTATCCTGACTAAAGGTGGTCTTCGCCTGCCAAAGGTTCTGGTGGTGACGCCGCCTTGGGCTCCACGGTATGGAAACCTTTGCTTGACGCCTCGGTACTCCTCGCCTGCGCTTGCCTCCTTAGCAACAAAGAGGAAGCAAGGACACTACGCCCGCTGGCGCCCGCCTGGCCTTGGTCATCATGGCTCACGTCATGGGAACCTCGCGAGGTTTGCCTTGCCTTTATCTCTCCGCCCCTCGCGAGCTAGCCTGGTGAGGCTGCTCCCGAGGAGGTCTTGTGTTGTCCGCCTCGCGAGGCTTGGCCCCTCGCAAGGGTCTCGAATGCTTGTTGGTGAAGATGGGCCGTACGGGCCCGCTCGCAGCGCCATGCTGTGGGCCGCAGGCAGGCAAGTCTGGGGACCCCCGTTCCCAGAATGCCGACAGGTAACTTACCAGAAGGGTCAAAGAAGGTCGTTATGCCACTGAGGTTTTCTGTAAGTTTTTTCAAAACCTTTTTTACCCTCATCTTGTTTGTAGAACTTTTGTTGACCAATTGAGGGAGTCCTTTCATCTAATAAGGAGTTTGAGGCATGCTTATAATCTTGGCAGATCAATTTACAACAAGGGATCCACAATTTGAATGAGATAAACAAGAAGTTTGATTACAAGAATGATCGAGTGTGAGTACAACGGGATATTTCACCCAAACTGCGAGTGTCGTGTTCTCCACAGGGACTAGACGATCAACAATGATGCTCGACTAAAGCTAGGTAATACAATTCAGATTATGAATGCCAGAAAATAAACCTAAGCTATCTAAGACAGCTCCGGAAAATCAACGACAAAGTAAATGAAAAGAAGCAAAGGGAGGTTCAGATTATACTCTCGGTCTTTTTGGTATTTTCATATTATTTTAGAAACTGAAAGGCTAACATCAGTGACAAGGGAACTCAAAAGACATGGACAAATATATCTAGCAAGTGTATGAAAGAGGGAAGAAACAAAATTACTGGACAGAAAACAGATTATTTAAATCACAAGCACACTCACATATACTTATGTAGCAAAGGTACTTGAGGTAACATATGAACTGAAATTAAACAAGTTCACTGGAAAATCGCAAGCATAAATGCCACTGGTACATAGCTAGCACAGAGACTAACAACTGAACATCAATTAGACTATAGCAAAGTTACTAGTACAGACAGATTACAGTAGATGTCAAGAAACATACACATAGGGGATCACACACATGTACTAGAAGATTACTATATCACAGGGCATATCACACATACTAAATATTATCACAGGGCGTCTCACTTGACAAAGAGCACAAGGGCTGAACATCAAACAAATAGAAAATTAACTAGTACAGAGAACTAACTTGGAAAGCAAAATCACATAGACCAAATATTAAACGTGCACTATAGCTGCAAGTACGAAACGGAACTAAAATCTGAACCTTACAAAGTACTACATATCTTAATTTTACAGAAATTAGGTGTTCAGAACAATACACAAGGTCACCTAGCAGTTTTCAGAATTTTGCAAAGTAAAGAGAGAAGAGAAGCAGCTGCAGTTTGGGTTCAGAGAAGTACAGGATCAGCAACAAGTAAAGAACAGCAGCAGGTTGTTTTCTTCAGTAAAGGAACACCAGCAAGGAAAGCTAATAGGAGCAGCGTGGGGATTGGAGAAGAAGCAGCAGCAGGAGGTTGAGAGAGCAGCAACAGAGACGTGGAGAAAGGGAGTAGCAGCAGCGTGATGAGGGGAGGAACAGCAGCGGTGAGAGATCAGCAAGGGGCGCAGTAGAAGAAGAGCAGCAGCAAAGGGGATTGAAGGAGGAGGAGCAGCGGGGCAAGGGAAACAAGAGGAACAGCAGGGGCGCATAGGAAGAAGAGGGGCAGCAGGGTCGAAGAAAAAGAGAGGAGGAGCGAGGTGGATGGAGTGGCGCGGCAGCGCTGATGGATGGGAGTGCTGTGGCGATGGTAGTGTCTTGCGGGGCTGATGGATGGAAGGCGCGCCACCACGCCGGCCTGGCCGTGGCGGCGGCCGGAGGTGCAGAAGGAGGGGTGAGGGAGAGAGATGGAGATATGCCAGGCCCGATTCGGGAATGGAGCAGCGCTAGGGATTTTGATCCCCTCCGTGCTTTGTCTTTTTTTACTTTGGCCCTCCTCCTTTCTTCTTTCTTCCCAAGTAGATCCCCTCTTCTTTAACTTGTCCCCTGGAGCATCATTTCTTCACACACAAGTCCCTCTGTCTTTCTTCTTTCTTTTCACTTGACTGGTTCTCTTAACCACTAGTCCGGATCTTGAAGTTTATAGTGCCTTTGCGCACTTTTCTGCAAAAGAAACAAATGACTAGTAAATGATTCTTTATATGATTATCATTCACAAATTCAACAATTCATAGCAAGAAATGAATGAATAAAACTCAATAAACCACATATTTGATTGCCAAAAGATGTATGTGAAATGTGTTGATCAAAGAACCGTCTCGACAAGCAAGACTTGGTGAGTGCCGTGCCCACATGATCCATCTCTTTAGTTGGCACCCATAGCATGTTCAGTTGCACATGACACATCTGTTAGTTGGAAAATACTTTGTTGCAACCTGTTTTTAACTTCACCATTTCTTCCTTGGTTTTCTTTACCTACAGCGTGTATCTGCGTCTGAACCGTTCACGTGTGCAGGTCATGCTGCCAGTGCTTGAGTGCGTTGATATAAATGATAAGGAGGGAGGGAGGCATTATTGGGTCTTCAATGTCAACTTGAGGGACAGCGTTTCAAAGTTCTTGATTCAAGCACGAAGCTGGACAACATTGAGCTGATGAACACTGCATCTACCATCGCGGGGGCAGTACGCCAACTATGAAGGAAGCATTACCCAAAGTTCAGCATCGAGCACTTCCATATTATTGACATTGACGTACCGAAGCAGCATGACAAGTAAGACAAGAAGCATGGCATTCTTCTCAAATTTTTACCATCAATCTGTAGTTTTTAAAATTTTCTGCATGTACAATCTATAGTTGTTTAAGACACACAACTAGTTTGCAATCTGTTTTTCATTTTTATGTTTTTCTCATGGATTATCTAGTCAGTTGCTCAATGGATCATCAATAGTTGCACAGTGTCACATAATTAGTTCACAATGGCACATAAGTAGTTGCACAATGGCACATAAGTAGTTGCATAGTTCCACAGAGTACATTATCTTTTTTTGTTTTAAATTTCTGTGAGAAATTTTCTTTTTCGCCCACTGCAACAATGTGTGTGGGTTGTTCGCGCTGCTTAACGCCACTGAGTGGAAAGGTAGCCAACTGCCCAACTATGAACCCAAGGAAGTACTCAACATCAGGAAGAAGCTGGCATATGTTTGGGTCACCAGCCCGCACAACTCCGCCCCATGGAGGATGTTGCTCAGATACGATAAGGACTAGGTCAGTACTCTTTTTATTCTCTGCCCCATGGAGGAAGTTGCTGGTTTGCACAATTTTTTAGCAGATTTTGTAGTTGCACACTAGTATTAATTCCGCTTGCAACTCAATGTCATCACTTTTGTTGACACATTAGGAGCATTGGACATACAATTGTTCAACAACTAAATATTTAACCATTTGCCAACAAAGGCACAAATAGTAATCATTTTTACACACTGCATGAATCAAGGAAAACAAATTAGAGAAGATAAAGCATAGATGCTGAATGTGTCCACTTGGTCCCAACATTGCTCAAAAACCATCATTCTTTTCCTTTTTGTCAGAAAGATACAAACGATGCAAGAGAATCACAGCAGCCTGAGTGGACACACACCAGCAGTGTGCTCTGTAGATTGGCAGTGGCTGCATTTTTTCTTCTTCTTTGGGTGTAGCTCCAGCGCCGATTTGTACCGTCGAATCTTCGCCCTACCCTTTGTAGTAGACCTTGGAGGATCTCTGGGCACAAAATCATTAGAAGCTTGTGCAGGGGATGCAGCCTCCAACGGGGCAGTAGGACAAGTGTGCATGGGCGTTGGACCATCATGAGGTTGTGTTCGATCACCTGTGGAATAATCATATAAAAAGTTTAGTATTTATTTTTGCGCAACCAGGACTGATGTTCTCTGCAACCACACATCCCATGTTGTGCAACTAACTGGTTGTTGTGTGCAAGTTAAGTTAAAAAAACTGTAGTAGCACGACCCGTCATGGCACTTGGATGGTAATCACCTATAGCCAGAATAGGAAAAACAAGTTAGTTTTTTTATCTTGATGTTCGAACGAACACAACGCGGGCAACTGGGTAGCCTGTTCTGTGCAACTGGGCACCATGATGTGTGCAACTGAAGTTGCACACCTAGTTGCATGGGGATTTGGGGCAGGTAATTACCTGGGTGGTGAGCCCCCTGAGTACTCCCTGTAGGGCCATTGGGAGGAGCACGCGGGGCACTGCTTGTTGGGGCAGGCAGGGGAGGAGGTGGCGGAACATGCCGTGTAGGGCCTGGAGGTGGAGGAGGTCCTTGAGGGTTGCCATCACCTATAGCCAGAACAGGAAAAACAAGTTAGTTGTTTGTCTTGATGCTCGAACTAACATAGCGTGCGAACTGGGTAGCCTGTTCTGTGCAACTGGGCACCATGATGTGTGCAACTGAAGTTACACACCTAGTTAGATGGGGAATTGGGGACGGTAATTACCTGGATGATGTGCCCCATGAGTACTGCCTGTAGAGCCATTGGGAGGAGCACGCGGGGCACTTCTTGTTGGGCCAGGCAGGGGAGGAGGTGGCGGAGCATGCCGTGTAGGGCCTGGAGGTGGAGGAGGTCCTCGAGGGTTGCCATCATCTGATGGCCCTCGTAGAAGCAGCCGGTTTTTTCCTTTTCTTGGACTTGTTCAGGTGGCAAATCTCGGTATGTGCTCCGCGCATATGCTTGTATACAATTTCCTGTGCTCCATCTGAGCCACTTGCAAACTTGGCTAGTTTCTGAAAATCATATATCATGTTTCTCTCCCTTATCTGCTTCTTTGATTGAGGAGGCATTTCATCTGGTTGCTCATACCCGGTCCCTGGCGCACTAGGGACAGTAGTAGGTGTCCACCGTCTTAGCATGTACCTTTCCGGGATGACATCAACTCCAAGATGGGTGAACACCTTGAGGATGAGGCAACATAGCATGCCGTCCTTGTTCATTTTGCAGCACTCACACAAATAGGAACCCTCCCCCACCCTTGCCTGCACCAAGTAGTTTCGAGAACCATATTTGGCAACAAATTCGTGGTTCGGTCTGAGCTCAAAAAGGTCAGCACCAACTTGGAATGCATTATAACGTCCAATCAACTCAAACTCTTCTCTGAACTTGCGGTAAAGGTCCCTAGTGTAGGTTTCGTAAGCTTGCCTCTCTATTGGGAAGTTGGACCATAGCTCAATCTCAAGGTTTTCTGTCCTGTAACCATTGCAGCCTTCCTTGGCAAGGATGTGGTTCTGAATTTTTTCATATTGCTTGATGAAGTTCAACATTGAGTTGTGTGGGTTCACATATCTTTTTAGGACGGCGTTGAACCCCTTACTACACTGTGTAGACTGCAGGAAGAGGAAGAACCTGTGTTCAAAGTAGCACGGCACCCAAGTTGACCTGTATTCGTACAACTTCTCAAAGTGTGAGTGTGTCATAGCCTCATACTTCATCATTAACCCAGCCCGATTCTGCTCAAACTCGTCTACAGTGAAGTTGAAGTCAACACAGTAGTTGAAATCATCAGAGAGCCCTGGATTCCGGCACAACAGCCAACCAACTTTTTCTTGAGCCTTTTTCATGATGTGCCATCGACAACAGCGAAGCACTGTGGTTGGAAAGATGCTCTATATTGACTGCCTCATTGCACCATGCTGATCGGTTATGAAGTTGTCAGGAGGTTTGCCATCCATAGCCTATGAGAATGCTCAAAAGACCCAATCAAAGATCAATGCCAACTCCTGCCTCACAAATGCGCAACCCAGCATGAAAGATTGGCCATGTCGGTTTATTCCGATGAAAGGCGCGAACAACATATTTTACATGTTGGTCATGTAGGTGGTGTCAAACGATATGCAATCATGGTACACCTCTGCATAAGCTTTTTGAGATGAGCCATCCACCCAAAATATGTTGACAACTCTGTCCTCTTCATCATATTTTACCTTATAGAAGAAGTCTGGATCGGTTTTTTGTATATCCTTGAAGTGCGCAATTTTCTCAATCATGTCACCTTCCTTTGTGTCATCTCTACAGAAACTTGTACAGAGATTTGTTATTGCCTTTGGTTCGAACTACACCATCATCTCAGATCCATAGAACTCTGCCATTACATGCATCATACGTCCTGCATAATACAAAAAGAAACAATATATCTTTTTTTAGTCACACAAGCGCACATATCCAGCTGCACATTAATATGACATGTGTTGGCACAGAAGATAGTTGCAGGAAATGGACAACCAGCTGCACCTTTTAAAAAACACTTTCATTTTTTGCACACAGGACATTATGTAGTTGCATAGTGAAGGTAATCTAGTTGCACAAGACATTATGTAGTTGCACAGTGAAGGTAATCCAGTTGCACACCAGCACCATAACAGTTGCACACTGGACTGCCTAGAGGGAAACTTAATTTTGTAAGGGATATAGAAACACACATGTAGTCAAGTTGCAGTTGTACAAGATGCGCAAAAACTCCTTTTCATCAGGAGAGGTGCCTTGGTGGGATCTCAAGTATTTGGACAACGAAGGTTTGTTCACCAGCGGATGACTGTGGTCACGAACAAAGTGCATCACCTGCCATCACCCATCTATCAGCTTCACCAACATTTTTGCCTTGCATTGAGTCTGCTTTATTGTCTCGCATTTATGCTTCTTATTTTTCTTACTAGTACCAGCCTCCTCTTCAGCAAATATTGGAGATTCATCTTCCATCTCCTCATAACTATCAATAGGTTTTGGATCTTGTATAGGGTCCAGGACAGGAGGAGCCTCAGCTCCTCCATCATCAGCTTTTGGCTTCTTGTACTTGTTGCAGCAAAACTGTTGTTTTACCAATACATTTGTGTGAGCTTTCCGCCTAGAGGTGTTCATTTTGACAGAGAAACCCATCCGTAGGGCGTAGCTATTGTAGTGATCCTTAGCAATTTGAAGGCTGTCAAACCTCATGCCGACATAGGGTTCCATTGGCTGAGAACCAGCCTCATCATCTCCTTCTTCTCCTTGCACAGCACAGTACTAGGAAAATGCTTATAGATAGAAGTTTACCAGTAACGTTTGTTTATAACCCCACGCTTCTAGTAGATAGTAGTAGCACTGGATATAAAGAGCGCTATTGGTATCGGTTAGCAGCAACGCTTGTTACCTAGCCCCATGCTACTGCTAAGTGTAACACACCACACCCCCTGGTCAAAAAATAGCAGCAGCGCATGTCGTCCAACCTCCGCTCCTGCTAGTTTAGGATCTATAGCGCCTATTTATCTAAGCGCGCTACTGCTAATTTTTCTATGTATAAAATTTTACCAGTAGCATGTGTTTCTGGCCCGCGCTATAAGTAGTGCAACACTAGGCGTAGATATTTTGCAAGCTGCCATAGCAGTAGCGCGTATAGGTGACCCGGGCTACTGCTATGCCTACCAGCCACCTACCACCTTTCGCCTTCTTCCTCCCCTCTCTTCTTCCCCCTTCCTTTCTTCCCCTTTCCATGCATCTTGCTTGTTCCTTTCAATGCTCCCCCTCCACCACCCCTCCATTAGAGCCCTCCCTCCCCCTCTTCTTTGCCCCTCCACCACCCCTCCATTAGAGCCCCCTCCCTCCCCCTCTTCTTTGCCCTCCACCACCCCCCTTTTCTTTGTGCCCTCCACTACCACCCCCTCCATTAATGCCCTCCCTCCCCCTCTTCTTTGCCCTCCCCCCTTCCATTAATGACTTCCCTCTTCTCTCCCTCTCCTCTCCCACTATCTCCCTAGCTAGCTAGCTCTCTCTCTCTCTCTAGCTAGCTAGCTAGTTAGAGCTATATATCTAGAGCTACTAGGTAATTAAGAAGAAAGGTGCTCGATATCCCTCTCGACACATAGGTGAGCAAAAAAAGGTGTTTGGGTGCATAGGACCGAAACTATATATATGGGCGATATGAGAATATATATACCGAATTGTGTGTGGCATAATTTGAGTTGCCTACATTGTGTATTAGATGAAATAATGTGGGTGACATGAGTTGCCTATGTTTTGCCGAAATGTCGATTCAATTCCGTTTTGGCGAATTTCGAGCGAACTCAATATGTCCTATGTTTAGGGAAGGTCATGCCGAATTTTTGTATGAATTTGATCCTTGCATGCATATATACGTGGTTATAATATTTTCTCCGCGCGCAGGTGATCCTGAAGGTCAATGGAAGGATGGTGGAAAGATACTGGCAATCCTCTATGGACGACATGTATGAAAAAAGACTGAAGGATGTTTTATGTCCGTGTCAAAAATGCAAAGGAATAGTCAGGCTCAACCCCTTTGAGGGTGGCACATTCAAGGCGCACCTACTCATACATGGTTTCATGCATGGCCATACTGGGTGGATGTGAAGATGATGATGATGAGGATGTCGATGGGGCAGGAAATAACGACATGGGGCCACCAGACGAAGAGATGACCGATTATGTGCCTGAAGAGGAAGACGGCCTCGGAAATGTCGATGGCGAAGAGGTAGTTCAAGGTGGAGAAGACACAGACATGCCACTGTCTTCGTCGCTACTAAGTTCAGCCATGCGGGACCCGCATGTTCGAGACCTGCTTCACAAGAAGACGACTAGCGATAGAGCTGCTTCTAGAGAGGAGGCCAAACTGGCGCAACTGGAGGTAGACTCGATGACTCCTTTGTATGATGGTTGCAATCCTGAGGTGACCCACTTGAGTTTCACACTAGAACTTCTAAAGACGAAGGCAAAAAACAAATGGACAGATACAAGCCTGGATGAGCTTCTGAAGTATCTAAAGAAGGTTCTCCCCGCGGGATGACTTTGTCCTACTAGTGTCGAGGAGGCAAAGAAAATCGTGTGCCCTCTTGATCTGCCACACATTAGATATCACACATGCATCAATGATTGCATCATATATCAGAACGAGCATGCGTAAAAAACCATCTGTCCAAAGTGCAATGCTTCACGATATAAAAAGGCCGGAAAGAAAGCTCCACAGAAAGTTGTATGGTACTTTCCGATCACTCCGCGTCTACAGTGGTATTTCGTAGATACTAAGGAAGCAAAACTTATGCGCTGGCACGCGGAGAGGGTGAAGCCAGATGATGAAGATGATCCGAAGCTGAGACACCTCGCAGATGCTAGCCACTGGAGAGCATTAAATGCTGAATTTGATTTTTCGCAAATGATCCAAGGAACATCGTGCTTGGCGCTAGTAGTGATGACATGAATCCATTTGGCAACCAGAAAACTAATCATAGCACATGGCCCGTGTTTGTATGGATGTACAACCTCCCCCTGGTTGTGCATGAAGGAAAAATACATACACATGACTATGTTTATTCAAGGGCCGAGACAACCGGGAAATGATATAAATCTGTATCTCGGGTTACAGAAAGAGGAGCTACAGACCTTATGGACAACGCCGACCAAGACATGGGATGAAAGCAAAGGAGAGTATTTCCACATGAGAGCCGCGCTAAACACGATGGTGTAGGACTATCTCGGTTACGGCTATCTCTCCGGCTAGGTGTGCCATGGATATTGCGGATGCACGAGGTGCATGGATGATACAACTTCTCTGCAGCTATCGAAAGATGGCGGGTCTTCGAAAATCATGTACATGGGACATCGAAGATGGCTCGAGAAGGATGACCCGTGGAGAAAGCGTGGAGATCTATTCAATGGTAAGGCTGAGCATCGAGGTCCTCCACGTAAGCGTAGCGGTGCAAAAATATATAAGTTATTGAAGAACTGGGAAGAGTTCCCCTCGTCGGGAAAGACAAAGAAAAATGCGCCGGAGCCCCTGCTGAAGGTATGGAAGACGAGATCTGTTTTCTGGAACTTGGAATACTGGCCCATACTCGACATGCCTCATAGCCTTGATCAAATGCATATCACAAAAGATATCCTTAAGAGTTTGCTTGGAACATTGATGAACATGCCGAAGAGGACCAAGGATGGACGAAGGCAAGAAAAGACTTGGAATTTTTGAATATCAGGAAAGATCTCCAAATTCCCGGTAAAAGGTCGTCAGAGGAGACCGAGACGGATACGAAGACGGAAGATAGGGGCAAAAAAAGTAAACAAGAAGGAAGAACAATATTGCCCCCCCTCTTGCTTCACCTTAGATCTGAAGGAGGTCAAGCAATTGTTCAAGTGCCTTGCCGGAATCAAAGTTAGTTTTGGATACTGTGGGAAGATAAGCAAATATCTGGACACTAAGAAAAAAAGGTTCAGTGGGATGAAGTCTCACGACTGTCATGTGATGATGGCGCAGTTACTCCCGGTCGCACTTAGAGGGATTATGGACACACATGTGCGTGAGACACTTACTGACCTATGCCACTTTTTTGATGCTATCTCTCGAAAGTCGATCAGTGTGAAGCAACTCCGTAGGCTACATGAAGATATCGTTGTCATACTGAATGAGCTAGAGATGTACTTCCCGCCCGCATTCTTTGATGTCATGGTGCATCTATGTGTCCACATCATGGACGACATCATCGACCTAGGGCCGACATTCCTGCACAGCATGATGCCGTTCGAGAGGATGAATGGCGTCATCAAAGGATTCATTCGTAACATGTCCCGTCCAGATGGAAGCATAGCCAAGGGATATCTGACCAAAGAGTGCATCTCTTTCTGTGAGAGTTATCTAGTAGGCACCGGAGACCCTGTTGTTGGTTTGCCCGTCAACAGGCACTGTGGAAGGCTCAAAGGCGAAGGTCACACCAACGGTCATAGGGATGTGAATGTGTTACGCTCGGGCCAACAAATCAACCTTGACATGGAAAACTTAGTAGTGCTACAACACCTAGATGTGCTAGAATATTTTGTGACACTGCACAAAGAGACCATCGCAAAGATGTACCGTGACCGTGGGGTGCACAGGACGAACGCTGAAGTTATTAGAGAGCACAACTCCACTTTCTTGCGTTGGTTCAAAGAGGGAGTTCTGGCTAATCCCTCAGAAGAGGGTTGTCCGAATGGAACGCTCATATACGCCTTAGCACATGGCCCCTCGACCAGCCTCGCGACTTATCAAGCATACGATATCAACGGATACACGTTCTACACGGAGGAGAAAGATATAAACAGTGATGACCAAAACTCAGGGGTGACGATGGAAGACATGACCGGGAATGTAATTGAAAGATATTACGAAAGGGTCAAAGAGATATGGGATCTTAAATACTCTGGATTGCATAGCACGACGATGTTCTGTGTCAAATGGGCTAAGAATGTACAGAGAGAAAACCACATTTCACTACCATGTGCATACCCGACTCCGATAGCGGTACCGTGAACGCCATCGCCAAAAATGAGCCATGGGTACACGCTAAACATGTGACACAATGTTTCTTCATAACTGATCCGATCAATCCCAGCCGTGTTGTCGTGAGAAGAAGCAAAAGGAGCATCGCCAGAATGGATGGAGTCGCCAACGAGGAAGACTATGACCAGTACGGTGATCCGATGAGGGAAGATGATGCTGGTGATGATGAAACATACGTCAAAAGGAGAATGAAGTCTACATTACCTAAGAAAGATGATAATCCATGGACAAGGAAAAGTCACGACCATGTGCTCAATTATTCGACAACGAACAAAAGAGGGAAGAAGATCAGTCTAAAGCTTCGTCGTCTCCCAAGCTGACAAACTAATCCAAAAAGTTTGTGTGTGTCTAGCTATTTTGTATACCGCCGATAGCGGTCAAATGATGCAATATATATTATACTAATTATTATCTGGAGGGTAACATTGGTATTGCTCCAACGATAGACCAAATTAAAGGAAGGAAAGTGCAAAAGAAAGATAAGAAAAAGAAAAGTGCAAATGAAAGAAAAAGAAAAAGAAAAAGAAAGGAAGTTTTTCAAAATAAAATGAAAGAAAAAGAAAAAGGAACTAATAAGTTGTGGAAAATGAAATGCAAGAAAAATAAAAAAAGAAAGGAAGGAAGTTAGTGGAATATGAAAACGCAAAAGAAAAAGAAAAGTGCAAATGAAAAAGAAAAAGAATAATATAAATAAAAAGAGAAATAAAAATAAAATAAAAAGGAAGGAAGTTTGCGGAATATGAAAAAGAAAAAGAAAAAGAAAAAGGAAATAAGAAAAAAAGTTAGCAGTAGCGCGTTTTGGCCTGGGCAGCGCTATAGCCAAGGAAAAGAAAAAGAAAAAAAAGAAAAAAAGGTTAGCAGTAGCGCGTTTTGGCCTGGGCAGCGCTATAGCTAAGGAAAAGAAAAAAAAGAAAAAGGAGAGTTAGCAGGCGCGTTTTGGCTAGGACAGCGCTACAACTAACTTAGCTATAGCGCGTTTTGCCAACACGCGCTATAGCTAAGTTGCCTACATCACTGGTCCGCTAGCTCCTATCCCTTTCCTTTCTTTCACTCTTTCGCTCGATCCCCTTTCTTTGACCTCGATCTTCCACGCCACCACCGACGCCCGCACCCGCCCACGCTGCCGACGCGCGCACCCGCCCACGCCACTGCCGACGCCCGCACCTTCCCACGCCGCCAACGACGTGCGCCGCACCCGACCCCGACGCCGGCCACTGGCCACCCCGACGCTCCCTCCCCCCGTGCTGCCCCCTGCCCTAGGTGCAGCCCTGGCCCGGCCCCTCCCCCCGTGCCGCCCCTCCGCCGTACAGTCTCTCTCTCTCTGACCAAATTTGGTCTCTCTATAGATCGACGAGGAGGAGAAGGACCCCCTCTGCCCCGATGACCCCGACGCCACCCCCTTAGCCCCGGCGAGCCCTGACCCCAACGCCACCCCCTCAGCCCCGGCGACCCTGACCCCGACGCGCGGTGAGCCACCCCCTCCTTTCCTGTTGTTCTTTAGTTAGGGCCAATTTTTTATGTAGGGTGTCCAAATTGAGTTCATGAGCAGTAGCATTTGTTAGCTTATGTTGTTGTCCATTTGAAGTTTTTTAAATTTGTAGTTGATGTCCATTTGTAGTTCATGAGGCAAAAAAATTAAATGAAAATGAAATCGAGGATTTTTAAATATTCAGAAAATGGAGTAGTATATGCCACTCTAGCTAGCTAGCATCATTGCAAAAAACAATGCTCAAAAAATAAAAATGAAGTGTTCATGGGTTCAGCAATCAGACTATGTAAAATAATATTCAGAAAGTGGAGTTACCCACTTGAAGTTACTGTCGTTACTCACTTGGAGTAAAAATTTAGAAAATAATTTGCTGAGTATTTTTACTGTTTGCAGCAAACAAAAAATATCTTGGAAAGTGTCATGTTTGCAGCAAACTTGGAACTGAAAATATGCGGTGATCAATTTTGCATTTTTCTGCCACTGAAGATTAGTGGGAACTGAAGATTGTTTTTTGTATTAAGCCACAAGTAGTTGTATTGGAAGAAAGTAGTTGGCAGAAAGTATTGTTAGTGAAAATATGTGGTGATCAATTTTGCATTTCTGTAACTAGTCCATTACAGTAGTCTGCAATTTTATTTGAATGCAATGTTGATGGACACAGTAGCAAGTTTATGAAATGAAATGAAATGTTGTCCATTGGAGTCCATTTGGAGTTGCTCCAATGCTTGTGAGACGCTCTATATGTGACCTATGTTTTGCTGGTTGCGAGTGACCTATGTTTTGCCGGAAATGTTGATTCATTTCCATTTCGGCAAATTTCAGGCGCTCTATATGTGCAATTTCTAGCAAAGGTCATGCCAAACTTTTCCGTGAACTAGAAAGTTGGACATATCGAGTGCTCGAGATTTGTTGCGACCGGAATGAAACGACATTTCCGGCAAAATAAAGGTCACTTTTTTTCATTATTCACTTTATTATATAAAGCTCGATAATTAAATGACTACGACATTGAACCCTAGGAAACATGACCGACACCGATGAGGCTAGAGGTTCTCAGTCCCAATTAGGTCGAGCACAGGCCTTCCTCCACTTTCTGGCGGACCAGGAGAGACAGCAAGCTGGGTGTCATGACCCCCTTGTCATGACGGATGACGACGGTGGTGGCGCCGGCGCCGACACTAATGCCACCAACGACACCGGCACTGAGACTGGCGCTGATGATGTTCCTAACTACAGCATGGAAGGTGGGACCTCCAAAGCCAGTGAGGGAAAGAAGGAAAAGAGGACACGACGCCGAAATGAGCTCGGCACCGGAAGACTGGTGGTCACGGCGGTGCACCCTGGCGAGTTCGAGCCAATAGAACCGCGGGTAGTGGCAGCGTGTTATGACAACCAACTAGCATGCATCCTACGGGATACAGCTAACATCAACACCATGAAAATACGGAAGAATGAAAATTTGAAGAAGCTGCTCCTAACTAGGTTGCACGCAAGATTCCTGTTCCCGTTCGGAATGACGATGTCGGCCCATGGGATGATGATGCCATGAAAAAAATCAACAACAAAGCCCTAGGGAAGTTCAGCAACGCATTGAGCACTTGGAAAACTAGGGTGAAAAAGGCGATTGAAGTAGACCATGAAACCTACGCCGAGATTGTTGCAGACAATCCAAAAATTATGACAGAGGACTTTGAAAAGTTCAAGGAGACTTGCAATGAAGAAGCTGCCAAGGCCAGGTCGGAGAGAGGCAAGCAACTACAGGCAAAGAGCATGGGGAACCACCGCCTTGGAAGTCGTGGTTACACGGGAAAGAGGCCCGTGTGGGCTAAGGAGGATGCAGAACCTGAACGTCAGGGGATCCCAGACCCATTGGCTGAGTTCACCGAACAGCAGGAGCACGACTTCATCAGGGCCTGATTCTCATGGGACCCCAATTTTTTTCACTGATGGACCGACTAGGAAATTCATGAGATTACTGGTAATTAACCTTTACCACCTTACCTATTAGCTTCTAATCAATGAACTCTACTACATTCTAGTCGCATTAGTAAATGATTCGCGGTCCATTTTGCAGAGAGAGTAACACAAGCTTGCGGCCGAAAGCGACTCGTCGACTCAGTCGTCGGCAAAGTAGAAGTGGGACACTCCTTTCAATCGGGCCATGAACATAATGATGGGATACCTGCCCGGTCAGCGGCCGCAATATGGACGTGTGCACGATGCCGAGGATGTCTCTACGTGGAAGTACTATTATAACGAGGACCCCGAGGCCAAAAGACATTGAAAGAAATTCAGTCAAGTGACTATCAACGAGAAGGTGGCGTGGGCGCTGGAGAAAGCAAAAGTTGAGACCAAAGCTGAGATAATCGCTGCCTGTAGAGATGATATGGTGGCTGCCTTTAGAAGCTTGATTCCAACTGTGGTCACATGGGCGCAACAAAATCCATACGCGCCACCAAGTGATTTTCCCATGCCCAGCTTCACCGGGAGCAACTCAATCAACACCACACCCATACCCATACCTAGTATGGCAACCGCACCTGCACCTCCTCCAGCACCTGCTCCTACACCCAGCTCTCACAGAAGCCCTAGCCCCGTCTCTGGCTTGAATGTCGGGCCGTCGACATTGGCTGAGCTTGAAGCCCTCACGGTAAATACGCGTTGCACCTTCATCAACTCATCTAATTAATTAATCTTCAGTTGCCTTTCTTTTTAGATCTATGACGCCACACGTATATGTATTTGTAGGCCGACTCCACTCCATGCACCCCCCTTTACCACATGAAGGGCGTGTTGGTGGATGTGGGGAAGGGTACTATAGTGAAGCCCAAGGATCGGTTGTTCCACCGCAGGGAGATGTCTGATAACGCCCTAACAGTCTCCATGGAGAGTGTGAAAGCGTGCTACGTCACTACAAGAAAAACGGTGTGTAGAGACGTTAATTTTCATAGCTAAAGACGTGTTATTTCATCTCACACATCGTCTCTAAGTTAATTAAAATTAAATGCTTATTTTCTTAAAGGCTAATTATAAGTAATAGCTTGTGGCGCTTCATAAACGTCTTAAGAAGCGTCTTTAGGCCGCTAGTGTCCATGGGCGTAGAGATGAATATAATAGCGTCCCACAAAAAGCGACTATACATGGTGTTTTTGTTGTAGTGGTACGAGGGTTTCCCTCATCCGATACAAACCGATGGAGAGGATGACGAGACCCCCACGCAGCTTGGCCAATGCAAAAATTGGCCGATCCTGTGGCCGAAAAATCTTCTTCGTGTCGAGGTGGACGGGAGCACACCAACGGGACCTCAAGAAGGTATGACCACAACCCCACCTACACAAATACAACCATCGTCTATGCTGATTGCTGAGATTGAGAGACACGAGGAAGGAGGGCCAACCATTTCAGCAGATGATGCCATCTGCCCCATGGAAGAGGATATTGATGATGGCATGGAGAACGCCGATGACCCTCTCCAGTATTTCAATACCGGCTTTGACAACGAAGTAACAATGAGTCAACCATATGAATATGAGATGCATGTACCAGAGCCGGAACATCCTCGGGAGTGCAAGAAGTCTTTGTTCATGCAATCCTCGTAGGACACACCACCAGATGCCGGTTCCACCCAAGCTCAACTAATTAGCCAGAGTCATCCAATGCTGAGCCCGGCAACACTAGGGTGGTGCTCAGGGAGGGTCTTATAGACCCACCAGCATCTGAGCCCACTAAGAAGAAGCAGAGGAAGAGATCAGCGGCGAGAAAATCCAATAAAGCTGGCAATGTTGGTTCTAGCAGCCAGCCGCCTTCGACCAAGGTTGATAGTGTACTGATGAAACATGCGCCATTAATCCATGTCCCAGGAGAGCCAATGGTAACGGCGAATGCACTAGCGGCCATAGCAGGGGATCTCAGGAGACTCCATGACCATGTGCTTTCGACAGAGAGAAGCCTCCTCGCCTCGGATGACCCAGGATACCCTCTTTATACGATTCATGTGCCGAGCAGTTGCAAGATGTACGTCCACACATGCCCCACAGACTTCTTCTTCCCGAGGTTTGATTACATCTTTCAGATGTTTCAAAGGAGGACACTCGATTTTACGTTCGCCCGCCTATATGCGCTGCACATGAACTACATCCTTAGGAGAGAACAAGTCACTGGTCTTGCGATCGCGGACCCATACTACATGTATGAGGGCTTCTTGTCAATCAACGACACCAACCGTCAATATGCGAGTAAGTACATCGAAGAATTCTTGGTCAGCAATAAGGACAAAGAAACGATTCTCCTACCCTATCATCCCAGGTAAGTCATCCGCGGGTAGCACTATAACACATACGTGCATTTCAATAGTTACTTTGCATGCATGGAGGCTAACTTGATCGTGTATTTTGCGCAGCGGGGGGTGTTGTACCGTTCTCATCGTTCTTTACCCGCGTTACTCCCGCGCTCTATATTTAGACCCGTCGAAGAACATACGGAAGAAATATTACACACACATAAAGTATGTTCTAGATAGAGCTATGCTCGGATTCATCATGCGGGGTGGTTACATCCAATGCAAAAAATCAAATAAGGCCGGGCTTTGTTTCGGCCACAAGACTGACTTTTGTTGCATCCAGCAACTGGCAAGAAGTGAGAATGATGGATTCTATGTCATCCATCTAATGATGGAGTTCAGAAGGGATGTGCAATCACTTTGCATGAAATCTTCATCCGATACCCATATCCAGAGATGGGTTGAAGCCTTTGGAGCCGTGCTGGATAATCGACTTCGAAATGATTTCTACCAGATCTAGCAGGAAATTGCGTCCATCATCATGAAAGATGTCCTCGAAGAGAATGGGATGTTCTACGGTGGCCCAATATCACGAGCTGACGTCCGAACCCGCATTGCCCTACAGCGTTAAGACATGACGCCTTTCACTAATCTTGGGTCCACCCTTCCGTATATGGACAGATGGGAAGAGTGCACTGCTTAAAAACAATGTGTCTGTTTAGTTACTTGTTACTTTCTGTACGATGAAACTTCGAATCTCTCAGTACGACGAAACTATTAGATGTATGGTGCCACGCTCTAGTTAATTACTTTCGGTACAATGAAATTTGTTAACTATGTTTACTATATATGTTGCTTCTATTTTATAATTGTTTCATTCAATTCGCTTCATGATATCTGGTCGTCCTTCATCGGTCTTTTTGCAAAAAAGTCCCCCAGTTTCTGCAAAATTAACCCGCAGTCCTATTTTAAGTGGGTATATGAGGAAACATTTTGTTTTTGCAGGAACATCCCTGCATTTGAGAATATTCAATGCGTGATCCTATGTTTCTTTTTTTGCAGAGGGCGGCCATGGCAGGGAGGGAGGCGAATCGGGGAGGCGATGCTGCGCTTCGGCGCCGCATCAAGCTGCGGCAGGCGCCGAAGCGCCTCCCCGATTACCTTAATACCAGTAACTCTTGATTTTTGCTTCATATATGAAATGGTTTGGCTAGCTCTTGATGAGTATCTTTCAGTGCACCTGTAAGTTCTGTAGCAAATGGTTCTTAGCAATTCTGATTATACACTGAAATTTCGGTGCTTTTGGAGAGCTGATTGTACAATAAAATGATGTACCTTGCAATATCATTTTTCTCGCAAATGATGAAATTCAGAGCATCTAAGTCTTAAATTTACCTCCTAAAATATTGATATTTATCCTCCATGTTGTCCATTAAATTGAGATGTGCATTGCTTAATTATGTGATTACAGCCTTGTAGCTGATCAGCAGCACGCGAACATGCATCAGGAAGCCGACGGATAGCCAGAGCTGGAAGGCGTGGATCTTGAGCTGCAGCGACAACAACAACTTGGGCGTTGCCTGCAAAAAACAATAGTTCAAGTGCTCAATCAAGTGTAAGTTTGCGTTCAGTCAATTATTGCAGTTCTACAATGACACGTTCAGATTCTTGTATCCAAAGTTAGATAGGAACAGGGAAAGAATCTCCAACGTTTATTTACATGGGAATGAGCACTCTTGTAACTTCGGTTTAGATCCTCAGTCTGAAGCACCATAGATTGAGTTTACAAGCAAAAGGATCACAAAAACTGACAGTACAAGGAGCAGTCTTTTTCTTCACATCTTTGTTTTAGCTTGCATCCGACAGTTGTGTGCTCCAAGATTAGGCAACCAAACTGAACTTATGACTACATGAGTGCATGAAAAACTGTTAATATCTCTTATTTGACTAATCTTTGGATTGGCTGGAGATGAGATTCTCTGGCTTTGGGGATGGTCGTCCTTTGGCGTTCTATTCATGTGCACTAGGCACTTCTCAACACTTCCATAATTATTCTAGAACCTCTTTAAATTTGCAATGCTCATCAGATTGTACAGGTTTTGCAGTCAGCTATTCAGATTATTGACTAGTGACGATATTTTCAGTCGTACTGAGTCTGCAAAGGGTGCGCCAAGCCAAGATTAATTATGGTTTTTTGTAAATTGCATCGGTTTACATACCTGCTCCTTAGATGATTGTGAATTTGTGATTCAATCATGGAAATTTGGGTGCTTTCTTCGAGTGTCCTGAAAAATGGTTCAACGCGTGTCTGCCAGAAACTGTAGATTAGCCAGACTAACGTGTGTTGAGCATGTCAGTCTATGTGTGGGCACGAGTCAAAATTTAAATTATGTTAGAGATGAGTTTATGGAAAAAGTCCTGGAGACGCGATGCTGCTGCTCTTGATAGCCAAAGTGGAGGCTGCAGTTCTAAGACTTCAAGGAGGAAAGGAATACACGGTTGCTTCTTGGAGAGGTGAGTTGTTTCCCTGCAGAAAAATAAATCTCTTAGAGTTATTTAACTAAACCAGTTCCACCGTCATTGTTATGTTCAGATAAAAATTGTTATTGGTTACTTAATGCCTAAGCTGTTGTGGATTAATTTGATTTGAATTGGATTGTACTCCAAGAGTCCACAAGATGTCATTTCCGAATGTGGTACTAATTTCAGAACATAGCACCATTTTCTAAAAATAAGGCTGGGCAACATGAGCCAACCACATGGGAGGATGTTTTAAGAGAATAAACTCACTGTAGCTGCCGAATTGGTATTAGTAAGTTGCTGTTCCAACTACCTAGAGAACAACAGGGGGTGTATTTTTTTTACTATTATTAGTTGCAGCACATGGCGACAATGACGAGCACTTGTATTTTTAAGATGTTGCACCTCCCGTTTTTTGTTGACCTTTGATTCATGTATATATGTAAATTCTATGGAAATGAATCATAGGAAATGTGAATACATAAATCTATGGTTGATGTATCTATTGATATTGATGTGTCTATTAATATCAAGTTCTCTTTTTTCGTTGGTTTCTTATTTTTCCTGATAGTTATACCATACTAGGATATATCACCTCCCTACTTTGCCAAACCTTTTTTAGACACTACTTTGTCAAACCTGACACCTACATAACCCTTGCTCACATTCCAACTATGAACACATCACTTAAGTATCCCACTAAGAATATTTTTTCGCATTGTTAAACGTGCATCACATGTGCATTGTTTAACATCACATGAAGCGGGTTGTGCAAAAACAGTTGCAGAAAAAATATTTTCAAAAAAATAAAACATTAAAAAAATATTATACAAAAAATGCTATTATACCTAAAAAAACATTATTACCCCTAAAAAGACTCTTTGCAAGAAATACATCTATTCAAAAAATGATCTGTTTCAGAAAAATGTTCACATTTTATAAAAATGTTAACTATTCTATTACCTTCTTTTTCAGAAAATTTTGACGTTTAACATTATCATTGAAGTTTACTACAATTGGATATAAAATGGTGCATAATTGCACCGGAAGCAGATTCTGCCCTTTTTTCGCCCGGTGCAACGCACGGGCATGTGTACTAGTATATATATATGTGTGCATCTCTGACAGGTAGATAGATCAACGATGGCGAGGAAGTGGTATGCCGTGTATGTAGGAAATGTTCCGGGTGTGTATGATGAGTGGCCAGAGTGTCAGGCCCAAGTCTCTGGCTTCTCCGGCGGAAGCCAGAAAGGGTTTGATAGCAGAGCAGAAGCCGAAGCTAGGTACTTGAGATTCATAGCACAACAAGGGATTCAGAACGAGCGCCTCTGCAAAAGCTACTACATAATATCGCTTTTGATCATCGTGATCGCTCTTATCTTCTATGCAGTCATATCATAGTCTACATAGATGATGAAACATGAGTATGTGACCATGTAGTTGCATGTATTGAGAACTTGTAATGACTTGTAACACTATTTTGATACATGTGTTCGACCATGATTGATGATGATGAGATACTTGAGACATGTCGAGACTTCTAATAACTTTGGCTCATCGATGACTCACTTGCTTTTCAACGAATATTCATGTTATTGTATAAATGGTGGTTCTGTTGAATTGTGTACAGAGCCAAAACACAAAAAAAATACAAAAGTTAGCAGTGGCGTGGGGGTAAAGATTACCAGTAGCACTCAAGTAACAGTAGTGCTGGCTAGTTCCACGCGCTGTAGATAATTATCAGTAGTGCTGGGGGGAAGCGCGCTACAACTAGCTTTAGATACCAGTAGCGCCGGGCCAAACAGGCGCTACTTCTAAAAAATAGCTGTAGCACCGTAGCAGTAGCGCGCCTGCCCACGCTACTAATAGCAAAAAAACCAGCGCTACTGGTAAGGGTTTTCCTAGTAGTGGCACCGTCAATAGCACCAGCTCCGAGCTCAGTCCTGGTTGGACCAGGAACATTTGTCATGGTGCCCGTGTCATCAAGAGTATGGCTCTCTGACTGCAAAGACACCACTACAGGGGCACCACGGGTTGATGACTGCCCTGCCACATTGTCATGGCCCATAGGGTTAGGCCCACGACTTCTCTGCGTGTACTAAACAGAGTACCCATTTTCTGTCCAATTTCCTTGTGGTATGCTGGGTTGCTGCTGATCCATATCATGAGGAAGCTCATTGAGATCAGGAGGCAACTCATTGAGATCAAGCATATTTTTTCCTTTTTTGGCTGCTGCCACACACCCCCTGCATATAAAAAAGAAGGAAGTGATGTCATCAGTTTAATCATTAAAGAGTGTTTTCAAACAACCTAAAAGCTTAGTAAATAGCTAGTTGCATGATACATCTCCATCGTATCTACTTTTCCAAACACTTTTGCCCTTGTTTTGGACTCTAACTTGCATGATTTGAATGGAACTAACCCGGATTGACGCTGTTTTCAACAGAATTGCCATGGTGTTATTTTTGTGCAGAAATAAAAGTTCTCGGAATGACCTGAAACTTCACGGAGAATATTTTTGGAATATATAAAAAATACTAGCGAAAGTATCAAGACCAGGGGGCCCACACCCTTTCCATGAGGGTGGGGGGTGCGCCTACCCCCCTGGGCGCCCCCCTGTCTCGTGGGCCCCCCGAGGCTCCACCGACCTCAACTCCAACTCTATATATTCACGTTAGGGGAGGGAAAAAATCAGAGAGAAGCATTCATCGCGTTTTACGATGCGGAGCCGCCGCCAAGCCCTAATCTCTCTCGGGAGAGCTGATCCGGAGTCCGTTCGGGGCTCCGGAGAGGGGAATCCGTCGCCGTCGTCATCATCAACCTTCCTCCATTACCAATTTCATGATGCTCACCGCCGTGCGTGAGTAATTCCATCGCAGGCTTGCTGGACGGTGATGGGTTGGATGAGATTTATCATGTAATCGATTTAGTTTTGTTAGTGTTTGATCCCTAGTATCCATTATGTTCTGAGATTGATGTTGCTATGACTTTGCTATGCTTAATGCTTGTCACTAGGGCCCGAGTGCCATGATTTCAGATCTGAACCTATTATGTTTTCATGAATATATGTGAGTTCTTGATCCTATCTTGCAAGTCAATAGTCACCTACTACGTGTTATGATCCGGTAACCCCGAAGTGACAATAATCGGGACCACTCCCGGTGATGAGCGTAGTTTGAGGAGTTCATGTATTCACTAAGTGTTAATGCTTTGGTCCGGTACTCTATTGAAATGAGGCCTTAATATCCCTTAGTTTCCAATAAGACCCCGCTGCCACGGGAGGGTAGGACAAAAGATGTCATGCAAATTCTTTTCCATAAGCACGTATGACTATATTCGGAATACATGCCTATGTTACATTGATGAACTGGAGCTAGTTCTGTGTCACCCTAGGTTATAACTATTGGATGAGGAATCGCATCCGACATATTTATCCATCACTGATCCAATGCCTACGAGCTTTTCACATATTGATCTTTGCTTAGTTACTTTACCGTTGCCACTATTACAATTACTACAAAACTACTACTGTTACTTTTGCCACCGTTACCGTTACTTCCATACTACTTTGCTACTAAATACTTCGCTGCAGATATTAAGTTTTCCAAGTGTGGTTGAATTGACAACTCAACTGCTAATACTTGAGAATATTCTTTGGCTCCCCTTGTCTGGAATCAATAAATTTGGGTTGAATACTCTACCCTCGAAAACTGTTGCGATCCCCTATACTTGTGGGTTACCAAGACTATTTTATGGCGCCGTTGCCGGGGAGCATAGCTCTATTCTTTGAGTCACTTGGGATTTATATCTGCTGGTCACTATGAGAAACTTGAAAGACGAGAAAACCAAAATTTATCCCTCAACTACGAGGGGAGGTAAGGAACTGCCATCTAGCTCTGCACTTGATTCTCCTTCTGTTTTGAGTAAACTTGCGACACCTAAACCCGCTTCTGCTATTAATTCTGATATGTCGCATGTTATTGATGGTGCCACTTCTGCTATGCATGATACTTATGATGAAACTACTTCTATGCTTGATAATGATGTGCCACTAGGTGAATTTCTTGATGAACAACTTGCTAGGGCTAGAGAGAATGAAATTATTGAAACTGATAATATTGATGAAAGTGATGATGAAGATTCTCTCCCTAGATATGAATTGCCTGTTGTGCTTGAGGGTTATGTTATGGATGAAGAAACTGCTATAGTTTTTCTTGCTTGCAAGGATAGATATGATCTTAAGAAATTATTAGCTAAGCTGAAAGAAATTTTTTTGAATGCTAGAATGAAATATGACCCTGCTTCTGCTACTTCACCTATCTGTATTTCCGATAAGGATTATGATTTCTCTGTAGATCCTGAGATAATTACTTTGGTTGAATCTGATCCTTTTCATGGCTATGAATCTAAAACTGTTGTGGCACATCTTACTAAATTAAATGATATAGCCACCCTATTCACTCACGAGGAAAAAATTCGTTACTACTATATCCTTAAGCTATTTCCGTTTTCATTAAATCGTGATGCTAAAACTTGGTTTAATTCTCTTGATCCTGGTTGTGTGCATAGTCCCGAGGATATGATTTATTACTTCTCTGCTAAATATTTCTCCGCTTACAAGAAACAAGCTGCTTTAAGGGAAATATATAATTTTGTGCAAATTGAAGAAGAGAGTCTCCCACAAGCTTGGGGGAGGCTTCTCCAATTACTTAATGCTTTGCCTGATCATCCTCTCAAGTAAAATGAAATACTTGATATCTCTTATAATGGACTAACTGATGCTTCCAGAGACCACCTGGATAGTTGTGCTGGTTGTGTTTTCATGGAAAGAACTATTGATCAAGCTGAATCGCTAATGAATAATATGTTGAATAATGAAAATAATTGGACACTTCCTGAACCAACTCCTAAGCCAACTCCGAAGAAAAGGGGTATTCTATTTCTTAGTCCCGAAGATATGCAAGAGGCAAAGAAATCTATGAGAGAAAAAGGTATTAAAGCTGAAGATGTTAAGAATTTACCGCCTATTGAAGAAATACATGGTCTTGATAACCCGACACAGGTAGTAAAGGTAAATTCTCTCTATACATATGATAAAGCTGAAATCCCGTCTACTAGGTTTGCTAGCAAATGCTTGGATGAGTTTGATGACTTTATGGTTAAACAAGAAAACTTCAATGCTTATGTTGGTAGACAATTGAAACTCAATGCTTATATGATTGAACACTTGAGTGATTATATGTCTAGAGTTAAAGGTGAACTTAAACTCATTATTAAACATGCTTCTATGGTTACCACTCAAGGAGAGCAAGTGCTTAAAGCTCAAAATGATTTGCTCAATGAATTAAGTAATAAGAAGAATGAAAATGCTGTTAGAGTTATGACTAGAGGGGGTAAAATGACTCAGGAACCTTTGTATCCTGAGGGCCACCCTAAGATAATCGAGCAAGATTCTCAGAGAACTAATGTTGATGCACCTAGTCCTTCTAAGAAGAAGAAAAAGAAAAATGATAGGACTTTGCATGCTTCTAGTGAACCTGTTGTTGACACACCTGAGAATCCCAATGATATTTCTATTTCTGATGCTGAAACAGAATCTGGTAATGAACATGAACCTAGTGATAATATAAATGATGATGTTCATGATGATGCTCAGCCTAGCAATAACAATGATGTAGAGATTGAACCTGCTATTGATATTGATAACCCACAATCAAAGAATCAACATCATGATAAGAGAGACTTCATTGCTAGGAAACACGGTAAAGAAAGAGAACCATGGGTTCAGAAACCCATGCCATTTCCTCCTAAACCATCCAAGAAAAAGGATGATGAGGATTTTGAGCGCTTTGCTGAAATGATTAGACCTATCCTTTTGCGTATGCGTTTGACTTGTATGCTTAAAATGAATCCTTATGCTAAGTATATGAAAGATATTATTAATAATAAAAGAAAGATACCGGAAGCTGAAATTTCCACCATGCTTGCTAATTATACTTTTAAAGGTGGAATACCTAAGAAACTTGGAGATCCAGGAGTACCAACTATACCATGCTCCATTAAAAGAAACTATGTTAAAACTGCTTTATGTGATCTTAGAGCCGGTGTTAGTGTTATGCCTCTCTCTTTATATCGTAGACTTGATTTGAATAAGTTGACACCTACTAAAATATCTTTGCAAATGGCCGATAAATCAACTGCTATACCTATCGGTATTTGTGAGGATGTGCCTGTTGTGGTTGCAAATGTCACTATTTTAACGGACTTTATTATTCTTGATATTCCCGAGGACGATAGTATGTCTATTATTCTTGGTAGACCCTTTTCGAAAACTGCAGGGGCTGTTATTGATTGCAAAAAAGGCAATGCCACTTTTCATGTTAATGGTAATGAGCATACGGTACACTTTCCGAGGAAACAACCTCAAGTCCACAGTATCAATTCTATTGGAAAAATTTCATCGATTATTATTGGAGGTTTTGAATTTCCTCATCCTACTATCAAGAAGAAATATGATATTCTTATTATTGGGGATGTGCATATCCCCGTTGAGGTAACCTAGTGCTATTCGAAAATTCCCCGGTTTCATGCGATTTGGAATGAGTTTGTCAACAAGACTTGATCAAACTTGTTAATGGATTCCTTTTGATGAGCATGGTATGGATGAAGTTAGAAAGAACAACTCTCTGTACCCTCCTTTTACTTTCTATTATTTAGATTATGTAAAGCAAAAATATTATTTTCTGTCTGTTCTCTGAATTATCTATGCTATAAAATAATACCCCGAAAATAGAAGTTCTCCAAATGCCCTGAAATTGAAATATGATTTTTTGTAGAATATTTAAGAATATCTGGCACTGAGAACACATCAGGGGAGCCACCACCTGACCATGAGGGTCCAGGGCGCGCCCCCTGCCTCATGGGCTCCATGTGGCCCCCCTCCACTTATTCCAGCACCCACACACTTCGTCTTCCTCCAGAAAAAATCACCACACAGCTCAAACTCGTGTTCTAGCTTGTTTTGCTGCGATTTTTGATTTTCTAGCTCAAAGCTCCACTCGCAAAACTGCTTTGGGGGATTGTTCTTTGGTATGTGACTCCTCCAATCGTCCAATTAGTTTTTGTTCTAGTGCTTTATTCATTGCAAATTTTTGCTGCTTAGGTGACCCTGTTCTTGAGCTTGCATGTCAAATTTATTTTGTCTCAAGTAGTTATAATGCATGATATAGTCTCTAAGCACTTGTGGGAGTAGTTGCTATCAATTTTGTTGAGTTTGGTTCATTTTTATTTTGAGTCACTAGAAATTTCAGAAATTTTTCAGAGGAAGAAATATGTTTAGGAAAATGTACCAAGGTGGTTCTTCAAGGAAGAAAGGACCCATGCCCGCAATATGTGAGCCGTACTATGAACTACCAAGATAAGCTCAAGTGCGGCCTTCTGAATGGCCGTCAGAAAATTTCATGGTCCAAGCAGGAATTAAGGATGAATTTGACGCGTATGTGCGTAATGCTGAACTTGAGGGCTTCGCGTGAGATAAGTGCCCCCAATATCACTACCTAACTGATTCCTTTCTGAGAAGGTTTAAATTTACATCATCACGCAATTCTCACACTGTCCTATTTGATCTTTATGATATATCCTATACCATGGACTTAGAAGATTTTAGCACTGCTTGTAAACTTCCGCAGTGGGGAAATGCAAGTGAACCTCGCAAATCTGAATTTAAAGACTTTCTTGCTAGTATAACTATGGGGGAATCCAGAGAAATCACGCAAGCTACCATAGGGAGCATCCACTTTCCTGCCATACATTATTTCACTCTCTTTATAGGTAGATGCATTAACGGTAAGGACGAGGCATGTCACATGTGCGTTCTCAATCTTACTGTTCTCAGGAGTGCTTTATTAGGAGATAAACAATATAACTTGGGAGCTATTGTTGCACGAAGGTTGCATCATAACATTATTAGCGGAGATTTGTTTGGTGGAATTTATGCAACCCGTTTAGCTAATTTTCTTGAGGTACCCATACATGAAAATGATATGGAGTTGCATCCTTCTTATCTAGACTTTAATGTTGTGATTCGTCATCAGTTTATTGAGAGGAATGGACAGCCCTTCCAGTACCGACTAATGTTTGGCAGACGTCGTGCTGTCCATATTACTCTCCCTGCTCCTACTTTCTTTGACTTTCAGGCAAAAAGGAGATATGTTATAACTAGGGAGGAGGAGAATGAGTACGAGAGGAGGACGGAGGCATCTCGCCTCCAAGCTGCAGCTCTTGAGGCAGTAGCTGCTGCATCTCAGTACGACCCCAGTTACAACTTCTGATATCCTCCAGGCCATCCGTGGGCATAGACTAACTTATGCCAAAAGCCTAAGCTTGGGGGAGTACGTATTTCTCACCGACATTACATTCATGTTCACACACTCATTCTAGTTGTCAGTGCTCATAGTTTTTCATTGTACTATCCATGCTAGTTTACTTTCCTTTTTCTCGCTTTCTTTTTGTGTTCTTGAATAACCTTAAGAAAAACCAAAAAAATAGTTGTAGCTTTTATCTAGTTTACTTTCCATGCCTGCAGTAGTAATAATTAAAATAAAACCCAAAAAGATTTCTCGTTCTTCTTTTGCTTGTTGGGAGCTTTCCCGTGTAAATAGTTTTATTTCCTTTCTTTTCTTTGGGGGTCGAGAGGAGAAGACCATAATGAAAATGTTGAAGTGGCTCTTATATGCATTATTGTTGATTTAGCCAAGAGCCCATATTACTTTGTCTTCTCCCTTGTATTAAAATGCTTGCAGATTCCAGCTTAGTCCAATGCACGTGCACTATTATTATTATCCACACCGTTCGGTCGTGCAAGTGAAAGGCAATAATGACGATATATGATGGACTGATTGAGATGAGAGAAGCTGGTATGAACTTGACCTCTCTTGTTTTTGTAAATATGATTAGTTCATCGTTCCTGATTCAGCCTATTATGAATGAAACATGTTTGCAATGACAATTAGATATTATAGTTGCTTATGCCATGCTTAATTAGCTAGGAGTTTATAATGGTTTACCTTGCGTGCCAACATGCTATTAAAATGGTTGTGATGTGGTGTGATAGGGTGGTATCCTCCTTTGAACTATTCGAGTGGCTTGACTTGGCATATGTTCACACATGCATTTGAAACAAAATCAACATAGCCTCCATGATATTTATGTTCATGGTGAATTATATCCTACTCATGCTTGCACTCAGTGTTGATTAATTTTAATGCATGTTCATGACTGTTGTCGCTCTCTTGTTGGTCGTTTCCCAGTCTCTTTCTAGCCTTCACTTGTACTAAGTGGGAATACTGCTTGTGCATCCACTTCCATAAACCCTAAAGTTATTCCATATGAGTCCACCATAGCTTCCTATATGCGCTATCTACCTACCGTTCCAAGTAAATTTGTATGTGCCAAACTCTAAACCTTCAAATGAAATTCTGTTTTGCATGCTCGAATAGCTCATTTATCAACTAGGGTTGTCTGTATCTTCCATGCTAGGAGGGTTATTCTCAAGAGGAGTGGACTCCGCTCCTCACTCACGAGAAAATGGGTGGTCACCGGGATGCCCAGTCCCATACTCAAACCAAATCAAAATAATTGCAAACAAAACTCCCCCAGGACTATTGTTAGTTGGAGGCACCCGTTGTTTCGGGCAAGCCATGGATTGATGTTTGATTGGTGGTGGGGAGTATAAACTTTACCATTCTGCTTGGGAACCGCCTATAATGTGTGTAGCATGGAAGATACCGAGATCTCTCGGTTGTTATGTTGACAATGAAAGTATGCCACTCAAAATATTATTTATCTCTATTTCAAAACCGAGCTCTAGCACCTCTACAAATCCCCGCTTCCCTCTACGAAGGGCCTATCTATTTACTTTTATGTTGAGTCATGCTCCTCTTATTGAAAAGCACCAGTTGGAGAGCACCGCTGTCATTTGCATCCATTACTATTAATTTATATTAAGTATCTTTTACCATGAATTACAATGTCCAGTCAGTCCTTGATCTTCAGAGGTGCTCTGCATTTATGTTTTGCAGTCTCAGAAAGGGCTAGCAAGATACCATATTGTTATATCATATTATGATTGTTTTGAGAAAGTGTTGTCATCCAAGATTTATTATTATTGCTCGCTAGTTGATTATGCCATTGATATGAGTAAACATGAGACCTAAATATTATTGTGAATATGGTTAGTTCATAATCTTTGCTGAAAACTTGAATGCTGGCTTTACATATTTACAATAACAAGAGCAAACAGAGTTTGTAAAAGTTTTTCTTTATCACTTTCAGTTTGTGAACTGAATTGCTTGAGGACAAGCAAAGTTTTAAGCTTGGGGGAGTTGATACATCTCCATCGTATCTACTTTTCCAGACACTTTTGCCCTTGTTTTGGACTCTAACTTGCATGATTTGAATGGAACTAACCCGGACTGACGCTGTTTTCAGCAGAATTGCCATGGTGTTATTTTTGTGCAGAAATAAAAGTTCACGGAATGACCTAAAGCTTCACGGAGAATATTTTTGGAATACATAAAAAATACTGGCAAAAGAATCAAGACCAGGGGGCCCACACCCTGTCCACGAGGGTGGGGGCCGCGCCTACCCCCTGGGCGCGCCTCCTGTCTCGTGGGCCCCCTGAGGATCCACCAACCTAAACTCCAACTCTATATATTCACGTTCGGGGAGAAAAAAATAAGAGAGAAGGCTTCATCACGTTTTACAATACGGAGCCGCCGCTAGGCCCTAATCTCTCTCGGGAGGGCTGATCTGGAGTCTGTTTTGTTAGGGTTTGATCCCTAGTATCCATTATGTTTTGAGATTGATGTTGCTATGACTTTGCTATGCTTAATGCTTGTCACTAGGGCCCGAGTTCCATGATTTCAGATCTGAACCTATTATGTTTTCATGAATATATGCGAGTTCTTGATCTTATATTGCAAGTCAATAGTCACCTACTACGTGTTATGATTCGGTAACCCCGAAGTGACAATAATCGGGACCACTCCCAGTGATGACCGTAGTTTGAGGAGTTCATGTATTCACTAAGTGTTAATGCTTTGGTCCAGTACTCTATTAAAAGGAGGCCTTAATATCCCTTAGTTTCCAATAGGACCCCGCTGCCACAGGAGGGTAGGACAAAAGATGTCATGCAAGTTCTTTTTCATAAGCACGTATTACTATATTCAGAATACATGCCTACGTTACATTGATGAACTGGAGCTAGTTCTGTGTCACCCTAGGTTATAACTGTTGCATGAGGAATCACATCCCACATAATTATCCATCACTGATCCAATGCCTACGAGATTTTCACATATTGATCTTTGCTTAGTTACTTTACCGTTGCCACTGTTACAATTACTACAAAACTACTACTGTTACTTTTGCTACCGTTACCGTTACTTCCATACTACTTTGCTACTAAATACTTTGCTGCAGATATTAAGTTTTCCAGGTGTGGTTGAATTGACAACTCAACTGCTAATACTTGAGAATATTCTTTGGCTCCCCTTGTGTGGAATCAATAAATTTGGGTTGAATACTCTACCCTCGAAAACTATTGCGATCCCCTATACTTGTGGGTTATCATTGCACACCATTATGACAATCTTAGTTCCAAAAGCAACATGTTTGTAGCAGAATCTTTATTATAACATGTATGGGTTTTTTGTTTGCACAGAGTTGTTATGTTAGTTGCACAGTTTGCAGCAAGTAGCTAGCAAGAACATGACTTTTTTTACTACAGAGTTTTTCTGACTTTTTGCTCTGTTTGTTGCAATGATCTGCAGGTTCCTGTTGGCAAGGAGTTGATTCAGATTTTTCTGCACATAAATTGGACATAATTTGATGCTACAAATACAATTGAGATGGAAAATCCAGGTGAAAGAAGAAAGAAGAATTGGATGACAGACTATAGATATATGTTTTTCATCGCCGTTTTTGTTTTTACTTCTAGTATATTGATGTAACGCCCTCGATGCGGCTATATCTCCCACGTGTCGAAGCACGACTTGGAGGCATAACCGCATTGAAAGCAATGTCGCAAGTGAGGTAATCTTCACACAACCCATGTAATACATAAGGGGAAAAGATACATAGTTGGCTTACAATCGCCACTTCACACAATACATGAGTAAAGCATTACATCATACAGATACAATCAAGGTCCGACTACGGAACCAAAATAAAAGAAGACTACCCCAAATGCTACACAGATCCCCGATCGACCCCAACTGGGCTCCACTACTGATCAACTGAAACAACACAACGAACACGATCTTCATCGAGCTCCTCCTTGAGCTCGGTTGCGTCACCTGCACTGTATCATCGTCGGCACCTGAAACTGGTTGGTGGAAGTATCTAGTGAGTCACGAGGACTCAGCAATCTCACACCCGCGAGATCAAGACTATTTAAGCTTATAGGTAGGGTAAAAGGTATAAGGTGGAGCTGCAGCAAGCGACTAGCATATATGGTGGCTAACATACGCAAATGAGAGCGAGAAGAGAAGGCAAAAGCACGGTCGATGATCTATGATCAAGAAGTGATCCTGAAACTACATACGGCAAGCATAACTCCAACATCGTGTTCACTTCCCGGACTCCGCCGAGAAGAGACCATCACGGTAACACACGCGGTTGGTGTATTTTAATTAAGATCAACTTCAGGTTTTCTACAACCGGACATTAACAAATTCCCATCTGCCACATAACCGCGGGCACGGCTTTCGAAAGCTCAAACCCTGCAAGTGTCCCAACTTAGCCCATTATAAGCTCTCACGATCAACGAAGGATATTCCTTCTCCCCGGGAAGACCCGATCAGTCTCGGAATCCCGGCAACAAGACATTTCGACAGTAATAAAACAAGTCCAGCAAGACCGCCCGGATGTGCCGACAAATCCTGATAGGAGCTGCACATATCTCGGTCTCAGGGCACACCGGATGAGCCAGACGTCGGGTTGGCATAGACCCTGATTGCGCAGGGGGCGCCGGACATCGCTCGGTTTGGACCAGCACTTAGAGAAGCACTGGCCCGGGGGGGCTAAATAAAGATGACCCTCGAGAGAGCGACTCCCAAGGGAAAAGGGATAGGTGGTGGTGAGGCAAATGGTAAAACCAATGTTGGGCCTTGCTGGAAAAGTCTTATTCAAAGCTAATTGTCAAGGGGGTCCCATAAATCACCCGACCGCGTTAGGGACGCAAAATCCGGGAACATAACACCGATATGACGGAAACTAGGGCGGCAAGAGTGGAACAAAACACCAGGCATAAGGCCGAGCCTTCCACCCTTTACCAAGTATATAGATGCATTAATTAAATAAGATATATTTTGATATCCCAACAAGTAAACATGTTCCAACAAGGAACAACATCTCCATGTTCCAACAAGGAACAAACTTCATCTTCACCTGCAACTAACAATGCTATAAGAGGGGCTGAGCAAAGCGGTAACATAGCCAAACAACGGTTTGCTAGGACAAGGTGGGTTAGAGGCTTGGTTTAACAATATGGGAGGCATGATAAGCAAGTGGTAGCTATCATAGCATAGGTATAGCAAAAGAGCGAGCATCTAGCAAGCAAAGATAGAAGTGATTTCGAGGGTATGGTCATCTTGCCTGAAATCCCGCAAGGAAGAAGAACGAGTCCATGAAGAAGACAAACGGACGTAGATGAACGAATCCTCACAACTATGGAACGAAACCGAAGCTAACGAGAGAAGCAACCCGAAAACAAACAAACAACATAGTAAACAACCAACACATGAACATGGCATGAAATGCGAGATGTGGTATGTAATGCATATGCGCGCTCCTGAAGGAAAAGGATGAACCAGGCATAATCTTGGCAAACCAACTATGCCACTGGAAAGGTGAGATGATTTCGGTTGAAATCGATATAAAGATCACCGGAATCGGATGCACGGTTTGCAAACGGCAAGCAATTCAAGAATGACAAGATTCTGCCATTAACAGCATGATGCTACTTAGCAAGCAACAAGAAATTAAGCTACTGCACCCAAACGTACCAGCAAAGCATATCATAGAGATCTACTGAAGATGCTTGATGAAAGATGAACACTGAGCTACGGCAAAAGAGCAAAATATAACAGTCCCCAGACTTAGTGAAAATAACAACATGCCAGGAAACAACATCAGGATGACATGTTTAGAGCAAGCAAACAACATGCTGCGGGAACATAATATAGCAATGCAAGGCATGGAAGGAATCTACTCAAAGCATTGAACAAAAGTCCCTTACTGATCATAATCCAAAAAGGATCAGAAGATATAATAGCACCCATGTCAATTAAGCAAGTTTCGTTACAGATTTCAGACTTAGCAGAAAACTGGACATGTCAAAACAGATAATAAGTAGACATGTTCACGAGCTCGATGCACTCACTACAGAGCATTGAATGATAAACTAAGCATACATCCATCAATAAGACATGGCATAGAAGCTATACAAGGCAAGAACAACATCATAGCATGCAAGGATCAACTACAACAAGCTTGGCAAAATTGAATAACAAGTAAACAATCTGCCAGTAACATTTTATAGCAAAAGTAGAGCTCGATTGACTCAAGCTATGGCACTCCATAAATACAAACAAAAGCATGGATGGATAGAGAACATCCATATGCTCAAAACAACCTTACTGATCATACTCAAAAGAGGCATAGATCTCTCTGAAACAACATGAACACATGGCATAAAAATAACAGCAGGGCATGACTTAGTGAAATTACTAAGTCTCTGAAATCAGCGACATTATGATCCCTAGTTTGCATCCTTGTGCTAGTCACCACAGAGATCACAAAAATACATATCAAAATTAACTGTAAAGATGGCATGACATATAATAAATCACATGTAGGACTCAACTTCATAGGGTGCACACATCAATCTTGGCAAAAATGACAAAAGTGCATGTTCTGCTGCGAATCTGAAACTAACATCACATAGCCCTCTTCTAACAGCATTTCGGGCATCAAGATGAGCTCAAATGAAAATGATGTAATGGGACTAAATGATGTACTCTAGGAGGTGAACATTTCGATATATTATATGCATGATTCGGAGCATAATGCAGAGAGTTATGGCATGCCAAACTTCGCACCAGAATTCAATATTTTCGGGACTTGGCAGAATTTTCACCTCGAAGAAAACGGGACGGGAAGGACCCGGGACGGATGGCGGCGTTTGGTTGGGCGAATGGGTGGATCTGGTCCATCTCCAGATCCGGCGACGGAGGACGACACCGGCGAGGTCGATGCGGGCTCCGGCGAGCTCGTGACCGAGGCGGCGAGGGCATGCGGCGGCGGGAGAAGGCGCGCCAGGCGCGGGGCGGAGGCGGCGAGGAGCGGCGCGGCGGAGGAGGCGGCGAAGGGCGTCGCCGGCGCGCGGGGCGGCGCTGGGAGGCGGCGGGGAGGAGGAAGCGGGCGGCACGGAGGAGGAGCTCGCCGGCGGGGTGGCGAGGCGGCGGCGGACGGGAGGCGCGCGGCGGACAGGAGGCGCGCGGCGGATGGGCTCGGGCGGGCCCGCGGCGGGCTCCGCGGGCCGCGACGGCGGGTGGTGGCGGAGGCGCCACGTGGCGGCTGGCGAATGGCTTGCAGCGGCAGCGCGCGGTGGTCGGACATGTCCGGTGCGGGAGGGAGAAGCGTCCGGCGGCGCGAGGGAAGGGATCTAGGGTTTGGGGTGGATTTGGACTACGAAAAATTCGGGGGAGGCCACATATTTATAGGTAGAGGGGCTAGGAAGCTCCAAATGGAGTGCGGTTTTCGGCCACACGATCGTGATCCGACGACCGAGAGGATGGAGATGACTTAGATGGGTTTATTGGGCTGTTTTGGAGGGGTTTTGGGCTGCATTACAAAAGAGGCTTTTGCGGTTACCCGGTTAACCGTTGGAGTATCAAACGAAATCCAAATGATACGAAACTTGACAGGCGGTCTACCGGTAGTAAACCAAGGCCACATGTCAAGCCTTGGTCCATTCTGAGAATGTTTAATACCCGCTCACGGAGAAATGTAAAAGGGGACGCCGGAGGACGGGGGAGCGCCGGATTGCAAAACGGACAACAGGGAAAAAGCTCGGATGCATGAGACGAACATTTATGCAATGCAATGCACATGATGACATGATATGAAATGCAGATGATGACATGGCAAAGTGCAACACGCAAGTACATGACAACGCAACAACAGCGAATAACTGAACGATACCTGGCACATCGGTCTCGGGGCGTTACAACACTCCACCACTACGAGAGGATCTCGTCCCGAGATCTAGGACGGCACCAGAGGGAGAAGGAAGAGGAAGATAAGAGGTAAAACTAAGTTGCTTCTTCGGCAAACGAGTGAAACCAAGAACCTTGAGAGGTTGAAGAGTTGAAAGAAAGAACACAACGGAGTTGAACGAACTTGAAAACACTCCGCTAGATAAGAGGAACATGGGCTACGACAAGAACCAAGAGGTTTAGTGATAAGATAGATATTGAAAACACTTCGGTTAAAACTAGATAGAGAAGGAATAAGATTGATACAATTTGGGCAGCACTCCGACTGAAAGAAAGAAGGAAAAACTTGATAAGATGAAAAGAACTTAAATGGAAGACACATCACTCCGGTTAAATGAATAAACGAACAAAAGAACACGATCCTCACAAATCAAGATGATGAGTGAAGAGAGCAACGTCACGATGCCTCCGGAAGAAAAGAATAGAAGATAGATCATTACAATAGGAGAATGGAGAAGAAAAGCCAACATCTGCCACAAAAGAACTTGACAAAGAATCTTTAGAAGAAGGGTCGAACGGAGTTGTTGGAACACCAACAACGAAAAGAATAAGCTTGTAGTGGGCTTATGAAAACATCTCAACAATATGAGGTGACAAACGGCCACTAAAGGAAGCCATCGATTTGATTGAGAGCACCAACGAGATGAAAAACTTCTTCACCGAGAAGATAGAGAGATAACTTGGAACATTGATAAGCACCACAAATAGCAACATTCCCAATGGAAGGCTTTAGGTGAAATATATCCCAAGATAACTCCAACAAAGAGATTGATGGATTTAAAATACCTCATTCTTGACAACATATGAATCACGAAACATGAATGAAAATTGTCAAGAGTGATATAACGCCATCTCAGAGATAAGGTCGAAAGAATTGCACTTCGGAATGCAAGATGAAGAATGCTTGAACTCCTCAAAACAAAACATGTGTTACCATGTTTATTTTGAAGTATGGCTTGACGGATCATAACTTCGATAGAAAATCTTGAAGAACCATTGAAGAATGAAAAGAATCCTTGACGAACCACCATGTGAACTTCCATAAAGAACCCCGGTAATGAAAGGATGATAAAAATAAAGAGAAGTTGAAAACACAAGGCGAAGCCTTGCAATGATTTAGATGGAGCTTTGAGATGATATAACCGAGAAAACTTGGAACTCCGGAAATAAAGATGAACAAATGAAATCAAGAATTTTGATGAACCTCCGGAATAAGGAATTGAATTTACTCAATGAAACAAGAATAAGAATTACATTATGCTCATCCTTCACCATTAAATTGATGACAAGCAATGGATTTGTCATACTACTTATTCTCGTAGAAAGGATTAAGAGAGATATAGCATAAACTTGAGAAAAGTCTTCGACGATCCGCCGGTAGGATTTGGAAAGAACGAATGAATTGCTATAATAACCCAGAAAGAGAATTCTTGAATGAACCACCGTAAGAATTTAAAATGGACGAAGAAAAGATAAAGAAACACCGGGAAGAATTAGCAAATGAACGAAGATGCTTGCTAGGATTTAGATACATGAGAACGAAGAGATCATGAACTTATTAGAGAATATTGAATGATGCACCGGTAAGATTTAGAGAACGAGAGACGAAAGCTGAGAATGAAGAATTATGAAATGATGGCTTTCGGAGAATAAAACTGAAAAGACTCATGAATTGCTCTAGATGGTTGAAAATTATTATCACAATCGAAAACAATTATGAGAGGATGGCAACAAGCTAGGACCATGAATCTTGAAGAGAATGGACCAATATTTAAGAGAAACTCTTCTTCGGTCTTCAAATGTTGAGAACGATGATGAGAACCACCAAGAATTGTTGAGGCACTCCGGAATGAAAATTAGAAAGGTTGAACCAACGATGAAAACAATTTGGAAGATCTTGGAGAAATACATATGACTGATGACAATTCATTCTTACATCAAACTTTGAAATGAATTTGGGAATAGCTCCAAGAAAATTAGAAGAGTCAGGTAAGATCTTGGGAAAAACCCTGTGGGTTAGGGCCCACTCAAAAGAAACACCGTTGAAGTTATTTTTAAAAGAGAGATTGCACCGGTTAAATTAAATGACTTGAATGAGATCATAATCTCCAAATAGCTTGAACGGATCTTGAATGAAAAGACGAGCCTTCTAAGATATCTTCAGCACTCCAGAACAAATGAATAGCGAGAAGTGAACGATTTGGGGGTGCACCGGCATGGATAAGCATTTGAAATACGGAAAGGAATATGATCAACACTGAAAGCTTGATTTGAATCCACCGGAGAAGAAAAGAATGACGAATGATGAACTTGAAACTCCTGAGCATGTTCATGATAATCACCGGATAAGAACATTGAAGGAAAGAATGAAGAAACTTCCATTAATAAAAAGGATACTTGATTGAGAAATTTGAGTCCTTGAAGAAAAAGGGTGGGAGGGTGGGAAAAACAAAGGCAAATTGGGATGGTTGAAACAAACACCGTTGCAAAGAACTGATAAATGATCTGGCAGAAATTGAACGAATATGATGAACTTGAAGGGAAGCACACCGGTTGAAAAAGGATTGACATGACAACCTCAACGATCAAGAAGGATTAGTATCCACATAGGAATATGAGAACACCACGTAGAAAAGGTATGGAATCAACACTTGACATTGAAGCAACTCGAATACCACAAAACAAAACAAAAACAAAGGATTGGCTCACAGAATAAGACGAAAACAAACATATGATAGATCCCACATCGTATCATGTGTCTGTTGGAAAGATAATCTAGGAGCTACTTGAATTCCCACTTATAAACTACCGAAACTTTCTGGTTATGCAATCAGGTGTTGGGGATACAGGGGACACAAAATATATCACCCAAACTAACAATACCTAGATCCAGCTGTATCCATCCTTCAACACATAACCAAGAAACCTTCGGAAATCGTCTACCTCAACCTTTGAAAAGCATCCGTTATACGAGTTATGGCAATACTCCCGCACTCGCCTCAGTACTGGGCTATCAGGGTTATCTCACCAACAACTATACAAAAGAGATTTTTGATGTCGGCGTACTAAACTCAGGTATTCCAAAACCGCAACGATAAAATTATGACGACAACACCTTAGAGATCAACTCCCCGGGACACCTCCACTAAACCCCTGCTGACAGGAGGCACCAAGACAATGTTGTCATCATAAAACCATCGGAACAATTCTAAGATACCCGCGTGATCCTAAATTTTTTTAGTGAAATTTGAGAAGAGAAGAGTCAAAACTCTACGTCAGGATGCCTTACCAGAGCGATGAGGAGACTAGGAAGTAAAAAGAATTCCTAAACTCTCTGATATATATAATCCTAAATGACTCAAAACATTTTTCTAGACACAACTCGGCCGCTAAAAACGATCAATCAGTGGGGGCTCCTAAGGTCGGGGAACGCTCTGATTACCAACTTGTAACGCCCTCGATGCGGCTATATCTCCCACATGTCGAAGCACGACTTGGAGGCATAACCGCATTGAAAGCAATGTCGCAAGTGAGGTAATCTTCACACAATCCATGTAATACATAAGGGGAAAAGATACATAGTTGGCTTACAATCGCCACTTCACACAATACATGAGTAAAGCATTACATCATACAGATACAATCAAGGTCCGACTACGGAACCAAAATAAAAGAAGACTACCCCAAATGCTACACGGATCCTCGATCGACCCCAACTGGGCTCCACTACTGATCAACTGAAACCACACAACGAACACGATCTTCATCGAGCTCCTCCTTGAGCTCGGTTGCGTCACCTGCACTGTATCATCGTCGGCACCTGAAACTGGTTGGTGGAAGTATCTGGTGAGTCACGAGGACTCAGCAATCTCACAACCGCGAGATCAAGACTATTTAAGCTTATAGGTAGGGTAAAAGGTATGAGGTGGAGCTGCAGCAAGCGACTAGCATATATGGTGGCTAACATACGCAAATGAGAGCGAGAAGAGAAGGCAAAGGCACGGTCGATGATCTATGATCAAGAAGTGATCCTGAAACTACTTACGGCAAGCATAACTCCAACACCGTGTTCACTTCCCGGACTCCGCCCAGAAGAGACCATCACGGTAACACATGCGGTTGGTGTATTTTAATTAAGATCAACTTCAGGTTTTCTACAACCGGACATTAACAAATTCCCATCTGCCACATAACCGCGGGCACGACTTTCGAAAGTTCAAACCCTGCAGGGGTGTCCCAACTTAGCCCATTATAAGCTCTCACGATCAACGAAGGATATTCCTTCTCCCCGAGAAGACCCGATCAGTCTCGGAATCTCGGCTACAAGACATTTCGACAGTAATAAAATAAGTCCAGCAAGACCGCCCGGATGTGCCGACAAATCCTGATAGGAGCTGCACATATCTCGGTCTCAGGGCACACCGAATGAGCCAGACGTCGGGTTGGCATAGACCCTGACTGCGCAGGGGGCGCCGGACATCGCTCGGTTTGGACCAGCACTTAGAGAAGCACTGGCCCGGGGGGCTAAATAAAGATGACCCTCGAGAGAGCGACTCCCAAGGGAAAAGGGATAGGTGGTGGTGAGGCAAATGGTAAAACCAATGTTGGGACTTGCTGGAAAAGTCTTATTCAAAGCGAACTGTCAAGGGGGTCCCATAAATCACCCGACCGCGTTAGGGACGCAAAATCCGGGAACATAACACCGATATGACGGAAACTAGGGCGGCAAGAGTGGAACAAAACACCAGGCATAAGGCCGAGCCTTCCACCCTTTACCAAGTATATAGATGCATTAATTAAATAAGATATATTGTGATATCCCAACAAGTAAACATGTTCCAACAAGGAACAACATCTCCATGTTCCAACAAGGAACAAACTTCATCTTCACCTGCAACTAACAACGCTATAAGAGGGGCTGAGCAAAGCGGTAACATAGCCAAACAACGGTTTGCTAGGACAAGGTGGGTTAGAGGCTTGGTTTAACAATATGGGAGGCATGATAAGCAAGTGGTAGGTATCACAACATAGGCATAGCAAAAGAGCAAGCATCTAGCAAGCAAAGATAGAAGTGATTTCGAGGGTATGGTCATCTTGCCTGAAATCCCGCAAGGAAGAAGAACGAGTCCATGAAGAAGACAAACGGACGTAGACGAACGAATCCTCACAACTCCAGAACGAAACCGAAGCTAACGAGAGAAGCAACCCGGAAACAAACAAACAACATAGTAAACAACCAACACATGAACATGGCATGATATGCGAGATGTGGTATGTAATGCATATGCGTGATCCTGAAGGAAAAGGATGAACCAGGCATAATCTTGGCAAACCAAGTATGCCACTGGAAAGGTGAGATGATTTCGGTTGAAATCGATATAAAGATCACCGGAATCGGATGCACGGTTTGCAAACGGCAATCAATTCAAGAATGACAAGATTCTGCCATTAACAGCATGATGCTACTTAGCAAGCAACAAGAAATTAAGCTACTGCACCCAAACGTACCAGCAAAGCATATGAAAGAGATCTACTCAAGATGCTTGATGAAAGATGAACACTGAGCTACGGCTAAAGCACATCAGAGCAGGTTCAAACAAGCATGGCAAAAGAGCAAAATATAACAGTCCCCAGACTTAGTGAAAATAACAACATGCCAGGAAACACCATCAGGATGACATGTTTAGAGCAATCAAACAACATGCTGCAGGAACATAATATAGCAACGCAAGGCATGGCAGGAATCTACTCAAAGCATTGAAGAAAAGTCCCTTACTGATCATAAGCCAAAACGGATCAGAAGATATAATAGCACCCATGCCAATTAAGCAAGTTTCTTTACAGATTTCAGACTTAGCAGAAAACTGGACATGTCAAAACAGATAATAAGTAGACATGTTCACGAGCTCGATGCACTCACTACAGAGCATTGAATGATAAACTAAGCATACATCCATCAAGAAGACATGGTATAGAAGCTATACAAGGCAAGAAAAACATCATAGCATGCAAGGATCAACTACAACAAGCTTGGAAAAATTGAATAACAAGTAAACAATCTGCCAGTAACATTTTATAGCAAAAGTAGAGCTCGATTGACCCAAGCTATGGCACTCCATAAATACAAATAAAAGCATGGATGGATAGAGAACATCCATATGCTCAAAACACCCATACTGATCATGCTCAAAAGAGGCATAGATCTCTCTGAAACAACATGAACACATGGCATAAAAATAACAGCAGGGCATGACTTAGTGAAATTACTAAGTCTCTGAAATCAGCGACATTATGATCCCTAGTTTGCATCCTTGTGCTAGTCACCACAGAGATCACAAAAATACATATCAAAATTAACTGTAAATATGGCATGGCATATAACAAATCACATGTAGGACTCAACTTCATAGGGTGCACACATCAATCATGGCAAAAATGACAAAAGTGCATGTTCTGCTGCGAATCTGAAACTAACATCACATAGCCCTCTTCGAACAGAATTTCGGGCATCAAGATGAGCTCAAATGAAAATGATGCAATGGGATGAAGTGATGTACTCTCGGAGGTGAACATTTCGATATATTATATGCATGATTCGGAGCATTATGCGGAGAGTTATGGCATGCCAAACATCGCACCAGAAATCAATATTTTCAGGACTTAGCAGAATTTTCACCTCGAAGAAAACGGGACGGGAAGGACCCGGGACGGAGGGCGGCGTTTGGTTGGGCGAATGGGTGGATCTGGTCCATCTCCAGATCCGGCGACGGAGGACGACGCCGGCGAGGTCGGTGCGGGCTCCGGCGAGCTCGTGACCGAGGCGGCGAGGGCATGCGGCGGCGGGAGAAGGCGCGCCAGGCGCGGGGCAGAGGCGGCGAGGAGCGGCGTGGCGGAGGAGGCAGCGAAGGGCGTCGCCGGCGCGCGGGGCGACGCTGGGAGGCGGCGGGGCGCGGGCACCGGCGGGGAGGAGGAAGCGGGCGGCGCGGAGGAGGAGCTCGCCGGCGGGGTGGCGAGGCGGCGGCGGATGGGAGGCGCGCGGCGGACAGGAGGCGTGCGGCGGATGGGCTCGGGCGGGCCCGCGGCGGGCTCCGCGGGCCGCGGCGGCGGGTGGTGGCGGAGGCGCCACGTGGCAGCGCGCGGTGGTCGGACATGTCCGGTGCGGGAGGGAGAAGCGTCCGGCGGCGCGAGGGAAGGGATCTAGGGTTTGGGGTGGATTTGGACTGCGAAAAATTCGGGGGAGGCCAAATATTTATAGGTAGAGGGGGCTAGGAAGCTCCAAATGGAGTGCGGTTTTCGGCCACGCGATCGTGATCCGATGACCGAGAGGATGGAGATGACTTAGATGGGTTTATTGGGCTGTTTTGGAGGGGTTTTGGGCTGCATTACAAAAGAGGCTTTTGCGGTTACCCGGTTAACCGTTGGAGTATCAAACGAAATCCAAATGATACGAAACTTGACAGGTGGTCTACCGGTAGTAAACCAAGGCCACATGTCAAGCCTCGGTCCATTCCGAGAAAGTTTAATACCCGCTCATGGAGAAATGTAAAAGGGGACGCCGGAGGACGGGGGAGCGACGGATTGCAAAACGGACAACGGGGAAAAAGCTCGGATGCATGAGACTAACACGTATGCATTGCAATGCACATGATGACATGATATGAAATGCAGATGATGACATGGCAAAGTGCAACACGCAAGCACATGACAATGCAACAACAGCGAATAACTGAACCACACCTGGCACATCGGTCTCGGGGCGTTACAATTGAACATATTTTTACACTATAGCTTTGCAATAGGTGTGGTACCAGAATATATGTGTGGGACAAGAATATACGCGTGACTACTTTAATATGGTTTGTGGCTTCAAAAGCCTTGTTTATTTCTCTATTGCACAAATTGTTGGAGAAGTTGCTATTGATCATTGTGAGGTTTTCACAAAAGTTCTTGTACTTTAGCTGTCGTACTCCAGATTTTTGGTTTTGGCTAGAATAGATCTTTCAGTTGGCCAGGATGTATGTTTAGTTGGACAGTCAATGTGTTCAGTTGGCTAGAATAGATGTTTCAATTTCCTAGGATGCATATATCAGTTGGCTAGCATGCATGTTCATTTGCACAGTCAATGTGTTCAGTTTGGCTAGAATATATGTTTCAAATTCCCAGGATGCATACATCAGTTGGCCAGCATGCATGTTTAGTTGCACAGTCAATGTGTTCGGTTTAGCTAGAATAGATGTTTCAAATTTCCAGGATGCATACATCAGTTGGCCAGCATGCATGTTCAGTTGCATAGTCAATGTGTTCAGTTGGCCAGAATAGAAGTTTTAGTTTCCCAGGATTCATATATCAGTTGGCTAGCATGCATGTTCAGTTGCACAGTCAATGTGTTCAGTTGGCTAGAATAGATGTTTCAGTTGGCCAGGATGCATATATCAGTTGGCCAGCATGCATGTTCAGTTGGCTAGAACCATGTTTAGTTGGCTAGAAAATGTGTCTTAGTTGGCTTGCTGAACACATCCAGGGGGGAGGGGAAACTTCCCTAGCATGCATGTTAGAAAACTTGTCCAGTTTTGATCTCAAACCATGTTTAGTGTGCAGATGCACTCATGGGCGGGGTAGGGGGGTGGTGTGATGTTGACAATGGGGTGATGTGGTAGATCCACTCCTTTTTTGAAGCAGCTTCTCCATGGATTTGCTGATATATCCAGGGAGAAGGAGGTTTATAGATGCAGTACAAGAGGGGGGCCTGAAGAGGGGCAGAGGGGAATTACTTGCCTGATGTTGCTGCCTGGTATGTCTCTGATCACCCTGCCCTTAGATCTCTTTCTTGAAGCAATTTTCTTCTACTTTTGGGCTGCAATGCCGGCTGTACAGGAGGAGGAAGAAGGACCTTGGATCCCCTTCTTTTCGTGGAGAGGAAGGCAGCATGGGAGGAGCTGGGGCGTGGGGCGAGCGGGCGTGGGAGGGGCTGGGACGTTGGGTATGGACAGCTGGTCACGTGGGAGGCGGCTTTTCTATTCGGGATTGGCCGCCCGATCGGTTTAGTTTGGTGGCCGCCTGTCCTTCCTTTTCTGTACCGCGGGGGGACAGGGGCTTACCTATTCTGGCCAGCCGCTCGATCGCACTAGTGAGCAGCCGGCCGCTGATGTCTACTACACAACCTTCTTCTTGTAGACGTTGTTGGGCCTCCAAGTGCAGAGGTTTGCAGGACAGTAGCAAATTTCCCTCAAGTGGACGAACTAAGATTTGTCAATCCGTGGGAGGCGTAGGATGAAGATGGTCTCTCTCAAACAACCCTGCAACTAAATAACAAAGAGTCTCTTGTGTCCCCAACACACCCAATACAATGGTAAATTGTATAGGTGCACTAGTTCGGCGAAGAGATGGTGATACAAGTGCAATATGGATGGTAGATATAGGTTTTTGTAATCTGAAATTGTAAGAACAACAAGGTAACAAGTAATAAAAGTGAACGAAAACGGTATTGCAATGCTTTGAAATAAGGCCTAGGGTTCATACTTTCACTAGTGCAAGTTCTCTCAATAATAATAACATAATTGGATCATATAACTATCCCTCAACATGCAACAAAGAGTCACTCTAAAGTCACTAATAGCAGAGAACAAACGAAGAGATTATTGTAGGGTACAAAACCACCTCAAAGTTATCCTTTCTGATCGATCTATTCAAGAGTCCATAGTAAAATAACACGAAGCTATTCTTTGCGTTCAATCTATTCTACAGTTCGTACTAGAATAACACCTTAAGACACATATCAACCAAAACCCTAATGTCACCTAGATACTCCAATGTCACCTCAAGTATTCGTGGGTATGATTATACGATATGCATCACACAATCTCAGATTCATCTATTCAACCAACACAAAGAACTTCAAAGAGTGCCCCGAAGTTTCTACCGGAGAGTCAAGAAGAAAACGTGTGCCAACCCCTATGCATAAGTTCACAAGGTCACTGAACGCGCAAGTTGATCACCAAAAGATACATCAAGTAGATCACGTGAATATCCAATTGTCACCACAGATAAGCACATGCAAGACATACATCAAGTGTTCTCAAATCCTTAAAGACTCAATCCGATAAGGTAACTTCAAAGGGAAAACTCAATCCATTACAAGAGAGTAGAGGGGGAGAAACATCATAAGATCCAACTATAATAGCAAAGCTCGCGGTACATCAAGATCGTGTCATATCAAGAACACGAGAGAGAGAGAGAGAGAGAGAGAGAGAGAGAGAGAGAGAGAGAGAGAGAGAGAGAGAGAGAGAGAGTGTTGGGGATATTACTACTGGGCGTAAACCAGCCAATTTGGGATGGGTTAACTTCATCAGTAGTCCAAGAGTGTTAAAGCCCAAGAAGATAGATGAGGGCCTAAGGCCCGTAGTCGGTTTAAGACTTGTAGCCGTAAACCGGCATTTGTATGTAACTTGTGCTGTAAGTTAGGAATAAGGAGAGACCAACCCGGATACGAATATGAACCAATGTTGGGACTCTGTGAACCGACGGGCGTCACCCGTGTATATAAGGGGACGACCCGGCGGCGGTTCAGGACAACAGACAACAACTTGAGACTTAGGCGAAGCTTGTTTGCTCCCTAGTCATCGAAACCCCATCAATTCCATCACAACTAGACGTAGGCTTTTACCTTCATCGAAGGGGCCGAACTAGTATAAACTCTCTTGCATCCCTGTGTCCGCTTTAACACCTTCAAGCTAACCCGTTGCGATGGCTCCACGACTAAGTCCTTTCATGAGGACATCTGTCGTGACAAAACCACGACAGTTGGCGCCCACTGTGGGGCTATCGCACGATGGTTTCAAGTTCTTGGAGGGCCGCTACGAAGGACTCGAGGGCTACGCTGTGGGCCGGATGACTAAGAGTCGTCGCGGCAAGCTCTACATCGATGATGCAGGCTGGGGCCCCGAGGCTGGCTCAATTGAGTACGGGTACCGGGTCCCCTTTGGTGGCATACATGTTTTCATCGGCAAGATCGGTGAACCGGGCCCTGAGCCGGACATCTGCACCGACCTCGTCGAAACGGCTCAGCGTGCGCGATTTGCCCAGGTTAAACCGGCCGTGAAGCGTGCCTTCGTGGGAGTCATCCATGGAGGAAGTTATGAGGATGGATCGGAATCTGGTGGCGAGACCGTCGTTTACTCTGGCGACGAGTCATCAACCAGAGAAACTGTCGTGGATTTGTCACGGCAGATGTCCTAGCGAAAGGACTTAGTCGTGGAGCCATCGCAACGGGTTAACTTGAAGGGGTTAAAAGCGGACGCAAGGACACAGTGTTTATACTAGTTCGGCCCCTTCGATGAAGGTAAAAGCCTACGTCTAGTTGTGATGGGATTGATGTGTTTCGAGGGCTAGGGAGCGATAAGCTTCGCCTAAACCTCGAGTTGTTGTTCTCTGTCCTTAAACCGCCGTCGGGTCGTCCCCTTATATACACGGGTGACGCCCGTCGGTCTACAAAGTCCCAACCTCCGGTTCATAAACGTGCCCGGGTTGGTCTCTCTATTCCTAACTTACAATGCAAGCTTACCTCAGGCCGGTTTACGGCCATAAACCTTTGAACCGACTATAGGCCTTGGGCCCTTCTATTTCTCCTTGGGCTTTAACATCTTGGGTCCTATTGACGGAGCTAACCCGGGCCCTGTAGGCCGGTTTACCCCAAATAGCAATATCCCCAACATTAGGCCCCAGATTGATTTGAACAGGTTCATGTCAATCCTTAATAAGAATTTCTGTCTTCAAATGTCTTCCAGTAACTGTTGAACCGCCGTTTCGTCGTCTCCTCTTGCTGCTGTAAACCGATATGACATCAGCACAAATCCGCAATAATCAAGGCGACGGCTGGGCTCCCGAAATCACCGGCTCCCGGATTCGCGCGCCTGGCACGCGCGCCGCGCCTTATAAATAGGACTCGAAGGCCATCTTCCTTTCCTCCCTTTCGTCCCCTTCTTCGTCTTCCTCGCGACCCAGTCTTCGGAGCTCCGCCGCCGCCGTCAGCTACTGCATCAACTCCGGCCGCTGCATCAATCTGACCGGACCAGAGCACCGCGGCGACCCTCCGCATCCGTTTGGATCCCGGTAAGGCTCCTGCCCTTCTTGCTTTAGATCCGTTCTAGGGTTCGTCATCCTTATCCTGCCGCTGTTCGTTGTTCATCTCCATAGCAAGTTTTTTGTGAACAGATTATGATACTTATATTGTGATTTGTAGTCACTTTCAGTATTCGCCATAAATCTGTACTCATTTCCTTAGATCCCACTCATTTCCCTGCTTGTCGAACTTGTGCTGTCCTGATACGAGCCAAACCTCATATTTTTACTTCTTTTTTGCCCTAGCTGTAGATCCATTGTTTTGAAAGAATCCGTACGGGATCTGTTTCTGCTTTCATATTCATACCTGTTAGATCTGGTCGGTTTAACTTTTAGCAGAGCGAACAACCCAAACTATATATCCATTAGTCCCCTTGATGAAACGCCAGATGATATCATTCTAGATAACTCCGGTCTATATAAGAGCATCTTCGGTTTACAATCACACCTGTTCTCAAACCGGAATACCTTTGTCTTGTAGATTTCCTCATGGCAAAACAGGTATACGAATGCAACTGGGTTCCCTCTCGCATCACCGAGACCCAATTAAACAACTTAGTTCTGACTGGCGCCTTGAGTAGCAAAAATGCCATCCATTGGAGGGTTCCAGGGAATGAATGTCCTCCTACCCCACAGGAAGGAGAAGTGGTGGTGTTTGCGGATCACCTGGCCCGGGGCTTTAATCCACCCGGTTCAAAATTTTATCGGGACGTCCTGGCTAATTTTAAGTTGCGCCCACAAGATGTTGGTCCAAACTCAGTCACGAATATCTGCCATTTTCAAGTGCTTTGTGAGGTGTACTTCCAGGAGGAACCTACTGTAGAGCTGTTCCGAGACTGTTTTCATTTGAACCGACGTACTGAATTCACCGACGGCCCTAATATGGAACTGTGTGGTATGGCGATTCAAAAGAGGAAAGAAGTGACTTATCCTCACGCCAAGCTGCATAGCCATCCGCAAGAATGGAATCACACTTGGTTCTATTGCAAGGATACTTCCCCTGCTGAAGAAAATCCTCTGCCTGGCTTCCGTCCAGAGAGACTTAGCAATACACACCCCTTCCCCCCAAGGCTAACCGCCAAAGAGAGGAGTAAGTATGCCCCTCAGCTGTCCAAGCTCAGAGCCTTCATGGCTAACGGTTTAACGGGGGTAGATCTTGCCCGTTGCTGGATTTCATGGAGCATCCTGCCCCTTAGTATCCGCTCCGGTTTAATGTGCCAATACACGGGCCGGGTTAATGATCCTTTGAGGCACTGCAACATTCAGCTGACGGAAGACGAAGTTACTGAAGCTGTGAAAAAGATGCTGAATGAACCGGAATATGTTTGCGCCCGAACCGGCCTGCTTCCCTTTTGTGCTACAAATAAACCACCTGCTGTAAGCATCTCACCTCTGTTTGTTATAGAATTTATGATCTCCTTATATGCACACTGTTAACTCCAGTCCTTTCTGAGACAGGGAGATGATCCGTTTTGGAAAAAGAAGCTTCAAGAGCCGACAGAAAAGGTAACCCGACCCAAAACAAGGGTGAAGAAGCCCGCTCAGAAGAAAAGGAACACCGCTTCCTCGACCCCGGATTTAGATGAGGATGATGTGGGTAATCCGGACCTTGAGGTAGACCTCGATTCAGTTGGCTTACTTTTTATACGTCTTATTGATGATGATATTTGTCAGGACGACGCTGAAGCGAGTAATGCTGAAGGCCCAGAGGTAACTATTCTTTATTCTGACACAGTTCCTTTGCCTTTGAAAAAACCTCGCCAAGCAAACCGGAAAGTTAAATTTTCTCATCCTCTTGCTTACTTGGATCCCAAATTTCTTGTGAAGACCCAGCAACATGAAGCTCGTCGCACCACCCGGCACAGTGGCCAGGTAGTTACCTCCGCCGGTTTACCGAACAGCCCGGTTCGGAAACGCCGCTCAGAGGTCTCCGATTTATGCGCTAGCTTTCCTCCTAAAGCAGGTTTAATTCGTCAGCCTCTTAATCCATCTGACTCCGATTATCAGGTCACTTCCCATTCATCTTCTGGTGAATCTTCAGCCACTCAACTGCCACCGCTAAAGACAGTTATTGGGTAAGTTGGACCGATCACAACATATTTCCATGTGGGTTTCTTAATCCATCTCACACCGTTCTTTCAATCTTTGGGTCTTTCCCAGGGCTAAACCTAGACCGAGCAAGAAGGCTCGTCTGGATAATCCGACCGAAGGAACTGCCGCTCCTGAACCGGAGAGAACTCCTGGTGCTGATGCTCTAGTTCGTGAAGACATTCAGAATTATCTACCTCCACAAGATGACGCCTATGCTGAAGAAAGGCCTACCAATCATGCCAGCCGTACCGACCAGCCTGCCAATCCTGTTCGGGTTGAGGAATCCATCCAGCCTTCTGGAACTGTTGATAAACCGACAGTGCCAATGCAGAGCAGCGATTCCAAAGATGATGATGTTGTGATTACCGGCATTGGTCGCTCTGAACCGGGGAACTCTGCTACTTTAGCCAAGCATACTGCCAAGGAAGAAATCTCGGCCATAAAGGGCAAATGGGACGTTGATTCCTCAACGTACGCCGCTTTAAGCGCCCAAGATCTTTATTCTGGGTACCTGAACCGACTGTACACCAGTCGTGATTATGAAGCTGGCATGATCAGGATGATGAAAGAGAAACTTGAGGTAACTCTCTTGTGCTTTATTCTATTGCAACTTAGCTTCTCAATTTTTTCTAATCCGAGATGGTAATCCGAATCATGCTGCCTTGACAACTAAGGTCCGGTTTAAAACCCCAGGGCTTCAACATAGGTCGTAACCAGAAAACATCATCAAATAACCATTAGCCCCCAAGTGCCAAGTGTAAATACTTGTATTAATCCTGGGACTTTTGTAATGTAAAACATGCGTTAAGATCAAGTATGCATTAGCCCCCAAGTATCGAGCACATAACTTGCTTGTGTGGTTGATACTTCCAAACCGTGCAATATTTTCTGAACACTGCTGATGACCTGCTGCAGGGGGATCTGAAGACCAAAGAGAAGCAAGTCTCGGACCTTCAGGAAATCCTAAAAACCCAGCAGGCTAAAACTGCCAAAGCGAAGGAAGAATTGACCAATGCCTTAACCGTTATGGAACAGCTGAAAGAAAACCGCAAAAAGGAACAGGCTGATTGGGCTACTGAAAAGGCTCTTTTGATGAAAAGGGCTGAAAATGCCGAAGCTGCTCTCAAACCGGTGGTTGATGAATTATCCACCGTAAAGCGACAAATACACTCCATGACCTCTGCCGTCTTTGGTAAATTTCTTTCGATGCCCTTCTTCCAATTTGCACTTTGTCTGCTATATCCTATGTCCGGTTTGTAATCCATCTTGAAACACTGCAGGCACACGTATTGGACACTTGGGTTCTGATGTGCGGATGAAACTCAAAGCTGCTTATACTTTGATTGATCAGTTGTATACCGGAGCACAGAGAGCTATCACCACTGCATCGCATAACAACCCCGCACCGTCTCTGATTCAAGACACGTTAAAAAGGTTATCCATGCTTCCAGCCCGGATTGAAGAGTTAAAAAGATCAGCTGCTCGAACCGGAGCCATCACTGCCTTGATCCGGGCCAAAGCGTGGGTACCAGATTTTGATCCTGTCGAAGCGGCCCAAGGATACCCCAGCTTGAAAGAAGATGGTTCAGATTTCGGCGAAAATGACTTGAGGGCGATAAACCGGGCGGTGCGCCCCCTAGCTTGTCAATTGGCTGAAGAAGCAGATCTGACACATTATCAGGCCCAATATGATAACCAGAACAAGCGAGTAGCTGCCCCGGTCCCTGAAGCGGAAAACCTTATTCCTCCAATCCGTAAGCATACCTACGCCCCTGACATTGAACCGTCTTTGCTGATTCATGAAGAAGCTGTCTTTCAAGCGTTAATGGGAATCGACTAGACCACTGCTGATTTCCAGCCAATGGGTAGCCAAGAGAAAGCTGAAGCGGCGCAAGATGATCCACAGCCTTCGAACCGAGGCGGCGAACAGGCGTAATCAATGCTCCGGTTCACCTTAATTGGTGACGTTTAATCCGTCAAAAAACAATATATTCAGGCACTACGCTGCCTTGTAATAAGATAGTTAATACCTCTGCCTTTGAATGCGCCTTTGTGCACGGGTACTGATGCCCTTGCCATGACTTTTTCCAACTTGTGTTTCCTGTCTTTACTGGGTACAAAGGACGGTCTTTCGACCATACGAACCGTGCTGCGCCTTTGCCAAACCGGGCAACTTGCCTTCGGGTTAAAAAATGGACCAGGCTGTGTCAGCTGAATCGGTTTAAAAGTACTTGTCGTTCCGAAGAACAAAAAACACCGCAAGAAGGAAGATAACAAACAACCAAATACGAGAGAAAAACGCAATAATAAAACGCATGCAAAGGGTGGTTGCTATAAACCGTTCAGAAGGCGTTACCATCGTCAAGACAAAAAAACAAAGCCCCCAAGGGGTGTAACTACGGTTTAAGTCGACTAGGTTCCTAACTGAATCGTGGCAAATATGCCGGTCAAATGGCATTGCATTGGTTCGGATTCGACCAAGCCCCCAAGTGACTCAGTGGCCTAGGGCCGATCAAGTGGCATTGCATTGGTTCGGACACGACCAAGCCCCCAAATGACTTATTGGCTGTTTAAAAGCCGATCAGAAGGCATTACCATCATCAAGACATGACCGAGCTCCCATAAGGTGTAACTACGGTTCAAGTCGATTAGGTCCCCAACTGACTTAGTGGCAAATGTGCCAGCCAGAAGGCATTACCGTCGTCAAGACATGACCAAGCTCCCCGGAGGTGTAGCTACGGTTCAGGTCGACTAGGTCCCCAACTGACTTTGTTGATCTTCTGTGAAGCGACCTCAAGGGGTAAACCGGAGGTTGTACTAAAGCGAATTAACTCCATGTAACCACGCATGATGTGAAGAACAACAGAGACCCCGCTTGACTCGAGGCTCCGGTTTATTATATTGATCATAATATATACATGGTCATGGTATGTACATAAACAGAGCCCAAGGCTCATGTATAATAAGGTCGAAGATGAGCTATGTTCCACGGCCTGTTGGTCTCCTCCTCTGATGTGCGTTAATCTTTGCGCTCTCGAATATCAATCAGGTAGTATGACCCGTTATTCAGATTCTTGCTGACCACAAAAGGTCCTTCCCAAGGCGGGGATAATTTATGCATATCAGACTGATCCTGGATGAGCCGGAGCACCAAATCCCCCTCCTGAAAGGTTCTGGTTCTAACCCGACGGCTGTGGTAACGGCGAAGATCTTGCTGGTAAATCGCTGAACGGGCAGCTGCTAAGTCACGTTCCTCATCCAACAAGTCAAGAGCGTTCTGCCGTGCCTGCTCATTGTCCGCTTCAACATAAGCTGCCACACGAGGTGAATCATGTCGTATATCACTTGGGAGAACCGCCTCTGCTCCATAGACCATAAAAAACGGCGTAAACCCCGTGGATCTGTTAGGCGTGGTGTTGATGCTCCATAATACAGACGATAGCTCCTCAACCCAACAACCCGGCGTCCTCTGCAAAGGGACCAGAAGCCGGGGTTTGATACCTCTCAAGATCTCTTGATTCGCTCGTTCTGCTTGACCATTAGATTGTGGGTGAGCTACCGAAGAAACATCAAGCCGTATATGCTCACGTGCGCAGAACTCTTGCATGGCACCTTTGGATAGATTGGTACCGTTATCTGTGATGATGCTGTGTGGAAAACCAAACCGGAAGATCACCTTCTTTATAAACCGAACCGCCGTGGCCGCATCACACTTGCTGACAGGTTCTGCCTCCACCCACTTTGTAAATTTGTCAACCGCTACCAATAGGTGGGTCTTCTTATCTTTGGAACGTTTAAAAGGCCCAACCATATCGAGCCCCCAAGTCGCAAACGGCCAAGTAATTGGAATCATCCTCAATTCTTGAGCCGGTATGTGCGCTCGTCTAGAAAATTTCTGGCAACCATCACATAGCCGGACCAGGTCTTCTGCATCAGCATGAGCAGTTAACCAGTAGAAACCGTGGCGGAACGCTTTAGCCACCAATGATTTTGAACCGGCGTGGTGGCCGCAATCCCCTTCATGTATTTCACGTAATATTTCGCACCCCTCCTCAGGAGATACGCACCGTTGCAGCGCTCCTGACACGCTGCGATGATGTAGCTCTCCTTTGAAAATGGTCATAGACTTGGACCGCCGTACTATCTGCCGAGCCAAGCTTTCGTCTTCTGGCAACTCACCCCGGTTCATATATGCCAGATAAGGAAGCGTCCAATCCGGGGTGACATGAAGAGCCGCCACTAATTGAGCCTCCGGATCAGGAATAGCCAATTCCAGCTCACCGGGTAGCTGTACCGATGGGTGATATAATACATCCAAGAAAACATTGGGTGGGACCGGTTTACGCTGAGAGCCCAAGCGGCTTAAAGCGTCCGTTGCCTCATTCTTTCTGCGGTCCACATGGTCCACTTGATAGCCTTTGAAATGCCCAGCCACCATATCTACTTCACGACGGTATGCCGCCATGAGCGGGTCCTTAGAATCCCAGGTGCCGGATACTTGCTGAGCCACTAGATCCGAATCACCAAAGCACCTAACTCGGCTCAGATTCATCTCTTTAGCCATCCGAAGACCATGAAGCAAAGCTTCATACTCAGCCGCATTGTTTGTACAGGGGAACATTAAACGGAGGACGTAACAAAACTTGTCTCCTCGTGGGGAAGTTAAAACGACTCCAGCCCCCGAGCCTTCCAATTGTCTTGATCCGTCAAAATGAATAGTCCAATATGTGTTATCTGGCTTCTCCTCAGGTGCTTGTAACTCTGTCCAATCATTTATGAAGTCGACAAGTGCTTGTGACTTTATGGCCGTCCAGGGTACGTATCTTAAACCGTGCGGCCCAAGTTCGATAGCCCACTTGGCAATCCGACCGGTCGCCTCCCGGTTCTGTATGATGTCACCCAAAGGAGCAGAACTGACCACCGTGATGGGATGCCCTTGAAAATATTGCTTCAGCTTCCGGCTTGCCATAAAAACACCATATACTAGCTTCTGCCAATGCGGATACCTTTGCTTGGACTCGATAAGCACTTCGCTGATATAGTAAACCGGATGCTGAACCGGATGCTCCTTCCCAGCCTCCTTGCGTTCTACCACAATCGCTACACTGACCGCTCTGGCGTTCGCAGCAACATATAGCAGGAGTGGCTCTTTATCTACGGGGGCTGCCAACACTGGCGGATTGACTAACTGTCGCTTCAAGTCCTCAAACACTTTATCAGCCTCCGGACTCCAGACAAATTGATCTCTCTTCTTGAGCATTTGATACAAGGGGATCGCCTTTTCACCTAGGCGGCTGATAAACCGGCTTAACGCAGCAATCCGCCCGGCCACGCGCTGGACATCATTGACGCATTTCGGTTTGGCCAAGGAGGTGATGGCTGTGATCTTTTCCGGATTGGCCTCAATTCCTCTATGAGACACTAAGAATCCCAACAACTTGCCTGCAGGTACACCGAAAACACATTTAGCTGGGTTGAGCATCATTTGGTACACTCTCAAGTTATCGAAGGTTTCCTTCAAATCGTCAACCAGGGTCTCCTTCTTTCGTGATTTGACCACAATGTCATCCACATAGGCATGTACATTATGACCAATCTATTCGTGGAGGCAATTTTGCGCACACCGTTGATAAGTAGCCTGCGCACTCTTAAGCCCGAAGGGCATAGAAACATAGCAGAAGGCTCCAAAGGGAGTAATGAACTCCGTCTTCTCCTGGTCCTTAACTGCCATCTTGATCTGATGATAACCCGAATAGGCATCCAAAAAACTCAAACGCTCGCAACCTGCCGTAGCATCAATGATTTGATCAATACGGGGGAGAGCAAAAGGATCCGCTGGACAAGCTTTATTCAAGTCTGTGTAATCCACACACATGCGCCAGGTGCCGTTTTTCTTAAGAACCAGCACCGGATTAGCAAGCCACTCGGGATGAAAAACCTCAATAATAAAACCAGCTGCCAGGAGCCTGGCTACTTCCTCACCAATCGCTTTACGTCTTTCTTCGTTAAACCGGTGTAGGAACTGTTTTACCGGTTTATACTTAGGATCCACATTAAGGGTGTGCTCAGCGAGTCGCCTCGGTACACCAGGCATGTCAGACGGCTTCCATGCAAAGATGTCCCGATTCTCACGGATGAACTCGTTGAGCGCGCTTTCCTATTTTGGATCCAGGTTAGCACTGATGCTGAACTGCTTGGACGAATCGCCAGGTACGAAGTCAACAAGCTTAGTTTCGGCAGCCGATTTGAACTTCAAGGCCGGATCGTGGTCCGTAGTCGGCTTCTTTAACGAAGTCATGTCCTCTGGATCAACACTGTCTTTGTACTGCTTTAGCTCCTCCGTAGCACAAACCGATTCTGCATAAGTCGCATCTCCTTCCTCGCATTCCAAAGCGATTCGACGGCTCCCATGAACCGTTATATTGCCCTTGTAACCCGGCATCTTGAGTTGCAGATATACATAGCAGGGCCGTGCCATAAATTTTGCATAGGCTGGCCGTCCGAACAAAGCGTGGTATGGACTTTGGATTTTAACCACTTCGAACGTCAGCGTCTCTGATCTGGAATCATGACTATCGCCGAAGACCACTTCAAGGGCTATCTTACCAACCGGGTACGCAGACTTGCCAGGCACCACCCCGTGGAACACTGTGTTGGTCGGTTTGAGATCCTTATCCACCAGTCCCATGCGACGGAAGGTCTCATAATACAAGATGTTAATGCTGCTCCCTCCGTCCATGAGCACCTTGGTGAGCTTATAACCTCCCACCTGAGGCGCCACCACCAATGCTAACTGACCCGGATTATAAACCCTGGGAGGATGATCTTCTCGGCTCCATATGATTGGTTGTTCCGACCAGCGCAGATAGTGAGGCGTGGCCGGTTCAATAGCACTAACTGCCCGCCTCTGAAGCTTTCTATCCCGTTTATCCAAGCTTGTAGTAAAAACATGGTACTGTCCACCACTTAACTGTTTCGGGTTGTTCTGATAACCTGATTGCTGCTGTTGCTGCTGGCTGTGACCACTTTGGTCGCCTTGATTATTTTGGCTGTTCTGTCCGCCCGGATTACCATGGAACCCTGGACCAGAATTTCCGCCGCCGTATCCTGATCCGGAACCTGAACCGCTGCCAGAGCCGTGATCATATTGGAAAATGTTTGAGCTTTTGAATTCCCTCATGATGTAACAATCCTTCCAAAGATGGGTTGCTGGCTCCTCTTTTGTTCCGTGCTTTGGACAGGGCTGGTTTAAGAAAAAGTTCAAACGCTCCGGATTAGGACCGGGATTTCCGCGAAAACCTGACTGTTTCCCCTTACGTCGCTGGCCCTTGTTCTGTGCACTGGTGTTGGCCACAAAATCCGCGCTCCCATCCGGTTTACGCTTACCTCCGCCTCCATTGCCTGTTGGTTGATGCTGCTGGCCTTTGGTGTTGCTATTCTTCCTTCCCTTCCCTGCTTTGTCGTCACCAGAGTCAGGATCCCTGGTACTGTCAGAATCCGCATACTTCACTAAAGCGGTCATGAGCGTTCCCATATCCGTGCAATCACGCTTCATCCGGCCTAACTTTAGCTTCAAAGGGCCAAACCGACAGTTGCCTTCCAACAGCACTATGGCGGTGTCTGCGTTGATGCGATCTGACGAGTGTAAAACTTCTGATACCCGGCGCACCCAATGGGTAGTTGACTCCCCTTCTTGCTGAACGCAAGCTGCTAGGTCGACTATCGACATTGGCTGTTTGCACGTGTCCTTGAAATTCTTGATAAACCGGGCTCGCAACTGGGCCCACGAGTTGATGGAATTAGGCGGTAGGCTCTTTAGCCAAGTCCGGGCCGTCCCTTCTAACATCATGGTGAAATACTTCGCACACGCCGTGTCATCCACATCCAACATCTCCATAGCCATCTCATAGCTCTCCACCCATGTCTCCGGAGGCTGATCTGCCGTGTAGTTTGGTACCTTGCGGGGGCCTTTGAAGTCTTTAGGCAGGCGTACGTTGCACAAAGCGGGAACAAGGCACGGTACTCCCAAAGAACTAGAAACCACCCCCGGTTCAATCATGGCAGTTGGGAAGATAGGTGTAAGCTGACGAGCCTGATGCTGTGCTGCTAATCCGGCCTCCTGCGTACGGGCGCAGTCCACATTCTCCTGAGCATTGTCGACGCCCGCCGGATTGTTGCCGTGGAGCGTTTCACGCCTGGCATTACTTGAAACAGCCGGCTCCTCCATATGCCTATTATAGCTCCTGCTGGGGCGAGGGGTGGAGTGAATCCGATCACGGCTTTGCGAATATGCTTCTTGTTGGGCCAAAGCGGTCCTAAGGAACTCCTTGACTCGGCGTGTCTCTACATCCTGCGGTGAATCGCCTTCGATCGGGATAGCTTCCAACCGAGCTGCCGCCGCAACTAGGTTATCCATCGGGTTGGAATAATGGCCCGATGGTGTTGGCACGGCTTGTGGTGTACCAGTGTTATGACGAGGCAGGTTTATTATACGGTGCTGAACCGGGGCGCCAACTGTCGCTTCCGCACGGTTTACCCCCGGGGTGTTGAAGAGATTTCGGGCATCGAGGGCTGCGGGCAACCGAGATCGGAATTTCCTCTTCAGGACTTCCTGAGATTCATTCTGGTCCATCATGAGCCTGTAAGCCTGTGCATCTAAAGTGGCGCGCTCTGCCATCATCCTGGCCTCTTCTGCTGCCAGCCACGCTTTAGATTGAGTGATCTGTTCTCTCACTTTGGCAATCTCGGCATTGTGAACCTCCTGATCCACCGGGTTGGCCTCCGCCATGAGCGCTGCCAGTGCGTCAAACAGATCTGACAACACTTGGGCTGGTGAGTCCGCAGGGCCCCCTGCCCGCACAGCTGTTGCCGCTGCCGATCCGGAGATCACTGCCGCCGCAGTTGATGAATGTGGCGCCGCCTGTGTTCCAGCCATGAAGATCCCAACTCGATTGGGCAGACCAGAGGGGTTCGGAATACTGCTGCCATCGGAGCCGCCCCCAATCCAATCATCTTGCAGCTGGTATAAAGACTCGGTTTCCTTGGTTGACGTTTCATCGCCGGAGTAGATGGCGGTTTCGCCACCGGATTCGGATCCTTCCTCGTAGCTTCCTCCATGGATGACTCCCACGAAGGCGCGCTTCCTGGTCGGTTTAGCCAGGGTCAATCTCGTGCACTAAGCTGTCTCGACGAGGTCGGTGCAAACGCCCAGCTCGGGGCCCGGTTCACCGATCTTGCCGATGAAAACATGGATGCCGCCAAAGGGGACCCGGTACCCGTACTCGATCGAGCCGGCGTCGGGGCCCCAGCCTGTGCTGTCGATGTAGAGTTTTCCGCGACGACTTTTGGTCATCCGGCCCACAGCGTAGCCCTCGAGTCCTTCAAAGCGGCCCTCCAGGAACTTGAAACCATCTCGCGATAGCCCCACGGTGGGCGCCAACTGTCGTGGATTTGTCACGACAGATGTCCTAGCGAAAGGACTTAGTCGTGGAGCCATCGCAACGGGTTAACTTGAAGGGGTTAAAAGCGGACGCAAGGACACAATGTTTATACTAGTTCGGCCCCTTCGATGAAGGTAAAAGCCTACGTCTAGTTGTGATGGGATTGATGTGTTTCGAGGGCTAGGGAGCGATAAGCTTCGCCTAAACCTCGAGTTGTTGTTCTCTGTCCTTAAACCACCGTCGGGTCGTCCCCTTATATACACGGGTGACGCCCGTCGGTCTACAAAGTCCCAACCTCCGGTTCATAAACGTGCCCGGGTTGGTCTCTCTATTCCTAACTTACAATGCAAGCTTACCTCAGGCCGGTTTACGGCCATAAACCTTTGAACCGACTATAGGCCTTGGGCCCTTCTATTTCTCCTTGGGCTTTAACATCTTGGGTCCTATTGACGGAGCTAACCCGGGCCCTGTAGGCCGGTTTACCCCAAATAGCAATATCCCCAACAGAAACCGAATCTCTATATCAACTACAAGATGGCCGGATTGGGGGCTGTTCCGATGGCGACAGTATTCCGGACCCCTCTGATCTGCCCAACCGGGTTGGAATATTCATGGCCGGTACACAAGCAGTGCTTCATTCTTCGACCGCTGCGGCAATGAGCTCCGGTTCAGTAGCGGCGACGGCTACCGGGGCAGGAGGCTCTGTGCGCCCGCCGGCTCAAGTTTTATCGGATCTGTTTGATGCGTTGGCTGCGCTTATGGCAGAAGCTAACCCGGCGGATCAGTACGTCCACAACGCGGAGATTGCAAAGGTGAGGGAACAGATCACTCAGGCCAAGGCGGACCTGGCAGCTGAAAATACCAGGATGACTGCAGAGCGGGCCGCTTTAGATGCACAAGCCTACAGGCTCATGTTGGACCAGAACGCGTCGCATGAAGTCATGAAGAGTAAGTACCGATCCCGTTTGCCTTTGGTGTTCGAGGCCAGAGACCTCTTCAACACCCCAGGAGCGGGAACCAGTAATCCGCCGAGGGTAAACCGGGCGGAAGCCCCTGGGACAGGCGCGCCGGTTCAGCCCCGTTTGACAGATCTGCCTCGTCATAACACTGTTGTACCCCAGGCTGTTCCAACACCTCCGGGTCACTACTCCAACCCGATGGACAACCTTGTTGAGCCTGCTGCACGGCTGGAGGCCATTCCCATTGAAGGTGATTCGCCGCAGGCAGTAGAGACGCGTCGGGTCAAGGAGCTTCTTAGGACAGTTTTGGTCCAACAGGAAGCATACTCGTATAGCCGCGACCGGATCCATTCCACCCCTCGTCCAAGCCGGAGCTATAGCAGACATATGGATGAACCAGCCGTATCAAGTAATGAACGACGTGGAGCACCCCGCGGCAACAACCCGGCGGGTGGTGCTGATAATGCTCAGGAAGTGGTGGACCGGGCCCGAGCGCGCAGGGAGGCCGAGTTAGCCACACAATATCAGGCTCGGTAGCTTACCCCGGTTCATCCCACTACCTCGGTCGAGCCTGGTGTTACTTCTAGTTCTTTGGGAGTGCCTTGCCTTGTCCCCGCTTTACGCAATGTGCGCCTGCCCAAGGATTTCAAGGGCCCGCGCAAGGTACCAAATTACACGGCGGATCAACCTCCAGAGAAATGGGTGGAGAGCTATGAGATGGCCATGGAGATGCTTGATGTGGATGATGCAGCATGTGCGAAGTACTTCACCATGATGCTTGAAGGAACGGCCCGTACTTGGTTAAAAAGCTTACCGACCAATTCTATCAGTTCATGGGCCCAATTACGAGCCCGGTTTATCAGTAATTTCAAGGATGCATGTAAGCAGCCTATGTCGATAGTGGGCTTAGCTACCTGTGTCCAGGAGGAAGGAGAATCGACGACTCATTGGGTGCGCCGGGTCTCGCAAGTTCTGCATTCATCAGACCGCATCAATGCTGATACCGCGGTTATAACCCTAGAAGGCAACTGCCGGTTTGGGCCCCTAAAGCTGAAGTTAGGACGGATGAAGCGCCATTGCACTGACATGGGGACCCTCATGGCTGCTTTGGTAAAGTATGCTAATTCTGATAGTACCAAGGATCCCGAGTCTGATGATGACAAGACAGGGAAGGGAAAGAAGAACATCAACTCCAAAGGTCAGTAGCATCACTCGACAGGTAATGGTAGCGGAGGCAAGCGTAAAGCGGATGGCAACATGGACTTCGTGGCTAATACCAACGCGCAGGACAAGGGCCAGCGACGCAAGGGTAAACCGCCAAATCACAGTGGAGCACCTAACCCTAACCCGGACTGCTTAAATTATCTATTGAACCAGCCCTGTCCAAAGCATGGGACGAAGGAGGTGCCAGCAAACCACCTTTGGAAGGATTGCTACATTATGCAGGAGTTCAAGAATTCTAATGCTTTCCGGGATGATCACGGCTCCGGCGGTGTCTCAGGATCCGGGCCGGGTTACGGTGGAGGAAATTCCGGTTCATGATTTAATGGTAATCCGGGCGGACATAACAATCAAAATAATCTGAATAACCAGGGTGGTTACAACCAGCAACAACAACAGTCGGGTTACCAGAGCAACCCAAAGAAGTTGAATAGTGGGTAGTACCATGTCTTCACCACTATCTTGGACAAGCGAGACCGGAAGGTTCAGAAGCGGGCAGTCAACTCTGTTGAACCGGCCGTGCCCCGTTATCTACGCTGGTCTGAACAGCCAATCATATGGAGCAGAGAGGATCACCCTCCCCGGGTTGACAATCCGGGTCAGTTGGCTTTAGTGGTGGCGCCTCATGTGGGAGGTTACAAGTTCACCAAGTTGCTCATGGATGGAGGGAGCAGCATTAATATTTTGTACTATGAGACCTTCCGTCGTATGGGACTAACAGATAAAAATCTCAAACCGTCCAATACGGTGTTCCATGGTGTGGTACCTGGCAAGTCAGCATATCCTGTTGGTAAGATAGATCTGGAAGTGGCCTTTGGAGATGATCATGATTCTAGCTCGGAGACATTGACGTTTGAAGGGGTAAAAATCCAAAGTCCATATCACGCCCTGTTTGGGCGACCGGCCTACGCCAAGTTTATGGCACGGCCCTGTTATGTGTATTTGCAGCTCAAGATGCCGGGTCACAAGGGGACAATAACGGTTCACGGAAGCCATAAAGTCGCTTTGGAGTGCGAGGAAGGAGATGCGGCCTACGCAGAATCGGTTTGTGCCACCGAGGAGCTAAATTTTATAAGGACAATGTTGATCCAGCAGACATGACTCCGTTGAAGAAGCCAACTACGGAGCATGATCCGGCCCTGAAATTCAAATCGGCAGCTAAAACTAAGCTTGTTGACTTCGTGCCTGGCGATTCGTCCAAGCAGTTCAGCATCAGTGCCAACTTGGATCTGAAATAGGAAAGCGCGCTCATCGAGTTCATCCGTGAGAATCGGGACATTTTTGCATGGAAACCCTCTAACATGCCAGGTGTACCGAGGCGACTCGCTGAGCACACTCTTAATGTGGATCCTAAGTACAAACCGTTGAAATAGTTCCTCCGCCGGTTTAACGAAGAAAGACACAAGGCTATTGGAGAGGAGGTAGCCAGGCTCTTGGCAGCTGGCTTTATTATTGAAGTTTTCCAGCCCGAGTGGCTTGCTAATCCGGTGCTGGTCCTTGAGAAAAATGGCACCTGGCGCATGTGTGTGGATTACACAGATCATAATAAGGCTTGTCCGGCGGATCCTTTTGCCCTCCCCCGTATTGATCAAATTATTGATGCTTGTAAGTGCATCTAGTGCCCCTTAGTGATATTGGTGGATTGAAGACTTATAGGTTAAGTATCTAATGTGTTTATGAGTGTACACAGGTCTATAAGTCTATGAGGAGTTTGATATTTACAGAGAAAGTCGACCCCTAAAAATGAAGTTCTTCAACTGAAGACTTTGATATTTTGAAGACTTTCTGAAGACTTTGAAAGTGAAGAAATTGGTGTGACCTTGAAGACTTGGTATTCATTCGAGGAACATGAAGCGTGAAGACTTTTGTTTTCATAGTTTCATTTTCTCTTTCTTGAGTCATAGGAAACACCGTACTGTTAAAGGGGGTCGAGGAAATACTAAGGAGAAAACTTCCATGTGATGCTCAACTCAAATCCTACACCTACCAATCCCTTCGAGTGAAGCCATTGGAAATCTCATACAGTTCAGTCAATTTCTTCAGTGACAGAGACGCAGTTCTTCTGGTCACTGATGACTTTGCTCTGACTGAGGAGTTAGGAATTCGCCAGTGCGAATTGCCTACACAGTGAGGAACATGATAGCCCTGAGGAATTTGAACCTCAAATTTCCGACCGTTGCTGTGCTACGCGCCAGCTGTCCCAAAATATCTTATCCATCCAACGGTCATATCATTGAAGGGCATTTATGTCTTATCATGTCGGGCTGCTCCCTAGGCTATAAATAGCCGCCCCCTACAACCACTAGCTGGTTGGCTGCTCCGCGAGAACTTGACACTTGTCATTTGAGAGCAACCCGTCCTCCGAGGACTTTGAGTGAAAATCATCAAGTGAGGAAAATCCAAACCCAAACCCAAAACACCTACAAACCCAAAGTGATTGAGCATCACTGAAGAGATTGATCCTGCGTGGATCCGACGCTTGTTACCTTTGAAGACTGTGCTTCTTCCAGACGGTTAGGCGTCATGGTCTAGAGCATCCAAGAGGAATTGTGGATCGCCGAGTGACCTAGTCCGTGAAGGTTTGGAAGTCACCTGAAGACTTACCACGAGTGATTGGGCGAGGACTGTGTGTCCTTAGCTCAAGGAGAATACGGTGAGGATTGTGTGTCCGGGACTAGGTGTCCTCGAGTTTAAATACTCAGCCGCTCCAACCAGATGTACAACTGAGACAACAGTTGGAACTGGTCTACCAAATCATTGTCTTCACCAAGCCTACTGGTTCTATTTCCTCAACACTTTCATTTCCTCATTACTATGTTGTCTGTTTGTTCATATCTGTGTTTGAAGACTTTGACTGAAGACTTTCTCAATTTCCTCAGTTCAATTTCTTCAGTCTGTCTGTCTTCATCTTGTGCTATCCTGTGTTTACGCTTTCTGTACTCTGTGCTTGTCTTCATTTCATCATGATGATTATGCATGTAATCTGTTATGTTTACCTCTGAGTACTTATTCCGCTGCTAGTAGTTCTTCGCTAAGGAATTTCCTCACGAGCAAATTCCTCAGTGAAGAATTTCATAAAAATCGCCTATTCACCCCCCCTCTAGTCGATATAACGCACTTACAATGCTACGGCGGGTTGTGAGCATTTGAGTTTTTTGGATGCATATTCTGGCTATCATCAGATCAAAATGGCAGTTAAGGACCAGGAGAAGACGGCGTTCATAACTCCCTTTGGAGCCTTCTGTTATGTGTCTATGCCCTTTAGGCTCAAGAGTGCCCAGGCAACTTATCAACGGTGTGTACAAAATTGCCTTCACAAGCAGATTGGCCATAATGTACATGCTTACGTGGATGATATCGTGGTTAAGTCAAGGGAGAAGGAGACTCTGGTTGACGATTTGAAGGAAACCTTTGATAACCTGAGGACGTACAAGATGATGCTTAATCCGGCCAAGTGTGCCTTTGGTGTACCGGCAGGCAAGTTATTAGGTTTTCTAGTGTCCAACAGGGGAATCGAGGCTAATCCGGAGAAGATCACAGCCATCACCTCCTTGGCTAAACCAAAGTGTATCAATGATGTTCAATGCCTGGCAGGCCGGATTGCCGCGTTGAGCCGGTTTATCAACCGCCTTGGTGAGAAGGCAATCCCTTTGTATCAGATGTTGAATAAGACGGATCAATTCGTCTGGAGTTCTGCTGCTGATAAGGCATTTGAGGACTTAAAGTGGCAATTGGCCAATCCGCCGGTGCTCGCCGCTCCCATTGACAAGGAGCCGTTGCTGCTATATGTTGCTGCTAATGCTCGTGCAGTCAGTGTGGCTATTGTGGTGGAGCGAAAGGAGGCAGGCAAGCAGCATCCGGTTCAACGTCCGGTCTATTATATCAGCGAGGTACTTATTGAGTCCCAGCAAAGGTATCTGCATTGGCAGAAGCTGGTATATGGAGTTTTTATGGCAAGCCGGAAGCTTAAGCAATACTTCCAAGGGCACCGCATTACGGTGGTCAGTTCTGCTCCCTTGGGCGATATCATTGTAACGCCCTCGATGCGGCTATATCTCTCACGTGTCGCAGCACGACTTAGAGGCATAACCGCATTGAAAGCAATGTCGCAAGTGAGGTAATCTTCACACAACCCATGTAATACATAAGGGAAAGAGATACATAGTTGGCTTACAGTCGCCACTTCACACAATACATAAATAAACATCCATCATTCAAATTACACTCAAGGTCCGACTACGGAACCAAAATAAAAGAAGACTACCCCAAATGCTACACAGATCCCCGAATCAACCCGATGGGCTCCACTATTGATCATCAGGAAAAGACACATTGTAACGACCACGTTCCTCGTCGAACTCCCACTTGAGCTCGGTTGCGTCATCTGCACTGGCATCGTCGGCACCTGCAACTGTTGTGATAGTATCTGGTGAGTCACGGGGACTCATCAATCTCACACCCGCGAGATCAAGACTATTTAAGCTTATAGGAAGGATGAGGTAATGAGGTGGAGCTGCAGCAAGCGACTAGCATATATGGTGGCTACAACGCAAAAGAGAGCGAGAAGAGGAGCAAAGCACGGTCGTGAAGCTAGAAGTGATCAAGAAGTGATCCTGAACTACTTACGCCAAACATAACTCCAACACCGTGTTCACCTCCCGGACTCCGCCGAGAAGAGACCATCACGGTAACACACGCGGTTGATGTGTTTTAATTAAGGTCAACTTCGGGTTTTCTACAATCGGACATTAACAAATTCCCATCTGCCTCATAACCGCGGGCACGACTTTCGAAAGATAATACCCTGCAGGGGTGTCCCAACTTAGCCCATTATAAGCTCTCACGGTCAACGAAGGATATTCCTTCTACCGGGAAGACCCGATCAGTCTCAGAATCCTGGAATACAAGACATTTCGACAGCAATAAAACAAGTCCAGCAAATCCGCCCGATTGTGCCGACAAATCCTGATAGGAGCTGCACATATCTCGATCTCAGGGCACATCCGGATGAGACATCCTATGAGTAAAACCAAGCCTCAAGTTTCCTCGAGGTGGCCCCGCAGTCTGCTCGTTTCGAACCAGCACTGGCCCCGGGGGGGGGGGGGGGGCTAAATAAAGATGACCCTCGGGCTCGCGAAAACCCAAGGGAAAGGTGGTAGGTGGTAGGCAAATGGTAAAACCAAGGTTGGGCCTTGCTGGAAAAGTCTTATTCAAAGCGAACTGTCAAGGGGATCCTATAAATCACCCAACCGTGTAAGGAACGCAAAATCCGGGAACATAACACCGGTATGACGGAAACTAGGGCGGCAAGAGTGGAACAAAACACCAGGCATAAGGCCGAGCCTTCCACCCTTTACCAAGTATATAGATGCATTAATTAAATAAGACATATTGTGATATACCAACAAGTAAACATGTTCCAACAAGGAACAACATCTCCATGTTCCAACAAGGAACAAACTTCATCTTCACCTGCAACTAACAACGCTATAAGAGGGGCTGAGCAAAGCGGTAACATAGCCAATCAACGGTTTGCTAGGACATGGATGGTTAGAGGCTAACATGGCAAAATGGGTGGCATGATATAGCAAGTGGTAGGTATCGCAGCATAGGCATACCAAAAGAGCGAGCATCTAGCAAGCAAAGATAGAAGTGATTTCGAGGGTATGGTCATCTTGCCTGCAAAGTTCTCAGGGTTGTCGAAAGCTTGCTCCTCATAAGTGTTCTCAACAGGTTCCTCGTTCACGTACTCGTCTCCCGTCTCTACCCTAAGCAAGAACACAAGCAAAGGGGACAACCATCAATCACGATGCAATGCGCAATCAACATGATGCAAAACATGGCATGATATGCGAGATGTGATATGCAATGCATATGCGTGCTCCGGAAGGAAAAAGATGAACCAGGCATAATCTTGGAAAACCAAGTATGCTACTGGAAAGGTGAGATGATTTCGGTTGAAATCGATATAAAGATCACCGGAATCGGATGCACGGTTTGCAAATGACAAGCAAAACAAGAATGGCATATTTCTGCGATTAACATCATGATGCTACTTAGCAAGCAACAACAAATTGTGCTACTGCACCCAAACGTACCAACAAAGCATATGAAAGAGAACTACTCAAGATGCTTGACAAAATATGAACACTGAGCTACGGCTAAATCACATCAGAGCAGGTTCAAATAAGCATGGCAAAAGTGCAACAGATAACAGGTTCACAGACTTGGTGAAAATAACATGCCAGAAATTAACATCAGGATGACATGTTCAGAGCAATCAAACAACCTGCTACAGGAACAGGACATAGCAAAATAATGCACGGCATGAATCTACTCAAAGCACGTAACTAAAGTCCCTTACTGACCATAAGCCAAAAGGGAACAGAAAATAAAATAACACCCATGTCAATTAAGCAAGTTCCGTTACAGTTTTCAGACGGCAGAAAACTGGACATGTCAAAAACAGATAGCAAGTAGGCATGTTTACGAGCTCGATGCACTCACTACAGAGCATTGCATGATAAACTAAGCATACATACATCAAGTAGACATGGCATAGAAGCTAGACATGGCAAGAATAACATCATAGCATGCAAGGATCAACTACAACAAGCTTGGCAAAATTGAATAACAAGTAAACAATCTGCCAGTAACATTTTATAGCAAAAGTAGAGCTCGATTGACTCAAGCTATGGCACTCCATAATTACAAACAAAAGCATGAATGGATAGAGCACATCCATATGCTTAAAACACCCTTACTGATCATGCTCCAAAGAGGCATAGATCTCTCTGAAACAACATGAACACATGGCATAAAAATAACAGCAGGGAAAAACTTAGTGAAATTACTAAGTCCCTGAGATCAGCAACACTAAGTACCCTAGTTTGCATGCTTGTGCTAGTCACCACAGAGATCACAAAAATACATAGTAAAAACCACTGTAAATATGGCATGGCATATTACAAATCACATGTAGGACTCAACTTCATAGGGTGCACACATCAATCATGGCAGAAATGACAAAAGTGCATGTTCTGATAATAATCTGGAACTAACATCACATAGCCCTCTTCTAACAGCATTTCGGGCACCAACATTAGATCAAATTAAAATGATGCAATGAGATGAAATGATGTACCCATCGAGGCAAACAATTTGACATATCACACGCACGAAACGGAGCAGTATGCAGAAAGTTATGATGCGATGAACATGCAACAAAAATATCTGCAGAAAAGACTTAGAGGAAAAACGGGGTCAACCCTGGATCTGCACGAATTTCGATGCACGACCGGATCTCGCCGGAGAGGCGGGAGACGGCCGGAGAGGAGCGGGGGGGGGGGGGGGGGGGGGGGGGGCGCCGGCGAGGCGGGTCCCGGGCGGATCCGGCCGGCCCGGGGAGGCGCGGGGCGGCGGCGAGGGTCGCCGGGCGGCGAGGCGCAGCGGCGGCCGGCGCGCGGGGTGCGGCGCGCGCGGGCTCCGGCGAGGCGGCGCTGGACGCGGAGGCGGCGGAGCGTCGGGGAGGCACGACTGGGCGCAGGCGGCGGGGAGGTTCGGGCTGGGGGGGAGGGGGCGGTGATGGGCCCCGCGGGCCCTGGCGGCGGCGGCGAAGTGGGGCTCGCGGGCTGCCCACGTGTCGAGCTGCGGTTGGCCAGACGGCAGCGGGCGGACGTGTCCGGCCGTCGCGGACGCGTCCGGCGGCGGCGGGGGAGGAGTTTGCTAGGGTTTCGCCCGAAAATTGGAGAGGGAGGCACTTATTTATAGGTAGAGGGAGCTAGGAAGCTCCAAATGGAGAGCGGTTTTCAGCCACGCGATCGTGATCGAACGGCGATGGACATGGGAGTGTCTTAGATGGGTTATTGGGCTGTTTTGGAGGGGTTTTGGGATGCAACACACACGAGGCCTTCACGGACCCTCAGTTAACCGTTGGAGTATCAAACGAAGTCCAAATGATACGAAACTTGACATGCGGTCTACCGGTAGTAAACCAAGGCCACATGTCAAGCCTCGGTCCATTCCGAGAAAGTTTAATACCCGCTCATGGAGAAATGTAAAAGGGGACGCCGGAGGACGTAGGAGCACCGGATTGCAAAACAGACAACGGGGAAAATACTCGGATTCATGAGACGAACACGTATGCAAATGCGATGCACAAGATGACATGATATGAAATGCATGACATGAACAAAATGCAAAATGAAGGAAAACCCAACCACGGAGGGAAATATCATATCACATTGCCGAAAATGGCAAGAGTTGGAGTTACAAATATGGCAAGTTACATCCGGGGTGTTACAATCATCCAGAACCGGGAAGCAACTGGCCGGATTGCAAAGTGGGCTATAGAGCTTGGGCCGCACGGGTTGAAGTACGTGCCTCGAACGGTGGTTAAGTCTCAAGCACTTGTTGATTTCACCAATGATTGGACGAAACTGCAAGCACCTGAAGAAAAGCCGGATCACACATATTGGACCATCCATTTTGACGGATCCAGGCAATTGGAGGGCTCGGGGGCTAGAGTCGTATTAACTTCCCCACGAGGTGATAAGTTTTGTTACGTTCTCCGCTTAATGTTTCCTTGTACGAACAATGCAGCTGATTATGAAGCCTTGCTCCACGGTCTCCGGATGGCTAAGGAGATGAATCTAAGTCGAGTTAAGTGCTTCAGTGACTCGGACCTCGTGGCTCAACAGGTGTCTGGCACTTGGGATTCCAAGGACCCACTCATGGCAGCATATCGTCGTGAGGTGGATATTGTTGCATGTCACTTTAAAGGCTATCAGGTGGACCACGTGGACCGACGGAAGAATGAAACGGCGGATGCTTTAAGCCGGCTGGGCTCTCAGCGCAAACCGGTCCCGCCCAATGTTTTCCTCGACGTGCTGCACAACCCGTCGGTCAAGCTCCCTGGTGAAGCGGATTTGGCTATTCCTGATCCGGAGGCTCAATTGGTGGCAGCTCTTCATGTCATTCCGGATTGGACACTTCCTTACCTTGAGTACATGAACCGGGGCGAGTTACCAGAGGATGAGACTCTGGCCCGACAGATAATCCGGCGATCCAAGTCCATGACTATTGTCAATGGCGAGTTGCATCATTGTAGTGTGTCAGGGGCGTTTCAACGCTGTGTGTCTCCTGAAGAAGGCTGTGAAATTTTGCATGAGATCCACGAAGGAGATTGTGGTCACCACGCCGGTTCAAAATCTTTGGTGGCTAAAGCATTCCGCCATGGCTTCTATTGGTTAACTGCTCATGCTGATGCGGAGGATCTGGTCAGACGATGTGACGGTTGCCAAAAGTTTTCAAGACGTGCTCATGTGCCGACTCAATAATTGAGAATGATTCCAATCACTTGGCCGTTTGTGACTTGGGGGCTGGATATGGTTGGGCCTTTCAGAAGGTCCAAGGATAAGAAGACCCACCTCCTGGTGGCGGTTGACAAGTTTACAAAGTGGGTGGAGGCAGAACCTGTTAGCAAGTGTGATGCGGCCACAGCGGTTCAGTTCATCAAAAAAGTGATTTTCCGGTTTGGCTTTCCACACAGTATCATCGCAGATAATGGTACCAATTTGTCCAAGGGTGCCATGAAGGAGTTCTGCGAACGTGAGCACATCCAGCTTGACGTTTCATCAGTAGCGCACCCACAGTCCAATGGTCAAGCAGAAAGGGCTAATCAAGAGATCTTGAGAGGCATCAAAACCCGGCTTATGGTTCCTTTGCAGAGAACACCGGGTTGTTGGGTAGAAGAGTTACCATCTGTGTTATGGAGCATCAATACTATACCCAACAGATCAACATGATACACACCGTTCTTCATGGTCTACGGAGCGGAGGCGGTTCTCCCCAGTGATATCCGTCATGACTCACCTCGTGTGGCGGCTTACGTTGAAGCGGACAACGAGACAGCACAGCAAGATGCTTTGGACCTGTTGGATGAAGAGCGTGACATAGCAGCAGCCCGCTCGGCGATTTACCAACAGGATCTTCGTCGTTATCACAGTCGCCGAGTCAGAACCAGAACCTTTCAGGAGGGAGATTTGGCGCTTCGGCTCATCCAAGATCAGACTGATATGCATAAGTTATCCCCACCTTGGGAGGGACCTTTCATGGTCAGCAAGAATCTGCACAACGGGTCGTACTATCTGATCGATATTCGAGAGCATAAAGACTCACGTACATCAGAGGAGGAGACCAATAGGCCGTGGAACATAGCTCATCTTCGGCCTTACTATACCTGAGCCATCGGCTCTACTTATGTACATATTATGACAATATATATATTATGATTAATATAATAAACCGGAACCTCGGCTAAAGCGGGGTATCTGTTCTATTACATCATGTGTGGTTACACGGAGTTGTTCTGTCTCAAAGCGGCCTCCGGTTTACCCCTTGAATTTGCTTTTTTTAAAGCTTTATAATATCACTTGGGGGCTTGGTCGTATCCGAACCAATGCAACACCTTTTGATAGGCGAAAGCCACCAGATCACTTGGGGACATGATCAAGTCTGAACCAGTCACGCCTCTTGATCGGCCTAAGGCCACAGAATCACTTGGGGGCTTGGTCGAACCCGAACCATTGCCACGCCTCTTGATCGGCATAATGCCACTGTTTCATTTGGGGACCTGGCTGACTTGAACCATAGCTACGCCTATCGGGGGCTTGGTCGTGTCCGACCATGGTAACGCCATCTGATCGGCTCAAATAAGCCTCTTTTTGCAAACGATTTTATCATTGCCTTTGCTTCAATATTTTCTTTGATAAATGTTTCTTTATTTTTGTTGCGTTTTTAAACCGACAAAGTTTTAAACCGGTTCAAACTGTGAATTGACGGAACACAGTCCATTTTTAATCCGGAGACTATTTGCTCGGTTTGATTTTCTATTCACATCTCGAAGGAAGAATAACACGGTGTTTATCATAACCCGGCACGGTTTACATGGTAAACCGGCATTACATACACAGGAGCTACTTTCTCCTTTGACGGTATAGGTTTATATACCTCCGTTTCAAGATTGGCAACGCCAACTTCATGCCCAACGATGGTAGGTATTTTGTATCACAAGATTTGGTCATATACCTAAATTTCATTGCATATATATACAAAGATCATAATCCGGCTGGCGGTACAACCGCCTTGGCAGTTTAAGATTTTGTGATTGCAGGAAAAATAGATTGAAGGTTTTGATCATTCAAAAGAAGTGTAAGTACCAGTACCTATGCACGAAGGCATCTCAAAAGCAAGAGTATTGGCTATCCTATTACAAGGCAACATGGTGCCCAAATAAGATCATTGTTTTTTCGGCGGAATATAAAAGACCAGCAATTTAAACCGGCCTCCGGTTCAAGCTTCGTCGCCGGCCTGGTCTGATGGTTGCGGGTCATCTTGTGCCGCTTCAGCTTCTGCTTCCCTACCCAGTGGCTGGAAATCAACAGTTGTCCAGTCGATTCCCATTAAGGCTTGAAAGACAGCTTCATCATGGATCAGCAACGATGGTTCAATATCAAGAGCGTAAGTATGCTTACGGATTGGAGGGATCAGATTCTCCGCTTCAGGAATTGATGCAGCCACTCATTTGTTCTGGTTGTCATATTGGGCTTGATAATGAGACAAGTCTGCCTCTTCCACCAATTGACAAGCTAGAGGGCGCACCTCCCGGTTTATCGCTCTCAGGTCCTCCTCATTGAACTCTGAGCCATCTTCCTTCAAGTGGGGGTAGCCTTGAGCCGCTTCAACAGGATCAAAATCTGGCACCCACGCTTTTGCCCGGATTAAGGCATTGATAGCACCGATTCGAGCAGTAGATTTTTTCAGCTCTTCAACCCGGGAAGGAAGCATAGACAGTCTTTTCAGGGTGTCTTGGATCAAGGTGGGCGCCGGGTTGTTGTGGGACGCAGTTGAGATGATCCGCTGCGCGCCAGTATACAATTGATCTATCAATGTATAGGCAGCTTTCAACTTCTTCCGCACATCTGACCCCAAGTGACCAATGCGTGTCCCTGCAACATTACAAAGGATTCACAAACTGGACACATCATAAGAAGGCCGAGTTACTACAGAAGTCAAGAAAGCTTACCAAAGATGGCGGCAGTCATGGCATGCACTTGACGCTTTACGCTGGTCAGTTCATCTACCACCGGTTTAAGTGCGGCTTCGGCATTTTCAACTCGCTTAGTCAAAGCGGCCTTCTCAGTGGCCCAGTCCGCCCGCTCTTTCTTGAAGTCCTCCTTAAGCTGTTCCATGATGCTTAAAGTGATGGTCAACTCCTCTTTTGCTTTTGAGGTTTTAGCTTGTTGGGACTTCAGATTTTCTTGGAGATCGGCGACTTGGTTTTCTTTTGTCTTCAGTTCAGCCTGCATACAGACAGTTATATGATTAAGAAAGCAGTGCAAGAATTGAAGTACCAACCACATAACAAGTTATGCACTTGGCACTTGGGGGCTAATGCATATTTGATCTTCATCTTTCAATTGATTATAAAGTCCCAAGATCAATACAAGTATTCAACTTGGCACTTGGGGGCTAATGGCTATTTGCTCGAATAAATTCTCATGCTGCAATGACAATTACTTAAAGTCCCGGTTTAACTACACTAAGTTGAACCGGCCCTTGGGGGCTACATCAGCGAATTACGAAGCATGGAGATTTATGTTAGCAAGTCCCGGTTTGAATGAAGATTCTAAACTGGCCCTTGGGGGCTAGGAGAATTAACATGATTGAAATATCCAAGCAGGAAAAAGCACATGGAAGTTACCTCAAATTTTTCTTTCATCATATTCACCAGGCCAGCTTCATAATCACGGCTGGTTCAGGTAGCCGAAATGAAGATCTTGGGCATTCAGAGCAGCATAAGTCGCCAGATCAACATTCCACTTGCCTTCGCCCATGGCAGCAAATTCTTCTTTGGCATAATGCTTGGATAAGGCGACAGGATTGCTTGGCTCTGTACGGCCAATGCCAGTAATCACAACATCATCATCCTTAGCATCACCGATTTGCACTGGGGCAGTCGGTTTGTTAGCAGGCTGGGATGGACTGGTGGATCTCTCAGTCCGGATGGGGCTTGTGGGATGGTCGATAGGGCCTGAGGTGTCAATAGGCCTTTCTTCAGCAATAAAATCATCATCTTGCAGTGGCGGGTCGTTGGGTATATCTTCACGAATAGCCGCTTCAAGATCTGGTGTTTTATCCGGTTCAGGGACGGCGTCCTCCTCGACCGCTTTATCCAGGCGGGCCTTCTTGCTCGGCCTAGGCTTGGCCCTGAAAGGAGTAATAAAAGTCAAAAACAACATATGTTGCAAAGTAATGCACCAGAAATGTTATGATAAGTATAGCTTACCCAAGCACCGTTTTGAGCGGTGGCAGCTGAGTAGCCGATGACCCGCCAAAGGTTGAATGGGAAGTAACCTGATAATCGGAGTCAGATGGATTAAGAGGTTGACGAAAATAGCCCGCTTTAGGACAAGCACTGACAAGCAAATTAGAGACCTCTGAACGGCGTTTCCGAACCGGACTGTTCGGTAAACCGGCGGAGGTAACTACCTGGCCGCTGTGACGGGTTGTGCAGCGAGCTTCGTGCTGTTGGGTCTTCATAAGAAATTTGGGATCCAATTAAGCAAGAGGATGAGAAAATTTAACCTTCCGGTTTGCTTGACGGATTTTTAGCGAAGGCAAAGGGTTTGAATTGGAAGAGAGAGTAATTACCTCTTCAGCATCAGCATGGCTGGCTTCGGCATCATCCTGAAAAATATCATCATCAATAAGGCGTGTAAAAAATAAGCCAAGTGAATCAAGCTCTACTTCAAGGTCCGGATTACCCACATCATCATCAGCGCGCGGATCAGAAGATGCAGTGGTTTTCTTCTTATGAGCAGACCTCTTCATGACTTTAGTCTTTGGCCGGATTGGTCTTTCCGGTTTGTCTGGTTTTTCTGGTTTCTCCAGTGGAAGCTTCTTGCTCCAAAACGGATCATCGCCCTATTTAAACAGATGTTAATATTAAAGAATGGACAGATATAGCAATGACAGGTTCAGTAAAAAGTAAAATCAAAATCTTACAGCTGGCGGTTTTTGTTGGTGGCACAGAAGGGAAGCAGGCCGGTTCGGGCACAGATGTGTTCCGGTTCATTCAACATTTTCTTCACAGCTTCTGTGACTTCTTCATCGATGATCTGGATGTTAACATGTCCCAGTGGGTCATCGACACTGCCACTATTCTCGCACATCAAACCGGAGCGCTGACTAAGTGGCAGTATGCTCCACGATATCCAACAGTGAGCGAGATCAACTCCTGTTAAACCGTTGTCCATGAAGGCTCTGAGCTTGGACAGTTGAGGAGCGTATTTACTTCTCTCCTTGGCAGTCACTCTTTGTGGAAAAGGGTGTGTATTGCTAAGCCGCTTCGGACGAAAGCCAGGCAAAGGATTTTCATCAGCAGGGGAGGTGTCTTTGCAATAGAACCATGTTTGATTCCACTCTTTGGGGTGGCTGTGCAATTTAGCGTGAGGGTAAGTGACCACTTTTCTTTTCTGAATCGCCACACCACCCAATTCTGTATTGGAACCGTCAGTAAACTCTGTGCGGCGGTTTAGATGGAAGCAGTCTCTGAACAACTCAACTCTGGGTTCCTCTTGAAAGAACACCTCACAGAGCACTTGGAAGTGACATATGTTGGTAACAGAGTTGGGGCCAGTGTCTTGCGTGCGGAGTTGAAAATTGGCTAAGACATCCCGGTAAAATTTAGAACCGGGCTGTCGGGGGGAAACTGCCTCCACGAGCACCTATGGGGATGGAGCCCCTTTTCGGTTCGGCGGGGGGGGGGGGGGGGGAGGTCGCACGAAGAGCGGATCGACGTGAGGCACACGGGGGGTTTACCCAGCTCCGGGCCGCACGGATGCGTAAAACCCTACTGCTACTTTGTGGATTGTTTTGAGTTCTTGCTCGGGAGCGCGGAGTACTACAGTACACACCAGCAGCTAACGAGACCGAGCGTGAGTATCCTCCTTTTCCCTATGTTGCGCATGGGCCTCCTTTTATATGCTAAAGGGGTCACCGACAGGTGGCAACGTAGGCAAGGGTAAAAATGGAAAAGTGCTGTGTTGGGTACAGCTGCCTGTACAGTGGCTGTACAGTGTATCATACCTAACTCTGACGGCAGGGGACAAGGGCATTAAATGCCCGTCTGCATCGCCCAAACAGTGCGAAAAGGGACCGTCAGGGGCGCCACCGTTTGCCACGATGGCTATCTTGTCAGCGCCGCTTGCCACCGCATGCCCCTAGCTGCACAGCCTCCCGCCACGTGCGCCTGGAAGAGTCCCAGAGCAACACGTTGGTGGGTGAGCTAGAGCGCGGGCATGGGGTGGTAGCTTGCCGCGGCAAGCGCCTTGCCGCGGTTGTTGTCTTGTCACGCCCGGGAGCTTGTCGCTCACCGGGCCTTGCCGGGACGTGCGGCGTGTCGCGACAAGTTCCTTGAGATGCATTGGTTGGCCTTCCTGGCAAGCTCCTCTTGCCGGGGCCTTGTGCTTCGAGCGGCCTTCCCGTCAAGCTCCTCTTGCCGGGGCCTTGTGCTTCGAGTGGCCTTCCCGGCAAGCTCCTCTTGCCGGGGCCTTGTGTCTTCGGCTTGAATACTTTGTTCTTGAAATGGCTCCAAAGGAGCCACGGAGGACCTTGGCGGTCACCTGGCAAGCCTTGCCGCGGGGTGCTGCGACTACTCGTGCACAAGTTCGGGATACTAGGGTACCCCTACTCTAGTAAACCGACAGGAGCCCCCGGGCCTGGGCCATACACGGTGCCGAACGCTGTTGGGCCAGGCCCAAAACAGTGCACGGGCACGCGCGGCCTGGGTCACGCCGTATCTTACTCCGTATCCACCGCGCCCTCCCCGAACGGCACGTGTCGATTGCGGCGTCGTGGGGAGAGACATGCGTGACGTGAGCGGCGTGCGCGGGGCTGAGTCCCGCATGCATGCGTCACGTCGTAGTAAAAGGGGCGGTTTCGCGCCTTCCCCATAAACGGAGGGAGGTGTGGAGGCGTGGGTCATTTACTGGACGGGGCCGAGGCGTGGTTTTTGAGGCGTCCGTCGCCTCGGTTCTGCACGCCTGCCACGCGGCTTCCATGCGCTTGGGGTTGTGAACGGCGGAGGCGGGAAACCGAGCCGTCGTGGGTCGAGGCAGCGGGTCGGTCCCAGTTCCCTGCTCCTCCTGTATCTTGATTGGCTGAGCGGTGCGGCCGAGCCCCCACCCTGTTCCTTTATAAGGAGCGGGAGGGGGGGAACGGAGGCGTGCATTCTTTCATCTCCTCTTTCCTCCAGCTTCTGATCCCCTCTCTCTCATTTGTCATGGAGAAAGGGAACCCTGGTCCTTCGACGGTGGCGGCGAGGGTCGCCGCTAGACAACGCGTCCCTCCTCCTCTCGCACCTGTGGTGGCAGAGCCAGGCGTCAGAGGAAGAGGGAGGTGGCGAGGCCGTGGGCGAGGTCGAGGATGAGGCCGAGGCGCTCGGGGAAGAGGTGGACGGGGCGGCGCGCCGGCTTCGCCTCCGCCAGCGGTTCCTCTTCCCATGGCGGTCCATACTGGGGAAGATCCTTGCGAGTTCTTCGTCAGGCTGCGTCGGCCGCCTCGTCGTCGCCTACGGCTCCCGACTCCATTTGCGAGCGAGATGGAGTTGGACCCGCCCGAAACACTGAGGCTACACTTGAGGGGCTGTGGAATCAGCGGCGTGCGAGTCCGCGTTGAATTCCCAGCCCCTAATGTGATGTATCTTGGTCGAGGGTGGAAGACGTTCGCCCGTATCCACCGCCTGATGGAGGTGTTCACCCTCCATTTTAAGCTGATGGAGGGCGGCCTCCTCTCCGTCAAGGTCTTCGGGTGCTTCGGGACCCGGGAAAGGTGCTGCGTAGACAGCTCCTCTGATAGCGAAGGCTCCTCCTCGAGCGAGAGTGACGAGGAGGACAGCAGCGGCGACGAAGAGAGTAGCGGGCGGTACGATGACGGGTCCGACTAGGTGTCGGGCGTGGCTCCGTACGGCACCGGCGACCCCATCATGCGTGCCGCCGGCTCCTTGAACTTATCGGGGCCGTCTCCTTGGGCGGCTGGCGTAGGGAGGTTGCGGAAGAGGAAGAGGGCGGGCGGCAAGGCCGTCAAGTCAGAGTACGGGGGCGTGGCACCCTCGACAGCGTGCTGACGTCCTGCCGCCTCGTCGAGCCCTGCTTCCGGCACCGCCATCACCATCCAGCCTTTGGACGGCCACCGAGATGTTCTCTTGGTGTCTTCTGGCACCCGTAGCTCGCCTAGGCACCCTTTTTGCCCTTTTCGCCTCCTTGTCCTACCTCCTGAAGAGAGGGACAAGAAAAGGATTACGGGCACCTTATCTCTTTTTAATTTGTAAGCCCTCGGGCCTTAGCTGCATTTAAAACTTGTAATCCCATCATTCATGTTTTTCATTCTCTATGAACTCTACCTGAATGGAATGTTTTTTAATGAAAAGGGGATGCTTGCCGGGTCACTTGTCTCGCGGGTGAAACCCACGCCAAGGAGAGAATCCTTTATATCGTTAAGATAGACACTTCTTTGCCCGGCAGTAGGCCCTGCCGTCTTCCCACGTCGCTCGGCCTTTCTCTCGCTCTTAGCGGAGGCAGGGATGAGGCGGGTTCGTGCTCCTCGTTTCGTCCCTTTGCTGCCGCGACTACTACCAAACCTGGCCCCAGGGACGAGCCCTGGGGCCTAGAGCTAAGGGAGCACGGTAGCTTTTAGGAAGAAACAAGGTTTCGCATTCCTCAGTCCATAAGAGAATGCATGATAAGGGATGAAAAACTTATCTGAGATTGCAGCCCCCGGCAACTCTGGTTCGCCGTGGGTGAATCTTTGCAGCCCCCGGCAACACTGGCTTGCCGGGGTCCGGATGCTGATCCGTCCTTCTCCCCTTTTTCGTCCTTAAGTGGTCCGGCCAGGATATGCGAGCCCTGCGAACCAAAGGAAACGAAAGAACGGCAAAGGGACGCACACTCGACCTCTAAGTTAGGGGTTAGTCGCTGTTAAGCACTATCAACCCTAACCAAGGACGAGACTCGACCTAGCATGCATGCTATAACTTAGGGCGCCAGCGCTTACTTTATGCTCAAGGTCTGCGCCTGGCTTTGTACAAAGGATTACATGCAACAGCGGCAAGACTTGTACAAAAGGGTGGTTGCCGGAACAGGGTCCGACAACCGCGCCTTACGGGTAAAACTTACGAAGATGCTCAATATTCCGGGAGTTGCTCACCGGAATGCCATCTTCGGTCACAAGGCAGACAGCGCCAGGCCTAGTGACTCGTTCCACCCGGTAAGGGCCTTCCCACTTCGACGTCAACTTGTTGGAATTCTTGGCGGACTGAACACGCCGAAGAACAAGGTCGCCTTCCTCGAAACTTCTGGCTTTAACTCTACGGCTATGGTAGCGGCGCAGAGCTTGCTGGTAGCGAGCAGCTCGCACAACAGCCTAAAGACGATCTTCCTCAAGGAGCAGTGCGTCATCTGCTCGCAGCTGCTCTTGCTCAAGCTCATCATAAGCGAGCACTCGAGGTGACCCGTATACGAGTTCCGTGGGGATAACTGCTTCTGCTCCATAGACTAGAGCAAAGGGTGTCTGGCCAGTGGTTCGATTTGGCATCTTCCTGATCGACCAAAGAACCACAGGCAGCTCCTCGATCCAGTTTCTTCCGCACTTGTGCAGCCTGTCAAAAGTCCTGGTCTTGAGCCCACGCAGCACTTCAGCATTTGCCCTCTCCGCTTGACCATTGCTTCTGGGGTGAGCAACAGAAGCGAAGCAGACCTTGGCGCCAAGATCTTGGATGTACTGCATGAAGGTGCAGCTCGTGAATTGCGTACCATTGTCGGTGATGATCCTGTTAGGGATCCCGAAGCGACAAACAATCGACCTGAAGAACTTGACTGCTGACTGTGCTGTCACCTTCCTCACTGGTTCCACCTCCGACCACTTTGTGAACTTGTCGATTGCAACGTACAAGTACTCAAAGCCCCCGACAGCTCGGGGAAAGGGGCCGAGGATGTCGAGCCCCCAGACCGAAAATGGCCAGGATAAAGGGATCGTCTGGAGAGCTTGAGCTGCCTGGTGTATCTGCTTGGAATGGAACTGGCACGCTTCACACTTGGTTACTTGTGCAGTTGCATCCTGGAGGGCTGTCGGCCAAAAGAAACCTTGCCGGAATGCTTTGCTGGCAAGTGCTCTTGCGCCAATGTGGTGACCACATATGCCTCCATGTATCTCTGCCAACAGCCTTTGTCCGTCTTCCCGGGGAATACACTTCAATTTCACACCGTTGCGTCCTCTTCTGTACAGTGTGTCGTCGACAAACTAGTACATACTTGACTGCCGGGCTACTCTTTCCGCTTCTTCTTGCTCTTCGGGAAGTTCTCCTGTCTGAAGGAAACGGACAATCTGCTGTGCCCATGCTGGAGCTTGTGGCTCGACAACAAGGACTAAAGGCATATCTGCTGCTGCGGGAACACCCGCTTCTATGGCGAGAACCTGCGGCTCAGCCGGAGCTTGATGTTCCCCAGCAAGCTTGCCGGAGCAAAACTTGTCGGGAGCGTCTGCTTCAACGGAACGAACCCTGGGGCTCGCCGGAGCAGGCTGCTCATCAGCACTCTTGGTGTCGATCTTGGGGACCTTCTTGGCGGCGGCTTCGGGAAGCCCTGTCGGAAAATAGTCGCCAGAAATCAACTTCCTCTTTTTGCCCTGCCCAGTTGATGGTGTCACAGATGGTTGAGTCAGCTTGAGCACAAAGATCCCTGGTTCCACAGGTAACTTAAGTGATGCGCACTTTGACAGGCCGTCGGCAATGTCGTTCTCAGCTCTTGGAACGTGCTCCATTTGTAGGCCGTCAAAGTGCTCTTCTAGCTTTCTCACTTCATCAACATAAGCTTCCATCAACGGACTCTGATAATCCTTATTCACTTGGCGGACGACAAGCTACGAGTCACCCTTGACAATGAGCTTCTTAATCCCAAGTTCTGCCGCGATCCTGAGACCGACAAGCAAACCTTCATACTCTGCAGTATTGTTTGTTGCTTGTTCCTTTGGGAAAGTGCATCTGGACTACGTACTTGAGGTGCTCTCCGGTGGGTGCGACAAGCAGCACGCCAGCACCGGTGCCTTGCAGCGAGAAGGCACCATCAAAGTACATCAGCCACTCTTTGCTTGCTTCTTTGATGGGGATGCTCGTTTCTAGAATTTCTTCATCTGGGGTTGGCGTCCATTCTGCTATGAATTCTGCCAATGCTCTGCTTTGGATAGTTGAAGTGCTCTCAAACTTGAGGCCAAAGCTTGACAGCTCCAGTGCCCACTCAACAATCCTGCCTGTCGCTTCTGGATTCCGCAGTATCCTCTTCAGCGGAAAGCGAGTGACAACTGTGATCTCATGCGCTTGGAAGTAATGGCGCAGCTTTCTCGAGGCCATGAGAAGGCCGAAAAGCAATTTCTGCACACCAGAGTACCTTGACCTAGCCCCTGTAGGAGGGAAATGACAAAGTAAACTGGGCGCTGCACCATCCTCTTCTGCATCTCCTCATGCACCTGCGTAGATCCATCTTTGTCGGGACCAGAGCTTGTCGGGGAAGCCCCCTGCTTGTCGCTGGATGTGCTTGCCGGGGTTGCTGGCTCATCATCTTCCTCCCTCTCTGCTACTAACGCAGCATTAACCACTTGATTGGTTGCCGCCAGATACAGCAGCAACTTCTCTTGTGGTTTAGGTGCGACAAGTATTGGAGCGGAGGACAGGTATCTCTTCAAGTCTTGCAGCGCAGCCTCCGCTTCCGGAGTCCATTTCATTGGACCCGCCTTTTTCAAAATTTTGAAAAACGGCAGGGCACGCTCGGCAGACTTAGAAATAAACCTGCTGAGAGCCGCCACGCAACTGGCAAGTCTTCGCACATCCTTGACATGCTTTGGTGCTTCAATCTGCTCAATGGCCTTGATCTTGTCGGGATTGGCTTCAATTCCCCTCTGAGACACGAAGAACACGAGAAGCTTGCCAGAAGGGACTCCAAACACACACTTCTCGGGGTTGAGCTTGAGGCTGATCCTGCGCAGATTTGCAAAAGTCTCTTCTAGATCTTGAATCAGAGTTGCCCTGTCCTTTCTCTTGACCACTATGTCATCCATGTAGGCCTCCACATTTCTGTGGATTTGTGGCGCAAAAGCGGTATGGGCAACCCTTGCAAATGTTGAACCGGCATTCTTCAAACCAAAAGGCATCCGTATGAAACAGTACGTGCCACATGGAGTGATGAATGCGGTCTTCTCCTCATCTTCTTCTGCCATGAAGATCTGATGGTACCCTGAGTACGCGTCAAGAAACGAAAGCAAGTCACATCCGGCCGTGGAGTCAACAATCTGGTCAATGTGCGGCAAGGGAAATGGGTCTTTGGGACAAGCTTTGTTAACATCAGTAAAGTCGATGCAAAGCCTCCATTTCCCATTAGCTTTCCACACGACTACAGGATTGGCCAAGCACGTAGGATGGAGCACTCCTCTAACAAGGCCTGTTGCTTCCAACTTCTTGATCTCTTCTGCGATGAATTGTTGGCGCTCCACTGCTTGCTTCCTGACTTTCTGCTTGACGGGCCGCGCATGACAGACAGCAAGGTGGTGCTCAATTACTTTCCTGGGAACACCGGGGATGTCAGACGGTTGCCATGCAAACACATCGACATTCGCCCGCAGGAAAGCAATGAGCGCGCTTTCCTATTTGGGGTCGTGAGTGGCACTGATGGTGAAGGTACCACCAGTGCCGTCCTCCTTGGCGGACACCTTCTTGGTCGCTGGCGGAGCTGCCATTGACTTCTTACACTTGCCGGTGGAGCTCGATGGTGCGTCCTCGACGGTAGCGCAGCACTCCGAAGAGGTGCGCTTGCCGGAGTGGGCATCAGAGCTCTTGCCGGACTTGGTCTTCTTCTTCCCCCCGGGAGCTTCAGCGGCAAGTGGCTTGTGATCTGTTGCGGCTGCTGCTTCCCGAAAAATCTTGTCGGCACAGATAAGAGCATCCTTCCTATCGCCATGGACAGAGATGACGCTTATCGGGCCTGGCATCTTCAGCATGTTGTAGGCGTAGTGAGAGGCTGCCATGAACTTGGCGAGCGCTGGACGGCCGAGGATCCCATTGTAAGGCAATGGAAAATTGGCAACGTCAAAGGTGACCCTCTTAGTCCTGAAGTTCAACTCGCTGCCAAATGTTACCGGCAACGTGATCTTCCCCTTCGGCTTGCTCCTTCCCGGGTTGATTCCTTGGAATGTGCCGGTCTCTTCGAGCTCGCTGTCAGGGACTTGGAGTTTCTGGAGCACAGCGGAGGAGATCAGGTTCAAGCCGGCCCCGCCGTCAACTAGCATCTTAGTGACCTTGAGGTTGCGGATTGTCGGTGAAACTAACATCGGCAAGCACCCGATCGCAGTTGTGCGATCAGGGTGGTCCTCAATATCAAAGATGATAGGCATGCTGGACCATTTCAGAGGCTTGCGTGACTCGACGGGTGGTTCGGCCGCATTGACTTCCCGCACCCACTGCTTGAGTTGGCGGTGGGAAGTATGCAGAGAAGCACCGCCGTCAACGCACAAGACCTTTATGGCTTTATGAAACTCCTGCTCGCTCGTCTCGACATCATCCATGTCTTCGTCATCGTCGTTGTCTTCATCCTTGTCGCGGCCGTGGGGAGGTCTGTCTACTTGCCGCTGCTTGGCTTTGTCGCGGCGTCCTCCCCGGCCGGGACGCTTCGTGCCGGATCCTCCGGCACCTTCTTGGGCCTTCTCCTTGTCGCGTCGCTCGTATTCAGCCTTTTGCAGCTCGACAAGCCGCTCGACCTGCTTGCAGCTCTGGAGGTCATGGCCCTTGGTGCGGTGGATCTTGCAGTAATGTTTGTTGGTGCCGTCCTGCTTGTCGGCGACCGCCACAGCTTGGCTGTTGGTAGCTTCGGCTTTCTTGGCGCCACCTTTGCTGCCGGACTGCTCAACAACCAGAACATCTTGGTTTTTCTTTTTCCTGTTGTTCCACCGCCGGTTTTTCTTTGCCGGGGCAGCATCATCGCTGTCAGATCCTTCTGCTCCTGCATTCTCTCCAGGGAGTTATCTCCTTTCCTCAGCACGTGCACACTTGTCGGCCAGGGCATATAGCTCACTAACGTCTCTGATCTTGCACATCGCCATCTCCTCCCGCATCCTGTGGTTACGCACATTCTGATGGAACGCGCTGATGACCGCAGCGGGGTGGACGTCTGGGATGTTGTAGTGTACACGGCTTAATCTCTGAATGAACTTGCGCAGGGGCTCCCCTTCCTTCTGGACGAGCAGATGAAGGTCGCTCGCTTGACCATGGGGTTTGTGGCCGCCCGTAAAGGCGCCGACAAACTGATGGCACAAGTCTGCCCAGGAGGATATGGAGTTGTCCGGCAAGTGCATGAGCTAGGACCTGACGTTGGACTTGAGTACCAGCGGGAAGTAATTGGCAAGGATCTTGTCGTCCCGCCCCCGGCAGCCTGCACCGCGATGGTGTAGATGCTGAGGAACTCCGACAGATGCGACTTGCCGTTGTACTTCTCTGGTACGTCTGGCTTGAAATTCTTCGTGCTGGGCCACTGGACTTGCCGCAGCTCATGGGTAAACGCAGAGCAGCCTACCGCGTACGGCAGGTCGCCTGGTTCCCTTGGCGCATGCATGTCGACAGAGAGTTCAGCGCGCTGGTCTGATTGACGTCGCGCTTCTCTTCGGCGCTCCATGCGAGTACGAGCGTCTTCTTTCTTCCGTTCGTGAAGAACTTGGCGCTGATCGCGACGAGTTCGCGGATCTGACGACGCGGTGGAGTCGTTGTCGTGGTGGTTCCGGCGAGTCAGCGATCTTGGCCTTTGGGGCTGAGAGTGCACGGTGGTCGCACCCCCACCGGTCTTGTCGCCACCGGCTGGAGCCTGGCTGGCTCGCCGCGGCTGTGATGCACTCGGCTGTCGTGGAGTGTCGCCGTTGGCAAAGCCGATGAGACTCTGAATGGTGGCCCTCCAATCGTCGATCTTGTCCGCCGTTGGAGGGTAATCTAGGAGCAGTTGAGCTCGCACCAAGGCTTCTGCTGGAGTGGCGGGCAGCGGTGGCGAACGGCGCGTGGAGCGGGATGTTCTCGGACTTCCAACTATGTTAGAAGGAGCAGTACCCCGTCCAGGCGATCGTACCTCGCTCGCGCCAGCATGTTGGCGCGCATGCTGGTTTTGAGCATCCTGAGATCCGCCAGCTCGATCTGGGTCCAGCGAGCGTATGGTACCGTGGGTACCATGACGCTGCTGGTCTCGCGCCTCCTGAGATGGGCGCGGTGGATGTTCGGACGCCGTGGCACCGTGAGCTGCCTCGTCGACGCCCGTTCTTCCGCCGACGTCTTCCCCACCACCCATCTGCTCCGGGGGCGGTGGGTTCGACGTGGACGGTGTTGGAAATATGCCCTAGAGGCAATAATAAAAGCATTATTATTATATTTCCTTATTCATGATAATTGTCTTTATTCGTGCTATAATTGTGTTATCCGGAAATCGTAATACATGTGTGAATAACAGACAACAATATGTCCCTAGTGAGCCTCTAGTTGACTAGCTCGTTGATCGACAGATAGTCATGGTTTCCTGACTATGGACATTGGATGTCATTGATAACGAGATCACATCATTAGGAGAATGATGTGATGGACAAGACCCAATCCTAAACATAGCATAAGATCGCTAAGTTTGTTTGCTAGAGTTTTCCAATGTCAAGTATCCTTTCCTTCGACCATGAGATCATGTAACTCCCGGATACCGTAGGAGTGCTTTGGGTGTGCCAAACGTCACAACGTAACTGGGTGACTATAAAGGTATACTACGGGTGTCTCTGAAAGTGTCTGTTGGGTTGACATGGATCGAGACTGGGATTTGTCACTCCGCTTGACGGAGAGGTATCACCGGGCCCTCTCGGTAATGCATCATCACAGTGAGCTCAATGTGATCAAAGTGTTTGATCACGAGATCATGCATTACGGTACGAGAAAAGTGACTTGCCGGTAACGAGATTGAACGAGGTATTGGTATACCGACGATCGAATCTCGGGCAAGTAAAATACCGATTGACAAAGGGAATCGTATACGGGATTAATTGAATCCTTGACATCGTGGTTCATCCAATGAGATCATCATGGAGCATGTGGGAGCCAACATGGGTATCCAGATCCCGCTGTTGGTTATTGCCCGAGAGCCGTCTCGGTCATGACTGCATGTCTCCCGAACCCGTAGGGTCTACACACTTAAGGTTCAGTGACGCTAGGGTTGTGAAGATATGTATATGCAGTAACCCGAATGTTGTTCGGAGTCCCGGATGAGATCCCGGACGTCACGAGGAATTCCGGAATGATCCGGAGGTAAAGAATTATATATAGGAAGTGCTATTTTGGCCATCGGGACAAGTTTCGGTGTTATCGGTATTGTACCGGGACCACCGGAGGGGTCCCGGGGGTCCACCGGGGGGTCCACCTGCCCCGGGGGGCCACATGGGCTATAAGGGGTGCGCCCTGGCCTATATGGGCCAAGGGCACCAGCCCCAAGGGCCCATGCGCCAAGAAGACTTGGAGAGGGAAGAGTCCAAAGAGGGGAAGGCACCTCCGAGGTGCCTTGGGGAGGATGGACCTTCCCCCCCTTTGGCCGCACCCCTTCCTTGGAGGAAGGGGCAAGGCTGCGCCCTCCCCCCCTCTCATGCGCCTATATAAAGGGAGGGGAGGGAGGGGTGGCCGCACCCATAAGCCCTGGCGCCCCCTCCTCCCTGCAACACCTCCTCCTACTCCGTAAGAGCACGGCGAAGCCCTGCCGGAGTACTGCAGTTCCACCATCACCACGCCGTCGTGCTTCTGCTGGAGCCTTCTTCCCCAACCTCTCCTTTGCCTTGCTGGATCAAGAAGGAGGATACGTCTCCCGTCCCGTACGTGTGTTGAACGCGGAGGTGCCGTCCGTTCGGCACTAGATCATCGATGAATTGGATCACGGCGAGTACGACTACCTCATCCACGTTCACTCGAACGCTTCCGTTGTGATCTAAAAAGTGGTATGTAGATGCTATCTAATCTGAATACTCGTTGCTAGATGAACTCATAGATGGATCTTGGTGAAACCGTAGGAAAAATTTTAATTTTCTGCAACGTTCACCAACAGTGGCATCATGAGCTAGGTCTATGCGTAGTTCTTCTTGCGCGAGTAGAACACAATTTGTTGTGGGTGTAGATGTTGTCAACTCTTCTTGCCGCTACTAGTCTTATCTTGCTTCAGCGGTATTGTGGGATGAAGCGGCCCGGACCAACCTTACACGTACACTTACGTGAGACCGGTTCCACCGACTAACATGCACTAGTTGCATAAGGTGGCTGGCGGGTGTCTGTCTCTCCTACTTTAGTTGGAGCGGATTCGATGAAAAGGGTCCTTATGAAGGGTAAATAGAAGTTGACAAATCAGGTTGTGGTTTTAACGTAGGTAAGAAAATGTTCTTGCTAGAACCCTAATTCAGCCACGTAAAACTTGCAACAACAATTAGAGGACGTCTAACTTGTTTTTGCAGCAAGTGCTTTGTGATATGATATGGCCAAAGTTGTGATGTATAATAAATGATCTATATGTGATGTATGAGATGTTCATGCTATTGTAATAGGAATCACGACTTGCATGTCGATGAGTATGACAACCGGCAGGAGCCATAGGAGTTGTCTTTATTTTTTGTATGACCTGCGTGTCATTGAGAATCGCCATGTAAGTTACTTTACTTTATTGCTAAACGCGTTAGCCATAGTAGTAGAAGTAATAGTTGGCGAGCAACTTCATGGAGACACGATGATGAAGATCATGATGATGAAGATCATGGTGTCAAGCCGGTGACAAGATGATCATGGAGCCCCAAGATGGAGATCAAAGGAGCTATGTGATATTGGCCATATCATGTCACGTTTATTATTTGATTGCATGTGATGTTTATCATGTTTTGCATCTTGTTTACTTAGAACGACGGTAGTAAATAAGATGATCCCTCATAATAATTTCAAGAAAGTGTTCTCCCTAACTGTGCACCGTTGCGACAGTTCATTGTTTCGAAGCACCACGTGATGATCGGGTGTGATAGATTCTAACGTTCACATACAACGGGTGTAAGACAGATTTACACACGCAAAACACTTAGGTTGACTTGACGAGCCTAGCATGTACAGACATGGCCTCGGAACACAGAAGACCGAAAGGTCGAGCATGAGTCATATAGAAGATACGATCAACATGAAGATGTTCACCGATGTTGACTAGTCCGTCTCACGTGATGATCGGACACGGCCTAGTTGACTCGGATCATGTAATACTTAGATGACTAGTAGAGGGATGTCTATCTAAGTGGGAGTTCATTAAATAATTTGATTAAATGAACTTTATTATCATGAACTTAGTCTAAATATTTACAATATGTCTTGTAGATCAAATGGCCAACATAGTCCTAAACTTCAACGCGTTCCTAGAGAAAACCAAGCTGAAAGACGATGGTAGCAACTATACGGACTGGGTCCGGAACCTGAGGATCATCCTCATAGCTGCCAAGAAAGATTATGTCCTACGAGCACCGCTGGGTGACGCACCTATTCTCCCTCCAGAACAAGACGTTATGAACGCTTGGCAGTCACGCTGCGATGATTACTCCCTCGTTCAGTGCGGCATGCTTTACAGCTTAGAGCCGGGGCTCCAAAAGCGTTTTGAGAGACATGGAGCATATGAGATGTTCGAAGAGCTGAAAATGGTTTTCCAAGCTCATGCCCGGGTCGAGAGATATGAAGTCTCCGACAAATTCTTTAGCTGTAAGATGGAGGAAAATGGCTCTGTCAGTGAGCACATACTCAAAATGTCTGGGTTGCACAACCGCTTGACTCAACTGGAAGTTAAGCTCCCGGATGAAGCGGTCATTGACAGAATCCTCCAGTCGCTTCCACCTAGCTACAAGAGCTTTGTGATGAACTACAATATGCAGGGGATGGTAAAGACCATTCCTGAGGTATATGCTATGCTCAAATCAGCAGAGGTACAAATCAAGAAAGAACATCAAGTGTTGATGGTGAATAAAACCACTAAGTTCAAGAAGGGCAAGGGTAAAAAGAACTTCAAGAAGGACGGCAAGGAAGTTGCCGCGCCCGGTAAGCAAGTTGCCGGGAAGAAGCCAAAGAATGGACCCAAGCCCGAAACTGAGTGCTTTTATTGCAAGGGAAGTGGTCACTGTAAGCGGAACTGCCCCAAATACTTAGCGGACAAGAAGGCCGGCAAAACCAAAGGTATATGTGATATACATGTAATTGATGTGTACCTTACCAGTACTCGTAGTAGCTCTTGGGTATTTGATACCGGTGCAGTTGCTCACATTTGTAACTCAAAGCAGGAGCTGTGGAATAAACGGAGACTGGCGAAGGACAAGGTGACGATGCGCGTCGGGAATGGTTCCAAGGTCGATGTGATCGCCGTCGGCACGCTACCTCTACATTTACCTGCGGGATTAGTTTTAAACCTCAATAATTGTTACTTAGTGCCAAGTTTGAGCATGAACATTGTATCTGGATCTCGTTTAATTCGAGATGGCTACTCATTTAAATCCGAGAATAATGGTTGTTCTATTTATATGAGAGATATGTTTTATGGTCATGCTCCGATGGTTAATGGTTTATTCATAATGAATCTCGTACGTGATGATACACATATTCATAGTGTGAATACCAAAAGAGTTAAAGTTAATAATGATAGTCCCACATACTTGTGGCACTGCCGCCTTGGTCACATAGGTGTCAAACGCATGAAGAAGCTCCATGCAGATGGACTTTTAGAGTCTCTTGATTATGAATTATTTGACACGTGCGAACCATGCCTCATGGGTAAAATGACCAAGACTCCGTTCTCAGGAACAATGGAGCGAGCAACCAACTTATTGGAAATCATACATACCGATGTGTGTGGTCCAATGAGTGTTGAGGCTCGCGGTGGCTATCGTTATGTTCTCACCCTCACTGATGACTTGAGTAGATATGGGTATATCTACTTAATGAAACACAAGTCTGAGACCTTTCAAAAGTTCAAGGAATTTCAGAGTGAGGTTGAAAATCAACGTGATAGAAAGATCAAGTTTCTACGATCAGATCGTGGAGGAGAATACTTGAGTCACGAATTTGGCACACACTTAAGAAAATGTGGAATAGTTTCACAACTCACGCTGCCTGGAACACCTCAGCGTAATGGTGTGTCCGAACGTCGTAATCGCACTCTATTAGATATGGTGCGATCTATGATGTCTCTTACCGACTTACTGCTATCTTTTTGGGGCTATGCTTTAGAGACTGCCGCATTCACTTTAAATAGGGCTCCGTCGAAATCCGTTGAGACGACACCGTATGAATTATGGTTTGGGAAGAAACCTAAGCTGTCGTTTCTAAAAGTTTGGGGATGCGATGCTTATGTCAAGAAACTTCAACCTGAAAAGCTCGAACCCAAATCGAAAAAATGCGTCTTCATAGGATACCCTAAAGAAACTGTTGGGTATACCTTCTACCTCAGATCCGAAGGCAAGATCTTTGTTGCCAAGAATGGATCCTTTCTAGAAAAAGAGTTTCTCTCGAAAGAAGTAAGTGGGAGGAAAGTAGAACTTTATGAAGTGTTACCTCTTGAACTGGAAAATGGTGAAACTCAAGAAAACGTTTCTGAGGTGCCTGCACCGACTAGAGAGGAAATTAATGATGATGATCAAGATGCTTCTAATCAAGCTCCTACTGAAATTCGAAGGTCCACAAGGACACGTTCCGCACCAGAGTGGTACGGCAACCCTGTCTTGGAAATCATGTTGTTAGACAACGGTGAACCTTCGAACTATGAGGAAGCAATGGCGGGCCCGGATTCCGACAAATGGCTGGAAGCCATGAAATCCGAGATAGGATCCATGTATGAAAACGAAGTATGGACTTTGAATGACTTGCCCGTTGAACGGCGAGCCATAGAAAATAAATGGATCTTTAAGAAGAAGACAGACGTGGATGGTAATGTGACCATCTATAAAGCTCGGCTTGTCGCTAAGGGTTATCGACATGTTCAAGGAATTGACTACGATGAGAATTTCTCACCGGTAGCGAAGCTGAAGTCCGTCCGAATCATGTTAGCAATTGCCGCATACTATGATTATGAGATATGGCAAATGGACGTCAAAACGGCATTCCTTAATGGTTTCCTTAAGGAAGAATTGTATATGATGCAGCCGGAAGGTTTTGTCGATCCTAAGAATGCTGACAAGGTGTGCAAGCTCCAACGCTCGATTTATGGGCTGGTGCAAGCATCTTGGAGTTGGAACATTCGCTTTGATGAGATGATCAAAGCGTTTGGGTTTACACAGACTTATGGAGAAGCCTGTGTTTACAAGAAAGTGAGTGGGAGCTCTGTAGCATTTGTCATATTATATGTAGACGACATACTTTTGATGGGAAATGATATAGAACTCTTGGACAGCACTAAGGCCTATTTGAATAAAAGTTTTTCAATGAAGGACCTTGGAGAAGCTCCTTATATATTAGGCATCAAGATCTATAGAGATAGATCGAGACGCCTCATAGGTCTTTCACAAAGCACATACCTTGATAAGATATTGAAGAAATTCAATATGGATCAATCTAAGAAAGGGTTCTTACCTGTGTTACAAGGTGTGAAATTGAGCTCAGCTCAATGTCCGACCACGGCAGAAGATATAGAAGAGATGAGCGTCATCCCCTATGCCTCAGCCATAGGTTCTATTATGTATGCCATGCTGTGTACCAGACCTGATGTAAACCTTGCCGTAAGTTTGGTAGGTAGGTACCAAAGTAATCCCGGCAAGGAACACTGGACAGCGGTCAAGAATATCCTGAAGTACCTGAAAAGGACTAAGGAAATGTTTCTCATTTATGGAGGTGACGAAGAGCTCGTCGTAAAAGGTTACGTCGACGCTAGCTTCGACACAGATCTGGATGACTCTAAGTCACAAACCGGATACATGTATATTTTGAATGGTGGGGCAGTAAGCTGGTGCAGTTGCAAGCAAAGCGTCGTGGTGGGATCTACATGTGAAGCGGAGTACATGGCAGCCTCGGAGGCAGCACATGAAGCAATTTGGGTGAAGGAGTTCATCACCGACCTCGGAGTCATACCCAATGCGTCGGGGCCAATCAAGCTCTTCTGTGACAACACTAGAGCTATTGCACTTGCAAAGGAGCCCAGGTTTCACAAGAAGACCAGGCACATCAAGCGTTGCTTCAACTCCATTCGTGAAAATGTTCAAGATGGAGACATAGAGATTTTTAAAGTGCACACGAATCTGAATGTCGCAGATCCGTTGACTAAACCTCTCCCTAAGGCAAAACATGATCAGCATCAGAACTCTATGGGTGTTCGATCCATCACAATGTAACTAGATTATTGACTGTAGTGCAAGTGGGAGACTGTTGGAAATATGCCCTAGAGGCAATAATAAAAGCATTATTATTATATTTCCTTATTCATGATAATTGTCTTGATTCGTGCTATAATTGTGTTATCCGGAAATCGTAATACATGTGTGAATAACAGACAACAATATGTCCCTAGTGAGCCTCTAGTTGACTAGCTCGTTGATCGACAGGTAGTCATGGTTTCCTGACTATGGACATTGGATGTCATTGATAACGAGATCACATCATTAGGAGAATGATGTGATGGACAAGACCCAATCCTAAACATAGCATAAGATCGCTAAGTTCGTTTGCTAGAGTTTTCCAATGTCAAGTATCCTTTCCTTAGACCATGAGATCATGTAACTCCCGGATACCGTAGGAGTGCTTTGGGTGTGCCAAATGTCACAACGTAACTGGGTGACTATAAAGGTATACTACGGGTGTCTCTGAAAGTGTCTGTTGGGTTGACATGGATCGAGACTGGGATTTGTCACTCCGCTTGACGGAGAGGTATCACCGGGCCCTCTCGGTAATGCATCATCACAATGAGCTCAATGTGATCAAAGTGTTTGATCACGGGATCATGCATTACGGTACGAGAAAAGTGACTTGCCGGTAATGAGATTGAACGAGGTATTGGTATACCGATGATCGAATCTCGGGCAAGTAAAATACCGATTGGCAAAGGGAATCGTATACGGGATTAATTGAATCCTTGACATCGTGGTTCATCCGATGAGATCATCGTGGAGCATGTGGGAGCCAACATGGGTATCCAGATCCCGCTGTTGGTTATTGCCCGAGAGCCGTCTCGGTCATGACTGCATGTCTCCCGAACCCGTAGGGTCTACACACTTAAGGTTCGGTGACGCTAGGGTTGTGAAGATATGTATATGCAGTAACCCGAATGTTGTTCGGAGTCCCGGATGAGTTCCCGGACGTCATGAGGAGTTCCGGAATGATCCGGAGGTAAAGAATTATATATAGGAAGTGCTATTTTGGCCATCGGGACAAGTTTCGGTGTTATCGATATTGTACCAGGACCACCGGAGGGGTCCCGGGGGTCCACCGGGGGGGTCCACCTGCCCCGGGGGGCCACATGGGCTATAGGGGGTGCGCCCTGGCCTATATGGGCCAAGGGCACCAGCCCCAAGGGCCCATGCGCCAAGAAGACTTGGAGAGGGAAGAGTCCAAAGAGGGGAAGGCACCTCCGAGGTGCCTTGGGGAGGATGGACTCCTCCCCCCCTTTGGCCGCACCCCTTCCTTGGAGGAAGGGGCAAGGTTGCGCCCTCCCCCCTCTCATGCGCCTATATAAAGGGAGGGGAGGGAGGGGTGGCCGCACCCATAAGCCCTGGCGCCCCCTCCTCCCTGCAATACCTCCTCCTCCTCCGTAAGAGCACGGCGAAGCCCTGCCGGAGTATTGCAGTTCCACCATCACCACGCCGTCGTGCTTCTGCTGGAGCCTTCTTCCCCAACCTCTCCTTTGCCTTGCTGGATCAAGAAGGAGGATACGTCTCCCGTCCCGTACGTGTGTTGAACGCGGAGGTGCCGTTCGTTCGGCACTAGATCATCGATGAATTGGATCACGGCGAGTACGACTACCTCATCCACGGTCACTCGAACGCTTCCGTTGCGATCTACAAAGTGGTATGTAGATGCTATCTAATCTGAATACTCGTTGCTAGATGAACTCATAGATGGATCTTGGTGAAACCGTAGGAAAAATTTTAATTTTCTGCAACGTTCCCCAATAGACGGAGCAGCCACCTCCGAAGCCTTCTTCTTCGGTGGCATGTCGATGGAGATGATGAGCGTCTAGCTCGTGCGAACACCGGATCAGGTTCACACAACCTCGGCGACCCCCTACCTGGCGCGCCAAAGATGTCGGGGGGAAACTGCCTCCACGAGCACCTATGGGGACGGAGCCCCTTTTCGGTTCGGTGGGGGGCGGAGGTCGCACGAAGAGCGGATCGAGGCGAGGCACACGGGGGGTTTACCCAGCTTCGGGCCGCACGGATGCGTAAAACCCTACTGCTGCTTTGTGGATTGTTTTGAGTTCTTGCTCGGGAGCGCGGAGTGCTACAGTACACACCAGCAGCTAACGAGACCGAGTGTGAGTATCCTCCTTTTCCCTATGTTGCGCATGGGCCTCCTTTTATATGCTAAAGGGGTCACCGACAGGTGGCAACGTAGGAAAGGGTAAAAATGGAAAAGTGTTGTGTTGGGTACAGCTGCCTCTACAGTGGCTGTACAGTGTATCATACCTAACTCTGACGGCAGGGGACAAGGGCATTAAATGCCCGTCTGCATCGCCCAAACAGTGCGAAAAGGGACCGTCAGGGGCGCCACCGTTTGCCACGATGGCTATCTTGTCAGCGCCGCTTGCCACCGCATGCCCCTAGCTGCACAGCCTCCCGCCACGTGCGCCTGGAAGAGTCCCAGAGCGACACGTTGGTGGGTGGGCTGGAGCGCGGGCATGGGGTGGTAGCTTGCCGCGGCAAGCGCCTTGCCGCGGTTGTTGTCTTGTCGCGCCCGGGAGCTTGTCGCTCACCGGGCCTTGCCGGGACGTGCGGCGCGTCGCGGCAAGTTCCTTGAGATGCATTGGTTGGCCTTCCCGACAATCTCCTCTTGCCGGGGTCTTGTGCTTCGAGCGGCCTTCCCGGCAAGCTCCTCTTGCCGGGGCCTTCCCGGCAAGCTCCTCTTGCCGGGGCCTTGTGCTTCGAGTGGCCTTCCCGGCAAGCTCCTCTTGCCGGGGCCTTGTGTCTTCGGCTTGAATACTTTGTTCTTGAAATGTCTCCAGAGGAGCCACGGAGGACCTTGGCGGTCACCTGGCAAGCCTTGCCGCGGGGTGCTGCGACTGCCCGTGCACAAGTTCGGGATACTAGGGTACCCCTACTCTAGTACACCGACACGGGCGGATTAAAGCCCCGGGCTAAGTGATCTGCAAAAACGACGACCTCTCCCTCTTGAGGTGTGGGAGGACATTCTTTACCAGGGACCCTCCAATGGATAGTGTCTTTGCTGCTTAAAGCGTCGGCCAGGACTAAATTATTCAGTTGAGTTTCTGTGACGCGAGAAGGAACCCAGTTGCACTCTTATACTTGCTTGGCCATGATGAAATCTACAAAATAGGTGATTCCGGTTCAAGAATGTGTTGGTTAAATGTATACTGGTATATACAACGTTAAACCGGAGACAGCTATATCTAAACCGGAGTTCTATGAAGCATCTGGCTAAAGAGTTCCGGCGGTTCAACAAGGGGACTAATGGTATATGCCGGTTTGTTAATTTTTTCTACACCAAGTTAAACTGCCTGATCTAAGCATTGAAACAGTTGAGATTGCGGATGGATAAGTATACAGAAATAGATTTCACAAGATTTCTCTACATCATTGGTTCTGAAGCAAGTTCAGAAAAGAAGGAAAATATTCAAAAGCTCAAAGCAGAACGGTATTGAATCAATGGGCAGAAATATATGTGAGATCTATGGTTTTGGGCGTGAAACTAAAGGCGGATAATAAAAGTTGCTGCTACACAGAGCAAGGGTTCACAGATGCATCCAGGAGCTAGTATATGAATATGAACAGGTGATGAACACTTCAAGAACACGAAAACCTAGAACAAATCTATGTTGAGAAGAGCAGAAGACCTACCAGAGCTGAGGAAGACACAGAAGGTCGCCGCGGTTTTCTGGTGCGCTCAGGTTGATGCAGCGGCCAAGGTCGGTGCAGAAGACGACGGCGGCGGCGGAGCTCTGAGAATGGCGACGCGAGGAAGACGAAGAGGAAGGGCACTCAGGGGAGAAAAGAAATGACCCTTCGGTCCTATTTATAAGGCAAAAACACATGTGTCAGGCGCGTGAATCAAGGAACCGCGAATTTTGGAAGCGGAGCTGTCGCCTTTGTTGTTGTGGATATATTAAACAAGGAGATATCATGGATGCTTTCTTTATGACAGATGATGTCACTTCGGTTTACAGCAACTGGAGAAGATGACATCACGGCGGTTCAACAACTATAGGAAGATGTTGAAGATGAAGATTTTTGCTAAGGATTGACATGAACCCGTTCAAATCAATCTGGGGCCTAATGTTGGGGATATTACTACTGGGCGTAAACCGGCCTATTTGGGCCGGGTTAACTTCATTAGTAGTCCAAGAGTGTTAGAGCCCAATAAGATAGATGAGGGCCTAAGGCCCGTAGTCGGTTTAAGAGTTGTAGCCATAAACCGGCATTTGTATGTAAACTTGTGCTGTAAGTTAGGAATAAGGAGAGCCCAACCCGGATACGAATATGAACCGGTGTTGGGACTCTGTGAACCGACGGGCGTTACCCGTGTATATAAGGGGAAGACCCAGCGGCGGTTCAGGACAACAGACAACAACTCGAGACTTAGGCGAAGCTTGTTTGCTCCCTAGTCATCGAAACCCCATCAATTCCATCACAACTAGACGTAGGCTTTTACGTTCATCGAAGGGGCAAAACTAGTATAAACTCTCTTGCGTCCCTATGTCTTCTTTAACCCCTTCAAGCTAACCCGTTGCGATGGATCCATGACTAAGTCCTTTCATGAGGACATCTGCCGTGACAAAACCACGACTAAGAGAGAGAGAGAGAGAGAGAGAGAGAGAGAGAGAGAGAGATCAAACACATAGCTACTAGTACGTACCCTCAACCCCGAGGGTGAACTACTCCCTCCTCGTCATGGAGAGCACCGGGATGATGAAGATGGCCACCGGTGAAGGATTCCTCCTCCTACAGGGTGCCGGAACAGGGTCCCGACTGGTTTTTCGTGGCTACAGAGGCTTGCGGCGGTGGAACTCCCGATCTAGGTTTCTTTCTAGGGGTGTCTGTATTTATAGAAATGTTTGGCGTCGGTCTCATGTCAGGGGGTCTCCGAGTCGTCCACGAGGCAGGGGGTAGGGTGATACGTCTCCGTCATATCTATAATTTTTTATTGTTCCATGCCAATATTCTACAACTTTTACATACTTTTGGCAACTTTTTATACTATTTTTGGGACTAACATATTGATCCAGTGCCTAGTGCCAGTTCCTATTTGTTGCATTTTTTTGTTTGGCAGAAAATCCATATCAAACGGAGTCCAAACGGGATAAAAAATGACAGAGATTTTTTTTGGAATATATGTGATTTTTGGGAACAAGAATCAACGCGAGAAGATGCCCGAGGGGGCCACGAGGGAGGGGGCGCGCCCCAGGGGGTCAAGCGTGCCCTGGGCCCTCATGGCCACGCCATATGGCAGTTGGTGCGCTTCTTTTGCTGCATGAAAGCCAATATCCGGATAAAAATCGTGTCCAAAATTCAGCCCAATCGGAGTTACAGATCTTCGAGAATTTAAGAAACGGTGAAATGGCAGAATCAGGAAGCGCAGAAACAGGGAGAGAGATCCAATCTCGAAGGGGCTCCCACCCCTCCGCCGCCATGGAAGCCAAGGACCAGAGGGGAAAACCTTCTCCCATCTGGGGGGAAGGTCAGGAAGAAGAAGAAGAAGGGGGGCCCTCTCCCCCTCTCTCCCGGTGGCGCCGGAACGCCTCTAGGGCCATCATCGTGTTACAACGATCTACACCAACACCTCCATGATCTTCACCAACATCTTATAACCTTCACCCATCTATCTACAGCGGTCCACTCTCCCGCAACCCGCTGTACCCTTTACTTGAACATGGTGCTTTATGCTTCATATTATTATCCAATGATGTGTTGCCATCCTATGATGTCTGAGTAGATTTTCGTTCTCCTATCGGTAATTGGTGAATTGCTATGGTTGGTTTAATTTGCTTGTGGTTATGTTGCTGTCCTTTGGTGCCCATCATATGAGTGCGCGCATGGATCACACCATAGGGTTAGTTGTATGTTGATAGGACTATGTATTGGAGGGCAAGAGTGACAGAAGCTTCAACCTAGCATAGAAATTGATGCATACGTGATTGAAGGGGGACCAATATATCTTAATGATATGGTTGGGTTTTACCTTAATGAGCTTTAGTAGTTGCGGATGCTTGCTAATAGTTCCAATCATAAGTGCATAGAATTCCAAGTCAGGGATGACATGCTAGCCATGGCCTCTCCCACATAAAACTTTCTATCGGTCTACAAAAGTAGTCAATTGCTTAGGGACAATTTCACAACTCCTACCACCACCTTTCCACACTCGCTATACTAACTTTATTGTGTCCTTATCTAAACAGCCCCTAGTTTTTATTTACGCGCTCTTTATTATCTTGCAAACCTATCCAAAAACACCTACAAAGTACTTCTAGTTTCATACTTGTTCTAGGTAAAGTGAACGTCAAGCGTGCGTAGAGTTGTATCGGTGGTCGATAGAACTTGAGGGAATATTTGTTCTACCTTTAGCTCCTCGCTGGGTTCGACACTCTTACTTATCGAAAGAGGCCACAATTGATCCCCTATACTTGTGGGTTATCAAGACCTTTTTCTGGCGCCGTTGCCGGGGAGCCATAGCATGGGGTGAATATTCTCGTGTGTGCTCGTTTGCTTTATCACTAAGTAATTTTTATTTGCTGTTCTTAGTTGTTTTCTATCTTTAGTTATGGGTAGGGAACGCAAAATACCAAAAAAATTAGTGGTACCTACTGAACTAATGGTTGAAGAACCACTCAAAATCTATCACACTCCTAAAGCTTTTTACTTGGATCATCTTCGATCCCTATGTGCTCGTGCTGAACCCCAACTAGCTTAGTTGAGGGCAAATCTTTAGATGAGCATGCTTGTTATGTGCGACACCACATATCTGAAAAAGGGAAACTTTTACTGGATCAAATTCATCGTTTGCAGTGCTATGCTTGGAATTTATGTGAAATATATGATTTTACTTGTTGTTCTGAAGACCCTAAAAAACACCTTCCCTGCCAATATGAGTTTAGTGATAATGGAATCGTATGTTTGTATGCTAAGGGTGTTTATAATTACTATGATGTTCAACAAACTGAAGAATTTGTTGCTTTTAAGGGTGCTTATGAAATTGCTTGTTTGATTGAAAAATATGATACTACTCTTTACAAATCTGAAAATTTTGCCATACTTAAATATTGTTATGATAATTATGCTTCTAATGCCTATGGTGAACCATATATTGAGGACTCCTCTGCTGTCCAAGAAGAGATTAATATTTTGCAGGAATCTATGGAAGAAGAAATTGATGAAACTGTCAGCTCATTCAATGAAAAAGATGATGAGGAGAGCGAAGAACAAAAGGAGGAAGATCGGATTAGCTACCCCTGCCTACCTTATAATGAGAGTAACTCTCCAACTCATACATTATTTAATGTCCCTTCGTTCTTACGGAAGGATGAATGCTATGATGATTGTTATGATCCCGTTGATTCTTTTGAAATATCCCTTTTTGATGATGCTTGCTATGCTTGTGGCCAAGATGCCAATATGAATTATGCTTATGGAGATGAACTTGCTATAGTTCCTTATGTTAAACATGAAATTGTTCCTATTGCACCCACGCATGATAGTCCTATTATCTTTTTGAATTCTCCCGACTACACTATATCGGAGAAGTTTGCCCTTATTAAGGATTATATTAATGGGTTGCGTTTTACTACTACACATGATGATTTTGATAGATATAATATTCATGTGCTTGCTGCTCCTACATGCAATTATTATGAGAGAGGAACTATATCTCCACCTCTCTATGTTTCCCACACGATAAAATTGCAAGAAACTGCTTATGCTATGTATTGGCCTTTACTTTGTGTGCGTGAGTTGTTCTTTTATGATGTGCCGATGCATAGGAAGAGAGTTAGACTTCGTCATTACATGATATATGTTACTCTGTGCTCACTATTAACTGCCAAATCATTGCTAATTCAAATCGGCTTTGATACACCTTGGGATCCGGGTGGATTCATTACTTGAGCACTTTATGCCTAGCTTAATGGCTTTAAAGAAAGCGCTGCCAGGGAGACAACCTGGAAGTTTTAGAGAGTCATTTATTTCTGTTGAGTTCTTTTATATGGTTTAAAAACAAAAAAATAAAGAGGGGAACCCAAAACTTTTCAAAAAGGAAAGTGAAAGGTAGAGAGACAAGCATTGTTGAAGTGGGGGAGCTCCTTGAACTTTGTTCATGCTCACGGAAACTTTGTGAATCTTGAATACAGAAACTTTTCAACAAAAATAATTATCCCCTCGTATAATTCCATTGTGTTATAAAAATAATGTGGCAAGATTTGCCTTTAGGATGTTTACATTGCTTGTTGGTTTGTGCGGGGCAAAACAAAAACTTTGGCTGTAGTGCGCGATTTTACATTTTCTACTGGAATGTCAAACGGTTCTGAAAATTTTTGCTCTGTCTTTATATACAGATTGTTTATTTTTCCTAATTTTTTCAGAATTTTTGGAGTACATAGGTATGGTGAATGTTTAGATTACTACAGACTGTCCTGTTTAAGACAGATTCTGTTTTTGATGCATAGTTCGCTTGTTTTGATGAAACTATCAATTTCTATTAGTGTATTAAGACATGGAAAAGTTATATTACAGTAGCTAAATTGCAAAAACAAAATATTAATAGGTTTTCAACAGTACTTAGAGTAGTGATTTGCTTTATTATATTAACGGATCTTACCGAGCTTTCTGTTGAGTTTTGTGTGGATGAAGTGATCAAGGATCGAGGAGGTCTCGATATGAGGAGAAGGAGGAGAGGCAGGACCTCAAGCTTGGGGATGCCCAAGGCACCCCAAGTAAATATTCAAGGATACTCAAGCATCAAAGCTTGGGGATGCCCCGTAAGGCATCCCATCTTTCTTCAACAAGAATCAGTATGTTTTCGGTTTCATTTCGTTCATGTGATATGCGCAAATCTTGGAGCATCTTTTGCATTTAGTTTTCCATTTTATTTGATGCACCATGCTGGTATGAAATAATACTTGGTTGATTTATAGAATGCTCTTTGCACTTCACTTATATCTTTTGAGTATGGCTTTATAGAATGCTTCATGTGCTTCACTTATATCATTTGAAGTATGGATTGCCTGTTTCTCTTCACATAGAAAACCGCCATTTGTAGAATGCTCTTTTGCTCCACCTATATTCGTTAGAGCGTGGGCATATATTTTGTAGAAAGAATTAAAACTCTCTTGCTTCACTTATATCTATTTAGAGAGATGACAAGAATTGGTCATTTACATGGTTAGTCATAAAATCCTACATAAAACTTGTAGATCACTGAATATGATATGTTTGATTCCTTGCAATAGTTTTGCGATATATAAAGATGGTGATATTGGAGTCATGCTAGTGGGTAGTTGTGGATTGTATAAATACTTGTGTATAAGTTTGTGATTCCCGTAGCATGCACGTATGGTGAACCGTTATGTAACGAAGTTGGAGCATGAGGTATTTATTGATTGTCTTCCTTATGAGTGGCGGTCGGGGACGAGCGATGGTCTTTTCCTACCAATCTATCCCCCTAGGAGCATGTGTGTAGTACTTTGTTTCAATGACTAATAGATTTTTGCAATAAGTATGTGAGTTCTTTATGACTAATGTTGAGTCCATGGATTATACGCACTCTCACCCTTCCATCATTGCTAGCCTCTTCGGTACCATGCATTGCCCTTTCTCACCTCAAGAGTTGGTGCAAACTTCGCTGGTGCATCCAAATCCCGTGATACGATACGCTCTACCACACATAAGTCTCCTTATATCTTCCCCAAAACAACCACCATACCTACCTATCATGGCGTTTCCATAGCCATTCCGAGATATATTGCCATGCAACTTCAATCATCATCATATACATGACTTCAGCATTTATTGTCATATTGCTTTGCATGATCGTAAGATAGCTAGCATGATGTTTTCATGGCTTGTCCGTTTTTTGATGTCAATGCTATGCTAGATCATTGCACATCCCGGTACACCGACATAGGCATTCATATAGAGTCATATCTTTGTTCTAGTATCGAGTTGTAATATTGAGTTGTAAGTAAATAAAAGTGTGATTATCATCATTATTAGAACATTGTCCCATGTGAGGTTATCAAAATAAAAGTGGACAAAGAAGCCCCCCCAAAAAAGAGAGAGGCCAAAGAAGCCTACAAAAAAAAGGAAAAAAGAAACAAAAGAAAAAAAGAGAAAAAATAAAAAATGAGAGAAAAGAGAGAAGGGACAATGTTACTATCCTTTTACAACACTTGTGCTTTAGAGTAGCACCATGTTCTTCATATAGAGAGTCTCTTGAGTTATCACTTTCATATACTGGTGGGAATTTTCATTATAGAACTTGGCTCTTATATTCCAACGATGGGCTTCCTCAAATGCCCTAGGTCTTCATGAGCAAGCAAGTTGGATGCACACCCACTTAGTTTCAGTTTGAGCTTTCATACACTTATATCTCTAGTGCATCTGTAGGATCGTAAGTATGTCTAGAGGGGTGGGGTGATTAGACTACTTGACCAAATAAAAATCTAGCCTTTTCCCAATTTTAGTTCTTGGCAGATTTTAGCTATCTTAGCACAAGTCAAGCAATCACCACACAATTCAAGCAAGCATGCAACAGAGTATATGAGCAGCGGAAAGTAAAGCATGCAACTTGCAAGAATGTAAAGGTAAGGGTTTGGAGGATTCAAACGCAATTAAAGACACAGATGTTTTTGTCGTGGTTCCGATAGGTGGTGCTATCGTACATCCATGTTGATGGAGACTTCAACCCACGGAGGGTAACGGTTGCGCGAGTCCACGGAGGGCTCCACCCACGAAGGGTCCACGAAGAAGCAACCTTGTCTATTCCATCACGGCCGTCGCCCACGAAGGACTTGCCTCACTAGCGGTAGATCTTCACGAAGTAGGCGATCTCCTTGCCCTTACAAACTCCTTGGTTCAACTCCACAATCTTGTCGGAGGCTCCCAAGTGACACCTAGCCAATCTAGGAGACACCACTCTCCAAGAAGTAACAAATGGTGTGTTGATGATGAACTCCTTGCTCTTGTGCTTCAAATGATAGTCTCCCCAACACTCAACTCTGTCTCACATGATTTGGATTTGGTGGAAAGAAGATTTGAGTGGAAAGCAACTTGGGGAAGGCTAGAGATCAAGATTCATATGGTTGGAATGGAATATCTTGACCTCAACACAAGTGTAGGTGGTTCTCTCTCAGAAAATGTATATTGGAAGTGTAGGTATGTTCTGATGGCTCTCTCCACGAATGAAGAGTGGGTGGAGGGGTATTTATAGCCTCCACACAAAATCTAACCGTTACACACGATTAGCAAAACTCGGTGGGACCGAATGGTTAAACTCAGTCGGACCGATTCAGCAAACCTAGTGACCGTTAGGATTTTCGGTGGGACTAAGGTGCAACTCGGTAGGACCGATATGGTTAGGGTTAGGGTATAACGTAATCTCGTTGTGACCGATTACACAAACTCGGTGGGACCGATTTTGGTAATAAGCTAACTAGAGAGTTGGTCAGGTAAACTCGGTGGGACCGATTCGCTCATCTCGGTGAGACCGAAATGTTACAAAAAGGAAATAGAGAGTTTACATTGCAATCTCGGTGGGACCGATTGCTCATCTCGGTGAGACTGAAACGTTACGAAGGGAAACAGAGAGATTACAATCCCATCTCAGTGAGACCGAGATCCCTATCGGTGAGACCGATTTGCCTAGGGTTTGTGGCAGTGGCTATGACATTTGAAACTCGGTGGCGCCGGATAGAAGGAATTGGTGGGGCCGAGTTTGACTTTTGGTTTATGTCATATGGATGTGGTATGATAGTTGACGATTTTGGAGCATATCACTAAGCACTTTGAGCAAGCAAGCCATTAAGCAACACCTCATCCCTCCTTAATAGTATTGGCTTTTCCTATAGACTCAATGTGATCTTGGATCACTAAAGTATAAAATGTAGAGTCTTGAGCTTCAAGCTTGAGCCAAACTTTTTGTCCTTAGAATTTTGAGGGATCCACTTTCCTCATCCATGCCATGCCATTCATTGAGCTTTTCCTGAAATATTAATCTTGGAATAATGTTTGCTCAATGAGCTATATGTTGTTAGGAATTACCAAAACCACCCAGGGATAGTTGCACTTTCAATCTCCCCCTTTTTGGTAATTGATGACAACATATAGATCAAAGCTTCGACAAATGATAATAAGAGTGAAAGATATTGTCGCTTTGAGAAGTATGTGAAAAGCAAGAGCTCCCCCTAAATTTGTGCATATCTTAAGATTTGCTTTGGACTGCAAATGCACAATGAGTTAGGATCATGGGTTACTCTTCCATGTCACATACATCTTGGTGGAGCGCTCAAAATGATAAGAATTAAATACATGCACTCATCACCAAGCAAAGTGAATGATCATATAAGGATAAAATGATAGTATCATCCAACAAGCATTAATGTAGCATATGATCAAACACACATGATCATCCAAGTATCACAAACAATAGCATAGTATCTCAAGCAATCAAAAGCAAACAAAGTTCAACCAAGAAGACAAGAGAGAACAAAAGCAAACTCTCTCTCTCTCTCTCTCTCTCTCTCTCTCTCTCTCTCTGTCTCGAAGCCTATGATCTATACATTTTTCTCCCCCTTTGGCAACAAGTTACCAAAATGTTCCTTGAAAATGCATAGTACTATGTCGTCTCTCAAGCTTGGTGTTCAGGTGGTGGTGTCCGAAGAACACCAAGGACGAAGGCTTCAGTTGATGTAAATGGAGCTGTTGGAGTAGATGATGGAGCTGGTGGCACTGAAGTTGTAGCTGGTGCAGATGAAGTGGCTCTGTTGTCTGTTACTGGCACTGCAGTTGACCTCTGAGCTCTAGGCACTCTGGCAAATGCATCAGTGGTTGTTCTGCCCTTCCTCTCCTGCGTGTCATCCTGTAGCTGCTCCACAATTGACTGAATCTCAGTTACTTTGACATCTAAATCATAGAATTTTTGTTCCATGATTCTTTCCAGGCTCTCCTGGTTTTGAGTTAGGGTGGCCAACCCCTTCTCAATCCTCAGAGTTGATGCTATCAAATAACCAAGCTGGTCCTGCTTGCTTTTCAAAAAGTACTCAGATGCCTCCTCTTGAGTTGGCATCTTGGGAGCCTTCTCTTTCTTTGCCTTCTCCTTTTTGCTTGTGCTTGCACTGAGGAGGGTTCATCTTCATTCATCACAACTTGGTTGTCCTCGAAGTCTGGGTAGATAGGCAAGTGTTCCTTATCCAACAAGTATGTGCATGTGCCCATCTTTGAGTTTATCAACTCCTGGATCTGTGGGGCATATCCACAACTTCTTTTCTGGTCAGCTGCAGTCCTCTTGATAGTCTCAACTATAAGGCTCATGACCTTGAACTTCTGTGGCACATAAAATATATGTACCAAGTTAATTGCATGGCCTCTGATCATTCTATGATCACCAGACTTGAGCAAGAGAGTGTGCCTAAGAATCCAATTGATTGTAGGCAGCCCTGACAGCAAGTGTTTTACTGACCCAAACTGGTGAGTCTCAAGATCATCTTCAGGAATCTCCTTGTACATGTTTGCCATAGAGTTGTGATCCATCTTCTTCTTGGCATAGACATCCAACTCATCTTCTTGCACTTCTGGGGCATTGATCAACTGAGCCGATTCCTCAATAGTTGAGTGGTACCTTGTACCTTCAGACATCCATACTATCCTGCCATCTGGATAGAAATGTGCTGTGGAGTAGAATTGCATAATGAGCTCATCATTCCAGTTTGCGAGCTTCTGCCCAACAAAGTCTGCAACTCCACATGCACTGAAGCTTTCATACACTCCAGGATAGTGTTCTTCATTCTCCTTCATGTAGGTCCAGTCGACCCACCTCATGTCACACACTATATGTTTCTTGTCAAGCAGCACTGTGTCATAGAAATCCTGCTGTTCCTTTGGTGTGGAACCTGTAATCAACAACAATCCTTCTCCTGGTGGCATATGGATCTGACTCTCTCCATAGCCTCAACCCTGAGTCTCTCCTGATCTTCATGTTCTCAGCCACAGGATGAGCATCATTGTGGTCTGTAATCTTGGGTTTGAGCTTCCTCAGGACTTGTCCTTCATCATCTTCATCAGCAGCAACTTCAGGCACTGGGGCCTTGTTCTTCTCAGCAGCTGGTATACTCCTGGTATTCCTCTTAGGTGCACTCTTGGGCTTGGAGGCAGCTTTGGGTGCTTCTTTGGGTTTTGATGAAGCAGCCCCTGTCCTGGTAGCATCACCCATAAGCTTCTGGGCCTTAGGTGCTGGTGCAGCAACCTCTTCTTCCTCTTCCTCTTCTGAATCTCTCCTCATAGAGGGTTTGCCAAGAAATCTGGCAGTAGTGGTTCTGACTCTCTTTTTCTTCTTATCTTGGCCAATAGCTTCCTCTTCTGACTCAATTGCAAACTTTATGGTTTCTCCAGTGGCAACCTTCCTAGGTTTGGAAGTGGGAACTCTCCTTGCAGGTGCCTTCTTCTGCATACTTGGCTTTGTGGCTGCAGCTGAGCCATATTCCTTTTTCAGCACTTTCTTCTTTGATGTGGCATCATCTTCCTCTGCCACATAATCTTCATCCTCAGATTCTGAAGTTCTTTTCTTGCTTGCTCTAGTGGCAGCCTTTGGCAAATTGCTTGGGGTGCTTCTGCTACCCTCATCTGAGCTGCTAGAGGGACTAGTGCCCTCACTCATGTGAACCTGCTCCTCTGACTTGTTCTGGCTGTCACTCTGGTCAGACATGTTGCAAACACTAACTGCAGACCCTATGAATAGATTTTAGATGAGATAGAGTGGATGCGCATCACAAAATAGAGAGGTTTTTGCAGAAGAATGAGTCAAAAACTTAGTTTTAGTTTTCCACAGAAAGCATTTCGGATAAACCGATTTGCAAACTTGGTGACACCGAAGCAGTTTTTGGAACCTAAACTAGTGAACTCGGTCAGACCGAGACACAGTTCGGTGGCACCGAGACTGCTAGGGTTTCACAAAGTCCTGAACTCGGTCACACCGATTTTAATTCTCGGTCAGACGAAGAATCTCATGTGCAATGGCCTGAGCTGAATCGGTGGTACCGAGTTCCACAACTCGGATGGTCCGAGATGGTTTCGGCGGAAACCTAACCCTGAATTTTTAATTCAACTCTAATCTATGGAGTGTTTTGACTAGATAAGATCGTTTCAACCGTGGCAAGATTCATAATGAACACAATGTGCTAGGAATCGGACAGGGATAGCTCTGTGATCGATTCCATACCCTAGCTCGGCGATGAACTCGCTACGGCGGCAACGGCAGGGAAGAATTCCGTTGACGGCGGCAGAGACCAGCGATAGGAGGCGGCTGGCGACGAGGAGGATGATCCGGAGACCCAGGAGGCAGAGCAAGCTATGCACGGGCGAAGGGGTTTCGGAGAAATTTCCAAAATTTTGCCCGTGAGTATATATAGCCCGACCCTGTCGGTGTGACCGAGTGGAACAACTCGGTGGCACCGAGATGCATAACTGTTGACAGTTACAGCAACTCGGCGTGACCGAAAAGTTCAAATCGGTTGCACCGAGATTGAAAACCTAGATCGACTTAGTGATCTCGGTATGACCGAAATGGATGAATCGGTCAGACCGAAATGCACAAAGAAGTTTTGGAAGTTTAAGTCTATGACGAATCGGGTACTCCGAGTGCTCCTCACACAGAGTGGTTCGAATCTGACTTGATCAAATTTTGTGATGTAGCATGAATAGAGTTTGAGACGAGAAAAGTATAGATAGCTAGAGAGGGTTCTTAGGCATTCTTGTCCATCCACTTGGCAAAAGAAAAGAAAATCAATCAATCAAAACAACAAGTGGATGTCCTCGAATGAGTAAAATATGCAATCAACATGCTCACACAATAAAATGGCAATTGAAATATGTAGCAAAGCATGCACAACCAATTCTAGCATCTATGAAACAATTTGCAATGACTAGGTCATCTATATATGAGTATATTGACTTAGGAGTCAAATGAGAACATTTGATCATAGGTCATACTCATCGTTTAAGCACAAGTGGGGTTACCACTTTTACATAAAGCATTGTTGTGTTCACACCATTAGAGTTGCTTTAGCTCAATTCTTAGAGTAAAGCTCCCCCTAGATGTGAGATCCCCCCTAAGAGGGATGAACTAACCTTGTGTTTTGTTGATGATGACTTCATGTAGATGTTGAAGATGTGGATGCTCAATGTTGATGTAGATCATTTGGAGCTATCCATTGTAGTGAGTTGCACTTTCAATACCTACACAGGTTAGTCCCACAAGGAACAAACAAGAATATCCATAGACATAGAGTGATGCACACACAAGATGATGTCTATGAAAGCTTTTATGTTACCTTGTCCCTTGTCTTACCAACAAGAGGGTTTGTGACTCCTTGAACTAGTGCAAGATGTGGAAGTTGATTGCACTTCTTCTTGCCAAGATGATAAGAGTGAAGTATGTTGGCGGAGTCACCCTCAAGAACTCTCTAGTTCTTCTTCTTCGGGATCCACACCATCTTGATGGGAATCCTTGGTGTTGTAGTTGTACTTGATGAAGTGGAACTCGAAGTAGTCTTGGGAACCCACTTGACCAAGGCCTTAGGAGCTTCTTCAAATGCATCAATTTCCTCTTGAAGCTTGTCCTTGCCTTTTTGCTTGTGTTCTTGTGGTGGAAGATCATCTTGAGCTTGTGTCCCTTTGAAAGAAGTAGGATCATAATTCTCTTGTTGAGGAACAAACTTCGTCTTGGGGTATTGATCTTCTTCCCACTCAACTCCATTGGCATTGAACTTTCGTTCAAAACCAACACCTTGATTCTTCCGGTGCCTTCCTTCCTTGCGTACAATTTCCTCGAATTGCTTACTTCCGGCAAGGCTCTTGAAAACACCTTTCTCTATAATCCCCTTCAATAAGCTATTTTCTTGCTCAAGTGTAACTTGGCTAAGAGAATCATTAGTGGAATCAAGAGAACTACTAGAAGCAACAATACTGGATATAGCATGATTACTGTTACTACTAGAGGAAGAATCTTTCTTGTTCTTGTTACTAGACTTGACTTGAGGCATGTAAGTGGATAAGAGTAAACGCTTGGCAATGTAAGAAGAACTTTTCTTACGAAGATCATCATTGATTGCTTTTAAGAACTCATGCTCTTACTCAAGGTTGAGCTTTTCAAAGCGTAATTTCTCATGAGTCCTTAAAAGTTCTCGATGATCTCCTAAGATAGTTTAATGAGCCAACTTAAGAGTGTTTAGTTCTTTAGTTAGAGACTCAATCTTGTCCTTATCATTGTCATTCGTTTTATCTTGATTAGCATGATTAATTGACGTTTCATCATAGTATTCATCACTAGAGCTGTCAATAAGTAAATCATCATCACCTAACAAGTCATCTTCATCACTATTGAAATCAACATACTCGGGGTGTGATACCTTTGGGCCTTTAGCCATGAAGCATGTTCCAACTCCTTCATTTGGTGAGTCAAATATGTCGTAGGAGTTGGTTGTCACAAGTGCTAGACCGGCAACACCTTCATCTTGAGTATATTCGGAGTCGGAGTGATAGCTTCTCTCGAAGTGGTTGTCGGAGTCGGAGCCGGATACCCATTCACCAACATGAGCTTGATGTCTTCGTTTTGTGTAGCTCTCCTTGATGACTTGTCCTTTCTTTCCGAATCCTTGCTTCTCCATGAGGGTCTTCGTTCATAACGATCATCTCTGCTCCTTCTTTCTCTAGATGGTGATTCTTCTCTTCTACTTCTTCTCTTGGGAGAATCTTCTCTTCTCTTGTAGGGGTCGTACACTCATTGGAATAGTGTCCGGGCCTTCCACAATTGTAGCCGTTTCGCTCTCGACTAGAAGATCTTTTGTCATTGTAGGACCTTGACTTGGAGCTTCTCTCTTTGCTTCTACTCTTGTAGAACTTGTTGAAGTTCTTCACCATTAAGCTCAATTCTTCATTGAAGGTTTGTTTCTCACTTGATGATGTGGGGGCTTCACATGAGGCTTTGTAAGCACCACTTGATTTGTTGTGAAGTTCCTCTTTATCCTTGAGTGACATCTCATGAGAAACAATTCTTCCAATGACTTCCGTTGGCTTGAGATCTTTCTAATTGGGCATCATTTGGATCAATGTGCACACGATATCATATTTTCCATCCAAGGCTCTTAGGATCTTCTTGATGATGAATCTATCGATCATCTCTTCACTCCCTAAGCCGGCAATCTCATTTGTGATAAGAGCAAGCCTAGAGTATATTTCAGCGACACCTTCACCATCTTTCATTTTGAACTTGTCAAGTTGACTTGGAAGCACATCCAATTTGGATTCCTTGACGGAGTCGGTACCTTCATGCATATCAATCAAAGTATCCCAAATTTCCTTTGCATTCTCAAGACGGCTGATTTTGTTGAATTCTTCGGGGCACAATCCGTTGAAGAGGATATCACAAGCTTGACCGTTGTATTGCAGCATCTTCAACTCTTCTGCGGTAGCTTCACGGTTCGGTTCTTTCCCATCAAAGAATTCACCTTGCAAGCCAATACACACAATAGCCCAAACGGCGGGGTTATGTCCAAGAATATGCATTTTCATCTTATGCTTCCAACTAGCAAAATTAGTACCATCAAAGTAAGGACCTCTACGGTGATAATTTCCCTCGCTAGATGCCATACTCTCCTAGGTTGTGAAACCAAGGGTATGACCACCAAAAGCTATGGAAATCAAAGCAAATGGAGACCAAAGCTCTGATACCACTTGTAGGATCGAAAGTATGTCTAGAGGGGGGTGATTAGACTACTTGACCAAATAAAATCTAGCCTTTTCCCAATTTTAGTTCTTGGCAGATTTTAGCTATCTTAGCACAAGTCAAGCAATCTCCACACAATTCAACCAAGCATGCAAAAGAGTATATGAGCAGCGGAAAGTAAAGCATGCAACTTGCAAGAATGTAAAGGGAAGGATTTGGAGGATTCAAACGCAATTGGAGACACGGATGTTTTTGTCATGGTTCTGATAGGTGGTGCTATCGTACATCCATGTTGATGGAGACTTCAACCCACGAAGGGTAACGGTTGCGCGAGTCCACGGAGGGCTCCACCCACGAAGGGTCCACGAAGAAGCAACCTTGTCTATTCCATCACGGCCGTCGTCCACGAAGGACTTGCCTCACTTGCGGTAGATATTCACGAAGTAGGCGATCTCCTTGCCCTTACAAACTCCTTGGTTCAACTCCACAATCTTGTCGGAGGCTCCCAAGTGACACCTAGCCAATCTAGGAGACACCACTCTCCAAGAAGTAACAAATGGTGTGTTGATGATGAACTCCTTGCTCTTGTGCTTCAAATGATAGTCTCCCCAACACTCAACTCTCTCTCACAGGATTTGGATTTGGTGTAAAGAAGATTTGAGTGGAAAGCAACTTGAGGAAGGCTAGATATCAAGATTCATATGGTTGGAATGGAATATCTTGACCTCAACACATGAGTAGGTGGTTCTCTCTCAGAAAATGTGTATTGGAAGTGTAGGTATGTTGTGATGGCTCTCTCCACGAATGAAGAGTGGGTGGAGGGGTATATATAGCCTCCACACAAAATCTAACCGTCACACACGATTAGCCAAACTCGATGGGACCGAATGGTTAAATTCGGTCGGACCGATTCAGCAAACCTAGTGACCGTTATGATTTTTGGTGGGACTGAGATGCAACTCGGTAGGACCGATATGGTTAGGGTTAGGGCATAATGTAATCTCGATGTGACCGATTACACAAACTCGATGGGACCGATTTTGGTAATAAGCTAACCAAAGAGTTGGTCAGGTAAACTCGCTGGGACCGATTTGCTCATCTCAGTGAGACCGAAATGTTACAAAAGGGAAACAGAGAGTTTACATTGCAATCTCGGTGGGACCGATCGCTCATCTCGGTAAGACTGAAACATTACGAAGGGAAACAGAGAGAATACAACCCCATCTCAGTGAGACCGAGATCCCTATCGGTGAGACCGATTTGCCTAGGGTTTGTGGCAGTGGCTATGACATTTGAAACTCGGTGGCACCGGATAGAAAGAATCGGTGGGGCCGAGTTTGACTTTTGGTTTAGGTCATATGTGGATTTGGGAAGGTAGTTGAGGATTTTGGACCATATCACTAAGCACTTTGAGCAAGCAAGCCATTAAGCAACACCTCATCCCTCCTTGATAGTATTGGCTTTTCCTATAGACTCAATGCTTTTCCTAAAATAGAAAATGTAGAGTCTTGAGCTTCAAGGTTGAGCCAAACTTTTTGTCCTTAGAATTTTGAGGGGTCCACTTTCCTCATCCATGCCATGCCATTCATTGAGCTTTTCCTAAAATATTAATCTTGGAAAAATGTTAGCTCAATGAGCTATATGTTGTTAGGAATTACCAAAACCACCCAGGGATAGTTGCACTTTCACCCCACTACAAAAAAAGACACATCCGTGACATTTTGGGCCGAACGGAAATTTTTTCTGTCATACATATGACACTTCTATGACGATAATTGTGACAAAACTCGGTATCATCATAGATGTTGTGGGCTCCTACTTCTATTACAAAAAATCATGACAGAAAATGGGCTTTCCGTCCTGGGCGGGCCGGCGACGCAGCTGCATGACATTCTTTGGGCCGTCCATGACGGAAAAAACCATGGTAGAAGCGAGGGGGAGGAAAATTTCGGGGAGTTCCCGGTTACGGTGGGAGGTCGGGGGCCGAGCGATGCGCGTTTCTCTCGTACACGTACGCGCGTGTGTGCGAGGCGTTGGCTCTAACTGAACCCGAGCGAGGCGTTGGGGTCTAACTGAACCCGAGCGATTGCACTGCAGGCTACGCGTTACTGAGCCCGAGCGATCGATCGATGGCTGTTAACTGAACCCAATCGAGCGATTCCTTGGCTACTGCTGCTAACTGAAGTCGACCGATGGGATGAACAGTGAGCGGTGGCGTTGCCTCTGGATGAACAGGACCCCGTGGTGTGGTCGAGGGCAGGATGAACAGTAGACGTTGGAGGGGTGCCCGTGGAGGGGTGGATGAACAGGACCCCGTGGTGTGAAGGGCAGGATGAACAGTAGACGGTGGGGTGTGCCCGTGGAGGGGTGGATGAACAGGAACCCGTGGTGTGGAGGGCTGGATGAACAGTAGACGGTGGAGGGGTGCCCATGGAGGGCTGGATGAACAGTAGCCGGTGGAGTAGCACGCGGTGGAGGCTGGATGAACAAGAGCCCGTGGAGGCTGGAGGAGGTCGACGGTGGATGAACAGTAGCTCGTGGAAGCTGGAGGGGGTCGACGATGGAGATAAACAGTATCCCGTGGAGTCCCGTTTTGCGGTACGCCACACCCCTCCCGATGAACAGGACCCCCGTTTCGACCGTAGCGCTCCAACACAAGTCCGTTTTCTCCGTTTTGCGGTACGCCACACCCCTCCCGATCAACAGGACCCCCGTTTCGACCGTAGGAGGTCTATTCCCACCGTTTTGCGGTACGCCACACCCCTCCCGATCAACATGACCCCCGTTTCGACCGTAGCGCTCCAACACAAGTCCATTTCCTCCGTTTTGCGGTACGCCACACCCCTCCCGATCAACAGGACCCCAGTTTCGACCGTAGGAGGCCCGTTTCCTCCGTTGTGCGGTACGCCAGGCCTTGTTTCAATCGCCTCTTCCGTCCAAGCCCTCCCGATGAACACGACCATGCATTCCGTTTCGACCCAGCCGCGTTGCCTCCCGATGAACACGACCACGCATTCCTTTGCCTCCCCATGAACACGACGACGACGCTGTTTCTCCATTCCGACCCATCCATGTACACGAGCCCTCGCCGTACGTATGCGCGAGTAGGCATTCGAGACCCGGCCGTATGTACACATACGTGGCCGTATTTTGTTTCTTGCACCCTGGTCGCCTCTACTACGACACGTGCGCGCCTCTACATCCACCAGTATATATGTACGTACACGTTCGCGACCAGAATGACAACGCTACGTACGCTTCGACCAGGTGGGTCCCGACTGTCAGGCACTTCCTTGCCTGCGAAGATGTAGCTGGTGGGTCCCAGCAGTCAGGGGGGCGAATCGTTTTTTTTTGCCCGGACGCACTTCCTTGCGTGCGAAGGTGTAGCTGGTGGGTCCCAGCAGTTAGGGGGGAAACGTTTTTTTCATGAAATACGGTGGCCCGTCCGTTGGGTCCCTGCTGTCAGGTGGAGGAATCATTATTTTCCACGTAATAAGGAGGCACTTCCTTGCTGCCGCCGTGGACCCAGCTGTCAGCCTCTCCACGTACAGTCCACGTCCGATGGAAGTCGTTCCTTGACCACGTTGACCACGCCGGGCCGAGAGCACCATGGCAGTGGACGACGGCGAGGCCTAGGAAGGGGACGACACGGAGGCAGGGAAGACTCGGCAGTTGTTTCCCACGCGGAGGGGAGTACGACTGTACGCGGGTTTACTAGTTTGTCTGCCATCTCCGGAGAATAACAACAGGTGTGGGTGAGTAGAGGGATGGCTAGGCCAGCGATTGGAGTACGGTCAGGCGGTGAGGCCTGCGCGGTAGCACAGCCGGCCGCGAGGAGGAGGGAGCAGGCTGTCCCGCCGGCGCTTGTTTGAGCGGCTGGAGCAGGAAGAGCAGAGATTGAAGAAGCATGACGGCCGTTGGATGGACATCCAACAGTCAGTGCTTGTGCGTCAACCTTTTTCTTAGGAAAGCCTCAAATCTGTGGAAAATAGCATACAACCCATCTGCCATTATTTCTAATAATTTACAGCCCATTTGCTAATTCTTAAGGTTTTTTGGAGCCCATATTCTCTTTGTTAGCATTGCAGCCCATATTGTGGCAACGGTTAAAAAATTATACGAAAATTTGCATATTTCGGTGCGGTCCGAACTGTTTTTAATCCCGAAATTTTGACTCACATTCAAATTGATTTTAAAAATAAATGTATATCAATATAAAATCAAACAAATTCTCCACGCATAAAAATTAATGTAATTTAAAATCTTGAAATGAAAAAAAAGATATTTGAAACTAATTGCTGATTTGATGTGTTTTAAAAATGTACAACCCATTTCTCAGTACTGATGGGCCATTTTCTCGGCCAGCCGAATGAAAGCTCTCCTCGTCTTGAAAGATTTGCAGCCCAACAGGCCTTACAAAGCGACTTACTTGGCAAATCACAAAAAAACTGGGCTGTGGCCGCGGACCCAGCTGTCAGCCTCTCCACGTACAGTACTCTTCCGATGGAAGTCGTTCCTTGACCACATTGACCACGCCGTGCGGAGAGCACCACGGCGGTGGACGACGGCGAGGCCTAGGAAGGGGACGACGCGACAGTGCAAGCCCGCGCGGAGAGGACTACGAGGGTTCACTGGTTCGGCTGCGGTGTGAGGTTGCCGTCGCCGCAGGGCCTGGCCAGCGGTGGGAATAGTAGGGGGCGGTGAGGCCTCTGCGGCAGCACAGCCGACCATGAGAGGCAGGAGCATGCGGCACGACCAGCGCTGCTTCGGGCGGCTGGAGCAAGAAGACCAGAGGTTCAAGAAGCACTACGGCCGTTGGATGGACATCGTACGGTCACTGGAGCTAGAATCGTTCATATTGACTAAGTTGACAAAGCCCTTCATCCCCGTCAACTTAGTAGGCCCACAAGTCAGCCTCCCAGCAAGGTGGGTCCCAGCTAGCCGGGGGAGTATTCATTTTTTTGTGCGTAATAAGGAGGCACTTCTGGTGGGTCCGAGCTGACAGCGGGGGGAACATTTTTTTCATGAAATAGGATGGCCCGTCCGGTGGGTCCCAGCAGTCAGGGGAAACGATTTTTTTCGCAAAATACTGGTGGCCCGTCCGGTGGGTCCCTGCTGTCAGGTGGAGGAATAATTATTTTCCGCTCAATAAGGAGGCATTTCCTTGCGGCTGCCATGGACCCAGTTGTCAGCCTCTGCACGTACAGTACTCTTCCGATGGATGTCGGTCATTGACCACGTTGACCACGCTGCGCCGAGAGCACCAGGGCGGTGGACGACGGCGAGGACTAGGAAGGGGACGACTCGGAGCAGGGGAAGATGCAGCAGTGGATGCCCACGCGAAGAGGAGTACGAGGGTTCACTGGTTCGGCTGCGGTGTGAGGCTGCTGTTGCCGCAGATTAACAGGGGGTGTGGGTGAGTAGAGGGATGGCCTGGCCAGCGGTGGGAGTAGTAGGGGGCGGTGAGGCCTCCGCGGTATCACAGCCGGCCACGGGAGGCAGGAGCACGCGACACGAGCGGCGCTGGTTTGGGCAGCTGGAGCAAGAAGACCAGAGGTTGAAGAAGCACTACGACCGTTGGATGAACATCCTACTGTATCAGGAGCTAGAATCGTTCATATTGACTAAGTTGACAAAGCCCTCCGTCCCCGTCAACTTGGTAGGCCCACAAGTCAGCCTCCCACTATGCTGGGTTCCAGCTCGCAGGGGGAATATTCATTTTTTTGTGCGTAATAAGGAGGAACTTCCTTGCGTGCGAAGATAGCTGGTGGGTTCGACATGTCAGCGGGGGGCACTTTATTTTGCAAAATACAGAGGCCCTTCCGGTGGGTCCCAGATGTCAGGTGGAGGAATCATTATTTTGCGCGTAATAAGGAGGCATTTCCTTGTGTGCGGCCGTGGACCCCGCTGTCAGCCTCTCCACGCACAGTCTACTTCCGATGGTGTCGTTCGTTGACCACGCCGCGCCGAGCGCATCCAAGGATTTTCGTGTCAAAACAATCCAGGATTTTATTTGTTAAGAAATTATTTTTATAAGTTAATAAGATGTGGGATATTGTTTTCTTACATATGTAAGTATCTGTTAAATATATGATGACAATAAAAATAATATATAATAACATATGAAATTTTTTTTTTAGAAAAACAGGGAGCATCTCCCCGGTTCCATTGCTGAGAACGAAACCACAACATATTCTGATACAGCAGCTCCAAGAGCAGTTCGAAAGCAAAGGTAGAAAAGCTACAAACTAGGGGGGTGGATGAACAAGTTCTCTGAATAACACAAATCACCCGAGCGGTGCCAAAGGCAGAGCGGATAGAGCACTCAAATGACACAAGGAGGGTCCAGCGAAGCCTTCATGGTCTTCAGCCGAGGGGCCGTGTCAGCCTGCGGCGACCAGTAAGCAAGCGGAGACACCGGGCTGGAAGGCGTAGCATGGTGGATGTCCCTCTATTTCGGCGCCAGGTGCCCATCATCTTCATCAGAGATTTTGAGACGAGCCCACGGGTCCAGCCCCAGAGCAGGTCGAGCCTTGTTCAGCCACAAGTGATCGCCAACGGTTTCTGGAGGGATCTTGTCAGGGTTTCCATGAAGCTCATCAACTTGTCCTTGTCCGATCCGGAGGAGAGAATCGCCTAGTTCCTCACCATGTTCTTGATCAACCTCAAGACCTGCGGAATGGAAATCCAGGAGGTGTTACTGAAAATCATAGCATTTCTATGTTTCCAGAGGCACCGAAGGACAGGTGAGCTAACAGTGTTTAAAACTGAGCACTTTTTGGTAGCAATCTAGAATCTGGCGACAGATTCGAAGGATGAGCCAATCTGACTAGAGAAATATTCCTCAATGTGGGCCCAGAGATGTTTAGCAACTATACATTCAAAAAATAGGTGAGAACAAGACTCTTGTTCCAAGCAGTAAACACAATCAAGGGGTTTGATGATGTGTCTCTTCCTAAGGTTAGCCCTAGTCATCAATTTGTTTTTGGAGAGAAGCCAGAGAAATACATGAATTTTAGGGGGAACTCTCAATTTCCAGACAACAAGGATAAACACGGGTTGAACCCCTCTAAAGTTGATAACATGATAGAGGGAGCTTGAGGAATACTTCCCCTTATTGTCCAGCTGCCAAATCAGGGCATTCGTCTCGGCAGTAAAGGCAATGCTTTTGTTAAAGAGAGTTTTAGGCATTGACCGTCCCAAACTTCATTGACACTTTTGTTAAGCTCATTGCGGATAGAGTAAATAGGCCAAAATTGGACTGCTAGGGGGGATGTGCCAAACCAACTATCTTCCCAGAACCTGGTTCTGCTCCCATCCCCTATGTTCCATCTGTAGCCAAATTTCACAGCATGCATAATAGATTTTTATCCTTTCCAGAATCTAGAGGTCTTAGGGTTGGAGGAAGGGACAAAAATATTAGGTTTATTTCCTAGTTATTTATGGGCAATAAGAAGCTTCCAGGGTTTCAGGTCTTCCTCATAGAATCTTTTAATCCAAGACCCTAGAAGATAGATGTTAATTTCTTGGAGGTTAGGTATGCCTAGGCCTCCAAAATCTTTTTTCATAGAGACTAGGGCCCAATTAGCAAGGTGTAGCTTCCTATTTCCCTCAAAATCATTCCACAAGCAATGAGACATCTGAGAATTGATGAGGTTCACTGCCCCTTTAGGGAACTTGAAGAAGGAGAGGAGATACACTGGAATGCTAGCCAAACAAGCTTGTATGAGGATCAATCTACCTCTGTAAAGAGAGAAGTTTGCCCCTCCACCCAACAATCCTTTTAATGATTTTATCCAGAAGGGGTTGGATATCCTCTCTCCTCAGTTTATCATAGTGGAGAGGGATACCTAGGTACTTAATGGGGAAGTTACCTTTATTACAGACTAGAATAGACAGGAAGTCAGCTAACTCCTGATCATCCATGTTGATAGGGATGAGTTCACTTTTAATGAGTTCACTTTTAGAGTAGTTGATTCTCATGCCTGAGACTTGTTCAAACCAGGTTAGAACAGTTTTCAGATTGCTAGCATGTGTGGAGTCATTGTCTAAGAAAAGGATGGTATCATCTGCATATTGGAGGCAGATGATGCCACCAGGGCAGACCTCAGGACAGAGCCCTGCAATCAGACTATGATCAGCAGCTTTGCTCAGCATTTTAGTAAGAACGTCCACTACTAAATTAAACAAAAGCGGGGAGATGGGTTCACCTTGCCTAAGGCCTTTACCAACAAGGAAAAAATAATCACTTCCACAGTTATTTAACTTGACCCCAACAGACCCCCCATGAGTAAGTTGTTGGATCCAACTCTCCTCTATGAAAGGCTTGGAAAAGATCTAAGAGATCATTTTTCACCAAGTCCCAAAAATGTTGGTAAAACAAGAAAGGAATCACATCAGGACCAGGAGCCCCATCAGGATAAGAGCTAAAAATGGCTGCCTTCACCTCTGTCTCTGAAAAAGGGGCTTCTAGCAGCTCATTTTCAGCAGGAGAGACTTTTTCAAAAGCAGAGAAAAAAATGTTTTGTAGAGAGAACCCAGAAGGGTTTTCTTTCTTAAACAGGTCTTTGTAGAAGTCACTAGCCACTTTCAGCATCTCATCTACCTCAGTAACAGGGCCATTAGGGCCATCAAGGGAGTGAATGAGGGTTTTCCTCCTCCTCTGCTTAGCTACTGCATGGAAGTAAGCAGTATTTCTATCACCCTCCTTAATGTTCCTATCTCTAGACCTTTGTTTGGCTTTGATTTCTTCTTGAAGCCAAATTTTCTTGAGCTCTCCATGGACAAAGTTTAATCTACTAGTCTCAGCCTCAGAGAGGTTAGTGGTTTCTGCCTTAATATCTAGAGAATCAAACTCAAGGAGGAGAAGCCTTTTGTATCTTCTAAGATTAGCTTCCTCATTGGAGTTCCACCCTTTGGTAGTTCTTCTAAATCTCCTGATTTTGATCTGCCAATTTTCTAGGGGGCAGGTGCTCCCAGTAGGCTCATTCTAGATTTTCCTGACTAGCTCAGTAAAATATTCTCTAAGCAACCACCAATTTTCAAATTTAAAACTATTGCTCTTTAGAGTTTGGTTAAGACCAGAGTCCCAGAGCAAAGGAGTGTGGTCACTACCACATCTGGGTAGAGCTCTACAACTAGAAAGAGGAAAGAAACTATCTAATTCTCTGTCACAGAGAATTCTGTCAATGGTGGACATAATCCTGGAGCAGCACTTCCAACATATCTAGCAGAACTGTGGGTTTTCCTTCCGATAGGGCAATTCTCAACTTTATGGGTAACCATTTTGCAGATAAAACAACTCTTGGGCTTGACATATTTATCCAAATGATGCCCTGGTTCCCCATAGTTGTAGCAAATCACCTCAGAGTATGCAATAAGGCCCGAAGCAGGGGCAGGAGCAGTTTTCTGGATGTCCTATTTCTTCTTTTGCTGATTCTTGCCTTGAGATTTCCCACTGATCTGAGAGTCAGAACCACCAGCAGATTGATCTTGGGCAATTATAGGAGCCTTCCCATATTGTGCCCCCATTTGGGGTGGAGGTGGGCCGTACCAGTGCCCAACCGCCGCTCCCCCCATTGTGATAGGGGAAATTCATCGGAGTTCCTGGTTCCTGCTCATCCTCCAGCCATATGTTGTCTCTCAGGAAGCAGAAATAACCACCAGACAGCTCAATTGAAGCAGATTGCAAGCCTAATTTCAATCTTCTGCAGGTTTGGGGGAGAGGTAAGGTAGGGGATCCACCTGCTCCGGCTCCGGTGGTGTGCTGGTGGGCAGGAGTCCAGTCAAGCATTCCCATCTCGCAGCACGGCGTGGATCTCCTGAATTCACTTCTCCTTTCGCCCATCGAACGAACGCAATCGGCGGCTCACTGGGGTGGGGCATCATGTGCTTCTCCGAGAAATCTCCTTCGAAGTAGATCCGCAGGGCTAGATTCAGCAGCTCCCAATCCACATGATCCTTGCACATCCGAGCATACCTGCGCGAGTGAGAGAACGGATTCGGTCCCTCCTCGGCTTCCTCCCTCGCAGCTTCCTCCTCTGCTTCCCTCCATTCGCGCGTGCACTGGGTCCAGGAGAGAGCGTCGTCGCGGATCCGCATCGCCCGCTCCCTCCATCTCCTCCCTCGAGTCTCCCGCAGCACCGCCGGCGCGACGGAGTCGAGCGGCTAGAGCATCCGTGGGAAGGCTTTGTAGACATGTGGGAGATGCATCTTGTACATCTGCCGGTCTTCCAGCCATTCCCCCGTGGATATGGCCGGCGACTCCATGGGGCGCGCGAGCGGACTTGCTGGGGGGGCAGGCACGCCCGGAGTCAGGAGGCGGGGGGTGGCGGCGAGATCTATTTGCCAATTACTCCCTCCTTTTAGGTTTATAGGGCTCAATTCAAAAATATCACCAACCAAGGTAGATGATGAATGGTGGAATACTTTTTGTAGTTTGCAAAAGCACCTAATTAATGCACTTGTTTTCCTCAAAAAATTATGTTTATCAATGCGTAAATTGCAATGCATGCATGCATAAAGTACATGCATTGGTCAATTTTCTCTTAATACTTGCATGCAATGATTTAGTGCACCTTGGAATCTGAACATGTGATGGAAAACAACCAAATTAAGCTTTATAAAATTGGAAAACTAAAATTTTGAGATAAGCCCTATAAACCGAAAAGGAGGGAGTATGTGAACTAAACAGTCAACATATAAAATAATTTAAATATATATAATATAGTTAGAAGGGAAACATAAGTTGGACCTGGCGTTCCAATTCTTATATAGAAAAATAGAACATACCTCTGTGTTTTCTTCAAAAATATACGTAAATTGGGCTGCCAAAAATAAAACCTCGGATGGGAGGTCCATAGGCCGGTCGATACATGACAGCCCTAAGAAAATACAAACAGGCCTATGGACCTCCCATCCGAGGTCGTGGGCTGCGCATGTTAAAAATGAAAGCCTAGACGGGGCAGCCCAAAACCACGTCCAACACTTGCCAAAACTTCGTCCCTTGTTTTCTCTATGTTTCGCACACTCGACATTGTGTGGGCATTTTGACTGTGCATCATATGAAGATGTGCTCTGCATGAATGTTGATCAGCATGATGTTAACTGGCTGGTAGTTCCATTTTCGACCATGAATAAAACTTCCAACATGATGTTAACCCTGTTTGAAAAGGCCGTGTTAATATAAATGCTCTTCCTCTGAAAGTTGCAGTTTCTTATCTGAAACTGAAACTTGCAGTTTCTTCTCTGAGAATCACATTGTTTGCACTTTTATACTCCTATGAAACTACATTTTTAAGTGCTAAAAATAGATCTCTAGAATTCATAAAATACTTCATATGCTCAATACTGCAAATCTTAAATTCAAAAGACATTCATATCTGAAAGTACTCTCAAAATACACAACACAAAACACAATTCACAACCTGCAAATACTGACAACCCTAAGCTCCTCCTGACAATTCACAACCTGCCCGACTATTGGGCTGGGGGGGGGGGGCAGCCCCCTCCTATTCCTCGGCGGCAGACAACCGCCCCGTGAGACAATGTGAATGGCGAGGGAGACGACGGCGGGGAAGCGTCGTCGGGCCAACTGCTTTTCTCCTCGTGCAGTTGGGTTCGGTCGACGAAGACTCCACCGGCTCGCTCTGGCAGGACACCCTCACAAACGGCACCCTGTAGATGCTCGATCCTTCAATCTCTGGTGGATGCTCCATCTGGGATCGATACTCCCACCACCGCTCCCTCACGATCGGATTCGGTGAATCTGTTTGCTCCATGGCCCAGAGGAGCAGCTCTATGTACTCCGGCGCGACTCCCTCCGGGAGTATCGCCGCCTTTTCGCTCTGTTGCAGATATTTGGCCATGGGCGTCACCATCGCCGCTAGTTGGTCCTTGTTGTCAAACCAAGACTATATCTCCAACATCCTAGCTAGCTTCACAGGGTTGCCGTCTGCGATCCTCACGTATCAGTTGTACTCCTCCATCGATCTAATTCTCCACAGCACCTTCACTCACCGGCGGTGGTTTTGAATGGAAGAGGAGAGGAGCAGCGCTGGTTTTGGATTAGAACGGGAGAGAAGCGACGCTTGTTTTGGACTGGAACAGGAGAGGAGGGGCGGTGGTTTTGAAATGGAAGAGAAGAGGAGCGGCGCTGCATTTAGATTGGAACAGGAGAGGAGCGGCGATGGTTTAAGAGGAGAAGAGCGGAACAGCGGCGCTGGTCTTGGAAGTATTTTTTTGTTGTTTCGCGTATTTTGGGTCAAAGTTTGACCACGTACTGTATTTGACAAGCAAAATGTGAATGCATGTCACCAAAAATTGTACCGTTTGGTTCGTATCTGAATGTACTTTCAAATTATACTCCCTCCATTTTTTTATAGAAGGCGACAAACTCATATTACAGGTACCAAGGTAAAAATCAATGCTATGTTTAAGTCAATGTTGCAAGCTAGCTTGTCACCTTGATTGTCGTGTTAATTAATGTGGTTTTTCTCTCCCAAGCACAACGAGCCAACCCTCTTACTCCTCATTGGTTGATTAATGTTGGGAATGCAAGCTAACCTTCTCACTCCCGCATGCACACAAGGGATATTAATGTCCTCGGGTGCTAGTACGAGGCAAAGGCCATCAATTTTGCCTCGATTAATGTTAGTGGCCTTGTATAATTGCAAATTGTAATTTTGATAGTGGCCTTGTATACAATGTATAACATACTCCCTCCGTTTTTATTTACTCTGCATATTAGAGTTGACTAAAGTCAAATTTCGTAAAGTTTGACCAAGTTTATAGAAAACAATATAGACATTTATCATAATAAGTCTATACGATGTGAAAGTACATTCAATAATAAATCTAATGTTGTTGATTTGTTATTGTATATCTTAATATTTTTGTTTATAAGCTTGGTCAAAGTTTGTAAAGCTTGACTTTGACCAAAGCTAATATGCGAACTAAGTAAAAACGGAGGGAGTATATTTTATGTGCGAAAATCATGGTCAATTATGACCTGGAATAAAAGGGAGACTTGTTAATGTGGGGTCGCTTTCTTAATTGAAGGGTAAATTGATTTTTATTTTGATCCAGTTAGAGCGCGCCGACCCTCTCGTCCAATCCTAAATCGCTGTCGCACGCTCCTCTCCCTCTTCTCCATTGCAAAACCACCTCCTCTCCTCTCCATCATCTCCATTCCAAAACCACCGTCTCGCCTCCCCTCTTCTCTATTGCAAGACCACCGTCTCTCCTCCGTTTTCTAGACGCTTTGCCCCATGGCGCGGGCGCAATCCATGGATACAAAATTAGTATACTGTATACTATTTAAAAGTTGAGGGCGGGGCTTTTCCTGCACGGTAGGCGGCGGGGTAGTTCCTCCTAGTCGGTTCGACAGAGACGCGAGAAGACGAGGGAGTAGGCTGCTGCAAACGTAGGGCTGTGTGATTTGACAACAAGTTACTGCTGGACAGGTGGGGCCCCGTGATTTGACTTGCCATTATCATTTTAACTACGGCGCTACGACCAGCGTGAGTCTCCCAGATTCCTGACCACCTCCATACAGGTGCCTCTCCCCATGCTCCAGCATGTAGTAGAGGCTGGCTCTTGCATGAGAGCCCACTTCTCCACTTTTTCCTTGCCTCTATTTCCTCCACATATGCAAAAATGCCATGTAAAGCGCACTATTGTACTTACTTTTACTTGCTCCTATAGGTGCTTAAGCTTGCCACATAGGCATAAAGTCTGATGTGGCAAGTTAATCAAGAAGAGAGAGACTAGTTTGGTGGCCCAAGGAAGAGACGGTGCTAAGCGCATGTACCTAGGTGAAAAGACAATTTTGAGTCTATGGCTAATTAAATGAAGCAAACTTAGCAACACCATTTCATTGGAAGAGGTCACTCCTTGGCAAATGCAATAAATACACGCGCTTACTAGCACCGTTTCTTCCTTGAGTACGAAGAAAGAGATAGAGAGGAGTAACAAAAAATACACTTATAGCCAACCTTGTTGTAGTATGAGTGACTAAGTGATGACTATGTATGACCTGCCAACATCAGATAGCCTAACGCACTGTGTTAAATCTCCAAGGGCGCGACCGCGTGAGCGACGCGACGGTCGTGGTAGGCGCGACCATGATACAGGCTGCTGGCAGCCCTTGGATCTGAGATCAAACGATCGCATGCTAAGTTGCTGAAAATTTGAAGAATAACCCTCCAGGATAGGACATTCACCCATAGGTCTAGAATCATGCCATGCAACCATTCGATCTCAGATCCAAGGGCTCTCGGAAGCCCGTATCATGGGAGAATGGAAATCCACTACCCTGCCGTTCGCACGCTGGCAGTTCGCTCCTACTCATCCCCGCACGTCCTTCAATACTACGGCGGTTCGCTCCTAGTCGTCCCGTCCATTCTCATTACGGCAGTTCCACTAATCCTAACCCTCCTCCCAAATCCATGGCGTCCCAAATCTCCATGATCGGCGGTGAGTACAAGGTTAGAACCATCACCGGTGATGAGTTCGACGTCATCTACACCCATTCTTCCGTGACGGTGAAAGGATGCATTTCTCGCTTCAGACGCATGTTCGAAAACTCAGATAATGAGTGGGTCGCTGGGCTAGATGTTGAGCACACCACAGTCCTGGGACGAGAGAAGGATCTAAAGGACGAAGAGAGGAAGAAGCCCGCCATGATCTAGGTTTGCGTGCATGACTTATGCTTGGTCTACCACATATGCCATGCCGACGTTGAGTGCCAGGATTTTAAGGACTTCCTCGGGAGCAACCTAGTCAAATTCGTTACTGTAGACTTTGGTAACGACAAAGAAATCCTGGGTCGGATAGGCCTCGTTGTAGGCAACCCCTTCAACCTCCAAAAGAATCGACTGGTGCCCTCTCGTCAGCCTTCAATGCTGACCCTGGCAGGAGCCATGGTTCATCCTTCGTACGGTAAACTGGTGAAACCTCCATACACGTTTCATCGTCATGCATGGCAGTGGAATGTACTAGATATAGACCACATCCAGTATGCTGCAATGGATGGCTACCTTTGCTTCAATATCTACAAGGGTTGGATGAAGAGCAACAGCCAAGTGTGCGGTTCAAGCAAAGAAGTATCGGCCAAGAGGAAGAGGGACAAGGACGAAGTCGAGGACGTGGACGAGGACTCCGAGTAAGGTGGCAGTGTCGTTGCTCATGGTGGTTCTAATTCAGTGTCTACCGGAACCGTTGCAAAGTTTAATTTCAGATGTGCTTAATTTAATTTGAGGGGTGTGTTGTGCTGAGCCCCCAGCAGAACTATGTTATGTTTCTTCTCGTTACTTTAACTCTTCAGTACGTACATACTAGTATTTCTTACATTTCATCTTTTAGTTGGTATAGTACTACCACTCGTTTCTTCACATTATATACGTACAATATATATGGCCAACATCATATAGCCAGTAGTTTAGTTGTCAAAGAATTTCAGGGTGCTTAGTTTTGTCAAAGAATTCCAGGATGCTTAGAGGGTGCTTGGATCCAAGGGACTTATTTTAGTCTGACTAAAAATAGTCTCTTTAAGAGGCTAAAGTTCCAAGCACCCCTGACTAAAGAGGGGCTAAAACTAGTCTTGAGACTAAATTTTTTAGTCAGGGATACCCCTACTAAAATGTGGATTAGTCCTCTCTGTACTCATTTAACTCCTCTCCTTTAACACAGGCGAGTTCTGGATTGGAGGGTTTGGAGGATAATAAATGCTCATTAACTTGATTTTAGCCTTTTAAGTATTTGGATCCAAGCATGGGTGAGGCTAGCATGCTTTAGTCCCACTACTTTTAGTCATGGGACTAAAACGTATCCAAGCACCCTCTTAGTTTTATTTGAGGGGTGGATTGTGCTGGACACCATTTTTGTGACTAGCCTTTTTAATAGTACTATATGCATAATTTAGTGACGAGCGCTCTCTATATGTACCACCTTTTTTTTAATTTCAAATTTTGCTCCATGGTGCAATCCATCGATACTACTGCTGTACAAAAGTATACATTTTTAAAAGGCTAGAGGGCGGGGCAGTCTAGCTTGGTCGGTTTCACGAGAGGCGAGGGCCTTTGTGATTTGACGGCTCATTACTGCTGGAAGGCGGGGCCTTGTGATTTGACTGCTCGTATAAATGCGCCGACGACCTGATCAAGGAGGAGCAAAGAACCGTGCGGTATACTCAAGTTTTCCATTGGAGTAGTACTGCGACGGAGGAGCACGAAACACGGAAGCCCAGTGCCATATGGCGATAAAAAATGATCTAATTTTCTAGTCATCTCATTGTTAGCATTGTTCTATTCATTCCCTCAAAAAAACATTGTTCTATTCATGCCTCGCAGAGAACGTGACACGTGCGGCGAAACACCCGAAGCAAAAGATGAAACACAGGAGCAAAAGAAGAAGGAAGATCATCACCCCAAATGATCTAATTCTCCGCGGAGTTGTAACTGCTTCTTCATCGCCTACACGACCTCCATCTCCTTGCGCGTCTCCTCCACCATCTTCATCATTGTGTCCATGACACGGCATTTCTCGACGCGAGCCTTCATCATCTGTTCCATGGCCATATTGTGTACCTAGATAGCAGCCGGGTGCTCGATGCGGAGCTTCGCCCACTCTTCCTTCTGTTCCATGGCGAGGGCCTGCAACATCTTCATCGAGGAACTACTATTCTCATGCGGCTTCTTCTAGCCGGCGTTCTTCTCCTTCAATAGGTCGATCTCGTGGCAGAGCTTCGCATTGTCCTCCCGAAGTCGCAGGATTTCGTCGGTTGCCTTCTTCTCCGAGGCAATGCTCTTCTTCAGCAGCATCACCAAGCCAGCGGTCAACTCCCCCTGCTGATTGAGCTCAGTGGGCATGTCGTCGAGACTCTCCTTCAGCAACTCCATCAAGCCTTGGATGAACTCCTTCTGCTTATTGAGCTGATCGGGCATGCCGTCGAGGGATAACGACTCCAGCTCCGCCGGCTCGGCATGTTCGTTTCCGCGGCTAGGGCGCTCCTGGGAGCCATCGCCTGCCCGTGAGAGATCTTCCGAGGTCTCTGCGTGGCGGCGAGCCCTCTCTTTTTTTTTTCTGCAGCCTTGGTTACCGCTCCCTTGTTACGAGTAGTTCTCGACCTAGAGCTCCGCTCACCGGCCATGGCAACGATGGACGAAGAAGAAGCACTTATGAGGAGGAAAGGTTGAGTGATTTTCGGTTAGGTAGTTCCCCTTTTTATAACCTAAGTACTAGCACTAGTACTAATACCTGCATAGTGGGAACACGTTCAGGTTTGGTACGTACTACTAGTAGGTGTGAGCAGGCTTTCTAATGTGATGGGAACAAGGTAAAGATTAATTGATGGTTTTGGTTTCGAGGCCCGAAACGTCTCCCGATGAGTTTAGCGGAACATAAATTTCAAGTACTACACTTCTCAAATGCGTAAATATTGAGTATGTTACTGTCAAAAATTGGCACAAAATACGAAGGAGACCAATGGAAGTACTACTAGCAACCCACGATTTAACTACTCGCATGCGCGCAGTGGAGTAATAATGTCTTTCTTCCGCCCTCACGTCCACTCAATTTGCATGCGCTGTATTAATCGACCATCAATGAAGTGAATGACTTTACACGCGTCAAATTATCACATGGGGTGGATCTTGGTACAAAATTGCGTCCGCCCGTGTACCCGCGTGTGCGTGCGAGGAATGAGTGCGTGCATGGCGTGCGTGCACATCTTCGCTTCATGCATGTACCGCCAGTATGGCTCAGGGAGGACGAGTACATTCTTCGGGAACCAACAGCACGTCACTGTGATCAATCCACGCAAGGAGGTCGCGACAACGCCTACACATGTGCCATGTGGCTTCATGAACTATAAGAGAGACACTGTGTAGCGTGCCATCGGTATTCTAGTTTACGTGTTTTGCACAAACTCGAAATACTAGTAAGGTACACGTGCATTGCACGCATCAGATTTTGCAACCAAATTATGAATAAATACCACACTATAGCATGTAAGCTCTGAGTCATATATGCCTGATCTAGCCCTTCGTTTAATTCTTATAGTTCATCTCATTCAAAATCAATTAGTTTTTATAAAAAAAGCTAAGAACGCGGGAATAGGAAAAACATGGGATTATAGTGGAATGTTGTCTTGAATCCTACAGGATTGTATGAGTGTTTGATTGTGCATAGAAAAAACGCAGAATTCTTTCAAAGAGGTTTGAGTGGATGGGATGTTTCCTATCAAATCTAGTGCAAATGAATCATATGAAAAAATTCCTATGGTTTACAATCCTATGAATCAAACAACCAAGATAGGAAAATTCCTAATGATTGAAATCCTCCAAAATTCCTTTGAGAATCCTTTGAATCAAAGAAGCCCTTAATATATTTTATGATCCATGGATTTGTGCGTTGTAAAGCATAAAGTAAAAACAAATAATGGCAATTCAACTAGAAAAAAGTTTGGGCAGTTATGATATGGAAGAATCTAGAACAAAAGAGAACCACTGTTGTTTTGAGGTTTGTGCATTATGCTTAAGTTGAACCATGGAGTCTGCTAGATTGTACATGTGGCAAAATCCGGTGGGTGGGCTAGAAGATGGTGCGAGGGGCTGAGTGGGGGGAGACTATGAAGGAATGCACAAGTGGAGATCGATATTTAGAGAGAGGGGGTGAACACGTGCGCTGATGCGCGCAATGGCGGAGCCATGAAAAATAAATGAGCTATGGGGCCAAGCATTGCTAATCCTTTACGAGGAGGGTCAATTCATGAACTTAAACCAGTTTTAGCAGCAATTGTCTAATGATGACATTCATATTAGCCTTGATATATAGTGATGTTAGGGGGGGAGGGGGCAGGGCCCTTACTGCCCCCTGTCTTCGCCATTGTGCACGCGTCTGAGAGATGAAGAGGAAGGCATGGATGATGAGAGGGGGACGTTGGATACATAATTAATGTGGGTGTATTAGCTATATATGTTAATCCTATATAGAGAGATATAGATTGATCGATGCGGACGTGGGAAAGAGGGTGAGACCTCACTGTATATATCAATTGATTGATTTGTGTGGAAAACTATGAAAGACCTAGCTATATACACACATACATAGAGGAACATCGATCGTTGCACATGCACGCGTGAGAGATAAAGAATGCCCGATATGATGGAGAGGGGGATGTGTGTTGGTGTGTGCCTTCATGGGAGACCGACCTGAAGAAAAAGATTGCATGCGTGCGATGGATAATGGCGACTGGTAGTGTGTGTGCATGCATGCACGAGAGAAAGTTAGTGGTACAATTATAAAGAGAAGACTACTGTGTGGGTGTAAAAGTATAGCTGAATAGGTGAGGTCACAATCAATGTAAAGTTGAATTCAAATATTTGAATAAGAGATCCTGATGTTTGAAACCCATGGATGCATGAATACGGAGATCTGCGCGGTGTGGTTTGGAAACGAGCATGTTGTAATGTATACGCATTGAACAAGGTCAGACTGATTTGAATTTGAGATACCGATGGCAGACATCATTTGGCCACGTCGCATCCGTGCATGGACACACTATTCTAATTAGAGATGATGGGCGGCTTTTGCATCACATATCTATATCTATACCCCTATATATATTATATCTTTTTTATATTGTGTGCGGGTGACTTTAACTTTGAAAGATGGTCGTTGGATGAGGCGAATCCGATGGTCCAAATATGGCAAATTTGAGCACTACTGGCCGTTGGATATCATCTAGATTCCACCAGATTTCGCCACATGTATAATCTAGAACACTCCATGGTTGAACTTAAGCATAATGCACAAACATCAAAACACAAGCACTTCTTATTTGTTCTGAAATCTTCCGTATCAGAATTGCCCAAATGTTTTTCTACATGATTTGCCATTATTTGTTTTTACATTATGTCTTACGACGCACAATTCCATGAATCTTAAAATAGATTAGCTTTATTATAAAAACTAGATGATTTTGAATGAAATGAACTATAAGAATTAAATGAACATCTACATCATGCATATATGACTCAAAGCTTGCATGCTACAATGTGGTATTTATTCATAATTTGGTTGCCAAATCTCATGCGCGCAATGCACGTGTACCTTACTCTAGTCTAAATGGTGTTTGTGTGTGTGTTGTGCGTGTTGAGGTGCAAATTGTCTTTTTTTGGGTATACATTAATCTTGTTCTTCCGAAATTTCAAGCCGCGCCTTGTTATGCCGAAAATTCAAGCTAGCGTCTCTGTCTATCATGCTGCGAAACTCCCGCCTCTTCAACCCGCGCCTTGTTAGCCCGAAATATTTAAGATATATCTTTGTCTCGTTGTGCTCCAACAACTCCCTCCATCTCAACCCGTGCCTTGCTATTCCAAAATTACAACGCGCGCGAAAACTCCCACCTCCTGTGAAATCTCGACACGCGAAATGCCCGTGGTACCCCTGAACAGAAAGAACCGCCTCAAATTGGTGGGGGTACTTTCGTAACTTACCCCACATTTCGGACAAGCGTGTCTCGAAGCCATGGTTCCCCACTGCCATCCCATCTGCCCACCCATTCGTACACCGAGGCTGCGAAAACCCGCGACGAAAACCCACACCCTGCTCCATCCGCCACCCAGCCGGAGCCTCTTCCCCGACGACATCGTCCACAACAACACCTCGACGTCCCTCATCCATCGTACCGGATGAGGATCCGTCATCGATCTCATCATCCCGCCGGTTCAGCCACCCCGTCCTCCACCTCCAAGGAGCTGCCCCGACGTTCCCCTCGTCTTTCGTGCCACCTCCATTCCCACACCGCCGTCTTCACCTGCACCATCGGAAGAGCATCATCATCACCGTTTCCTCGAATGAAGTTGCGGCCTAATCGGCGCCACCAAAGAGGTTGTACACTAATCGCCGCATTTTCTTCTAGATTCAATCTCACGGTGCTGCCGGCGCTCGGTCCCGAGCCGACACGGCGCGGCTCCATCCACGACAGCGTCACCGGCCACTTCCTCCACGGCATCGCTCCCTCGGTGGCGGCGTCCACATCAGTAGGACCTGCTGCTGCTTTAGCTCTCGCTCGCGTTGCTGCTCTGCTCTTGTTCTGGGTCCCCTGCCTGGTCTGCTCTTGCTATTGCTCTTGCTCGCGCTGCTGCTCTCGCTCTTGCTCTTGCTTGCGATGCTGCTCCGATTTAGCTACACTTCAATCGACTGAATCAACTTTTGGGTCAGTCGTTTTCAGGTGGTGGTGGGGGGGGCTCGCCGGGGTGAAGGAAGAACCAGCCACAGCGGGGGGGGGGGGCTCGCCGGAGAGATACCCGACTATCTATCTTAGGGTTCAGGATGGGGCGGTGGTCGCCGGCGGTGGCGGGGCGTTGGCGGGGCGGTGGCGTGGGGATCGTCGTAGAAAAAGCTCGGCACGGGGGGGGGGGGTGCTAGAGGGATGGCCGGGGCGGCGGCGGACCGGCGGTGGGGAGTGTTTTCGGGGCGGGCGGGGCGGCGCACCGCCGGCCGCGGGCGGCGGGGTGCTGCTGTTTGGCCGGCTCAGGGGGGTGGAGGTTGAAGATGAACCGCAGGCCCTTGAGTTTGTATCCAACGGCTGCAAAATCAACTGACCAGAGATGAAAAAGTCAGTTGACCGACGTGTAGCCTCACCTTGCTAGTGCGTTCAGTTTCGACAGCAAAATTCAGTTTCGACAGTTAAGTTCAGTTTCGACAGTTAAGTTCAGTTTCGACAGTTAAATTCAGTTTAGACAGTTAAGTTCAGAGATGAGCGGCTGATGTATTTTACATCTAGCACTTTGTGGTTATGTATTTTACGTCATGTATTGGATATGCTATTGGAATTCCACTCAGGTTAACGTTGTTCGTTGTCTCTCTTGTCCTGCTTCAGCCTCGGCGTCGTACAACTCACCGGAGCTGCTCCAACGACGAAACCCTCCATCACAGCGGAGCAGTACCTCGGGCTCCATCTCTAGACGCCTAAGATCGTCTTTCCCTCCTCCGATAGCCAAGTCAGCCGGAGCATCCTCACCGGCCAACCCAATCACGCTGAGATCGACATGGCTTCGCCAAAGAGGTTGTACACTTGTTGCATCTCTTTTTACTCTACATGTTATATATATTGTCCACTGAGCACTCGTAGTAACGGGAAATACAATTATTTTATCCTACTATATGAAAAGCAGTGAGGTACCAGGCAACTTAGCTATCTGTGATGGACTCTCTTGAATGCCATCATTATTTATCTCTGCGCGTTTCAGCTGTGCATTTGTCGATGGGCCTCGGAGTTGAGCTAGTATGGCAGTGGCCTGGGTCCAAAGTAATAGAAGTAGCACAAAAACATATTTTTAGTGTAAGATTTTCCTTGCTCAAGCCTGCCTACTAGAATCGCCAGTTCTTGAAAGGAAAAGTGAATGAAAAACATCAAAATTGGAAAGTTTCCAATGGTACTACTTTTCATGAATTTGGTGCAAAGGAATGGAGCAAAGGAAAACTGTAGGATTTGTTCCTTTAGTGTCTCCTTGAAAGAAAAACCGTAGGAATTCTAATTTCCACTTCTCCTCCTTTTCATATTCCTATTTATCAAGCACAAGACTAAGAGATAGTAGCATAATAGCATTATAACCGTACATTTTCTTGTGGTTTGACTTAATCTCACCATGCTTTTTTGCATCCTCTGATCTTCCAATTGTTGTGAATCAAACACCCAGATTGGCAGAAATCCTGTGTTTTTAAATTCTCTATTTTGCACGTGCATTCCTATCCTATTACTGTCTATTTCCTATCCCTCCATTGTTAGAATCCTCAAATTCAAACAAGCCCTTACTCAATTACTTCTGTTACAGATATGTGTCAAAGAAAACCTTGTGTGGTTTCTACTGCTCCTGCGGCGCTGTGTTCCACCCCAGCTCAGCTGCTCCAACAACAGAAGGGTTCACCACAGCAGGGATCCGCTCTCCAGACTATCTTTCGCCGCCTCAGATCTTCTTCCCCACCGCCGGCAGCCACGGCAACTGCATTACCATCATCAACTGAGCAGATGACCTTGAGGACTACACGGGTCCGCAAAAGAGGTCGCACTCTTCCGTGTCTGCTTACGTTATGCGTCGCTTAATATGATGACATGCTACATTATCGTCGTGTTCACCTATTAGACTCCGAGTCAGTTCCAAACTAAAGCTGAAACTTGAGTTTTTAAATGGTTGTGGGGTACATAGTGGGACAGCAATCAGTACTATATGTCTACTATCTGGTTAATCTCCGGTGTCTACTATGAGTTTAATGTTGGGTGCAAACAAACATTAAAGGATCCGTTATCTGTATTTTTAACTAAAGCTATTATCTGCCTGCTATCATTGGTTTTGCGTCTATCCACAGTTTGCTACCATCACTCTGGATTTGTGCATGCACTCCTTACATAATCTCACTATGTTTTATTCCTATGCATGCCAGTTATTGTACACAATGGAACTGATCATTTAGAGCAAAAGAGACGAGCCTTGCGTGGCAGTAAAATTTCATGCAGACGTCGTTCCATGGAGGGTGCAAAGGCAGCCCCCCTCCACCCATTTTGGATGGTAACCAAGAGGAAGATAACTGTTATGAGGGGGATTCATAAGGAGAAGACCACTCCTATTTACCCCATGAGGTCTTCGCTCTAACTTGGCATGCTGATGTTGGTAATATCATGCATATGGTGCCTTGCATTGCTTACTGTATACATTAAAGATGTCATCTGCTTAGTTTAGATATGCTTTGTGTCAATGCCATCTGTTTAGTTTCTTTATCGTATATGTGAATCATGCAATGCCATCTTGTCTAGCCAGGCATCACATATGTGAATTTTGCAATGCCACCCTGGTTAGCCAGTCATCTTATATGTGAATTATATCATGCCATCATTTTTTATTACGTGTTAAATTTGTCAAGAATTTTAGTACATTCAATTACTCTTCCTGTGCATCAGCAATTTGGCACGGTCATGGAAAAATCTGGAGTGGAAATAAGGTCTTCAGAGCAGACAATGCTATCTGACAAAGCGCATGTCTTGCTGGTTACCAATAGCTCCTCAGAGGAGGATTCAGAGACAGATGACCAGTCATATTTCCCCCCGAGGTGCATGCCCTACCTTGGCAGGGTTATGTTGCTCATATCGTGCGTATGGTATCTTGCATTGCTATGTCATTTGCTTAGTTTAGACATGCTTTGTGTGAATGCCACCTGTTTAGTGTCTACTTACCATATATGTGAATTATGCAATGCCATCTTGTTGCAAGACATTATATATGTGAATTATGCAATATTATCTTGTTGCAAGGCATTATGTATGTGAATTATGCAATGCCATATTGTTTAGGCAAGCGTCATATATGTGAATTATATCACGCCGTCCTTTTTTTGTATTTCTCATTGCTTTTGTCGACAATGTTTGTATATTCAACTGCTCTTCCTGTGCATCAGCCATTTGAATTGGTGATGGAGAAATCTGGAGTGAAAACAAGGTCTTCAGAGCAGACAATGCTACCTGCTGAAGCAGATATCTTGATGGTTACAGATAGCTCTTCAGAGGAGGATTCAGAGGCAGATGACCAGTCCTATTATCCCCCTGAGGTGTATGCTCAAACTTGGCAGGGTTATATTACTCATATAATGCATATGTTGTATTGCAATGCTTAGTTTTTACATCATATACACAATATTGAATGCCATCTCCTTAGTTGACACATCATATATGCGATTGCCCTTTGCTCACTTCCTTAGTATATAAATCATATATTTGAATTATGTCATGCTATGATGTTTACATAGACAGCATGTATCTGAATTATGGCATGCCAACCCATTTTCTAAAGACATAATATAGTTATATCATCTCATCATGTTTACATAGTCATCATATTTAAATTATGTCATTCTATCCGTGAATTATATCATGTTTCCATCGACGGCATGTTTGTGATTTATGGCATGCCAACCACTTTAATAGACACATCGTATAGTTATATCATGTCATCCTGTTTACATAGTCATCATATTTTGAAGTATGTCATTCTATCCTGTTTAGTTAGCCATCATACATGTGAAATTGTGTCATGCTATCCTGTTTAATTAGACATCATATATGTGAAATTGTGTCCTGCTATTCTGTTTGCTTAGACAACATAAATGTGAATTATTTCATGCCCTATTTTCTTCCCTACTATCCATTGCACCTGTCTATCTTACAATGTTTGTACATTCAATTACTTTTCTTGTTTATCAGCCATTTCAATTGGAGGGAGTGATGGCAGTATCTGTGGGAGTAAAAACACGGTCTTCAGAAAAGATCGTGCTACCTGTCGATGCAAATAGAACCACGGTTGTACTTGCCCAAGAACCAGCCCCACCACACATAACCCACACTCATGCAGATTGTACACCTACCCAGTTGGACAGAGAACCAGCTACACCCGTTCTAACCCCAACCCCAGCAGATAGACACCCAGTTCCCGTTGACACAACACCGTCTCCACCACAGAGCACCAAAACACGAGCAGTTAGTAAGGCAACTGCAGCGCCCAAATCACGAGGACCACCACTCCGAACCCGAAGTCAATGCTTAAAGCAGAAGAAGAATTGTTCTCATGTCAGGTTCCGTAGCTATGGTTCATACTACTTTGCTCTTTCATCACTATATTTACTGATACCAACTAATTTCAAATTCGAAGGATGCAATTGAAACTCCAATGGCGCAACAGGTATGTCTTAAACCTGTTTCCTCAACGTGTTTGGCTGTTTGTTGTTGTAACTTGCTCCATGTTGATTTCAGTTTCAATTGAATAAACAGTTATGTTCTAATGCCATGCACATTACAAGTGTTGTTATTGCTGTGTAGTTTCCCACACTTATATTCTGTCTATGCTGCTTTGTCTTAAATAGATATGATTCGAACTGTATCTATCTTGATTTGGCAACATAAACTAGAATGATATAGACCATACAGTGACCATACTACATAGATATATGTTTATTTCATGCTGTTATCCTGTCCACCTTACTACTGAACTGGTAAACCTGAGATGTGTTTGTTTGTTTCTCTTTTAGAACGCGGATAAAATATTGGAGAAGAGTACCCTGTTATGCAATGGTAAAGGAAGTAATGCAGATAAGGTTCAAGATAGTGAGACATCCCTGTTGGTCTCCAAGAAAGCTGATAAAAACTATATTGAAGACACTGAGACAACCCCAAAGTCCTGTCTTGATGTAGTGTTCGAGTTACTGGCTACCACTGTTGGCACCAGCTCTTCGAACTCGTTGCCTGAATCAGTTCGGCTTCTTGAGTCTCAACTTCAAGTTGAAAGACATCGATCAGATGTTATGCGACAGGAAGCCGAAGGACTGAGGAAGTCCCTGCAGAATTCAGATGCATACTTTCTGGTGCAACAGCAAGCGCTGGAGGACTTAAGCGCCAACCAAGAGAAAGTTAATAAGCTTGCTAAGTATCTTGCCAGCATTATGGGTACCCAGGATATTGTTTCTTGAGCTCTTCTAAAGTGGTTTCAGTTCTGTACTTGTTTTGCTGCGGCGTTTATATGCTGTTGTGTTCCCTATATTTGCACTGGTGGCGAACTTTGATGCCCAGTGGATGTAATATGTGTATTAGCCGTGATAGCCTAGTGTAAGTTGCTTGCTTATTTATTTCCTTGTTGTCTTGTTTATTTGTTTGCTTGTAGTCAGTGCAGTTCTTTTTCTGCCGTTTGCTAGTGGCTGCAATAACCTATTTTTTAAAACTAGGCTACAATAACCATGGGCTAATATTTACTTTAGTGTGTCGGTGTACTAGAGTAGGGGTACCCTAGTATCCCGAACTTGTGCACGGGTAGTCGCAGCACCCCGCGGCAAGGCTTGCCAGGTGACCGCCAAGGCCCTCCGTGGTTCCCTTTGGAGCCATTCAAGAACAAAGTATTCAAGCCAAGACACAAGGCCCCGGCAAGAGGAGCTTGCCGGGAAGGCCACTCGAAGGAGAAAAGGCCCCGGCAAGAGGAGCTTGCCGGGAAGGCCACTCGAGGCACAAGACACCGGCAAGAGGAGCTTGCCGGGAAGGCTAACCATGGCATCTCAAGGATACTTGCCGCAACGCGCCTCGCGTCCCGGCAAGACCCGGTGAGCAACAAGCTCCCAGACGCGACAAGACAACAACCACGGCAGGGCGCTTGCCGCGGCAAGCTACTACTCCGCAGCCCACGCTCCAGATCACCCACCAACGTGTCGCTCTGGGACCATTCCAGGCGCACGTGGCAGGAGGCTGTGCAGCCAGGGGTATGCGGTGGCAAAGCGACGCCGACAAGATAGCCGTCGTGGCGAATGGTGGCGCCTCTGACGGTCCCATTTTGCACTGTTTGGGCGACCCAGACGGGCATTTAATGCCCTTGTCCCCTACCGTCAGGGTTAGGTATGATAACACTGTACAGCCACTGTACAAGTAGCTGTACCCAACACAGCACTTTTCCATTTTTACCCTTGCCTACGTTGCCACCCGTCGGTGACCCCTTGAGCATATAAAAGGAGGCCCATGCGCAACGTAGAGGAAAAGGAGGACACTCACGCTCGGTCTCGTTAGCTGCTGGTGTGTACTGTAGCACTCTGCGCTCCCGAGCAAGAACTCAATACAAACCACAAAGCAGCAGTAGGGTTTGATGCATCCGTGCGGCCCGAAGCTGGGTAAACCCCTCGTGTGCCTCGCCTCGATCCGCTCTTCGTGCGACCTCCGTCCCCCACCGAACCAAAAAGGGGCTCGGTCCCCATAGGTGTTGGTGGAGGCATTTTCCCCCCGACATAGTGACACTGGGCCTCCTACGGGCCGTAGAAACTGTGGACCTTCTACGGGCCGTATAAACAGTGGGCCTTCTACTGGCCGTAGAAGCAGTGGGCCTTCTACGGGTCATAGAAACAATAGGCCTTCTATGGGCCGTATCATCAATGGGCCTTCTACGGGTCGTATTATCAATGAGCCTTATACGGGCAGTATGATCGATTGGCCAAACATGGGCCGAACAGGCCGCATTCTGGCCGTAAACGGGCTAGAGTTGGAATCGTCCGTTCATGGGCCGACCATAACGGGCCATCGTTAATAGGCCGTATTTGATGACGCTATGAAAATGGCCTAACGTATTAACGGACCACAAACGGGCCGAGTGTAACCACGGGCTGAATTTGGTCCACAAGCAGAAAATGACAGTAACGGGCCGTAAGTAAACGATTGCTGGAAATGAGCCCAAGAATAAATGGGCTCTGAAGAAGGCCGGAAGATAACATGGGCTGGAAACGGCCCAATGGAATAATGGGCCGTTAATGGGTATAAAGTGATACACTATTCATCACGGGCCCGTTTCACCACGGGTCGTTAATGGGTGTAAAGTGATACACTGTTTATTACGGGCCAGTTTCACCACGGGCCGTTAATAGGCCAAGTGTTACATAGGGCCTCATATTGGCCGAAAGACGTCATGGGCCATACATGGGCCAGAAGTGAAAACGGGCTGGAATCATATTGGATGGCCCAGATGACACTACCGGGCCTAATTTGGATAGGGCGTAACGGGCCTTGGGTTAGCGGGCTGTAATTGGGCTATATTCGAACAAGCCGTTAACAGGCTTCCCATGGGCCGGCCCGCCAGCTTTGGACCAAGTCAAACGAGCCGGCCTTTACACAGGAATGGGCCTCTGTTGGGCCGTGCCACATGTCGACGTATCATAGGCGCCTATCTGACCCACTGACGAGCTGACACGTGTTTCGTCCGACCAATAAGAATTTTACATGTGGAAATTTCCCATTGGTCGGGGCTGTTAACGGGTTATCGAATCCAAAACCCGACCCGATAGCTTAACGGCGTTCCGTTACGGTGGATGCCACGTGTCGGTCACCCTTGATGAAAGCACTTCTGTGACGCGTGATTTATCGTCATGGAAGTGGACACTTCCGTGATGATAATTTTGGTAATGTCATGGAACACTTCTACGACAGCACAGGTATGACTATCTTGATTCTATCATAAATTTGTCATGGATGTACATGCATGACAAAAAAAGTGACCTACTGTGACAAACATGTATCATCACCGAAGTGTATTTTTTTTGTAGTGCCCTCGTGCGCCCAACGCCCGGAATGTCTCCTTGGGCGCCTCCGAAACTGTCTCCCCTTGGTTCAGTGCCCTTTGAGACAACACCTCAGCGTCGTCCGTAGGGCGGGGGGAGGAGGCGGTCGGGAGTGAATCGTTGTTCATCTCCGACGGGCCCAAAGAATCATCCGAAGAAGATACGTCGATATGGGCTTTGGATGGACTGCATAATCATGTTCGGCATGATAAGAAGGAATAAACTAAAACATGCCAAGAACTATTACGGAATCTGGACACTTACGACTTCGCGAGGGGCTTGTCCCTGGGTAACCACTCCTCGTTGCTAAAACCGGCCGTTGTGGAGCAGTCCGGAGGAAGGGTCCTTCCCTTCTTGGACCGTTCGGCCTCCCTAGATGGGGCGGCCTTCCTTTTCTTGTCTCCGCCGGCTGGGGGGGGGACTTTCTTCTTCCTCCTCATTTTCGTGGGAGGAGGGCGCCTTGGTGTTATCGGACGATGAGTCCGATACGACCTTGCGCCGGAGACCCTTCCTGGTCCCCGTGGCCTTCTTCTTGGCCTTCTTCTTCGGCGCCTCATAGGCCGCCGGAACCAGCATCTCTGTTAGAAGGGCCCTTGCTGGATCTTCGGGCAGTGGGGCTGGACAATCAATCCACTCCGTTGTCTCGACCCAGTCCCATTAAATGGTGTGGAGGCTTAGATCCCTCACATGATTATACTGGGGAAATGAACATCTTATGAGATACAAGGAGCTTACCGAATTGGCATGGCGCTTCGCGCTGAGTCCACGATCCTCGGTAAGGGGAGGAGGTACCTCGGCGGACTTGAACAGCACCTTCCAAATGTCTTGGTGCGTCGTCGTGAGGAGCTCTCGCAGCGTCTGATGCTTATCCGGGTCGAACTCCCACAAATTGAATGCCCGTCTTTGACACGAGAGGATCCGGCGGAAGAGCATGACTTGGACTACGTTGACAAGCTTGATTTTCTTGCTTATCATGTTTTTGACACAGTTCTAGAGTCTGGTTAGCTCCACCGATGAACCGCAGAATAGGCCCTTCTCTTTCCAGGAGGTGTGCCGCATGGGGATGCCGGATCGAAATTTGGGGGTCACCACCCATTTGGTGTCACGCGGCTCGATGATGTAGAACCACCCTGATTGCCACCCCTTTACGGTCTCCCCATAGGATCCTTCGAGCTAGTGACGTTGGGAATTTTGCCCACCATGGCGCCTCCGCACTCCGCTTGCTGGCCGACCACCACCTTCGGTTTAACGTTGAAGGTCTTCAGCCACAGGCCGAAGTGGGGTTTGATGCGGAGGAAGGCCTCGCACACGACGATAAACGCCGAGATGTTGAGGATGAAATTGGGGGATAGATCATGGAAGTCCAACCCGCAGTAGAACATGAGCCCGCGGACAAACGGGTGGAGGGGAAATCCCAGCCCACGGACGAAATGGGTAAGGAATATAACCCTTTCATGGGGTTCGGTGGTGGGAACGATCTGCCGCGCATCTGGGAGCCGGTGCGCGATATTTGTGGCCAGGTATCTGGCTTCCCGGAGCTTCGTAATGTTCTCCTCCGTAACAGAGGATACCATCCACTTGCCTCTCGCTCCGGACATGTTTGGAGTGTTTTTGTGGAGAAAATGCGAACTTGGGCGCTGGAGCTCGAGTGCGCGAGAATGGATGGGCAGGGAAGAAGAAGGCGTGGGTAAAAAGAAGGAGTCCTTGTCCCTTTATAAGGGCGGTAGAAACTGTGCGCCTCCCCACTCGCATGGTAAACGCGCTTATTCCCCAAGCACTGTGATTGATGGCGCGGTTGGTGAGGGAGTCCTGGATTAGGGGGTGTCCGGATGGCCGGACTATACCTTCAGCCGGACTCCTGGACTATGAAGATACAAGATTGAAGACTCCGTCCCGTGTCCGGAAGGGACTTTCCTTGGCGTGGAAGGCAAGCTTGGCGATGCGGATATTTAGATCTCCTACCATTGTAACCGACTTTGTGTAACCCTAACCCTCTCCGGTGTCTATATAAACCGGAGGGTTTTAGTCCGTAGGACAACACAACAATCATACCATAGGCTAGCTTCTAGGGTTTAGCCTCCTTGATCTCGTGGTAGATCTACTCTTGTACTACCCATATCTTCAATATTAATCAAGCAGGACGTAGGGTTTTACCTCCATCGAGAGGGCCCGTACCTGGGTAAAACATTGTGTCCCTTGTCTCCTGTTACCATCCGCCTAGACGCACAGTTTGGGACCCCCTACCCGAGATCCGCCGGTTTTGACACCGACATTGGTGCTTTCATTGAGAGTTCCTCTGTGCCGTCGCAATCAGGAAGGATGCCTCTACCCGTCTTTAAAGACAGTGCCGTTGTTAAGGGAGCTTTGGCTATCGGCCAAACTCTCCGGCTAGGTGATTTTCTTATGACCGCTTGTTCGGCTGTTGCGCCGACGGTGACCTCTCGGGTCATCAAAAGCAATCTTCACGTCAGCTCGGAACTCGTCGAGCAGCTAGATCCAATGGAGCTCTCTTCGGTACACGAGCTCTTGGATCGTATCGCCGCCCTGGGGGTTGCTATGGATTACGACCAGGTCGGGCTTAAACCCGATCTAAGAGAAATTAACTCTCCCCAAGTCACCCATCACGTTGCCGTGGTAGAGACGCAGTGCGGCGACCCTTCATCTATCTTAAGGACTAGCTACGTCCGGATTCCCGATCCCTCCAAGCCGGATACCCGCGGAGGGGAGGATGTAACTCAAGACCTGAACTTAGAATCAGGCAACGGGCTAGATTCATTGGACAACATCCAAGAATCTGAACTTCAGAGTTCGGAAACTCATTGGCCTCTGAGTCTCAGATTGGTTGAGGTTTCGGATTTAATTCCACCCACCGACCCGAACATAAGCGATCGATCCCAAATCAGGCAAAAGCCCGAAGAAACAGTACATAATTACTGGGCCAGATTCCTCCTGGTTATGAACAGGATAAAGGGCTACCGTGAGGAAGACGCAATCTCAATATTCTGCAATAATTGCATGGACAAGGGAATCCTCAACGCCATAAGTCGCCGTGATATTACACGCTTCGCTGACTTGGCGTCCATAGTACAAAAGTACTGTGCGACGGAAAGCGCCTGGAAAACCGAAATAAAATTTTGGGACAATCCGGCCCTGAATAGAAACCTCGTCCGAAATAAAAGGGTGCATCATCGTCAGACACCCGAGTTAAATACCAAAAAACCAAAACCCTCTATAGGGCATGGAACCGTACTAGAAGGATGGCTTAATGGACCCTGTAAAATTCATAATACAGGGGACGCCACACCAACTCACATCCTTAGAGCGTGTTGGATACTCCGGCAGGTGGCCAAAATTGGTGAAGATCTCCTAATTCCGGAGGCCGCAGAAAACCCCCCTAGGGACACCAGTACAGTCTTCACAGTCTTCGAGACTTTCGCATCAAATAATGTGCGAAGAAGAACACTCCGCAGCCTTGCCGAAGTCTATCGAATAGCAACAATAAACCCATGGAGTGATACAGCTATTACTTTTAATGCCAATGACGAACCTAAATTCCGAACAGCCCGAGCACCAGCCGCATTGGTCCTCAGCCCAATTGTGGACGGCTTTCGCCTCACCAAGGTACTCATGGATGGAGGCAGCGGATTGAACCTCATTTATGAGGAAACCCTTCAAAAATGGAAATAGACTGGAACCACATCGAGCGAAACAGCACAACCTTTAGAGGAATAATCCCCAGTCGGGAAGCACGCTGTACAGGAAAAATCACACTAGATGTGGTATTCGGCACGCCGAATAATTACAGGTCCGAAGAGGTCACGTTCCAGGTGGCCCTGTTCAGTAGCGGATACCACACTCAGCTAGGGCGGGAAGCGTTTACAATCTTCCGAGCAATACCCCATTACGGGTACATGAAGCTGAAGATGCCCGGGCCGAACGGAATTATCACTCTCGCTAGTGATCCGGACATAGCGCTCCGCGCCAAAAACAAGACAGCCGCATTGGCCCTCGAGGCACTATCCGAAGCCCTAGTGGCTGAGGAACAGACTGCGCTGCGCTCCACGGTAAACAGGGACGATGTGTGTCGGTGTCAAAACCGGCGGATCTCGGGTAGGGGGTCCCGAACTATGCGTCAAGGTCGGATGGTAACAGGAGACAAGGGACACTTTATTTTACCCAGGTTCAGGCCCTCTCGATGGAGGTAAAACCCTACTCCTGCTAGATTAATATTGATGATATGGGTAGTACAAGAGTAGATCTACCACGAGATCAAGGAGGCTAAACCCTAGAAGCTAGCCTATGGTATGATTGTGTATGAAGATGGTTGTTCGTCCTACGGACTAAAACCCTCCGGTTTATATAGACACCGGATAGGGTTAGGGTTACACAGAGTCGGTTACATTGGTAGGAGATCTTGAATATCCGCACGCCTAGCTTGCCTTCCACGCCAAGGAAAGAACCTTCCGGACACGGGACGAAGTCTTCAATCTTGTATCTTCATAGTCCTGGAGTCCGGCTGAGGGTATAGTCCGGCTAGCCGAACACCCCCTAATCCAGGACTCCCTCAGTAGCTCCTGAACCAGGCTTCAAAGACGACGAGTCCGGCGCGCAAATTGTCTTCGGCATTGCAAGGCGGGTTCCTCCTCCAAGTTCTTCAAGAAGATAATGAACACCAGAAGATAGTGTCCGGCTCTGCAAAACAAATTTCCACGTATTGCCATATAGAGAATAATGCAAACACAAATCGAATCTGCTGACGTATTCCGCAGTACGTCATAATACTGCGACCAAGCCTTCTGTATGGAGTATTTTTACTGTTTCACCGCAGCACGTTTAACGAAGCGGTTTCCTTGGCACGTCTTGTCGAAGCAGAGATCGTGTGCCCCCTTTAACGGGATTCTCATTAATACGGACGTGGGTAACCCAACCGCGCCATTTACCACGGCGCTTGAGCGGCAAGCGAGTTTTATGAGGCAGGTGGGGACGCATAACGGCATCAGCCCATATAAGGGGATAAAGATCCACCTCTTTCACCTATGCCTTCTTCCTCCTCTGCCTATCCATCTCTTGCGCACTCAAGCTCCAACGCCCAAGTCCGCCCTTTCGTCCTCAACCTACTCCAGCGATGTCCGGAGCAGGAGGCAAGTGGATGGCTTCCTCCGTCACAGAGGGACAAATCAAAAAGCTTAGGAAGGCCGGATATCTGTCCAAGGTCATCCCGCAGCGGCTTCCTGAGGCAGGGCAACTTCTTCCCACCCCTAGGCCCGATGAGAGGGTGGTTTTCCTTCCCCACTTCCTCCGCGGACTGGGCTTTCCGCTCCATACTTTTGTCCGGGGGCTCATGTTTTATTACGGCCTGGATTTCCATGATCTGGCCCCGAACTTCGTCCTCAATATCTCGGCGTTTATCGTCGTGTGCGAGGCCTTTCTCCGCATCCGCCCCCACTTCGGCCTCTGGCTTAAGACTTTTAACGTCAAGCCCAAGGTGGTGTCCGACACCCAGGCGGAGTGCGGAGGAGCTATGGCTGGCCGAATGACCAACGCCATCTGGTTCGAGGGCTCCTTTGTAGAGACCTTGAAGGGGTGGCAGGCTGGGTGGTTTTACATCACCGAGCCACGCGACTCGAAATGGGTCGCGGCCCCTGAATTTCGATCCGGACCCCCCCATGCGCCTCAAGTCTTGGCAAGAGACGGGCTTATCACGGGGCAACGAGAGCGAAGTGACCGGACTGCAAACCTGCATCCAGTCCCTGGTGAACAAGCCGACCCGGCATGTCAAGATAATCCAGGTTATGCTCATTCGCCTGATCCTCCCGTGCCAACAACGGGATTTAACTTTGTGGGAATACGACCCGGCGCAACACCGAACCCTTGATAGGCTCTTCGATACGACGTATGAAGACGTCTGGAAGGTGCTGACCAAAAGCGCCGAGTGCCCCACATCCGCCTCCGAAGATCGCGGATACAGCTCGCAGCGTGATGCTGGCGAGGTAAGCCATTTATACCTTTTACAGGTTCATTAAGCTCTTCTTTATAGATTAACTCCATGCAGGATCTAAAAACTCCCTTTGTCTTTGGCAGAAGTGGCTGAAGATAGCCGGACCAATTAACTGTCCGGCTCCTCTGCCCGAAGACCAAGCCCCAGCTCTTCTAGAGAAGCTGCTGGCTCCGGCGCCTTACGTGGTACCGGAAAAGAAGGTCAAGAAGAACAAGACCACCGGGACTCGAACGAGTGCCCGTAACGTGGTGATGTCGGACTCGTCATCTGGCGAGTCCGCGACGCCCTCCGCTCGTGAAAACGAGGAGGAAGAAGAAATCCCTCCCCCTCCAACGGGGGATGGAAAGAAGAGGAAGGCTGCCCCAGCGGGGGCGGCTAAGGGGTCCAAAAAGAGGAAGACCCCTCCGCCAGACTACTCCTCTGACGCCAACGAGGACGAGGAGGAGTGGCCGGAAAGGACCAAGCGTCCGGCGAAGTCGTAAGTATTCGGATACCAGAGCAACTCCTAGTATCTCTTGATGCGCGGCTTTCCCTGACGTCAAACATTACTTGTGCAGCCCGCCCCGGGCCGCACTCGACGTTTCGTTGAGCGGCTCCCTGGATTCATCGGAGATGGACTCCGTCCCTCCCGCGGTCTCCCCCCGCAGGGCGGCGACGCCGAAGCGGCGTCCCGCCAAACAGGGCAGGAGGAGGTGGTCCTGGAGGAGCCGCAAGGCAATCCTCAGGACCCCAGGAGTAAAGGGGATGAAACCCCCCAGGGTTCCCAGTCCGGCTTTGTGCCGGACACCGTGCCGGACTCAACCGTCCTGGCTCGCGGTGGGCGAACTCCTTCCAAAAGGAGTAAGCCATCTGGGCCGGCGACCTCTGTCCAGCCAGAGATGCCGGATAATCTGTTGGAGGCGCTTGAAGGTGCCACCATTGACGAGGAGCACCGTACTGTTATGACTACGGTGGTCCAAAGGGTTCAGTCCGCCTAGAGCGGCCTGAATGAAGCTTGCGCTAGCCTTCTAACAAGCTTCCAGGTAAGCAAAAAATATGCTAAATTCATTACCGCATAGACAGTAGCCCCTGATGCTCTGTTCGGTGTTCGGAAAGAAAAGCCGAATAGAGGATCTAATAATTTTCGCAGGAGTCTAACCATAAAAAGTCAAATATGCGTATGTAGGCTTCCCTGCTGTCCACCGCCGCACTAACTGCGCAGGTGGAAGTCCTGAAAAAGGACTTCGAGCGGTCCGAGCAAGAGCTCAGCCTTGCCAAAAGGCAGCTCGAGGAAAAGGAAGGTAAGATACCCCCTCAATAATAAAATGTGCCTATAGAGAGGCTTGATTTGCAAAAAATAACAGGATTGAACTGCCTATTGTAGAGGCCGCCACGGAGGTGGCAACCCTAAGGCAGGCGCTTTCTGAGGCCGAGAAGAAGACGACCGAGGAGCGCGCCGAGCGAGAGAAGCATGGGGTCCAATGCGGCGAGGTGCAGCAGCAGCTGCAAGCTCTCATGGAAAAACATGAGGGTTTGGAACTTGAGGCGAAAACGCAAGCTACCGAACTCGCCTCTGCCCTTGAGACCGCCAAGAGCGCCAAGGCCGAAGCCCAGAGGGCCCTCCAAGAGTTGGAGGATATGAAGAAGATAGCAGCGGGTAAGGCATTCTCAATGCAAAGTAGGAACATAAAAGTAAAATACCTATTACTTACCCGAATCTGGAGTTCTCCAGGGGCGTTCTTCAATCTTCCCCGCAGTGCATCCGACGCCGCTGCATTCTTCCGGGCCGAAGAGAACAGCTCGACGGAGAGTGTGTTCTGGTCTCAGTATTCTGAGGCCGGACACCCTGTGCCCTTGAGCGACCAGCTGAAGCAGCTGGCCGAGCTCCACAAGGCGTCCGAACAGGCCATGAAGGGCTTACTAGTTCGGCTGTGGCCTGGAGAGGCCCTGCCTGGGAGCTCCTTCGGTCTAGTGTGTCGTCTAGTGGAGGCTTGGCCACGACTTGAGGTCATCAAGCGCTCTGCCTGCATTGAAGGTGCCCGGAGGGCCCTTGCCCGTGTAAGGGTACACTGGGGTAAGCTGAACGGCGAGAAGCTGGTGAAGGACGGGCCGCCATAGGGGAAGGAGCATCGCAAGCCCGAGAACTACTATGAGGAAGTTCTTGCCGGAGCCCGCCTTATCGCGGATGAATGTACCAAGGATGTAATATTTCAATGAACTCGTTCGTTTGTATCCTGTGCGCTGAAAACTTGTTCATATGCGCTTTAAGTAATGCTTTGAATTTAAAATATTGTTTTCTGTGCGGCCGTTTATCAGTAATTGAGAGATGGCGAGTCGTCGGCTTCTGCCCCCATGCAACTAGTGCTGGGGCGTTCGGGATAAACCTTAGGGCTCTTGTTCCCATAGTTGGGTCCTTCGAGGGAGGCCCGCAGCACAACGAACCAGGCAATCGGACTATAATGCTTGAACACTCTCACTTAGCCATAGAACTTTCTAATTTTAAATTTCGGCGAAGCCCCTAGTTCGGAAGGCCGAATTCGGGGCACTATCCACGCCTTTAGCCGGATTTAACCAGCTCTCCGCTCGAAGCGGCATAAGCCTTTAAGGACTCGAAAAACCTCTCGAACAGCGACCGGTCTCACGCCCTATCATGACAGTCTGTTTTAGCTTTCTCCACTAAGGTGCTCACCCACATGATCTGGGGCACAATCGAAGTGGTTCTCCTAGTGCTACCTTAGCCGATAGAGCGGAACGTAAGGTACCAAAACATAGGAGCCGGGCAAACCCAACATATGACCAAAATCATGACTCGGAGCCAATGCATATAGTGCTATAAGTTCGGGGTGCCGCACTTGTGAAAGTGTACGGACTTCTCACGTCCAGATAAAAGGGTAATAAAGCCCCTGGCGTGATTTGTCGTACCATGGTGTATGGGTGCGATCATGTTACTGGATAAACATATGTATTCAAGGAAAATAATGCAAAAAATAGACACAAAGCTATGCATTGTGTATAAAGAGGCTATTCGAAGCCGGACGATACAAGTAGTGCGATAAGCAAAAAATACTAGACTATTTAACATGTCCTGACCAGGCGCAGGCCGCGGAAATTTAGAAACAGATATATTGCTCGAAATAGAGACCACCTGAGAGTTCCGTATTGTGGCGTAGCTTTGTCTACTTTCCTAGGTCTTGCATCTTCTGTGCGGCAACATTGCCGAACAGGTTGTCCAGAATATGGAGTCCTGAAAGTAAAAAGGAAGAATCCGGCAGCCCCTAGTACGTTTGACGCCGCATTGTAGGCGTTCCGTTAATGTGCCCCTTCCCCTGTGCCCATGGAATTTTAAGGGCGTAACTGTGTACTCGAGGTACTGGCTCCGCGATGCTGCGATGGCTGGGGTTGGGGCCGTATTGCTACGCTTGCTCCGATCGTGCCGAGCGGTCTTGTTGCAGGTTACTCCGGGCGCGCTTTGCATTGTCCGGCGTTTGAACGGTCGGACTGGAGAGTTGCCTTGAAAGGCTGCTTTGTACTTCCGCTGCAAGGGTCGCCGTGTGCTGCTCCGTAGTGATGGAGCGTTCGGTGTTTCCGCTGACCGTAATTACTCCTCGAGGGCCTGGCATCTTGAGCTTGAGATATGCATAGTGCGGACCCGCATTGAATTTAGCGAATGCAGTTCGTCCGAGCAAGGCATGATAGCCACTGCGGAATGGGACTATATCGAAGATTAACGATTCGCTTCGGAAGTTATCCATAGATCCGAAGACCACATCAAGTGTTATCGAGCCTGTGCAATTGGCCTCTACACCTGGGATGACGCCTTTAAAGGTCGTCCTTGTGGGCTTGATCCTTGATGGATCTATGCCCATTTTCCACACTGTATCTTGGTAAAGCAGGTTCAGGCTGCTGCCGCCGTCCATGAGGACTCTTGTGAGATGAAATCCGTCAACGATTGGATTGAGGACCAATGCGGCAAAACCGCCGTGACGGATGCTAGTGGGATGGTCCCTTCGATCGAAAGCGATCGGGTAGGAGGACCATGGGTTGAACTTTGGGGCGACTGGCTGCATCGCGTATACGTCCCGTAGCGCGCGCTTCCTTTCCCGCTTGGGAATGTGGGTCGCGTATATCATGTTCACCATCCGCACTTGTGGGGGAAACCCCTTCTGTCCTTTGTTGTTCGGCGTCCTAGGCTCCTGCTCGTCGTCGCTGTCTAGCCCCTTGTCTTTATGTTCGGCTCTCAGCTTGCCTGCCTGCTTGAACACCCAACAATCTCTGTTGGTGTGATTGGCTGGCCTTTCGGGGGTGCCATGAATCTGGCACGAGCGGTCGAGTATTCCGTCCAAACTGGACGAGCCCTGGTTATTCTTTTTGAATGGCTTTTTCCGCTGACCCGATTTATAGCCTCTGAATCCGGCATTTACTGCCGTATCCTCATTGCTGTCGCTGCTAACGCAGCGCTTTTGATTATTTTCACGTGACCTGCCGCTTTTGTCCTTGGTATCCGGATTACTAGTCTTCGATAAGTTGTTGCTACGAGCTAGCCAGCTGTCTTCGCCCGCGCAAAAGCGGGTCATGAGTGTCGTGAGGGCTGCCATGGATTTCGACTTTTCCTGTCCTAGGTGCTGGGCAAGCCATTCGTCGCGGATATTATGCTTGAAGGCCACTAGGGCCTCTGCGTTCGGACAGTCGACTATCCGATTTTTCTTTGTTAGGAACCGTGTCCAGAATTGCCTGGCTGATTCGTCTGGCTGCTGAATTATGTGGCTTAGGTCATCGGCGTCCCGTGGTTGCACATAAGTGCCCTGGAAGTTGTCGAGGAATGCGGCTTCCAGGTCCTCCCAAGAACCGATTGAATTTGCTGGCAAGCTGTTAAGCCAATGCCGAGCTGGTCCCTTAAGCTTGAGTGGGAGGTATTTGATGGCGTGCAGATCGTCGCTGCGTGCCATGTGGATGTGAAGGAGATAATCCTCGATCCATACTGCCGGATCTGTCGTACCATCATACGACTCGATATTGACGGGTTTGAAACCCTCTGGGATTCTATGATCCATTACTTCGTCTGTGAAGCATAGCGGGTGTGCGGCGCCCCTGTACTGGGCTATGTCATGACGCAACTCGGAAGAGCTGTGCTTGTTGTGTTCGGCCCGGCCGGATTTATTGTGTCCGGACTGAAAATCATCACGTGTTGGGCGTCCGCGCGATCCATAGATCGATCTTGTTTGCCTTGCTTTGTCCTCCAGGACGTCTCGTAGGTCTGGTTCGTGTTCCCGTGCCTTGGTGAAGCGGCGGCGGGGCATGGCTTGTTTGGTTGTTCGGCAGATTTCTCTGTCGCGGCCACGAGGTGGCCGATCTGCCATGTCTTGTGCTTCCTCCTCTGATAGGGGGAGCGGCCTGCGCTTAGGATAATTTTTGGAAGGGAGCCCGAGTTCATACTCTTCGGCCGCAAGGACATCTGTCCATCTGTCAGCTAGCAAATCTTGATCAGCCCTAAGCTGTTGCTACTTTTTCTTTAGGCTGTTCGTCGTGGCTATAAGCCTGCGTTGAAAACGCTCTTGTTCGGCAGGGTCTGATGGTACAACGAATTCATCATCGTCGAGGCTTGCCTCGTCTTCGGAGGGAGGCATATAGTTATCATCCTCAACCTCTTGTTCTGCCGCTTTCTCATGAAGGCTGGCTTCTCCATCTTCCTGTGCCGAATCTTGCTGGGGTTGGTGCTCTTCGGCGCTATCCGAGGTAGTATTATCCCCCGTGCCGGAATCACCATTCTTGCTTTGGCGGGATTTAGAGCGGCGCCGCTGACGCCGGCGTTTGGGAGGCTTTTTCGAGGTGCCATCCTCCGCTGTTCCATCGCCATTTCCGTCTTTCGGAGCGTCCACCATGTATATGTCATATGACGAGGTGGCAGTCCAGCGCCCTGTAGTTGCTGGTTCTTGCTCGTCTCCTCCTTCGTCGTCAATACCGTCGAAGTCTTCGGAGCCGAAGTCAAGCATGTCGGTTAAGTCGTCGACAGTGGCTATTAAGTGGGTGGTGGGCGGGCTTTGAATTTCTTCGTCGTCCGAATCCCAACCTCGCAGGCCATAGTTCGGCCTGGGCTCCCCTGACAAAGAGAGAGACTTGAGAGAATTCAGTATATCACCGAAAGGTGAATGCTGAAAGATATCCGCGGCGGTGAACTCCATTACAGGCGCCCAATCTGGTTCGATCGGCAGGGGCGAGGGAGTTTCGAAGCTCGGAGAAGAGTCCGGCTCCTCGGAGTCATGGGCCACGCGGAGTGCGGGGCTGGCGTTCGGCTCGATCGCCTTTGAGATCGCATCCCCTGAGGTGACGTCCAACCGTTCATCCTCAACGAACGCAAAGGGCTCCGAATCGAGGATCGGGGCCGGAGCGTATGCGGCCTCCAGGACACTGTTCGGGGGCAGAGCTATATCATGTCCCTCGAGATAGTGCGGCGCGCCTGGCTGTGGCTCGAATCCGTCGAAGATCAAGTCTCTGCGGATATTTGCCGTGTAGTTTAAGCTTCCAAACCTGACTTGATGGCCAGGGGCGTAGCTTTCGATCTGCTCCAGATGGCCAAGGGAGTTGGCCCGCAGAGCGAAGCCGCCGAAGACGAAGATCTGTCCGGGGAGAAAAGTCTCACCCTGGACCTCGTCGTTGTTGATGATCAAAGGAGCCATCGGACCCGAAGGCGACGACACATAGGAACTCTCAATGAAAGCACCAATGTCGGTGTCAAAACCGGCGGATCTCGGGTAGGGGGTCCCGAACTGTGCGTCAAGGTCGGATGGTAACAGGAGACAAGGGACACTTTATTTTACCCAGGTTCAGGCCCTCTCGATGGAGGTAAAACCCTACTCCTGCTAGATTAATATTGATGATATGGGTAGTACAAGAGTAGATCTACCACGAGATCAAGGAGGCTAAACCCTAGAAGCTAGCCTATGGTATGATTGTGTATGAAGATGGTTGTTCGTCCTACGGACTAAAACCCTCCGGTTTATATAGACACCGGATAGGGTTAGGGTTACACAGAGTCGGTTAGATTGGTAGGAGATCTTGAATATCCGCACGCCTAGCTTGCCTTCCACGCCAAGGAAAGAACCTTACGGACACGGGACGAAGTCTTCAATCTTGTATCTCCTGGAGTCCGGCTGAGGGTATAGTCCGGCTAGCCGAACACCCCCTAATCCAGGACTCCCTCAATGTGATACTCGACAAAAGATCCAAGTACACCTCATTTAAACCAGCAGACGAAATAGTCAAATTCCAGGTCCATCCAACGAACCCCAATAAAACAGCTTCCATCGGGGCACGATTAAACCCTGACGTAGACACCGCACTGCGAGAATTCCTACGTGAAAATTGGGACATCTTCGCCTGGCATCCTTCAGACATGCCAGGAATCCCATGCAGGCTGGCCGAACACAGCTTAAATATCCTAAAAGGATTCAAACCTGTCAAACAAGCTCTTCGGCGTTTCTCCGAGCCTAAGAGACAGGCCATGGGAGAGGAGCTAGCCAAGCTATTAGAGTCCGGATTTATCAGAGATATAAAACATCCGGACTGGCTAGCAAACCTGGTGATGGTACCAAAGAAGGACAAATCCTAGCGCCTGTGCGTCAATTTTAAAGACCTTAACAAGGCTTGCCCAAAGGATCCCTTCCCCCTCCCCCGCATCGATCAAATTATCGATGCCATCGCAAGACACGATTCGTTGTGTTTCCTCGACGCATACTCCGGCTACCATCAAATCAAGATGGCAGAGTCAGACCAAGCCGCAACGGCATTCATCACACCATACGACCGATTCTGCTTCAACACAATGCCCTTCAGGCTCAAAAACACCGGCGCAACATATCAGCGCATGATTCAGACATGTCTGGCAAACCAGATCGGCAAAACAGTGGAGGCGTACGTAGATGATGTGGTCGTCAAAACAAGACATGTCGAATCTCTAGTAGACAACTTGAAGCTTACATTTGATAACCTCCGAACATATGACATCAAGCTCAACCCGGAAAAATGCGTTTTCGGTGTACCAGCCGGAAAGCTCTTGGGCTTCATTGTATCCGGTAGAGGAATCGAAGCAAATCCAGCCACGATCTGAGCTTTGTCACAATTGGATATCCCAAAGGACCTCAAACAAATACAAAAATTAACCGGATGCGTGGCGGCTCTAAGCTTCATCTCCCGTTTGGGAGAAAAGGCACTACCCCTCTATCGCCTCCTACGGCGCACCGAACACTTCAAGTGGACGGATGTCGCCGCGGCCGGACTCGACGAAATAAAAGCCATATTGGCAACAAACCCAGTCCTGGCCGCGCCAAACATCGGCGAACCAATGCTATTGTACATTGCAGCAACCCATCAGGTTGTCAGCGCAGTGCTCGTCGTCGAGCAGGAAACGGACGGACACAAATCCCCCCTTCAAAAGCCGGTCTACTACGTGTCCACTGTCCTCACTCCATGCAAATCACGGTACCCGCATTATCAAAAGATTGCATAGGCGGTATTCATGGCATCCCGTAAGCTACAACACTACTTTCAAGAGTGTTCGATAATAGTAGCCTTGGAAGTACCACTCAACGATATTATCAACAACTGCGACGCAACGGGCCGAATTGCAAAATGGGCCATCGAGCTCCTCCCGTTCGACATAGCTTATAAGCCACGGCGAGCTATTAAGTCGCAAGTTTTGGCCGACTTCGTCACAGAATGGACGGAGGCCGAGCTCCCTAAAGAGTACGACACATATTCAAACAGGATCATGCATTTCGACGGCTCCAAAATGTTGGCCGGACTAGGGGCTGGCGTCGTCTTGACGTCCCCCACAGGAGACACAGTTCAATATGTACTCCAGATTATGTACACCGACTCCAACAATGCAGCCGAATATGAGGCCCTTTTACATGGTCTCCGGATGGCAGTATCCATGGGCATTCAACGCCTAGAGGTGTGCGGGGATTCAAACCTCGCGATATCCCAAATAAATGGAGACTTTGATGCCAAGGATCCAAAAATGGCAGCTTACCGCAATGCCGTATTAAAAATGTCAGCTCGGTTCGAGGAACTCGAATTTCACCATATAGCCCGGGAAAACAATCAGGCGGCAGACGTCCTGGCACGCATCGGCGCAAAATGCGATGCAGTCCCCCCCAACATCTTCTTGGAAAGGCTATTCAAGCCATCCGTAGTATGGGAAGGGGAACCTGACAATAACATCCCGGACCCAGCCGCACTGCTCGACACCGAAGAATCTGACATAATTGGAGGTTCTGCCAACGAAATTACAACTTCAGCCCACGCAGTAATGGCCGTCATCGCCCCGTGGACAGAACCATTCCTAGCCTACCTTACTAGGCAGGAACTCCCAGAGGACCAAAACGAGGCACGCTGCATAGTGCGGCGATCTAAAGCCTATAAAGTCCATGAGGGAGAACTTTATAAGAAAAGCACTACCGGAGTCCTTCAAAGGTGCATCTCCGAAGAGGAAGGGCGGAACTTGCTAGCTGAAATTCATGCCGGACTAGGTGGTCATCACGCTGCAGCTCGGTCCCTTGTAAGCAAGGCTTTCCGTACAGGCTTTTATTGGCCAACGGCCCGGGCAGACGCTCAGGACTTGGTCCAACGATGTGTTGATTGCCAGCTTTTTGCAAACCAAAGCCATATGCCACCCAACACCCTCCAAACTATCCCCATCACTTGGCCTTTCGCGGTCTGGGGGCTTGACATGGTTGGACCCCTTAAAGGCGGAACACACAAGAAAAATACTTACTGGTCATGGTGGATAAGTTCACCAAATGGATAGAAGCCAAGCCTGTTAAGACGGTCGAATCCGGACCAGTGATAGAATTCATATCCGGGGTCGTACACCGTTATGGCGTCCTCCACAGCATCATCACCGATAACGGCATGAACTTTACGGCCGATGAGGTAAAACTCTAGTGCAAAAACATGGGCATCAAGCTTGATTATGCTTCCGTCTATCACCCACAAACTAACGACCAGGTCGAACGGGCAAATGGTCTTATCATGAGCGGCATCAAACTCAGATTAGTGCGGTCCCTTAAGGAATCTAACACGCACTGGATATAGGATCTCGACTCCGTACTCTGGGGGCTGCGGACCACGCCGAATCGCACCACCGGATACACACCATTCTTTATGGTGTACGGCGCAAAGGCAGTTTTGCCCTGCGACATAATTCATGACTCACCTCGAGTGCGCATGTACGAAGAAAGAGAAGCCAAGCTCGATCGGCAGGACAGTTTGGACGCTTTGGAGGAGGAGTGTGACGTGGCAAAATCCCGTTCCGCATTCTATCAACAACAGGCTCGAAGATATCAAAGCAGAGAAGTACGGGCCAAAAATTACAATGTTGGCGAACTAGTTCTACGCCTGCCGGACAAGAAAAAGGACAAACTCAAGCCCAAATGGGAAGGCCCCATCATAATTGACCAAGTCCTGACTGGTGGAGCGTACCGCCTGCGAGATGCGTCGAATAACCGACTCGAGCCGAACCCATGGAACGCCGCCCGCCTCCGAAGATTCTATGCCTCGCGCCGGACTCTGTGTTTGTCTCCTTCCTCTGTCCATTTTTTTACATTTTCTGTCTCACATTTCTCTCCTTCCCCTCTTTTCTCTTACAGCCCTTAAAGGCTCATCAAGTGACGCGCCACTCGCGCTCATTAAACCTAGGGGCTTCTTTACACATAAGCTTATTTGTACGGGCATCATGCCCAACACATGTGTCACACTTCCGCATGTACCTTTTATTCACCATTATATGCATCGATATGACTTAAGTTTTGGCCAAGCTGGGTTGCCTGGCTCCTGTGCTTACCCTTACGTTCCCGATTGTTCGGCTAGCTGGTAAAGGGAGCACCTCTGCGATTGTTACTGCCGGGTCAGCCGGATGTGTACCTCAGACTGGGTGAAGCCGAAAGCTAGCGTTCGTAAGGGAATATTCGGTCGGTGAACTAAAGATGATCTTTTTACTTATTTCATTCCATGCCCCCAGATGTTTTTCCTGCGTCCCTTTTCGCAGTTCGGACATGCACTTTAGGGCATGCCTCCCAGGGAATGGAACCCCTAACGGAACTATTCTCCTTGGAAGATGTTTCTTACTAACCATGTAATATAACATAACTAGTTGGGAACTTGTCTGTTAAAGCACTAATGACCCATACGCCTGGTCTCCATGCATACCCCGGTTCTTCCATAACCGCAAGGATACTCGGACACACTCCGGACCGTTAGGTCCCGAGGTCGAAGCGAAAAGGTCGGGCATGACAAACGATCTACAATCCGGCTAGAAGGCATTACACATGTCAATTTAAATTACATAGTCATTATGGCTGATTGTATTCCTCTTGATACCATCTAACAGGCTGTCTAGTTTACAGTCCTGCTGTGAATACTTTGCGACCAATTCTACTTGGTCGTATACTAAGCTTACAGGGATCTCCTTCCCGTCAGGCCCCACAGATCCGACCTCGGCCATGTGGTTTGGGTCAACCTTCGTGTACTGCGTCTTCAGCATGGCCCAAGCCTCCCTAGCGCCTTGACGGTAGGCTGATATCTTCCATAATCGGAAGCGCCGCCGTGCTCCCTTTAGCTGCTCTGCAAGCTCTCCGAGTCCTTCGGGCACGGAAAGGGATGGCCACAAGGCCTGGGCAACGCCCTGCATCACCTGCCGAACTCGCTCGTGCAGTTGTGAGAGCTCGGGAAGGAGGTCACCCGTAGAACCGGGCATCTCCTCTGCAGGACGACCTGTTAGCATACCTACAGACATTACTCTGTTAGTCGACTTCCTCGCCGAACTCTTTTTCCAAAGTTCGTTTAAGCACTTACTAAATATGCCGCGTCGAAGCCGCTGATTCTCCTTAGTGGAGTCCGACAGCTGAGCACAAACATCTCTTAGCTCAACGTCCAGCTTGGTGTTGGCATCCTGAAGATCATTCTTCTCCCGCCTCACCTTGGTCAGCACGCTCTCACCAGCCTCTAGCTGGCGCATGAGTTGTTGCCTTTCCGGATCTAGTCCGGCGCCATCTGCAATTTTATTTGTTAGATTCGCACATACGCCGCATAATACTTATCTTTTTGAAGCATATATTACTAGAGGGGGTCTCCTTAGGCTCCCCAGTTGCGGCTAGTGCGGCCTCAAGTAGGGCTTTGCACTCTTTTAGCTCCTGGGACAGTTGGGTATTCTTCTCTGAAAGAACCTGCGTATTACATGATCCTTAAATCAGTTATTCTAATTGTTTCAAGTCTCGGGGGCTACTGACATATATAACCATTAAAGTTTCTACCCGTATGTCTTTCACATATTGCTCCGTGGCTCTGGCTAGACCATCTTGAGCGGCACGGAGATACGCATCTCCCGAATTGAAGGCGTCCAATGCCTCTTGGGAGAAACAAGCATCGCGAAGAATTGTCCGGCGACGCCTGTTGTTCATGGCACTCTCCACCTCTGAATTTGTCGCGGACAGCCTGTCCGCATCCTCTGTAGGAGGAGCATCTGGTGCGCGCCTCGTGTTTGCCTCCGTCTCCGGACCGGGCTGTCGAGCTCGGCTGGTGGAGGCGCGATTGGCAGCCTCTCCGGATATAGTCCGGCGAGGTCTCTTTGTCCTGTACAAGAGCACGAGTGTTAACATGCCTTACAGGAATAACACCTGGGAATAAGATGACGCGCTATACCTTTGCGCCGGTGCCTTAGTCCTGACAACATTTCTTTTTACCCCACAGGGCCCCGCAGCCCCTCATTGGCTAGTCGCCGCAGGCTCGGCCTCCCGCCTCACGAACATCCCCTACAAAACACGGTTGTTATCAGGAAACTGAAAACACGCAAGGGTGGATCCCCTTTTCGAGGCGATGGGACTTCGATCTCAGTTACCTGGGAGGCCGGGATTAACCCTTGATAATCGGCCGTAATGGCCACCAAGGTATTGTCCTTGCTCAGCTGATAAAACATCCCGTCGATCAGCTCCACAGATAAGTCCGGATCCTCTTCGGAGGCCGGATCGAGGGACCGTTCTGGATCCTCGGGCTGCGGAGGAGGGCTGTTTATTTCCTTTACTTCCTGGCGCAGTTCCTACATTGAAGTCGTTAGACTATATAATTAATAGTGGACGGATGGACAAGTAAAATTTCCCACTTACCCAACTCGGAGGATTGCACATAGCAAATCCACCCTGAGGGTTGACGCGGAGGAATTCCTCCTCTTCTCCCTTGTACAAAGCGGACAAGATCTTTATTAGAGCGGCAGCCGAATCCGGCCCCTTACGGCCGTGACGGGTGGCGTCATCCTCCCCGTTGAAGTCCCACATGGGGTGGCTTCTATACTGAAGCGGCTGCACCCCCCGCATGATGCATACGGCCATGACTCCGATCATGGTTAGTCCGGAATGAGCCAATAGTCTTATCCGGCCCATTAGGTAAAGGATGTCCCTGTCACTTTCTCTCTGAGAGCTCCGTGGACGCCAGCTTAGGCGTTTCTTCAGGGGAGCACTGTTGAACTCAGGGAGGCCAATCCGAACAAGATCCGGCAGCGGGACATCCTCTATATAAAACCATTCCGAAGGCCAGTCCTCGGACGCCTTCTTTGGGGTTCCGGATAGATATCCGGTCCCGGCGATGCGCCACACTTCGGCTCCGCCCACTTGATATATTGACCCCTCCTGTGAACGGGGCACCAGGAAGAATAGCCTCTTCCACAGCGCGAAATGAGCCTTGAAACCCAAGAACAGCTCGCAAAGGGCAACGAAGCCCGCGATATGCTATATAGAGGCGGGCGTGAGGTTGTGCAGCTGGAGGCCATAGAACTCCAGAAGCCCCCGGAGAAACGGGTGAATTGGAAATCCAATTCCTCTTATTAGATAAGGGACGAGGCATACCCGCTCTCCTTTGGAGGGATTGGGGGCGCTCTCCGCCATTATAGGTGGCGAGTCCGGCTCGGGCCGGGACCATATAGGCGGAGGGAGGAATCCCTTGGTCTAAAGTGATACTAGCTCGCTATGCGGGATGGAGCACCTCTCCCAGTCTCCAAGCTTAGGACTGGAAGGGCGAGAGGAGGTGTCGTGATGGCCGGCCATGGAGGAATAGACCTTTGTTGGATGCGCTTCGATGACTACTCGCGGAGGGGAGAAGGTGTGGTTTGGATCTAAATTACCATCTCTTTAAATAGGCGGCTCATTTACGCGGCTAGGGGTGTGAATTTAAAAACACCCAGACTTTTCGTATTCGTTTGACACGTGGAAGACGGCCATTATTGGGCGTACAAGCCAAGAAGCGCTGCATTTATAAAAAACAGGACATTATTCAATAGGTACACGGAATCTGGAAGGGAACCCGCCTTCCAATGTCGAAGACAATCTGCGCACCGGACTCGTCGTCATTGAAGCCTGGTTCGGGGGCTACTGAGGGAGTCCTGGATTAGGGGGTGTCCGGATGGCCGGACTATACCTTCAGCCGGACTCCTGGACTATGAAGATACAAGATTGAAGACTCCGTCCCGTGTCCGGAAGGGACTTTCCTTGGCGTGGAAGGCAAGCTTGGCGATGCGGATATTTAGATCTCCTACCATTGTAACTGACTTTGTGTAACCCTAACCCTCTCCGGTGTCTATATAAACCGGAGGGTTTTAGTCCGTAGGACAACACAACAATCATACCATAGGCTAGCTTCTAGGGTTTAGCCTCCTTGATCTCGTGGTAGATCTACTCTTGTACTACTCATATCATCAATATTAATCAAGCAGGACGTAGGGTTTTACCTCCATCGAGAGGGCTCGAACCTGGGTAAAACATTGTGTCCCTTGTCTCCTGTTACCATCCGCCTAGACGCACAGTTCGGGACCCCCTACCCGAGATCCGTCGGTTTTGACACCGACAGTTGGGTTACCCACACTCGTATTGATGAGAATCCCGTGATAAGGGGACACGATCTCTGCTTCGACAAGACATGCCAAGAAAACCGCCTCGCAATATGTGTCGTAGCTTGTTGAGAAAAACGGTTCGAATAATGACTGGGCCATGGCGTGATGTCACGTTATGAAAAGTTGTCAGCAGATTAGATTTGTGGAAATTTTATACTCTCTACGGTGGTATGTGGAATTTGTTTTACAGAGCTAAACACTATCCTTGCGTTCGAAATCTTCTATGGAGTATTCGGAGGAAGAACCCGCCTTGCAATGCCGAAGACAATCTGCGCGCCGGACTCATCGTCATTGAAGCCTGGTTCAGGGGCTACTGAGGGAGTCCTGGATTAGGGGGTCCTCGGACAGCCGGACTATATCCTTTGGCCGGACTATTGGACTATGAAGATACACGATTGAAGACTTCGTCTCATGTCCGGATGGGACTCTCCTTTGCGTAGAAGGCAAGCTTGGCAATACGGATATGTAGATCTCCTCCCTTGTAACCGACTCTGCGTAACCCTAGCCCCCTCCGGTGTCTATATAAACAAGAGGGTTTAGTCTGTAGGACAACAACAATCATAATCATAGGCTAGCTTCTAGGGTTTAGCCTCTATGATCTCGTGGTAGATCAACTCTTGTAATACTCATATCATCAAGATCAATCAAGCAGGAAGTAGGGTATTACCTCCATCGAGAGGGCCCGAACCTGGGTAAACATTGTGTCCCTCGCCTCCTGTTACCATCCGCCTTAGGCGCACAGTTTGGGGCCCCCTACCCGAGATCCGCCAGTTTTGACACCGATAGCCATCTCCAGTTTCCTTGGGTTCAAGAGTGAACTCCATTGTTTCTCCTGTGGCAACTTTTCTTGGCTTAGACATGGGCTGTCTTCTTGATGGCATCTTTGTTTTTAGACCTGGCTTAGTTGCAGCAGCTGAGCCATACTCTTTCTTCAGCACTTTCTTCTTTGAAGTGGCTTCATTTTCAACAGCCACATAATCTTCATCTTGAGAGTCATAAGTTCTCTTCTTCCTTGTCCTTGTGGGAGCCTTTGGCAGATTTGTTGGGGAACGTAGTAATTTCAAAAATTTTCCTACGCACACGCAAGATCATGGTGATGCATAGCAACGAGAGGGGAGAGTGTTTGTCTACGTACCCTCGTAGACCGAAGCGGAAGCGTTGACACAACGTAGAGGAAGTAGTCGTACGTAGAGGAAGTAGTCGTACGTTCTCCTCGCGATCCAACCGATCACAGCACCGTTACTCCGGCACCTCCGAGTTCTTGGCACACGTTCAGCTCGATGACGATCCCCGGGCTCCGATCCAGCAAAGCGTCGAGGAAGAGTTCCGTCAGCACGACGGCGTGGTGACGATCTTGATGTGTTACCGGCGCAGGGCTTCGCCTAAGCACTGCAACGATATAATCGAGGTGGAATTTGGTGGAAGGGGGCACCGCACACGGCTAAGGAACGATCCGTAGATCAACTTGTGTGTCTTTGGGGTGCCCCATGCCCCTGTATATAAAGGATGGAGGAGGAGGAGGCCGGCCAAGGCAAAAGGTGCGGCCAGCATATGGAGTCCTACTAGGACTCCAAGTCCTAGTAGGAGTCCACCAAAAGGGGAGGAAGGGAGAAGGAATAGGAGGAGAAGGAGAGGTGGCCGGCCCCCTTTTCCCTAGTCCAATTCGGACCAAAGGGGAGGGGGGGCGCAGCAGCCTTTTCCTCTTCCCACTAAAGCCCATCAAGGCCCATTACTTCTCCCGTAATCCCGTAACTCCCCGATACTCCCGAAAATACCCGAACCACTCAGAACCCTTCCGATGTCCGAATATAGTCGTACAATATATCGATCTTTACGTCTCGACCATTTCGAGACTCCTCGTCATGTCCCCGATCTCATCCGGGACTCCGAACTCCTTCGGTACATCAAAACTCATAAACTCATAATATAACTGTCATCGAAACCTTAAGCGTGCGGACCCTACGGTTCGAGAACAATGTAGACATGACCGAGACACGTCTCCAGTCAATAACCAATAGCGGGACCTGGATGCCCATATTGGCTCCTACATATTCTACGAAGATCTTTATCGGTCAGACCGCATAACAACATACGTTGTTCCCTTTGTCATCGGTATGTTACTTGCCCGAGATTCGATCGTCGGTATCCAATACCTAGTTCAATCTCGTTACCGGCAAGTCTCTTTTCTCGTTCTGTAATACATCATCTCGCAACTAACTCATTGGTTGCAATGCTTGCAAGGCTTTATGTGATGTGCATTACCGAGAAGGCCCTGAGATACCTCTCCGACAATCGGAGTGACAAATCCTAATCTCGAAATATGCCAACTCAACATGTACCTTCGGAGACACTTGTAGAGCACCTTTATAATCACCCAGTTACGTTGTGACGTTTGGTAGCACACAAAGTGTCCCTACGGTAAATGGGAGTTGCATATTCTTATAGTTAAAGGAACATGTATAAGTCATGGATAAAAGCAATAGCAACATACTAAACGATCGGGTGCTATGCTAATGGAATGGGTCATGTCAATCAGATCATTCAACTAATGATGTGATCTCGTTAATCAAATAACAACTCTTTGTTCATGGCTAGGAAACATAACCATCTTTGATTAATGAGCTAGTCAAGTAGAGGCATACTAGTGACACTCTGTTTGTCTATGTATTCACACATGTATTATGTTTCCAGTTAATACAATTCTAGCATGAATAATAAACATTTATCATGATATAAGGAAATAAATAATAACTTTATTATTGCCTCTAGGGCATATTTCCTTCAGTCTCCCACTTGCACTAGAGTCAATAATCTAGTTCACATCGCCATGTGATTTATCAGCAATAGTTCACATCACCATGTGATCAACACCCAAAGGGTTTACTAGATTCAGTAATCTAGTTCACATTGCTATGTGATTAACACCCAAAGAGTACTACGGTGTGATCATGTTTTGCTTGTGAGAGAAGTTTAGTCAACGGGTCTGCCATATTCAGATCCGTTATGTATTTTGCAATTTTCTATGTCTACAATGCTCTGCACGAAGCTACTTTAGCTAATTGCTCCCACTTTCAATATGTATCTAGATTGAGACTTAGAGTCATCTAGATTAGTGTCAAAACTTGCATCGACGTAACCTTTTACGACGAACCTTTTTGTCACCTCCATAATCGAGAAACATATCCTTATTCCACTAAGGATAATTTTGACCGCCGTCCAGTGATCTACTCCTAGATCACTATTGTACTCCCGTGCCAATCTTAGGGTAGGGTATACAATAGGTCTGGTATACAGCATGGCATACTTTATAGAACCTATGGCCAAAGCATAGGGAATGACTTTCATTCTCTTTCTATCTTCTGCCGTGGTCGGGCTTTGAGTCTTACTCAATTTCACACTTTGTAACACAGGCAAGAACTCTTTCTTTGACTGTTCCATTTTGAACTACTTCAAAAATTTTTCAAGGTATGTACTTATTGAAAAACTTATCAAGCGTCTTGATCTATCTCTATAGATCTTGATGCTCAATATGTAAGCAGCTTCACCGAGGTCTTTCTTTGAAAAACTCCTTTCAAATACTCCTTTATGCTTTACAGAATAATTCTACATTATTTCCGATCAATAATATGTCATTTACATATACTTATCAGAAATGCTGTAGTGCTCCCACTCACTTTCTTGTAAATACAGGCTTCACCGCAAGTCTGTATAAAACTATATGCTTTGATCAACTTATCAAAGCGTATATTCCAACTCCGAGATGCTTGCACCAGTCCATAGATGGATCGCTGGAGCTTGCATATTTTGTTAACACCTTCAGGATCGACAAAACCATCTAGTTGCATCGTATACAACTCTTCTTTAATAAATCCATTAAGGAATGTAGTTTTGTTTATCCATTTGCCGGATTTCATAAAATGCGACAATTGCTAACGTGATTCGGACAGACTTAAGCATAGATACGAGTGAGAAACTCTCATCGTAGTCAACACCTTGAACTTGTCGAAAACCTTTTGCGACAATTCTAGCTTTGTAGATAGTAACACTACTATCAGTGTCCGTCTTCCTCTTGAAGATCCATTTATTTTCTTTGGCTTGCCGATCATCGGGCAAATCCCTCAAAGTCCATACTTTGTTTTATACATGGATCATATCTCAGATTTCATGGCCTCAAACCATTTCGCGGAATCTGGGCTCATCATCGCTTCCTCATAGTTCGTAAGTTCGTCATGTTCTAGTAACATGACTTCCAGAACAGGATTACCGTACTACTATGGTGCGGATCTCACTCTGGTTTACCTACGAGATTCGGTAGTAAATTGATCTGAAGTTACATGATCATCATCATTAGTTTCCTCACTAATTGGTGTAGTAGTCACAGGAACAGATTTCTGTGAAGAACTACTTTCCAATAAGGGAGAAGGTACAATTACCTTATCAAGTTCTACTTTCCTCCCACTCACTTCTTTCGAAAGAAACTCTTTCTCTAGAAAGTTTCCGAACTTAGCAACAAAAGTCTTGCCTTCGGATCTGTGATAGAAGGTGTATCCAACAGTTTCCTTTGGATATCCTATGAAGACACATTTCTCCGATTTGGGTTCGAGCTTATCAGGTTGAAGCTTTTTCACATAAGCATCGCAGCCCCAAACTTTAAGAAACGACAGCTTAGGTTTATTGCTAAACCATAGTTCATACGGTGTCGTCTCAACGGATTTAGATGGTGCCCCTTTTAACGTGAATGCAGCTGTCTCTAATGCATGATCCCAAAACGATATTGGTAAATCGGTAAGAAACATCATAGATTGTACTATATCCAATAAAGTACGGTTATGACGTTCGGACACACCATTATGCTGTGGTGTTCCAGATGGCATGAATTTGTGAAACTATTCCACATTGTTTTAATTGAAGACCAAACTCGTAACTCAAATATTTGTCTCCGCGATCAGATCGTAGAAACCTTATTTTCTTGTCACGATGATTTTCACTTCACTCTAAAATTCTTTGAACTTTTCAAACGTTTCAGACTTATGTTTCATCAAGTAGATATACCCATATCTGCTCAAATCATCTGTGAAGGTTAGAAAATAATGATACTTGTCGCGAGCCTTAATATTCATCGGACCACATACATCAGTATGTATGATTTCCAACAAATCTGTTGCTTGCTCCATTGTTCCAGAGAACGGCGTTTTTAGTCATCTTGCCCAAGAGGCATGGTTCGCAAGCATCAAGTGATTCATAATCAAGTGATTCCAAAATCCCATCAGCATGGAGTTTCTTCATGCGCTTTACACCAATATGACCTAAACGGCAGTGCCACAAATAGGTTGCACTATCATTATTAACTTCGCATCTTTTGGTTTCAATATTATGAATATGTGTATCACTACGATCGAGATCCAATGAACTATTTTCATTGGTGTGTATGACCATAGAAGGTTTTATTCATGTAAACAGAACAACAATTGTTCTCTAACTTAAATGAATAATTGTATTGCAATTAACATGATCGAATCATATTCATGCTCAACGCAAACACCAAATAACACTTATTTAGTTTCAACACCAATCTCGAAAGTATAGGGAGTGTGTGATGATGATCATATCAATCTTGGAACCACTTCCAACACACATCGTCACCTTGCCCTTTAACTAGTCTTTGTTCATTCTGCAACTCCCGTTTCGAGTTACTAATCTTAGCAACTTGAACTAGTACCAAATACTGAGGGGTTGCTATGAACACTAGTAAAGTACACATCAATTACATGTATATCAAATATACTTATGTTCACTTTGCCATCCTTCTTATCCGCCAATCACTTGGGGTAGTTCCGCTTCCAGTGACCAGTCCCTTTGCAGTAGAAGCACTTAGTCTCAGGCTTAGGACCAGACTTGGGGTTTTTCACTTGAGCAGCAACTTGCTTGCCGTTCTTCTTGAAGTTCCCCTTCTTTTCTTTTGCCCTTTTCTTGAAACTAGTGATCTTGTCAACCATCAACACTTGATGTTTTTCTTTGATTTCTACCTCCGCTGATTTTAGCATCGCGAAGAGCTTGGGAATATTTTCCATTATCCCTTGCATATTATAGTTCATCACGAAGTTCTACTAACTTGGTGATGGTGACTAGAGAATTCTGTCAATCACTATCTTATCTGGAAGATTAACTCCCACTTGATTCAAGCGATTGTAGTACCCAGACAATCTGAGCACATGCTCACTAGTTGAGCGATTCTCCTCCATCTTTTAGCTATAGAACTTGTTGGAGACTTCATATCTCTCAACTCGGGTATTTGCTTGAAATATTAACTTCAACTCCTGGAACATCTCATATGCTCCATGACGTTCAAAACGTCTTTGAAGTCCCGATTCTAAGCAGTTAAGCATGGTGCACTAAACTATTAAGTAGTCATCATATTGAGCCAGCAAAACGTTCATAATGTCTGCATCTGCTCCTGCAATAGGTCCGTCACCTAGCGGTGCATCAAGGACATAATTCTTCTGTGCAGCAATGAGGATAAACCTCAGATCACGGATCCAATCCGCATCATTGCTACTAACATTTTTCAACACAATTTTCTCTAGGAACATATCAAAATAAACACAGGGAAGCAACAATGCAAGCTATTGATCTACAACATAGATATGCTAATACTACCAGGACTAAGTTCATGATAAATTAAAGTTCAATTAATCATATTACTTAAGAACTCCCACTTAGATAGACATCTCTCTAATCCTCTAAGTGATCACGTGATCCAAATCAACTAAACCATGTCCGATCATCACGTGAGATGGAGTAGTTTCAATGGTGAACATCACTATGTTGATCATATCTACTATATGATTCACGCTCAACCTTTCGGTCTCTGTGTTCCGAGGCCATATCTGTATATGCTAGGCTCGTCAAGTTAAACCTGAGTATTCCGCGTGTGCAACTGTTTTGCACCCGTTGTATTTGAACGTAGAGCCTATCACACCCGATCATCACGTGGTGTCTCAGCACGAAGAACTTTCGCAACGGTGCATACTCAGGGAGAACACTTCTTGATAATTTAGTGAGAGATCATCTTATAATGCTACCGTCAATCAAAGCAAGATAAGATGCATAAAAGGATAAACATCACATGCAATCAATATAAGTGATATGATATGGCCATCATCATCTTGTGCTTGTGATCTCCATCTTCGAAGCACCGTCATGATCACCATCGTCACCGGCGCGACACCTTGATCTTCATCGCAGCATCGTTGTCGTCTCGCCAATCTTATGCTTCCACGACTATCACTACCGCTTAGTAATAAAGTAAAGCATTACATCGCGATTGCATTGCATACAATAAAGCGACAACCATATGGCTCCTGCCAGTTGCCGATAACTCGGTTACAAAACATGATCATCTCATACAATAAAATTTAGCATCACGTCTTGACCATATCACATCACAACATGCCCTGCAAAAACAAGTTAGACGTCCTCTACTTAGTTGTTGCAAGTTTTACGTGGCTGCTACGGGCTTAAGCAAGAACTCATCTTACCTACGCATCAAAACCACAACGATAGTTTGTCAAATAGACTCCGTTTTAACCTTCTCAAGGACCGGGCGTAGCCACACTCGGTTCAACTAAAGTTGGAGAGACAGTCTTCCGCAAGCCATCTATGTGCAAAGCACGTTGAGGGAACCGGTCTCGCGTAAGCGTACGCGTAAGGTTGGTCCGGATCGTCTCGTCCAACAATACCGCTGAACCAAAGTATGACATGCTGGTAGGCAGTATGACTTGTATCGTCCACAACTCACTTGTGTTCTACTCGTGCAAATAACATCAAACCATAAAACCTAGGCTCGGATGCCACTGTTGGGGAACGTAGTAATTTCAAAAATTTTCCTACGCACACGCAAGATCATGGTGATGCATAGCAACGAGAGGGGAGAGTGTTTGTCTACGTACCCTCGTAGACCGAAGCGGAAGCGTTGACACAACGTAGAGGAAGTAGTCGTACGTAGAGGAAGTAGTCGTACGTTCTCCTCGCGATCCAACCGATCACAGCACCGTTACTCCAGCACCTCCGAGTTCTTGGCACACGTTCAGCTCGATGACGATCCCCGGGCTCCGATCCAGCAAAGCGTCGAGGAAGAGTTCCGTCAGCACGACGGCGTGGTGACGATCTTGATGTGTTACCGGCGCAGGGCTTCGCCTAAGCACTGCAACGATATAATCGAGGTGGAATTTGGTGGAAGGGGGCACCGCACACGGCTAAGGAACGATCCGTAGATCAACTTGTGTGTCTTTGGGGTGCCCCATGCCCCTGTATATAAAGGATGGAGGAGGAGGAGGCCGGCCAAGGCAAAAGGTGCGGCCAGCATATGGAGTCCTACTAGGACTCCAAGTCCTAGTAGGAGTCCACCAAAAGGGGAGGAAGGGAGAAGGAATAGGAGGAGAAGGAGAGGTGGCCGGCCCCCTTTTCCCTAGTCCAATTCGGACCAAAGGGGAGGGGGGGCGCAGCAGCCTTTTCCTCTTCCCACTAAAGCCCATCAAGGCCCATTACTTCTCCCGTAATCCCGTAACTCCCCGATACTCCCGAAAATACCCGAACCACTCAGAACCCTTCCGATGTCCGAATATAGTCGTCCAATATATCGATCTTTACGTCTCGACCATTTCGAGACTCCTCGTCATGTCCCCGATCTCATCCGGGACTCCGAACTCCTTCGGTACATCAAAACTCATAAACTCATAATATAACTGTCATCGAAACCTTAAGCGTGCGGACCCTACGGTTCGAGAACAATGTAGACATGACCGAGACACGTCTCCAGTCAATAACCAATAGCGGGACCTGGATGCCCATATTGGCTCCTACATATTCTACGAAGATCTTTATCGGTCAGACCGCATAACAACATACGTTGTTCCCTTTGTCATCGGTATGTTACTTGTCCGAGATTCGATCGTCGGTATCCAATACCTAGTTCAATCTCGTTACCGGCAAGTCTCTTTTCTCGTTCTGTAATACATCATCTCGCAACTAACTCATTGGTTGCAATGCTTGCAAGGCTTTATGTGATGTGCATTACCGAGAAGGCCCTGAGATACCTCTCCGACAATCGGAGTGACAAATCCTAATCTCGAAATATGCCAACTCAACATGTACCTTCGGAGACACTTGTAGAGCACCTTTATAATCACCCAGTTACGTTGTGACGTTTGGTAGCACACAAAGTGTCCCTACGGTAAATGGGAGTTGCATATTCTTATAGTTAAAGGAACATGTATAAGTCATGGATAAAAGCAATAGCAACATACTAAACGATCGGGTGCTATGCTAATGGAATGGGTCATGTCAATCAGATCATTCAACTAATGATGTGATCTCGTTAATCAAATAACAACTCTTTGTTCATGGCTAGGAAACATAACCATCTTTGATTAATGAGCTAGTCAAGTAGAGGCATACTAGTGACACTCTGTTTGTCTATGTATTCACACATGTATTATGTTTCCAGTTAATACAATTCTAGCATGAATAATAAACATTTATCATGATATAAGGAAATAAATAATAACTTTATTACTGCCTCTAGGGCATATTTCCTTCAAGATTGCTTGGAGTGCTCCTGCTGCCTTCATCATAGCTGCTAGAGGGACTAGTGCCCTCACTCAACTGAACTTGTTCCTCTGACTTGTTCTGGCTGTCACTTTGGTCAGACATCTCTGCAAATACTCTGACAGCAGACCCTGCGAATGGGTTATAGATGAGGTAGAGTAGATGAGCATCACAAAGTACATGAGTTTTTGCAAAAAGGATGACTTAAAAACTTAGTTTTAGTTCTTCAGAGAAAGCATTTCGGATCTATCGATTTGTAAACTCGGTGATACTGAAGCAGCTTTTGGAACCTGAACTAGTGAACTTGGTCAGACCGAGTCACAGTTTGGTGGTACTGAGACTGCTAGGGTTTCACAGAGAATCGAGCTCGGTCACACCGATTTGCAATTTTTGGTCAGACCAAAAACGCATGTGCTCTGGCCTAAGCCAAAATCGGTGAGACCGGTTTCTACAACTCGGTCGGTCCGAGATGAGTTCGGCGGAGACCTAACCCTAAATTTTCAAATCAAAACTAATCTACGGGATGATTTTGCTGGACAGGATGATTTCAATCATGGCAAGAATAATGGCAACGTAATGTGCTAAGAATCGTACTTAGGGATTAGCACCATGATCAAGTTCGTACCCTAGTTCGGCGATGAACTTGCTACGGCGGCAACGGCGGTGAAGATTTCCGTTGACGGCGGCGGAGACCAGCGGCGGGAGGTCGCTGGCGACGAGAGGATGATCCGGAGACCAGAGGAGGCAGAGTAGGTTACGCGCGGGCGAAGGGGTTTGGAGAAATTTCCAAAATTTGGCCCGGCGATATATATTACATGACCCTGTCGGTGTGACCGAGTGAAACGACTCTGTGGCACCGAGATGCAAAACTGCAAGCAGTTACTGCAACTCGGTGTGACCGAAAAGTTCTAATCGGTTGCACCGAGATTGAAAACCCTAGATCAACTTGGTGACTCGGTAGGACCGAAAAGGATGAATCTGTCAAACCGAGATACACAAAGAGGTTTTGGAGGTGTAAGTCTATGACAAATCGGGATCTCAGAGTGCTCCTCACACAGAGTGGTTCGAATCTGACTTGATCAAACTCTGTGATGTAGCATGAATAGAGTTTGAGACGAGAAAATCATAGATAGCTAGAGGGTGTTCTTAGGCATTCTTGTCCATCCATTTGGCAAAAAGAGAAAAAGCCAAACATTCAAAGCAACAAATGGATGTCCTCGAATGAGTAAAATATGCAACCAACATGCTCACACAATAAAATGGCAAATGAAATATGTGACAAAGCATGCACAAACATTCTAGCATCTATCAAGCAATTGGCGATGACTAGGTCATCTATATATGAGTATATAGACTTAGGAGTCAAATGAGAACACTTGATCATAGGTCATACTCATCGTTTAAGCACAAGTGGGGTTACCACTTTTTCATAAAGCATTGTTGTGATCCCACTATTAGAGTTGCTTTTAGCTCATTGGTTTGAGTAAAGCTCCCCCTAGATGTGATATCCCCCCTAAAAGGGATGAACTAACCTTGGGTTTTGTCGATGATGACTTCATGTAGGCGTTGAAGATGTAGATGCTCAATGTTGATGTAGATCATTCGGAGCGATCCTTTGGAGTGAGTTGCACTTTCAATACCTACACGGGTTAGTCCCACAAGGAACAAACAAGGATATGCATAGACATAGAGTGATGCGCACACAAGATGATGTCCATGAAAGCATTAGGTTACCTTGTCCCCTGTCTTACCAACAAGAGGGTTTGTAACTCCTTGAATTAGTGCAAGATATGGAATTTGTTTGCACTTGTCCTCGCCAAAATGATAAGAGTGAAGTATGTTGGCGGAGTCACCCTCAAGAACTCTCTAGTTCTTCTTCTTCGGGATCCACATCATCTTGATGGGAATCCTTGGAATCGTATTTGTGCTTGATGAAGTAGAACTTGATGTAGTCTTGGGAACCCACTTGACCAAGGCCTTAGGTGCTTCTTCAAAAGCATCAATTTCCTCTTGAAAATTTTCCTTGCCTTTTTGCTTGTGGTCTTGTGCTGGAAGATCATCTTTAGCTTGTGTTCCTTTGAAATAAGTAGGATCATACTTCTCTTGTTGAGGAACAAACTTCGTCTTGGGGTATTGATCTTGTTCCCACTCAACTCCATTGGCATTGAACTTTCGTTTGAAACCAACACCTTGATTCTTCTGGTGTCTTCCTTGCTTGCGCACAATTTCCTCAAATTGCTTACTTCCGGCAAGACTCTTGTAAACACCTTTCTCTATGATTCCCTTCAATAAGCTATTTTCTTTCTCAAGTGTAACTTGGCTAAGAGAATCATTAGTGGAATCAAGATAACTACTAGAAGCATCAACATTTGATTTAGCATGATTGTTGTTACTACTAGATGAAGAATCTTTCTTGTTCTTGTTGCTAGATTTAACTTTGGCATGTAAGTAGACAAGAGTAAACGCTTGGCAATGTAAGAAGAACTTTTCTTGCGAAGATCATCATTGATTGCCTTTAAAAATTCATGCTCTTGCTCAAGGTTGAGCTTTTCAAAGCGTAGCTTATCATGAGTCTCTAAAAGTTCTCGATGATTTTCCAAGATAGCTTCATGAGCTAACTTAAGAGTGTTTAGTTCTTGAGTTAGACGCTCAATCTCCTTCTTATCATCATTTGTTTTATCTTGATTAGCATGATTAATTGATGTTTCATCATAGTTTTCATCACTAGAGTTGTCAATAAGTAAATCATCATCACCTAGCAAATCATCTTCATCACTATTGAAATCAACATACTCGGGATGTGTTACCTTTGGACCTTCGGACATGAAGCATCTTCCAATTCCTTCATTTGGTGAGTCAAATATGTCGTAGGAGTTGGTTGACACAAGTGCTAGACATGCAACACCTTCATCTTGAGTATATTCGAAGTCGGAGTGATAACTTCTTTCAGAGTGATTGTCGGAGTCGAAGCCGGATACCCATTCACCAACATGAGCTTGATGTCTTCTTTTTGTGTAGCTCCTTGATGACTTTTCCTTCCTTTTCGAATCCTTGCTTCTCCGAGAGGGTCTTCGTTCATAACGATCATCTCTACTCCTCCTTTCTCTTGGTGGTGATTCTTCTCTTCTACTTCTTCTTTTGGGAGAATCTTCTCTTCTTTTGTAGGGGGCCGTACACTCATTGGAGTAGTGTCCGGGTCTTCCACAATTGTAACAATTTCTCTCACGACTAGAAGATCTTTTGTCATTGTAGGACCTTGACTTGGAGCTTCTTTCTTTGCTTCTACTCTTGTAGAACTTGTTGAAGTTCTTCACTATTAAGCTAAATTCTTCATTGAAGGTTTGCTTCTCACTTGATGATGTGGGAGCATCACACGAGGCTTTGTAAGCACCACTTGACTTGTTGTGAAGCTCTTCCTTATCCTTGAGTGTGACATCTCATGGGCAACAATTCTTCCAATGACTTCCGTTGACTTGAGATCTTTGTAATTGGGCATTGTCGGAGTCAAAACCGGCGGATCTCGGGTAGGGGTTCCCGAACTATGCGTCTAAGGCGGATGGTAATAGGAGGCGGGGGACATGATGTTTACCCATGTTCGGGCCCTCTCGATGGAGGTAATACCCTACTTCCTGCTTGATTGATCTTGATTATATGAGTATTACAAGAGTTGATCTACCACAATCATTTCGCGCTGTGGAAGAGGCTATTCTGCCTTGTGCCCTGTACACAGAGGGGCTCAATATATCAAGTGGGTGGAGCCGAAATATGGCGCATCGCCAGGACTGGATACCTATCCGGTACCCCGAAGAAGACGTCCAAAGACTGGCCTTCAGAGTGGTTTTATATGGAGGACGTTCCCCTTCCGGATCCTATTCGGATCGGCCTTCCCGAGTTCGACAATGCCCCTTTGAAGAAATGCCGAAGCTGGCGCCCACGAAGCCCTCAGGAGGAAGATGACAGAGACGTCCTTTACCTGATGGGCCGAATAAAGGTGCTGGCTCAATCAGGGCTGACAATAACCGAGGTTATGTCAATATGCATTATGCGGGGGGTGCAGCCGCTTCAATATCGAGGCCACCCCATGTGGCATTTCAATGGGGAAGATGATGCCACTCGTTGCGGTCGTAAGGGGCCGGACTGAGTTGCTACCCTAGCAAAAATTCTGTCCGATTTGTATAAGGGAGAGGAAGAGGAGGTCCTCCGTATCAAGCCATGGGATGGATTCTCCATGTACAACCCTCCAAGCTGGGTGAGCTGCCACTTCTTACTCCCATCCTTCCCAATTTTATTTAATAAGTATTTACCTTGCTATTTCATAGCAGGAACTGCGAAAGGCTGTAAGGGAGGTCAACATCCCACCCCCACAACCGGAGGATCCCGGCCGGGCACTCGACCCCGGCCTAGAAGAGGATCTGGACATATTTGTGGAGCTGATCAACAGGATATTCTATCAATTAAGCTGGGATGATGCCATGGTGGCCATTATAGCTGACTATCCTGGGCTGCTCCCCGCCTCGCATGTAAGTGAAACCAGAGTCCCAACTTTTGAGAAGGATCCCTTTTTATGCACTTCACCTACCGTATCTGTACAGTGTTTTACAGGGAAGGTCCTCGGGACACCATGCCGAACCCGTGGCGAATCGCCAACAAGGGGCGCCGAAGCCAGGCAGGCTAAAAAGGAAGGCGGTCAGGACGGAGACGCCGGCGCAGAGGTATTATGCAAAGCCTCGCTCCGTGGTTATCATCTTTTAAAACATAATAACACCCATGTTTCCTAGAAGGAAAAACGCTCGCCGGACTATATCCGGAGAGGTCGCCGATCACGCCTCTACAAGTCGGGCACCAGGGCCGGACATAGAGGCGGAAGCTAACACGGGGCACGCACCGGATGCTCCTCCTACAGAGGATGCGGATAAAATATCCGCTACAAATTCCGAAGTCGAGAGCGCCATGAATCACAGGCGTCGCCGGGCCGTACTCCGTGACGCTTGTTTCTCCGAAGAGGCATTTGATGCCTTCAACTCAGGAGACGCGTACATCCGTGCTGCTCAAAATGGTCTTGCCAGAGCCACGAACCAGTATGTGAAGGATATACGGGTAAGAAATTTTGATGATTATATATATCAGTAGCCCCTGAGACTTGAAACAGTTGGCACAACTGATTTAAGGATCATTATTTGCGTAGGTTCTTTCAGAGAAGAATACCCAATTGTCTCACGAGATGGAAGAGTGCAAGGCCCAGCTACGGGCCGCAGTTGCTGCATTGAAGGAGTCTGAGAAGGCCCCCACCAGTAACGCTTGTTTCAAAGAATGATAGGTACCATATAGTATGGGGCATGCCTGCAAATCTAACAATAGATATTGTAGATGACGCCGGAGCGAATCTGGATGAGCAACATGTCATACGACGGCTAAAGGCTAGCGAGCGCGTGCTTACGAAAGTTAGGCAGGAGAAAAACAATCTCCAAGACGCCAATACCCAGCTGGGCGAGGAACTGAAAGATGTTCGGGCCCAGCTGGCTGACTCCGTGAAGGAGAATAAGCGGCTTCGACCCGGCATTTTCAGTAAGTGCTTGAACGAACTTTTGAAGGATTTCAGCGAAGAAGCCTGCTAACAGAGTTATGTCTGCAGGTATGTTGATGGGTCATCCCGCGGTGGAGATGCCCGGGTCTGCGGGTGATCTTCTACCAAAGCTCTCACAACTGCACGAACAAGTTCGACAGGTGATGCAGGGTATTGCCCAGGCCTTGTGGCCATCCGTCTCCCTGCCAGAAGGCATTGGAGAGCTTGCACAGAAGCTCAAGGGAGTGCGGTGGTGCCTCCGATTATGGAAGATATCAGACTACCATCAAGGTGCCAGGGAAGCCTGGGCCATGGTGAAGACGCGGTATACCAGGGCTAACCCAAACCACATGGCCGAGGTCGGACCTGTGGGGCCCAATGGACAGGAGATCCCCGTCAGTCTGGTGTATGACCAAGTAGAATTAGCCGCAAAGTATTCTCAACAGGATTGTAGGCTAGACAACATGTTGGATGGGATAGAAGAAGAATTTAGTCAGTCTAAGTGACTATGTAATTTAAGTGACATGTATAATGTCCTAGCCGGATTGTAAATCATTTGTCATGGCGGACCTTTTCGCTTCGACCTCGGGACCTAATAGTCCGGAGTGTATCCGAATACCCGCTCAGTTATGTAAAAACCGGGGTATGCATGGAAACCAGGCGTAGGGGTCATAAGTGCTTGAACAGACAAGTACCAAACTAGTTATGTTATATTACATGGATAGTAAGAAACATCTTCCAGGGAGAATAGTTCCGTTAAGGGTTCCTTTCCCTGGGTACGCATGCCCTAATGTGCATGTCTGGACTGCGAGAAGGGGCGCAGGCAAAAAACATCTGGGGGCATGTATCAAAATAAATAAAAGTCATCTTTTGTTCACCGAACGAATATTCCCTTAAGAACGTTAGCTTTCGTCTTCACCCAGTTTGAGGTACACATCCGGCTGACCCGGCAGTAACGAACGCAGAGGTGCTCCCCTTATGCCCTAGCCGAATTAACGGGAACGTAGGGCATAAATACAAGAGCCAGGCAACCCAGCTTGGCCAAAACTTAAGTCATATCGATGGATATAATGGCGATAAAAGGTACATGCGGAAGAGTAACACATGTGCGGGGCATGAGGCCCAGTAGAATAATTAAGCTTCTGTGTAAGAAGCCCCTAGGTATAATGAGCGCGGCTAGCGCGTTTATAGTGTGTAAGCAAAACACTAGTTGGCCTTTGAAGGCCTTGAGGAAAAAAAGGAAGAAAGAAAGAGAGAAAAGACAGATAATGAAAAATGGACAGGGGTAAGGAGACGAACGTAGAGTCTAGCGCTAGGCGTAGAATCTTCGGAGTGTAGCTGCGTTCCATGGGTTTGGCTCAAGTCGATAGTCCGATGCATCCCGCAGATGGTACGCTCCGCCGGTGAGCACTTGGTTAATAATGAAGGGACCTTCCCATTTGGGCTTAAGCTTGTTCTTTTTCTTCTCCGGCAGGTGTAGAACTAGTTCGTCAACGTTATAAGTTTTGCCCCGTACTTCTCTGCTTTGGTATCTTCTAGCCTGTTGCTGATAGAATGCGGAACGGGCTTTTGCCACGTCACGCTCCTCCTCCAGGGTGTCCAAACTGTCCTGCCGATCAAGCTCGGCCTCTTTTTCTTCATACATGCGCACTCGAGGTGAGTCATGGATTATGTCACAGGGAAGAACCACCTCTGCGCCGTACACCATAAAGAACGGTGTGTATCCGGTAGTGCGATTCGGCGTGGTCCGCAGCCCCCATAGGACGGAGTCGAGCTCCTCTACCCAGTGCGTGTTAGACTCCTTTAAGGATCGCACTAATTTGGGTTTGATGCCGCCCATGATAAGACCATTTGCTCGCTCGACTTGCCCGTTAGTTTGCGGGTGATAGACGGAAGCGTAATCGAGCTTGATGCCCATGTTGCTGCACCAAAGCTTCACCTCGTTGGCTGTAAAGTTAGTGCCGTTGTCAGTGATGATGCTGTGGGGGACGCCATAACGGTGTACAACCCTAGATATGAAGTCTATCACCGGTCCGGATTCGGCCGTTTTAACGGGTTTGGCCTCTATCCATTTGGTGAATTTATCTACCATGACCAGTAAGTATTTTTTCTTATGGGTTCCCCCTTTAAGGGGTCCGACCATATCAAGCCCCCAGACCGCAAAGGGCTAGGTAATGGGGATTGTTTGGAGAGCGGTGGGTGGCATGTGGCTTTGGTTTGCGAAAAGCTGGCAACCGACGCAGCGTTGGACCAAGTCCTGTGCATCTGCCCGGGCCGTCGGCCAGTAGAATCTTGTACGGAAGGCCTTGCTTACAAGGGCCCGGGATGCGGCGTGGTGGCCGCCGAGTCCAGCATGGATTTCAGCTAGGAGTTTCCGTCCTTCCTCTTTGGAGATGCACCTTTGAAGGACTCCGGTAGTGCTTTTCTTATGAAGCTCTCCCTCGTGGACCTTGTAGGCTTTAGATCGCCGCACTATGCAGCGTGCCTCATTTTGGTCCTCGAGAAGTTCCTGCCTGGTTAGGTAGGCTAGGAATGGTTCAGTCCACGGGGCGATGACGGCCATTATTACGTGGGTTGAAGGTGTTATTTCAGTGGCAGAGCCTCCGATTATGTCAGAGTGTTCGGTTTCTGTTGTGGCCGGATCCGGACTATTGGTACTGGTGTCCCTTTCCCATACCACGGATGGCTTGAACAACCTTTCCAAGAAGATGTTACGTGGGACCGCGTCGCTCTTAGCGCCGATACGGGCGAGGATATCCGCCGGCTAATTGTTTTCCCGGGCCACATGGTGGGATTCGAGCCCCTCGAACCGAGCTGACATATTGAGAACGGCGTTGCGATAAGCCGCCATTTTCGGATCCTTGGCATCGAAGTCTCCATTTATTTGGGATATTGCGAGGTTCGAGTCCCCGCACATCTCCAGGCGTTAAATGCCCATGGAAACTGCCATCCAAAGACCAAGTAACAGGACCTCATATTCGGCGGCGTTGTTGGAGTCTGTGTACAGCATTTGGAGTACGTATTGGACTGTATCTCCGGTGGGGGACGTCAGGACGACGCCAGCCCCCAGACCAGCCAGCATTTTAGAGCTATCGAAGTGCATAATCCAATTGGAGTACGCGCCGTACTCCTTAGGGAGTTCGGCTTCTGTACATTCGGCGACGAAATCGGCCAATACTTGCGACTTAATGGCTCACCGGGGTTTATATGTTATGTCGAATGGGAGGAGCTCTATGGCCCATTTGGCAATCCGGCCCGTGGCATCGCGGTTGCTTATTATGTCGTTGAGTGGTACTTCCGAGGCCACTGTGATTGAACACTCTTGAAAGTAGTGTCTTAGTTTCCGGGATGCCATGAATACTGCATATGTTATCTTTTGATAATGCGGGTACCGTGATTTGCATGGAGTGAGGACAGTGGATACATAATATACCGGCTTTTGAAGGGGGAATTTATGTCCGTCCATTTCTCGTTCGATGACGAGCACTACGCTTACAACTTGATGAGTTGCCGCTATATATAGCAGCATTGGTTCGCCGATGTTTGGCGTGGCCAGGATTGGGTCGGTGGCTAGTATGACTTTTATTTCTTCCAATCTGGCCGTGGCAGCATCCATCCACTCGAAGTGTTCGGTGCGACAAAGAAGGTGATAAAGGAGTAGTGCCTTTTCTCCTAATCGGGAGATAAAGCGGCTTAAGGCCGCCACACATCCAGTTAACTTCTGGATTTGTTTGAGGTCCGTTGGAATAGCCAACTGTGACAGGGCTCGGATTTTAGCCGGATTTGCTTCAATTCCTCTACTAGAGACGATGAAGCCCAGGAGCTTTCCGGCGGGTACGCCGAAAACGCATTTTTTCGGATTGAGCTTGATGTCGTATGTTCGGAGATTGTCGAACGTGAGCCTCAAGTCGTTTATTAAAGAGTCGACGTGTATGGTTTTGACGACCACGTCATCTACATATGACTCCATTGTTTTGCCGATATGCTTTTCTAGACATGTCTAAATCATGCGTTGATACGTTGCGCCGGCATTTTTGAGCCCGAAGGGCATTGTGTTGAAACAGAAAGGGTCGTATGGCGTGATAAATGTCGTTGCGGCTTGGTCGGACTCCGCCATCTTAATTTGGTGGTAGCCGCAGTATGCATCAAGGAAGCACAATGAGTTGTGTCCTGCGGTAGCATTGATAATTTGATCGATGCGAGGAAGGGGGAAGGGATCCTTTGGGCAAGCCTTGTTGAGGTCTTTAAAATCGACACATAGGTCCTTCTTTGGTACCATCACCAGGTTTTCTAGCCAATCCGGATGTTTTATTTCTCTAATGAATCCGGCCTCCAATAACTTGGCTAGTTCCTCTCCATGGCTTGTCTCTTAGGTTCAGAGAAACGCCGAAGAGTCTGCTTGACCGGCTTGAATCCTTTTAAAATGTTAAGGCTATGCTCAGCCAACGTGCATGGGATTACTGGCATGTCTGAGGGATGCCAGGCGAATATGTCCCAATTCTCGCGCAGGAACTCCCATAGTGCGGCGTCTACAGCGGGGTTTAACTGTGCACCGATGGATGCTGTTTTTGTAGGGTCCGTTGGGTGGACTTGGAATTTGACTATTTCATCCGCTGGTTTAAAAGAGGTGGACTTGGCTCTCTTGTCGAGTATCACATCGTCCCTGTCCATTGTGGAGCGTAGCACAGTTAATTCCTCTGCCGCGAGGGCTTCGGATAATGCCTCGAGGGCCAGTGCGGCTGTTTTGTTTTCGGCGCGGAGCGCTATGTCCGGATCACTAGCTAGAGTGATGATTCCATTGGGCCCGGGCATTTTGAGCTTCATGTACCCGTAATGGGGTATGGCTTGGAAGATCGTGAATGCCTCCCGCCCTAAAAGGGCGTGATATCCGCTACTGAACGGGGCCACATGGAATGTAATTTCTTCGGACCTATAATTGTCCGGAGTATCGAATACCACATCTAGTGTGATTTTTCCAGCGCAGCGTGCCTCCCGACTAGGGATGATTCCTCTGAAGGTCGTGCTGCTTTGCTCATTGCGGTTCCTGTCTATTTCCATTTTTTGAAGAGTTTCCTAATAGATGAGGTTTAATCCGCTGTCACCGTCCATGAGCACTTTAGTAAGCCGAAAGCCATCCACAATTGGACTAAGGACCAATGCGGCTGGTGCTCGATTTGTCCGGAATTTAGGTTCGTCACTGGCGTTGAAGGTAATAGGCGTGTCGCTCCATGGATTTATTGCTGCCATGTGGTAGACTTCGGCAAGGCTACGGAGTGCTCGCTTTCGCCTATCATTTGAGGCGAATGTCTCGAAGACTGTCAGTACTGTATTGCTATCCACGGGATGGTGGTCTACGGTGTTTTGAATGAGGATATCCTCACTGCTTTTGGCCACCTCCCGAAGTACCCAACATGCTCTCAAGTTGTGTGTTGGTATGGTATCCGCTGTACTGTGGATTTTGCAGGGCCTGTTAAGCCATCCCTCCAATACAGTTCCATGCCCCGAAGTGGGCTTTTGCTTCTTTGTAATTGAGTCGGGCGTCTTATGAGAGTGCACCCTTTTGATTCGGACTGGGTGTTCAGTCAGAGCCGGATTATCCCAGAATTTTGTTTCGGTTTTCCAGGCACTTTCCATCGCACATTACTTCCGTACTATGGTCGCCAAGTCAGCGAAGCGTGCTATGTCACGGCGACTTATGGCGTTAAGGATTCCCTTGTCCGTGCAATTATTGCAGAAGATTGCGTCTTCCTCGCGACAGTCCTTAACCTTGTTCATTACAATGAGGAATTTGGCCCAATAATGATGTACTGTTTCCAGGGGCTCTTGCCTAATGTGGGAAAGATCGTTTCTATCTGGGTGGGTGGGTGGTTTTGAATCCGAACCCTGACCCGATCTGAGACCCAGGGGCAGAGGAGTTTCCGATCTTGGCAGTTTGGGCTCGGGGATGTTGCCCAATAGGTCTGGCCCGCTGCCTGATTCTAGGTTCAAGGCTTGGGCGATGTCCTTCCGTAAACGGGTATCCGGCTCAGAGAGCTCGGGAATCCGGACATAGTTTGTCCTCAAGATAGAGGAAGAATCGCCGCCATGTTCCTCCACCACCACTATCTGATGGGTGACCGGCGGAGAGTTAATCTCCCTCTGGTCGGGTTTAAGCCCAATCCGATCATAGTCCGTAGCGACTCCCAAAGTGGCGATGCGATCCAAGAGCTCATTTAGCGAAGAGAGCTCCATTGGATTCATCTGCTCGGCAAATTCCGAACCGACGTGGAGGCTGTTTTCGATGACCCGAGAAGTCATTGTCTGTGCAGCAGCTGAACGGGCGGTCATGACGAAGCCGCCTAGCCGGAGAGTTTGGCCGATAGCCAGGGCTCCTCCAGCAGTGACGCTGTCCTTGACAACGAGATGAGGTGTCCTTCCTTACGGTGAAGGCATAATGGAACTCTCAATGAAAGCACCAATGTCGGTGTCAAAACCGGCGGATCTCGGGCAGGGTGTCCCAAACTGTGCGTCTAAGGCGGATGGTAATAGGAGGCAGGGGGACACGATGTTTACCCAGGTCTGGGCCCTCTCGATGGAGGTAATACCCTACTTCCTGCTTGATTGATCTTTATGATATGAGTATTACAAGAGTTAATCTACCACGCGATAATAGAGGCTAAACCCTAGAAGCTAGCCTATGGTATGATTGTTGTTCTACGGACTAAACCCTCCAGTTTATATAGACACCGGAGGGGGCTAGGGTTACACAGAGTCGGTTACAATAGGAGTAGATCTACATATGTATCGCCAAGCCTGCCTTCCACACCAAGGAGAGTCCCATCCGGACACGAGACAAAGTCTTCAATCTTGTATCTTCATAGTCCAACAGTCCGGCCAAAGGATATAGTCCGGCTGTCCGGATACCCCCTAATCCAGGACTCCCTCAGGCATCATTTGGATCAATGTGCACACGATATCATATTTTCCATCCAAGGCTCTTAGGTTCTTCTTGATGATGAATCTATCGGTCATCTCTTCACTTCCTAAGCCGGCAATCTCATTTGTGATGAGAGCAAGCCTAGAGTACATTTCAGCGACACCTTCACCATCCTTCATTTTGAACTTGTCAAGTTGACTTTGAAGCACATCCAATTTGGATTCCTTGACGGAGTCGGTACCTTTGTGCATATCAATCAAAGTATCCCAAATTTCCTTTACATTCTCAAGACGGTTGATTTTGTTGAATTCTTCGGGGCACAATCCATTGAAGAGAATATCACAAGCTTGAGCATTGTATTGTAGCATCTTCAACTCTTCCGCGGTAGCTTCACGGTTCGGTTCTCTCCCACCAAAGAATTCACCTTGCAAGCCAATACACACAATAGCCCAAACGACGGGGTTATGTCCAAGAATATGCATTTTCATCTTATGCTTCCAACTAGCAAAATTAGTACCATCAAAATAAGGACCTCTATGGTGGTAATTTCCCTCGCTAGACGCCATACTCTCCTAGGTTGTGAAACCAAGGCTATGGCCACCAAAAGCTATGGTAATCAAAGCAAATGGAGACCAAAGCTCTGATACCACATGTAGGATCGGAAGTATGTCTAGAGGGGGGGTGATTAGACTACTTGACCAAATAAAAATCTAGACTTTTCCCAATTTTAGTTCTTGGCAAATTTTAGCAACTTAGCACAAGTCAAGCAATCAACCTACACATGCAATTCTAAGAGTATAGCAGCGGAATGTAAAACAATTGCATATGAAGGTAAAGGGATGAGTTTGAAGGAGCAAACGCAATGTTGACACGGAGATTTTTTATCCGTGGTTCCGATAGGTGGTGCTATCGTACATCCACGTTGATGGAGACTTCAACCCACGAAGGGTAATGGTTGCAAGAGTCCACGGAGGGCTCCACCCACGAAGGGTCCACGAAGAAGCAACCTTGTCTATCCCACCATGGCCGTCGCCCATGAAGGAATTGCCTCACTCGGGTAGATGTTCACGAAGTAGGCGATCTCCTTGCCCTTACAAACTCCTTGGTTGAACTCCACAATCTTGACGGAGGCTCCCAAGTGACACCTAGCCAATCAAGGAGACACCACTCTCCAAGAAGTAACAAATGGTGTGTTGATGATGAACTCCTTGCTCTTGTGCTTCAAATGATAGTCTCCCCAACACTCAGCTCTCTCTTATAGGATTGGATTTGGTAAAAAGAAGATTTGAGTGGAAAGCAACTTGGGCAAGGCTAGAGATCAAGATTTATGTGGTTGGAATGGAATATCTTGACCTCAACACAAGTGTAGGTGGTTCTCTCTCAGAAAATATGTATTGGAAGTGTAGGCATGTTCTGATGGCTCTCTCCACGAATGAAGAGTGGGTGGAGGGGTATATATAGCCTCCACACAAAATCTAACCGTTACACACAAATCACCAAACTTGGTGGGACCGAATCATGAAACTCGGTCGGACCGATTTAGTTCAAAATGTGAACGTTAGGATTCTCGGTGGGACCCACTAGATCAACTCAGTGGGACCGATGTCATTAGGGTTAGGGAATAACGTAATCTCGGTGAGACCGATTACACAAACTCGGTGAGACCGATTTTGGTAATAGTCAAACAGAGAGTTGGTCAGGCAAACTCGGTGGGACCGATTCGCTCATTGAGGGAGTCCTGGATTAGGGGGTGTTCGGGTAGCCGAACTATACCTTCGCCGGACTCCTGGACTATGAAGATACAAGATTGAAGACTTCGTTTCGTGTCCGGATGGGACTTTCCTTGGCGTGGAAGGCAAGCTTGGCAATGCGGATATTCAAGATCTCCTACCATTGTAACCGACTCTTTGTAACCCTAACCCTATCCGGTGTCTATATAAACCAGAGGGTTGTAGTCCGTAGGACAATCATCTTCATACACAATCATACCATAGGCTAGCTTCTAGGGTTTAGCCTCCTTGATCTCGTGGTAGATCTACTCTTGTACTACCCATATCATCAATATTAATCAAGCAGGAGTAGGGTATTACCTCCATCGAGAGGGCCCGAACCTGGGTGAAAACATCGTGTCCCTTGTCTCCTGTTACCATCCGGCCTTGACGCACAGTTCGGGACCCCCTAACCGAGATCCGCCGGTTTTGACACCGACATTGGTGCTTTCATTGAGAGTTCCTCTGTGTCATCGCCTTCGAGGCCCGATGGCTCCTTTGATCATCAACAACGATGAGATCCAGGCTGAGACCTTTCTCCCCAGACAGATCTTCGTCTTCGGCGGCTTCGCTCTGTGGGCCAATTCGCTTGGTCATCTAGAGCAGATCGAAAGCTATGCCCCTGGCCATCAAGTCAGGTTTGGAAGCTTAAACTACACGGCTGATGTCCGCGGAGACTTGATCTTCGACGGGTTCGAGCCACAGCCAAGCGCGCCGCACTATCTCGAGGTGCATGATCTAGCTCTGCCTCCGAGCAGTGTCCTAGAGGCCGCACACACACCGGCTCCGACCCTTAACTCGGAGCCTATTGCGCCAATCGAGGATGAGCGGTTGGACGTCACCTCGGGGGCTGTGATCTCAAAGGCGATCGAGCCGAACGCCAGCCCCGCACTCCGCGTGACCCGTGACTCCGAGGGTCCGGACTCCTCCCCGGACTCCGAAATCCCCGCGCCCCTGCGAATCGAATCCGATTGGGCGCCGATAATGGAGTTCACCGCCGCGGACATCTTTCAGCACTCGCCCTTCGGCGACATCCTGAACTCTCTCAAGTCTCTCTCTTTATCAGGAGAACCCTGGCCGTATTATGGTCAGCAAGGATGGGATACGGACGATGAAGAAATTCAAAGCCCACCCACCACCCACTTTGTAGCCACTGTCGACGATTTAACCGACATGCTTGACTTCGGCTCCAAAGACATCGACGGTATGGACGATGATGTAGGAGACGAACAGGAACCAGCACCTGTAGGCCGCTGGAAGGCCACCTCGTCATATGACATATATATGGTGGATACTCCAAAAGATGGAGATGGCGATGGAACAGCGGGGGATGACACCTCCAAGAAACAGCCAAAGCGCCGGCGTCAGCGGCGCCGCTCAAAATCCCGCCAAAGCAAAAACAGTGATTCCGGCACCGAAGATAATACTACCCCGGATAGCGCCGAAGAACACCCTCCCCAGCAAGATTCGGCGCATGAAGATGGAGAATCCATCCCTCATGAGAGAACGGCAGACCGAGAGGTTGAGGATGATAACTATATGCCTCCCTCCGAAGACGAGGCAAGCCTCGATGACGACGAATTCGTCATACCATCAGACCCCGCCGAACAAGAGCGTTTCAAACGCAGGCTTTTAGCCATGGCAAGCAGCCTCAAGAAAAAGCAGCAACAGCTTAGAGCTGACCAAAATTTGCTCGCTGATAGATGGACTGAAGTCCTTGCGATCGAAGAGTATGAACTCAAACGCCCCTCCAAGAGTTACCCAAAGCGCATGCCGCTACCCCGATCAGAGGAGGAAGCGCCTACATCACCATCGCATGACATGGCAGACCGGCCACCTCGCGGCCGCGACAGAGAGGCCTCTCGGCCCTCCACCCAAGCCATGCCCCGACGCCGCTCAACTAAGGCAAGGGAAAATGCGCCAGACCTGCGAGACGTACTGGAGGATAAGGCAAGACAAACAAGATCGATCTACGGATCGCGCAGGCGCCCTACGACACGCGATGATCCTCACTCCGGATACAACAAGTCCGGCCGGGCCGAACACAACAGACATAGCCCTTCCGAGTTGCGTCGTGATATAGCCCAGTACAGGGGCGCCGCACACCCACTATGCTTCACAGATGAAGTAATGGGTCATAAAATCCCAGAGGGCTTCCAACCCGTTAACATCGAATCATACGATGGCACAACCGATCCGGCAGTATGGATCGAGGATTATCTCCTTCACATCCACATGGCACGTGGCGATGATCTACACGCCATCAAATACCTCCCGCTCAAACTTAAGGGACTGGCTCGGCATTGGCTTAACAGCTTGCCAGCAGACTCAATCGGTTCTTGGGAGGACCTGGAAGCCGCATTCCTCGACAACTTCCAGGGCACTTATGTGCGACCACCGGATGCCGACGACTTAAGCCACATAATTCAACGGCCAGAGGAATTGGCCAGGCAATTCTGGACACGGTTCCTAACCAAGAAAAACCAGATAGTCGACTGTCCGGACGCAGAGGCCCTAGCAGCCTTTAAGCATAACATCCGCGACGAGTGGCTTGCCCGGCACCTAGGACAGGAAAAGCCAAAAACCATGGCAGCCCTCACGACACTCATGACCCGCTTTTGCGCGGGAGAAGACAGCTGGCTAGCTCGCAGCAATAACTTAGCAAAGAATCCTGGTAATCCGGATACCAAGGACAAAAGTGGCAGGACTCGTCGGAACAAGCAAAAGCGTCGCGTTAGCAGCGACAGCAATGAAGATACGACAGTCAATGCCGGATTCAGAGGCTATAAATCTGGTCAGCGGAAAAAGCCATTCAAAAAGAATACTCAGGGCCCGTCCAGTTTGGACCGAATACTCGACCGCTTGTGCCAGATTCATGGCACCCCCGAAAGGCCAGCCAATCACACCAACAGAGATTGTTGGGTGTTCAAGCAGGCAGGCAAGTTAAGAGCCAAAAACAAAGACAAGGGGTTGCATAGCGATGACGAGGAGGAGCCCAGGCTGCCGAACAACAATGCACAGAAGGGATTTCCCCCACAAGTGCGGACGGTGAACATGACATACGCAACCCACATTCCCAAGAGGGAGAGGAAGCGTGCGCTACGGGACGTATATGCGATGGAGCCAGTCGCCCCAAAGTTCAACCCATGGTCCTCCTGCCCAATCACTTTTGATCAAAGAGACCACCCCACTAGCATCCGTCATGGCGGCTTCTCCGCATTGGTTCTCGAGCCAATCATCGACGGATTTCATCTCACAAGAGTCCTCATGGACGACGGCAGTAGCCTGAACCTGCTTTACTAGGATACAGTGCGAAAAATGGGCATAGATCCCTCAAGGTTAAGCCCACAAAAACGACCTTTAAAGGCGTTATACCAGGTGTAGAAGCCAACTGCACAGGCTCAGTAACACTTGACGTGGTCTTCGGATCTCCGGATAATTTCCGAAGCGAAGAGTTAATCTTTGATATAGTCCCGTTTCGCAGCGGCTATCACGCCCTGCTCGGACGAACCGCATTCGCAAAGTTCAATGCGGTGCCGCACTACGCATATCTCAAGCTCAAGATGCCAGGCCCTCGAGGAGTAATCACGGTCAACGGAAACACCGAACGCTCCCTCCGTACGGAGGAGCACACGGCGGCTCTCGCAGCGGAAGTACAAAGCAGCCTTCTTAGGCAATTCTCCAGTCCGGCCGTTAAAAAGCCAGACACTGCCAAGCGCGCCCGGAGTAACCTACAACAAGACCGCCTGGCACGATCTGAGCAGGCATAGCAGTGCGGCCCCAACCCCAGCCCTCGCGACATAGCGAAACCAGTGCCTCGCGTACATAACTACGCCCTTAAAATACCATGGGCACAGGGGAAGGGGCACAATAACGGCACCCCCAAAATACGGCTTAAAACGTTCTAGGGGTTGCCGGATTTTTTCTCATTTTTCTTCTTCTTACTTTCAGGACTCCATACTTCGGACCACCTGTTAGGCAATTCGACTGCCGCACAAACGATGCAAGATCCAGGGAGGTAGACAAGCCAGGCCGCACTATGGAACTCCCAGGTGGTCTCTGTTACGAGCAGTATACCTGTTTTGAATACAATTCCGCGGCCTGCCCCTGGTCATGACATGTTAAATAGTCCAATATCTTTTTGCTTATCGCACTACTTGTATCGTTCGGCTTTGATAAATAGCCTCTTAATAAACAATGCATAGCTTTTTGTCTATTTTTTGCATTATCCTCTTTTCATATATATGTTTATTGAAATAACATGATGGCACCCGTACACCATGGTACGGCAAAACCGCCAAGGGCTTCAGTACCCCTTATTATGGCGTGAGAAGTCCGCACACTTTCACAAGTGCGGCACCCCGAACTTATAGCACTATATGCATCGGCTTCGAATCATGATTTGGGTCAATAGTTGGGTTTGCCCGGCGCCTATGTTTTGGTGCCTTACGTTCCCCTATATCGGCTAAGGTAGCACTAGGAGAACCACTGCGATTGTGCCCCGGTTCAGCTGGGTTAAGCACCTCAGTGGAGAAAGCTAAAACTGACTGTCATGATGAGGCGAAAGACCGGTCGCTGTTCGAGAGGTTTTTTGAGTCCCTAAAGACTTATGCCGCTTCGAGCGAAGAGCTAGCTTTGTCCGGCCAAAGGCGTGGATAACGCCCCGAACACGGTCTTCCGAACTAGGGGCTTCGCTGAAATTTAAAATTATAAAGTTCTATGGCTAAGTGAGAGTGTTCAAGCATTATAGTCCAATTGCCTGGTTCGTTGTGCTGAGCGCCTCCCTCGAAGGACCCAACCATGGGAAAAAGAGCGCTTAGGTTTATCCCGAACACCCCAGCACTAGTGGCATGGGGGCAGAAGCCGACGACTGGCCATCTCTCAATTTTTGATAAACTGCCGCACAGAAAATAATATTTTTAAATTCAATAAGCATTGCTTAGCGCATATGAACAAGTTTTCAGCACACTGGATAAATACGAGCGAGTTCATTCAAAAATTACATCCTTGGTACATTGATCCGCCACAAGGCGGGCACCTGCAATAACATCCTTGTAGTAGTTCTTGGGCTTGCGATGCTCCTTCCCCGGCGGCGGCCCGTCCTTCACAAGCTTCTCACCGTCCAGCTTACCCAGTGCACCTTTGCATGGGCAAGGGCCCTCCGGGCACCTTCAATGCAGACAGAGCGCCTGATGACCTCAAGCCTTGGACATGCCTCCACCAGCCGCCGCATCAGCCCGAAATAGCTCCCAAGCAGGGCCTCTCCGGGCCACAGCCGAACTATGAAGCCCTTCATGGCCTGTTCGGCCACCTTGTGGAGCTCGACCAGCTGTTTCAGCTGGTCGCTCAAGGGCACAGGGTGTCCGGCCTCAGAATACTGAGACCAGAACACCTTCTCTGTCGAGCTGCCCTCCTCAGCCCAGTAGAATGCGGCGGCATCGGATACGCTGCGGAGAAGATCTGCGAATGCCCCTAGAGAGCTCCAGATTCGGGTAACTAACAAGTAGTTTACTTTTATAAGGTACTCCCTACCTTCTTTTTCCCCGAGCTACCGCTTAGCAAGGCCGAGTTCTTGCTCGGTCCGCTCGAGGTCCTTTTTTAGGACACCCACCTCCGCAGTCAGTGCGACGGTGGATAGCAGCGAAGCCTACATACGCATATTGACTCTTTATTGTTAGACTCCTGTGAAATTTAATAGATCCTCTATTCGGCTTTTCTTTTCGAACGCCAAACAGAGCATCAGGGGCTACTGTCTATGCGGTAATAATTTGACATATATTTACTTACCTCGAAGCCTGTTAGAAGGCTAGCGCAAGCTTCATTCAGTCCGCTCTTGGCGGACTGAACCCTATGGATCACCGTACTCATAATAGTACGGTGCTCCTCGTCGATGGAGACGCTGTCAAGCACCTCCAGCAGATTGTCCGGCGCCTCCAGTTGGACGGAGGCCGCCGGCTCAGAAGGCTTGCTCCTCTTGGGAGAGTTCGCCTACCGCGGTCCGGAACTGTTGAAGTTTCCGGCACGGTGGCCGGCTCAAAGCCGGACTTGGAGCCCTGCGGGGTCTTGTCCGCTTCACTCCTGGAGTCCGGGAGGTTGCCTTGCGGCTCCTCCAGGACCACCTCCTCCTGCCCCGGAGCTTGTCGCGACGCCACTTCGGCGTCGTCTGCAGTGCGGGGGGAGACAGCGGGTGGGACTGAGTCCACGTCCGATGGGTCCAGGGAGCCGCCCGACGATTCATTGAATTCGGCCCGGGGCAGGCTGCATAATTACGTTCGACATTAGGGAAAGCTGTGCAACAAAGGAACATCATGAGTTACTCTGATATCCGAACTTACGATTCGCCGGACGCTTGGCCCTGTTCGGCCATTCCCCTTCGCCCTCTTCTGCGTCGGGGGAGTAGTCCGGCGGAGGGGTCTTCCTTTTCCTAGACCCCTCGCCCCCCCCCTCTGCTGGGGCGGCCTTCCTCTTCTCTTCTCCCTCCGCTGGGGGGGGAGCTTTCTTCTTCCTCCTCCTCGTTTTCACGAGAGGAGGGCGTCTCGGACTCGTCAGATGACGAGCCCGACACCACCACGTTACGGGCGCTCTTTCGGGTCCCCGTGGTCTTCTTCTTCTTGACCTTCTTCTTCGGCACCACATAAGGTGCCGGAACCAGCAGCTTCACTAGGAGCGCAGGGGCTGGGTCTTCGGGCAAGGGAGCTGTCGGTGTCAAAACCGGCGGATCTCGGGTAGGGGGTCCCGAACTGTGCGTCAAGGTCGGATGGTAACATGAGACAAGGGACACTTTATTTTACCCAGGTTCGGGCCCTCTCGATGGAGGTAAGACCCTACTCCTGCTAGATTAATATTGATGATATGGGTAGTACAAGAGTAGATCTACCACGAGATCAAGGAGGCTAAACGCTAGAAGCTAGCCTTCGGGTATGATTGTGTATGATGATGGTTGTCCTACGGACTACAACCCTCCGGTTTATATAGACACCGGATAGGGTTAGGGTTACACAGAGTCGGTTACATTGGTAGGAGATCTTGAATATCCGCACGCCTAGCTTGCCTTCCACACCAAGGAAAGAACCTTCCGGACACGGGACGAAGTCTTCAATCTTGTATCTTCATAGTCCTGGAGTCCGGCTGAAGGTATAGTCCGGCTATCCGAACACCCCCTAATCCAGGACTCCCTCAGTAGCCCCCGAACCAGGCTTCAATGACGATGAGTCCGGCACGCAAATTGTCTTCGGCATTGCAAGGCGGGTTCCTCCTCCAAATCCGGTGTACCTATACGAATAATATTTTGATTTCCGCAGCGCTCCTCAGCTCCTGTGCTCAATAATGACCATCTTCCACGTGTTGAACGAATGCGAAAAGCCTGGGGCGTTTTTTAGATCTATGCCCCTAGCCATATGAACAAACCGCCTATTTAAAGGGATGAGGATTTCGATCCAAACCACATCTCCCCCCACGAGTTATCATCAGAGCGCTTCCAGCAATGGTCCATTCCAATCATGGCCCGCCGTCGCAACTCCTCCCCTCGCTCCTCCGGTCCTAGACCCGGAGATTGGGAGAGTTGTACCATCCCGCATAGCGAGTTAGTGTCGCTGCAAGCCAATGGATTTCTCCCTCAGGCGTATATGGTCTCGGTCCGAGCCGGACTCGCCACCTATAATGGTGGAAAGCAGGCGGAGGGCACCCCTAATCCCTCTAAAGGAGAGCAGGTGTGCTTCGTCCCTTATTTACTAAGGGGACTAGGATTTCCGATTCATCCATTCCTCCGTGGGCTCCTGGAGTTCTACGGCCTCCAGTTACACGACCTTACGCCCGGCTCCGTACTTCATATCGCGGGCTTTGTCGCTCTCTGCGAGCTGTTCCTAGGCGTAGAGGCCCATTTCGCGCTGTGGAAAAGGCTGTTCTGCTTGGTACCCGGTTCCCAAGAGGGGTCCATATATCAAGTAGGCGGAGCCGAAATATGGCGCATCGCCGGGACCGGATATCTATCCGGAACCCCCAAAGAGGCGTCCGAGGACTGTCCGTTAGAATGGTTTTACATAGACGACGTCCCGCTGCCGGATCCTATCCGGATCGGCCTCCCTGAGTTCAGCAGGGCTCCCTTGAAGAAACGCTTAAGCAGGCGTCCGCGGAGCTCTCAGAGAGAAAACAACAGAGACGTCCTTTATCTGATGGGCCGGATAAGACTGTTGGCTCATTCCGGACTAACCATAATCAGAGTCATGGCCGCATGCATTATGCGGGGGTTGCAGCCGCTGCAATATAGAGGCCACCCCATGTGGGATTTTAACGGGGAGGATGACGCCACCCGTTACGGCCGCAAAGGACCTGGCTCGGCTGCCGATCTAGCAAAGATTTTAACATTTTTATACAAGGGAGAAGAGGAGGACTTCCTCCGCGTCAACCCACGGGCCGGATTCTCTATGTATGAACCTCCTAGTTGGGTAAATGAATAATCGTACTCGCCCATCTGCCTTGATATTCCCATGAACAGACGTGTAGTCTGACAATCTTAACGCAGGAGCTGCGTCAGGAAGTGAAGGATATCGACAGCCGCCCTCCACAGCCTGAGGACCCCGAACGGTCCAACAATCCGGACTCCGAAGAGGATCCGGACCTAACGGTGGAGCTCATCGACGGGGTGTTCCATCAGTTAAGCAAGGATAATACCTTGATAGCCATTATGGCTGACTACCCCGGGTTGATCCCGGCCTCCTAGGTAACCGAAAACGGACTGTTTCATTCTCTCAAGAGAGATTTCATTCTCACATATTTCGGCGCTTCAAACAGCAACCGTATTTTGCAGGGGAGATTTCCGAGGTGGGAGGCCGAACCCGCGGGGGTTGGTCAGCAAGGAGCCGCCGAGCCCCGCGGGGCAAAAAGAAATGTAGTCCGGACTGAGATTCCGGCACAAAGGTATAACACGCCCTCCGTTTCCCTGGTGATATTCGGCCAAGGCATATTGTCATTCATACTGTTTCCAGGGCGAAGAGGCCTCGCAAGACTACATCCGGAGAGGCTGCCAACCGCGCTTCCACCAGCCAGGCTCCAACGTCTGATCCGGAAGCGGTGATGAACACCAGGCGCGCATCGAACGCTCCTCCGACAGAGGATGCGGACCGGCTATCTGCCACTAATTCCGAAGTGGAGAGCGCCATGAACCATAGGCGTCGCCCGGACAGTTCTACGCGATGCTTGTTTCTCCCGCGAGGCTTTAGATGCCTTTAATTCAGGAGATGCGTACCTTCGTGCCGCTCAAGATGGCTTAGCCAGAGCCACGGAGCAGTATGTGAAAGACATACGGGTAAGAAAATTTTGGTTAAATATATATATACCAGTAGCCCCCGAGACTTGAACCAGTTAAAGTAACTGATTTAAGGATCATATGCAGGTTCTTACAGAGAAGAACACCGCGCTGTCCCAGGAGCTGGAAAAGTGCAAGGCCCAACTGGAGGCCGCACTAGCCGCAACGGGGGATCCCCAAGAGGCCCCTACAGGTACGATATACTTCGAAAGATTAGTATTGTGCGGCTTGCTTGTAAATCTAACAATTAATGTTGCAGATAAAGCCGAACTTGATCCGGAGAGGCAACAACTCTTACGCCAGTTAAAGGCTGGCGAGAGTATGTTGACAAGGGTGAGGCAAGAGAAGAATGATCTTCAAGATGCCAACACCAAGCTGGATGTTGAACTGAAAGACGTTCGTGGCCAGCTGTCGAACTCCACAAAGGAGAATCAGCGACTTCGACGCGGCATATTTAGTGAGTGCTTTGAACGAACCCCTTGAAAAAAATGAGTTCGGCGAGGAAGTCGAATTAACAGAGTATTGTCTGTAGGTATGCTCACAGGTCGGCCTGCAGAGGAGATGCCCGGTTCAACGGGTGATCTTCTCCCCGAACTCTTGCAACTGCACGAGCGAATTCGGCAGGCGATGCAAGGCGTTGCCCAAGCCTTGTGGCCTGCCCACTCCACGCCCGAGGGTCTTGGAGAGCTTGTGGAGAAGCTAAAGGGAGCTCGGCGGCGCTTCCGATTGTGGAAGATATCAGCCTGCCGACAAGGCGCGCGGGAGTCCTGGGCCATGGTGAAGACTCGCTTTACGAAGTCGGACCCCAATCACATGGCTGAGGTCGGACCGGTGGGTCCTGACGGGAAGGAGATCGCTGTGAGCTTAGTGTACGGCCAAGTAGAGTTGGCCGCAAAGTATTCCCAGCAGGACTGTAAATTAGACAGCCTGTTAGATGGTATAGAGGAGGAATACGATCAGTCAAAATGACTATGTAATTTATAATTGACATGTGTAATGTCTTCTAGCTGGATTGTAGATCGTTTGTCGTTGCCGACCTTTTCGCTTCAACCTCGGGGCCTGACGGTTCGGAGTGTGTCCGAATACCATAACAGTTATATAAGAACCGGGGTATGCTTGGAGACCAGGCGTAGGTGTCATTAGTGCTTTATCAGACAAGTTCCCAACTAGTTATGTTATATTACATGGTTAGTAAGAAACATCTTCCAGAGAGAATAGTTCCGTTAAGGGTTCCTTTCGCTGGGGTTGCGTGCCCTAAAGTGCACGTCCGGACTGCAAATGCAGAAAATCATCTGGGGGCATGTATAAAATAAAAAAGGTTCATCTTTAGTTCACCGACCGAATATTCCCTTAAGAACGCTAGCTTTCGGCTTCACCCAGTCTGAGGTACACATCCGGCTTATCCGGCAGTAACAATCGCAGAGGTGCTCCCTTTACCACCTAGCCGAACAATCGGGAACGTAGGGGTAAGCACAGGAGCCAGGCAACCCAGCTTGGCCAAAACTTAAGGCATATCGATGTATATAATGGTGAAGAAAAGGTGCATGCGGAAGTCTGACGCATGCGTTGGGTGTGAAACCCATATAAACAAGCTTCTATTAAAGAAGCCCCCAGGTTTAAGGAGCGCGGATAGCGCGTCTCTTAATGAGCCCGTGATGGGCTAGAAAGGAAAAGAGTAGGAGACAAAGTAAATAAAAATGTATAAATGTAAATAATGGACAGAGGAAGGAGACAAACACAGAGTCCGGCGCTAGGCGTAGAATCTTCGGAGACGTGTTGCGTTCCATGGGTTCGGCTCGAGTCGGTTGTCCGACGCATCTCGCAGGCGGTACGCTCCACCAGTTAGGACTTGGTCGATTATGAATGGACCTTCCCATTTGGGCTTGAGTTTGTTCTTTTTCTTATCCGCCAGGCGTAGAACTAGTTCACCAACATTATAATTTTTGGCCCGTACTTCTCTGCTTTGATATCTTCGAGCTTGCTGTTGATAAAACGCGGAACGGGCTTTATCCACATCTCGCTCCTCTTCTAGAGCGTCCAGGTTGTCCTGCCGATCAAGCTCGGCTTCTCTTTCTTCATACATGCGCACTCGAGGTGAGTCATGAATTATGTCGCAGGGCAGAACCGCCTCAGCGCCGTACACCATAAAGAATGGTGTGAATCCGGTGGTACGGTTTGGCGTGGTTCGCAGCCCCCAGAGTACAAAGTCGAGCTCCTCTACCCAATGCATATTAGATTCCTTGAGGGACCGCACTAGTCTGGGTTTGATGCCGCTCATAATGAGACCATTTACATGTTCGACCTGATCGTTAGTTTGTGGGTGATAGACAGAAGCATAGTCGAGCTTAATGCCCATGTTTTTGCACCACAACTTTACTTCATCAGAGGTGAAGTTTGTGCCATTATCGGTGATAATACTGTGGGGGACACCATAACGGCGTACGACCCCGGATATGAAGTCTATCACAGGTCAGGATTCGGCCGCCTTGACAGGCTTGGCTTCTATCCATTTGGTGAATTTGTCCACCATGACCAATAAGTATTTTTTTCTTATGGGTTCCGCCTTTAAGGGGTCCCACCATATCAAGCCCCCAGACCGCAAAAGGCCAAGTGATGGGGATAGTTCGGAGGGCGTTGGGTGGCATATGGCTTTGGTTGGCAAAGAGCTGGCAACCGACGCATCGTTTGACTAGGTCCTGAGCGTCTGCTCGGGCCGTCGGCCAATAGAAGCCCGTACGGAAAGCCTTACTTACAAGGGACCGAGCTGCGGCGTGGTGGCCACCGAGTCCGGCATGAATTTTAGCCAACAGACTCCGCCCTTCCTCTTCGGAGAGACACCTTTGAAAGACTCCTGTAGTGCTTTTCTTATATAGCTCTCCCTCGTGCACTTTATAGGCTTTAGACTGCCGCACTATGCAGCGTGCCTCATTTTGGTCCTCAGGGAGTTCCTGCCTGGTAAGGTAGGCTAGGAATGGTTCTGTCCACGGGGCGATGACCGCCATTATCATGTGGGCTGATGGTGTAATTTCGGTGGCAGGGCCACCGATTATGTCTGATTGTTCGGCGTCGGGTTGTGCGGTTATGTCCGGGCTGTAATCCGAGGGTTCCCCCTCCCATGTCACGGATGGTTTGAATAATCTTTCTAAGAAGATGTTGGGGGGGGGACCGCATCTCGTTTTGCTCCGATGCGTGCCAGGACATCCGCTGCCTGATTATTTTCTCGGGCGATGTGGTGGAACTCCAGTCCCTCGAACCGAGCTGACATTTTTAGTACAGCATTGCGATAAGCTGCCATCTTTGGGTCTTTGGCGTCGAAGTTGCCATTTATTTGGGATATTGCAAGGTTTGAATCCCCGCGTACTTCTAGGCGTTGGATGCCCATGGATACTGCCATCCGGAGACCATGTAGAAGGGCCTCGTATTCGGCTGCATTGTTGGAGTCCGTGTACATAATTTGTAGTACGTATTGGACTGTATCTCCTGTAGGGGACGTCAGAACAACGCCAGCCCCCAGTCCGGCCAACATTTCTAAGCCGTCGAAATGCATGATCCAGTTTGAGTATGTGCCGTACTCTTTAGGGAGTTCGGCCTCTGTCCATTCGGCGACGAAGTCGGCTAGGACTTGTGATTTAATGGCTCGCCGTGGTTTGTAGGTTATATCGAATGGGAGGAGCTCTATGGCCCATTTCGCTATCCAGCCTGTTGCATCGCGGTTGTTAAGAATATCGTTGAGTGGTACTTCCGAGGCTACTATTATAGAACACTCTTGAAAGTAGTGTCGTAGCTTCTGGGATGCCATAAACACCGCGTATGCGATATTTTTGTAATGCGGGTACCGCGATTTGCACGGTGTGAGGACAGTGGACACGTAGTAAACCGGCCTTTGAAGGGGTAGTTTGTGTCAGTCCGATATCCGTTCGACGACGAGCACTGCGCTGACAACTCGATGAGTTGCGGCAATGTATAACAGCATGGGTTCGCTGGTATTCGGCGCGGCTAGGATGGGGTTTGTTGCCAAGATGGCCTTTATTTCCTCGAGTCCGGCCGTGGCAGCGTCCGTCCACTCGAAGTGTTCGGTGCGCCTTAGGAGGCGGTAAAGGGGCAGTGCCTTTTCTCCCAAACGGGAGATGAAGCGGCTTAAGGCCACCACACATCCGGTAAGTTTCTGTATTTGTTTGAGATCTTTTGGGACATCCAGTTGTGACAGAGCTTGGATTTTAGCTGGATTCGCTTCAATTCCTCTACCGGATACAATGAAGCCCCGGAGCTTTCCGGCTGGGACGCCGAAAACACATTTTTACGGATTGAGCTTGATGTCGTATTTTCGCAGGTTGTCAAATGTAAGTCTCAAGTCGTCTACTAGAGATTCGACGTGTCTTGATTTAACGACCACATCATCTACGTATGCCTCCACTGTTTTGCCGATCTGCTTTGCCAGACATGTTTGAATCATGCGCTGATATGTCGCGCCGGCGTTTTTGAGCCCAAAGGGCATTGTGTTGAAGCAGAATGGGCCGTATGGCGTGATGAATGCTGTTGCAGCTTGGTCGGACTCTACCATCTTTATTTGATGGTAACCGGAGTATGCGTTGAGGAAACACAGGGAATCGTGTCCGACAGTGGCATCGATGATTTGATCAATTCGAGGGAGGGGAAAAGGATCCTTTGGGCAGGCCTTATTAAGGTCTTTGAAGTCGACACACAGGCGCCAGGATTTGTCCTTCTTTGGTACCATTACCAGGTTTGCTAGCCGATCCGGGTGTTTTATATCTCTAATAAATCCGGCTTCTAATAGTTTGGCTAGCTCCTCTCCCATAGCCTGTCTCTTTGGCTCGGAAAAACGCCGAAGAGCTTGTTTGACAGGTTTGAATCCTTTCTGGATATTTAAGCTGTGCTCGGCCAGCTTGCGTGGGATTCCTGGCATATCTGAAGGGTGCCAAGCGAAAATGTCCCAGTTCTCTCGTAGGAACTCGCGTAGTGCGGCATCTACATTAGGGTTCAGTTGTGCCCCGATGGAGGCTGTTTTATTAGGGTCCGTTGGGTGGACTTGGAATTTGACTATTTCGTCCGCTGGTTTGAAGGATGTGGATTTGGATCTCTTATCGAGTATCACATCATCCCTATTCACCGTGGATCGCAGCGCCGTCAGTTCTTCGGCTGCTAAGGCTTCAGATAGTGCCTCGAGGGCCAATGCCGCTGTCTTGTTTTCGGCGCAGAGTACAATGTCCGGATCACTAGTGAGAGTGATGATTCCGTTCGGCCCAGGCATCTTAAGCTTCATGTACCCGTAATGGGGTATAGCTTGGAAGACTGTGAATGCCTCTCGTCCTAATATAGCGTGATATCCGCTTTTGAACGGGGCCACTTGGAACGTGATTTGTTCGGACCTGTAATTATCCGGAGTGCCGAATACCACATCCAATGTGATCTTTCCGGTGCAGCGCGCTTCCTGACTGGGGATTATACCTCTAAAGGTTGTGCTGCTTCGCTCAATGCGGTTCTAGTCTATTTCCATCTTTTGAAGGGTTTCCTCGTAGATGAGGTTCAATCCGCTGCCTCCGTCCATAAGTACCTTTGCGAGGCGACAGCCGTCCACTATGGGACTTAGAACCAATGCGGCCGGTGCTCTGGCTGTTCGGAATTTAGGTTCGTCGCTCGCATTGAAGGTGATGGCGGTATTGCTCCAAGGATTTATTGTCGCTACTTGGTAAACTTTGGTGAGGCTGCGAAGTGCTCTTTTTCGCATATTATTTGATGCGAAAGTCTCAGAGATTGTAAGAACGGTACTGAAATTCTCGGGCTGGTTCCCTTCGACCTCTGGAATTAGGAGGTCTTCGCCAATTTTGGCCACCTGCCGGAGTATCCAACATGCCCTAAGGCTGTGTGTTGGTGCGGCGTCCGCTGCACTATGAATTTTGCAGGGTCCATCTAGCCACCTTTCTAGTACGGTTCCATGTCCCCTAGAGGGTTTTGATTTTTTGTTTAATCCGAACGTCTTACTGTGGTGCGCCCTTTTGATTCGGACGGAATTGCTATTCAGGGCCGGATTATCCCAAAATTTAATTTCGGTTTTCCAAGCACTTTTCATCGCACAGTACTTTTGCACTATGGACGCCAAGTCAGCAAAACGCGTGATATTGCGGCGACTTACGGCGTTGAGTATCCCTTTGTCCGTGCAGTTATTGCAGAAGATTGAAATCACGTCTCCTTCATGGCAGTCCTTTATCCTGTGCATGAGCAGGAGGAATCTGGCCCAGTAATGATGTACTGTTTCTTCTGGCATCTGCCTGACCTGGGAGAGATCGCTTAAGATTGGGCGAGCGGAACTCGTTAAATCTGATACTTCGCCCGGTTTACTGTTCGGAAGCCGAACAACCTCCGGATTCGGAGACCCGGAGCCTTGGATGTTATCCGGTTTGCCTGATTCTAAGTTCAGGTCTTGAATTGCATCCTCCCCTCCGCGGATATCCAGCGTGGAGGGTTCCGGAATTCGGACGTAACTAGTCCTTAAGATCGATGAGGGGTCGCCGCATTGTGTCTCCACCACAGCAACATGGTGGGTGGCTCGGGGGGAGTTGATTTCCCTTAGATCGGGTTTAAGCCCAACCTAGTCGTAATTTGTGGTGACCCCCAAGGCAGCGATACGATCCAGGAGCTCGTTTATGGAGGGGAGCTCCACCGGATCTAGCTGCTCGGCAGACGCCGAACTTACGTGGTGATTGCTTTCGATGACCCGAGAGGTCACCGTCGGCGCAGCGGCCGAAGAGGCGGTCGTGAGAAAACCACCCAGCCGGAGGGTCTGGCCGATAGCCAAAGCTCCCTCAGTGACGGCACCGTCTTTAAAGACGGGAAAAGGCATCCTTCCTGATTACGACGGCACAGAGGAACTCTCAATGAAAGCACCAATGTCGGTGTCAAAACCGGCGGATCCCGGGTAGGGGGTCCCGAATTGTGCGTCAAGGTCGGATGGTAACAGGAGACAAGGGACACTTTATTTCACCCAGGTTCGGGCCCTCTCGATGGAGGTAAAACCCTACTCCTGCTAGATTAATATTGATGATGTGGGTAGTACAAGAGTAGATCTACCACGAGATCAAGGAGGCTAAACCCTAGAAGCTAGCCTTCGGGTATGATTGTGTATGATGATGGTTGTCCTACGGACTACAACCCTCCGGTTTATATAGACACCGGATAGGGTTAGGGTTACACAGAGTCGGTTACATTGGTAGGAGATCTTGAATATCCACACGCCTAGCTTGCCTTCCACGCCAAGGAAAGAACCTTACGGACACCGGACGAAGTCTTCAATCTTGTATCTTCATAGTCCTAGAGTCCGACTGAAGGTATAGTCCGGCTATCCGAACACCCCCTAATCAGGAGCCAGACAGTTAATTGGTCCGGATATCGCCTGCCAAGCTGTCAAAGGTATGGGAGTTTAGATCCCGCATAGAGTCAAACTATGGAAAAAGAAAAAGAGCTTAATATCCTGTCAAAGGTAAAGATAGCTTACCGCGCTAGCGTGACGCTGCGTGCTATATCCGCGGTCCTCAGAAGCGGATGCTGGAGCCTCGACGCCTTTGATTAGCACCTTCCAGACGTCTGTGGGGACCCCGACTCATAAGTCGTGATCACCGAATGCACGTGTACAGTGATCCCAGAGATCAATGCTCACTGAACACACAGAAGCTGAATAACAAGAGTCTTACATCCATACATACCGTATTACACAAGTAGGACCATTATGGTCAAGTCTTGAGTATAACATTGCAGCGGAAATCTTCGTCGATAACTTGGACCCATGCCATCTTCCTTAACCCTACAGGCATTCTGACTGGGAAGCGTCCTAGCTCGCATGCTCGACACCGAAGTATCTTCTTCATATCATGATATTTCATGCCTGGCCAATAAAATAACTAGTGGCAAGCCAATGAGTACTTTGAATGTACTCGCAAGCAACCCAAGGGTGATAACAGAATAATTATGCAAGGCACTACTACTATTTTGGCATTTTTGCGGAAAGCTAGTTTTCCTCATGCAAGTATGATCAACATTTATCAAGGATATGAATGCGTCTGCAACAAGTATCAGGAGGTTACAGACATCAACATCGAGAGAGAGTTATGAACAACTCATGCTCAAGCTCATCGTGACTTCCTCACGAATCACATCAACGGATTCCCCAAACTGTGTTGTTTGTCAGAAACATATGGACGTAGTCTAAGCAGCACCACCCAACTGTCCTTGACCATGGACACGGCTATTCGAATAGTTTTACACTCTGCAGAGGTTGCACACTTTACCCACTAGATCCGGGGAACTTCCGTGTCATCCACGACCCGCGGTACCTCAAGTACCCGGGGTAAGCACCCGATCACTATCTTTCCCTAGACGACACTAACATGGAGTCCACTCGATTGGTAGTAAACCCCGTGCCCAACATTTCACATCTTAAAATTGTGGAGCCTCGCTCCCATATTCATCACATACCACAAGCACGGGGTACCAACGGTGTGTCTGGTGCCCTGTGAAGACAGTCATGGCCGCCCTACCTGGCACGACCCCGTCCCGAGAGAGGGCACCAACCCTCCCCCGTCACTAGTAATGCGGGCTCCAAGCTAGTATCGACCTAAGTAATCAATAATGCCCTTTCCCATATAAGGGTAGAGTGGTTGCGCATGTAAGCTTGGGACAGTCGACAAATCTTAAATCTAATCTGTTTCTGTAAACAACACTTTTATCAAGCCTCGGTACACTACTTCTCCACCAAGTAGTGACCTAATTCATCATCATCTCCCAGGGGCATTAGTGGCACCCACTGGGGTTGTTTGCAAGTATGTCAAACCACACTTAATTCTTTCCATGCATAACCCTGACCCACTTTGCGTAGCAACTACTTTAGCATCCTATCAACTCCCACCGGCATAACCCTCATAAGAAGGTAGGGTCATGCTCAATGCAAGTATCAACGAGAAAAGTAACAGAGGCAATCCACCAAAGTGGTTACCCTTTCATCATGATTCCGATGCAACAATAATAAGTGCTATATGACATGCATAAAAAGGTTTCATAGACATGGTCAAAGGGCTGCTTGCCTGGTTTATCAGAGTCTTGAGATCTTCTGGTCCTTCTCCAAGTATTTCGTCTACCTCGTCAACTAACATCGGAAACAATCACAATAAGCAACACAACAAGGCAAAAATAAAAGTGCTCTAAAAATGAGAGTTGGACTTTTCTAGGAGGCCTCTGATCATATGAGGTATGACCAAAGTGGTTTCAATGGGATTGGATAAGTGAATATCTCTAAACATTTTGATATGATGGAATCAAGGGGTTTATGGAATTGCAAGAAGTGTACAGAAAAATATTTTTGAAAAATGAGCAAAGGCACCCATTTAACAAAGGATGATTTTAGAAGCTTATAGGAAATTGGTTTCACTGGATTTGGAGTTCAAATGAATTTCCTATGAATTTGCAAAGTGGATAAATATGAAGAAATAGCTCAATAATCTATGTGGCACAGAAAGTATTAATAAAAATGTTCATAAACTAAGTTATGAACTTAGTAACACCTAGGAATTTGGATCATGGGGTTTGGATCAGTTTTGAGCCTTCTGTGATTTTCTAAAGTTTAAGATAGAAATGGAAAAATGGGATTTGATAATTATTTGTGAAAGAAATATTTATGTAAAAATGTGCAAATGGCACCACGTGATAGGAAATGAATTTAGAAACTACTAGAAATTTGAATCATCAAATTTGGACTTGAAATGAATTGATTATGGATTTTTGAAGTCTACTGGGAAAAGAAAAAGGGAAAGGGGCTTTACCCTTATCATGTGCGCAAGGCGACAAATAGGCAGCGGGCCGGCCCAGCGGCTCGGCTGCACGTGCGCAGGGGCCACGTCGGAGGCGGGTTTGCTCGAATGCGCCTTCGCGTGTGGGAGACGGCAACGCGGGAACCCGTCTCCACTTAAACGGGCGGGACCCGCCCACCGGGTCGCTTACGAGCGGGTCCCGGGGCTCAAGCCGTCTCCTACCTCCCGCTCGAACAGAGCAGAGGCAGGGGAGGCGAGGCCGAGCGGCGCCGGCGCTCTCCTGGGCGGCACGGGCCACCTCCGTCGGCGCCCGGCACACCGGCGGACTCAGCGCGCCGCGACGCACCCGTCCATGTACGGCACGCCCGCGGGGGAGCCCGGGAGGAGGAGGGCTTCGGGCGCGACGGATCGGGGCTGACGGCGGCGTTTGGCAAGGAGAGGAAGGCACGAGAGGAGGGGTTGAAGTACGGGGCGAGTCGGCGGTGGTGGTGAGGGGGCGCTAGAGTGCTCTATAGGGGAGGAGGAGGAGCGGTGGGCACGAATTTAGGCGGAGTCCGGCGGCTTGGCTCCGGCCATGGGGAGCGACGGAGGGCTCGGCGAGAGGGGTTGGCTGGGTCTGCGTGACGTAGGGGAGGGAGAGAGGGCGAAAGGGCTCCAGAGAGAGGCCTCGGGCGGCCTTAAATAGGAGGGGGCGAGGTGCACAGCGGGCCGTGCGCCGGCAAGGCCATAGCCATCGCTGGAGGCCACGGGAGCTCGTGGGCGCTTGTCTGGGGCGTTCCTGGACTCGGTCCAGAGCCAGGGGAGAGAAGAGAGAGAGCAGGGGGGGGTCAGGGCATCGCGCGTGTGAGCGTGCTCACTGGTGCGCTCGGGCGGCCATGGTGCGCGTGTGAGCAAGGGCAGGAGGAGGGAGAAGGAGGAGGGGGCCGACCGTCTTGCTTGTCCCGGACGCCGAGGCGGCCTCGGGGGACACAAGGGGGAGGCCCTAGGTGGCCGGAGGCGCTTGGCAGGGGACGGCTACAGTGCGGGAGCGCACTGTAGCGTGCTCCAGAGCACGCCTTTGGCTACCATGGCATTCTTTATGCAACTAGGGCGCGGCCAAAGGTGTCTGGTGGCTCTAGGGGAATGTAAAGAAGAAGGGATGGACATTGGATGCCCTGGTAGCCACTAGAGTGAGGAGAGAGGTGAGAAAGGGAGAGAAATGGGCTTGTCCAGAGAGAGAAGGTGAGGGTTTCACCCCCAAATAATTGATCTGAGGACTTGCCATTGTTACTGGAGGTGCAAGGGGACTAGGAGGAGATGTGGTAAAAAGTTGGGCTCAAGGAGATTAGTGGAAGAGGTCAAAATGATGATTTTGGAAAAATGGCAGAAGGTGTTTGTTGATGGTTTGGGCAAATAAATTAATTCCACTTGACATGAGAATTAACAGGATGAAATGCCACATAGAAGTATGGTGTTCCACCAAGTTTGAGCTCATTTGGGCAAAGTTGCCAATGCAACTTTGGTGAACCCTAGAAATCAACAGAAATGGTTTTGCCAAGATTTAGTCATGCAAATCTATTCTCCTTGATGCACCACTTGGTGTAGTGTCATCATTTGGGGAGTTGAACATGCTCACAAAAGTTGGGGTCAAGGAGAAAAAGTTGGCAGTACAAACTTGTTCAAATTTGATTCTGGTCAGAGAGGGTTTTGGGGCACTTTGATCAAGATAAAATTCTCTCCAACTTGTGCCATTTTGTCTAGATGCATTATTACACCATTTGAGAATGTGCACCAAGTTGGAGGGCAATTGGACATGTCTGACAGTGCAAAGCTGTTCAAACTTGAAAAAGGACAGAACTGGTTTTGAGAGGGTTTCATGGGGTTATACTGTTCCCCATGACATGGTACTTGGCAAGATCATCAAAAATGTCATATGTGACATGCTAGAATTTTCCTGGATTTGTATGAAAATATTTCCTGTAGAAATATTTCAAATCCTTGAAATGGGCAGAAATGGTTTTGGGAGGTTTTGTCCAATATTTTGATCATAACCATGTGTTGAAACTCATATATATGGAAACTATATGTCCATTGAGTCTCCCTAATTTTTCTCAAATATTTTTAAAGCTTTAAAATAATTTTAACCTATTAAAGACCATTTCTGGCCTTAAGAAAAATCCTTTAAATAAAATAGAAAAATAACTTTTAAAATTATAATTTTGTGGTTTCTGGGTATCCTATATCTAATAGGAGTCAAAAATATTTTTGTAAAGATTTTTACTGCCCTTAATTAAGCACTTGCAGTGCAAAACTCAATTCAGGGGTTTTTGGAAAACTAATTTTAGAAAATACTTTTTGGCCAAATTATTTTTGTAAGAAAATACTATATTGTACTATACACATGGCATGATCATTGGGAAAAGGTTTTGGAGCAAGGAGATGAAGCATAGGAGTTGGAGGATTTATTTGATTTTTAGAGCACTGGCAAACAACACACAAAAATCAAATCAAGCAAAATCCAAAACACTCAAAAGTTTTTGTAAAACCACATTTTATCATGATTTATTAGCTTAAGTGTTGTGGCATGAAAATCAGGGTGTGACAGACCTACCCCCCTTACAAGAATCTCGTCCCCGAGATTCCCAGACTAGGCGCGGAAAGGAAATACGGAAACTTGGATCTGGGGTAGTCTTCACGTCCTCATACTGCTTCTGCTTCCAAGTGGTGCTCCATTGAACCTTGAAGTACTTGATGGCGTGGCTTCGTGTTTGTCGTCCTGCTTGATCCAGGTTGCAATTGGGGTTTCTCGTGTTAGGTCAGGTTGGCTGGGGGTCAATGCTTTGGTGGTTGATGCCCTGTAGGGATCGGGCTAGTTAGGAAGTTGGAAACACTTCCGGAGTCGTGTCATGTGGAAACATTACGCACAACGGGTAACTCAGGTGGTAACTCCATCTGGTAACTATCTTCTCTTCGTCTTGTGGCGATCTCGGAGGGGGTTGTTAAATCTTGGAGTGATCTCGAAGAGGGCCGACGAATCTTGGCGTGGGTTTCTTGTCATGAAAATGCTTGGTTCCCTTGAGAGGAGTGGTTTGCAGATATGCCTGGTCTTCGATGCGGAGGTTTATTTCTTGACGATGGTGGTTGGTGTAGTTCTTCCTCCTTGACATGGCGGTCTTCAAATGTTCCTTGACCAGCTGAACGGCTCTTCTTCCGTCTTCGGGTAGGCAAGTATGTCATCAAGGAAAGATGGCAACTAGCTTGTCCGAGTACTCCGTGAAGACTTGCCCACGGGGTACTTAGGGTATAGGTTGGGGTATCGGTGGTGGTCATGGTTGGGTATTGGCCAAGGTTTCCTTGTCCTAGAGCCAAAGCCCATGGTTGTGATTCCTACCATATCGTGGCTAGGTGGGGCTCAAGGGTTTCAAGGCTTGTAGTGTGCGAGTGAACGTTTATCATCTTATCCTTGAGCACAGTTTCTGAGATGCCAATCGTTCTATCTGGTCTTCCAAACAATCACATCTTGTCACCGAAAGAATCATCCCTTATAGGTCAACTCCAATCATCACTCATGTTATTCATATCCTCATGACTCTCGAGAGAGGGTCTAACAAAATCACATATGTCCACAATCCCCAAACTCGTATGTATGGCTACCCCTAAAAATCCATGGGTAGAGCATATAAGCGGCTAAGCTTGAATTTAATCACCACAATCCAAGTTCTTAGTCTATTGATCCAAGGCCCATGATAAAACACCTCTATCCTAAGGAAACACGTCGTAAGCCACTCCAAGATCTTGTTTCCTTCCTATGAATCAACTCCAATAGCCCATTAACTTCCATTAATCGCTACATAATCCACTAATTCTACAAATCCAATGTCTATGATGTTCCACATGATCTCTTAAAGTCTATATAATCCCCAAATGCTTGAAAGGGCTACCTCACTATAGTCAGTCCATCAATTCCCATTATCATGATCAAGTAAACTCCAAGATCAAGCTCATACATATCTCTAGATAAACTCCGACAATTAATCCAATCTCCTAGTTTGTTGTCCTCCAAGAAACATGGTATCATGATCGAGATCATCAGTCTAAATCCAATTTACTCCGAACCATGTGGAATTACTCTGCATCCATACTCCCCTAGGATAACCTATTGAATCCAAATCTCATGCCCAACGAGAAATTCCTACATGTTTCCACCAAGTTATTATCACAATGCCAACTATCTCCTATCAATATCCCCTGGCTAAGTCAAATCCTCATACGTCCAAGAATTCAGCTTGTGATCTTAATTGTTCCACTAAATCCAATTTATCCAGGGGTAATGAAAGCTGAGCTACTCTATAATCATGATCCCACCAAGTTCATCCACCAACATGAAAGCCTCATAATCCACCAAATAGTTCCAGATGATTCCTCCAAGTCATTGATATAAACTCATCAAGTCATTTGTCCTTTACTCCTATATCCTCAAACTGGTCTTCCTTATGGCATTGTCAGTTCTGGTGCTATCTTAGGATGATAATGTGCTCGTTCACTATGCCCACTAGTTCCATAATGAACCCAGTGTTGTGCAAGGTCTACAGAGGCTTAACTGGTTCTCTTGCAATTCTATGGGTTAAGCACACGGTTAAGGACTCGAGTTGGGGTATCTCGTGAAGTCTCAAAGGGTCTAGGAATGGGTTTCTAGTCTGGAGGGTTAACATAACTCTACGGGGTCTCACTTGGTCCAAGAGGCTGCAACAAAAAGTCTTCAGTGCTAGTTGGCTGCCGAGGTGGAATCCTTGGTGTAGCTTGTCTTGCTGGTCTTCAGTTGATGAGAGAGAGATGAGGGGGATAAGTAGCATAAAGGGGGATTGCCTAAAGGGGGTTCTATAGTGCAAGTGCAAACAAACAAGTGCCAAAAAGGGCCAACAAAAGAAAACAAGGAAGGTGATATAGTCGCGTACTTGTTGCCTAGGGCAGAAGGGTGACTGATATCAAAACACAAACAAATAAAAGCAAGCAACACACAATCATGGTTCTATTCGAACCATCATATGGACTCGACTGCGCATAGGGGGTACACGACTCATCCTACCCTAGGGGTTCTCGGATCTAGTAATCGTGCCTTGAGCCTCGTGCAGTCTTCTGAGTTTTCCTCAGGTGTTGCTACCTCTCTTGTAGTTGTTTGCTGAAACGATCCAGGTTAAGCCTGAAGATTCTTCATCAGCTTCTTGCCTGTTGAAGTGATAGGGTGAAGGTGGCTCCTCGTAACTGGCACTGACTTGGTCTTCTGTTGTCTTATTAATCCTGACGATCCCATTTTGTCCTCTAAGGCATCGATGGTACCAGGTAAGTAATCCTTTATGCAATGACATTAACAAGGCATAATAGAGGTCCAATCTGTCGGACTCATTGTTGACAATATCATCACCGAGAGCGAGGGATGAAGAGAACCGTTTTCCTGCTCACTATAGTGAGGCGGACCAAATGGCTAGGTTCTCATCCACCGGTGGTTGCCGATAAAACAATGGTAATGACATGATTGCTCTATTAGCGACGTCTATCATGGTCTTGCATATATTACACCCTGATCATCATAGGACAAGGTTGCAACATCCGGGGGTAATTTCAAAGGTGTCACCATCCTCTAGGTCTTCATGTCCTCATTCTTCAAAGGCCTATCTTCTGTTGGCATCGTCTTGTTGTGGTGTAGCCAATCTTGGGTTCAGGAGAGGTGGGTGAGTGTTTTGGCAAGGTGTACTCCTTGTAGATTACCCACGAGGATTACAAGGAACCCAGTGGTCAGGGGCTTGAGGGTTCTAGCGACCAAAGGTTTTGAAGGGGGAGAGATCAATAAGGAAAGTATACCTTAGTTTTCGAAAAACTGAGAAGGGAAGAGAAGTATAGATAGTTTTGAAAACTAGTAGCAGTTTTGGAAATAGTTTTACCCTAACTAACGACCATGCTAACTAAGGCATCCTACAGTCAGGATGGCTCTGATACCAGCTCTGTGGGGACCCCGACTCATAAGTCGTGATCACCGAATGCACGTGTACAGTGATCCCAGAGATCAATGCTCACTGAAAACACAGAAGCTGAATAACAAGAGTCTTACATCCATACATACCGTATTACACAAGTAGGACCATTATTGTCAAGTCTTGAGTATAACATTGCAGCGGAAATCTTCGTCGATAACTTGGACCCATGCCATCTGCCTTAACCGTACATGCATTCTGACTGGGAAGCGTCCTAGCTCGCATGCTTGACACCGAAGTATCTTCTTCATATCATGATCTTTCATGCCTGGCCAATAAAATAACCAGTGGCAAGCCAATGAGTACTTTGAATGTACTCGCAAGCAACCCAAGGGTGATAACAGAATAATTATGCAAGGCACTACTACTATTTTGGCATTTTTGCGGAAAGTTAGTTTTCCTCATGCAAGTATGATCAACATTTATCAAGGATATGAATGTGTCTGCAACAAGTATCAGGAGGTTACAGACATCAACATCGAGAGAGAGTTATGAACAACTCATGCTCAAGCTCATCGTGACTTCCTCACGAATCACATCAACGGATTCCCCAAACTGTGTTGTTTGTCAAAAACATATGGACGTAGTCTAAGCAGCACCACCCAACTGTCCTTGACCGTGGACACGGCTATTCGAATAGTTTTACACTCTGCAGAGGTTGCACACTTTACCCACTAGATCCGGGGAACTTCCGTGTCATCCACGACCCGCGGTACCTCAAGTACCCGGGGTAAGCACCCGATCACTATCTTTCCCTAGACGACACTAACATGGAGTCCACTCGATTGGTAGTAAACCCCGTGCCCAACATTTCACATCTTAAAATTGTGGAGCCTCGCTCCCATATTCATCACATACCACAAGCACGGGGTACCAACGGTGTGTCTGGTGCCCTGTGAAGACAGTCATGGCCACCCTACCTGGCACGACCCCGTCCCGAGAGAGGGCACCAACCCTCCCCCGTCACTAGTAATGCGGGCTCCAAGCTAGTATCGACCTAAGTAATCAATAATGCCCTTTCCCATATAAGGGTAGAGTGGTTGCGCATGTAAGGTTGGGATAGTCGACAAATCTTAAATCTAATCCGTTTCTGTAAACAACACTTTTATCAAGCCTCGGTACACTACTTCTCCACCAAGTAGTGACCTAATTCATCATCATCTCCCAGGGGCATTAGTGGCACCCACTGGGGTTGTTTGCAAGTATGTCAAACCACACTTAATTCTTTCCATGCATAACCCTGACCCACTTTGCGTAGCAACTACTTTAGCATCCTATGTACTCCCACCGGCATAACCCTCATAAGAAGGTAGGGTCATGCTCAATGCAAGTATCAACGAGAAAAGTAACAGAGGCAATCCACCAAAGTGGTTACCCTTTCATCATGATTCCGATGCCACAATAATAAGTGCTATATGACATGCATAAAAAGGTTTCATAGACATGGTCAAAGGGCTGCTTGCCTGGTTTATCAGAGTCTTGAGATCTTCTGGTCCTTCTCCAAGTATTCCGTCTACCTCGTCAACTAACGTCGGAAACAATCACAATAAGCAACACAACAAGGCAAAAATAAAAGTGCTCTAAAAATGAGAGTTGGACTTTTCTAGGAGGCCTCTGATCATATGAGGTATGACCAAAGTGGTTTCAATGGGATTGGATAAGTGAATATCTCTAAACATTTTGATATGATGGAATCAAGGGGTTTATGGAATTGCAAGAAGTGTACAGAAAAATATTTTTGAAAAATGAGCAAAGGCACCCATTTAACAAAGGATGATTCTAGAAGCTTATAGGAAATTGGTTTCACTGGATTTGGACTTCAAATGAATTTCCTATTAATTTGCAAAGTGGATAAATATGAAGAAATAGCTCAATAATCTATGTGGCACAGAAAATATTAATAAAAATGTTCATAAACTAAGTTATGAACTTAGTAACACCTAGGAATTTGGATCATGGGATTTGGATCAATTTTGAGCCTTCTGTGATTTTCTAAAGTTTAAGACAGAAATGGAAAAATGGGATTTGATAATTATTTGTGAAAGAAATATTTATGTAAAAATGTGCAAATGGCACCACGTGATAGGAAATGAATTTAGAAACTACTAGAAATTTGAATCATCAAATTTGGACTTGAAATGAATTGATTATGGATTTTTGAAGTCTACTAGGAAAAGAAAAAGGGAAAGGGGCTTTACCCTTATCATGCGCGCAAGGCGACAGATAGGCAGCGGGCCGGCCCAGCGGCTCGGCTGCACGTGCGCAGGGGCCATGTCGGAGGCGGGTTTGCTCGAATGCGCCTTCGCGTGTGGGAGACGGCAACGCGGGAACCCGTCTCCACTTAAACGGGCGGGACCCGCCCACCGGGTCGCTGACGAGCGGGTCCCGGGGCTCAGGCCGTCTCCTACCTCCCGCTCGAACAGAGCAGAGGCAGGGGAGGTGAGGCCGAGCGGCGCCGGCGCTCTCCCGGGCGGCACGGTCCACCTCCGGCGGCGCCCGGCACACCGGCAGACTCAGCGCGCCGCGATGCACCCGTCCATGTACGGCACGCCCGCGGGGGAGCCCGGGAGGAGGAGGGCTTCGAGCGCGGCGGATCGGGGCTGACGGCGGCGTTTGGCAAGGCGAGGAAGGCACGAGAGGAGGGGTTGAAGTACGGGGCGAGTCGGCGGTGGTGGTGAGGGGGCGCTAGAGTGGTCTATAGGGGAGGAGGAGGAGCGGTGGGCACAAATTTAGTCGGAGTCCGGCGGCTTGGCTCCGGCCATGGGGAGCGACGGAGGGCTCGGCGAGAGGGTTGGCTGGGTCTGCGTGACGTAGGGGAGGGAGAGAGGGCGAAAGGGCTCCAGAGAGAGGCCTCGGGCGGCCTTAAATAGGAGGGGGCGAGGTGCACAACGGGTCGTGCGACGGCGAGGTCGTAGCCATCGCTGGAGGCCACGGGAGCTCGTGGGCGCGTGTCTGGGGCGTTCCTGGATTCGGTCCAGAGCCAGGGGAGAGAAGAGAGAGCAGGGGGGTCAGGGCATCGCGCGTGTGAGCGTGCTCACTGGTGCGCTCGGGCGGCCATGGTGCGCGTGTGAGCAGGGGCAGGAGGAGGGAGAAGGAGGAGGGGGCCGACCGTCTTGCGTGTCCCGGACGCCGAGGCGGCCTCGGGGGACACAAGGGGGAGGCCCTAGGTGGCCGGAGGCGCTTGGCAGGGGACGGCTACAGTGCGGGAGCGCACTGTAGCGCGCTCCAGAGCACGCCTTTGGCTGCCATGGCATTCTTTATGCAACTAGGGTGCGGCCAAAGGTGTCTGGTGGTTCTAGGGGAATGTAAAGAAGAAGGGATGGACATTGGATGCCCTGGTAGCCACTGGAGTGAGGAGAGAGGTGATAAAGGGAGAGAAATGGGCTTGTCTAGAGAGACAAGGTGAGGGTTTCACCCCCAAATAATTGATCTGAGGACTTGCCATTGTTACTGGAGGTGCAAGGGGACTAGGAGGAGATGTGGTAAAAAGTTGGGCTCAAGGAGATTAGTGGAAGAGGTCAAAATGATGATTTTGGAAAAATGGCAGAAGGTGTTTGTTGATGGTTTGGGCAAGTAAATTAATTCCAATTTCCATGAGAATTAACAGGATGAAATGTCACATAGAAGTATGGTGTTCCACCAAGTTTGAGCTCATTTGGGCAAAGTTGCCAATGCAACTTTTGTGAACCCTAGAAATCAACAGAAATGGTTTTGCCAAGATTTAGTCATGCAAATCTATTCTCCTTGATGCACCACTTGGTGTAGTGTCATCATTTGAGGAGTTGAACATGTTCACAAAAGTTGGGGTCAAGGAGAAAAAGTTGGCAGTACAAACTTGTTCAAATTTGATTCTGGTCAGAGAGGGTTTTGGGGCACTTTGATCAAGATAAAATTCTCTCCAACTTGTGCCATTTTGTCTAGATGCAGTATTACACCATTTGAGAATGTGCACCAAGTTTGAGGGCAATTGGACATGTCTGACAGTGCAAAGCTGTTCAAACTTGAAAAAGGACAGAAGTGGTTTTGAGAGGGTTTCATGAGGTTATACTGTTCCCCGTGACATGGTACTTGGCAAGATCATCAAAAATGTCATATGTGACATGCTAGAATTTTCCTGGATTTTTATGAAAATATTTCCTGTAGAAATATTTCAAATCCTTGAAATGGGCAGAAATGGTTTTGGGAGGTTTTGTCCAATATTTTGATCATAACCATGTGTTGAAACTCATATATATGGAAACTATATGTCCATTTAGTCTCCCTAATTTTTCTCAAATATTTTTAAAGCTTTAAAATAATTTTAACCTATTAAAGACCATTTCTGGCCTTAAGAAAAAGCCTTTAAATAAAATAGAAAAATAACTTTTAAAATTATAATTTTGTGGTTTCTGGGTATCCTATATCTAGTAGGAGTCAAAAATATTTTTGTAAAGATTTTTACTGCCCTTAATTAAGTACTTGCAGTGCAAAACTCAATTCAGGGGTTTTTGGAAAACTAATTTTAGAAAAATACTTTTTGGCCAAATTATTTTTGTAAGAAAATACTATATTGTACTATACACATGGCATGATCATTGGGAAAAGGTTTTGGAGCAAGGAGATGAAGCATAGGAGTTGGAGGATTTATTTGATTTTTAGAGCACTGGCAAACAACACACAAAAATCAAATCAAGCAAAATCCAAAACACTCAAAAGTTTTTGTAAAACCACATTTTATCATGATTTATTAGCTTAAGTGTTGTGGCATGAAAATCAGGGTGTGAAAACGTCTTCATACGTCGTGTTGAAGAGCCTGTTGAGGGTTCGGTGCTGCGCCGGGTCGAACTCCCACAAATTAAAATCCCGTTGTTGACACGGGAGGATCAGACGAACGAGCATGACCTGGACTACATTGACAAGCCAGATTGGCTTGTTTACCAGGGACTGGATGCATGTGTTCAGTCCGGTCACCTCTTCCTCGTTGCCCCACGACAGGCCAGTCTCTTTCCAGGACGTAAGCCGCGTGGGGGGTCCGGATCGAAACTCGGGGGCTGCGACCCATTCCGGATCGCGTGGCTCGGTGATGTAAAACCACCCGGCTTGCCACCCCTTTAGGGTGTCCACGAAGGAGCCCTCGAACCAGAGGACGTTGGCCATCTTGCCCGCCATGGCACCTCCGCACTCCGCCTGGGTGCCGCGCACCACCTTGTGCTTGACGTTGAAGGTCTTGAGCCAGAGGCTGAAATGGGGGCTGACGCGGAGGAAAGCCTCACACACGACGATAAACGCCGAGATGTTGAGGATGAAGTTCGGGGCCAGATCGTGGAAATCCAGGCCGTAGTAGAACATGAGTCCCCGGATAAATGGGTGGCGTGGAAAACCCAGTCCGCGGAAGAAGTGGGGAAGGAAGACTACCCTCTCATGGGGCCTTGGGGTGGGGAGAAGCTGCCCCTTCTCAGGAAGCCGGTGCGGGATGTCCTTGGACAGGTATCCAGCCTTCCTTAGCTTTTTCACTTGGACCTCCGTGACGGAGGAGACCATCCACTTGCCCCCCGCTCCGGACATCGCTGGAGAAGGTTGAGGTGGGAAGTGCGAGCTTGGGCGCTGGAGCTCAAGTGTGCAAGAGATGGATTGGCAAAGGAGGAAGAGGGCGTAGGTAAAAAGGTGGATCCTTATCCCCTTATATGGGCGGATGCGGTTATGCGTCCCCACCTGCCTAATAAAACTCGGTTGCCTCCCAAGCGCCGTGGTAAATGGCGCGGTTGGGTTACCCACGTCCGTATTGATGAGAATCCCGTAAAAAGGGCACACGATCTCTGCTTTGACAAGACATGCCAAGGAAACCGCCTCGCAAAATGTGGTGAGGTGGAAAAGTAAAAACGATTTGTGTAAAGAACTTGGCCGTAGTGTGATGACGCACTGCGGAATACGTCAGTAGATTTGATTTGTGTTAATATTATTCTCTCTATGGCAATATGTGGAAACTTATTTTGCAGAGCCGGACACTATTCTTGGTGTTTACAATCTTCTATGAAGGACTTGGAGGAGGAACCCGCCTTGCAATGCCGAAGACAATCTGCGCACCGGACTCGTCGTCATTGAAGCCTGGTTCAGGGGCTACTGAGGGAGTCTTGGATTAGGGGGTGTTCGGGTAGCCAGACTATACCTTCGCCGGACTCCTGGACTATGAAGATACAAGATTGAAGACTTCATCCCGTGTCCGGATGGGACTATCCTTGGCGTGGAAGGCAAGCTTGGCGATGCGAATATTCAAGATCTCCTACCATTGTAACCGACTCTGTGTAACCCTAACCCTATCCGGTGTCTATATAAACCAGAGGGTTGTAGTCCGTAGGACAATCATCTTCGTACACAATCATACCATAGGCTAGCTTCTAGGGTTTAGCCTCCTTGATCTCGTGGTAGATCTACTCTTGTACTACCCATATCATCAATATTAATCAAGCAGGAGTAGGGTATTACCTCCATCGAGAGGGCCCGAACCTGGGTAAAAACATCGTGTCCCTTGTCTCCTGTTACCATCCGGCCTTAACGCACAGTTCGGGACCCCCTACCCGAGATCCGCCGGTTTTGACACCGACACTCATCTCGGTTGGACCGAAGCGTTACAAAAGGGAAACATAGAGATTACAACCCCATCTCGGTGGGACCGAGATCCCTATCGGTGAGACCGAATTGATTAGGGTTCCTGGCAGTGGCAGTGACAACTGAACTCGGTGGCTCCGGATATGAAATTTCGGTGGGACCGAGTTGGACTTTTTGGTTTAGGACATATGTGGATATGAGAAAGTAGTGGAGGGTTTTGGAGCATATCACTAAGCATTTTGAGCAAGATCCTCATTAAGCAACACCTCATCCCTTCTTAACAGTATTGGCCTTTCCTATAGACTCAATGTGATCTTGGATCGCTAAAATAGAAAATGTAGAGTCTTGTCCTTTGAGCTTGAGCTAATCCTTTGTCCTTAGCATTTTGAAGGGTCCACTTTCTAATCCATGCCATGCCGATCATTAAGCTTTCCTGAAATGTTTATCTTGGAATAGCATTAGCTCAATGAGCTATATGTTGTTAGGAATTACCAAAACCACCCAGGGATAGTTGCACTTTCATATTTTCTGTCTTTTTCTAAATTATCCTTGCAATAAAAAATACCCCAAAAATAAAAGTTCTCCAAATGTCCCGAAAATGAAATATGTTTTTTTGTAGAATATTTAAAAATATCTGGCACTGAGAACACACCAGAGGGGGCAACCACCTGGCCACGAGGGTGCAGGGCGCGCCCAGGGGGCGCGCCCCCTGCCTCGTGGGCCGCACGTGGCCCCCCTCCACTTATTCCTGCACCCACACACTTCGTGTTCCTCCAGAAAAAATCAGCACACAGCTCAAACTCGTGTTGTAGCTCGTTTTGCGGCGATTTTCGATCTCCTTGCTCAAAGCTCCACTCACAAAACTGCTTTGGGGGATTGTTCTTCGGTATGTGACTCCTCCAATGGTCCAATTAGTTTCTGTTCTAGTGCTTTATTTATTGCAAATTTTTGCTTCTTAGGTGACCCTGTTCTTGAGCTTGCATGTCAAATTTATTTGGTCCCAAGTAGTTCTAATGCATGATATAGTCTCTACGCACTTGTGGGAGTAGTTGCTATCAATCTTGTTGAGTTTGGTTCACTTTTATTTCTGAGTGACTAAAAATTTCAGAAATTTTTTAGAGGAAGAAATATGTTTAGGAAAATGTACCAAGGTGGTTCCTCAAAGAAGCAAGGACCCAGGCTCGCGATCTGTGAGCCGGACTATGAACTACCAAGAGAAGCCGTGAGCCGGACTATGAACTACCAAGAGAAGCTCAAGTGCGGCTTTGTGAATGGCCGTCAGAAGATTTTATGGCCCAAGCAGGAATTAAGGAGGAATTTGACGTGTATGTGCGTAATGCTAAACTTGAGGGCTTCGTCTCAAATAAGTGCCCCCAATATTACTACCTAACTGATTCCTTTGTGAGAAGGTTTAAATTTACATCATCACACAATTCGCACACTGTCCTATTTGATCTTTATGATAAATCTTATACCGTGGACTTAGAAGATTTTAATACTGCTTGTAAACTCCCGCAGTGGGGTTATGCTAGTGAGCCTCGCAAATCTGAATATAAAGACTTTCTTGCTGGTATAACTGTGGGGGAATCTAGAGAAATCACGGAAGCTACCATAGGGAGCATCCATTTTCCTGCCATACATTATTTTGCTCTCTTTATAGGTAGATATATTAACGGTAAAGATGAAGCCTGTCACATATGCGTTCCAGTTCTTAGTGTCCTCAAGAGTGCTATATTAGGAGATAAACAATATAACTTGGGGGCCATTGTTGCATGTAGGTTGCATCATAACAGTATAAGTGGAGATTTGTTTGGCGGAATTTACGCAACGCGTTTAGCTAATTATCTTGAGGTACCCATACATGAAAATGATATGGAGTTGCCTCCTGCTTATTTAGATTTTCATGCATGGTTCGCCATCAGTTTGTCGAGAGGAATGAACAGTCTCTCCAGTACCTACTAATCTTTGACAGACGTCGCGCTGTCCATATTTGTAAGTGCATCTAGTGCCCCTTAGTGATTTTGGTGTATTGAAGACTTATAGGTTAAGGGTCTAATGCGTTTATGAGTATACACGGGTCTATAAGTCTATGAGGAGTTTGATATTTACAAAGAAAGTGACCCCTAAAAATGAAGTTCTTCGACTGAAGACTTTGGTATTCCGAAGACTTTCTGAAGACTTTGAAAGTGAAGAAATTGGTGTGACCTTGAAGACTTGGTATTCATTCGAGGAACATGAAGCGTGAAGACTTTTGTTTTCATAGTTTCATTTTCTCTTTCTTGAGTCATAGGAAACACCGTACTGTTAAAGGGGGTCGAGGAAATACTAAGGAAAAATTTCCATGTGATGCTCAACTCAAAATCCTACACCTACCAATCCCTTCGAGTGAAGCCATTGGAAATCTCATACAGCTCAGTCAAATTTCTTCAGTGACAGAGAAGCAGTTCTTCTGGTCACTGAGGATTTTGTTTTGACTGAGGAGTTAGGAATTCGCCAGTGTGGATTAGCTACGCAGTTTGGAACATGATAGCCCTGAGGAATTTGAACCTCAAATTTCCGACCGTTGCTGTGCTACGTGCCAGTTGTCCCAAAATATCTTATCCACCTAACGGTCATATCATTGAAGGGCATTTATGTATTATCATGTCGGGCTGCTCCCTAGGCTATAAATAGCCGCCCCCTACAACCACTAGCTGGTTGGCTGCTCTGAGAGAAACTGACACTTGTTAATTGAGAGCATCCCATCCTCCGAGGACTTTGAGTGAAAATCATCGAGTGAGGAAAACCCAAACCCAAACACCTACAAACCCAAAGTGATTGAGCATCACTGAAGATACTGATCATGCGTGGATTCGACGCTTGTTACCTTTGAAGACTGTGCTTCTTCCAGACGGTTAGGCGTCATGGTCTAGAGCATCCAAGAGGAATTGTGGATCGCCGAGTGACCGAGTTTGTGAAGGTTCGGAAGTCACCTAAAGACTTACCACGAGTGATTGGACGACGTCTGTGTGACCTTAGTTCAAGGAGAATACGGTGAGGACTGTGTGTCCTCAGGTTTAAATACCTAGCCGCTCCAACCAGATGTACAACTGAGACAGCAGTTGGAACTGGTCTACCAAATCATTGTCTTCACCAAGCCAACTGGTTCTATTTCCTCAACTCTTTCATTTCCTCAGTATTGTGTTGTGTGCTTGTCATATCTGTGTTTGAAGACTTTGACTGAAGACTTTCTCTATTTCCTCAGTTCAATTTTTTCAATCTGTTTGTCTTCATCCTGTGCTATCCTATGTTTACGCTTTCTGTACTCTGTGCTTGTCTTCATTTCATCATGATGACTATGCTTGTCTTCTGTTGTGTTTACTTCTGAGTACTTATTCTGCTGCAAGTAGTTCTTCGCTAAGGAATTTCCTCATCGGCAAATTCCTCAGTGAAGAATTCATAAAAATCGCCTATTCACCCCCCTCTGGTCGATATAACGCACTTTCGATTGGTATCAGAGCAAGGTACTCCCTTGTTCTGTGTGATTTTGGTTTAACCGCCTGGAGTTTTAGTTATGTCGACCGCAAGTATGATCAAGGTCTCTGCTGGGTGTCCTACCTTCGATGGGACGAACTACCCCTACTGGAAGAATAAGATGCGCGTGCATCTTGAGGCAATTGATAATGATCTCTGGTATGTTGTGGAAAATGGTGTTCCCTCTGTCTCACCCTTACTGAATGCTACCGATGTGAAGAGATTCGAGCAACTCGATTCTCAAGCGAAGAATATCATATGTGGCCATCTGAGCAAAGGACAGTATGGAAGAGTGAGTGCTTTGGAAACTGCTAAGCTTATCTGGGATAGGCTGTCCAAAGTGAATGAAGGAGTCTCAACTCAGCGTGACTCTCGAGTTGATGTTCTTCACAATCTCTTCAACCGCTTCAAAAGACTCGACAATGAAAATGTTCAACAAACCTTCGATCGCCTCACTGACATCTCAAATGAGCTTCAAGCGCTTGGTGCCACTGACATCACTGATCATGAGGTGGTGAAGAAACTGTTGAGATCGCTTGATTCCTCATTTGATACTCTGGCATTGATGATACAAGAGCGTGCTGATTACAAGTCACTTGACCCCGCTGATATCCTCGAGAGGCTAAATACTCATGAGTTCCAGCTTGCTGAAAAGAGAGATCTCTATGGTTCGAGCTATGGCAGATCACGTGCATTGAAGGGTAAGGTGATATCTGAGTCCAAAGATGAAGACTCTGGTAGCAGCCTTGGTGACCCCAAAGAACTGAGTCATGAGCTAGCATTGCTCGTGAAGAAATTCCAGAAGTTCTCAAGACATGGTCGCTTTGGAAGACCCTCAAGGAGCAATGATTCCTCATCCAGTGACTACAAGAAGAGGCTTTGTAGCAAGTGCAAGAAACCTGGACACTACATTCAAGATTGTCCTTAGTGAGAAAAGGAATCAAAGAAGAAGAAATACAAGGATTACAGTTCTGATGATGCGAAGAAAAAGAAGAAATCCTCAAAATCTTCATCACCAAAATCCTCAAAGTCTTCATCTCACAAGAAGAGCAGCTCCAAGAAGGCTCGGGCATTCATTGGCAAGGAAATGGACTCGAAAGCTGAATGTGAGGAACAAGAGGAAGAGGAGGCATCAGAGGAGTCCGAGTCTGGTGTGGCGAGCCTAGCCCTCGCTACTGTATTCGTCAGCAAGTCTGTGTTGAGGAAATGGAACCAGTTGGCTTGGTGAAGACAATGATTTGGTAGACCAGTTCCAACTGTTGTCTCAGTTGTACATCTGGTTGGAGCGGCTAGGTATTTAAACCTGAGGACACACAGTCCTCACCGTATTCTCCTTGAGCTAAGGACACACAGTCCTCGCCCAATCACTCGTCATAAGTCTTCAGGTGACTTCCGAACCTTCACAAACTCGGTCACTCGGCGATCCACAATTCCTCTTGGATGCTCTAGACCATGACGCCTAACCGTCTGGAAGAAGCACAGTCTTCAAAGGTAACAAGCGTCGGATCCACGCAGGATCAATCTCTTCAATGATGCTCAATCACTTTGGGTTGGTAGGTGTTTGGGTTTGGGTTTTGGATTTTCCTCACTTGATGATTTTCGCTCAAAGTCCTCGGAGGATGGGATGCTCTCAATTGACAAGTGTCAGTTTCTAGTGGAGCAGCCAACCAGCTAGTGGTTGTAGGGGGCGGCTATTTATAGCCTAGGGAGCAGCCCGACATTATAAGACATAAATGCCCTTCAATGATATGACCGTTGGATGGATAAGATATTTTGGGATAGCTGGCGCGTAGCACAGCAACGGTCGGAAATTTAAGGTACAAATTCCTCAGGGCTATCATGTTCCTCACAGTGTAGGCAATTCGCACTGGCGAATTCTTAGCTCCTCAGTCAAAACAAAGTCCTCAGTGAACAGAAGAACTGCGTCTCTGTCACTGAAGAAATTGACTTAACTGTATGAGATTTCCGATGACTTCACTCGAAGGGATTGGTAGGTGTAGGATTTTGAGTTGAGCATCACATGGAAATTTTTCCTTAGTATTTCCTCGACCCTCTTTAACAGTACGGTGTTTCCTATGACTCAAGAAACAGAAAATGAAACTACGAAAACAAAAGTCTTCACGCTTCATGTTCCTCGAATGAATACCAAGTCTTCAAGGTCACACCAATTTCTTCACTTTCCAAGTCTTCAGGAAGTCTTCAGAATATCAGTCTTCAGTCGAAGAACTTCATTTTAGGGGTCGACTTTCTCTGTAAATATCAAACTCCTCATAGACTTATAGACCTGTGTACACTCATAAACACACTAGATCCTTAACCTATAAGTCTTCAATACACCAAAATCACTAAGGGGCACTAGATGCACTTACACTCTTATGCAGGGTCAGGTCTCCAGACGTGCTTTAACGTCTGAAGAATTTGCCGGGGACCTGACAAAGTGCCTGAAAGGACGTAGGCTAATCATGAAGAAATGAATTTTCACTTCTCACGTCCTCCTACTGCTTTATTTGTCTTACTGCTTGATGAAATTCATCTGATGAAATTGATATCATATTCTTCACTGATGAAGTATATGAGTTCGTAAGCTGCACTAATTCATCTGCAGGATGATCAACCCGAAGCTACTGAGTGGGTCCTCGATAGTGGATGTAAAAATCACATGACTGGTGACAAGAACCTATTGATGGATGCTCCCTTATCACCATCGCATCTAAAGCATATCATCTTTGCTGACAAAGGCAAAAGTCAGGTATTGGGTCTAGGCAAGGTTGCTATCACAAAGGATCGACACATGGACTAAGTCATGCTTGTTGAGTCCTTAGGATACAACCTTATGTCTGTCTCAATGCTTTGTGATCTTGATATGGTTGTTGTCTTTGGCAAGTATCGTTGTGTTGTGATTATGGAAGCTGACAATTCCAAAGTCTTCGAAGGCTTTAGGAGTGGAGACTTGTATATTGTTGATTTCTCTACAGGTTCACAACCAGCCGTGTGCCTACTTGCAAAAGCTTCAGAAGGTTGGCTATGGCATCAACGACTTGGTTATGCAGGCATGAGGAATTTGCACACGCTTGCGAAGAAGAAGCATGTCATTGGCATTGAGAATGTCAAATTCCTCAAGGATCACTTATGCGGAGCCTGTGAAGCTGGAAAGATGACCAAGGCCAAGCATTCAGCGAAGATGTGCATAGTGAGGAATTTGCTTTTGAAGCAATGCACACTTGAAGAGTTGAATCATGGAGATCTCCCCCTATATCTTGTAATTCATACACGCATTTGATATATAATATGAAGAATTTGAAATGCATGATGAAAATGGTGACTGACAAATTTCAGCATGCATGCGATAATATTAACGAGGAATAAGCATGCAGAATAACGTAGCAGAAGTATCAGACCACCATCGAGTTTAAGTTTACAACTCGATCCAATAAAAGTTTCGGAAGAACGAGAGTTGTAACTTATAAAAAAACGCCCATATAATAGACCCACTTGAAGACTAACTCAAATTTCTCCCCCTTTGTCATTGAATGACCAAAAGGATCGAAACTGAGGACTAACGCCCTTGAAGATAATCAAGTTGATGAAGGAGCGCCAGCGATGTCGGGGTCGGTTGTTGAAGTAGGGCCTGCCGCTGTGTTGTCCAAGTCTTCATTTTCATCAGTGTCACGCGATGAAGAATATGAGCTGGACACCAAAGAAGGAACCTTGACCTTCTTGTATTTCTTTGGAGGAGGTGCAGACCAGTCAAAGTCTTCCTTGAGACCCATTTTCTTCAGATCTTCAGCGCTGTAGACATGAGAGAGAACAACCCAGGTACGGTTGAAGGTTTCATGGAGGTAGTAGTGGTTTTTCTTCACTGCATTTTGTGTTGAATCATGTTGTGAAGAATTGAACTAAACTGACGCTTGACCCATTTGTGATTGCGATCAACCTTCTGATGAAGACTGAGGAGTAACTCACCATCAGTCATCACCCTGGGTGCTGTGGCTTGAGGATTTTGCTTGGCATTGTTGGCGGCAGAGTCATGTGTGGTAGAGTCATCATTGGTGGAGTAGGATGTAGCCTTGCGAAACTGACCATCAAATGGACGAATGCCTTCATCTATCACAGCAGTTGCCTTGCCTTTTTCATCAGCTGAGGAAAATGTCCTTTTGAGGACTTCAATTGGAGGCAAGTAGCTACAGTGGTTCAGAGTGTCAGCTTTGTAGTTGAGTTAATACCTTGTCCTGATGAATCTCATAACCCATGGAGCATAAGGCTTCAGCTCAAATGGTGACATTGCAATATTGGCCAGAGTCCTCAGGAAGAAATCATGGAAGTTAACGGGAACGCCATGAATGATGTTGAAAAGCATATTCTTCATGATGCCAATGACTTCTTCATCATTTGAGTCATGGACTTTGATAGGACTCATTGTCTTCGACAGAATGCGATAGATAGTCTGAGGCACATACAGTAATTCCTTGACGAGGAAATTGGTTCGTAGTGCCTGCCCTGGCTTCAAAGGCTTCATCAAAACTTGCATGTAGTGATTTGAAAGCTCAGGTTCACTATAGACACAACGTGCATCTTCAAGGGGAGCACTGAGTGGTAGGGCATGAAGCAATTCAGACGCTGGTGCCTTGTAATGAGTGTTTTCTGTCATCCAGTCCAACACCCATTGTCGGTGTCAAAACCGGCGGATCTCGGGTAGGGGGTCCCGAACTGTGCGTCTAGGCGGATGGTAACAGGAGACAAGGGACACAATGTTTTACCCAGGTTCGGGCCCTCTTGATGGAGGTAAAACCCTACGTCCTGCTTGATTAATATTGATGATATGGGTAGTACAAGAGTAGATCTACCACGAGATCAAGGAGGCTAAACGCTAGAAGCTAGCCTATCGTATGATTGTTGTATGATGAAGTTGTCCTACGGACTAAAACCCTCCGGTTTATATAGACACCGGAGAGGGTTAGGGTTACACAAAGTCGGTTACAATGGTAGGAGATCTTGAGTATCCGCATCGCCAAGCTTGCCTTCCACGCCAAGGAAAGTCCCATCCGGACACGAGACGAAGTCTTCAATCTTGTATCTTCATAGTCCTGGAGTCCGGCTGAAGGTATAGTCCGGCTACCCGAACACCACCTAATCCAGGACTCCCTCAGTAGCCGCTGAACCAGGCTTCAATGACGACGAGTCCGGCGCGCAGATTGTCTTCGGCATTGCAAGGCGGGTTCCTCCTCCAAATTCTTCATAAAAGTTTGTAAACACCAAGAGTAGTGTCCGGCTCTGCAAAATAAGTTTCCACGTATTGCCATAGAGAGAATAATATTAACACAAATCTAATCTGCTGACGTATTCTGCAGGGTGACATCACACCACGGCCAAGCCTTTATTCGAATCGTTTTCACTTCCCCACCTCAGCGCATTTTGCGAGGCGGTTTCCTTGGCACGTCTTGTCAAAGCAGAGACCGTGTCCCCTTTATTTACGGGATTCTCATCAATACGGACGTGGGTAACCCAACCGTGCCCGTTAGCAAGTTTTCTCGATTAAAGGCGAGTCCCAAACGGTTACGGGGAGGGCTCTTGGTATTCAACCTCTTATAAAGATACCAAGGCTTTACTCCTTTTTTCCAATCTCAAACGAGTTCGCCCGTCGCCTCGAGTTCCAACACCCTAGGCTCCAGATTCCAGGCGCTTCGGACCTTCGACAATGTCCGGTTCCGACCTTCAAGGCCGATGGATGGCGGAGGAGGACGTGCTAAAGTTGAGAGAGGCCAAGTTTTTGACCAGAGAAATTTCGCATAGGTTGCCTGCTCAAGGGCAGGCTATTCCCAGTCCCCAGCCCGGTGAGAGCGTGGTGTCCATGTCTCACTTCCTTCGGGGGTTAGGCTTCCCAATGGATCCCTTCGTGAGGGGGCTGATGTTCTATTATGGGCTGGAATTTCATGACTTAGCTCCGGAGTCCATCCTCCACATTTCCTCATTCATCGTTGTGTGCGAAGCGTTCCTCCGTGTTACTCCTCACTTCGGATTATGGCTCAAGACTTTTGAAGTGGAGCCGAAGATGATCGAGGGACGGCACGCAGAGTGCGGGGGCGCTGTCATAAGTAAGAATGCTGATGCTCCATGGCCCGAGGGTTCTTTTCAAGAGGAGCTCGGCTTGTGGCAACGAGAGTGGTTCTATATCACCGCTCCCAGGGGCACCAAGTGGGTGGCGCCTCCTGCCTTTCGCTCGGGTCCTCCACCACGGCTAGCGTCATGGGTCAACAAAGGATTAGATTGGGGGTTATCCAAAGACGTGCCCTTGTTGCAGGGCCGCATTAGGGATCTCCTAGAAAGAGACCTCAGCCTGGTCAAGGTGATGCAGGTCATGCTAATTCGCCGAACACTGCCCGGCAAACGTCGCTCCCTTCGACTATGGGAGTTTAATCCAGCATTTTATGGGCGCAACGCCCGTGGAGATGTATAAACTGTTCTTCGGATCACAAGCAATGTGTCCGGATTTGACCAAGGACGCAGGTCTAAGCTGCAATCGCCCGGATACTCAAGTAAGTAACCTTGTGCCCGGACTCGCTATCCGTATAATTGTCATAAACTCGCCCTTAAAAGAGCTGTTCTTTTAAACAGGAGTGGATAGCGAAGGCAAAGCTGATCAGGTGTCCGGCTCCCCTTCCTGAGACCAGGCCGGATCCCGTGCTAGTCAGGATGTTGAAGATCGTTCCTTTGGAGGGAAGTGAGGGAGAGGACAAGGAAACTATGGCCTCCTCGAAGGAGGTTGTTCCGAAGGGAGGAACCAACAGTTCCTCTCCTAAGGGGAAGAAGAGGGCTGCCTCTGACAACCCGGAGACCATGGCCTCAAAGCGGGGGAAAAAGTCCTCGTTAGAGGGTCCGACGCCGGGGAGTTCCTCGGCTGAACTACGCCCTCAAAGGGATCAGCCCTCCAGCGAGCCGTAAGTAGAGAAAGATTTTCCTTTAGAGGGATGAGAGAAATCCTTGCTTTATATCTGAGAAGATTAACCGAAATTTTACCTTGTAGCTCAGACCTCAGCCCTTCTCAGCAGAGCTCGTCTTCGGGGGATCTTCTTTCGGAGATGATGGAGAGTGGAACGCCTCCCCCTGCTGTACCGCCTAGCGAGGCGGGCGACCCTGAGGTGTCGTCGCGGAGGGTTTCTCCGAATCCGGCAGGGGTGGAAGGTAGCCATATGGCCCCCCAAGGTTCTCCGCATCCGGCCTTTGATGGAGGTTATAGGACGAGTCTGGCACCGTCCGATGTGCGGTCGGAGGAGCTGATGATTCTGCTGGGGCGAGCCTCTATCTCAGAGGAGCACCGTGCATTGATGGGTACGGTGATTGGAAGGATTTCGTCCGCGGAAAGCGGATTGCATGAGGCCGTCAGAAGTTTGCTGACGGGTTTTGAGGTACGTTTGATAGTGTACTCCTTTGTCAGTTGCGCATAAATAAGATGCGCCCTGTGTAGATAGTAGCCACTGAGACTCTATGCGCTGTCAAAATTGACGGCGTGCAGAGGATCATAATCCCAGGTCTAAAATGTCGCCTTTGTATACAGGTGGCGAAGTGTCCGGAATCGAGACGAACTGATGATTTTGCCGAACTAAAGCGGCAACTTGACGTGGCAGATGCCGACATCGCGCTCGTCAACAAGCGGCTTGATGAGGCTCAAGGTATGTAGTTCCTCGGGCGGCATCTGGTAAGAGGAGCTTTATGCCAGCATCTTACAATGTGTGTTCTTGACGCAGATGGTGCGGCCGCCGTGGAGAGTCTTCGGGCGGAAATTGCCCGAGCTAAGGAACAAGCCAGGAAAAGTGATGTGGCTGCCGAGAAGGCCCTTGAAGAGCTGAGAGCCGAACAGGCTGCTCACTCCCGAAGCAAGAAAGAGATGGCCGAGATGGCCGTGAAGTTAAATAGCGCTGCTGACCGTTGCGCGCTTCTTGAGAAAGAAGACCGGGCGAGACAGACGGACTTAGAGAAGGCCGTTGCTGATGCCAAGGACGCTCGCTCTACGATGAGAGCTGCGAAGGAGGAGCTGCGTCAGGCCGGATAGATTGCGGCTGTAAAGCCCTTTATGCCATGGAGGAAGTTTTGCAATCCAATGTTTGCTCCGTTGGACCGGATGTGGAGTGTGGAGGACACCTATCTGGATTTGGCAGTGAGTGCTGCTGATGCGACCGAACACTTTCGAGATCAAGAAGATCGCGAAGTGGAAAAGCTTTTCTGGTCGCAGTTCCACAATCTAGAGCATCCACTGGTAGTGGACGATCATCTGGCTCAATGGGCCGACCTGAATAGATTTTCCGGACTCGCCATGAAGTACGCCATGGGTCATCTGTGGCCGGGGAGATCGGAGCCGAAGAGTTATTTCAGCTTGGTGCAGCAATTCCTTGACGCGGTGCCACGTATTAATGCGATGAAGAGGTTAGCATGCATAGAGGGCGCACGGATGGCTCTTGCCCGTGTCAAGACATATTGGGTAGAGATGGAGACCACCGTTGTTGCATCCCGAGATTCGGACAAAAGCCGAGTACCCTCCGAGCACTATTTCAGGAAGTCCTTGAAGGTGCTCGTGTAATAGAGACGCAGTGCTCAAAGGATGCTATGTTCTGATAGCATATGTAATTATAAAGCAATATTTTGATGAATTGTAGTAGCCTTTTATACTTGTGCCTTCAAGTATTTGGAACACCTCTTGTGCGGCCGTTTTAAGATATATATACAAAATCTGAAAGATGGCAGTCGTTGGCTTCAGCCCCCACGCACATAGTGCGGGGGTGCTCGCAGAAGGCGCATTTTCACACTTAATCCAATGTCTTGGTCCTACAAAGGAGGTGATAGCATAGCGAGCTAGGCAACCGGACTATAATGCTTTAACACTTTCACTTAGCCACAGGAGCTTGACAGTGGGACTATTTAGGTAGCCCCTGGTGGCGACTGCGCTCACCCGAATTCGGGGCGCGTATGTGCCTGGCCGGGAAACGACCCTTCGTTAATGTGGAGGAATCCTATAGATTCCGGAGAGTCATCGAGTGGTTGACCAGTCTCACGCCATATCATGACAGTCCGTTTTCAGCTTTCTCTACTAAGGTGCTCGCCTGGCCGAACCAGGGCACAATCGCAGTAGTTCTCCTCGTGTCGCCTTAGCCGATAGAGCGGAACGTAAGGAGGCCGAACACAGGAGCCGGGCAACCCAACATTTGACCAAAATCTTGACTCGGAGCTGATGCATATAAGGCCAAACTCGCGACGCCAAACACTCCCTAAGGTATTCGGTCTTTATGAGAGCGGGCGAGGTAACGCTCTGAGGTTAAGCCCCTAGTTTCCAGGTACGTGCAGGAATTCTGACGTGGCCACATGCCAAGAAGCCAGCCTCCTCCTTAGTTATAAAACTAGGGGATGTGTATCAACAAGAGACAGTAAAAAAGGTTTACGCGGGGTCTTAATCTGAAAAGAATCCTTGGAATGGGTCCCTACTGCACGGCTGCGCCTGTGTCTCCGTTGTGCCATATCCTGGACGGGCACAGCACGACGTTCATCTGTAAAAGAGAGGAACTAAGTTGAAAAAGGGTCATGCCAAACAAAACTTATATTAAAATAAACGAAGTATAAAGTAAAATATGTAAAATTGAGCTTTATTGTCTCTTATTTTATATGTGCGGAGCCCCTAGTACAGGGGTATATGGCCACTAAGCCTTTATCAACGATACTTTTGTGCCGGACTCGTCCATCCGTGTCCGTGGTCTTAATGACCTATTCGGATGTTCTGGCTGGTGAAGCCATTGTATTGTGGGGCTGTTAAAGCGGCCGCACAATCCTCCGCTCGGGGGAGGCGCACTCAATGCTTCCCCTTCAAGGAGATGATACCTCGTGGACCGGGCATCTTAAGTGTAAGAGATGCATAATGCGGTATTGCGCAAAAGCGGGCGAAAGCTTCACGTCCCAGCAGAGCTTGATAGCGACTTGAGAATGGGATGATGTGGAAAGTCAGCTTTTCGTGGCGGAAGTTATCGGTAGAGCCGAATATAACTTCGAGCCGGAGAAAACGCATGCAATGGGTGTCCGGACCAGGCGTCACCCCTTGAAAGGAGGTTTTGCTGTGGCGAATTCTTGTTGGGTCTATCCCCATGTGAAGGATTGTGTCCTGATATATCAGGTTTAGTCCACTGCCACCGTCCATAAGGACATTTGAAAACTGGAGTCCGCCAATTATTGGATCGAGTATGTGGGGACCCCGACTCATAAGTCGTGATCACCAAATGCACGTGTACAGTGATCCCAGAGATCAATGCTCACTGAACACACAGAAGCTGAATAACAAGAGTCTTATATCCATACATACCGTATTACACAAGTAGGACCATTATGGTCAAGTCTTGAGTATAACATTGCAGCGGAAATCTTCGTCGATAACTTGGACCCATGCCATCTGCCTTAACCCTACAGGCATTCTGACTGGGAAAGCGGCCTAGCTCGCACGATCGCAACCAAAGCATTCTTCTTCATATCCTGTTCTTTCATGCCTGGCCAATAAAATAACCAGTGGCAAGCCAATGAGTACTTTGAATGTACTCGCAAGCAACCCATGTTTTGGTTCAAGGAACAACAATGCATGATATAGGTAAATTTTTGCGGAAAGCTAGTTTTGAGTGCAATGGCATGTTCAACAACTTGTAAGACATGCATCAGGAGAGTTCAAGTAACCATGAAGACAGGTTACAGATATCAACATAAATAGAGTGGGCACCAACCCAACTCAATCATGTCAAGTCCTTGACTTGACCCAAGTAGTTCTTCCCACACACACACTGGTTGAAAACAAGTGGACGTAGCCCAAGAGCGGTTACCCAACTGTCCTTGACCGTGGACACGGCTATTCGAATAGTTTTACACTCTGCAGAGGTTGCACACTTTACCCACAAGATCCGGGGAACTTTCGTGTCATCCACGACCCGCGGTACCTCAAGTACCCGGGGTAAGCACCCGATCACTATCTTTCCCTAGACGACACTAACATGGAGTCCACTCGATTGGTAGTAACCCCCGTGCCCAACATTTCAAAACTTAAAATTGTGGAGCCTCGCTCCCATATTCATCACATACCACTGGCACGGGGTACCAACGGTGTGTCCGGTGCCCCATAAAAATGTTCTTGGCCGCCCTACCTGGCACGACCCCATCCCGAGAGAGTGCACCAACAACTCTCCCGTCACTAGTAATGCGGGCTCCAAGCTAGTATCGGCCTAGGTAATCAATAATGCCCTTTCCCATATAAGGGTAGAGTGGTTGCGCATGTAAGGTTGGAATAACGGTCGCAACTTAAACCAATCCGTTTTCGAAAACAACACACACACTTGTCTCGGTACACCACTTCGTCATCAAGTGGTTACCCAACTCATTATCTCCCTCGGGCATAAGTGGCACCCGACGGGGTTTTCGAAAAGTCCTTTGAAAGTACTTTGTCTCCGTCATCATGCATATTCCCGTCCCTTTTGCGTAGCTCTACTTTGCATCCTATCTACTCCCACCGGCATAACCCTCATAAGAAGGTAGGGTCATGCACAATGCAGGTATCAACGAGGAAGTAACGAAGGCAACCCACCAAAGTGGTTACCCGCTCATTATGATTCTGACGCAACAGTAATAAAGTGCTATATGACATGCATAAAAAGGTTTCATAGACATGGTCAAAGGTCTGCTTGCCTGGTTCATCAGAGTCTTGAGATCTTCTGGTCCTTCTCCAAGTACTCCGTCTACTTCGTCAACTAACGTCGGAAACAATCACAATAAGCAACACAACAAGGCAAAAATAAAAGTGCTCTCAAAATATGAAGTTGACTTTTCTAGGATACCTCTGGTCATCTGAGGAATGACCAAAGTGATTTGATTGGAAGTGGATCTATGGATGTCTCTAAACATTTCAATATGATGGAATGAAGGGGTTTATGGAATTGCAGGAAGTGTACAAAAACATTTTTTTTAAATGAGCAAATGCACCCATTTAACAAGGGATGATTTTAGAAGCATCTAGGAATTGGTTTCACTGGATTTGGAGTGGAAATGATTTTCCTAGGAATTTGCAAAGTTAACAAATATGAAGAAATAGGCCATTATTTGAGGTGATACAGAAAGTATTATTTAAAAATGTTCAAAAACTAAGTTTTGAACTTATAGACATCTAGGATTTTGAATCATGGGATTTGGATCAAAAATGGGCTCTCTGTGATTTTCCAAAGTTTAAGACAGAAATGGAAAAATGGAATTCTATAATTATTTGTGAAAGAAATATTTCTGTAAAAATGTGCAAGTAGCACCATGTGATAGGAAATGAATTTAGAAACTACTAGAAATTAGAATCATCAAATTTGGAGTCCATTTGAATTGTTTGTGGATTTTTGAAGTTCACTGGAAAAAGAAAAAGACAAAGGTTTTACCAAAATGGGCCGGATCCGGGCGGCAGCAGCGCGCACTGTGCGAGGCAGGGCGTCACTGGGCTGGCCCAGCGGCTTGGCCGCACGCGCGCAGGGGCCACGTCAAAGGCGGCTTTTCCGCGGTGCGCTTCCGCTGCGGGGAGACGGTTCCAGAGGAAGCCGTGTCCACTTAACTTGCGGGCCCGACCCTCAGGGTCACTTACACCCGGAGCCCACCGGGCTCTCTCTCCTCCTCCCGCCTCCTTCTTCTTCCTCCCGACAGGGGACAGAGGAGGGCGCCGGTCGCCGTTGTTCCGGCCGCTCTGCTGCGTCGGACGACGTGATAGTGGTCTGGGCGGATGACCCACTCCACGCCGCGCTCGGGGGTGGCCGCATTGGACACGGGGCCGACCAGGAGCGAGCAGCTCAACGGGAGGGCGGACGACGGCGCCTGGCAGGAGGGGTTCTGGGGTTGCGGGGCGTTAGAGGAGGAGGTAAAGGGCGGAGGAGCCTAGCCGGCGTGCGGTGGCTCCATTGGGGTCCAAAGGAGGGGAGGGGAGTCCTCGTTTGTGGGAATTGGGGCAGAGACCGACGGCGGCACCTCGGCCATGGAGGGAGCAGGAGGGCACGAGAGGGAGAGGGAGGCTGTCAGGGGGGTGCACGGGAGAGAGGCGGTTCCAACCAAGACGAGAGAGAGTGTCGGGGATGGCTTAAATAGGCGTGGTCGTGGTGCACCATGGACAGCGCCCATGAACGCGCTCGGGTGAGCTCATAGAGGGGAGAGGAGAGAGATTCTGGAGGGGGCCGGCAGCGTGCCGTGTCCCGAACGCCGAGGCGTCTCGTCGGGCGCGCTAGGGAGGCCCGAGGTGCCCGGAGGTGCTTGGCAGGGGGCGGCTACAGTGCGGGAGCGCACTGTAGCGCGCTCCAGAGCGCCCAAATGGCATGCCATGGCATAAATAAAGGGGAGTGGGCGCGGCCACTTGTGTCCAGTAGTGCCAGGAGGTATTAAGATAGTAGGGGGAAGCCTTGTATGCCTTGTGGAACCAATGGAGTGAGGAGGGGGGTGAGAAAGAGAGATGAAGGTGCTATCCAGAGGGGTAAATAGGGGTGTTTCACCCCTCAATCATTGAGCTGAGGCCAGGGAAAACTTATTGGAGATAGGAGAAGACTAGGAGGGGCTATGGTAAAAAGATAGGGTCATGGAGATTAGTGGAAGTGGTCAAAAAGGTGGTTTTGGAAATTTTGCAGAAGGTGTTTGTTGCTGGTTTGGGCAAGTAAATTAATTCCACTTGCCATTAGAATTAACAGGATGAAATGTCACATAGAAGTAGGGTGTTCCACCAAGTTTGAGCTCATTTGGGCAAAGTTCCCAATGCAACTTTTGTGAACCCTAGAAATCAACAGAAATGGTTTTACCAAGATTAAGTCATGCAAATCTATTCTCCTTGATGCACCACTTGGTGTAGTGTCATCATTTGAGGATTTGAACATGCTCACAAAAGTTGAGGTCAAGGAGAAAAAGTTGGCAGTACAAACTTGTTCAAAGTTGATTCTGGTCAGAGAGGGTTTTGGGGCACTTTGATCAAGATAAATTTCTCTCCAACTTGTGCCATTTGGTCTAGATGCATTATCACACCATTTGAGCATGTGCACCAAGTTTGAGAGCATTTGGACATGTTTGACAATGCAAAGTTGTTCAAACTTGAAAAAGGACAGAAGTGGTTTTGAGAGAGTTTCATGGGGTTATACTGTTCTCCATGACATGGTACTTGGCAAGATCATAAAAAATGTCATATGTGACATGTTAGAATTTTCTTGGATTTTTATGGAAATATTTCCTGTAGAAATATTTCAAATCCTTGGAATGAGCAGAAATGGTTTTCGGAGGTTTTGTCCAATATTTTGATCATGACCATGTGTTGAAACTCATATATATGGAAAATATATGCCCATTGAGTTTCCCTAAATTTCCTCAAATATGTTTAAAGCTTTAAAATAATTTTAACCTATTTAAGACCATTTCTGGCCTTAAGGAAAAGCCTTTAAATAAAATAGGAAAATAACTTTTAAAATTATATTTTTGTGTTTTCTGGGTATCATATATCTAATAGGAGTCAAATATATTTTTGGAAATATTTTTACTGCCCTTAATTAAGTACTTGCAGTGCAATCCTCAATCAAGGGGTTTTTGGAAAACTAATTTTTGAAAATACTTTTTGGCCAAATTATTTTTGTAAGAAAATACTATATTGCACTATACACATGGCATGATCATTGGGAAGAGGTTTTGGATCCAGGAGAAGGAGTATAAGAGTTGGAGGATTTATTTGATTTTTAGAGCACTTGCAAACAACACACAAAAATCAAATCAAGCAAAGTCCAAAATACTCAAAAGTTTTTGTCAAACCACATTTTATCATGATTTATTAGCTTAAGTGTTGTGGCATGAAAATCAGGGTGTGACAGAATACCAAGGCAGTCCAGCCTGCGCTCCTGATACTTCTAGAATAATCCAGATGATCGAAGATGATTGGTTTTGACAACCAGTGGCGGGACCCCTTTGGGATTGGCCGTGTGGTGCGTACCTTTATGGGCGCCGCATGTTTTTTTATGTGAAGTAAGTTTACTGTTTTTACTTCTTGTGGGAAATTCTTTTGTTTCCTGGTGCTCTACTTTTGGGGTTCATCCTCGTCTTCGCTTGGTGTGTCGAGCCCCTTGTGTTCGGCATTGAGTCTGCCAGATTGTTTGAAAACCCAACAATCTCTGTGGGTATGGTTTGCAGGCTTTCCGGGAGTACTGTGTATTTGACATATCCTATCCAAGATTTTGTTTAGGTTGGATAGGTCGTCCCTGTTATCTTGGAGGGGCGGCTTTTTCTGATTCTGTCGTGAGCTTTTGAATCCGGCGTTGACTGCCGTGCTCTTCGGACTTTTTTCCTTAGTCCGGCGACGGTCCTTATTGCGTCGCGGTTTTCCGTTTCCATCCCTAGTTTCAGATGTACTTGGGTCGCTGGTGCTACATCTTGCCAACCAGCTGTCCTCTCCTGCGCAAAAGCGGGTCACGAGGCTTGTTAGTGCGGCCATTGTTCTTGGTTTTTCTTGGCCGAGGTGTCTGGCGAGCCATTCGTCTCGGACATTATGCCTGAAAGCTACTAAGGCTTCGGCGTCCGGACAGTCGACTATCTGATTCTTTTTAGTCAGAGATCTATTGCAGAATTGCCGAGCTGACTCTCCGGGCTGTTGAGTTATGTGACTGAGATCGTCTGCATCCAGAGGGCAGACATAGGTCCCTTTAAAATTTGCTCGGAAAACGTCCTCGAGCTATTCCCAACTTCTGATTGTGTTTTCAGGAAGGCTTTTAAGCCAATGCCGGGCTGGCCCTTTAAGCTTGAGGGGTAAGTATTTTATGGCGTGGAGGTCATCTCCTCTAGCCATATGTATGTGGAGGATATAATCCTCGATCCAGACTCTAGGGTCTGTTGTTCCATCACATGCCTCTATGTTTACGGGTTTGAATCCCGCTGGAAATTCATAATCCAGGACCTCATCGGTGAAACATAGGGGGTGTGGCACCCCTGTATTCGGGTGTGCCGGATTCTGATAATGGCTTTATTGCATTGCTTACGAGAGCTTGCTTTCTTGGCCCGTAAATGGACATGGCTGGGCCATGATGCGAATCCTTAAGTGGGTCGCAAGCCGGCTTAAGTGCGGCGCCGCTTGCCGCTTTATGCTGGCCATGGGGTCGTCTATCCGACCGTGTGGCTTTCTTATTTTTTGAATGCGAGGGCTCTAAGGGCTCTTCTTTGAATTCAGGTAGTAGCTTTCTCTTCGGGTAGCTTTTAGTGTGGCGACTGTCGCCGTATTTGTCTGCGGTATTGATTACTTTACTCCATCTGATCCTGAGTGCATCTTCCGCAGTTTTTAACTTCCGCTTCTGCTTTTTTAGGCTGCATACGGTTGCAACGAGCCGTTTGTGGAGGTTCTTCTGCTCCGTGGGCTTGTCCGGCGTAAGGTCGTCCGGAATGCCATTTTCGCGGGGGGAGGGATGTTCGGTTTCTCTATCCGGGTTGTCCTATTCGGATGGTTGCTCTAAGGCATGCTCGTCGTCTACCGGCTCATCCTGCTCTATGGCTGGGTCTTTATCGAGGCGGGGCTTGGGTCGGCGTTTACGCCGACGCTTTGATTGTTTTTCAAGAGATCGATCCCTCTTTCCATCCCCGTTTTCCTCGTTGTCGCTTCCTTTAGGGGTATCCACCATGTACACATCGTGAGATGAGGTGGCTGTCCAATGCCCTATAGGCGTTGGTTCATCTACGTCTCCTGTATCGTCGTCCATGTCGTCGATGTCTTCGAAGTCGAAGTTGAGCACGTCATTTAAATTATCGATGGTGGCTACTAAATGGGTGGTGGGTGGGTTCTGAATTTCTTCATCGTCCGTATCCCAACCTTGCTGACCATAGTCCGGCCAGGGCTCTCCTGATAAAGAGAGAGACTTTAAAGAATTCAGGATGTCGCCGAAGGGTGAGTGCTGAAAGATGTCCGCAGCGGTGAACTCCATTATCGGCGCCTAATCGGATTCGATCGGCAGGGGCGCGGGGGGCTCGGAGTTCCGAGAGGAATCCGGCTCTTCGGGGTCACGGGCCATGCGGAGTGCGGGGCTGGTGTTCGGCTCGATCGTCTTTGAGATCGCAGCCCCCGAGGTGGCGTCCAACCGCTCATCCTCGATCGGCGCAGCAGGCTCCGAATTAAGGGTCGGAACTGATGCGTGTGCGGCCTCCACGACACTGTTCGGCGGCAGTGCTAGATCATGCCCATCGAGACAGTGCGGCGCGCTTGGCTGTGGCTCGAATCCGTCGAAGATCAAGTCCCCGCGGATGTCAGCCGTGTAGTTCAAACTTCCAAACCTGACCTGATGGCCAGGGGCGTAGCTTTTGATCTGCTCCAGGTGGCCAAGCGAATTGGCCCGCAGGGCGAAGCCGCCGAAGACGAAGATCTGTCCGGAGAGAAAAGTCTTACCCTAGACCGCATCGTTGTTGATGATCGAAGGAGCCATCGGGCCTAAAAGCGACGACACAGAGGAACTCTCAATGAAAGCACCAATGTCGGTGTCAAAACCGGTGGATCTCGGGTAGGGGGTCCCGAACTGTGCATCTAGGCGGATGGTAACAGGAGACAAGGGACACAATGTTTTACCCAGGTTCGGGCCCTCTTGATGGAGGTAAAACCCTACGTCCTGCTTGATTAATATTGATGATATGGGTAGTACAAGAGTAGATCTACCACGAGATCAAGGAGGCTAAACCCTAGAAGCTAGCCTATGGTATGATTGTTGTATGATGAAGTTGTCCTACGGACTAAAACCCTCCGGTTTATATAGACACCGGAGAGGGCTAGGGTTACACAAAGTCGGTTACAATGGTAGGAGATCTTGAGTATCCGCATCGCCAAGCTTGCCTTCCACGCCAAGGAAAGTCCCATCCGGACACGAGACGAAGTCTTCAATCTTGTATCTTCATAGTCCTGGAGTCCGCTGAAGGTATAGTCCGGCTACCCGAACACCGCCTAATCCAGGACTCCCTCACCCATGAATTCACATCTTCAGAGTTGTCTGTGATGTGCAGCGTTGCATAGAACTGAAAAATGAGTTCTTCATTCCAATCACAGATGTCAGTGCAGAAGTTTAGCAGCCCAGCGTCGTGAAGAACACTGAGGACTGGCTCGAAGCACGGCAGAGACTCCATGTCCACATGAGGAATATGTGCATGATCGAAGACTTTGTCGTTGTTGAAAAGCACTGAGGAATAGAAATTGGCTTGACTAGCAGTCCAGAAACACCTCTTCCTTATGCGAGCAGAGTCATATTGATTGTAATCAGTGAATAATATGTGCTCGCCAAAGAAGTCTTCAGCCTTGAACTTTTGCTTCCTTGAGAACGGATCCTTTGGCTTTGGCAGAGGAGTGTCAGTGAACTGCATCACAACCTCAGGAATCGCGATCTCAGGTTCTTTAGGCTGAGGAATTTCTGGTTCCTCCTCAGGTGCAGTCTGAGTTGTCACATTATCAGTAGCAGCAGTTTCTTCAGCACTAGTGGCTAGAATGTCTTCACGGACAGATGAGGTGGGATGAGTTTCTTCAGAGCACAGTTGAACTGTTGGTGCAGGGGAGTGAGGAATTTGCTGTAGTGGGGTGAAGAGTGGAGAATTGGGATGCTGACTTTCCCAAAAGTCATCATTCATTACTGGCATTGTGCTTCCAATATCCACGTCTTCCTCTTCCAATTCTTTAACACCAGCCTCTTCAGCTGTGAACTGAGGCATTGGTGAGGATACAACAGGTGTTGAAGGGATCGCATCCACTTCAATTTCCTCATCAATCTGTTCTGATGAAGCAGCAGATTGAGTTTCTTCATCAGATCCACTTGGAATCTCATATTCTTCACCAAAAGGAACAAGGTCCTTTGATGTCATGGTGGAAATCGGAACAACATCAATCGGATTTTCAAAAGAGCTGGTAATAGGCTTCATATTCTTTGGAGCTAAAGATTCTGAAGCACTTGATGCTTTCCTTTTCTTCACTGCAGCTCACTCTGCAGCCTTGGTATTCTTCACATCTGATGTAGATGGAAAGATAGGGGTTGGTGTAGGCGCGGGAGGAGCTAAGGAATCTGTTTGAATTTCCTCAGGCGCAACTGATGCAGTTGCCCCAACTTCTTCAGTTTCTTCAGGAGCACCACTAGTGGATGCCCTGGCAATTTCTTCAGCGGCTGGAATGGAGTCATCAGCCCTGGAACTAGCATTTTCTTCAGCAGCCTGAATGTCATCAACAGTGCAGGCATGTTCTTCAGTGGGCTGAGTAGAAGCTTCAGCTTGAGGAACTCCTTGTTGCGATGGGGCTGCAACATTGGTGAACTTCTCAGTCAGTTTCACAGACCTGACTTTGGCTCCTTTCTAATCAGCATATTATGAGTTGAATTTGTCGCTAAGGGTTTTGATTTCAGACTGAATCTTGATGAGTTCATCAGTCGACATTTTGACCACGTTGGTCTTCAGAAACTTTTCTTTCTTGTACTGGGCCTTCTTGATCTGCCTGGCTTGATCATATTTCCATTTCTCCTCTTGGATGAAATGAGTCAGCATGTGATTTTGACCAGGTGTCAACTTGAAGTCAGGCATAGGAGTATTTGGGTCCTTGTTCCAGAGATCAATGTAGTCTAGGATCGCCCTTGGATCCAAAAGCAGTGACACATGTGTGCCTTTGGCTCTAGCGGCCATTACTTGCCTGTCTCTGATGAGTTCTGCAAGTTCATCATGATCAGTCTCATCATCTCAAGTGGATCTTGGAAGGCGACCTGTTTCTTCTTAGGACTTGGCCGGGGACCTCGTCCAGCAGTTGCCTTGGTCTTCAGCAGAGTGGGGCCAGATGAAGAATTTGGTGTAGCTGAGGAACTTGCTGAAACACCAGAGGCAATAGAGATGCCCGCAGTCCTTTGGCACGAGGCCAGATGCGCAGGTGCTGATGACTTTGTCGGAACAACTGAGGACTGTGGAGGAGGTGCTGAGGATTTTGAAGGAGCAGGAGCAGCATGACGAATTGGTCTTGAAGATTTTGAAGTGCCTGGCCATGAGGGCACAGCTGAGGAACTTGGCCGTGAGGGCACAGCTGAGGAACTTGGCCGTGAGGGCACTGTTGGTGAAGCACTTGGCTTACGAGCAGGCTTCTTAGGCATAGATTTCCTCGTCTTGACAGAGGCCTCAGTGGCAGTAGCAGCAGTAGAGCCTTCATTGAATTTCCTCACTGCTTTTTTGGCTTGTCTTGCCAACTTGGCTTGGCGTCTGGCCCATTCTTCAGGAAAGTCCTCACCGCGTTTGACGCTAGTGGGATCAGCCACTTGGCCAGGTGCCAGTGGAAGTGTTGGGCATGGAGGGTTGAGAGCGAATTTCTTCATATACTTTGGAGTAACATATTTGTATTCCCTCCATTCGCGTGCCCATCTCCGTTCTATCCTCTGAATGTGCACCTTGCGCTGATTTTTGTTTTCTTTGCCAAACTTGGCCTCATCAGGTGTGTAGTAATATTTGTAAATGTCCTCAGGTATTTCAAAAGCAGTCATGACCTCAGGTTTCTTTCCTCCTTTCTGTGGCTTCTTACCATCTGCCATTTTCTTTAGCTGAGGAATTTGAACAATCGAATTCTCTGAAGAAGTATGCAGTTTTTCTTCGAGGAACGCTGCAAATGAGTTAAGTTGATGAGAACCTAGTGATTCAGCAGCGGACATGAGTACATGTGAATAGAGTATAGTTGCGAGCAATTTTGAGAGGTCATATGCGTTCTCAGAAGGTTTTTCAAAAAGAACAAGTTTGAGGAATTTGACCAGATGAGTCTTGAAGAATTTCACTAAGCGTGCTTTGTCTTAGGTTCCAGAGTTGTATAGATCGAAGATCCACACAATTGAGGAATCTTGAAGAAAATAGAGCTTAGAGAAATGAATCAAGAACAGAGGAGTTGTGTGGTGTTTTGTGTGTGAGGATTTGAAGAATAAAACACCTTTGAAGATTTTGTAGAAAACTTTCGAATCAAAGAGGGAAGTAAAAGTAACTTTTAATTACCCTGAATGAAGAACACGACGAACTCAGAGATGGAGAAGTGAAGCCCATCGGTGTAGATCTTCCACACCCTAACTTGGCGGAGGAAGACGACTACGACGGCGGTGGAGGTGAAGATTTCCGCGGTCGGCGCGAGTACGACGACGACGAGGTCGAGGCAGTAAAGCTCTTCCTCACCGGCAACGATGGAGTAGCGGCAGCGCTAGGGTTTGGGAAGCTCGAGTGGGAGAGAGAGATCGAGCGGAGTAAAGGAAGTGAGGAAGGGGTGAGGGGGTATTTATAGTTGCAGTGAAAAACTATTCGCCCGAAGATTTGAGACGAACGTGCCCCTGACCCTTCTCCTTCGCACGACATATGTCACCCACGTACAGAGTGGTGGAGATCTTGTAAGATTGTTGGTGAATAGAAAAATGCATCGTGGGATGTGGAATGGTTTGAGCGGCAAAACCGAAAATTTGGATAAGATTAGTTTTAAAGTTCCGTTCGCAATTTCTTCAGCTGACAAGGACACAATGAAGATTTTGAACGAGTTTGAAATAGAACGCACATGAAGAATTTGTGAATAGATTGGATTGAGTATAGCATAGAGGGGGAAGGGTCCGATCACATTCACTTAGCAGAAAACACAACTTGAAGAACTATCCATAAGTGAATGTTGTAGAGGACATAAACTCATATATATACATATAGCCAATGAAGAAAAACTTCAGAACAAGTGAAGATTTTGAAAAGTTGAAGAATTTGAACAACTGAAGTATTTTAAAAATGAGGAAAAACTCAAATTGAAGATTTTCAACTTTTATGGTGGCGTGACCCACCGTATAAGAATGATGATTTTAGACACCGCGTACAATTGTCGTAGGGTTCTGAGAACCAAATTCTTCGTTAATTTCTTCACACTTAGAGTGTTATTCTTCATTGATTGAAGAAAAACGTTTCTTCATGTGTTGCACATCTAAGTCATCAATTTTGCATAAGTGTTAGGATGAGTGCCTTTTCAAAGTACATTCGAAGACTCTAAGATATTTAGCTCACACCGCAACTTGCTAAATCTCTTCTCATGCAAGGGCTTTGTGAAGATATCGGCTAGCTGTTCTTTAGTCTTCACATGCTCAATAGAAATGTAGCCTTTCAACACATGATCGCGAAGAAAATGATGACGAATCTGAATGTGCTTTGTCTTCGAGTGCTGAACTGGGTTGTGAGCAATCTTGATGGCACTCTCATTGTCACAGAGGAGAGGCACATTCTTCACGTTGACGCCATAGTCCTTGAGTGTTTGCTTCATCCATAGCAGTTGAGCACAGCAAGAACCAGAAGCAATGTACTCAGCTTCAGCAGTAGATAGTGATACGCAGTTCTGTTTCTTCGAGGACCAACAGACCAAGGATCGTCCGAGGAAATGACATGTGCCAGATGTTGACTTGCGGTCCACACGATCACCAGCATAGTCAGAGTCAGAATATCCAATGAGATCAAAATCCGAGCCCTTGGGATACCATAATCCTAGTGTTGGTGTGTGAGCTAGATATCGAAGAATATGCTTCACAGCCTTATGGTGTGATTCGTTCGGTGCAGCTTGAAATCGGGCACACATGCAAACACTAAGCATTATATCTGGCCTAGATGCACATAAGTATAATAAAGAACCAATCATGGAGCGATATACCTTATGATCGAAGTCAATACCATTTTCATCAGTGCATAGTTGACCATTTGTGGGCATAGGAATTTTGATGCCTTTGCAGTCTTGCATGCCGAATTTCTTCAGGACATCCTTGAGGTATTTCTCCTGATATATGAATATGCCATTGCACTATTGACGAATGTGAAGACCTAAGAAGAATTTCAACTCTCCCATCATAGACATTTGATATTCTTCACTCATCATATAGGCAAATTCATCACTATAACATTGGTCAGTACAGCCAAAGATGATATCATCAACATATATTTGGCACACAAACAGTTCACCATCATAAGATTTAGTAAAGAGAGTAGGATCGAGTGAACCGGGTGTGAAGCCATTCTTCATGAAGAATTCCTTCAAAGTGTCATACCACGCCCGTGGGGCCTGCTTGAGGCCATAGAGGGCCTTATTGAGTCTGAAGACTTTGTCAGGATACTTTGGATCTGCAAAACCTGGGGGTTGAGCAACATATACTTCTTCCTCAAGCTTACCATTGAGGAATGCACTTTTCACATCCATTTGATATAAGATGATATCATGATGGTTAGCATAGGCAAGCAAAATGCGAATAGCCTCAAGTCTAGCAACAGGTGCAAAAGTTTCATCGAAATCAATTCCTTCAACCTGTGTGTAGCCTTGAGCTACGAGTCGTGCCTTATTCCTTACCACAAGGCCATTTTCATCTTGCTTGTTGCGGTAGATCCACTTTGTGCCAATGATATTATGCTTGCGAGGATCTGGACGGTTGACCAGTTCCCAGACGTTGTTGAGCTTGAACTGATGTAATTCTTCTTGCATGGCCTGAATCCACTCAGGCTCTAGAAATGCTTCATCTACCTTAGTGGGCTCTGTGATAGAGACAAAAGCAAAGTGCCCACAAAAGTTAGATAGATGTGAAGCTTTTGAGCGGGTGAGAGGACCTGGTGCTCTAATGTCATCGATGATCTTCTCCACTTGCACTTCTTTTGCAATGCGAGGATGAGATGGTTGTCGTTGAGAATTTGATCAACATTTTCTTCAGCATCAATTTCCTCAGCATTTTCCTCAGATGCATCAGCTCGGCGTTCTTCACGTTCTGGAATGAATTCTTCACCAGATTTTTCAGTAGGAATGACATCCTCAGTAGCCTTGAGCTTGATAGAATCCTCAGGTGCTGGTTCATCTATCACAGAAGGTAGGTGCTCTCTTTGCGAGCCATTAGTTTCATCGAACCGCACATCTACAGTTTCAACAATCTTGTGAAGAACATTGTTGAAGACTCTGTAGGTGTGCGAGTCCTTTCCGTAACCAAGCATAAAACCTTCATGTGCTTTCGGCGAAAATTTTGAGTTGTGATGAGGATCTCTAATCCAGCATTTAGCACCGAAGACTTTGAAATAACTCACATTGGGTTTCTTGTCAGTGAGGAGTTCATAGGCAGTCTTCTTGAAGAATTTTTGAAGATATACTCTATTGATGATGTGGCACGCAATATCAATTGCATCAACCCAGAAACGACGAGGTGTTTTGTACTCATCAAGCATAGTGAGAGCCATCTCAGCAAGAGTCATATTCTTACGCTCCACGACGCCATTCTGTTGAGGAGTATAAGGAGCAGATAACTCATGAGTAATACCAAGTTCATCAAGATAGTCATTGAGACCCGAATTCTTGAACTCAGTGCCATTGTCACTTCTGATGTGCTTGATCTTCACACCAAAGTTGGTTGAAGCCCTCGAGGAAAATCGTTTGAAGACTTCCTGCACTTCATGTTTGTAAGTAACAAGGTGTACCCATGTGTAATGAGAGTAATCATCAACAATAACAAGGCCATATTGAGATGCTTCATTTGAAACAGAAGAATAATGATTAGGACCGAAGAGATCCATGTGAAGCAATTCAAATGGGCGAGTAGTAGTCATGATGGTCTTAGCTGGATCCTTGGCCTTGGTCATCTTTCCAGCTTCACAGTCACCGCATAAGTGATCCTTGAGGAATTTGACATTCTCAGTGCCAATGACATGCTTCTTCTTTGCAAGCGTGTGCCTCATGCTTGCATGACCATGTCGTCGATGCCATAGCCATCCTTCTGAAGCTTTTGCAAGTAGGCTCACGGCTGGTTGTGAGTCTGCAGAGAAATCAACAATATACAAGTCTCCTCTCCTAAAGCCTTCGAAGACTTAGGAATTGTCAGCTTCCATAATCACAACACAACAATACTTGCCAAAGACAACAACCATATCAAGATCACAAAGCATTGAGACAGACATAAGGTTGTATCCTAAGGACTCAACAAGCATGACCTTGTCCATGTGTCGATCCTTTGTGATAGCAACCTTACCTAGACCCAATACCTGACTTTTGCTTTTGTCAGCGAAGATGATATGCTTCAGATGCGATGATGATAAGGGAACATCCATCAATAGATTCTTGTCACCAGTCATGTGATTTGTACATCCACTATCGAGGACCCACTCAGTGGCTTTGGGTTGATCATCCTGCAGATGAATTAGTGCAGCTTACGAACTCATATACTTCATCAGTGAAGAATATGATATCAAATTCATCAGATTAATTTCATCAAGCAGTAAGACAGATAAAGCAGTGTGAGGAAGTGAGAAATGAAAATTCATTTCTTCATGATTAGCCTGCGTCCTTTCAGGCAATTTGTCAGGTCCCCAGCAAATTCTTTAGACGTTACAATACGTCTGGAGACCTGACCCTGCATAAGAGATTAGTTCTTTTTCTTCACTACCCACATCTGAAGGGGTGGCAAAGAGTTCATCACTCTGCGAGCTCCATATGAAAAAGGTGGCATAGCGGCCAAACCATTTCGTTTCACATAAGAGGGGTTAGGGTAAGCATATGAATAAGCAGAGAAATTCTTCGAGGACTTATGAGCATAATGATTGGAAGAATAATGCTCATATTCATAGCCCTTGGCTCTTCCCTGTGAAACAGCGTTGTTAGCATGATGATGTTCATATGAGGACTTTGATCCTTTTGAGGAATTTGATCCACGTGAGGAATTTGATCCACGTGAGCAATTTGGTCCGTATGAGGACTTGGATCCATATGAAGAGTTTGGTCCATATGAAGAATTTGATCTGGGGTTCCTATAATTCACAGGTGGTGTCATGAGGACATTCACCTAAAGAGTTTCAAGGCACCTTTTGGGAACCCATATTTTCTTCATAGGGGAACCATTCCTGCAGTTAGTGCCAACATATCTAGCAAATACTTCACCATTCTGATTTTTGAACAGTTTATAGTTGGAGTCAAATGACTCATCAGGAGAATGAGAAGATTCACATGTATAGCCAGATAAATTAGATGGATCAACTGGAGGTCCCTTTGCAGCAACCCATGAGGTTTTGGGGTACTGCTCAGGCTTCCAATATGTACCATCAGCATTGAGTTTCCTCTCAAACGAAATACCCTCTTTCCTAGGGTTCCTGTTGAGGATCTGCTTTTTAAGCACATCACAAAGAGTCTGATGCCCTTTGAGGCTTTTGTACATGCCTGTCATGTACAATTCCTTCAGCCCTGCATCATTAGTGATACTAGCAATGTCCTCAGATGAGGAATTAGTGATAGCAGAGGCAGGTGAAGAATTTGTAACATTAGAAGCATTGGAACATTCAGGTGAAGAATTAGCAGATTCTCGTTCAATGCATTTCAGACATGGAGGAATAAATTCTTCCTGAGCAGCGCTAATTTGTTGAGCAAGTAATGAATCACGCTCCTTCTGAAGATCTTCATAACTCACTCTTAGCTTCTCATGATCAGACACGAGAGAGTTATGCTGATCTTGAGGGGAGTCATACTTAGAATGAAGTCTCTGAAGACTTTCAGCCAAAGCTTTTAACTGATCCATTTCTTCACCCAACATGTCATCGCTCTTACTAAGCATGTTGTGAGCCTTTTCCAAAGCTCTTTGTTGTTTAGCAGCAAGGGAAGCAAGTTTGACATAACTGGGTCCAAATTCATCATCAGATTCATCATCACTAGATTCAGACAGATAGCATTCAGTTACTTGTTCACCATCTGCCATAAGACATGGTGAGGAGGATGATGATTCTAGTTCAAATGTCATTGACTTGAGAGATTCCTTGAAGTCCTCAAACCAAGGATCGTGACAGGTTCGATGGCCTTCATAGACATCAGAGAGATGGTCCCAGATAAGCTTCGCATGGTCAAGATGCATGACGTTCCTGAACTGATTTCGGGACAGACAGGAGCAGATGACGTCCTTTGCTGTGAGGTTGAGAAGGGTGTACTTGCGAATGTCATCAGCTTCCGCCATCCTGCACAGATCAGTCAGACCAATCTCAGTGACGGTCCACAGCTCGCTGTTCATCGCCATGAGGCGCTTCTTCATCATGGCCTTCCACTTGGGATACTCGTGACCGTCAAAGATAGGGCATGTCACTTTCTTCATACCTGCGGTCGACATAACTAAAACTCCAGGTGGTTAAACCAAAATCACACAGAACAAGGGAGTACCTTGCTCTGATACCAATTGAAAGTGCGTTATATCGACTAGAGGGGGGTGAATATGCGATTTTTATGAAATTCTTCACTGAGGAATTTGCTAGTGAGGAAATTCCTTAGCGAAGAACTACTTGCAGCGGAATAAGTACTCAGAAGTAAACATAACAGAATACATGCATGGTCATCATGATGGAATGAAGACAAACACAGAGTACAGAAAGCGTAAGCACAGGATAGCACAAGATGAAGACAAACAGACTAAAGAAATTGAACTGAGGAAATTGAGAAAGTCTTCAAGCACAGATATGAACAAACACACAACACAGTAATGAAGAAAAGAGTGTTGAGGAAATGGAACCAGTTGGCTTGGTGAAGACAATGATTTGGTAGACCAGATTCAACTGCTATCTCAGTTGTACATCTGGTTGGAGCGGCTAGGTATTTAAACCTGAGGACACACAGTCCCGGACACACAGTCCTCACCGTATTCTCCTTGAGCTAAGGACACACCGTCCTCGCCCAATCACTCGTGGTAAGTCTTCAGGTGACTTCCGAACCTTCACAAACTCGGTCACTCGGCGATCCACAATTCCTCTTGGATCCTCTAGACCATGACGCCTAACCGTCTTGAAGAAGCACAGTCTTCAAAGGTAACAGTCGTCGGATCCATGCAGGATCAATCTCTTCAGTGATGCTCAATCACTTTGGGTTTTTAGGTGTTTGGGTTTGGATTTTCCTCACTTGATGATTTTCGCTCAAAGTCCTCGGAGGATGGGACGCTCTCAATTGACAAGTGTCAGTTTCTAGTGGAGCAGCCAACCAGCTAGTGGTTGTAGGGGGCGGCTATTTATAGCTTAGGGAGCATCCCGAAATGATAAACATAAATGCCCTTCAATGATATGACCGTTGCATGGATAAGATATTTTGGGACAGCTGGCGCGTAGCAGAGCAACGGTCGGAAATTTGAGGTACAAATTCCTCAGGGCTATCATGTTCCTCACAGTGTAGGAAATTCGCACTGGCGAATTCCTAACTCCTCAGTCAGAACAAAGTCCACAGTGAACAGAAGAACTGCGTCTCTGTCACTGAAGAAATTGACTGAACTGTAAGAGATTTCCAATGACTTCACTCGAAGGGATTGGTAGGTGTAGGATTTTGAGTTGAGCATCACATGGAAATTTTTCCTTAGTATTTCCTCGACCACCTTTAACAGTACGGTGTTTCCTATGACTCAAGAAAGAGAAAATGAAACTACGAAAACAAAAGTCTTCACGCTTCATGTTACTCGAATGAATACCAAGTCTTCAAGGTCACACCAATTTCTTCACTTTCCAAGTCTTTAGAAAGTCTTCAGAATATCAAAGTCTTCAGTCGAAGAACTTCATTTTAGGGGTCGACTTTGTCTGTAAATATCAAACTCCCCATAGACTTATAGACCTGTGTACACTCATAAACACATTAGATCCTTAACCTATAAGTCTGTCGCTGTTTCGGGAACGGGGGTCCCCAGACTTGCCTGCCTGCGGCCTGCGGCGTGGCTCGAAAGGGGGCCTAGGACGGCCCTCGCGTGGGGCCAAGCCTCGCGGGGCGGACGACACGGCGCTTCCTCAGGCGCGGCCTCATCTGGCTGGCTTGCGAGGAGGCAGAGAGATCAAGGCGGGTGAGGGAGTCCTGGATTAGGGGGTGTTCGGATAGCCGGACTATACCTTCAGCCGGACTCCAGGACTATGAAGATACAAGATTGAAGACTTTGTCCCGTGTCCGGAATGTTCTTTCCTTGGCGTGGAAGGCAAGCTAGGCGTGCGGATATTCAAGATCTCCTACCATTGTAACCGACTCTGTGTAACCCTAACCCTATCCGGTGTCTATATAAACCGGAGGGTTGTAGTCCGTAGGACAGAATCACAAGAACCATCATCATACCATAGGCTAGCTTCTAGGGTTTAGCCTCCTTGATCTCGTGGTAGATCTACTCTTGTACTACCCATATCATCAATATTAATCTAGCAGGAGTAGGGTTTTACCTCCATCGAGAGGGCCCGAACCTGGGTAAAATAAAGTGTCCCTTGTCTCCTGTTACCATCCGACCTTGACGCACAATTCGGGACCCCCTACCCGAGATCCGCCGGTTTTGACACCGACATTGGTGCTTTCATTGAGAGTTCCTCTGTGTCGTCGCCTTTAGGCCCGATGGCTCCTTTGATCATCAGCAACGATGAGGTCCAGGGTGAGACTTTTCTCCCCGGACAGATCTTCGTCTTCGGCGGCTTCGCTCTGCGGGCCAACTCGCTTGGCCATCTGGAGCAGATCGATAGCTACGCCCCTGGCCATCAAGTCAGGTTTGGAATCTTAAACTACACGGCGGATATCCGCGGAGACTTGATCTTCGACGGATTCGAGCCATAGCCAAGCGCGCCGCACTATCCCGAGGGGCATGATGTAGCTCTGCCTCCGAACAGTGTCCTGGAGGCCGCATACGCTCCGGCCCCGATTCTCGATTCGGAGCCTGCTGCGTCTTTTGAGGATGAACGGTTGGACGTCACCTCAGGGGCTGCGACCCTAAAGGCAATCAAGCCGAACGCAAGCCCCGCACTCCGCATGGCCCATGACTCCGAGGAGCCGGACTCTTTTCCGAACTCCGAGCCTCCCGCGCCCCTGCCAATCGAATCAGATTGGGCGCCTGTAATGGAGTTTACTGCCGTGGACATATTTCAGTGCTCACCTTTCGGTGATATTCTGAATTCTCTCAAGTCTCTCTCTTTGTCAGGAGAGCCCATGCGGAACTACGGCCTGCGAGCTTGGGATTCGGACGACGAAGAAATTCAAAGCCCGCCCACCACCCACTTAATAGCCACTATCGACGATATATCTGACATGCTCGACTTCGGCTCCGAAGACTTCGACGGTATGGACGACGAAGGAGGAGACGACCAAGAACCAACACCTGTAGGGCGCTGGACAGCCACCTCGTCATACGACATATACATGGTGGATGCCCCAAAAGAGGGAGATGGCGATGGAACAGCGGAGGATGGCACTACGAAAAAGCCTCCAAAACGCCGGCGCCAGCAGCGCTGCTCTATATCCCGCCACAGCAGAAACGGTGATTCCGGCACGGGAGATAATACTACCCCGGACAGCGCCGAAGAACACCAAAACCAGCAAGATTCGGCACAGGAAGATGGAGAAGACCGCCCCCACGAGAGTGCGGTAGAGCGAGAGGTCGAGGATGATAATTACATACCTCCCTCCGAAGACGAGGCAAGCCTCGGCGACGATGAATTCGTCGTACCATCAGACCCCGCCGAACAAGAGCGCTTTCAACGCAGGCTTTTAGCCACGACGAACAGCCCAAAGAAAAAGCAGCAACAGCTTAAAGCTGATCGAGATTTGCTAGCTGACAGATGGACTGAAGTCCTTGCAGCCGAAGAGTACGAACTCGGACGCCCCTCCAAGAATTATCCTAAGCGCAGGCCGCTACCCCAATCAGAGGAGGAAGCACAAGACATGGCAGATCGGCCACCTCGCAGCCGCGACAGAGAAGCCTGTGGAACATTCAAACAAACCAGGCCCCGCAGCCGCTTCACCAAGGGACGGGAACATGAACCAGACCTGCGAGACGTCCTGGAGGACAAAGCAGGGCAAACAAGATCGATCTATGGATCGCGCGGACGCCCGATGGCACATGAGGATCTTCACTCCGGACATAATAAATTCGGTCGGGCCGAACACAACAGGCCCAGTTCCTCCGAACTGCGTCGCAACATAGCCCAGTACAGGGGCGCCGCACACCCACTATGCTTCACGGACGAAGTAATGGATCATAGAATCCCAGAGGGTTTCATACCCGTCAACATCGAGTCGTACGATGGTACGACAGATCCGGCAGTATTGATTGAGGACTATCTCCTCCACATCCACATGGCACGTGGCGATGATTTGCACGCCATCAAATATTTACCCCTTAAGCTTAAGGGACCAGCCCGGCACTGGCTCAACAGCCTCCCTGTAGATTCGATCGGCTCTTGGGAGGACCTAGAGGCCGCATTCCTCGACAATTTCCAGGGGACCTATGTACGGCCACCGGACGCCGACGACCTAAGCCACATAATCCAGCAGCCAGAAGAATCGGCCAGGCAATTCTGGACACAGTTCCTAACAAAGAAAAATCAGATAGTCGATTGCCTGGATGCAGAGGCCCTAGCAGCATTCAAGCATAACATCCGGGACGAGTGGCTTGCCCGGCACCTGGGACAGGAAAAGCCGAAATCCATGGCAGCCCTCACGGCACTCATGACCTGCTTTTGCGCGGGCGAAGATAGCTGGCTGGCTCGCAGCAACAACTTATCGAAGAAGCAAGGTAATTCAGATACCAAGGGCAAAGGTGGCAGGTCACGACGGAGCAAACAGAAACGCCGCGTCAGCAGCGACAGCAATGAAGATACGGCAGTAAACGCCGGATTCAGAGGCCATAAATCCGGTCAGCGGAAAAAGCCATTTAAAAAGAATACCCAGGGCTCGTCCAGTTTGGACCGAATACTCGACCGCTCGTGCCAGATTCACGGCACCCCCGAAAGACCGGCCAATCACACCAACAGGGATTGTTGGGTGTTCAAGCAGGCAGGCAAGTTAAGAGCCGAACACAAAGACAAGGGGCTGGATAGCGACGACGAGGAGGAGCCCAGGCCGCCGAACAATAAAGGACATAAGGGGTTTCCCCCACAGGTGCGGATAGTGAACATGATGTACGCGACCCACATCCCTAAACGGGAGAGGAAGCGTGCGTTACGGGACGTATACGCGATGGAGCCAGTCGCCCCAAAGTTCAACCCATGGTCCGCCTGCCCGATCACTTTTGATCGAAGGGACCACCCCACTAGCATCCGTCACGGCGGGTTCGCCGCATTGGTTCTTGACCCAATCGTTGACGGATTTCTCCTTACAAGAGTCCTCATGGACGGCGGCAGTAGCCTGAACCTGCTTTATCAGGATACAGTGCGGAAAATGGGCATAGATCCATCAAGGATCAAGCCCACAAGGACGACCTTTAAAGGCATCATCCCAGGTGTAGAAGCCAATTGCATAGGCTCGATAACACTTGATGTGGTCTTTGGATCTCCGGATAACTTCCGAAGCGAAGAGTTAATCTTCGATATACTCCCATTCCGCAGTGGCTATCATGCCCTGCTCGGACGAACCGCATTCGCCAAATTCAATGCGGTGCCGCATTATGCATATCTCAAGCTCAAGATGCCAGGCCCTCGAGGAGTAATCACGGTCAGCGGAAACACCGAACGCTCCATCCGTATGGAGGAGCACACGGCGGCCCTCGCAGCGGAGGTACGAAGCAGCCTGTGAAGGCAACTCTCCAGTCCGGCCGCTAAAAAGCCGGACAATGCAAAGCGCGCCCGGAGTAACCTGCAACAAGACCGACTGGCACGTTCGGAGCAAGCGTAGCAGTATGGCCCGAACCCCAGCCATCGCTACATAGTGAAGCTCGTACCTAGAGTACACAATTACGCCCTTAAAATACCATGGGCACAGGGGAAGGGGCACAACACTGGCACGCCTATAGTACGGTGTCAAACGTACTAGGGGCTGCCAAAATTTCTCCTTTTTACTTTCAGGACTCCATACTCGGAATACACTGTTCGGCTTCGCTGCTGCACAGACGATGCAAGTCCCAGGAAAGCAGACAAAACAACACCGCATTATGGAACTCTCAGGTGGTCTCTATTTCGAGCGATATATCTGTTTCTAAATTCCGTGGCCTGCGCCTGGTCAGGACATGTTAAATAGTCTAAAATATTTTTTGCTTATCGCACAACTTGTATCGTTCGGCTTGAATAAACAGCCTCCTTATAAACAATGCATAGCTTTTGTCTATTTTTTGCATTATCATCTTTTAATATATATATATATATATATATATGTTTATTCAACAACATGATTGCACCCGTACACCATGGTGCGGCAAACCACGCCAGGGGCTTTATTACCCTTTTATCTGGGGTGAGAAGTCCGTACACTTCCATAAGTGCGGCACCCCAAACTTATAGCACTATATGCATCGGTTCCGAGTCACGATTTTGGTCATATGTTGGGTTTGCCCGGCTCCTATGTTTTGGTGCCTTACGTTCCGCTCTATCGGCTAAGGTAGCACTAGGAGAACCACTGCGATTGTGCCCCAGATCAGGTGGGTGAGCACCTTAGTGGAGAAAGCCAAAACAGACTGTCATGATAAGGCGTGAGACCGGTCGCTGTTCGAGAGGTTTTTCGAGTCCTTAAAGGCTTATGCCGCTTCGAGCGGGGAGCTGGTTAAGTCCGGCCAAAGGCGTGGATAGCGCCCCGAATTCGGCCTTCCGAACTAGGGGCTTCGCCGAAATTTAAAATTATAAAGTTCTATGGCTAAGTGAGAGTGTTCAAGCATTATAGTCCAATTGTCTGGTTCGCTGTGCTGAGCGCCTCCCTCGAAGGACCCAACTATGGGAACAAGAGCCCTTAGGTTTATCCCAAACACCCCAGCACTAGTTGCATGGGGGCAGAAGCCGACGACTCGCCATCTCTCAATTATTGATAAACGGCCGCACATAAAATAATATTTTAAATTCAGTAAGCATTGCTTAGCGCATATGAACAAGTTTACAGCGCACAGGATACAAACGAGCGAGTTCATTGAAATATTATATCTTTGGTGCATTCATCCTCTACAAGGCAAGCTCCGGCAAGAACTTCCTTGTAGTAGTTCTCGGGCTTGCGATGCTCCTTCCCCGCTGGCGGCCCGTCCTGCACTAGCTTCTCCCCGTCCAGCTTGCCCCAGTGTACCCTTACACGGGCAAGGGCCCTCCGGGCACCTTCAATGCAGACGGAGCGCTTGATGACCTCCATCCGTGGACATGCCTCCACCAGCCGCCGCACCAGCCCGAAGTAGCTCCCAGGCAGGGCCTCTCCAGGCCACAGCCGAACTAGTAAGCCCTTCATGGCCTGTTCGGCCGCCTTGTGGAGCTCGACCAGCTGCTTCAGTTGATCACTTAAGGGCACAGGGTGTCCGGCCTCAGAATACTGAGACCAGAACACACTCTCCGTCGAGCTGTCCTCTTCAGTTCGGTAGAACGCGGAGGCGTCGGAGGCGCTGCGGGGAAGATCGAGGAACGCCCCTGGAGAACTCCGGATTCGGGTAAGCAATAGGTACTTTATTTTTATGTTCCTACTTTGCATTGAGAATGCCTTACCCGCCGCTATCTTTTTCACATCCTCCAACTCCTGGAGGGCCTTCTGGGCTTCGGCTTTGGCACTCTTGGTGGTCTCAAGGGCAGACGCGAGCTCGGACGCTTGCGTTTTCGCCTCAAGCTCCAAACCCTCATGTTTTTTCATGAGAGCTTGCAGCTCTTGCTGCACCTCGCCGACTTGGACCCCAAGCTTTTCTCGCTTGGTGCGCTCCTCGGCCGTTTTCTTCTCGGCCTCAGCAAGCGCCTGCCTCAGGGTTGCCACCTCCGTTGCGGCCCCTACAATAGGCAGTACAATCCTGTTATTTTTTTGCAATCAAGCCTCTATATAGGCACATTTTACTATTGAGGGTATTTTTTACCTTCCTGTTCCTCGAGCTGCCTTTTGGCAAGGCCGAGCTCTTGCTCGGACCGCTCGAAGTCCTTTTTCAGGACTTCCACCTGTGCAGTTAGTGCAGCGGTGGACAGCAGGGAAGCCTGCATACGCATATTCAACTTTTTATTGATAGACTCCTGCGAAAATTATTAGATCCTCTATTCGGTTTTTCTTTCCGAACACCAAACAGAGCATCAGGGGCTACTGTCTATGCGGTAATGAATTTAGCATATTTTTTACTTACCTGGAAGCCTATTAGAAGGCTAGCGCAAGCTTCATTCAGTCCGCTCTTGGCGGACTGAACCCTTTGGACCACCGTACTCATAACAGTACGATGCTCCTCGTCGATGGTGGCGCCTTCAAGCGCCTCCAGCAGATTATCCGGCGCCTCTGGTTGGACAGAGGTCGCCGGCTCAGACGACTTACTCCTCTTAGAAGGAGTTCACCCACCGCGGACCGGGACTGTTGAGTCCAGCGCGGTGTCCGGCACAAAGCCAGACTTGGAGCCCTAGGGGGTTTCGTCCCCTTTACTCCTGGGGTCTGGAGGATTGCCTTGCGGCTCCTCCAGGACCACCTCCTCCTGCCCTGTTCGGCGGGACGCTGCTTCGGCATCGCCTGCCCTGTTGGGGGAGATCGTGGGTGGGATAGAGTCCATGTCCGACAAATCCAGGGAGCCGCCCGATGAATCGTCGAGTGCGGCCCGGGGCGGGCTGCACAAATAACGTTCGACGTTAGGGAAAGCCGCGCATCAGGGAATACTAAGAGTCATTCTGGTATGTAAACACTTACGATGTCGCCGGACGCTTGGTCCTGTCTGGACACTCCTTTCCTCCCTCTTCGGAGTCGTTGGAGCAGTCCGGCGGAGGGGTCTTCCTTTTCCTCGACCCCTCAGCCTCCCCCGTTGGGGCGGCCTTCTTCTTCTTCTCTCCCCTGACTAGGGGGGGGGAGAGCTTTCTTGTTCCTCCTCGTTCTCACGAGAGGAGGGCGACGCAGACTCGCCAGATGACGAGCTCGACACCGCCATGTTGCGGACACTCTTTCGGGTCCCGGTGGTCTTCTTCTTCTTGACCTTCTTTTCTGGCACCACATAAGGCGCCGGAGCCAGCAGCTTCTCTAGGAGAGCTGGGGCTTGGTCTTCGGGCAGAGGAGCCGGACAGTTGATTGGTCCGGCTATCTTCAGCCACGCCTGTCAAAGGCAAAGGGAGTTTTTAGATCCCGCATAGAGTTAATCTATGAAGAAAAGCTTAATGAACCTATTAAAGGTATAAATAGCTTACCGCGCTAGCATTACGCTGCAAGCTGTATCCGCGATCTTCGGAGGCGGATGTGGGGCACTCGGCGCCTTTGGTCAGCATCTTCCAGACGTCTTCATACGTTGTATCAAAGAGCCTATTGAGGGTCTGATGCTGCGCCGGGTCGAATTCCCACAAAGTGAAATCCCGTTCTTGGCACGGGAGGTTCCGGCGAAAAAGCATAACCTGGATGATATTGACATGCCGAATTGCCTTGTCCACCAGGGACTGGATGCAAGTTTGCAATCCGGTCACTTCTTCTTCGTTACCCCACGACAGGCTCGTCTCTTTCCAGGACGTGAGCCGCATGGGGGGTACGGATCGGAACTCAGGGGCTGCGGCCCATTTTGGGTCGCGTGGCTCGGTGATGTAAAACCACCCTGCCTGCCACCCCTTTAAGGTCTCCACAAAGGAGCCATCGAACCAGAGGGCGTTGGCCATCCGGCCAGCCATAGCGGCTCCGCACTCCGCCTGGGTGCCGGACACCACCTTGGGCTTGGGGGTTGAAGGTCTTGAGCCAAAGGCCGAAGTGGGGGCGGATGCGGAGAAAGGCCTTGCACACGACGATAAACGCCGAGATATTGGGGACAAAGTTCGGGGCCAGATCGTGGAATTCTAGGCCCTAGTAGAACATGAGCCCCCGGACAAAGGGATGGAGTGGAAAACCCAGTCCGCGGAGGAAATGGGGAAGAAAAACTACCCTCTAATTGGGCCTTGGGGTGGGAAGAAGCTGCCCTGCCTCAGGAAGCCGGTGCGGGATGTCCTTGGACAGATATCCGGCCTTCCTAAGCTTTTTGATTTGACCCTCCGTGACGGAGGAAGCCATCCACTTGCCTCCCGCTCCGGACATCGTTGGAGTAGGTTGAGAAGGAGAGAGCGGACTTGGGCGTTGGAGCTTGAGTGCGAGAGAGATGGATGGGCAAAGGAGGAAGAAGGCGTAGGTAGAAGAGGTGGATCCTTATCCCCTTATATCGGCTGATGCTGTTATGCGTCCCCACCTACCTAATAAAACTCACTTGCCTCTCAAGCGTCGCGGTAAATGGCGCGGTTGGGTTACCCACGTCCGTATTAATGAGAATCTCGTTAAAAGGGGCACACGATCTCTGCTTCGACAAGAAGTGCCAAGGAAACCGCCTCGTTGAACGTGCTGCGGTGGAACAGTAAAGAGTAATCCATACAGAAGGCTTGGTCGCAGTGTTATCACGCACTACGGAATGTGTCAGCAGATTTGATTTGTGTTCGCGTTATTCTCTATATGGCAATACGTGGAAACTTGTTTTGCAGAGCCGGACACTATTTTCTGGTGTTTATTATCTTCTTGAAGAATTTGGAGGAGGAACCCGCCTTGCAATGCCGAAGACAATTTGCGCGCCGGACTCGTCGTCATTGAAGCCTAGTTCAGGGGCTACTGAGGGAGTCCTGGATTAGGGGGTGTTCGGATAGCCGGACTATACCTTTAGCCGGACTCCAGGACTATGAAGATACAAGATTGAAGACTTCGTCCCGTGTCCGGAAGGTTCTTTCCTTGGCGTGGAAGGCAAGCTAGGCGTGCGGATATTCAAGATCTCCTACCATTGTAACCGACTCTGTGTAACCCTAACCCTATCCGGTGTCTATATAAACCGGAGGGTTGTAGTCCGTAGGACAGAACCACAAGAACCATCATCATAACATAGGCTAGCGTCTAGGGTTTAGCCTCCTTGATCTCGTGGTAGATCTACTCTTGTACTACCCATATCATCAATATTAATCTAGCAGGAGTAGGGTTTTACCTCCATCGAGAGGGCCCGAACCTGGGTAAAATAAAGTGTCCCTTGTCTCCTGTTACCATCCAACCTTGACGCACAGTTCGGGACCCCCTACTCGAGATCCGCCGGTTTTGACACCGATAGCGGGGTACCTCACGAGGTGCCCATGACGCAAAGCCATGACGACCAAGGGTGCCAGGCGGGCGCCAGCCCGCGCAGTGTCTCCCTTTCCTCTTTGGTGCAAAGGGGGCAAGCGCGGGCGAGAGGATCAAGCAAAGGCATCCATTTCGGTGCAACAAGACCAAGACCAGTCCAACGGTGGGAAGGAGGTCATCGTGGAGCCCAGAACAGCGTCACCACAGGGCCTTTGGCAGGCGAGGACCAACTTTAGTCAGGATAAGTGTACCAGATGTTCCCCTTCAAATTGGCTAATTGTTGACACCCTTCCCGCTCAATATTTGGGAAGAGGCCCAGGGCCTTTGCTTATAAATAGGACTAGCCACCCCCAGGGTAGAGGGGAGAGATCATCTAGCGATCTAGAGGCATTCGGCATAGAGCACCTAGAATCTGAGCAAGCAGAGAACAAGTAAGAGAGAGAGAGAGAAGGGCGGTTGAACTCCTCCAAGCAGTTCATCCCCCTAGCCAAGAACAGACCCTCGCGAGGCTATTCTTCCTTGTATTGTTCATCATGATCAGCCCAATAGGCAATCCACCCACCACAAACTAGAGTAGGGTATTACACCACACTGGTGGCCCGAACTAGTATAAACCCTGTGTCTCTTGTGTTGTTCTTTCAGTAGTTTAGATCTTTGTGAGACGAAGAAGTAGAGGGCATAATCTCCGCGCGCACCCTAGAGTTCGAACCTTAAGGGTCTGTCGGAACCCGAAATCCGACAAAGTCTTCAATACACCAAAATCACTAAGGGGCACTAGATGCACTTACACTCTTATGCAGGGTCAGGTCTCCAGACATGCTTTAACGTCTGAAGAATATGCCGGGGACCTGACAAAGTGCCTGAAAGGACGCAGGCTAATCATGAAGAAATGAATTTTCATTTCTCACGTCCTCCTACTGCTTTATTTGTCTTACTACTTGATGAAATTCATCTGATGAAATTGATATCATATTCTTCACTGATGAAGTATATGAGTTCGTAAGCTGCACTAATTCATCTGCAGGATGATCAACCTGATGCCACTGAGTGGGTCCTCGATAGTGGATGTACAAATCACATGACTGGTGACAAGAATCTATTGATGGATGCTCCCTTATCACCATCACATCTGAAGCATATCATCTTTGCTAACAAAGGCAAAAGTCAGGTATTGGGTCTAGGTAAGGTTGCTATCACAAAGGATCGACACATGGACAAAGTCATGCTTGTTGAGTCCTTAGGATACAACCTTATGTCTGTCTCAATGCTTTGTGATCTTGATATGGTTGTTGTCTTTGGCAAGTATCGTTGTGTTGTGATTATGGAAGCTGACAATTCCAAAGTCTTCGAAGGCTTTAGGAGAGGAGACTTGTATATTGTTGATTTCTCTGCAGACTCACAACCAGCCGTGTGCCTACTTGCAAAAGCTTCAGAAGGTTGGCTATGGCATCAATGACTTGGTCATGCAGGCATGAGGAATTTGCACACGCTTGCGAAGTAGAAGCATGTCATTGGCATTGAGAATGTCAAATTCCTCAAGGATCACTTATGCGGAGCCTGTGAAGCTGGAAAGATGACCAAGGGCAAGCATTCAGCAAAGACTATCATGACCACTACTCGTCCATTTGAATTGCTTCACATGGATCTCTTCGGTCCTAATCATTATTCTGCCGTTTCAAATGAAGCATCTTAATATGGCTTTGTTATTGTTGATGATTACTCTCGTTATACATGGGCACACCTTGTTACTTACAAACATGAAGTGCAGGAAGTCTTCAAACGATTTTCCTCGAGGGCTTCAACCAACTTTGGTGTGAAGATCAAGCACATCAGAAGTGAAAATGGAACTGAGTTAAGAATTCGGGTCTCGATGACTATCATGATGAACTTGGTATTACTCATGAGTTATTTGCACCTTATACTCCTCAACAGAATGGCGTCGTGGAGCGCAAGAATAGGACTCTTGTTGAGATGGCTCGCACTATGCTCGATGAGTACAAAACGCCTCGTCGTTTCTGGATTGATGCAATTGATACTGCGTGCCACATCATCAATAGAGTATATCTTCACAAATTTTTCAAGAAGACTGCCTATGAACTCCTCACTGACAAGAAACCCAATGTGAGTTATTTCAAAGTCTTCCGTGCTAAATGCTGGATTAGAGATCCTCATCACAACTCAAAATTTGCACCGAAAGCACATGAAGGTTTTATGCTTGGTTACGGAAAGGACTCGCACACCTATAGAGTCTTCAACAACGTTCTTCACAAGGTTGTTGAAACTGTAGTTGTGCGGTTCGATGAAACTAATGGCTCGCAAAGAGAGCACCTACCTTCTATCATAGATGAACCAGCACTTGAGGATTCTATCAAGCTCAAGGCTACTGAGGATGTCATTCCTACTGAAGAATCTGCTGAAGAATTCATTCCAGAACGTGAAGAACGTCAAGCTGATGCACTTGAAGAAAATGCTGATCAAATTCCTCAACGACAGCCAGCTCATCCTCGCGTTGCAAAAGAAGTGCAAGTGGAGAAGATCATCGATGACATTAGAGCACCAGGTCCTCTCACACGCTCAAAAGCTTCACACTTATCTATCTTTTGTAGGCACTATGCTTTTGTCTCTATCACAGAGCCCTCTAAGGTAGATGAAGCATTTCTGGAGCCTGAGTGGATTCAGGCCATGCAAGAAGAATTACATCAATTCGAGCTCAACGATGTTTGGGAACTGGTCAAACGTCCAGATCCTCGCAAGCATAATATCATTGGCACAAAATGGATCTACCGCAACAAGCAAGATGAAAATGGCCTTGTAGTGAGGAATAAGGCACGGCTAGTAGCTCAAGGCTACACACAGGTTTTGAAGATCCAAAGAATCCTGACAAAGTCCTCAGACTCAATAGGGCCCTCTATGGCCTCAAGCAGGCCCCTCGGGCGTGGTATGACACTTTGAAGGAATTCCTCATGAAGAATGGCTTCACACCCGGTTCACTCGACCCTACTCTCTTTACTAAATCTTATGATGGTGAACTGTTTGTGTGCCAAATATATGTTGATGATATTATCTTTGGCTGTACTGACCAACATTATAGTGATGAATTTGCGAATATGATGAGTCAAGAATATCAAATGTCTATGATGGGAGAGTTGAAATTCTTCTTAGGTTTTCAAATTCGTCAACAGCACAATGGCATATTGAAAGCACAAGTGCTCCCTGGGTGGTTTTGGTAATTAATGTCAACATATCTCTTGTTGGACTAACACTTTTACCTAGTATGTTTCAGATAAGTTCAACAATGGAGTGGCATGGACTAGAGGATGTGGAACCCCTTCAAGATGCTAAGGACAAAGGATTGGCTCAAGCTTCAAGATCAAGACTCTACATTTTCTATTTTAGTGATCCAAGATCAGATTGAGTCTATAGGAAAAGCCAATACTATCATGAGGGGATGAGGTGTTGCTTAATGGCTTGCTTGCTCAAAGTGCTTAGTGATATGCTCCAAAACCCTCAACTACCTACCCACATCCACATATGACCTAAACCAAATGTCAAACTCGGCCCCACCGATTCTTTCTATCCGGCGCCACCGAGTTTCAGATGTCATAGCCACTGCCACAAACCCTAGCAAATTGGTTTCACCGATAGGGATCTCGGTCTCACCAAGATGGGATTGTAATCTCTCTATGTATGTCCATTACCAAAATCGGTCTCACCGAGTTTGAGCAATCGGTACTACCGAGATTACAATGCAAACCCTCTGGTTAGCTTATTACCAAAATCGGTCCCACCGAGTTTGTGTAATCGGTCTCACCGAGTTTGCCTGACCAACTCTCTAGTTCGCTTATTACCAAAATCGGTCCCACCGAGTTTGTGTAATCGGTCACACCGAGATTACGTTATGCCGTAACCCTAACCATATAGGTCCTACCGAGTTGCATCTCAGTCCTACCGAAAATCCTAACGGTCACTAGGTTTGCTGAATCGGTCCGACCGAGTTTAACCATTCGGTCCCACTGAATTTGGCCAATCGTGTGTAATGGTTAGATTTTGTGTGGAGGCTATATATACCCCTCCACCCACTCTTCATTCGTAGAGAGAGCCATCAGAACATACCTACACTTCCAATACACATTTTCTGAGAGAGAACCACCTACACTTGTGTTGAGCTCAAGATATTCCATTCCAACCATATGAATCTTGAGATCTAGCCTTCCTCAAGTTGCTTTCCACTCAAATCTTCTTTCCACCAAATCCAAATCCCGTGAGAGAGAGTTGAGTGTTGGGGAGACTATCATTTGAAGCACAAGAGCAAAGAGTTCATCATCAACACACCATTTGTTACTTCTTGGAGAGTGGTGTATCCTAGATTGGCTAGGTGTCACTTGGGAGCCTCCAATAAGATTGTGGAGTTGAACCAAGGAGTTTGTAAGGGCAAGGGGATCGCCTACTTCGTGAAGATCTACCGCTAGTGAGGCAAGTCCTTCGTGGGCGACGGCCGTGATGGAATAGACAAGGTTGCTTCTTCGTGGACCCTTCGTGGGTGGAGCCCTCCGTGGACTCGCGCAACCGTTACCCTCCGTGGGTTAAAGTCTCCATCAACGTGGATGTACGATAGCACCACCTATCGGAACCACGCCAAAAACATCTGTGTCTCCAATTGCGTTTGAATACTCCAAACCCTTCCCTTTACATTCTTGCAAGTTGTTGGCAAACGTAGTAATTTCAAAATTTGCCTACGCACACGCAAGATCATGGTGATGCATAGCAACGAGAGGGGAGAGTGTTGTCTAGCTACCCTCGTAGACCGAAGCGGAAGCGTTGACGCAACATAGAGGAAGTAGTCGTACATCTTCTCGAGTTCTTGACACACGTACAGCTCGGTGACGCTCCTCGGGCTCCGATCCAGCAAAGCTCCGGGGAGAGAGTTCCGTCAGCACGACAGCGTGGTGACGATCTTGATGTTCTACCGGCGCAGGGCTTCGCCTAAGCACTGCAACGATATGACCGAGGTGGAATATGGTGGAGGGGGGCACCGCACACGGCTAAGGAACGATCACGTTGATCAATTGTGTGTTCTAGGGTGCCCCCCTGCCCCCTTATATAAAGGAGGGGAGGGGGAGGCGCGGCCGGCCCCCAAGGGGTGCGCCAGGAGGAGTCCTACTCCCATCGGGAGTAGGACTCCTCTCCCTTGCCTTGTAGGAGAAGGAAGGAGAGAGGGGAAAGGAAAAAGGGGGGCGCCGCCCCCCCTTCCTTGTCCTATTCGAACTAGGGAGGGAGGGGGCATGCGGCCTGCCCTGGCTGCCCCTCCTCTTTTCCCTTAAGGCCCATATGGGCCCATTAACCCCCGGTACTCCGGTAAATTGCCGATTTCACTCGGAACCATTCCGATGTCCAAATATAGGCTTCCAATATATCGATCTTTATGGCTCGACCATTTCGAGACTCCTCGTCATGTCCGTGATCACATCCGGGACTCCGAACAACCTTCGGTACATCAAAATGCGTAAACTCATAATATAACCGTCATCGAAACCTTAAGCGTGCGGACCCTACGGTTCGAGAATAATGTAGACATGACCGAGACACGTCTCCGGTCAATAACCAATAGCGGGACCTGGATGCCCATATTGGCTCCTACATATTCTACGAAGATCTTTATCGGTCAGACCGCATAACAACATACGTCGTTCCCTTTGTCATCGGTATGTTACTTACCCGAGATTCGATCGTTGGTATCCAATACCTAGTTCAATCTCGTTACCGGTAAGTCTCTTTACTCGTTCCGTAATACATCATCTCACAACTAACACATTAGTTGCAAGGCTTGCAAGGCTTATGTGATGTGCATTACCGAGAGGGCCCAGAGATACCTCTCCGACAATCGGAGTGACAAATCCTAATCTCGAAATACGCCAACCCAACATCTACCTTTGGATACACCTGTAGTACTCCTTTATAATCTCTCAGTAACGTTGTGACGTTTGGTAGTACCCAAAGTGTTCCTCTGGTAAACGGGAGTTGCATAATCTCATAGTCAAAGGAACATGTATAAGTCATGAAGAAAGCAATAGCAACATACTAAACGATCGGGTGCTAAGCTAATAGAATGGGTCATGTCAGTCAGATCATTCAACTAATGATGTAACCTCGTTAATCAAATAACAACTCTTTGTCTATGGTTAGGAAACATAACCATCTTTGATTAACGAGCTAAAGTAGAGGCATACTAGTGACACTCTGTTTGTCTATGTATTCGCACATGTATTATATTTCCGGTTAATACAATTCTAGCATGAATAATAAACATTTATCATGAAACAAGGAAATAAATAATAACTTCATTATTGCCTCTAGGGCATATTTCCTTCAGTCTCCCACTTGCACTAGAGTCAATAATCTAGATTACACAGTAATGATTCTAACACCCATGGAGTCTTGGTGCTGATCATGTTTTGCTCGTGGAAGAGTCTTAGTCAACGGGTCTGCTACATTCAGATCCGTATGTATCTTGCAAATCTCTATGTCTCCCACCTGGACTAGATCCCGGATGGAATTGAAGCGTCTCTTGATTTGCTTGGTTCTCTTGTGAAATCTGGATTCCTTTGCCAAGGCAATTGCACCAGTATTGTCACAAAAGATTTTCATTGGACCCGATGCACTAGGTATGACACCTAGATCGGATATGAACTCCTTCATCCAGACTCCTTCGTTTGCTGCTTCCGAAGCAGCTATGTACTCTGCTTCACATGTAGATCCCGCCACGACGCTTTGTTTAGAACTGCACCAACTGACAGCTCCACCGTTTAATGTAAATACGTATTCGGTTTGCGATTTAGAATCGTCCGGATCAGTGTCAAAGCTTGCATCAACGTAACCGTTTACGATGAGCTCTTTGTCACCTCCATATACGAGAAACATATCCTTAGTCCTTTTCAGGTACTTCAGGATGTTCTTGACCGTTGTCCAGTGATCCACTCCTGGATTACTTTGGTACCTCCCTGCTAAGCTAATAGCAAGGCACACATCAGGTCTGGTACACAGCATTGCATACATGATAGAGCCTATGGCTGAAGCATAGGGAACATCTTTCATTTTCTCTCTATCTTCTGGAGTGGTCGGGCATTGAGTCTTACTCAACTTCACACCTTGTAACACAGGCAAGAACCCTTTCTTTGCTTGATCCATTTTGAACTTCTTCAAAACTTTGTCAAGGTATGTGCTTTGTGAAAGTCCAATTAAGCGTCTTGATCTATCTCTATAGATCTTGATGCCCAATATGTAAGCAGCTTCACCGAGGTCTTTCATTGAAAAACTCTTATTCAAGTATCTCTTTATGCTATCCAGAAATTCTATATCTTTTCCGGTTAGTAATATGTCATCTACATATAATATCAGAAATGCTACAGAGCTCCCACTCACTTTCTTGTAAATACAGGCTTCTCCAAAAGTCTGTACAAACCCAAATGCTTTGATCACACTATCAAAGCATTTATTCCAACTCCGAGAGGCTTGCACCAGTCCATAAATGGATCGCTGGAGCTTGCACACTTTGTTAGCTCCCTTTGGATCGATAAAACCTTCTGGTTGCATCATATACAACTCTTCTTCCAGAAATCCATTCAGGAATGCAGTTTTTACATCCATCTGCCAAATTTCATAATCATAAAATGCGGCAATTGCTAACATGATTCGGACAGACTTAAGCATCGCTACTGGTGAGAAGGTCTCATCGTAATCAATCCCTTGAACTTGTCAAAAACCTTTTGCGACAAGTCGAGCTTTGTAGACAGTAACATTACCGTCAGCGTCAGTCTTCTTCTTGAAGATCCATTTATTCTCAATTGCTTGCCGATCATTGGCAAGTCAACCAAAGTCCACACTTTGTTTTCATACATGGATCCCATCTCAGATTTCATGGCTTCAAGCCACTTTGCGGAATCTGGGCTCACCATCGCTTCTTCATAGTTCATAGGTTCATCATGATCTAGTAGCATGACTTCCAGAACAGGATTGTCGTACCACTCTGGCGCGGATCTTACTCTGGTTGATCTACGAAGTTCTGTAGTAACTTGATCTGAAGTTTCATGATCATTATCATCAACTTCCTCACTAATTGGTGTAGATGTCGCAGAAACCGGTTTGTATGATAAACTACTTTCCAATAAGGAGAAGGTACAGTTACCTCATCTAGTTCTACTTTCCTCCCACTCACTTCTTTCGAGAGAAACTCCTTCTCTAGAAAGTTTCCGAATTTAGCAACAAAAGTCTTGCCTTCGGATTTGTGATAGAAGGTGTATCCAACAGTTTCCTTTGGATATCCTATGAAGACACATTTCTCCGATTTGGGTTCGAGCTTATCTGGTTGAAGCTTTTTCACATAAGCATCGCAGCCCCAAACTTTTAGAAACGACAACTTTGGTTTCTTCCCAAACCATAGTTCATAAGGCGTCGTCTCAACGGATTTCGATGGTGCTCTATTTAACGTGAATGCGGCCGTCTCTAAAGCATATCCCCAAAATGATAGTAGTAAATCAGTAAGAGACATCATAGATCGCACCATATCGAGTAAAGTACGATTACGACGTTCGGACACACCATTACGCTGTGGTGTTCCGGGTGGCGTGAGCTGCGAAACTATTCCGCATTGTTTCAAATGTAGACCAAAATCGTAACTCAAATATTCTCCTCCACGATCAGATCGTAGAAACTTTATTTTCTTGTTACGATGATTTTCAACTTCACTCTGAAATTCTTTGAACTTTTCAAATGTTTCAGACTTATGTTTCATTAAGTAGATATACCCATATCTGCTTAAATCATCTGTGAAGGTGAGAAAATAACGATATCCGCCACGAGCCTCAACATTCATCGGACCACATACATCTGTATATATGATTTCCAACAAATCTGTTGCTCTCTCCATAGTACCGGAGAACGGTGTTTTAGTCATCTTGCCCATGAGGCACGGTTCGCAAGTACCAAGTGATTCAGAATCAAGTGGTTCCAAAAGTCCATCAGTATGGAGTTTCTTCATGCGTTTTATACCGATATGACCTAAACGGCAGTGCCACAAATAAGTTGCACTATCATTATCAACTCTGCATCTTTTGGCTTCAACATTATGAATATGTGTGTCACTACTATCGAGATTCAATAAGAATAGACCATTCTTCAGGGGTGCATGACCATAAAAGATATTACTCATATAAATAGAACAACCATTATTCTCTGATTTAAATGAATAACCGTCTCGCATCAAACAAGATCCAGATATAATGTTCATGCTCAACGCTGGCACCAAATAACAATTATTTAGGTCTAATACTAATCCCGAAGGTAGATGTAGAGGTAGTGTGCCGACCGTGATCACATCGACTTTGGAACCATTTCCCACGCGCATCGTCACCTCGTCCTTAGCCAATCTTCGCTTAATCTGTAGTCCCTGTTTGGAGTTGCAAATATTAGCAATAGAACCAGTATCAAATATCCAGGTACTACTGCGAGTATTAGTAAGGTACACATCAATAACATGTATATCGCATATACCTTTGTTCACCTTGCCATCCTTCTTATCCGCCAAATACTTGGGGCAGTTCCGCTTCCAGTGACCAGTCTGCTTGCAGTAGAAGCACTCGGTTTCAGGATTTGGTCCAGACTTGGGTTTCTTCTCCTAAGCAGCAACTTGCTTGCTGTTCTTTTTGAAGTTCCCCTTCTTTTTACCTTTGCCCTTTTTCTTGAAACTAGTGGTCTTGTTGACCATCAACACGTGATGCTCCTTCTTGATTTCTACCTCCGCAGCCTTTAGCATTGCGAAGAGCTCGGGAATTGTCTTATTCATCCCTTGCATATTATAGTTCATCACGAAGCCCTTGTAGCTTGGTGGAAGTGATTGGAGAATTTTGTCAATGACGCTATCATCCGGAAGATTAACTCCCAGTTGAATCAAGTGATTACAATACCCAGACATCTTTAGTATATGCTCACTGACAGAACTATTCTCCTCCATCTTGCAGCTATAGAACTTATTGGAGACTTCATATCTCTCAATCCGGGCATTCTGTTGGAATATTAACTTCAACTCCTGGAACATCTCATATGCCCCATGACGTTCAAAACGTCGTTGAAGTCCCGGTTCTAAGCCGTAAAGCATGGCACACTGAACTATCGAGTAGTCATCAGCTTTGCTCTGCCAGACGTTCATAACATCTGGCGTTGCTCCTGCAGTAGGCCTGGCGCCCAGCGGTGCTTCCAGGACATAACTCTTCTGTGCAGCAATCAGGATAATCCTCAAGTTACGGACCCAGTCCGTGTAATTGCTACCATCATCTTTCAACTTTGCTTTCTCAATGAACGCATTAAAATTCAACGGAACAACAGCACGGGCCATCTATCTACAATCAAACATAAACAAGCAAGATACTATCAGGGACTAAGTTCATGATAAATTTAAGTTCATTTAATCATATTACTTAAGAACTCCCACTTAGATAGACATCCCTCTAATCTTCTAAGCGATCGCGTGATCCATATCAACTAAACCATGTCCGATCATCACGTGAGATGGAATAGTTTCAATGGTGAACATCACTATGTTGATCATATCTACTATATGATTCACGCTCGACCTTTCGGTCTCCGTGTTCTGAGGCCATATCTGCATATGCTTGGCTCGTCAAGTATAACCTGAGTATTCCGCGTGTGCAACTGTTTTGCACCCGTTGTATTTGAACGTAGAGCCTATCACACCCGATCATCACGTGGTGTCTCAGCACGAAGAACTTTCACAACGGTGCATACTCAGGGAAACACTTCTTGATAATTAGTGAGAGATCATCTTATAATGCTACCGTCAATCAAAGCAATATAAGATGCATAAAAGATAAACATCACATGCAATCAATATAAGTGATATGATATGGCCATCATCATCTCGTGCTTGTGATCTCCATCTTTGAAGCACCGTCATGATCACCATCGTCACCGGCGTGACACTTTGATCTCCATCGTAGCATCGTTGTCGTCTCGCCAATCTTATGCTTCTACGACTATTGCTACCGCTTAGTGATAAAGTAAAGCATTACAGGGTGATTGCATTGCATACAATAAAGCGACAACCATATGGCTCCTGCCAGTTGCCGATAACTCAGTTACAAAACATGATCATCTCATACAATAAAATTTAGCATCATGTCTTGACCATATCACATCACAACATGCCCTGCAAAAACAAGTTAGACGTCCTCTACTTTGTTTGTTGCAAGTTTTACGTGGCTGCTACGGGCTTAAGCAAGAACCAATCTCACCTACGCATCAAAACCACAACGATAGTTTGTCAAATAGACTCCGTTTTAACCTTCACAAGGACCGGGCGTAGCCATACTCGGTTCAACTAAAGTTGGAGAAACTGACACCCGCCAGCCACCTGTGTGCAAAGCACGTCGGTAGAACCAGTCTCGCGTAAGCGTACGCGTAATGTCGGTCCAGGCCGCTTCATCCAACAATACCGCCGAACCAAAGTATGACATGAAGGTAGGCAGTATGACTTGTATCGTCCACAACTCACTTGTGTTCTACTCGCGCATATAACATCAAACCATAAAAACCTAGGCTCGGATGCCACTGTTGGGGAACGTAGTAATTTCAAAATTTTCCTACGCACACGCAAGATCATGGTGATGCATAGCAACGAGAGGGGAGAGTGTTGTTTGCGTACCCTCGTAGACCGAAGCGGAAGCGTTGACGCAACGTAGAGGAAGTAGTCGTACGTCTTCCCGATCCGACCGATCCAAGTGTCGTTACTCCGGCACCTCCGAGTTCTTGACACACGTACAGCTCGGTGACGCTCCTCGGGCTCCGATCCAGCAAAGCTCCGGGGAGAGAGTTCCGTCAGCACGACGGCGTGGTGACGATCTTGATGTTCTACCGGTGCAGGGCTTCGCCTAAGCACTGCAACGATATGACCGAGGTGGAATATGGTGGAGGGGGGCACCGCACACGGCTAAGGAACGATCACGTTGATCAATTGTGTGTTCTAGGGTGCCCCCCTGCCCCCGTATATAAAGGAGGGGAGGGGGAGGCGCGGCCGTCCCCCAAGGGGTGCGCCAGGAGGAGTCCTACTCCCACCGGGAGTAGGACTCCTCTCCCTTGCCTTGTAGGAGAAGGAAGGAGAGAGGGGGAAAGGAAAAAGGGGGGTGCCGCCCCCCCCCTTAATTGTCCTATTCGGACTAGGGAGGGAGGGGGCGCGCGGCCTGCCCTGGCCGCCCCTCCTCTTTTCCCTTAAGGCCCATATGGGCCCATTAACCACCGGGGGGGTTCCGATAACCCCCCGGTACTCCGGTAAATTGCCGATTTCACTCGGAACCATTTCGATGTCCAAATATAGGCTTCCAATATATCGATCTTTATGTCTAGACCATTTCGAGACTCCTCGTCATGTCCGTGATCACATCCGGGACTCCGAACAACCTTCGGTACATCAAAATACATAAACTCATAATTAACTGTCATCGAAACCTTAAGCGTGCGGACCCTACGGTTCGAGAATAATGTAGACATGACCGAGACACGTCTATGGTCAATAACCAATAGCGGGACCTGGATGCCCATATTGGCTCCTAAATATTCTATGAAGATCTTTATCGGTCAGACCGCATAACAACATACGTCGTTCCCTTTGTCATCGGTATGTTACTTACCCGAGATTCGATCGTCGGTATCCAATACCTAGTTCAATCTCGTTACCGGTAAGTCCCTTTACTCGTTCCGTAATACATCATCTCACAACTAACACATTAGTTGCAATGCTTGCAAGGCTTATGTGATGTGCATTACCGAGAGGGCCCAGAGATACCTCTCCGACAATCGGAGTGACAAATCCTAATCTTGAAATACGCCAACCCAACATCTACCTTTGGAGACACCTGTAGTACTCCTTTATAATCACCCAGTTACATTGTGACGTTTGGTAGTACCCAAAGTGTTCCTCCGGTAAACGGGAGTTGCATAATCTCATAGTCAAAGGAACATGTATAAGTCATTAAGAAAGCAATAGCAACATACTAAACGATCGGGTGCTAAGCTAATAGAATGGGTCATGTCAGTCAGATCATTCAACTAATGATGTGACCTCGTTAATCAAATAACAACTCTTTGTCTATGGTTAGGAAACATAACCATCTTTGATTAATGAGCTAGTCAAGTAGAGGCATACTAGTGACACTCTGTTTGTCTATGTATTCGCACATGTATTATGTTTCCGGTTAATACAATTCTAGCATGAATAATAAACATTTATCATGAAACAAGGAAATAAATAATAACTTCATTATTGCCTCTAGGTCATATTTCCTTCACAAGTTGCATGCTTTACTTTCCGCTGCTCATATACTCTTTTTCATGCTTGCTTGATATGTATTGTGTTTGTTAAACTTGTGCCTAAACCCCACTTAAACTTAAGAATATTAAAAACTGCAACTTTTGGCACTTAGTGTCTAATCACCCCCCCTCTAGACACCTCTTCTCGATCCTTTCAATTGGTATCAGAGCTTTGGTCTCCATTGCCTTGGTTTAAACACCTTTGGAGGAAGATGGATGTGTCTACTTTGGGGAGTCTTAGACATAGAGTGCCTATTCTTGATGGAGAGTAAATTTTTTTTGAGTGGAAAAATGAAATGCTTGAGATTTTCAATGAATATCACTTGAACACGTACATTTCTAGTCCTTGTGCACCTCATATTGATCCCTTGCATCCCACACCCGAAGAAGATCTTGACATGATTCGCAATCTTAGAACCATCAATCTTATCATAAGAGGATTGGCCAAAAATTTGATTGCTAGTTTGCTTACTCTTGATTTTGCCTATACTTTATGGAAATTTCTTGAGGAATGATTTCCCGATTATTCCTTAAAAAACTTAGATGAAATTCTCCATAAGTCTATTGCCTTGAGTAAGATGAACTCTAGTGATCCTAGCTTTGGTGATTGTCTATTTGAGCTTACCCATCTCATGCATGCTAAAGGAAATGTTGGAATCATTAGCGGTATCATATCCGAAGCTATTAGAATTCATATAGGTAACCATTGTGATGATCATTTATCTAATGAATTACCCTCTCTAGGAATTGATCAATCACAAGATGATGTTGAACATGGATACTATGATGAAGATGATGATAGTGACTATGATCTTGATGATGCAATGAGGCATTTTGGTCTTATGGAAAATCTTCGCGGCTACATGGATGGAGGAAAGGAATGGGTCCTTGATAGTGGATGTACTGATCATATGACCGGAGATGAAGATATGTTCCTTGAGCTTGATGAAAACGATGGCCCTCGAAAATATGTCACTTTTGGTGATAATTCAAAGGGTAAGGTGGTTGGCCTTGGTAAGGTGGCCATCTCACATGATAGCTCCATACAAAATGTCATGCACGTTGAATCCCTAGGATACAATTTACTTTCAGTTTCCAGACTTGCTGATTTTGGTTTCAATGTCCTATTCACTGAAGTAGATTGCCAAGTGTTTCGTAGAGACAATCATAAAATGGTCTTTACTGGTATACGTAGAGGAGATCTTTACATTGTTGATTTCACTAAAAAGGCTCAACCTAGAACTTGCTTAATTGCTAAATCTTCTAAAGGCTGGTTGTGGCATAGAAGACTAAGTCATGTTGGTATGCGAAATCTTGATAAGCTTATTAAAGGTGATCATATCCTTGGAATAAAAGATGTCATATTTGACAAGGATAGACTTTGTAGTGCTTGTCAAGCAGGAAAACAAGTTGGAGGAAGTCACCGCGCGAAGAACATCATGACCACAAGAAGACCACTCGAGCTACTTCACATGGATCTCTTTGGTCCAAATGCCTACAAGAGTCTCGGTGGTAACTCATTTGGTCTAGTCATAGTTGATGATTTTTCAAGATTTACGTGGGTGTTCTTTCTTGATGACAAATCGCAGGTCCAAAAGATCTTCAAAAACTTCGCTAGGAAGGCCCAAAATTAGTTTGACGTGAAGATCAGGAAGGTTCGCAGCAATAATGGAACGGAGTTCAAGAACGCAAATGTGGACACCTTTCTTGACGAAGAAGGGATCTCACACGAGTTCTCGGCTATGTACACGCCTCAACAAAATGGAGTTGTTGAGAGGAAGAATCGAACTCTTATTAAGATGGCAAGAACAATGCTTGATGAGTACAAGACTCCAAAACACTTTTGGACGGAAGCAGTTGAGACAGCTTGTCATGCAACAAATCGCTTGTATCTTCACAAGCTTCTTGGCAAGATGGCATATGAGCTTCTCACCGGTAACAAACCCCAAGTTGGATACTTTCGAGTATTTGGCTCAAAGTGTTACATTCTTGATAAGCATCATTGTTCAAAATTTCCTCCTAAGTCTCATGAGGCTTTCCTACGTGGTTATGGATAACACTCTCACACTTACCGTGTCTACAACAATTTCACCCGAAAGGTTGAAGAGACGGTAGATGTGAAGTTTGATGAATCTAACGGCGCGCAAGTAGAGCAATTGCCAATTGATGTAGGAGACAAAGACCCTTCGGAAGCAATTCAAGACTTGTCCATTGGGAAGATTCGTCCAACGAAAGTGAAGGAGACTACCTCGTCCGTCCAAGTGGAAGCTTCTACCTCACGACAAGGCGAACCAAGAGTTGATACGGAAGCATCCGCAAGTGGTACATGCCAAGATGAAGAAAACGAGGAAGTACACCAAGATGAACATCAACAACCTCCTTCTACACCACGACAAGAGAACGACAACGTCAACAATGAAGAAGGCCAAGAAGAAGCACAAGATGAAGAGGATGTTCTACCTCGACCCAAGCAAAAGCTTTCACGAGTTCGAGCAAGAATTGCCCAAGATCATCCCGTCGAGCAAATCTACAATGATATCCAAACCAGGGGAATCACTTGCTCTAAAACTCGTTTAGCTAACTTTTGCGAACATTACTCATTCATCTCTAGCATTCAACCTATGAAGGTTGAAGAAGCATTGAAGGATCCGGATTGGATAAACACTATGCATGAAGAGTTACACAACTTTGAGAGAAATCAAGCGTGGACATTGGTCGAGAAGCCCGACAACAACCACAACATCATTGGTACCAAATGGGTGTTTCGCAATAAGCAAGATGAAGATGGACAAGTGGTTCGCAACAAAGCACGTCTCGTCGCCCAAGGCTACACACAAGTTGAAGGTATGGACTATGGTGAGACATATGCTCCCGTTGCTAGACTTGAGTCCATTCACATCTTACTTGCTTATGCTAATCACCATGATATCACCTTGTACCAAATGGACATTAAAAGTGCTTTTCTAAATGGCAAAATTGAGGAGGAAGTTTATGTTAAGCAACCTCCCAGCTTTGTCAATCCTAAGAAACCTAATCATGTTTACAAACTTCACAAAGCCCTTTATGGTCTTAAACAAGCTCCTAGAGCATGGTATAAATGGTTGACCAAGTTCCTTATTGAAAAAGGCTTTGAAATTGGTAAAATTGATTCTACTCTTTTTAGTAAAATGGTTAATGGAGAACTATTTGTGTGCCAAATTTATGGTGATGATATCATATTTGGTTCAACTAACCCTCATTTTAGTGAGAAGTTTGGAAAGCTAATGTCGGACAAGTTTGAGATGTCTATGATGAGTGAACTCAAATTCTTTCTTGGTTTGCAAATCAAGCAAACTAAGGAAGGTACCTTTGTCTCTCAAACGAAGTACACCAAGGAATTATTCAAGAAGTTCAATATGCAAGAATGCAAAGGTATGACTACACCCATGCCTACTAGTGGACATCTTGATTTGACCAAAGATGGTGAACCGGTTGATCAAAAGGTTTATCGCTCTATGATTGGTTCATTGTTATATCTATGTGCCCCTCGTCCCGATATTATGCTAAGTGTGTGCATGTGTGCACGATATCAAGCTGCTCCTAAAGAATGTCATCTTAAGGCTGTGAAAAGGATAGTGAGATACCTAATCCATACACCAAAATTTGGCATTTGGTATCCTAAGAGGTCCTCTTTTGATCTTGTTGGCTACTCCGATTCGGACTATGCCGGAGACAAGGTTGATAGAAAGTCCACTTCGGGTACTTGTCAATTCCTTGGTAGATCTCTTGTGTCTTGGTCTTCCAAGAAACAAAACTCGGTATCCTTATCCACCGCCGAAGCGGAATACATTGCCACTGGTTCATGTTGTGCTCAATTACTTTGGATGACCCAAACTCTTAAATATTATGGGATATATGTGAAACATGTTCCATTGCTATGTGACAATGAAAGTGCTATTAAGATTGCTCACAATCCCGTGCAACATTCTCGAACTAAGCATATTGAAGTTCGTCATCATTTCATTCGAGATCATGTTGCCAAAGGGGACATTAACCTTAAGCATGTTCGCACCGATAAGCAATTAGCGGATATATTCACTAAACCACTTGATGAGAAAGTGTTTTGTAGGTTGAGAGGTGAACTGAACATCATTGATGCTTCAAACTTGGAGTAGGAACTCCATTTGATACATGCGGGGCATGAGCCTATGACTAATCCTCGATATTTCTCTTATGATGCTATTCATATGTCTTGGATATATTTGTACCTTGCATGTTATCTAACCCGTGTAGGTACTTGGATGAATCTAAATCTATGAGATTGCAACTCACTCACATCTTGAGCAATCTCTACATCACCAAGTCTCTACACAATGGTGGTTGAAGACAAGGAAGCACGAAACCATTCAAATATATCCTTTGGCAAATTCTATGTTGAGTCTCGTGATTGTCATTTTGGATACACAAGTGCTCTTCCTTGCAAAGCTAACCCATGTAGGTAGATGAACTCAAACTCCAAGTGGTGCTCCCAACTCTTGATGAACTACATCAACCTTGAGCAACCACACAAGTTCAACTACATGATCAAGATCAACACCACCACCCAAGGTATGTTATTCCATCTTAGAGAAGCTTTGCTCCAAGTCATGAGCCAAAGCAACTCGACAAGATGTGAATACATCAAGATGCTTAAACGAAAAATGGTAACCCCATTTTGAGCTTAAACGATGAGTATGACCTATGATCAAGTGCTCTCACTTGACTCCTAAGTCAATATACTCTAACATAGGTGACTTTGTCGCCGCCCAACTCTAGATGAAGTTCTCTTGTGTTCTTTTCTGTGTTATTGCATTTGTCTCTTGCATATTTGTTTCCCCTTTCAAAAAAAATTTCATCTAGATCTTTTCTTTTCTTTTTGTTCTGCATTTTCTGCATCCAATTCATTGCAAATCTTTCAGTTAATTCCTTGCATATCCTTGTGAGATCTTACTTGTCTAGTGAGCTGAGGTGACAAGTGGTTTCACTCTGATGAACTCGGTCACACCGGTTTGTTCTCTTCGGCCCAACCGAAATCTTTCGGTGCAATCAAAGCACACAACTCGGAGTCACCGATTTCACCACAGGAAAACCAACTTGCCACTTTTTCCTGATTTCTGTTTGCTCCAGCTCCACTCAATGATTCTTGTCCTCTACCAGCATCATATTAGACATGCTGCTTTGCTCTGTGACTCAAGGACCAACACATTTGTATCACATGTCCAGAAGAGCCCTTCTTGGAAATTGATGTCAAAGGGGGAGAGAGATCACATCAAAGCTTAATTTTCCTATAGGGGAGAAAGAGAGAATACTCAGGGGGAGAGAGTTTCTCAACAAGGAGAAAGTAATATCATCAAAGACCCCAGATGCTTGGTGTTCAAGAGGAGAGATGTCACATGTCTTTAAGAGGGTAAAGACATGTTTGTTTGCTTGCTTTAGCTCAAGCTCTGTTGTTTCTTTTTTGTTGCTCTGATTTTCTGTTCCCTATCTTCTCCCAATATCCCATGCAGATTCAGGGGGAGCAAGACATCTAAGGGAAGGAAATCTCTGATCTTATTGCATATCTTTACCTTTGGGGACATGTCTATATCCAATGTGGTAATTAGTACTCACTCTACATGTCATCCCAGTCTTGGTTCTCTTGTGGTTTCTCTTGTTTGCTCTGGTCAGTAGTTGTATCTGTGTTATTTAACCTTGTTTGCACAGGTTCATCCCATCCTAAGCCAACTCAAGACCACAACGTAAGTATATGCATCTCAGTCATGTGAATGAGAAATTCTTGCTGATGTACATACTGTTTGCAAGAAGAACTCATGAGCATGAAGGTACATTTCTCATATTCACATCATTTGCTCTGATGCATATAGCCAAGATACATGTAACACATTGCTTACTCTGTCATGTTTACGCATTCACAAGCTCCTATATTCAATAGTCACATGATTGCATACATGTAGGGGGAGCCTATGCATGTTACATGTCTTTCCAAAGCTTTACTTGCTATTCTCTATATCTTTATCTAAAGCTTTGATGTATGTTGTCATCAATTACCAAAAAGGGGGAGATTGAAAGCACAAGTGCTCCCTGGGTGGTTTTGGTAATTAATGTCAACATATCTCTTGTTGGACAAACACTTTTACCTAGTATGTTTCAGATAAGTTCAACAATGGAGTGGCATGGACTAGAGGATGTGGAACCCCTTCAAGATGCTAAGGACAAAGGATTGGCTCAAGCTTCAAGATCAAGACTCTACATTTTCTATTTTAGTGATCCAAGATCACATTGAGTCTATAGGAAAAGCCAATACTGTCAAGAGGGGATGAGGTGTCGTTTAATGGCTTGCTTGCTCAAAGTGCTTAGTGATATGCTCCAAAACCCTCAACTACCTTCCCACATCCACATATGACCTAAACCAAAAGTCAAACTCGACCCCACCGATTCTTTCTATCCGGCGCCACCGAGTTTCAGATGTCATAGCCACTGCCACAAACCCTAGCAAATCGGTTTCACCGATAGGGATCTCGGTCTCACCGAGATGGGATTGTAATCTCTCTATGTCTGTCCATTACCAAAATCGGTCTCACCGAGTTTGAGTTTGAGGAATCGATACTACCGAAATTACAATGCAAACCCTCTGGTTAGCTTATTACCAAAATCGGTCCCACCGAGTTTGTGTAATCGGTCTCACCGAGTTTGCCTGACCAACTCTCTGGTTAGCTTATTACCAAAATCAGTCCCACCGAGTTTCTATAATCGGTCACACTGAGATTACGTTATGCCCTAACCCTAACCATATCGGTCCTACCGAGTTGCATCTCAGTCCCACCAAAAATCCTAACGGTCACTAGGTTTCTGAATCGGTCCGACCGAGTTTAACCATTCGGTCCCACCGAGTTTGGTTAATCGTGTGTAACGGTTAGATTTTGTGTGGAGGCTATATATACCCCTCCACCCACTCTTCATTCGTAGAGAGAGCCATCAGAACATACCTACACTTCCAATACACATTTTATGAGAGAGAACCACCTACACTTGTGTTGAGCTCAAGATATTCCATTCCAACCATATGAATCTTGATCTCTAGCCTTCCCCAAGTTGCTTTCCACTCAAATCTTCTTTCCACCAAATCCAAATCCTGTGAGAGAGAGTTGAGTGTTGGGGAGACTATTATTTGAAGCACAAGAGCAAGGAGGTCATCATCAACACACCATTTGTTACTTCTTGGAGAGTGGTGTCTCCTAGATTGGCTATGTGTCACTTGGGAGCCTCCAACAAGATTGTGGAGTTGAACCAAGGAGTTTGTAAGGGCAAGGAGATCGCCTACTTCATGAAGATCTACCGCTAGTGAGGTAAGTCCTTCGTGGGCGACGACCGTGATGGAATGGACAAGGTTGCTTCTTCGTGGACCCTTCGTGGGTGGAGCCCTCCGTGGACTCGCGCAACCGTTACCCTCCGTGGGTTGAAGTCTCCATCAACGTGGATGTACGATATCACCACCTATCGGAACCACGCCAAAAACATCTGTGTCTCCAATTGCGTTTGAATACTCAAAACCCTTCCCTTTACATTCTTGCAAGTTGCATGCTTTACTTTCCGCTGCTCATATACTCTTTTGCATGCTTGCTTGATATGTATTGTGTTTAGTAAACTTGTGCATAAACCCCACTTAAACTTAAGAATATTAAAAACTACAACTCTGGCACTTAGTGTCTAATCACCCCCCTATAGACACCTCTTCTCGATCCTTTCACATATTCATATCTCAGGAGAAATACCTCAAGGATGTACTGAGGAAATTCGGCATGCAAGATTGCAAGGGCGTCAAAATTCCTATGCCCACAAATGTCCATCTCTGCACTGATGAAAATGGTATTGACTTCGATCACAAGATATTCCGCTCCATGATTGGTTCTTTATTGTACTTATGTGCATCTAAGCCAGATATAATGCTTAGTGTTTGCACGTGTGCCCGATTTCAAGCTACACCGAAGGAATCACACCATAAGGCTGTGAAACATATTCTTCGATATCTAGCTCACACACCAACACTTGGATTATGGTACCCCAAGGGCTCGGCTTTTGATCTCATTGGATATTCTGACTCTGACTATGCTGGTGATCGTGTGGACCGCAAGTCAACATCTAGTACATGTCATTTCCTCGGACGATCCTTGGTCTGTTGGTCCTCGAAGAAACAGAACTGTGTATCACTGTCTACTGCTGAAGCTGAGTACATTCCTGCTGGTTCTTGCTATGCTCAACTGCTATGGATGAAGCAAACTCTCAAGGACTATGGCGTCAACATGAAGAATGTGCCTCTCCTCTGTGACAATGAGAGTACCATCAAGATTGCTCACAACCCAGTTCAGCACTCGAAGACAAAGCACATTCAGATTCGTCATCATTTTCTTCGTGATCATGTGTTGAAGGGCGACATTTCGATTGAGCATGTGAAGACTGAAGAACAGCTAGCCGATATCTTCACAAAGCCCTTGGATGAGAAGAGATTTAGCAAGTTGCGATGTGAGCTAAATATCTTAGAATCTTCGAATGTTCTTTGAATAGGACACTCATCCTAACACTTATACAAAATTGATGACTTAGATGTGCAACACATGAAGAAACGTTTTTCTTCAATCAATGAAGAATAACACTCTAAGTGTGAAGAAATTAATGAAGAATTGGATTCTCAGAACCCTACGATAATTGTACGCGGTGTCTGAAATCATCATTCTTATACGGTGGGTTACGCCACCACAAAAAGTTGAAAATCTTCAATTTGAGTTTTTCCTCAGTTTTGAAATTCCTCAGTTGTTCAAATTCTTCAAAATTTTCAAAATCTTCTCTATTTCCGTCGTTTTTCTTCATTGGCTGAGTTTATGTTCTCTACAGCATTCACTTATGGCTATTTCTTCAAGTTGTGCTTTCTGCTAAGTGAATGTGATTGGACCCTTCCCCCTTTATGCTATACTCAATCCAATCTATTCACAAATTCTTCATGTGTGTTCTATTTGAAACTCGTTCAAAATCTTCACTGTGTCCTTGTTAGCTGAAGAAATTACGAACGGAACGTTAAAACAAATCTTATCCAAATTTTCGGTTTTGCCGCTCAAACCATTCCGCATCCCACGATATACAATTTTATTCACCCACGATCTAACACGATCTCCACTTCACAGTACGTGGGTGACACCTGTCGTGCGAAGGAGAAGGGTCAGGGGCACGTTCGTCCTAAACTTTGGGCGGGCAGTTTTTCACCATGGCTATAAATACCCCCTCTCCCCTTCCTAACTTCTTTCACTCCGCTCGAACTCTCTCTCCCGCTCGAGCTTCTCAAACCCTAGCGCCGTCGCTACTCCATCATCGCCGGTGAGGAAGAGCTTCACTGCCTAGACCTTGTCGTCGTCGTACTCACGCCGGCCGCGGAAATCTTCACTCCGCCGCCGCCGTAGCCATCTTCCTCCGCCGAGTTAGGGCGTCGAAGATCTACATAGACGAACTTCACTTCTCCACCTCTCTGTTTGTCGTGTTCTTCGTTCAGGGTAATTAAAAGTTACTTTTATAGCCCTCTTTGATTCAAATGTTTTCTACAAAATCTTCATAGGTATTTTTTTCATCAAATCCTCACACACTAAAACACCTCACAAGTCATCTGTTCTTGATTCGTTTCTCTAAGCATCATTTTTCTTCAAGATTCCTCAATTGTGTGGATCTTCGATCTATACAACTCTAGAACCTAAGACAAAGAACACTTAGTGAAATTCTTCAAGACACATCTGGTCAAATTCCTCAAACTTGTTCTTTTTGAAAAACCTTCTGAGAACGCATATGACCTCTCCAAATTCCTCGCAACTATACTCTATTCACAGGTACTCATGTTCGCTGCTGAATCACTAGGTTCCCATCAACTTAACTCATTTGCAGCGTTTCTCGAAGAAAAGTTGCACACTTCTTCAGAGAATTCGATTGTTCAAATTCCTCAGCTGAAGAATATGGCAGATGGTAAGAAGCCTCAGAAAGGAGGAAAGAAGCTTGAGGTCATGACTACTTTTGAAATTCCTGCTGACATCTACAAAGACAATTGCACACCTGATGAGGCCAAGTTCGGAAAGGAGAACAAATATCAGCGCAAGGTGCGCATACAGAGAATTGAAAGGAGATGGGAAAGAGAATGGATGGAGTACAGATATGTAACTCCAAAGTATATGAAGAAATTCGCTCTCAACCCTCCATGCCCAAGAGATCCATTGGCACTTGCCCAAGAGGCAGACCCCACCAGCATCAAACGCGGTGAGGACTTTCCTGAAGAATGGGATAGACGCCAAGCCAAGTTGGCTAGACAAGCCAAAGAAGTAGTGAGGAAATTCAATGAAGACTCTGCTGCTGATGCCACTATGGCCTCTGTCAAGCCTAGGAAATCGATTTTAAAGAAGCCTGCGCGCAAGCCAAATGCTTCACCAACAGTGCCCTCACGGCCAAGTTCCTCAGCTATGCCCTCACGGCCAGAATCTTCAAAGTCTTCAAGACCAATTCCTCATGCTGCTCCTACTCCTCCGAAATCCTCAGCTCCTCCTCCAAAGTCGTTAGCTACTCCGGCAAAGTCCTCAGCATCTATGCATCGGGCCACGTGCCAAAGGACTGCAGGCATCTCCATTGCCTCTGGTGTCTCAGCAAGTTCTTCAGATGCACCAAATTCTTCATCTGGCCCCACTCTGCTGAAGACTAAGGCAACTGCTGGATGAGGTCCTCGCCCAAGTCCTAAGAAGAAGCAAGTCGCCTTCCAAGTGCCGACTGAAGAAGATGAAGCTGATGATGATGAACTTGCAGATATCATGAGAGCATCAGAGACAGGCTGATGATGATGATGATGAATAGAGCCAAAGGCACATCAGCGCCACTGCTTTTGGATCCTAGGGTGATCCTCGATTACATTGATCTCTGGCACAAGGCCCCAAACACTCCTATGCCTGACTTCAAGCTGACACCTGGTCAAAATCATATGCTGACTCATTTCATCCAAGAAGAGAAATGGAAGTATGAGCAGGCCAGGCAGATCAAGAAGGCTCAGTACAAGTGAAAGTGCTAGTTATCGACTAGAGGGGGGGTGAATAGGCGATTTTTATGGAAGTCTTCAAAACATGGAAGTTTCAAAGACAAACAATAGAAATGACCCTATTGATATGAAGCGGAAGATAAACTACACTAAGCAAGCCATAGTCAAGTATGCAATAACGTGAGAGTACGAAGACAAATAGCAGCTAGGTAGTAAGGATCAGGATGGAAGATGGTATGAAGCCAAACTACGATACTAGTCAGACAGTGAAGACAAATAGGTAAAGCAAACATGCAATGACTTCACGAAGACAAACTCTAAGTAAAGAGAGGGAGAGGATAGAACCAGTCACTTGTTGAGGACACAGGATTTGTTGGACCAGTTCAAGTTGCTGTGACAACTGTACGTCTAGTTAGGGAGGCTGAGATTCAACTCAAAAGACCGCGTCTTCACCTTATTCCCCTTGAGCTAAGGACACCCAGTTCTCGCCCAATTACTCTGGTAAGTCTTCAAGGTAGACTTCCAAACCTTCACAGACTTCGTTCACCGACGATCCACAATGACTCTTGGATGCTCAGAACGCGACGCCTAACCGGCTGGAGGATTCACAGTCCTCAAGTGTAATAAGTCTCCAGGTCACGCAGACAGAAAGACTTCAGTGATGCCTAACACTCTTTGGCTCTGGGTGTTTGGGCTTTGTCCTCGCAAGGATTTCTCTCTCTCAAAGGCTTGGAGGTGGGTTGCTCTCAATACGACAAAAGCCGTGCACTAACTCTGAGCAGCCGCCAATTTATGGTGTAGGGGGTGGGCTATTTATAGCCACTAGGCAACCCGGCCTGATATGTCCGAAATGACCCTGGGTCACTAAGGAACTGACACGTATTCCAACGGTCAGATTTCAAACACACGCGGCAACTTTACTTGGGCTACAAGCAAGGCTGACTTATCCATCTCTGGATAAGATTTGCTCTCAGTGTCTTCGTTCGAAGACATAGGATTTTGGTTGAGCATCACTTCAGTCACTCTGACTTTGTTCACTTGAACCCCACTTAATAGTACGGTGGTTCCTATGACTCAACAAAGAAGAAAAGGAAACAACTAAACGACTAAGTCTTCGCGCTCCATAGTCTTCACTCAATGTCTTCACATGTCATAGTCTTCAATATCAATATCTTCACATACCACCACTGTCTTCAATGTCTTCATACATTTTTAGGGGTCGTCTCTGGTAGGTAAACCGAATCAAGGAGGTACTACTATCTGTGTTATCATGCAATTCTCACAAACACATTAGTCCCTCAACCAGGTTTGTCGTCAATACTCCAAAACCAACTAGGGGTGGCACTAGATGCACTTACAATCTCCCCCTTTTTGGTGATTGATGAGAAACTGGTTGAAGTTTTCAACGAGGATAAAAGTATGTGAAATGTAAAGTATTTAGGTATTGTCTTCATGAGTGGCAAAAGGCTCCCCCTGAAGATGTGCATCTAAGTAATTTGCTTTTGGAATGCAAATGCACATGGCAGGTTGTACTTGTGGAGATCCTCTTCAACTTATGAAGACAATTCATCATGCATGAAAAGTATGTGAAGATAATAACATGCATAATGAAAAATGGACGTTTGCAGAATGACCTAAGTGCGGAAGTTATCATCGCACATGCGGAATTTATCATCGCATCACAGAATAGCAAATAAGTAGCAGACAACCATCAAGTTTAAGTGTTACAACTCAAAGAACCAAATCTATCAAAAAGCGAGAGTTGTAAACACTAGGCAAAATATAAAACCACCGCCCATATGGATCCTCTTGAAGACTATCAAATTCATATGCTTCTCCCCCTTTTGTCAGTAAGGACCAAAAAGGGTTGAAGACATAGAGCATCTACTCGTTCCCATGAGGAGTTGGTGAAGCAGCAGGGCGGAGTAGACGAACTTGGTGCAGTGTTGATTCACGCTGAAGGTGGTGAAGTAGCATCGTCTTCATCATCAATGACACGGGCATTCACTGTTGGAGCAGAAGAGGAGAACTCAGAGTCTTCAAGAGACGGAGTGCGCCGCAACACAGTCCTTCTCGGAGGTGTTGAGTCAAATTTGAAGCGTTCAGATAAGCCATCATCTTGAAGATCATCTCCAGAACACATAAGCGTCAGCCCTTTCCATGTACTCTGACAAGTTTCATGGGCGACAAAGGTATTCTTGGTGGCAAGGTTGCGAATCCTTTTGACGTCCACCAAGAGGCTTTTCATTTGACGCTTCAGCCAGTCATGATGCTTATCCTATTTCTAATGAAGGGCAACTAGAAGCTCACGGTCATTGAGAACACGAGATCGCTTCTTAGGCCATTGTGCAATGGTGCTTTCAGTGGCTTCAGTCAGGGCACGATGAGGTGCACGCGTAGTACCAACCAGAGGATAAACCCGAGTGACTGCTTGGACTCCTTCAATGTTTTGTGAGAAGCTTTGATTATCAGCATTTTGAAGACTAAGGGGCTCCTTGGCAGGCTCTGGATAGATGGCTTTAACTGACATATCAACCTCAGGCAGAAAAATCAAATGATTGCGAGCAGAGGGATGATAGTTGACAACTGAGTGTAGTTTGATCAGACGCATAATCCATGGAGCGTAAAACTTCAAGCCAAAGAGATCAGAGCCTGATGCAGCAAGTTGGCGGATAAAGAAGGCTTGTGCATTGAAGCTTTTGCCGTGAATAATATGGAAGATCAAAGTCTTCATTGAACATTCAAGCTTTGCATGGGGAGAATGTCCTTTGATGGGCCAGAGAGTTCGCCTTATAATATGATATATAGTACGTGGTAGATACTCAAGGTCTTCAACAAAGAACTCCTTAGGATATTCAGCATCTGGAGGCAAAGGCTTCATCATGCTAAGCATCTGACTCATGTTGGGTTCAGGCTTGTGAAAGATGCTTTCCATAGCAGCACTGTGAAGCTGACAACTAGGTTCATAAAGATCACCTGTTGTGGGCAGGCCAGTGAGCTCAATGCCATCAAAGGCTTTGGCTTCATGATGAACATTGCCTGTCATCCACTCAAGGACCCAAGTCTTCGGATCCCTGTTGTAGCCACGAATATGAAGAGTGGCATAGAATTGGAGCAGCAATTCTTCATTCCAGTGCTCCTTGTCAGTTACGAACTGCAACAAGCCAGACTCTCTGAAGCAATCCAGTGCTTCTTCCAAACAGGGCAGACCAGTTATGGCTTCAGTGTCAATACACATATGTGGAAAAATGCGACCTTGATTGTATAAAATGCATGAGTAATAACTGAGCTGCTGATAGCTCCAGAACCGATCAGATGATATTCTTGCCTTGGAGTAGGGGTTCTTGGCGCTATCAAAGAAGGTGTTGTGCACTTTGAAACCATTGACATTGAATGATCCTGGTGCAGATGCTGTACCTGGGAACCTAGGCAGTCTTGGCAGGGGCTTCTGAACCTGAGGCCTATGCTCAACGTGGTAGTCAAACTGAGGACCAGCAGCAGGCGGAGGAACCAGAAGAGGCCATTTGACAGTGATAAGTTGCCCATAGTTGTATGCTTGCTCGATGGTATGCGGCCTTGGTGGTGGAATAGGAGCAGTGGAATTAGCAAAGGCGTCAGGCTGCGCATCTGTAGCAGGTGGTTCATTGGCTTCATTGGTTTCAGGCTCAATGTTCAATGCAGGCTCCACATTTGCTTCAGCCATGACCACGTCATTGGCTTCATTGGTGTTAGTGGTGGCAGCCTCAAGATTCTCAGCCTCCACTCGAGGAGTTAGAGGGATGGGTTCAGACATGTTCACTTCAAGAACAGCTTCTTCAGTGATGGGGGGAGTAGGGACACGTTCTTCTGCTTGTTTTTCTTTGGCTGATGCAGCCGGATTGTCTTCAGCAAATTTAGCTTCAGACTCAAAGACATTCACAATAGGAGTGGCTTCTGGGAACACGTGACGTGCAACAGATTGGTGGTGCACTTCTCCTTCTAGAACGCTCGAAAGAGGGACTTCGGGCCTTGGTCCTTTGTGAAGCCTGCGTAACGCTGGCGATGCCAGCGGAGATGGAGTTGGCTGGGCCTCAAAGTCATCTTCTTCTTGCGCTGGTGGGGTGACTTGTTGTTGGGGAGTACTCGGGGTGTCTTGTTGTTGTGGGTGATCAGCCCATGATGCATCCTGAGCAATTGGCGTCAGAGGACGACCAATGCTGATGAGTTCGCTGTTCATGAGAACAGGCGATGATACCAAGTTGTGCTCGATCTGAGGAAAAACTACATCATCTTCAACATTGTCATGGTGACCAATGTCTTCAGCAGCGGTGGGGTCAACTGCTGGAATATCTTTAGCTTCAGGAGCCTCTGTGGAAGCTGGCTCATGAACTACTATCCGTCGTTCTTGATGTGAAGAGTCAGGGCGAGCAACTGAGATGGGCTCGACAACAAGGGGCTCTGTGGGAGCAACCTGATCTTTCTTGGAGGGTGCGACATCAGAGGCTTCAGGATTTTTCCTCTTTCTGGCTTCAGCCTTGGCAGCCCTTGTCTTCTTCAGTTCTGAAGCGGTTGATGAGGGAGTCCTGGATTAGGGGGTGTCTGGATAGCCGGACTATACCTTCAGCCGGACTCGAGGGCTATGAAGATACAAGATTGAAGACTTCGTCCCGTGTCCGGATGGGACTTTCCTTGGCATGGAAGGCAAGCTTGGCGATACGGATATTTAGATCTCCTACCATTGTAACCGACTTTGTGTAACCCTAACCCTCTCCGGTGTCTATATAAACCGGAGGGTTTTAGTCCGTAGGATAACTCCAACATACAACAATCATACCATTGGCTAGCTTCTAAGGCTTAGCCTCCTTGATCTCATGGTAGATCTACTCTTGTACTACCCATATCATCAATATTAATCAAGCAGGACGTAGGGTTTTACCTCCATCAAGAGGGCCCGAACCTGGGTAAAACATCGTGTCCCTTGTCTCCTGTTACCATCCTCCTAGACGCACAGTTCGGGACCCCTACCCGAGATCCGCCGGTTTTGACACCGACATTGGTGCTTTCATTGAGAGTTCCTCTGTTTCGTCGCTTTTAGGCCCGATGGCTCCTTTGATCATCAACAATGATGCGGTCCAGGGTGAGACTTTTCTCCCCGGACAGATCTTCGTCTTCGGCGGCTTCGCACTGCGGGCCAATTCGCTTGGCCACCTGGAGCAGAACGAAAGCTATGCCCCTGGCCACCAGGTCGGGTTTCGAAGTCTAAACTACACGGTGGACATCCGCGGGGACTTGATCTTCGACGGATTCGAGCCACAGCCGAGCTCGCCGCACTGTCTCGATGGGCATGATCTAGCTCTGCCGCCGAACAGTGAACTGGAGGCTGCACACGCACCGGTTCCGACCCTCAATTCGGAGCCTACTGCGCCGATCGAGGATGAGCGGTTGGACGCCACCTCGGGGGCTGCGATCTCAAAGGCGATCGAGCCGAACACCAGCCCCGCACTCTGCATGGCCCGTGACTCCGAGGAGCCGGATTCCTCTCCAGACTCCGAGCCCCCCGCACCCGTGCCGATCGAATCCGATTGGGAATCGATAATGGAGTTCACCGCCACGGACATCTTTCAGCACTCGCCCTTCGGCGACATCCTGAATTCGCTAAAGTCTCTCTCTTTATCAGGAGAGCCCTGGCCGGATTACGATCAGCAAGGTTGGGATAGGAACGATGAAGAAATTCAAAGCCCACCCACCACCCACTTCGTAGCCACTGTCGACGACTTAACTGACATGCTCGACTTTGACTCCGAAGACATCGACGGTATGGACGACGATGCAGGAGATGACCAAGAACCAGCACCTGTAGGGCGCTGGAAGGCCACCTCGTCATATGACATATACATGGTGGATGCTCCAAAAGATGGAGATGGCGATGGAACAGCGGAGGATGACCCCTCCAAGAAACAGACCAGGCGCCGGCGTCAGCGGCGCCGCTCTAAATCCCGCCAAAGCAAAAACGGTGATTCCAGCACCGGAGATAATAATACTCAGGATAATGCCGAAGAACACCCCCTCCAGCAAGATTCAGCACAGGAGGATGGAGAAGCCAGCCCTCATGAGAGAGCGGCAGAAAGAGAGGTCGAGGATGATAATTACATGCCTCCCTCCGAAGATGAGGCAAGCCTCAACGACGACGAATTCATCGTGCCAGAGGATCTCGCCGAACAAGAGCATTTTAAATGCAGGCTTATAGCCATGGCAAGCAGCCTCAAGAAAAAGCAGCAACAGCTTAGAGCTGATCAAGATTTGCTAGCTGACAGATGGACTGAAGTCCTTGCGGCCGAAGAGTATGAACTCGAACGCCCCTCCAAGAGTTACCCAAAGCGCAGGCTGCTACCCCGATTAGAGGAGGAAGCACCTACATCACCAGCGCATGACACGGCCGATCGGCCACCTCGTGGCCGGGACAGAGAAGCCTCTAGGCCTTCCACTCAAGCCGTGCCCTGGCGCCGCTCAAAGCATACTAAGGCACGGGAAAATGCGCCAGACCTGCAAGACATACTGGAGGACAAGGCAAGACAAACAAGATCGATCTACGGATCTCGCGGGCGCCCCACGGCACGTGACGGTGATCGTCACTCCGGATACAATAAATCCGACCGGGCCAAACACAACAGACAAAGCTCCCTTGAGCTGCGTTGTGATATAGCCCAGTACAGAGGCGCCGCACACCCACTATGCTTCACAGATGAAGTAATGGATCATTAAATCCCTGAGGGCTTCAAACCCGTAAACATCGAATCATACGATGGCACAACAGATCCTGCGGTATGGATCGATAATTATCTCCTTCACATCCACATTGCCCGCGGCGATGATCTACACGCCATCAAATACCTCCCACTCAAACTTAAGGGACCAGCCCGGCATTGGCTTAACAGCTTGCCAGCAGACTCAATCGGTTCTTGGGAGGACCTGGAAGCCGCATTCCTCGACAACTTCCAGGGCGCTTATGTGCGACCACCAGACGCCGATGACCTAAGCCACATAATTCAGCAGCCAGAGGAATCGGCCAGGCAATTCTGGACACGGTTCCTAACAAAGAAAGAACAAATAGTCGACTGTCCGGACGCAGAGGCCCTAGCGGCCTTCAAGCATAATATCCGCGACGAGTGGCTTGCCCGGCACCTGGGACAGGAAAAGCCGAAATCTATGGCAGCCCTCACGACACTCATGACCCGCTTTTGCACGGGAGAAGATAGCTGGCTAGCTCGCAGCAACAACTTAACCAATAACCTTGGTAATTCGGACACCAAGGACAAAAGTGGCAGGTCGCGTCGGAACAAACGAAAGCGCCGCGTCAACAGCGACAGCAATGTAGATACGACAGTCAATGCCGGATTCCGAGGCTACAAATCTGGTCAGTGGAAAAAGCCATTCAGAAGAAATACTCAGGGCCCGTCCAGTTTGGACCGAATACTCGACCGGTTGTGCCAGATACATGGCACCCCCGAAAAGCCAGCCAATCACACCAACAGGGATTGTTGGGTGTTCAAGTAGGCAGGCAAGTTAAATGCCGAAAACAGAGACAAGGGGCTGCATAGCGATGACGAGGAGGAGCCCAGGCCGCCGAACAACAGTGGATAGAAGGGTTTTCCCCCACAAGTGCGGACGGTGAACATGATATACGCAACCCACATTCCCAAGAGGGAGCGGAAGCGTGCGCTATGGGACGTATACGCGATGGAGCCAGTCGCCCCAAAGTTCAACCCATGGTCCTCTTACCCGATCACCTTTGATCGAAGGGACCACCCCAGTAGCATCCGTCATGGCGGGTTCGCCGCATTGGTTCTAGACCCAATCATTGACGGATTTCATCTCACAAGAGTACTTATGGATGGCGGCAGCAGCCTGAACCTGCTTTACCAGGATACAGTGCGGAAAATGGGCATAGATCCCTCAAGGATCAAGCCCACCAAAACGACCTTTAAAGGCATCATACCAGGTGTAGAGGCCAACTGTACAGGTTCAGTCACACTTGAAGTGGTCTTCAAATCTCCGGATAACTTCCGAAGCGAGGAGTTAATCTTTGACATAGTCCCGTTCCGCAGTGGCTATCACACACTGCTTGGGCGAACCGCATTCGCAAAGTTCAATGCGGTACCGCACTATGCATACCTCAAGCTCAAGATGCCAGGTCCTAGAGGAGTAATCACGGTCAATGGGAACACTGAACGCTCCCTCCGAACGGAGGAGCACACGGTAGCGCTCGCAGCAGAAGTACAAAGCAGCCTCTCTAGGCGATTCTCTAGTCTGGCCTTCAAAAAGCCGGACACTGTCAAGCGCGCCCAGAGTAACCTACAACAAGACCGCCTGGCACGTTCCGAGCTAGCGTAGCAATGCGGCCCCAACCCTAGCCCTCGCGATATAGCGAAACCAGTGCTTCGCGTACATAACTACGCTCTTGAAATACCATGGGCACAGGGGGAGGGGCACTATCGCGGCACACCCAAAATACGGCTTAAACCGCACCAGGGCTGCTGGATTCTTTTTTAATTTTCTCTTAGTTTCAGGACTCCATACTTCGGACGACCTGTTCGGCAATTTAACTGCCGCACAAACGATGCAAGCTCCAGGAAAGCAGACAAGCCATGCCGCACTATGGAACTCCCAGGTGGTCTCTATTACGAGCAGTATACCTGTTTTGAATACAATTCGGCGGCCTACCCCTGGCCGGGACATGTTAAATAGTCCAATTTCTTTTCCTTATCGCACTATTTGTATCGTTCTGCTTTGATAGCAACCTTTTTATAAACAATGCATAGCTTTTGGTCTATCTTTTTGCATTAATCTCTTTTTACATATATGTTCATTAGTAACATGTTGCACCCGTAGACTGTGGTACGGCAAATACGCCAGGGGCTTCAGTACCCCTTAATATGGTGTGAGAAGTCCGAACACTTTCACAAGTGCGGCACCTCGAACTTATAGCATTATATGCATTGGCTCCGAATCATGATTTGGGTCAATAGTTGGGTTTGCCCGGCTCCTATGTTTTGGTCCCTTACGTTCCGCTATATCGGCTAAGGTAGCACTAGGAGAACTACTACGATTGTGCCCCAGTTGAGCTGGGCTGAGCACCTCAGTAGAGAAAGCTAAAACTGACTGTCATGATGATGCGAGAGACCGGTCGCTGTTTGAGAGGTTTTCGAGTCCCTAAAGACTTATGCCACTTAGAGCGAGGAGCCGGCTTTGTCCGGCCAATGCGTGGATAGCACCTCGAACTCGGTCTTCCGAATACTAGGGGCTTCGCCGAAATTTAAAATTATAGAGTTCTATGGCTAAGTGAGAGTGTTCAAGCATTATAGTCCGATTGCCTTGTTCGTTGTGCTGAGCGCCTCCCTCGAAGGACCCAATCATGGGAAAAAGAGTGCTCAGGTTTATCCCGAACACCCTAGCACTAGTGGCATGGGGGCAGAAGCCGACGACTACCCATCTGTCAATTTTTGATAAACGGCCGCGCAGAAAGTAATATTTTGAATTAAAAAAGCATTGCTTAGCGCATATGAACAAGTTTTCAGCGCACAGGACAATACGAGCGAGTTCATTCAATAATTACATCCCTGGTACATTCATCCGCCATAAGGCGGGCACCCGCCAGAACATCCTTATAATAGTTCTCGGGCTTGCGATGCTCCTTCCCCGGCGGCGGCCGTCCCTCACAAGCTTCTCACCGTCCAGCTTACCCCAGTGCACCTTTGCATGGGCAAGGGCCCTACGGGTACCTTCGATGCAGACGGAGCGCTTGATAACCTAGAGCCTTGGATAGGCCTCGACCAGCCGCCGCACCAGTCTGAAATAGCTCCCAGGTAGGGCCTCTCCAGGCCATAGCCGAACTATGAAGCCCTTCATGGCCTGTTCGGCCGCCTTGTGAAGCTCGACCAGCTGCTTCAGCTGGTCGCTCAAGGGCACAGGGTGTCCGGCCTCAGCGTACTGAGACCAGAACACTTTCTCCGTCGAGCTGCGTTCCTCTGCTCGGTAGAATGCGGCGGCATCGGATATGGTGCGGGGAAGATCTGCGAATGCCCCTGGAGAACTCCGGATTCGGGTAAGTAACAAGTAGTTTACTTTTATATGTCTGCTTTGCATAAAGAATGCCTTACCCGCCGCTATCTTTTTCACTGCCTCCAACCCTTGGAGGGTCTTCTGGGATTCGGCCTTGGCATACTTGGCAGTTTCAAGGGCCGCCACGAGCTCGGACGCTCGCGTCTTCGAGTCAAGCTCCAAACTCTCATGTTTTTTCATGAGAGCCTGAAGCTCTTGCTGCACCTCGCCGACCTGGGCCTCAAATTTCACTCGCTCGGTGCGCTCCGTGGCCGCTGTCTTTTCGGCCTCGGACAACGCCTGCTTGAGGGTCGCCACCTCAGATGTGGCCCCTACAATAAGCAGTATCAATCCTGTCATTTTTTGCAATTGCATCTTTTTTATATGTTTTTCTGTAAGGTATCTCTTACCTTCTTTCTCCTCGAGCTGCCGCTTAGCAAGGCTGAGCTCTTGCTCGGTTCGCTCGAGGCCCTGCTTCAGGGCACCCACCTCCGCAGTCAGTGTGGCGGTGGCTAGCAGCGAAGCCTGCTTGCGCATATTGACTCTTTTTTTGTTAGACTCCTACGAAATTTAATAGATTCTCTATTCGGCTTTTCTTTCCGAACGCCAAACAGAGCATCAGGGGCTACTGTCTATGCGGTAATATTTTTACATATTTTTACTAACCTCGAAGCCTGTAAGAAGGCTAGCGCAAGCTTCAGTCAGTCCGCTCTTGGCGGTCTGAACCTTCTGGATCACCGCACTCATAATAGTGCGATGCTCCTCATCGATGGAGGCGCCCTTAAGCACCTCCAGTAGATTGTCTGGTGCCTCCGGTTGGACGGAGGCCGCCAGCTCAGTAGGCTTACTCCTCTTAGAAGGAGGTCGCCTGCCATAGTCAGGAACCGTTGAGGATTCCGGCGCGGTGTCCGGCACAAAGCCGGACTTGGAGCCCTGGGGGGTCTTGTCCCCTTTACTGCCGGAGTCCGGGAGGTCGCCTCGCGGCTCTTCCAGGACCACCTCCCCTTGGCCCGCAACCTGTTGCGATGCCACCTCGGCGTTGTCCGCAGCATGAGGGGAGGCTGCGGGCGGAACTGAATTCACGTCTGATGAATCCAGGGAGCCGCTCGACGACTTGTCGAGCCCGTCCTTGGGCGGGCTGCATGATTATCTTCGACATTAGGTAAAGCTGTGCAACAAAGGAATATCATGAGTTACTCTAGTATCCGAATACTTACGAATTCGCCGGACGCTTGGCCCTGTCCAGCCACTCCTCTTCGTCCTCGTCGGCATCGGTGGAGTAGTCCGGTGGAGGGGTCTTCCTCTTCTTCGACCCTTCGGCCTCCCCTGCTGGGGCGGCCTTTCTCTTCTTTCCTCCCCCGCTGGAGGGGGAGAGGTTTCTTCTTCCTCCTCCTCGTCTTCACGGGAGGAGTGTGTCTCGGATTCGTCGGACGACGAGTCCGACACCACCATATGCCGGGAACTCTTTGGAGTCCCCGTGGCCTTCTTCTTCTTGGCCTTCTTCTTCGGCACCACATAGGGTGCCGGAACCAGCAGCTTCACTAAGCGAGCATCGGCTGGGTCCACGGGCAAGGGAGCCAGACAGTTAATCGGTCCGGACTTTGCCTGCCAAGCCTGTCAAAGGTGTGGGAGTTTAGATCCCGCATAGAGTCAAACTATGAGAAAACTAACATCCTGTAAAAGGTGAAAATAGCTTACCTCGCTAGCGTGACGCTGCGAGCTGAATCCGCGGTCCTCGAAAGCGGATGCGGGAGCCTCGGCGCCTTTGGTTAGCACCCTCCAGACGTCTTCATACGTCATGTCGAAGAGCCTGCTAAGGGTTTGGTGCTGCGCCGGGTCAAACTCCCACAGATGAAAGTCCCGTTGTTGACACGGGAGGATCCGGCGGACGAGCATAACCTGGACTACATTAACAAGCTTGAGCTGCTTGTTCACCAGGGACTGGATGCATGTCTGCAGTCCAGTCACCTCTCTTTCATCGCCCACGACAGGCCCGTCTCTTTCCAGTACGTGAGCCGTGTGGGGGGTCCGGATCGGAACTCAGGGGCCGCGATCCATTCCGGATCGCGCGGCTCGGTGATGTAAAACCACCCGGATTACCACCCCTTTAGGGTCTCCACGAAGGAGCCCTCGAGCCATAGGACGTTGGCCATATTGCCTGCCATGGCGCCTCCGCACTCCGCCTGGTTGCCGCGCACCACCTTTGGCTTGACATTGAAGGTCTTGAGCCAGAGGACGAAATGGGGACGGATGCAGAGGAAAGCCTCGCACATGACGATAAACGCCGAGATGTTGAGGACAAAGTTCGGGGCCAGATCGTGGAAATCCAGGCCATAGTAGAACATGAGCCCGCGGACAAATGGGTGTAGAGGAAAAACCAGTCCGCGGAGGAAGTGGTGAAGGAATACTACCCTCTCATGGGGCCTTGGGGTGGGGAGAAGCTGCCCCTTTTCAGGAAGCCGGTGCGTGATGTCTTTGGACAAGTATCCGGCCTTCCTTAGCTTTTTAACATGGCCCTCCGTGACGGAGGAGACCATCCACTTGCCTCCCGCTCCGGACATTGCTGGAGAAGGTTGAGGTGGGAAGTGCGGACTTGGGCGCTGGAGCTCGAGTGCGCGGAAGATGGATAGGCAAAGGAGGAAGAAGGCGTAGGTAAAAAGGTGGATCCTTATCCCCTTATATGGGCGGATGCGGCTATGCGTCCCCACCAGCCTGGTAAAACTCGCTTATCTCCCAAGCGCCGTGATAAATGGCGTGGTTGGGTTACCCACGTCCGTATTGATGAGAATCCCGTAAATGGGGGACACGATCTCTGCTTTGACAAGACATGCCAGGGAAACCGCCTCGCAAAACGCGTTGAGGTGAGAAAGTAAAAACGATTCGAATAAAGGATTGACCGTAGTGTGATGTCACGCTGCGGAATACGTCAGCAGATTAGATTTGTGTTAACATTATTCTCTCTATGGAAATATGTGGAAACTTATTTTGCAGAGCCGGACACTACTCTTGGTGTTTACAAACTTTTATGAAGAACTTGGAGGAGGAACCCGCCTTGCAATGCCGAAGACAATCTGCGCGCCGGACTTGTCGTCATTGAAGCCTGGCTCAGGGGGTACTGAGGGAGTCCTGGATTAGGGGGTGTCCGGATAGCCGGACTATACCTTCAGCCGGACTCTAGGACTATGAAGATACAAGATTGAAGACTTCGTCCCGTGTCCGTATGGGACTTTCGTTGGCGTGGAAGGCAAGCTTGGCGATGCGGATATTTAGATCTCCTACCATTGTAACCGACTTTGTGTAACCCTAACCCTCTCCGGTGTCTATATAAACCGGAGGGTTTTAGTCCGTAGGACAACTCCAACTTACAACAATCATACCATAGGCTAGCTTCTAGGGTTTAGCCTCCTTGATCTTGTGGTAGATCTACTCTTATAATACCCATATCATCAATACTAATCAAGCAGGACGTAGGGTTTTACCTCCATCAAGAGGGCCCGAACCTGGGTAAAACATCGTGTCCCTTGTCTCCTATTACCATCCGCCTAGACGCACAGTTTGGGACCCCCTACCTGAGATCCGCCGGTTTTGACACTGACAGTTGACTTGACCTTTGGCTTCGAGCCGGACATGCTGCTTGGGAAGACAATGCGAGGCTCTTCACGCCTAGATGGTGCAGATTGGTCAGTCGACAACATCTAAGTCATCAACATGCGTAAGTGTTAGGATGTGTGCCTGATCACAGGACATTTGAGGATTCCAAGATATTTAGCTCACACCGTAACTTGCAAAACCTTTTCTCATCCAAGGGCTTTGTGAAGATATCTGCCAGTTGCTCTTCAGTGTTGACATGAATGATATCAATATCTTCCTTCATGACATGATCTCTGAGAAAGTGATGACGAATTTCAATGTGCTTTGTATTCGAGTGTTGAACTAGGTTGTTGGCAATCTTGATGGCGCTTTCGTTGTCACAGAAGAGAGGTACTTGTTTCAGATGGATGCCATAGTCCTTGAGAGTTTGCTTCATCCATAGAAGCTGAGCGCAGCAAGATCCAACAGCAATGTATTCAGATTCAGCAGTGGAGAGTGATACACAGTTCTACTTCTTTGAAGACCAACAGACAAGTGATCGTCCCAGAAAGTGACATGTGCCCGATGTAGACTTGCGATCCACCTTGTCACCAGCATAATCAGCACCGAGAATCCAACCAGATCAAATTCTGAGCCCTTTGGATACCATAATCCTAATGTTGGGGTGTAAGCCAAATATCGAAGAATTCGCTTCACAGCTAAGTGATGCGATTCCTTTGGTGCCGCTTGGAATCGAGCACACATGCAAACACTAAGCATAATATCTGGCCTAGATGCACATAGGTAAAGTAAAGAACCAATCATGGAGTGGTATACCTTTTGATCGAACTCTTTACCATTGTCGTCGGGACCCAGATGGTGTTTGGCTGGCATTGGCGTCGTGTAACCTTTGCAATCTTGCATCCCAAACTTCTTTAGGCAATCCTTGAGGTATTTTTCTTGAGATATGAAGATGCCATTCCTTTGCTGACAAATTTGAAGACCAAGGAAGAACTTCAGCTCACCCATCATGGACATATGATATTGCTCTTGCATCATGTGTCCAAACTCATCACAGTATTTCTGATTGGTGCAGCCGAAGATAATATCGTCCACATAGATTTGGCACACAAACAGTTCACCATCATATGTCTTTGTGAAGAGTGTGGGATTGAGGGATCCAGGTTTGAAGCCTTTGCTCTTCAGGAAGTCTTTGATCGTATCAGACCAGGCGCGAGGAGCTTGTTCGAGGCCATACAGTGCTTTGTTTAGCTTGTACACCATATCAGGATGTTTTGGATCTTCAAAGCCAGGAGGTTGTGCAACGTATACTTCTTCTTCAATCTTGCCGTTGAGAAATGCACTCCTCACATCCATTTGATATAGCAAGATGTTGTGATGATTTGCATAAGCTAGCAGTATCCGAATAGCTTCAAGCCTAGCCACAGGAGCAAATGTTTCATCGAAGTCAATCCCTTCAACTTGAGTATATCCTTGAGCGACGAGACGTGCTTTGTTTCTGACAACTTGACCATGCTCGTCTTGCTTGTTTCGATATATCCATTTTGTGCCTATTATGTTATGCTTGCGAGGGTCAGGACGCTTGACAAGTTCCCAAACATTGTTCAGCTTGAGCTATTGAAGCTCTTCTTGCATAGCTTGAATCCACTCAGGTTCCATAAAGGCTTCACCAACTTTCTTGGGTTCTAATATTGACACAAAGGCAAAGTGCCCACAGAAATTAGCTAACTGTGTTGCTCTTAAACGAGTGAGTGGACCAGGTGCATTTATGCTATCAATTATCTTCTCAATCCGTACTTCGTTTGCAACACAAGGATGAACTAGACGAAGATTTTGCGCTTGCTGATCATTATCAACATCGGAAGGATTGTCTTCAGGCTGAGCATTGTCTTCAGGTTGGTTAGGTGCATAAATGATAAGTTCCTCTTCAGGCTGTGCTTCAGAAGGCATGATTTCACTAGTTCCCATTAGCTTGATAGATTCACTGGTTGGAGCTTCGTCTAGTGTACTTGGCAGGAGCTCTCTTTGTGAACCATTGGTTTCATCGAACCGTACGTCCATAGTTTCAACGATCTTGTAGAGATAGAGTGTCGGTGTCAAAACCGACGGATCTCGGGTAGGGGGTCCCGAACTGTGCGTCTAGGCGGATGGTAACAGGAGACAAGGGACACGACATTTTTACCCAGGTTCGGGCCCTCTCGATGGACGTAAAACCCTACTCCTGCTTGATTAATATTGATGATATGGTTAGTACAAGAGTAGATCTACCACGAGATCAAGGAGGCTAAACCCTAGAAGCTAGCCTATGGTATGATTGTTGTTGTTGTTGTGTCCTACGGACTAAAACCCTCCGTTTTATATAGACACCGGAGAGGGCTAGGGTTACACAGAGTCGGTTACAATGGTAGGAGATCTACATATCCGTATCGCCAAGCTTGCCTTCCACGCCAAGGAAAGTCCCGTTCGGACACGGGACGAAGTCTTCAATCTTGTATCTTCATAGTCCTGGAGTTCGACCGAAGGTATAGTCCAGCTATCCGAACACCCCCTAATCCAGGACTCGCTCAGTAGCCCCTGAACCAGGCTTCAATGACGACGAGTCCGGCACGCAGATTGTCTTCGGCATTGCAAGGCGGGTTCCTCCTCCAAGTACTTCATAGAAGATTTTGAACACAAGGATAGTGTCCGGCTCTGCAAAATAAGTTTCCACATATTGCCATAGAGAGAATAATATTTACACAAATCTAATCTACTGACGTATTCCGTGGCGTGATATCACACCACGGCCAAGCCTTTATTCGAATCGTTTTATTGTCCCACCTCAGCGCGTTTAGCGAGGTGGTTTCCTTGGCACGTCTTGTCGAAGCAGAGATCATGTCCCCTTATTCCGGGATTCTCATCAATACGGGCGTGGGTAACCCAACCGCGCCATTGATCATGGTGCTTGGGAGATAAGCGAGTTTTACTAGGCTGGTGGGGACGCATAGTTGCGTCTGCCCATATAAGGGGATAAGAATCCACCTTTTTCATCCATGCCTTCTTCCTCCTTTGCTCATCCATTTCCGCACACTTGAGCTCCAGCGCCCAAGTCGGCACTTCCCACCTCAACCTTCTCCAGCCATGTCTGGAGCGGGAGGCAGGTGGATGGTCTCCTCCGTTACGGAGGGACACATTAAAAAGCTGAGGAAGCCCAGTTACTTGTCCAAAGACATCACGCACCGGCTTCCCGAAGAGGGGCAGCTCGTCCCCACCCCCGGGCCCCATGAGAGGGTGGTGTTCCTCCCCCATTTCCTCCGTGGACTGGGCTTCCCTCTCCACCCATTTGTCTGGGGGCTCATGTTCTACTACGGCCTGTATTTCCACGATCTGGCCCCGAACTTCGTCCTCAACATCTCGGCGTTTATCATCATGTGCGAGGCCTTCCTCTGCATCCATCCCCATTTCGGCCTATGGCTCAAGACTTTTAATGTCAAGCCAAAGGTGGTGCGCGGCAACCAGGCGGAGTGCGGAGGCGCCTGGGTGGGCAAGATGCCCAACGTCCTATGGCTCGAGGGCTCCTTCGTGGAGACCCTAAAGGGGCGGCAATTGGGGTGGTTTTACATCACCGAGCTGCGCGACCCTGAATGGGTCGCATCCCCTGAGTTCCGATCCGGACCCCCTACGCGGCTCACCTCCTGGAAAGAGACGGGCCTGTCGTGGGGTAAAAAAGGAGAGCTGACCGGACTCCAAACATGCGTCCAAACCCTGGTGGACAAGAAGCTCAAACTTGTCAACGTAGTCCAGGTTATGCTCATCCGCTGGATCCTCCATTGTCAACGACGAGCTTTCAACCTGTGGGAGTTAGACCCGGCGCAGCACCAAACTCTGAGAAGGCTCTTCGACACGACGTATGAAGATGCCTGGAAGACGCTATTCAAGGGCGCCGAGGCTCCCGCATCCTCTACCGAGGATCGCGGATTCAGCACGCAGCGTCACGCTAGTGCGGTAAGCTGTTTTTACCTTTTACAGGGTATTAGTTTTTCAAAGTTTGACTCTATGCGGGATCTAAGCTCCCTTACCTTTGACAGGATTGGCAGGAGACATCCGGACAGATCAACTGACTGGCTCCTTTGCCCGAAGACCCAGCAGACGCCCGCTTGACGGGGCTGCTGGTTCCGGCACCCAACGTGGTGCCGGAGAAGAAGGCCAAGAAAAAGGCCACGGGGACTCGAAAGAGTGCCCGACGCCTGGTGGTGTCGGATTCATCGTCCGACGACTCCGAGACGCACTCCTCCCACGAAGAAGAGGAGGAGGAAGAAGAAGCCTCTCCCCCTCCAGCGGGGGGAGGAAAGAAAAGGAAGGCCGCCCCAACTGGGGAGGGCGAAGGGTCCAAGAAGGGGAAGACCCTTCCTCCGGACTACTCCACCAACACAGACGATGGCGAAGAGGAGTGGCCGCACAGGGCCAAGCCCCTGGCGAAGTCGTAAGTATTCGGACACTAGGGTAATTCATAGCGTTCCTTTATGGCACAGCTTCCCCGGACGCCGAATAATTGTGCAGTCCGCCCAAAGGCCAGCTTGACGTGTTGTCGAGCGGTTCCCTAGATTCGTCGGATGTGAATTCGCTTCCGACCGCTACCTCCCCCCGGCCTATGGACGACGCCGAGGTGGCGTCCCAACGGGTTCCAAGCCAGGAGGAGGTGGTCCTCGAGGCGCCGCAAGGAGACCTCCCGGACTCCAGGCGTAAAGGGGACAGAACCCCCAAGGGCTCCAAGTCTGGCCTTGAGCCGGACACCGCGCCGGAATCTTCAACGGTTCTGGACTGCGGCAGGCGACCTCCTTCCAAGAGGAGCAAGCCTACTAAGCCGGTGGCCCCCGTTCAACCGGAGGCGCCGGACAATCTGCTAGAGGTGCTTAATGGCGCCTCCATCGACGAGGAGCACCGTACTGTGATGAGTACGGTGATCCAGAAGTTTCAGTCCGCCAAGAGCGGACCGACTGAAGCTTGTGATAGCCTTTTAACAGGCTTTGAGGTAAGTAAAGAATATGTAGAAATATTACCGCATAGACAGTAGCCCCTGATGCTCTGTTTGGCGTTCGGAAAGAAAAGACGAATAGAGGATCCAATAACATTCGCAGGAGTCTAACAAAAGTAAGTCAATATGCGTATGCAGGCTTCGCTGCTAGCGTCTGCCGCACTGACTGCGGAGGTGGGCACGCTGAAGCAGAACCTCGAGCGGTCCGAACAAGAGCTCAGCCTTGCCAAGCAGCAGCTCGAGGAGAAGGAAGGTAAGAGATACCTTATTTAAATATATAAAAGGTGCAATTGCAAAAAATGACAGGATTAACGTGGCTATTGTAGGGGCCACAACTGAGTTGGCGACCCTTAAGCAAGCGCTGTCCGAGGCCGTTAAGAGGGCGGCCACGGAGTGCACCGAGCGGGAGAAGTATGTGGCGCAGGTTGGCGAGGTGCGGCAAGAGCTCCAAGCTCTCATGAAAAAACATGAGAGTTTGGAGCTTGACTCGAAGACGCGAGAGTCGGAGCTCGCGGCGGCCATTGAAAATGCCAAGTCTGCCAAAGCCGAAGCCCAAAAGGCCATCCAGGAGGTGGATGCGATGAAAAAGATAGCGGCGGGTAAGGCATTCTTTATGCAAAGCAAACATGTGCAAGTGAGTTACTTGTTACTTACCCGAATCCAGAGCTCTCCAGGAGCATTTGCAGGTTTGCCCCATAGCGTGTCGGATGCCGCCGCCTTCTAACGAGCCGAGGAGGGGAGCTCGACGGAGAAGGTGTTCTGGTCTCAGTATGCTGAGGCCGGACACCCGGTGCCCTTGAGCGACCAGCTGAAGTAGTTGGTCGAGCTCCATAAGGTAGCCGAACAGGCCATGAAAGGCCTCATAGTCCGGCTGTGGCCTAGGGAGGCCATGCCTGGGAGCTACTTCGGGCTAGTGAGGCGGCTGGTGGAGGCCTGTCCAAGGCTCGAAGTCATCACGCGCTCCGTATGCATCGAGGGTGCCCGTAGGGCGCTTGCCCGTGTGAAAGTGCACTGGGGCAAGCTGGATGCTAAGAAGCTTGTGAAGGACGGGCCACCGCCGGGCAAAGAGCACCGCAAGCCCGAGATGTATTATGAGGGCGTTCTGAAGGGTGCCCGCCTTATGGCGAATGAATGTTCCACGGATGTAATTTTTGAGTAAACTCGCTCGTTTTGTCCTGTGCGCTGAAAACTTGTTCATGTGCGCTAAGCAACGCTTTTTTAAATTTAAAATATTACCTTCTGTGCGGCCATTTATCAAGTTTGAGAGATGGCGAGTCGTCGGCTTCTGCCCCCATGCCACTAGTGCTGGGGTGTTCGGGATAAACATGAGCGCTCTTTTTCCCATTTTTGGGTCCTCCGAGGGAGGCGCTCAGCACAACGAACAAGGCAATCGGACTATAATGCTTGAACACTCTCACTTAGCCATAGAATTCTATAATTTTAAATTTCGATGAAGCCCCTAGTATTCGGAAGACCGAGTTTGGGGCGCTATCCACGCCTAGGCCGGACAAAGCCGACTCCTCGCTCTAAGCGGCATAAGTCTTTAGGGACTCGAAAACCTCTTGAACAGCGACCAGCTCGTGCCTCATCATGACGGTCAGTTTTAGCTTTCTCTACTGAGGTGCTTAGCCCAGCTCAACCGGGGCACAATCGCAGTACTTCTCCTAGTGCTACCTTAGCCGATATAACGGAACGTAAGGTACGAAAACATAGGAGCCGGGTAAACCCAACTATTGACCCAAGACATGATTCGGAGCCGATGCATATAATGCTATAAGTTCGGGGTGCCGCACTTGTGAAAGTGTTCGGACTTCTCACACCATATTGTGGGGCACTTAAGCCCCTGGCGTATTGGCCGTACCAAAGTGTACGGGTGCAACATGTCATTAATGAACATATAATCATAATAGACAAAAGCTATGCATTGTTTGTTTGAAAAAGCTGCGATCAAAGCAGAATGATACAAATAGTGCGATAAACAAAAGGTGGGACTATTTAACATGTCCTTTCCAGGGGCAGGCTGCGGAATGGTATCCAAAATAGGTATACTGATCGTTATAGAGACCACCTGGGAGTTCCATAATGGGGCTTAGCTTTCTGCTTCCCTGGTTCTTGCATCGTTTGTGCGGCAATTGTACTGCCGGTTAGGCCTTTCGAAGAATGGAGTCCTGAAAGTAAGAGAAAATTAAGAAATCGGCAGCCCCTAGTGCGGTTTAAGCCGTGTTTCGGGCGTGCCGTGATGGTGCCCCTCCCCCTGTGCCCATGGTATTTCTAGAGCGTAGTTATGTACACGCAGCACTGGTTTCGCAATTTCGCAAGGGCTGGGGTTGGGGCCGCATTGCTACACCTGCTCGGAAGGTGCCAGGTGGTCTTGTTGTAGGTTACTCCGGGCGCGCTTGACGGTGTCCGGACGTTTAATGGCCGGACTGGAGAATTGCCTTGAGAGGCTACTTTGTACTTCCGCTGCGAGAGCCGCCGTATGCTCCTCCGTTCGGAGAGAGCGTTCGGTGTTTCTATTGACCGTAATGACTCCTCGAGGGCCTGGCATTTTGAGCTTAAGGTATGCATAGTGCGGTACCGCATTGAACTTGGCAAATGCGGTTCGCCCGAGCAGTGCGTGATAGCCACTGCAGAACGGGACTATGTCGAAGATTAACTCCTCACTTCAAAAATTATCCGGAGATCCGAAGACCACTTCAAGTGTGACTGAGCCTGTACAGTTGGCCTCTACACCTGGTATGACGCCTTTAAAGGTCGTTTTAGTGGGTTTAATCCTCGAGGAATCGATGCCCATTTTTCGTACTGTATCCTGGTAAAGCAGGTTCAGGCTGCTGCCGCCGTCCATAAGGACTCTAGTGAGGTGAAATCCGTCAATAATTGGGTCTAGAACCAATGCGGCGAATCCGCCATGACGGATGCTAGTGGGGTGGTCCCTTCGATCAAAAGTGATCGGGAAGGAGGACCATGGGTTGAACTTTGGGGCGACTGGCTCCATCGCGTATACGTCCCTTAGCGCACGCTTTCGCTCCCTCTTGGGGATGTGGGTTGCGTATATCATGTTCATCGTCCGCACTTGTGGGGGAAAACCCTTCTGTCCACTGTTGTTCGGCGGCCGGGGCTCCTCCTCGTCATCGCTATGCAGCCCCTAGTCTCTATTTTCGGCATTTAACTTGCCTGCCTACTTGAACACCCAACAATCCCTGTTGGTGTGATTGGCTGGCTTTTCGGGGGTGCCATGTATCTGGCACGAGCGGTCGTGTATTCGGTCCAAACTGGACGGGCCTGAAGTATTTCTTTTGAATGACTTTTTCCGCTGACCGGGTTTATAGCCTCTGAATCCGGCATTAACCGCCATATCCTCAGCATTGTCGCTGTTAATGCGGCGCTTTTGCTTATTGCGATGCGACCTGCCACTGTTGTCCTTGGTATCCGAATTACCAGGGCTCCTGGTCATGTTATTGCTACGAGCCAGCAAGCTGTCTTCTCCCGCACAAAAGCGGGTCATGAGTGTCGTGAGGGCTGCCATAGATTTCGGCTATTCCTGACCTAGGTGCCGGGCAAGCCACTCGTCACAAATGTTATGCTTGAAGGCTGCTAGGGCCTCTGCGTCCAGACAGTCGACGATTTGATTTTTCTTTGTTAGGAACCGTGTCCAGAATTGTCTGGCCGATTCCTCTGGCTGCTGAATTATGTGGCTTAGGTCATCAGCGTCTGGTGGTCGCACATAGGTGCCCTGGAAATTGTCGAGGAATGCGGCTTCCAGGTCCTCCCAACATCCAATTGTTTCTGCTGGCAAGCTGTTAAGCCAATGCCGAGTAGGTCCTTTAAGTTTGAGTGGGAGGTATTTGATGGCGTGTAGATCATCGCCGCGGGCCATGTGGATATGAAGGAGATAATCCTCGATCCATATCACAGGATCTGTTGTGCCATTGTATGACTCAATGTTTACGGGTTTGAAACCCTTGGGGATTTGATGATCCATTACTTCATCTGTGAAGCATAGTGGGTGTGTGGCGCCTCTGTAGTAGGCTATATCATGACGTAGCTCAAATGAGCTTTGTCTATTGTGTTCGGCCCGGGCGGATTTACTGTATCCGGCGTGACGATTATCGTCTCGTGTCATGGGGCACCCACGCGATCCATAGATCGATCTTGTTTGCCTTGCCTTGTCCTCCAATATATCTCGTAGGTCTGGTGCATTTTCCCGTGCCTTGGTATGTTTTGGGCGGCGCCGGGGTGCGGCTTGGGTAGAGGGCCGAGAGGATTCTCTGTCGCAGCCACGAGGTGGCCGGTCGGCCGCGTCATGCGCTGGTGATGTAGGTGCTTCCTCCTCAAATTGGAGTAGCAACCTGCGCTTTGGGTAGCTCTTGGAGGGGCGTTCGAGTTCATACTCTTCGGCCGCAAGGACTTCAGTCCATCTGTTAGCTAGCAAGTCTTGATCAGCTCTAAGTTGTTGCTGTTTTTTCTTGAGGCTACTGGCATTGGCCATAAGCCTGCGCTTGAAGCGCTCCTGCTCGACGGGATCCTTAGGCACGACAAATTCGTCGTCGTCAAGGCTTGCCTCGTCTTTGGAGGGAGGCATGTAATTATCGTCCTCGACCTCTCTATCTGCCGCTCTCTCATGAGGGCGGGCTTCTCCATCCTCCTGTGCTGAATCTTGCTGGAGGGGGTTTTCTTCGGCACTATCCGGAGTGCTATTATCTCCTGTGCTGGAATCACCATTTTTGCTTTGGCGGGATTTAGAGCGGCCCCGCTGACGCCGACGCTTAGGCTGTTTCTTGGAGGGGTCATCCTCCGCTGTTCCATCGCCATCGCCTTCTTTTGGGGTGTCCACCATGTATATGTCATATGACGAGGTGGCTTTCCAGTGCCCTATAGGCGCTGGTTCCTGATCGTCCCCTGCATCGGCGTCCATACCGTCAATGTCTTCGGAGTCAAAGTCGAGCATGTCGGTTAAATCATCGACAGTGGCTACAAAGTGGGTGGTGGGTGGGCTTTGAATTTCTTCATCATCCGCATCCCAACCTTGCTGACCATAGTCCGACCAGGGCTCCCCTGATAAAGAGAGAGACTTTAGTGAATTCAGAATATCGCCGAAGGGCGAGTGCTGAAAGATGTCTGCGGTGGGGAACTCCATAATCGGCGCCCAATCGGATTCGATCGGCAGGGGCGTGGAGGGCTCGGAGTCCAGAGAGGAGTCTGGCATCTTGGAGTCACGGGCTTCGCAGAGGACAAGACTGGTGTTCGGCTCGATCGCCGTAGAGATTGCAGCCTCCGAGGCGGCGTCCAACCACCCGTCCTCGATCGGCGCAATTGGCTCCGAACTAAGGGTCGGAGCTGATGCGGGTGCGGCCTCAAGGACACTGTTCGGCGGCAGAGCTAAATCATGCCCTTCGTGACAGTGCGGCGCGCTTGGCTGTGGCTCGAATCCGTCGAAGATCAAGTCCCCGCGGATGTTAGCCGTGTAGTTCAGACTTCCAAATCTGACCTGATGGCCAGGGGCGTAGCTTTCGATCTGCTCCAGATGGCCAAGCGAATTGGCCCGCAGTGCGAAGCCGCCGAATACAAAGATCAGTCCGGGGAGAAAAGTCTCACCCTGGACAGCGTCATTGTTGATGATCGGAGGAGCCATCGGGCCTAAAAGTGACGACACAGAGGAACTCTCAATGAAAGCACCAATGTCGGTGTCAAAACTGGCGGATCTTGGGTAGGGGGTCCCGAACTGGCGGATGGTAATAGGAGACAAGGGACACGAGGTTTTTACCCAGGTTTGGGCCCTCTCGATGGAGGTAGAACTCTACTCCTGCTTGATTAATATTGATGATATGGGTAGTACAAGAGTAGATCTACCACGAGATCAAGGAGGCTAAACCCTAGAAGCTAGCCTATGGTATGATTGTTGTTGTTGTTGTGTCCTACGGACTAAAACCCTCCGGTTTATATAGACACCGGAGAGGGCTAGGTTTACACAGAGTCGGTTACAATGGTAGGAGATCTACATATCTGTATCGCCAAGCTTGCCTTCCATGCCAAGGAAAGTCCCTTCCGGACACGGGACGAAGTCTTCAATCTTGTATCTTCATAGTCCAGGAGTCTGGCCGAAGGTATAGTCCGGCTACCCGGACACCCCCTAATCCAGGACTCCCTCATAGAGGTTGAAGACTCTGTAAGAGTGCGAGTCCTTCCCGTAACCGAGCATGAAACCTTTGTGAGCTTTAGGTGCAAATTTTGATTTGTGATGTGGATCCTTGATCCAGCACCTAGCTCCAAATACTCTGAAGTAACTGACATTTGGCTTCTTGCCAGTGAGGAGCTCATAGGATGTTTTATTCAGAAGCTTATGAATGTAAACACGGTTGATGACATGACATGATGTACCAATAGCTTCAGGCCAGAACTTTCTTGGTGTCTTGTATTCATCGAGCATTGTTCGAGCCATCTCAATGAGGGTTCTATTCTTGCGCTCCACGATGCCATTTTGCTGAGGTGTGTATGGAGTTGAGAACTCATGAGTGATTCCCAATGTATCCAGATAAAGATCAAGTCCGGTGTTCTTGAACTCAGTGCCGTTGTCACTTCTAATATGCTTGATCTTGACGCCATAATTGTTCATGGCTCGATTGGTGAAGTGTCTGAAGACATCTTGCACTTCAGTCTTGTAGAGAATTATGTGCACCCATGTATATCTTGAGTAATCATCAACAATGACAAAGCCATAGATACAAGCAGTTGTTGTGAGGGTAGAGTAGTGAGTAGGGCCAAATAAGTCCATGTGTAGCAGCTCGAAGGGTTGTGATGCCGTCATGATTGTCTTCGAGGGATGCTTGGCCCTTGTCATCTTTCCAGCTTTGCAGGCACTGCACAAATGATCTTTCTTGAACTTGACGCCCTCGATGCCTATGACATGCTTCTTCTTGGCGAGAGTGTGTAAGTTCCTCATGACAGCATGCCCCAGCCTCCGATGCTAGAGCCAGCACTCTAAAGCTTTTGCAAGAAGACATACGGCAAGTTGTGGACCTGCTGAGAAATCTACCATGTATAGACCATCTTTCCGGTACCCTTCAAAGACTAGAGATTTGTCAGACTCCATAAGTACAAGGCAACAATATTTTCCAAATATCACAATCATGTTCAACTCACAAAGCATTGAGACAGACATTAAGTTGAAACCAAGGGATTCAACAAGCATCACTTTATCCATGTGATGATCCTTTGAGATTGCAACTCTACCTAGACCCAATACCTTGCTTTTACCAGTGTCAGCAAATGTGATGTGACTCTTGTCAGATGGACGTAAGGTTGAGTCCATGAGAAGACTTCGACCACCAGTCATATGATTAGTTCATCCGCTGTCCATAATCCATTCTGAAGCATGAGGTGTCATAGCCTACAGTACAGTAAGGGGGATAGGCTTCACCAAGAGTATTGTGAAGCATAAACATTTGACGGGCAAGAGGATTATTGAAGCTTAGATCAAGATTAGGACTGATAGGCTGAATGGCAAACGATTCAGGAACAAAATACATAATAAGACCATTTGGGCATTTGATCTTGCGCCCTACAAGATGTTTTAGGTCCCCAGCAATAGCATCAGACGCCTTTGATTTTTGGCTGGAGACCTTTTCCTGCAAAAGGAAGTTAATTCTTCCTAACCACCCACATCTTCAGGGGTGGCTTAGAAGCAATGAGTCTAAGTGCAGCATCTGAGAACTTCGGCTTTGGAGCCCTAGCAAATAGCCTTGATACTCATATGAATAAGCAGAAAAGTTCTTAGTTCTATAAACATAGCGGTTTGAAGACACACGCTCATATTCATAAGTCTAAGTATGGTTTCCCTGCAAAACATTGGCATTAGGGTGACTCAGATGAGTCCTTTGTCTGTATGAAGCCTTTGGACCATATGAAGCATTAGGTCTGGGGTTTGTCTTCTTCCCGGGTGGTGTCATGATGACATTCACTGGAAGATTCTCAAGACAGCTTTTGGGAACCCAGATCTTCTTCATAGGTGGCCCATTCCTGCAGTTAGTTCCAATATACCTGGCAAACACTTCACCATTCTGATTCTTAAACAGTTTATAGTTTGCATCAAAGGATTCATCAATGATAATAGGGTTAGCACAGGTAAAGCCAGATAAGGTGGATGGGTCCACTGAAGGTCCCTTTGCAGCAACCCATGTGGTTTTCGGGTACTGGTCAGGCTTCCAGTAATAACCATCAACATTCATTTTCCTCTCGAACCCAACACCCTATTTCCTAGGGTTTCGGTTCAGAATCTGCTTTTTGAGGGCATCGCACAGTGTCTGATGCCCTTTCAGACTTTTGTACATCCCTGTTTCAAGCAATGTCTTCAACCTAGCATTTTCATCAGCAATAGTAGTGGTATCCTCAGCAGAGGGGTTAGTTACCACATCAGTAGTTGAAGACAATGCAACAGTAGCAGCAGTAGAACATTCAGCAATAGAGGTAGTGTTGTCACTCTCAAGGCATTTTAGACATGGTGGTTCAAATCCATCCTGAGCGGGACTGATCTGTTGAGCGCGAAGTGACTCATTCTCTTTTTGAGGATCTTCATGAGCCACTCTCAATTTCTCAAGCTCTTGCTTCCTTTGAAGATAATCATAGGAGAGCTTTTAATGAGTGGTTGAGAGCGTTTCATGACGACTTTCAAGTTCTTGGTACTTAGCATGAAGATTTTTTATGTCTTCAACTAAGGACTGTGAATGGGTCATTTCCGCGTCCAACAGGTCATCGCTTTTATCTAACAGTTTTTGAGTACGTTCCATAGCGTTTTGTTGTTCAGTTGCAATTTTAGCAAGTGTTTTGTAGCTGGGTTTGGATTCACAATCAGAGTCATCTTCACTAGATGTTTGAAAGTAAGCATCGCGTGATTTTACCTTGGCACCACGTGCCATGAAGCAGTAGGTGGGAGCAGAGTCGTCCTTGTCATTAGCTTCAGCTTCGGTGTGGAAGTGATTGTCTTCAGTATTGAAGATGGACTTGGCAACGTAGGCTGTGGCTAGAGCCGGACTTGCAACACCAGGGTCAGACTCCTCCTCCACCTCCTCAGAAGCAGACTCCTCCTCTGAATCCATCTCCTTGCCAACAAAAGCATGGGCCTTGCCAGAGGAGCTCTTCTTATGAGATGAAGACTTGGATGAGGACTTGGAAGAAGACTTTGAAGACTTCTTCTTCTTCTTGTCATCAGAATCATATTCCTTGCTCTTCTTCTTCTTCTTCTTCTTCTCATTGTCCCACTGTGGACACTCAGAGATATAGTGTCCAGGTTTCTTGCACTTGTGACATGTTCTCTTCTTGTAGTCATGAGTGGAAGCTTCATCATTTCTTGAGCTGGATCGTGAAGACTTTCTGAATCCCTTCTTCTTAGTGAACTTCTGGAACTTCTTCACAAGCATAGCAAGTTCCTTTCCAATGTCTTCAGGATCATCACAACTGCAGTCAGATTCTTCTTCAGATGAGGAAACAACTTTTGACTTCAAAGCGCGAGTTCGGCCGTAGTTGGGACCATAGATATCTCTTTTCTCAGATAGCTGGAACTCATGTGTGTTGAGCCTCTCAAGTATATAAGACGGATCGAGTGTCTTGAAGTCAGGGCGTTCTTGTATCATGAGGGCAAGGGTGTCAAAGGAGCTGTCAAGTGATCTCAGTAGTGTCTTGGCGATTTGATGCTTGGTAATCTCAGTGGCGCCGAGAGCACGAAGTTCATTTGTGATGTCAGTGAGGCGATCAAACGTGAGCTGGACATTTTCATTGTCGTTTCTCTTGAAGCGGTTGAAGAGGTTGCGAAGAACACTGATCCTTTGGTCTCTCTGGGTTGAGACGCCTTCGTTGACCTTGGACAGCCAGTCCCAGACTAGCTTCGACGTTTCCACAACGCTCAGACGGCCATACTGTCCTTTGGTCAGATGACCACAGATGATTTTCTTGGCAGTAGAATCCAGTTGAACGAAATTCTTGACATCAGCAGGAGTGACACCTTCACTATTCTTGGGAACGCCGTTCTTGACGACATACCAGAGGTCGACATCAATGGCCTCAAGATGCATGCGCATCTTATTCTTCCAGTAGGGATATTCAGTTCCATCGAACACGGGGCAAGCAGCGGAGACTTTGATTATCCCTGTAGTCGACATAGCTAAAGCTCCAGGCGGTTAAACCAAATCACACAGAACAAGGGAGTACCTTGCTCTGATACCAATTGAAAGTGCTAGTTATCGACTAGAGGGGGTGAATAGGCGATTTTTATGGAAGTCTTCAAAACATGGAAGTTTCAAAGACAAACAATAGAAATGACCCTATTGATATGCAGCGGAAGATAAACTACACTAAGCAAGCCATAGTCAAGTATGCAATAATGTGAGAGTACGAAGACAAATAGCAGCTAGGTAGTAAGGATCAGGATGGAAGATGGTATGATGTCAAACTACGATACTAGTCAGACAGTGAAGACAAATAGGTAAAGCAAATAGGCAATGACTTCACGAAGACATACTCTAAGTAAAGAGAGGGAGAGGATAGAACCAGTCACTTGTTGAGGACACAGGATTTGTTGGACCAGTTCCAGTTGCTGTGACAACTGTACGTCTAGTTAGGGAGCCTGAGATTCAACTCAGAAGACCGCGTCTTCACCTTATTCCCCTTGAGCTAAGGACACCCAGTCCTCGCCCAATTACTCTGGTAAGTCTTCAAGGTAGACTTCCAAACCTTCACAGACTTCATTCACCGGCGATCCACAATGACTCTTGGATGCTCAGAACGCGATGCCTAACCAGCTGGAGGATTCTCAGTCCTCAAGTGTAATAAGTCTTTTGGTCACGCAGACAGGAAGACTTCAGTGATGCCTAACACTCTTTGGCTCTGGGTGTTTGGGCTTAATCCTAGCAAGGATTTCTCTCTCTCGAAGGCTTCGAGGTGGGTTGCTCTCAATACGACAAAAGTCGTGCACTAACTCTGAGCAGCCGCCAATTTATGGTGTAGGGCGTGGGCTATTTATAGCCACTAGGCAACCCGACCTGATATGTCCGAAATGACCCTGGGTCATTAAGGAACTGACACGTGTTCCAACGGTCATATTTCAAACACATGCGACAACTTTACTTGGGCTACAAGCAAGGCTGACTTATCCAGCTCTGGATAAGATTTGCTCTCATTGTCTTCGCTCGAAGACATAGGATTTTGGTTGAGCATCACTTCAGTCACTCTGACTTTGTTTACTTGAACCCCACTTAACAGTACGGTGGTTCCTATGACTCAACAAAGAAGAAAAGGAAACAACGAAACGACTAATTCTTCGCGCTCCCTAGTCTTCACTCAATGTCTTCACATGTCATAGTCTTCAATATGAATATCTTCACATACCACCACTGTCTTCATACATTTTTAGGGGTCGTCTCTAGTAGGTAAACCGAATCAAGGAGGGACTACTATCTGTGTTATCCTGCAATTCTCACAAACGCATTAGTCCCTCAACCAGGTTTGTCATCAATACTCCAAAACCAACTAGGGGTGGCACTAGATGCACTTACAATAAGAAGGAAAAGTATCTGAAGACCAACGTTGTCAGAATGACAACTGATGAACTTATCAACATCCAGTCTGAAATCAAAACCCTCAGCGACAACTTCAACGCTTACTATGCTGATTGGCAAGGAGCCAAAGTCAGGTTTGTCAAACTGACTAAGAAGTTCACCAATGGTGCAGCCCCATCGCAACAAGAAGTTCCTCAAGCTGAAGCTTCTGTTCAGCCTACTGAAGAACATGCCAGCACCGCTGATGACTTTCAGGCTGTTGAAGAAAATGCTAGTTCCAGGGCTGATGACTCCATTCCAGCCGCTGAAGAAATTGCCAGGGCATCCACTAGTGGTGCGCCTGAAGAAACTAAAGAAGTCAGGGCAACTGCATCAGTTGCGCCTGAGGAGAATCAACCAGATTCCTCAGCTCCTCCTGCGCCTACACCAACTCCTATCCTTCCACCTGCATCATATGTGAAGAAGACGAAGGCTGCAGAGCGAGCTACAGTGAAGAAAAGGAAAGCATCAGCTGCTTCAGAATCTTCAGCTCCAAAGAAGATGAAGCCTATGACAAGTTCATTTGCAAACCGAATTGATGTTGTTCCAATCTCAACCATGCCAACAAAGGACCTTCTTCCTTTTGGTGAAGAATATGAGATCCCTTGCGGATCTGATGAAGAAAATCATTCTGCTGCTTCGTCAGAGCAGATTGATGAGGAAATTGAAGTGGATGCGAGCCCCTCTACACCTGTTGTATCCTCGCCAATGCCTCAGTTCACAGCTGAAGAGGCTGGCATTGAAGAATTAGAAGATGAAGACATGGATATTGGAAGTACTACACCTGTGATGAATGATGACTTTTGGGAAAGTCAGCACCCCAACTCTCCACTCTTCGCCCCGCTACGACAAATACCTCCGTCCCCTGCACCAACGGCACAAATGGGCTCTGAAGAAACTCACCCCACATCGTCTGTGCATGAAGAAATTCCAGCCACTAGTGCTGAAGAAACTGCTGCTGCTGATCATGTGACCACACAGACTGCAACTGAAGAGGAACCAGAAATTCCTCAGCCTGATGAACCTGAGATTGCGATTCCTGAGGTTGCGATGCAACTCACTGACAGTCCTTTGCCCAAACCAAAGGATCCATTCTCACACAAGCAAAAGTTCAAGGCTGAAGACTTCTTTTGCGAGCATGTGTTCTTCACTGATTACAACCCATATGACTCTGCTCGCACAAGGAAGAGGCATTTCTGGACTACTAGTCAAGCCAATTTCTATTCCTCAATGCTATTCAACAAAGACAAAGTCTTCGATCATGCACATATTCCTCACGTGGACATGGAATCTCTGCCATGCTTCAAGCCAGTCCTCAGTATTCTTCACGACGCTGGGCTGTTAAATTTCTGCACTGACATATGTGACTGGAATGAAGAACTCATTCTTCAGTTCTATACGATGCTGCACATCACATGAGAGTCTGAAGATGTGAATTCATGGGTGCTGGACTGGATGTCAGAAAATACTCACTACAAGGCACCAGCAACTGAATTGCTTCATGCCCTATCACTCAGTCCTCCCCTTGAAGGTGCTCGTTGCGTCTACACTGAGCCTGAACTTACAAATCACTACATGCAAGTGCTGATGAAGCCTTTGAAGCCAGGGCAGGCCCCCACGAACCAAATTCCTCGTCAAGGAATTACTCTATGTGCCTCGGACTGTCTATCGCATCTTGATGAAGACATTGAGTCCAATCAAGGGCCACGACTCGAATGAAGAAGAATTCGTTGGCATCATGAAGAATCTGCTTTTCAACATCATTCATGGCGTTCCTGTCAACTTCCATGATTTCTTCATGAGGACTCTGGCCAATGTCGCTATGTCACCTTCTGAGCTGAAGCCTTATGCGCCTTGGATAATGAGATTCATTAGGACTAGGTCTTCACTCAATTACAAAGCTGACACTCTGAACCACTGCAGCTACTTGCCTCCAATTGAAGTCCTCAAACGGACATATTCCTCAGCTGATGACAAAGGCAAGGCCGCTGCTGTTATAGATGAAGGCATTCATCCATTGGATGGTCAATTTCGCAAGGCTGCATCCTACTCAACCGATGACGACTCTGCCACACATGACTCTGCTGCCAATACTACCAAGCAAAATCCTCAAGCCACAGCACCCAGGGTGATGACTGATCGTGAGTTACTCCTCAGTCTTCATCAGAAGGTTAATGGCAATCATAAATGGGTCAAGCATCAGTTTGGTTCAATTCTTCACAACATGACCTCCACCCACAATGCAGTGAAGAAAAACCAATACTACCTCCATGAAACCTTCAACCGTACCTGGGCTGTTCTGTCTCATGTCTACAGCGAAGAAGATCTGAAGAAAATGGGTCTCAAGGAAGAATTCGACTGGTCTGCACCTCCTTCGAAGAAATACAAGAAGTTCAAGGTTCCTTCCTTGGTGGCCAGCTCTTATTATTCATCGTGTGACACTGATGAAAATGAAGATTTGGACGACACAGCGGCAGGCCCTACTACAACAACCGACCCCGACAACGCTGGCGCTCCTTCATCAAGTTGATTATCTTCAGGTGCGTTAGTCCTCAATTTCGATCCTTTTGGTCATTCGATGACAAAGGGGGAGAAATTTGAGTTGGTCTTCAAGCGGGTCTATTATATGGGCGTTTTTTGCTAAGTTACAACTCTCGTTCTTCTGAAACTTTATTGGATCGAGTTGTAAACTTAAACCCGATGGTGGTCTGATACTTCTGCTACGTTATTCTGCATGCTTATTCCTCGTTAGATATTATTGCACGCATTTTGAATTACATCAGTCACCATATTTCATCATGCATTTCAAATTCTTCATATTATATGTCAAATGCGTGTATGAATTACAAGATATAGGGGGAGACCTCCATGATTCGACTCTTCAAGTGTGCATTGCGTCAAAAGCTAATTCCTCACTATGCACATCTTCAGGGGGAGTTCTTCTATATCTTGCAATCAAATTCCTCAATTTCAGTATTTACACTTCATATGTTTATCCCCGTTGAAAACTTAACCTATATTGTCATCAATCACCAAAAAGGGGGAGATTGTAAGTGCATCTAGTGCCCCTTAGTTCTTTTGGTGTATTGAAGACTTATAGGTTAAGGGTCTAATGTGTTTATGAGTGTACACAGGTCTATAAGTCTATGAGGAGTTTGATATTTACAGAGAAAGTCGACCCCTAAAAATGAAGTTCTTCGACTGAAGACTTAGGTATTCTGAAGACTTTCTGAAGACTCTAAAAGTGAAGAAATTGGTGTGACCTTGAAGACTTGGTATTCATTCGAGGAACATGAAGCGTGAATACTTTTGTTTTCCTAGTTTCATTTTCTCTTTCTTGAGTCATAGGAAACACCGTACTGTTAAAGGAGGTCGAGGAAATACGAAGGAAAAATTTCCATGTGATGCTCAACTCAAAATCCTACACCTACCAATCCCTTCGAGTGAAGCCATTGGAAATCTCATACAGCTCAGTTAAATTTCTTCAGTGACAGAAACTCAGTTCTTCTGGTCACTAAGGATTTTGTTCTGACTGAGGAGTTAGGAATTCGCCAGTGCGGATTACCTACACAGTCAGGAACATGATAGACCTGAGGAATTTGAACCTAAAATTTCCGACCGTTGCTGTGCTACGCGCCTGCTGTCCCAAAATATCTTATCCACCTAACGGTCATATTATTGAAGGGCATTTATGTCTTATCATGTCGGGCTGCTCCCTAGGCTATAAATAGCCGCCCCCTACAACCACTAGCTGGTTGGCTGCTCCGAGAGAAACTGACACTTGTCAATTGAGAGCATCCCATCCTCCGAGGACCTTGAGTGAAAATCATCGAGTGAGGAAAACCCAAACCCAAACACCTACAAACCCAAAGTGATTGAGCATCACTGAAGAGATTGATCTTGCGTGGATCCGACGCTTGTTACCTTTGAAGACTATGCTTCTTCCAGACGGTTAGGCGTCATGGTCTAGAGCATCCAAGAGGAATTGTGGATCGCCGAGTGACCGAGTTTGTGAAGGTTCGGAAGTCACCTGAAGACTTACCACAAGTGATTGGACGAGGTCTGTGTGACCTTAGTTCAAGGAGAATACTGTGAGGACTGTGTGTCCTCAGGTTTAAATACCTAGCCGCTCCAACCAGATGTACAACTGAGACATCAGTTGGAACTGGTCTACCAAATCATTGTCTTCACCAAGCCAACTGGTTCCATTTCCTCAACACTCTTTTCTTCATTACTGTGTTGTGTGTTTGTTCATATCTGTGCTTGAAGACTTTCTCAATTTCCTCAGTTCAATTTCTTTAGTCTGTTTGTCTTCATCTTGTGCTATCCTGTGCTTACGCTTTCTGTACTCTGTGTTTGTCTTCATTCCATCATGATGACCATGCATGTATTCTGTTATGTTTACTTCTGAGTACTTATTCCGCTGCAAGTAGTTCTTCGCTAAGGAATTTCCTCATCGACAATTTCCTCAGTGAAGAATTCATAAAAATCGCCTATTCACCCCCCTCTAGTCGATATAACGCACTTTCAATATTGCTCTCCCTACTCCTACTTTCTTTGACTTTCAGGCAAAAGGGAGATATGTCATAACCAGGGAGGAGGCGAACGAGTATGAGAGGAGGACGGAGGCAACTCGCCTCCAAGCCGCAGCTCATGAGGCAGTAGCGGCGCCAGGCCATCCATGGGCATAAACCAACTTAGGCCAAAAGCCTAAGCTTGGGGGAGTACGTATTTCTCACCGACATTACATTCATGTTCACACACCCATGCTAGTTTTTTTTTGACAGAAAGACTGTAAGGGAACCCCCAACAGTATAATTGGTGCAACAAACCCAAATTGCAAGTACCATGTCTTGAACCTGGGTGGGTGGGAAGGCATCAGCCCCTTCCCACCACTAGGCTATGCCTTAGTCTGCCACACCCATGCTAGTTGTCGGTGCTCATACTTTTTCATTGTACTATCCATGCTAGTTTCTTTTCTTTTCTAAGCTTCTTCTTGCGTGTTTGAATAACCCTAAGAAAAAACCAAAAAAAATTAGTTGTAGCTTTTGTTGGGGAACGTAGTAATTTCAAAAAAATTCCTACGCACACGCAAGATTATGGTGATGCATAGCAACGAGAGGGGAGAGTGTTGTCCACATACCCTCATAGGCCGAAAGCGGAAGCGTTATGACAACGCAAGTAATGTAGTCGTACGTCTTCACGATCCGACCGATCCAAGTAACGAACGTACGGCACCTCCGAGTTCAGCACACGTTCAGCTCGATGACGTCCCACGAACTCCGATCTAGCAGAGCTTCATGAGAGAGTTCCGTCAGCACAACGGCGTGATGATGGTGATGATGTTGCTACCGACGCAGGGCTTCACCAAAGCACTGCTACAATATGACAGAGGTGGATTATGGTGGAGGGGGCACCGCACACGGCTTATAACAATCAACTTGTGTGTCCTAGGGTGCCCCTACCCCCGTATATAAAGGAGCAAGGGGGAGGCCGGCCGGCCCTTGGGGTGCGCCAAGGAGGGGGGAGTCCTCCTCCTAGTAGGAGTAGGACTCCCCTTTCCTAGTCCAACTAGGAAGAGAGAAGGGGGAAGGAAAGAGAGGGAGAGGGAGAGGGAAAGAGGGGCCGCGCCCCCTCCCCTAGTACAATTCGGACTCCTCATGGGAGGGGGCGCGCCACCTCCTAGGCTGCTGCCTTCTCTCTCCCCTCAGGCCCACTAAGGCCCAATACTTCCCCGGGGGGGTTCCGGTAACCCCTTCGGCACTTCGGTCTTCTCCGAAACCACCCGGAACACTTCCGATGTCCGAATATAGTCGTCCAATATATCAATATTTATATCTCGGCCATTTCGAGACTCCTCGTCATGTTTGTGATCACATCTGGGACTCCGAACTACCTTCGGTACATCAAATCACATAAACTCAGAATACCGATCGTCACTGAACATTAAGCGTGCAGACCCTACGGGTTCGAGAACTATGTAGACATGACTGAGACTCGTCTCCGATCAATAAACAATAGCGGAACCTAGATGCACATATTGGTTCCTACATATTCTACGAAGATCTTTATCGATTAAACCGCATAACAACATACGTTGTTCCCTTTGTCATCGGTATGTTACTTGCCCGATATTCGATCGTCAGTATCTTAATACCTAGCTCAATCTCGTTACCGGCAAGTCTCTTTACTTGTTCCATAATGCATCATCCCGCAACTAACTCATTAGTCACATTGTGTGCAAGGATTATAGTGATGTGCATTACCGAGAGGGCCCATAGATACATCTCCGATAATCAGAGTGACAAATCCTAGTCTCGATCTATGCCAACTGAACAAGTACCATCGGAGACACCTGTAGAGCACCTTTATAATCACCCAGTTACGTTGTGACGTTTGGCAGCACACAAAGTGTTCCTCCGGTAATCGGGACTTGCATAATCTCATAGTCATAGGAACATGTATAAGTCATGAAGAAAGCAATAGCAGTAAACTAAAACGATCAAGTGTTAAGCTAACAGAATGGGTCAAGTCAATCACATCATTTTCCTAATCATGTGATCTCGTTTATCAAATGACAACTCATGTCTATGGTTAGGAAACTTAACCATCTTTGATAAACGAGCTAGTCAAGTAGAGGCATACTAGTGACACTCTGTTTGTCTATGTATTCGCACATGTATTATGTTTCCGGTTAATACAATTCTAGCATGAATAATAAACATTTATCATGAAATAAGGAAATAAATAATAACTTTATTATTGCCTCTAGGGCATATTTCCTTCAGTCTCCCACTTGCACTAGAGTCAATAATCTAGATTACACAGTAATTATTCTAACACCCATGGGGTCTTGGTGCTGACCATGTTTTGCTCGTGAGAGAGGCTTAGTTAACGGGTCTGCAACATTCAGATCCGTATGTATCTTGCAAATCTCTATGTCTCCCACCTGGACTTGATCGCGGATGGAATTGAAACGTCTCTTGATGTGCTTGGTTCTCTTGTGAAATATGGATTCCATTTCCAAGGCAATTGCACCAGTATTGTCACAAAAGATTTTCATTGGACCCGATGCACTAGGTATGACACCTAGATCGGATATGAACTCCTTCATCCATACTCCTTCATTTGCTGCTTCCGAAGCAGCTATGTACTCCGCTTCAGACGTAGATCCCGCCACGACGCTTTGCTTAGAACTACACCAACTGACAACTCCACCATTCAATAAAAACACGTATCCGGTTTGCAATTTAGAATTGTCCAGATCAGTTTCAAAGCTTGCATCGACGTAACCATTTACAATGAGCTCTTTGTCACCTCCATAAACGAGAAACATATCCTTAGTCCTTTTTAGGTATTTTAGGATGTTCTTGACCGCTGTCTAGTGATCCACTCCTGGATTACTTTGGTACCTCCCTACTAAACTAATAGCAAGGCACACATCAGGTCTGGTACACAGCATTGCATACATGATAGAGCCTATGGCTGAAGCATAGGGAATGACTTTCATTTTCTCTCTATCTTCTGCAGTGGTCGGGCATTGAGTCTGACTCAACTTCACACCTTGTAATACATGCAAGAACCCTTTCTTTGCTTGATCCATTTTGAACTTCTTCAAAACTTTATCAAGGTATGTGCTTTGTGAAAGTCCAATTAAGCGTCTTGATCTATCTCTATAGATCTTGATGCCCAATATATAAGCAGCTTCACCGAGGTCTTTCATTGAAAACTCTTATTCAAGTATCCTTTTATGCCATCCAGAAATTCTATATCATTTCAAATCAACAATATGTCATCCTCATATAATATTAGAAATGCTACAGAGCTCCCACTCACTTTCTTGTAAATACAGGCTTCTCCAAAAGTCTGTATAAAACCATGTGCTTTGATCACACTATCAAAATGTTTATTCCAACTTTGAGATGCTTGCACCAGTCCATAGATGGATCGCTGGAGCTTGCACACTTTGTTAGCATCCTTTGGATTGATAAAACCTTCAGGTTGCATCATATACAACTCTTCTTCCAGAAATCCATTCATGAATGCAGTCTTTACATCCATTTGCCAAATTTCATAATCATAAAATGTAGCAATTGCTAACATGATTTGGACGGACTTAAGCATCGCTACGGGTGAGAATGACTCATCGTAGTCAACTCCTTGAACTTGTCAAGTACCTTTCGCAACAAGTCGAGCTTTGTAGACAGTTACATTACCGTCTGTGTCAGTCTTCTTCTTGAAGATCCATTTATTCTCGATGGCTTGCCGATCATTGGGCAAGTCAACCAAAGTCCATAATTTGTTCTCATACATGGATTCCATCTCAGATTTCTTGGCTTCAAGACATTTTGCGGAATCTGGGCTCATCATCGCTTCCTCATAGTTCGTACGTTCGTCATGGTCAAGTAACATGACCTCCATAACAGGATTACCGTACCACTCTGATGCGGATCTTACTCTGGTTGACCTACGAGGTTCGGTAGTAACTTGATCTAAAGTTTCATGATCATCATCATTAGCTTCCTCACTAATTGGTGTAGGAGTCACAGGAACAGTTTTCTGTGATGAACTACTTTCCAATAAGGGAGTAGGTACAGTTACCTCATCAAGTTCTAATTTCCTCCCACTCACTTCTTTCGAGAGAAACTCCTTCTCTTGAAAGGATCCATTCTTAGCAACGAATGTCTTGCCTTCGGATCTGTGATAGAAGGTGCACCCCACAGTCTCCTTTGGGTATGCTATGAAGACACATTTCTCCGATTTGGGTTCGAGCTTATCAGGTTGAAGCTTTTTCACATAAGCATCGCAGCCCCAAACTTTAAGAAACGACAACTTTGGTTCCTTGCCAAACCATAGTTCATAAGGTGTGGTCTCAATGGATTTAGATGGTGCCCTATTTAACGTGAATGCAGCCGTCTCTAAAGCATAACCCCAAAACAATAGTGGTAAATCAGTAAGAGACATCATAGATCACACCATATCTAGTAAAGTACGATTACGACGTTCGGACACACCATTACGCTGTGGTGTTCCGGGTGGCGTGAGTTGTGAAACTATTCCGCATTGTTTCAAATGAAGACCAAACTCATAACTCAAATATTCTCCTCCACGATCAGATCGTAGAAACTTTATTTTCTTCTTACGATGATTTTTCACTTCACTCTTAAATTCTTTGAACTTTTCAAATGTTTTAGACTTATGTTTCATTAAGTAGATATACCCATATCTGCTCAAATCATCCGTGAAGGTGAGAAAATAACGATACCCGCCGCGAGCCTCAATATTCATTGGACCACATACATCAGTATGTATGATTTCCAACAAATCTGTTGCTCGCTCCATTGTTCTGGAGAACGGCATTTTTGTCATCTTGCCCATGAGGCATGGTTCGCAAGTACCAAGTGATTCCAAAAGTCCATCAGAGTGGAGTTTCTTCATGCGCTTTACACCAGTATGACCCAAACGGCAGTGCCACAAATAAGTTGTACTATCATTATCAACTCTGCATCTTTTGGCTTCAACATTATGAATATGTGTATTACTACTATCGAGATTCATCAAAAATAGACTACTCTTCAAGGGTGCATGACCATAAAAGATATTACTCATATAAATAGAACAACCATTATTCTCAGATTTAAATGAATAACCATCTCGCATCAAACAAGATCCAGATATAATGTTCATGCTTAACGCTAGCACCAAATAACAATTATTCAGGTCTAAAACTAATCCCGAAGGTCGATGTAGAGGTAGCGTGCCGACGGCGATCACATCGACTTTGGAACCATTTCCCACGCGCATCGTCACCTCGTCCTTAGCCAATCTTCGCTTAATCCGTAGTCCCTGTTTCGAGTTGCAAATATTAGCAAGAGAACCAGTATCAAATACCCAGGTACTACTATGAGATTTAGTAAGGTACACATCAATAACATGTATATCACATATGCCTTTGTTCATCTTTCCATCCTTCTTATCCGCCAAATACTTGGGGCAGTTCTGCTTCCAGTGGCCACTCCCTTTGTAGTAGAAGCACTCAGTCTCAGGCTTAGGTCCAGACTTGGGTTTCTTCTCCTGAGCAGCAACTTGCTTGCCCTTCTTCTTGAAGTTCCCCTTCTTCTTCCTTTTACCTTTTTTCTTGAAACTGGTGGTCTTATTGACCATCAACACTTGATGCTCCTTCTTGATTTCTACCTCTGTAGCCTTTAGCATCGCAAAGAGCTCGGGAATTGTCTTATCCATCCCTTGCATGTTATAGTTCATCACGAAGCTTTTGTAGCATGGTGGCAGTGATTGAAGAATTCTGTCAATGACACTATCATCCGGAAGATTAACTCCCAGTTGAATCAAGTGATTGTTATACCCCCACATTTTGAGTATATGCTCACTGACAGAACTATTCTCCTCCAGCTTGCAGCTGTAGAACTTATTGGAGAATTCATATCTCTCAATCTGGGCATTTGCTTGAAATATTAACTTCAACTCCTAGAACATCTCATATGTTCCATGACGTTCAAAACATCGTTGAAGTCCCGGTTCGAGGCCGTAAAGCATGGCACACTGAACTATCGAGTAGTCATCAGCTTTGCTCTGCCAGACATTCATAACATCTGGCGTTGCTCCTGCAGTGGGTTTGGCACACAGCGGTGCTTCCAAGACATAATTCTTCTGTGCAGCAATGAGGATAATCCTCAAGTTAGGGACCCAGTCCGTGTAATTGCTACCATCATCTTTCAACTTTGCTTTCTCAAGGAACGCATTAAAATTCAATAGAACAACAGCATGGGCCATCTATCTACAACAACATAGACATGCAAAATACTATCAGGTACTAAGTTCATGATAAATTAAAGTTCAATTAATCAAATTACTTAAGAACTCCCACTTAGGTAGGCATCCCTCTAATCATCTAAGTGATCACGTGATCCATATCAACTAAACCATGTCCGATCATCACGTGAGATGGAGTAGTTTTCAATGGTGAACATCGCTATGTTGATCATATCTACTATATGATTCACGCTCAACCTTTCGGTCTCACTGTTTCGAGGCCATATCTGCATATGCTAGGCTTGTCAAGTTTACCCGAGTATTTCTGCGTGTGCAAAACTGGCTTGCACCCGTTGTATATGAACGTAGAGCTTATCACACCCGATCATCACGTGGTGTCTCGGCACAACGAACTTTGGCAATGGTGCATACTCAGGGAGAACACTTGTACCTTGAAATTTAGGGAGAGATCATCTTATAGTGCTACCGTCAATCAAAGCAAAATAAGATGCATAAAAGATAAACATCACATGCAATCAATATAAGTGATATGGTATGGCCATCATCATCTTGTGCCTTTGATCTCCATCTCCAAAGCACCATCATGATCACCATCATTACCGGCGCGACACCTCGATCTCCATCGTAGCATCGTTGTCGTCCCGCCAACTATTACTTCTACGACTATCGCTACCGCTTAGTGATAAAGTAAAGCAATTACATGGCGATTGCATTTCATACAATAAAGCGACAACCATATGGCTCCTCCCAGTTGCCAATAACTTTGTTACAAAACATGATCATCTCATACAATAAAATTTAGCATCATTTCTTGACCATATCACATCACAGCATGCCATGCAAAAACAAGTTAGACGTCCTCTACTTTGTTGTTGCAAGTTTTACGTGGCTGCTACAGGCTGAGCAAGAACCATTCTTACCTACGCATCAAAACCACAACGATATTTCATCAAGTATGTGTTGTTTTAACCTTCACAAGGACCGGGCGTAGCCACACTCGATTCAACTAAAGTTGGAGAAACTGACACCCACCAGCCACCTGTGTGCGAAGCACGTCGGTAGAACCAGTCTCGCGTAAGCGTACGCGTAATGTCGGTCCGGGCCGCTTCATCCAACAATACCTCCGAATCAAAGTGTGACATGCTGGTAAGCAGTATGACTTGTATCGCCCACAACTCACTTGTGTTCTACTCGTGCATATAACATCTACGCATAAACCTGGCTCGGATGCCACTATTGGGGAATGTAGTAATTTCAAAAAAATTCCAAGGGACTATTTATTTACTTTCATGTTGAGTCATCATCCTATTATTAAAAAGAACCAGTTGGAGAGCACCACTATCATTTGCATCCATTACTATTAATTTATAGTGAGTATGACTATGACTGGATCTCTTTTTACCATGAATTACAATGTTTAGTCAGTCCTTGATCTCCAGAGGTGCTCTGCATTTATGTTTTGCGGTCTTAGAAAGGGCTAGCAAGACACCATCTTGTTATATCATATTATGATTGTTTTGAGAAAGTGTTGTCATCCGAGATTTATTATTATTGCTTGCTAGTTGATTATGCCATTGATATGAGTAAACATGAGACCTAAGTGTTATTGTGCATATGGTTAGTTTATAATCTTTGCCGAAAACTTGAATGTTGGCTTTACATATTTGCAACAACAAGAGCAAACTGAGTTTGTAAAAGTTTTTCTTTATCACTTTCAGTTTTTCAACTGAATTACTTAAGGACAAGCAAACGTTTAAGCTTGGGGGAGTTGATACGTCTCCATCGTATCTACTTTTCCAAACACTTCTGCCTTGTTTTGGACTCTATCTTGCATGATTTGAATGGAACTAACCCGGACTGACGCTGTTTTCAGCAGAATTGCCATGGTGTTATTTTTGTGCAGAAATAAAAGTTCTCGGAATGACCTGAAACTTCACGGAGAATATTTTTTGAATTTATTAAAATATTAGCGAAAGAATCAAGACCAGGGGGCCCACACCCTGTCCACGAGGGTGGGGGGGCGCCTACCCCACTGGGCGCACCCCCCTGTCTCGTCGGCCACCTGAGGCTCCACCGACCTCAACTCCAACTCTATATATTCACGTTCGGGGAGAAAAAAAATCAGAGAGAAGGATTCATCGCGTTTTACGACACGGAGCCGCCGCCAAGCCCTAATCTCTCTTGGAAGGGCTGATCTGGAGTCTGTTCGGAGCTCCGGAGAGGGGAATCCGTCATCGTCGTCATCATCAACCATCCTCCATCACCAATTTCATGATGCTCACCGTCGTGTGTGAGTAATTCCATCGTAGGCTTGCTGGACGGTGATGGGTTGGATGAGATTTATCATGTAATCGAGTTAGTTTTGTTAGGTTTTGATCCCTAGTATCCATTATGTTCTAAGATTGATGTTGCTATGACTTTGCTATGCTTAATGCTTGTCACTAGGGCCCGAGTGCCATGAGTTTAGATCTAAACCCATTATGTTTTCATGAATATATGTGAGTTCTTGATCCTATCTTGCAAGTCATTAGTCACCTACTATGTGTTATGATCCAGCAACCCCGAAGTGACAATAATCGGGACCACTCCCAGTGATGACCGTAGTTTGAGGAGTTCATGTATTCACTAAGTGTTAATGCTTTGGTCCGGTACTCTATTAAAAGGAGGCCTTAATATCCCTTAGTTTCCAATAGGACTCTGCTGCCACGGGAGGGTAGGACAAAAGATGTTAGGCAAGTTCTTTTCCATAAGCACGTATGACTATATTTGGAATACAAGCCTACATTACATTGATGAACTGGAGCTAGTTCTGTGTCACCCTATGTTATAACTGTTGCATGAGGAATCGCATCCGACATAATTATCTATCACTGATCCAATGCCTACGAGCTTTTCACATATTGACTTTTTCTCAGTTACTTTTCCGTTGCCACTTTTACAATTACTACAAAACGGCTACTATTACCTTTGCCACTGTTATCGTTACTTCCATACTACTTTGCTACTAAATACTTTGCTGCAGATATTAAGCTTTCCAGGTGTGGTTGATTGAAAACTCAACTGCTAATACTTGAGAATATTCTCTGGCTCCCCTTGAGAATAATGTCTTGACTTGGCGTAGATCTCCCCGGCATCGGCGCCAGAAATTCTTCCTCCTACTTCTTGAGCTTGCTTTGGTTTTTCCCTTGAAGAGGAAAGGGTGATGCAGCAAAGTAGAGATAATTATTTCCCTCACTTTGAGAACCAAGGTATCAATCCAGTAGGAGACAACGCACAAGTCACTGAATACCTGCACAAACAATCAAACAAACTTGCACCCAACGCGATAAAGGGGTTGTCGATCCCTTCACGGTTACATGCAAAAGTGTGATCTAATAGAGATAGGTAAAAGATAAATTAAATATTTTTGGTATTTTTGGTTTATAGATTGGAAAGTAAAAGATTGCAAAAAGAGTGCATCGGAAACTAATATTGTAGACCGGAAACTTATATGATGGCAAATAGACCCAAGGGCCATAGGTTTCACTAGAGGCTTCTCTCAAGATAGAAAATAATACGGCGGGTGAACAAATTACTGCCGAGCAATTGATAGAAAAGCGCAAAGTTATGACGATATCTAAGGCAATGATCATGAATATAGGCATCACGTTCGTGTCAAGTAGACCGAAACGATTCTGCATCTACTACTTTTACTCCACACATCGATCGCTATCCAGCATGCATCTAGAGTATTAAGTTAATAAAGAACAGAGTAATGCACTAAGCAAGATGACACGATGTAGAGGAATTAACTCAAACAATATGAAGAAAACCCTATCGTTTTATCCTCGATGGCACCAATACAATATGTGCCTTGCTGCCCGTATTGTCACTAGGAAAGGACACCACAAGATTGAACCCAATGCTAGGCACTTCTCCCATTGTAAGATAAACCAATCTAGTTGGCCAAACCAAACCGATAGTTCAAAGAGAATTACAAAGATATCAAATCATGCATAAAGAATTCAGAGGAGATTCAAATAATATTCATAGATAAGCTGATCATAAATCAACAACTCATCGGATCTCGGCAAACACACCGCAAAAAAGTATTACTTCGAATAGATCTCCAAGAACATCGAGGAGAACATGGTATTGAGAATCAAAGAGAGAGAAGAGGCCATCTAGCTAATAGCTATGGACTCGTAGGTTTGTGGTAAACTACTCACGCTTCAGCAGAAGGGCAATGGTGTTGATGTAGAAGCCCTCCGTGATCGAATCCCCTCCGGCAGGGTGCCAGAAAAGGTCCCTAGATGGGATCTGATATTCTCCAACGTATCTATAATTTTTTATTGCTCCATGCTATTATATTATTTGTTTTGGATGTTTAATGGGCTTTATTATGCACTTTTATATTACTTTTGGGACTAACCTACTAACCGAAGGCCCAGTGCAAATTGCTATTTTTTTTGCCTATTTCAATGTTTCGCAGAAAAGGAATATCAAACGAAATCTGAACGGAATGAAACCTTCGCGAGGATCGTTTTTGGACCAAACGAAATCCAGGAGACTTGGAGTGGTCGTCAAGGAAGCAACGAGGCGGCCACGAGGTAGGAGGGTGCGCCCAGGGGGGGTAGGCGCGCCCCCACCCTCGTGGGCCCCTCGTAGCTCCACCGAGCTACTTCTTTTGCCTATATATACTCATATACCCTGAAAACATCCAGGAGCACCACGAAACCCTATTTCCACCACTTCAACCTTCTGTACCCGTGAGATCCCATCTTGGGGCCTTTTCTGGCGCTCCGCCAGAGGGGGAATCGATCATGGAGGGCTTCTACATCAACACCATAGCATCTCTGATAATGTGTGAGTAGTTTACCACATACCTTTGGTTCCATAGTTATTAGCTAGATGGCTTCTTCTCTCTCTTGGATCTCAATACAAAGTTCTCCTCGATTCTCTTGGAGATCTATTCGATGTAATACTTTTTGCGGTGTGTTTGTCGTGATCCGATGAATTGTGGGTTTATGATCAAGATTATCTATGAACAATATTTTATTCTTCTCTGAATTCTTATATGCATGATTTGATATCTTTGCAAGTCTCTTCGCATTATCAGTTTGGTTTGGCCTACTAGATTGATCTTTCTTGCAATGGGAGAAGTGCTTAGCTTTGGGTTCAATCTTGCGGTGTCCTTTCCTAGTGACAGCAGGGGTAGCAAGGCACGTATTGTATTGTTGCCATCGAGGATAAAAAGATGGGGTTTATATCATATTGCTTGAGTTTATCCCTCTACATCATGTCATCTTACCTAATGCGTTACTCTGTTCTTATGAACTTAATACTCTAGATGCATGCTGGATTGCGGTCGATGTGTGGAGTAATAGTAGTAGATGCAGAATCGTTTCGGTCTACTTGACACGGACGTGATACCTATATACATGATCATGCCTAGATATTCTCATAACTATGCGCTTTTCTATCAATTGCTCGACAGTAATTTGTTCACCCACCGTATAATTTGCTATCTTGAGAGAAGCCACTAGTGAAACCTATGGCCCTCGGGTCTATTTTCCATCATATAAGTTTCCGATCTACAATTTTAGTTTACTATTTATCTTATTTTGCAATCTTTACTTTTCAATCTATACAAAAATACCAAAAATATTTATTTGATTATCTCTATCAGATCTCACTTTTACAAGTGGCCGTGAAGGGATTGAGAACCCCTTTATCACGTTGGTTGCAAGGTTCTCGATTGTTTGTGCAGGTACTAGGCGATTTGCGTGTATCCTCCTACTAGATTGATACCTTGGTTCTCAAAAACTAAGGGAAATACTTACGCTACTTTGCTGCATCACCCTTTCCTATTCAAGGGAAAACCAATGCATGCTCAAGAGGTAGCAAGAAGGATTTCTAGGGCTGTTGCCGGGGAGGTGTACACCAAGTCAAGTCAAGATTTGATCTCTCGACAACGAGCCATTTCTGGCGCCGGTGCCGGGGAGATCTACGCCAAGTGTGACGCCCCCGATTCAATCACACACTAATCATGCACGCAAACGTGTACGATCAAGATCAGGGACTCACGGGAAGATATCACAACACAACTCTAAAACATAAAATAAGTCATACAAGCATCATAATAGAAGCCAGGGGCCTCGAGGGCTCAAATACAAGTGCTCGATCATAGACGAGTCTGCGGAAGCAACAATATCTGAGTACAGACATAAGTTAAACAAGTTTGCCATAATATGGCTAGCACAAACTGGGATACAGATCGAAAGAGGCGCAGGCCTCCTGCCTGGGATCCTCCTAACTACTCCTGGTCGTCGTTAGCGGACTGCACGTAGTAGTAGTCACCTTCGGTGTAGTAGGAGTCGTCGTCGACGGTGGCGTCTTGATCCTGGGCTCCGGCATCTGGTTGCGACAACCAGGTAGAAGGGAAGGGGAAAATAGGGAGAAAAGCAACCGTGAGTACTCATACAAAGTACTCGCAAGCAAGGAGCTACACTACGTATGCATGGGTATATGTGTAAAGGGCCATATCAGTGGACTGAACTGCAAAATGCCAGAATAAGAGGGGGATAGCTAATACTATCGAAGACTACGCTTCTGGCAGCCTCCGTCTTGCAGCATGTAGAAGAGAGTAGACTGAAGTCCTCCAAGTAGCATCGCATAATCCTACCCGGCGATCCCCTCCTCGTCGCCCTGTTAGAGAGCGATCACCGGGTTGTATCTGGCACTTGGAAGGGTGTGTTTTATTAAGTATCCTGTTCTAGTGTCATAAGGTCAAGGTACAACTCCAAGTCGTCCTGTTACCGAAGATCACGGCTATTCGAATAGATTAACTTCCCTGCAGGGGTGCACCACATAACCCAACACGCTTGATCCCATTTGGCCGGACACACTTTTCGGGGTCATGCCTGGCCGCGGAAGATCAACACGTCGCAGCCCCACTTAGGCACAACAGAGAGGTCAGCACGCCGGTCTAAACCTAAGCGCACAGGGGTCTGGGCCCATCGCCCATAGCACACCTGCACGTGCGAACGTGGCCGGAAGCAGGACTATCCCCTTAATACAAGAGCAGGCTTACGTTCCAATCCGGCGCGCGCCGCTCAGTCGCTGACGTCACGAAGGCTTCGGCTGATACCACGACGTCGAGTGCCCATATCTTTCCCACGTAGTTGGTTAGTGCGTATAAACCAAATGGCCAGACTCAGATCAAATACCAAGATCTCGGTAAGCATGTTAATGATGTAACCGCGGACGCCGAACAGGGCCAGGCCCACCTCTCTCCTAGGTGGCCTCAACCTGCCCTGTTGCTCCGCCACAAAGATCCACACAGAGGGCCGTTGGGACAAAGGTCCTTTCAGCCCCCGATCCGTGAATCACTCGCGGGTGCTCCTCGAGCCGACCCGACTTTAGTCACCACATGTATCATGTATAAAGTATATAGTATATACCCGTGATCACCTCCCAAGTGATCACAGCCCGATAGTATAGCACAGCAGACGGACAAGAATGTAGGGACACAGATGGAATACTAACATCCTATACTATGCATGTAGGATTGCAAGTAAAGGTAACAACAGTAGTAGCAAGGACAGGCTATGCATCAGGATAGGATTAACGAAAAGCAGTAACATGCTACACTACTCTAATGCAAGCAGTATAGAGAAGAATAGGCGATATCTGGTGATCAAGGGGGGGGCTTGCCTGGTTGCTCTGGCAAGAAGGAGGGGTCGTCAACTCCGTAGTCGTACTGGGTAGCAGCGGCGTCGGTCTCGGTGTCTAGCGAGAGAAGAGGGGGAATAAACAATAAATATAATGCAAACATATGCATGACGATGCATGACATGAAAATGAGCGTTGCTAGAGGTGCCCAATCGCGGTAGTAGGTGATACCGGCGAAGGGGGGAAACATCCGGGAAAGTATTCCCGGGGTTTCGTGTTTTCGGGCAGATGAACTGAAGGGGGAAAGTTGCGAGTTCGATAGGTTAGGGATGTGTGGCCGACGAACGGGCTGCGTATCCAGATTCCTCTCATCGTTCTGAGCAACTTTGATGTACAAAGTATTTTCGTCCGAGCTACGATTTATTTTATATTAATTTCAAAAGAATTAAATCATTTTTAGGATTTATTTAATTATTTATCCAGAATGGTGCTTGCTGACGTCAGCATGATGTCATCAGTCAACAGGGTGTTGACTTAGTCAACTAACCTGTGGGTCTCGGCTGTCAATGATTGATTAATTAACTAATAATTAATTAGGTTAATTAGTGTCGGATTTCGGGTTCCGGCAGACCCTTAAGGTTCGAACTCTGGGGTGCGCGCGGAGATTATGCCCTCTACCTCTCCGTCTCACAAAGATCTAAACTACTAAAAGAACAACACAAGAGACACAGGGTTTATACTAGTTCGGGCCACCAGTGTGGTGTAATACCCTACTCTAGTTTGTGGTGGGTGGATTGCCTCTTGGGCTGATGATGATGAACAATATATACAAGGAAGAACAGCCTCGCGAGGGTCTGTTCTTGGCTAGGGGGATGAACTGCTTGGAGGAGTTCAGCCGCCCTTCTCTCTCTCTCTTACTTGTTCTCTGCTTGCTCAGATTCTAGATGCTCTATGCCGAATGCCTCTAGATTGCTAGATGATCTCTCTCTACCCTGGGGGTGGCTAGTCCTATTTATAGGCAAAGGCCCTGGGCCTCTTCCCAAATATTGAGCGGGAAGGGCGCCAACAATTGGCCAATTTGAAGGGGAACATCTGGTACACTTATCCTGACTAAAGTTGGTCCTCGCCTGCCAAAGGCCCTGTGGTGACGCCGTTCTGGGCTCCACGATGACCTCCTTCCCACCGTTGGACTGGTCTTGGTCTTGTTGCACCGAAATGGATGCCTTTGCTTGATCCTCTCGCCTGCGCTTGCCCCCTTTGAACCAAAGAGGAAAGGGAGACACTACGCGGGCTGGCGCCTGCCTGGCACCCTTGGTCGTCATGGCTTGCGTCATGGGCACCTCGTGAGTACCCCGCCTTGATCTCTCCGCCTCCTCGTGAGCTAGCCTGATGAGGCCGCGCCTGAGGAAGCGTCGTTTCGTCCGCCCCGCGAGGCTTGGCCCCTCGCGAGGGTCTTGAGTCTCGTGTTGATGAAGACGGGTCATGCTGGGCCCCCTTTCGAGCCACGCCACAGGCCGCAGGCAGGCAAGTCTGGGGACCCCCGTTCCCAGAACACCGACAGTAGCCCCCGGGCCCAAGGCGCGCATGGACTTGGCCGTGCCGAGAGGCGAAAGGGCTAGGGCGAAGCGCCGCGGGCCCTAACAGCCTGCGGCCTTGGGTGCCGCGTGGCGGTTGATTGGACGTGAGTGTTTTTGCAACCGCGCAGGTTATTAAAGGTGCGGCATCTGCCCTGGCTTCGCTCTTCTCTTTCTCCGGCCGCTGCTCAGATCCCCTTCCTTGCGCCTCTCCTCTCTTCCTTCAAGTTTCCAGATCTGCTCCATCTGCTTGACCTAGGCAGCCATGGCACCTCGTCAGCCCCAGGCCGAGGCTTGGTACTCGCCCGCTTTGGACCCGCCGAACGTATTGGAAGCGGGCTTTGCCTGGCTGTGCCGGATGGCGGCGGCGCAGGGCATCGACGGGGCGCAGGTGTTCAAGGCCGGCTCCGCCACCCCTGAGGGCCGAGGGAGCACCTTCTACCCTCTCTTTGTAAGTTCCATTACTGCGGGCCTGGTGCCTCCTTTCTCCGAATTCTTCCTCTCTGTCCTCCGCCCTTACAACTTACAAGCTCTGCATCTCCACCCCAACTCCATCCTTCTTCTGGCGATCTTCGCCTACTACTGCGAGGCTCATGTGGGGGTGCAGCCCTCAGTGGCCTTGCTGCACCACTACTTCTCCCTCCGGGTCACCCGTGGTTCTCCTTCCACGTGTGCGAGCTTTGTTGCGTACGGCGGCGCCATTGCCATTTTGAATCCCGGGAAGAGGATCGAGGGCTTCAGGAGCAAGTGGGTCCTGGTGGATGCCGGGCGCATCCACCCTCGGCTGATCTTGCCCACGGAGCAGCCCACGAGTTCCAGCGACTGGTGCCGAGCGGAGCTCACGGACCCCCACGCGAAGCCGGTACTGGAGAAGACGGACGCGGACCTGAAGCCGGCCAGCATGGCGGCGGCGAAGCTGACCGGCGTGTCGCTGTTGAGGGAGTTCCTGGAGCACCAATTGGCTCCGCTTCGGCAGTACTCACCTCCGATGTGGAGGCCTCATCCGAGCCCCGCGGCCTTGGGCGACGAGGATTTGACCGCGGTTCTCCAATCTCTGGTCGGGGGCGAGGTGGCGAGGTTGGAGGGCGCGCCCGCGCCCTTGTTCCTTCGCAACGACTGGGAGCAAGTGGTGGAGTCCATGCCCGTCTTCAACGGGGACGGGCCCGTGCCCGTGGTGGCTCCCGATGGATTGGTAGACGTGTCCTACGGTGACTCCAGCGAAGAGGAGGGCGAAGGGGAGCGGGAGAAGGGTCCTGACTCCGAGGCAACCGACGGAGAGTCGAGAGCTCCCCTTCACTGGCGCAGACCCCGTCCTCTCCGCCTCTCTTCGAGTGACGATGACAAGGATGATGACGAGCAGGTCGGCATGAGCTTGCCCCCGATCCCGAAGAAGGACAGGACCATGCTGCTCTCCCGCGGGTCTGTCCCTGCCCCAAGGTGCACTGCAGAAACGCCTCCTGCTTCCGGGCTCCCTGAGGGCGATCCTTCTAGCCGGCTTTCTGGCTTCAAGTATGGCCGGAGACTGCTTGAGCTCTCCAGCGACGGCCCGTAAGTGCTCGATCCTTGTCTTTATTTCTTGTTGTGCTACTGGGGCTTGAAGCCCGCCCCTTTTGAACAGGCTGGCGCCCGCGGCGAAGAAGCCAAAGGGGGCTCCTAAGGTTTCGATTACAGCAGTGCCTGTGCCTGTGGGGGACGGTGATCGCGACGCACGGGCCTCTCCTGCCCGGTCGCCTTCGCAAGGCCTGGCTGAGCTGGCTGGGGCAAGCTCAGCCCCCATGGCCCAAGTGAATCCCGAGGTGCCCTTGTTTGCCGCCGCCACCTCGACCGTCGAGGCGCAGCAGACTCCGCCTCAGGACGTTGTGGTTGTGCCGCCGCTGCTTTCACCTCCTGCTCCTCCGGCTGCTGTTTCTCCATCCCCTTCTACCGTTCTAGAGCGTGCCGTTGCTGAACTGGACCGGTTGCGGCATGATCTTCTTGGCGCCGACCCTCGCCTGGTGGCCGGGCGCCTGGAGCTGGCTTCGGGGTGGATTCGCTCCGATGCCTCGATTCGGGCGGCACTGGTTCAGGCCTCGACGGCCTGTGATGGAGAGAGGGAGGCCGTCCTCGAGGCAAAGGCTGCTCGAGACGCGGCCCTGGGGGAGGTGGTTGAAGTCCGTGGTCACTGCAAGGAGTTGGAGGACGAACTGCAAGGCCTGCGGGACCAGCTCACGAAGGAGGTCCGCCTTCTCCAAGAGCAGGAAGAAGTCATGAAGGCTCGCGAGGCGGCCATCGGGGGACGGGAGGCCAAGCTCAAGAAGCGCCGCGACCGCCTGGGCGTGCTAGAGAAGGAGCTGGAGGTGACGAAGGCTGAGCTAGACGGCAAGGCCCGGGTCCTTGCCGAGGATCGCGTGGCCTTCACGGACATGGAGAAGGAGGCTCGTGCTTCGCTGAAGACGCTTTACGAGAGTGGCCTGGAGAGCCCGCTGGCTGGCGCTGAGGATGGCCCCGCCAAGCTGCTTCCCTTCCTAGTTCGTGCCCTTGGGGATGTCGCCCTTGGCCTTGGCCCCACGGCTAAGGCCGAGGCGCGTGTCCTGTCTTCTGCTGCGCTGACGCGGGTCTTTGCCCACATCTACCTTCGCGATCCTAGCACCGACCTCGACAGCCTGTTGGAGCCGGTGAGTGGCGAGGGTGTTGCCGCTGCTGTTGAAGCCGTGAAGGGGCGCGCAGAGGCGCTTCTGGGGAAGTTCCGGGCCTTCAGCACCAAGACGAAGCAAGTCGCCTCCGGCCCTGCTGCTCCATGAGGCGAAACCACTCCGCGCTGCTCCACCGCCGACGAGTGACTCCGCTACCGCTCATGTTCTTCTTCTAGTTCCTGCACATGCATCACGCCTCGTGGAGGCATTTAAACTTGCGTTTGGTACTGAGACGACATTATGGACTGTAATATTTGCTTTTTAAATTCCTTGAGTTTTATGCTTTTCCTCCCTACTTGCTTGTGTTCTACACCGGCAGAGCCCGGCCCCGCGCGTACCTCACCCAGCATTAGCCCCGATCGGAAACCAGGACGGGACCAAAGGAGTGAGGGGCTACGGGACAAGTTAGGCTCCTGAGTCGCGATGCTCAGGAGTCCCCCTTGGCGCATGAACAACAAGTAGGGAAGTGTGATGTAGGTGGATCTTCCGTTCTACGTCAGCAGAGCCCGACTCCGCGCGTACCTCACCCAACATAGCCTTTCGGAACTAAGGAGTGAGGGGCTACGGAGCCAGTTAGGCTCCTGAGTCGCGATGCTCAGGGGTCCCCCTTGACGTTCAAACGGCCTTCATACCATGGCTCCGCTCGGGGAGAGACGCGCGACGAACCAGGCCCGAGGGGCCTGGCTGGGTGGCGTACGTCTGGGCGTGATCCAGGCGTAGCCCCCGTGCCCAGCCCCCTCGCACGGCACTCCCGAGGGGAGGCGTTGCGGTGAGGCTAGACACTGAGCTCTAGGCTCCCTGAGGTTGATGCGACCCGGAGGCCACCCTCAGTTGTTTATCACCAGCGCGGAGCATAGCGCTTCCGCATGTGTATGGGCATAGCCGCTCCTCGGCAGTGTCGTCAGCCAGCGTGGAGCATGGTGCATCCACTGGTATGTGGGAGGGGGCTCCCCTCCGGGAGGAGCCCCCGGGGCGTGTACAGCCCCGCCCTGACACGTGGCCGGCACGGTAGGGCTAGGTGAGGTGTATCTGGGCACCCGTGAGCCAGCACGGGACTCACAGGGCCCTACCTCTAGGCGGGTTGCGCCTGGCACTGGGCCGTATCTTGAGATGTGTTCCTGCAAATTTGGTTAGATGCTGGCACTCTACGTCCTCGGGTCCCGGCCCTCGAGCTTGTCTCAGCCGTCGCTGGTATGCCAGGTCGCGATGCCGTGGACAAGGCCAGGGGTGAGGGCTGGAGAGCCAGTAAGAGCCCTGAATCGCAATGCTCAGGTGCCCCCCTTTAACGTGCAAGTGCTCGACATGGAGGAGAAGAGGTGTCGTGGACAGGCATCAAGTAATCAAGCATGATAGGCGAATGCATAGCTGGAAATAAACGCAAGGGAGATACACGCCACTGGGCCTGGCCCGAGCGGCCTGGGGATGATGCAGCCCGAGGGGCGCCCCCAACAAAGCAAGCTAATGACCGAAAAATAAACAACATTTGGTTAGATGCTGGCACTCTACGTCCTCGGGTCCCAGCCCGAGGGACACCTGCCGCAGGGACGGACCCACGCGTCCTGGGAATGATGCAACCCTAGGAGGGCGCTCCCAGCTGGAAACGAAGCTTGAAAGATGTCACCTGAAGATGTCGAGGACGAAGTGGTGTTGGTGTAGCAGATTCGGTGGGCTGCGGAAGCCGATCCTCACGATCCCCCAGGCTCTGGGGCCTCGGGAGGCTTCGGAGGCACTGGTGGCTCCTCGCGACTCATCTCCATCTCTGCCAGGGCTGCGGAATGCCTGTCTTCTTGAGCCTCCATGATGCTCCTCATGAGGCGCTGGTACGCAGCAGCCACGCTCGGCAAGCCGTAAGGCTTGCGAACGTAGCTGTGGGGCGGGCCTTGTCGGTGGGAAACGACACCTATGGGATCACGAGAATCCCTTCCTGCGGTTGCGGGGCGCGGGGGTCGTGAGAAGAGCGGATCGAGCAGGCAGTACACGATTCCTTTATCCAGGTTCGGGCCGCGAGGATGCGTAAAACCCTACTCCTGCTTTGGTGGATTATATGTTAGTGTTCTTGAGCTAGCTATGGGGCGTGAGGAGCTCCAAAAAGCCAAATCCTCCTCCTGGTCGCCAGCGGCCTCCTTTTATAGGGGAAGGGGCTGCCACAGTGGCACACAGGAGGTGGAAAGGGTATAGTGTTGTGAGGTTATCCCTCGTATTACAGGACAAGGCGCATTTAATGCGCCTTGCTTAGGTGTCCTTGCTTTATCGAGGGCGGAGGAGAGCCCTGTCCCGTCCGTTGCCGCTCTCTTCCATGTTGACACGCGCCTTGGCCAGCGGTGTCTGCGATGCCATGTTGGTGGGCAGGCAGCTGAGGTGGCGCAGCAGTGGGTCTCCACGCGGATCTGCATGCCGCCACGTAGGTGCCTGCCCAGCTGGTTGGGTCGGCAGCTGCATGCGAACGGTGGTGGTGGTGTGACTGGCGCGGGTCCAATGGTTGCCCCGCGGGTGTCCTTGGCAAGGGCCTTGCCGCGGCCCCGACAAGGGTCTTGTCGTGGTGCCTGCTACCATCCCCGGCAAGGCTCTTGCCGGGGGCCTCGTGGTTCTCCTTGGCTGGTGATCCCGCCAAGGACCATCATCTTCTGAGTGTGCATCTGATCTTGAATGTCTTCACAAAGATCTGCATACCACCACGGGGATGCCTCCCGAATCCTTGCCCCATGGGGGTAGTGGACTCAAGGGTGACCCGCTCCGTAGGTGAGGGGCGAGCTACCACGGCAAGGGTCTTGCTAGGCTAGCTAAAGCTGTCCCCCGGCAAGGATCTTGTCGGGGGAGGGTTTGCTCTGTCCCCTTTGCTCTTTGTGGTCTTGGCGTCGTTCTGTTCCTCTTCAGCTTCGGCCTTACCCTGGCTTACCTCCCTTGCCTTTCTCAGTGTGGCAGTGCCCGTGGCTCAGACTGCCCGTGCACAGTTATAGGGGTACAAAAAGTGTACCCCTCTTTTTGTACACCGACAGGAGCCCCCGGGCCTAGGCCACACGTAAGCGCAATCGCGTCGTTGGGCTAGGCCCAAAAACAGTGCGCGGGCAGGCGGGGCAGTTTTTACCGTGGTAAGTTCTTTCGCGCGCTGCGCCTCCCATGCTTCCCGCGCGTGGCGCGGCGTGGGGGAGGCATGTATGACGTGAGCGGCGTACGTGGGGCTGAGTTCCTCATGCATGCGTCACGTCGCGTTAATGTGAAAGGAGGTGGTTCGCGCCTTCCCCATAAACAGAGGTAGGCGTGGAGGCGCGGTTCATTTACTGGACAGGGCCGAGGCGTGGTTTTCGAGGCGTCCGCTCCCCATGATCACGGGGTGGGGAGAGGTCGCCTCATCCCTCGCCTCTGTTCTGCACGCCTGCCACGCGGCTTCCATGCTCTTGGGGTGGCGAACGGCGGAGGCGAGTGTCGGCGTTCTGGGAACGGGGGTCCCCAGACTTGCCTGCCTGCGGCCTGCGGCGTGGCTCAAATGGGGGCCCAGCGTGGCCCATCTTCATCAACACAAGGCTCAAGACACTCGCGAGGAGCCAAGCCTCGCGAGGCTGACGACACAGCGCTTCCTCAAGCACGGCCTCCTCAGGTTGGCTCGCGAGGAGGCGGAGAGATCAAGGCGGGGTACCTCACGAGGTGCCCATGACGCAAGCCATGACGACCAAGGGTGCCAGGCGGGCGTCAGCCCGCGCAGCGTCTCCCTTTCCTCTTTGGTGCAAAGGGGGCAAGCGCAGGCGAGAGGATCAAGCAAAGGCACCCATTTCGGTGCAACGAGACCAAGACAAGTCCAACGGTGGGAAGGAGGTCACCATGGAGTCCAGGACGGCGTCACCACAGGGCCTTTGGCAGGCGAAGACCAACTTTAGTCAGGATAAGTGTACCAGATGTTCCCCTTCGAATTGGCCAATTGTTGGCGCCCTTCCCGCTCAAATATTTGGGAAGAGGCCCAGGGCCTTTGCCTATAAATAGGACTAGCCACCCCCAGGGTAGAGGCATCTGGGAGAGAGGACGAAGCATCTGATCGAGTATCGTGAAATCAGTAGAGCAGGTAGAGAGATAGAGAGAAGGGCGATTGAACTCCCCGTGGCAGTTCATCCCTTAGCCAAGAACAGACCCTCGCGAGGCTGTTCTTCCTTGTATTGTTCTTCCTCATCAACCCAAGAGGCAATCCACCCACCACAAACTAGAGTAGGGTATTACACCACAATGGTGGCCCGAACTACTATAAACCCTGTGTCTCTTGTGTTGTTCTTTTAGTAGTTAGTTCTTTGCGAGACGGTGAGGTAGAGGGCACGATCTCCGCGCGCACCCCAGAGTTCGAACCTTAAGGGTCTGCCGGAACCCGTGATCCGACATTTGGCGCGCCAGGTAGGGGTGCGCCGGAATCTGCCTTCCTATCGCTCCGTCTCCCATTGCGTCGTCGTCACCATGTCCGGCGACCAGGCAGGCAACCAAGGCCCATGGGCGGCATGGCCCATCTGCGCGGAGCCTTCCGCTTCGGGCGACCCCGCGCAACAGGCAGCGCGCGGTCCTCAGGGCACTGCGGGCCGCGGGCGACGCGGGCAAGCCTCTGCGACCCTCACACCGTGGTAGGCGCGGTCGGCAGCGTGGGCCTCCAATCACGCCGCAACCACGACACCGTACACCCGCCGGGAGCAGGCGAACTCAAGGGCCGCGCTCATAGTAGCACGGGAGCTGCTGCAGTGCAGGCTACTGGAGGGCGGCCGCGACGTGCTGCTGGAGCGGGTCGCCGAACTCTTGGGCTTCGCCGCTTCGGGGGCTCACCCCTTCTGCATTCAGCTTCCGCCTCAAGCTCACGGCGACGCAAGAGGAGGCCCTGCGCGCCCCCGCGGGCCTCAAGACTACCCCAGCACTAGCGAATCCGCCGGCGCCAGACTGGCGGTGGCGCTACCCCCGCCCCCGGTGCGCGAAGGAGAAGGGCTCGGTGCGGCCCACGGCGCGAGCGGGCAACCGCACTACCACCCCGGGGAGGGCACGGCAAGCAACGCCGCGTGGCGCATGCAGCACTACAACATAGCATTCGGGGTGGCGGCGCCAGAAGAATACGTGCCCCACATGCTGGACCAAGGGCACGCTCACGAGGGCGAGTAGGGCTCACTCTTCAACCCCAGCTGGGGAGACGGGACACCAGAGGCCGAGCCCTTCCAGGAACCCCAGGACGGCTCCGTCGGCCACACTGGGGGCAACGACTATCGGGTACCGTTAATTCCTCAAGAGCAGGCGTACGCTAATCATGGTTCACAGGAGGTGCAGGTCGCCGCAGCAAGCAGCTGCCCCGCTCCCGCGGCCTCCTACCCCTCGGGAGGAGGACGCAGGGGGCTGCAGGAAAGGGGTAGGGATCCTACATCACCACCATGGCGTTCGGAGCAAGGCGTTCTTAGAAGGTAGGCCCTCCGCTGGGGAGGCGCCTGAGGGCCTACCCCTGGCGGAGGACCCGTTGTCGTCGGGGGAACCGCTGGTGACCGCTCTACCCCACCAGCGGCGTCCTGGTTTCCGGTCGTCGTTGGTGGCACTAGAGTGTGGCGCAAGGCGGGGCCCTCGTCTGGCGATATGAACCAAGGCCGGTTCCTGTGAAGAAGGCCTAGTGCCTGTGAAGCTCGCCGCCCCGTGACACTCTCACGTAATAATGAGTGGGGCTGTACACGCCCCGGAGTCTCAGGGGTGCCGTCCTCAGGCCCTGGGGCTCCCTCCCACGCCCAGTGGACAACACTTAGCTCCGCGCTGGTGAGAAGACGTCGAAGACTAGATTAGGTGCCGGACGCGGCCTTTTTGTTTGCTTTCGTTGCCTTTTTCCTTTGGTTGTAACCTTTTCCCCTGCTGGATTTAAGTTCAATTCGAATTTGAGCTTTGCGTATGTTCGGGGAAGGGGTGCTTGGTCTCGTTTGAACCATTTCTCGCGTTCTGGTCACCACGTCACCACAGCTGCCTCCCCTCGCGAGCCGGGCCAGGCCTAGCTTGAGTGCGGCCCAGACTGCCGCTGTCGCTCCCTCGCGAGGTGACCTTTGGTGCTTGCGGAGATCGTTGTCTCATAAAAGGCCCAGAGCCTGTGAAGAAGGCAAATGCGTGTGAAGACGTCCCGCTCGGGAGAAGGCCCGGAGCCTGTGAAGAAGGCCAATGCCTGTGAAGACGTCCCACTCGGGAGAAGGCCCGGAGCCTGTGAAGAGGCCAATGCCTGTGAAGACGTCCCACTCGGGAGAAGGCCCGGAGCCTGTGAAGAAGGCCAATGCCTGTGAAGACGTCCCGCTCGAGAGAAGGCCCGGCGCCTGTGAAGAGGGCCAATGCCTGTGAAGACGTCCCGCTCGGGAGAAGGCCCGGAGCCTGTGAAGAAGGCCAATGCCTGTGAAGACGTCCCGCTCGGGAGAAGGCCCGGAGCCTGTGAAGAAGGCCAATGCCTGTGAAGACGTCCCGCCCAAGAAAAGGCCCGGGGCCTGTGAAGAAGGCAAATGCCCGTGAAGACGTCTCGCTCAGGAGAAGGATCGGAGCCTGTGAAGAAGGCCCACACCTGTGGAGTTTCCTGTTAGCAACAACCCCACATCCTGAGGTTTCAACTAGAAAGCACCCAAGGCGTGGCGCCCTCTAGCAGGCAGCTCTGGAGCCAGCAAGGAACAAGGGTAAACCAGCCTACCGTTAGGCACGCGTACGATTTAATTACCACTGATATAATGGGTACAAGTTCTTACATGAGGGGCTTCCCCTCCCAAAATGCTCTCACAACCGTCAGGCCAAACGCCTGAGTTCTATCTATGCAGGGTAAAAAGACGGGGATAGTACATGGTCAATCTGACAAATCCCCCAATGCATCCTCGGGGGCGCCTCCTGAGCTGTCGCTGGCGTCGCTGAACTCACCTTCATTGTTTGCGCCACCATCAACGGCATTGGGGTCATCCACCACGCCACCTTCGTCGGCAGCCACGATCACGTCGTCATCATCTGAAGTGAAGGCCCGGACGAGAGCATTCACGTTGTTCTCCACCCATTCAGCCAGGTCGCCCCGAACGGCCTAGGGGACTGGGGCGATGGCGGCGTCGAAGTCGAAGTGGGGGTCCATGTTCCGAAGATGGCTGAAGACACGGGAAAAGGCGCGCCCGAGCAGGGCGCGGCTCCTCTCCTCCACCAACCTATCGGCTCTGACCGACCGTGCCTCCAGCTGTTTCACCACGGCGGTGAAGAACTATAGGTTGCCGGCATAGTTGATCATGTGCGGCTCGCCAACGGCAGCCTCGCAGATGTTGCCCAGGGTAATGTTAGCCCTCTCCCTGAGCTTGGTGAGCATGGGGCCGTGCACGTGCTCCAGGACTTGCCGCTGGCGTATCTCGTCAGCATTCTTACGCTCGACGACCACAGCCTCTTCCACACGTTGGCGAAGGCGGAGCACCTCGGCCTGGGAGGTGGCCAGCTCCTTCTGCGCTGCCTCAAGAGCGGCCCGGGAGGCGTCGGCTCGTCACGTCGCTTCATCCCGTTGGGCTCTCAAGGCGGCAGTTCTGCCCTTGGCTTCGACCCGGATCATCCCCAGCTTCCTCTCGAACTCACGCTCGAGGCCTTGGCACGCTCTCGCCACCCGACGACAAACCTCCTCCAGGACACGCGCTTCCCGCGCGGCGACATCATCTTCCGCCCGCGTCACTAGGCACTCCCTCCTCTCCAGCTGCTCGCACTCGCGGGTGTGTTCGGCGGCTTCCAGCACCAACGCTTCCGAAGCTCAGCCGGGTCGCCCGAAGCCACCTTCATTGATGCAAGGGCTGCCTCGCGCAGCTCCGCTTGCTCCTCCAACGAGTGACACCGGGCCAACAGCTCCCGAGCCCGTTCTTCTGCTGCTTCTCGCCGTTGGTCTGCTCCTCGGGCCTCCTCAACGGCCTGAGATCGGTCTGCCAGAGAAGCCTCCAGCGACGCCTTCGCTTCTTCGTCATCAAGGTCGCGCTGACGACGCGCGAGGGCAGCGGCGACCTCCAGCTTGCGCCACTCTGCGGCTAGGCGCAGGCCCTCAGCTTCTAGGCGCACGTCTTCCTCAGCGAGCTCCTGCCCAAGCAGGTCTACGGCGCCACTCGCCCTTCGGAGGAATTCATGGTGACGGGCACGGCGCTCCCGAGCATGCTCAAGCACATCTGCCACGCCATCATCCGCCCCAAGCGGGCGTCGAGGACCTTGGACCATCGCTCCGGCCCCGGGCAGGGGGCTGGGGGCTGGCGCCCTCACGACCGCCGGCCGCGTTGCATCAGGAGCCCGGCCTGGGTCCGGCCTGACCTTAGGAAAAGGGCCCGAGGGGAGCCTCCGCCAGTTGCAGCTCGCGACCAGACGGGAAGCCCCTGGCAGGCTGCCTATGCCGAGGGAAGGCCCGCGGGAGGAGATCGCGGGAATAGGAGAGTCGTCGCATGCTATGCGACGGTCCGCGCCGTCGCTCGCCCAAACCACAAGGGCAGTGCTGCTCGGGGCACCCAGGGGCGGCGGAGGAGACGAAGCCAAGGAAGGCGGCGACTCGGCGGCTTCATCGAGCTCAGTAGGGAGAGGCCTGCAGAGCAGGGATCAGCGGATGCGTCAAGCGGGATAGGAAACAGAAAAGGAGAAGACTTACTCATCGATGGCAAAGTACTTCCGGCGCTTCAGCAAGCGGCAAGGGAAGTCATCGCCCAGGGCCTCCCTTTTCTCCGGAGGGCCTCAAAGTCCACACGGAAGCGGCCCAGGAGAGATGCACAGGAATCAACCTGCGAAGAGGACGGAGCACCAAGGCCACTTGCGTCGGGAACACATGCTTGATGCGCACAGGCAGTTGCCTCGCTAGAGACCACGGCTGGGGGCTCAGGAGCCTCGGCCTCAAGCGTCCGAAGCGGCAGCACCTCACCCGCAGCCTCGGCAGCGCGGGCCTCATGAGCTGCCCCATCAAGAGCATCGCCAGGTGCGGTCACATCATTGGCGGCTCTCTCGATCCTCACTGTCCCCTGCCTCCCTGCACCACCACTCGAGGAGGATTCACCCAGGCCGACCGGAAGGGTAATCACCACCACAGGGTTCTCGCGAGGCCCTTGGAGGCCGACTGGGCGTAGCCCCCACTCGTCGAAGGGGGGCATCTGCCTCACGAAGTCACCCCTATTCTGGCAGAGGTACAACAAAGCTCCCCCCTGTCGAATACTGCCGGGGTTGGGATCGCCTGTCAGGACCAAGAGCACCTTCCTCAGTGCCTCGGGTGTCAGGTCTTCTTCCTGAAGCCTCATGCGGTCATCATGCCCGTTGAAGGCCCACATTCGACGAGAATGGCGCTGGAGAGGGGCAATGCGGTGCAATAGGAACTCCTTCACCACCTTGGGCGCCGTTATGCCGAGCTTCTTCAGGGACATGAAGCGGTGCCAGACGAAGGCGAGCTGGGGGCTTACGAGCGTCTCCTGACCCCAGCCCGAATTGGGCACAACAGGCGATGTCGGCTTCACCAGCCGGGGGCTGGGCACTCCGACATCAACGTATAACCACCGCTCGCGGAACCCGGCTGATGGCAGAGGGAGGTTGAAGTCAATACCAGAGGCTGCAGTCTCGGGCGAAGCTACAAAACTCACGCATGCCGAGCATTGCGTGGGGTCGGCAAGATGCAAGGAGAAGAAATGGCGTAACAAGGCAACAGAAGGAAGGATGCCCACCATCGCCTCACAACAAAAGCAAAGACTGAAAGGAGGGCAATGGACTCCGGACCCAGATGCATCATGTGGATCTGGTAATGAGTGAGGACGGCGTTGAAGAAATCGGAGAAGGGAGGGACCAAACCCGCCCACAAGGCGTCGGCGAAGTAATGGACCTCGGTGATTATCCTGTCGGTGGGGAAGTGATACGTAGGCCAAGCCGTCATCCTCCCACACTCGTTGAAGGCGGTGGCCAGAGCTGGGCTGAGCTTACCAAGGCATTCCAGATTAAGTATGATTGAGCGGCCGACAGCAGGCGCCACCGGTGGCGGCGGGCGAGATGGAACCGCGGGCTTCTTCCCCTTTTCTTTCTTTGGAGCCATGGCGGCGGACGGAAGAGAGGAGATGTGAGATGGGATTGGAGGCAAGAGTCAGAGTTCGGAGGGAGGAAGAGCAGGAGACGGTCGAGCAACAAGGAAAGGGGCGGCTGTGTACAACTGTGCGGCAACCTAGCGCGGCGCAGAATAAGGGAGCGTGGGTGAACAGTGCCGCCCACGTCTAATCAACCGCCACGCGGCGCCCGAGGCCGCTGGCTGTTAGGGCCCGCGGCGCTTCGCCCTTGGCCTTTCGCCTCTCGGCACGGCCAAGTCAATGCGCGCCTTGGGCCCGGGGGCTACTGTCGGCGTTCTGGGAACGGGGTCCCCAGACTTGCCTGCGTGCGGCCTGCGGCGTGGCTCAAATGGGGGCCCAGCATGGCCCATCTTCATCAACACAATGCTCAAGACCCTCGCGAGGAGCCAAGCCTCGCGAGGCGGACGACACAACGCTTCCTCAAGCACGGCCTCCTCAGGTTGGCTCGCGAGGAGGCGGAGAGATCAAGGCGGGGTACCTCACGATGTGCCCATGACGCAAGCCATGATGACCAAGGGTGCCAGGCGGGCGCCAGCCCGCGCAGCGTCTCCCTTTCCTCTTTGGTGCAAAGGGGGCAAGCGCAGGCGAGAGGATCAAGCAAAGGCACCCATTTCGGTGCAACAAGACCAAGACCAGTCCAACGGTGGGAAGGAGGTCACCATGGAGCCCAGGACGGCGTCACCACAGGGCCTTTGGCAGGCGAAGACCAACTTTAGACAGGATAAGTGTACCAGATGTTCCCCTTTGAATTGGCCAATTGTTGGCGCCCTTCCCGCTCAAAAATTTGGGAAGAGGCCCAGGGCCTTTGCCTATAAATAGGACTAGCCACCCCCAGGGTAGAGGCATCTGGGAGAGAGGACGAAGCATCTGATCGAGTATCGAGAAATCAGTAGAGCAGGTAGAGAGATAGAGAGAAGGGCGATTGAACTCCCCCTGGCAGTTCACCCCTTAGCCAAGAACAGACCCAAGCTGTCAGGACCCCGATCCTAAGTCACACCGATCTAGCATGTAACACATCATATCACTTTGCGGCCTCACGCACGGTATTCCCACGGGTGCCACCTTACCTGGCCCGGGACCATTTGGGCCTTTTGCCTCACGTATATGATAGTGTCGCTAGCATCCATATGACAAAGAACCCAGGCCGACATGGCTAGTCGTGAACCCAAAGCGGCACTATCCCATGGGGACAGGCATACATGAATCAACTTCGAGCATGTCGGTCAACAGCGTGTGAATCCGGGCTGTAGCACTGGGCTAACAGGACTCCGGTAACCCGGGCTGTAGCAGGCTAGGCAGGACTCCGGATGTCACCGCGTGACATTTCCCCGAAGGGACAGACACAGGAATGAAGTGAAACACATGCCGGCCAGTCAAGTGTCCTGAGCAGTAGTGCTGGGCTAGCAGGACTCCGGTGAACCGGGCTGTAGCGGACTACTATGGCTCAAGGAGGCACTAGACTACATTTCCCCATAAGATTGGCTGCCAAGGATAAAGAACTAGATTGTCGGATCCCACACATACCAAGCATTTCAATCATACACACAATATGCTCGATATGTGTAAATACAACATGGCATCACAACAAGACTCTGCGACTCAAGTATTTATTCATTAGGCTCCGAGGAGCGAGATATTACAAACATGGGTCTCATGACCCAACATACAGAGCATACAAGTCAAACACATGCGGAAGCTTAACATGTCTGAGTACAGACATCTACAAATGAAAAGGCTGAGAAGCCTGACTAACTACAAGATCCTGCCGAGGGCACAAGATCGTAGCTGAGGTATCAAGCTAAACGTCGAAGTCCAAGCGGTACTACTAGCGAGACTGAAGTCTCTCTGCAAAAACATAAAATAGGCAAACGTGAGTACAAATGTACCCAGCAAGACTTACATCAGAACTAACTACATTTCATCGGTATCAATAAAGGGGTGGTGGAGTTTAACTGCAGCAAGCCAGCTTTGACTCAGTGGCTAACCTGAACTACGACTGCAAGCAACTCTTTTGAGGCGGCGCACACGAGTCCACATATTCACCATTTCAATACACCACTATGGATCCGTTCCCATCTTCCTACGAGAACGCCATCCATAGCACTCACGCTTATCTTGCGCATTTTAGAGTATCCACTTTCACTTGTCTATGAACTATGCAAGTGGTCCAAGTTTCCATATCCGAGGAATCCGGCTATTCGAATAGATAATGATAACCCTGCAGGGGTGTACTTCTTCACACACGCTCTCGCCACTTATCGCCCTGTACACGTCATGTACCTCGGCAACCTTCAAGCGGAAGCCGGGCGAGGGAGTCGGCCACGACCTGACTAACAACAAGTCTCTAGTCCAGGTTTATCGCCTATTCGGGTTCCATCCGCAAGGAGATCCGGCCGGGGTGTCGCTCACGGCCCCAAACGATGTGTACAGGGTTCCAAGCCCTCCAAACGAGCGGCGCTTGGTCTACCCGGCCACGGTGCCTAGTCTGTCCCAAGCCCACCTGTACCGGGTGCCACTTGGTAGACTACTAACACTACCTACAAACACCAGAAACTAGTTGCAACTCCTGGACAGAGATCAGGTTGATTAATAAGTCGAGAGGGGCACTTAAGCATTCCAATGCGTGGTAGTAACTGTTCATGGATCACAAACACAGAACTCAGTTCCTGAGGACGGCTGCAATGAGACAACCCACCATGTACTCCTACATGGCCTCTCACCGCTACCTTTACCAAATCGTGTTCACACACTTAGCTCTCAACAGTAGGACATGTTCACCACATTCCAATTCATTCCCGATGAATCAGACCCGACTCAACTCTAAGCAGTAGCAGGCATGACAAACAAGCATGAATGAGTAGGCACATCAGGGCTCAAACAACTCCTACTCATGCTAGTGGGTTTCATCTATTTACTGTGGCAATGACAGGTCATGCAGAGGAAAGGGGTTCAGCTACCGCCGCATGTAACAGTTTAATCGTTGTTGTCCTAATGCAGTAAAAGAGAGCAGGAGCGAGAGAGTGGGATTGTATCGGAATGAACAAGGGGGTTTTGCTTGCCTGGCACTTCTGAAGATAATATAGCTCTTCATCGGTGTCATCGATCACGTCGTCGGAAACATCGTCGACTGAGAGGGGACGGTTACCGGCAAACATAGAAAGAACACAATCAATGCAATGCAACAATATGATGCATGATCATGACATGGCAATATGCTGTGGTTTGAGCTAATGCAACTAGCAGCAGGTTAAATGAAGTTGGTTTGAATCTAAGATTCAAATTCAAACTCCACATGTGGTTATTTAAATGGAATTCATTTGATTTGTCCTAAACAGTAGCTATAAGTTGTTCTAACATGCATGAAATTAGCATAAATGGATAGATTGGATTTTTCTGATCATTTTTCATATATAAATTATTTCATTCTGAGCTACGGTTGATTTTATATGATTTTTAGAAGTTTATAGAAATTTCTGGAATTTCTGAATTGTTTTTAATCCAGAAAATGATTTACTACGTCAGCACTGCGTCACTGTGACATCAGCGGTCAACGTGGCCGGCCAGAGTCAAACCTGACACATGGGACCCACCGGTCAGTGGCCCAGTGCCATTAGTGTCACGGACATGTGGGCCAGGTCAACGCCCACGTCAGCACAGTCAACTCTGATGCGTGGGTCCATCGGGATTACCTTAAGTCTAACTAATTTTGTTAAGGGTTTAAATAATTTGGTGGGGCCCGGCTGTCAGTGCATTAGGGGCTTAGTTAGCGGGGTGATTAACCCCAAACAGTGGCTATCACCGGCGGCTAATCGCCGACGAGTACACAGACGCGGCGGAGTCGCCCTTTCGACCAACTCCGGCGATGGATGGATGCGTGGCTGGGCTCTACGGAAAGCTGGCATCATGACGCGTCCAAAGGTGGTGGTCTCCGGGCCTGGGGTGGCCGGAGTCGACGGCGCCGAGCTCGGTTGCGGCCGCTGGAGTTCGGGCGACGATGAAAACGACGACACCGTGCACGGGAGGATCAACGGTTTGCACCTACGAACTCTACGCGTGATCACGAACCCTATGGGGACACCCACGAGACCAAAGGTTCACCGGAACTTCATCGGCGACGAGGTCGTGCGGCGGCGTGCTTCGGGCGTCATGGAAAAGCGGGGTTAGAGGAAGAAATCGAGTGGGAGGAGAGAGGGGTTGGGAGCAGAAGCTCACGGCGATCACGTAGGGAAGGTCGGCGAGCTCGGGGAGGCGCCGGAGCGAGCGGGGCGGCGAGGCGGATCTCCGGCGACCCGGGGAGAAAGAAGGCGTCAGGGACGGCGATGCGGTGCTTCCCCAGTTGCTTGACTCGGTGTGGACGAAGAGGACGACGATGCGGAGCTTCTTGGCGCGTCGGCGAAGCGCGGGGTGCACGATGGCTGCGGTGAGCGGTGTCGGCAGCGACGAGCTCCACTCAGGCTGCACGGGAGAGAGAGAGCAGAGGAGGGGAGAGGAGCACGGGAAGAGTGAGAGGCGGTCGAGGGGGTTGCGTGGCGTCCATAGCAACGTCCGGGAGGCGGCGGGAAGCAGGAGGTGGCCAAGGCGCGTGGTCGCGCGCACGGGGCACACGCCCGGCGTCCTTCTGTCACGAGGAAGACGACAGAGGGGGCAAGTGGGCTGGGCTGCCTTTGCCCAGCTGGGCCGCTACTGTGCGAGGCAGGTGGGCTTTGGTGGGTGCCAGGTAAGTTCCAGGTGAGTCCTTCTCTCTCTCTTTTATTTATGTTTTCTATTTTCTGTCTTTGTTTTTTTTGGATTTAGTAAAATACTAAACCACTTTATAAAATCCTGAAATAGATTGTGGGCACATACTGGATTATTCCCAACAGCCCTCAACTACTTTTCAGAATTATTAGAGCATTTAAAATATTTATAGAATTTAAATGCCCCAATTCAAATACAATATGAGTTTATTCAAAAATCCATAAATGGCCAAGAAATATGCTCATCATTTTTGGCAGAGGTTTTCACCTTTATCAAAAATCATGAACATTTCCAAAGGCATTTTGGGTTCATTGAAGATTATTTTAGGTTGAACCTATTTGATTTGCTCTGGTGCTAGGGTTTGAACAATCCCCATTTCAAGTTTAAAAGAAATTTAGACATGATGCAACAACCAAGCTAATCCAAGTGCATGGCAAGGCTAGGGATGTTACAACTCACCCCCACTAAACAAGAATCTCGTCCTGAGATTTAAGACGTGAGGTAAAAGGAAAGGGGGTCACAAAACTATCACAATCTTCATGATCCATTTGCCCTTCTCGAAGATGTTGATTCATTGCTTCAAATTGATCTTGACGTCTTTGATTTCGAGATTTTCATCCAACACGATGACGACGGAAGGAACTCTAGAGGAAACGATCTTCTCAAAGATCGAACAACTCAGGATCAACTCACGGAATGAGACATGGCAACATCTCTCGAGCTGAGACACGAAGCACACACCTAGAGGAATGGAGTGGAACAGATGACGAGGGTTCACTAGGTAGACAACAATTCCACACCTAAGAGGGTGGTGAACGGATGTCAACGTAGCGAGGATTTGAGTTGCCATGATACCATAACGAGACATCTTAGGGAAGGTGACTTGTAGAGCTATTCCCTTAAATGGCAAAAAGAATTACTTTTGATATCTAGATCATTGAAACTCTTTATACCAGCCTAAGTCTATCACAATCGATCGTTTGGCGGAGTTCAAATGAATGGCATATCCGGATTTGAATGGATGATGTGGACTACCTTGTTGAAGACAACGCAATGGATGAATTTTGCTTATGCGTGCTCTCAAGAACTTGAGCATTTCCATATTCATCAAGGTTCTACCAACATCCATGTCGAGGATCCTGGCAACACATCTTACTACCTTGATGAATAGTGATGGACAATGCAGATGCATAGAAAGACACCCCTTTCTCAGATTTCACCTTAGCGAGGCCAAGGAAACGAAATCTGGATGATCGACCGAGAGACATTTAGCACTCCGCTTCTAATGTTCTCCTTGATGTGCTAGCGTAACCCACTTATAGGTATGGTTTGGTATCTATAACATCAAGTAAAAGGTCGAACTTCGGGACCACAAGAATCCATAAGGGATAACAACGGAAGTAAATCCTACGAAATCCTTATGGGGAGGTAGCCAACTTCCTCAATCAAAACACTACAATAATAAGTCTTCTGGCTAGGTGTGTCGGCCACGACATCCACTTTACCGGTTATAGAGAGACCAATATTATAGTTCTTGGAAAACGTTCCAACCATCATATCTGCCTGAGATCCAGATCTGGTTGGTGTCAGGATATTCCAGACTCATCAAGTCTAGAGAGGAAAATGAAAGTTTGCAACACAATTCAACGAGACGACGTTGCGGGATTCTCGAGGAATGAACTACGATAGCAAGCTCCAAAACACGAGCTGGTTCTGCTACAAACCTATGAACACGCTGTCCAAGACAAGCATGACCACGTAGTAGTCTTATAATAAAACACTACCAAGTTCAGGTGGGGAACCATCATCGAGGATATCGAAGTCCTTGCGTAAGTCTAGCTCTTAAGAAGAAACTTCTTCTCCTTGAACAAATCAATCAGTGGCTTGAGGTGTTAGGAATTACACATGGAGTGGAGGTAGCGAGCCTATCAAACCATGGAATACTTCGCACGTGCATGACTGACTTGGGATGGTACCAGAGGAAGCAAAAACAAACTTTCTCGAATTCACGGCGGCGACTTGCTTCAGATGCACATGAACTAGAGGAAGTCACTTCTTTCATCCAAACATATACCTCATGAATGAAACACGAAGGCATTGCTTACAAAGTTTCCAATACTAGTGTAATGTTCAACATGAATCACGGGGGAGACAAAATGCTGCTGATGGGCTCAACAACAACTCATCGAAATTTCCACATCACTGGACTTCCACCATCATGTGAACACGGTGATAGCATTGGTCAGAACAAAAGATGTAATGGTGTATGCTCAAGGGATCAACTCCGAGTAAGACAACATTACGAACATCGTTGGTTCTGATTTAACTTGACGATAACCCATACCCAAGTCAAAGTTTTGACACGGCAATAGATCCAACAACTAATCACAGGGACCAATCGATGAAGATATCATCCTTCTTCAACACACACTACACAAGAATATCCCTTTGGAACGAACTATGTTAGGCAAGCTTTTATCTTCCAACTCTCCAAGTTGTTGTTCAGCTTAACCAACTAGCTCAGGGTATTCAACACAGATTCTTGGAGAAAGGGTGGTTGCAAGAAACCAACTTGATCACGAACTCAACATAGCGGTCAGGTGACAACCTGGTAATACTTCTGAGAAGATATTCGGAACATCACGAACCACCGATATGTTACTAAGCTCGAGAACAATCTTGCTTTTCAGGGCAAGATGATATGATCAAAAGGAATGAGGGATTGACACAATCCTAACTCATTGATCGAGGAGTGCACCAGAAATAAGGACTAGGTAGCACGATCAATCTTAGGATGATGATTCAATAACCGGCACGCTAAGAATGAGAGTATTGTCCATTTACTACCAAGCAACACGGTTGCTAGGAGTATTGATTTCACACATCATGGTTCACTTGTCGGCGTTTCGGCTACAACAACACGGAGACCGAGGAATGAGCGATGATGGCGAGAAGTATCACTGTATCAAGAGTTCATAAGAGGTAGTGCAATTCTCATGACACTCTTGACATAAAGATGGTAACACTCCAAGGTACAGGAGAGCAAAAGCTGGTTTGGCATTTTGATCCACGGAATACAATTGCTTTGACTCAATCCTAGAAATGGATGAGGTACTGGAGTTTGTTTCTCCTAGTCATTCCGAATAGAATGGCTTGACGGACCACAGAAGTAAAAGGCACTGATGAACATGAATGCACGACTACTTCTGACTATCAATTGATAGACGAGGGTCAGAAGGCAAACTAAAAGGGGACAACTCAAAGGAACATATGATTTTCTGAGTTGTGGGTGCATAGATTAGTATGTCGAACCAAGTTCAACATTTCTTCCGGATAACCCATGCGGAAAGGTAGGACTGGCAGATTCACAACTTAGGATATAAAAATCATTGAGAGCACTCTTGTTGTGATCTTTCGGTTCAAGAGAATTTCTGCCAAAATGGTTCATGGTATTTGGAAGAAGGGAATACCACGGACCTCGGGGACTATCACAAAAGTTACTAATAACCTAAAGGTACGAGCAACACTATCAACATGAGGTAAGTAGAGTGAATTTTGGGTTCAAAACCCAGGAGTAGAATACCTACTACTAAATGGCATCACGGGATGCTTTCGAGAATGGTGGCCAGAATCATCACACTGGGAATACAAAACATTGCTAGAATACTAGGTGACTCACTAAAACACCTAGGGTCATAATAACAGCTCCAACATATATGTCGAGGCAATAGAGTACCTCAACAGACCGATTAGTGTGCTTAATCTGGCCCAAAGGTACAACGAGAATGGGAAGAAGGGATCTACAAATGCATCAGACTATGTAGAGACCTGGGATGACTCGGACAGAATAACGGCTGTAAATGCTCAAAATGATTTGAGACATCCTGCAAAATGGTGGCATAACCACTCAACATCACAAAATCAATGTTCTGAGATCAACTAAGAACACATAGAAGTAGTAGAAACTGAACAGAGGCTTGAATACATGAACCCTACAAGTCTCTAACATAGTAACTCGTCATCCTAATAGATAGATGAGAAGGCCTAGTTCTTAATCCCCGTAGAAAGGAAGAGGATGACTCAGATCAGAGGGCATAAGGTAAAGGAGTAAAAAGAGCCTTACGTTCCCTTCTACAATCAATTCCCTTATATAACTAAAGCATTTCAAGACACAACTTCGACCAGTTTGGCTTGGTAATCCTACAGGCAGTCAGGCTCTGATACCAAAGCTGTCAGGACCCCGATCCTAAGTCACACCGATCTAGCATGTAACACATCATATCACTTTGCGGCATCACGCACGGTATTCCCACGAGTGCCACTTTACCTGGTCCGGGACCATTTGGGCCTTTTGCCTCACGTATATGATAGTGTCGCTAGCATCCATATAACAAAGAACCCGGGCCGACATGGCTAGTCGTGAACCCAAAGCGGCACTATCCCATGGGGACAGGCATACATGAATCAACTTCGAGCATGTCGGTCAACAGCGTGTGAATCCGGGCTGTAGCACTGGGCTAACAGGACTCCGGTAACCCGGGCTGTAGCAGGCTAGGCAGGACTCCGGATGTCACCGCGTGACATTTCCCCGAAGGGACAGACACAGGAATGAAGTGAAACACATGCCGGCCAGTCAAGTGTCCTGAGCAGTAGTGCTGGGCTAGCAGGACTCCGGTGAACCGGGCTGTAGTGGACTACTATGGCTCAAGGAGGCACTAGACTACATTTCCCCATAAGAGAGGCTGCCAAGGATAAACAACTAGATTGTCGGATCCCACACATACCAAGCATTTCAATCATACACACAATATGCTCGATATGTGTAAATACAACATGGCATCACAACAAGACTCTACGACTCAAGTATTTATTCATTAGGCTCCGAGGAGCGAGATATTACAAACATGGGTCTCATGACCCAACATACAGAGCATACAAGTCAAACACATGCGGAAGCTTAACATGTCTGAGTACAGACATCTACAAATGAAAAGGCTGAGAAGCCTGACTAACTACAAGATCCTGCCGAGGGCACAAGATCGTAGATGAGGTATCAAGCTAAACGTCGAAGTCCAAGCGGTACTACTAGCGAGACTGAAGTCTCTTTGCAAAAACATAAAATAGGCAAACGTGAGTACAAATGTACCCAGCAAGACTTACATCAGAACTAACTACATTTGCATCGGTATCAATAAAGGGGTGGTGGAGTTTAACTGCAGCAAGCCAGCTTTGACTCAGTGGCTAACCTGAACTACGACTGCAAGCAACTCTTTTGAGGCGGCGCACACGAGTCCACATATTCACCATTTCAATACACCACTATGGATCCGTTCCCGTCTTCCTACGAGAACGCCATCCATAGCACTCACGCTTATCTTGCGCATTTTAGAGTATCCACTTTCACTTGTCTATGAACTATGCAAGGGGTCCAAGTTTCCATATCCGAGGAATCCGGCTATTCGAATAGATAATGATAACCCTGCAGGGGTGTACTTCTTCACACACGCTCTCGCCACTTATCGCCCTGTACACGTCATGTACCTCGGCAACCTTCAAGCGGAAGCCGGGCGAGGGAGTCGGCCACGACCTGACTAACAACAAGTCTCTAGTCCAGGTTTATCGCCTATTCGGGTTCCATCCGCAAGGAGATCCGGCCGGGGTGTCGCTCACGGCCCCAAACGATGTGTACAGGGTTCCAAGCCCTCCAAACGAGCGGCGCTTGGTCTACCCGGCCACGGTGCCTAGTCTGTCCCAAGCCCACCTGTACCGGGTGCCACTTGGTAGACTACTAACACTACCTACAAACACCAGAAACTAGTTGCAACTCCTGGACGGAGATCAGGTTGATTAATAAGTCGAGAGGGGCACTTAAGCATTCCAATGCGTGGTAGTAACTGTTCATGGATCACAAACACAGAACTCAGTTCCTGAGGACGGCTGCAATGAGACAACCCACCATGTACTCCTACATGGCCTCTCACCGCTACCTTTACCAAATCGTGTTCACACACTTAGCTCTCAACAGTGGACATGTTCACCACATTCCAATTCATTCCCGATGAATCAGAACCGACTCAACTCTAAGCAGTAGCAGGCATGACAAACAAGCATGAATGAGTAGGCACATCAGGGCTCAAACAACTCCTACTCATGCTAGTGGGTTTCATCTATTTACTGTGGCAATGACAGGTCATGCAGAGGAAAGGGGTTTAGCTACCGCAGCATGTAACAGTTTAATCGTTGTTGTCCTAATGCAGTAAAAGAGAGCAGGAGCGAGAGAGTGGGATTGTATCGGAATGAACAAGGGGGTTTTGCTTGCGTGGCACTTCTGAAGATAATATAGCTCTTCATCGGTGTCATCGATCACGTCGTCGGAAACATCGTCGACTGAGAGGGGACGGTTACCGGCAAACATAGAAAGAACACAATCAATGCAATGCAACAATATGATGCATGATCATGACATGGCAATATGCTGTGGTTTGAGCTAATGCAACTAGCAGCAGGTTAAATGAAGTTGGTTTGAATCTAAGATTCAAATTCAAACTCCACATGTGGTTATTTAAATGGCATTCATTTGATTTGTCCTAAACAGTAGCTATAAGTTGTTCTAACATGCATGAAATTAGCATAAATGGATATATTGGATTTTTCTGATCATTTTTCATATATAAATTATTTCATTCTGAGCTACGGTTGATTTTATATGATTTTTAGAAGTTTATACAAATTTCTGGAATTTCTGAATTGTTTTTAATCCAGAAAATGATTTACTACGTCAGCACTGCGTCACTGTGACATCAGCGGTCAACGTGGCCGGCCAGAGTCAAACCTGACACATGGGACCCACCGGTCAGTGGCCCAGTGCCATTAGTGTCACGGACATGTGGGCCAGGTCAACGCCCACATCAGCACAGTCAACTCTGATGCGTGGGTCCACCGGGATTAACTTAAGTCTAACTAATTTTGTTAAGGGTTTAAATAATTCGGTGGGGCCCGGCTGTCAGTGCATTAGGGGCTTAGTTAGCGGGGTGATTAACCCCAAACAGTGGCTATCACCGGCGGCTAATCGCCGGCGAGTACACAGACGCGGCGGAGTCGCCCTTTCGACCAACTCCGGCGATGGATGGATGCGTGGCTGGGCTCTACGGAAAGCTGGCATCACGGCGCGTCCAAAGGTGGTGGTCTCCGGGCCTGGGGTGGCCGGAGTCGACGGCGGCGAGCTCGGTTGCGGCCGCCGGAGCTCGGGCGACGATGAAAACGACGACACCGTGCACGGGAGGATCAACGGTTTGCACCTACGAACTCTACGCGTGATCACGAACCCTACGGGGACACCCACGAGACCAAAGGGTCACCGGAACTTCATCGGCGACGAGGTCGTGCGGCGGCGTGCTTCGGGCGTCATGGAAAAGCGGGGTTAGAGGAAGAAATCGAGTGGGAGGAGAGAGGGGTTGGGAGCAGAAGCTCACGGCGATCACGTAGGGAAGGTCGGCGAGCTCGGGGAGGCGCCGGAGCGAGCGGGGCGGCGAGGCGGATCTCCGGCGACCCGGGGAGAAAGAAGGCGTCAGGGACGGCGATGCGGTGCTTCCCCAGTTGCTTGACTCGGCGTGGACGAAGAGGACGACGATGCGGAGCTTCTTGGCGCGTCGGCGAAGCGCGGGGTGCACGATGGCTGCGGTGAGCGGTGTCGGCAGCGACGAGCTCCACTCAGGCTGCACGGGAGAGAGAGAGAGATCAGAGGAGGGGAGAGGAGCACGGGGAGAGTGAGAGGCGGTCTAGGGGGTTGCTTGGCGTCCATAGCGATGTCCGGGAGGCGGCGGGAAGCAGGAGGTGGCCAAGGCGCGTGGCCGAGCGCACGGGGCACACGCCCGGCATCCTTCTGTCACGAGGAAGACGACAGGGGGGGGGGGAAAGTGGGCTGGGCTGGCTTTGCCCAGCTGGGCCGCTACTATGCGAGGCAGGTGGGCTTTGGTGGGTGCCAGGTAAGTTCCAGGTGAGTCCTTCTCTCTCTCTCTTTTATTTATGTTTTCTATTTTCTGTCTTTGTTTTTTTGGATTTAGTAAAATACTAAACCACTTTATAAAATCCTGAAACAGATTGTGGGCACATACTGGATTATTCCCAACAGCCCTCAACTACTTTTTAGAATTATTAGAGCATTTAAAATATTTGTAGAATTTAAATGCCCCAATTCAAATACAATATGAGTTTATTCAAAAATCCATAAATGGCCAAGAAATATGCTCATCATTTTTGGCAGAGGTTTTCACCTTTATCAAAAATCATGAACATTTCCAAAGGCATTTTGGGTCCATCGAAGATTATTTTAGGTTGAACCTATTTGATTTGATCTGGTGCTAGGGTTTGAACAATCCCCATTTCAAGTTTAAAAGAAATTTAGACATGATGCAGCAACCAAGCTAGTCCAAGTGCATGGCAAGGCTAGGGATGTTACACTCGCGAGGCTGTTCTTCCTTGTACCGTTCTTCCTCATCAGCCCAAGAGGCAATCCACCCACCACAATCTAGAGTAGGGTATTACACCACAATGGTGGCCGAACTAGTATAAACCCTGTGTCTCTTGTGTTGTTCTTTTAGTAGTTAGTTCTTTGCGAGACGGTGAGGTAGAGGGTACGATCTCCGCGCGCACCCCAGAGTTCGAACCTTAAGGGTCTGCCGGAACCTGTGATCCGACAGCGGCAAACCGGGCCGTCGTGGGACGAGGCAGCGGGTCGGTCCCAGTTCCCTGCGCCTTCTGTGTTTTGATTGGCTGAGCGGGGCGACCGAGCCCCCACCCTGTTCCTTTATAAGGAACGGGAGGGGGAGGACGGCTGCCCGCATTCTTTCATCTCCTCTTTCCTTCAGCTTTTGCTCCCCTCTCTCTCATTCACCATGGAGAAAGGGAACCCTGGTCCTTCAACGGTGGCGGCGAGGGTCGCCGCTAGACAACGCGTCCCTCCTTCTCCCGCACCCGTGGTGGCAGAGCCAGCCGTAAGGGGAAGAGGGAGGGGGCGAGGCCATGGGCGAGGTCGAGGGCGAGGCCGAGGTGCTCGGGGAAGAGGTGGACGGGGCGGCGTGCCGGCCTCGCCTCCGCCAGCGGTTCCTCTTCCCATGCCGGTCCATATTGGGGACGACCCTTGCGAGTTCTTCGTCAGGCTGCGTCGGCCGCCTCGTCGTCGCCTTCGTCTCCCGACTCCATTCGCGCGGGAGATGGAGCTGGATCCGCCGGAGTCTCTGCGGCTGCACATGAGGGGCTGCGGGATCGGCGGTACACGGGTTCGTGTTGATTTCCTCGCCCCTCACGGGATGTATCTTTGTCGAGGGTGGAAGACGTTCACTCGCATCCACAGCCTGACGGAGGGGCTCACTCTCCATTTCAAGTTAATGGAGGGTGGCCTCCTCTCCGTCAAGGTCTTCGGGCTCTTCGGGACCCGCGCAAGGTGCTGCGTGGAGAGCTCCTCTGATAGCGAAGACTCCTCCTCGAGCGAGAGTGACGAGGAGAACAGCGGCAGCGACGACGGGGGTAGCGGGCGGCAGGATGACGGGTCCGACTAGGTGTCGGGCGTCGCTCCGTGTGGCACCGGCGATCCCATCATCCGTGTCGCCGGCTCCTTGAACTTCCCGCGGTCGTCTCCTTGGGAGGCTGGCTTAGGGAGGCTGCGGAAGAGGAAGAAGGCGGGCGGCAAGGCCGTTAAGTCGGAGTACGTGGGCCTGACGCCCTCGACAGCGTGCTGACGTCCTGCCGCCTCGTCTTCGAGCCCTGCTTCCGGCGCCGCCATCACCATCCAGCCTTTGGACGGACACCGAGGTGTTCTCCTGGTGTCTTCTGCCACCCGTAGCTCGCCTAGGCGCCCCTTTTGCCCTTTTCGCCTCCTTGACCTACCTCCTGAAGAGAGGGACAAGAAAGGGATTACGGGCATCTTTTCTCTTTTTAGTTTATAAGCCCTCGGGCCTTTAGCTGTATTTAAAACTTGTAATCCCATCATTCATGTTTTTCATTCTCTATGAACTGTACCTGAGTGGAATGTTTTTTAATGAAAAGGGGATGCTTGCCGGGTCACTTTTCTCGCCGGTGGAACCCATGTCAAGGAGCAAATCCTTGATATCTTTAAGATAGACACTTCTTTGCCCGGCAGGAGGCCCTGCCGTCTCCCCACGTCGCTCGACCTTTCTCACGCTTTCGGCGGAGGCAGGGATGAGGCGGGTTCAGGCTCCTTGTTTCGTCCCTGTGCTGCCGCGACAACGACCAAACCTGGCCCCAGGAACGAGCCCTAGGGCCTAAAGTTAGGGGAGCACGGTAGCTTTAGGAAGAAACGAGGTTTCGCATACCTCAGTTCATAAGAGAGTGCATGATAATGGATGAAAAACTTATCTGAGATTGCAGCCCCCAGCAACTCTGGTTCGCCGTGGGCGAATCTTTGTACTTGCAGCCCCCGGCAACACTGGCTTGCCGGGGTCCAGATGCTGGTCCGCCCTCCTTCTCTTTTTCATCCTCAAGTGGTCCGGCCAAGATATGCGAGCCATGCGAACCAAGGGAGACGAAAGAACGGCAAAGGGACGCACACTCGACCTCTAAGCTAGGGGTTAGCCGCCGAAGACGAAGATTTGTCCGGGGAGGAAAGTCTCACCCTGGACCTCCTCGTTGTTGATGATCAAAGGACCCATCGGGCCTAAAAGCGACGACACACAGGAACTCTCAATGAAAGCACCAATGTTGGTGTCAAAACCGGCGGATCTCGGGTAGGGGGTCCCGAACTGTTTGTCAAGGTCGGATGGTAACAGGAGACAAGGGACACTTTATTTTACCCAGGTTCGGGCCCTCTCGATGGAGGTAAAACCCTACTCCTGCTAGATTAATATTGATGATATGGGTAGTACAAGAGTGGATCTACCACGAGATCAAGGAGGCTAAACCCTAGAAGCTAGCCTACGGTATGATTGTGTATGATGATGGTTGTCCTACGGACTACAACCCTCCGCTTTATATAGACACGGATAGGGTTAGGGTTACACAGAGTCGGTTACAATGGTAGGAGATCTTGAATATCCGCACGCCTAGCTTGCCTCCCACGCCAAGAAAAGATCCCTCCGGACACGGGACGAAGTCTTCAATCTTGTATCTTCATAGTCTTGGAGTCCGGTTGAAGGTATAGTCCGGCTATCCGAACACCCCGTAATCCAGCACTCCCTCAGTAGCCCCTGAACCAGGCTTCAATGACGACGAGTCCGGCGCGCAAATTGTCTTCGGCATTGCAAGGCGGGTTCCTCCTCCAAGTTCTTCAAGAAGATTACAAACACCAAAAATAGTGTCCGGCTCTGCAAAACAAGTTTCCACATATTGCCATATAGAGAATAATATTAACACAAATCAGATCTGCTGACGTATTCCGCAGTGCGCCATAACACTGCGACCAAGCCTTCTATATAAATTATTTTCATCGTTCCACCTCGGCGTGTTTAGCGAGGCGGTTTCCTTGGCACGTCTTGTCAAAGCAGAGATCGCGTGCCCCTTTTAACGGGATTCTCATTAATACAGACATGGGTAACCCAATCGTGCCCGTTAGCACGTCTTGCCTTAATTAAAGGCTAGTCCAAGACGGTTACGGGGAGGGCTCTTGGTATTCTGCCTCTTATAAAGGGACCAAGACCTTGTTCCCCTCTTCTATTCTCAAAACGAGCTCGCCCGTCGCCTCGAGTTCCAACACCCTAGGCTTCCAGATTCCAGGCGCACCGGACCTTCGACAATGTCCGGCTCCGACCTCCAAGGCCAATGGATGCCCTCCTCTATTACGGAGGAGGACGTATCAAGGTTGAGGGAAGCTAGATTCCTGACCAGTGAGATTTCGCACAGGTTGCCTGTTCAAGGACAGGTGATCCCTAGCCCTCAGCCCGGTGAGAGCGTGGTATTCATATCCCACTTCCTTCGGGGATTAGGCTTCCCAATGGATCCCTTTGTAAGGGGGCTGATGTTTTATTATGGGCTAGAATTCCACGACCTAGCCCCGGAGTCCATCCTCCATATCTCCTCGTTCATAGTTGTGTGCGAAGCGTTCCTTCGTGTTACCCCTCACTTCGGATTATGGCTCAAGACCTTCAAAGTAGAACCGAAGATAATCGAGGGGCGCCACGCCAAGTGCGGAGGCGCTGTTATAAAAAGAAATGCCGACGCTCCATGGCCCGAGGGCGCTTTTCAAGAGGAGCTTGGCTTATGGCAACAGGAGTGGTTCTACATCACCGCTCCTCGGGGCACCGCATGGGTGGCGCCTCCGGCCTTTCGCTCGGGTCCCCCACCACGGTTAGCATCGTGGATCAACACAGGGTTAGATCGGGGCTTGCCCAAAGACGTTCCTCTGCTGCAGGGCCGCATTAAGGATCTCTTGAAAGGAGATCTCAACCTGGTCAAGGTGACACAAGTCATGCTGATTCGCCGGACACTGCCCGGCCAACGTCGCCCCCTTCGCTTGTGGGAGTTCAATCCAAAGGGATCGTGAGCTCTCCGGAACTTTATGGGCATGACGCCTACGGAGATGTATAAACTGTTCTTCGGATCACAAGAAGTGAGTCCGGATTTGACCGAGGATGCTGGTTTAAGCCGCAATCGCCCGGATACTCAAGTAGGTGACCTTGTGCCCGGACCTTCTATCCGCATAATTAACTTGCTCTTTAACAACACTTCTCCTTTTAAGCAGGAGTGGATAGCGAAGGCGAAGCTGATCCGGTGTCCGGCTCCCCTTCCCGAAACCAGGCTGGATCCTGTGCTAGTCAGGATGCTAGAGGTAGTGCCTTTGGAGGGAAATAAGGGGGCAAACAAGGAAACCATGACCTCTTCGAAAGAGGCCATTCCGAAAGGGGGAATCGATAATTCCCCTCCTAAGGGAAAGAAAAGGGCCTCCTCTGACGACCCGGAAACCATAGCTTCGAAGCGGGGGAATGAATCCTTGTCAGAGGGCCCGACGCCGGGGAGCCCCTCTGCCAAACTAAACCCTCAAAGGGAACAGCTCTCCAGCGAGCCGTAAGTAGAAGGAGAGTTTTTCTTTTAAGAGAAATCCTTGGTTTATATCTGAGAAGTTTTAACCGGAACCTTACTTTGTAGTTCGGACCTCAGCCCTTCTCAGCAGAACTCGTCCTCGGGGGATCTTGTTTCAGAGATGATGGAGAGCGGAACGCCTCCTCCTTCTGTATCGCCTAGCAAGGCGGGCGACGCTGAAGTGTCGTCGCGGGGGATTTCTCTGGATCCGCTAGGGGCGGAAGGTGGCCATGCAGCCCCCCGAGGTTCTCCGCGTCCGGCCTTTGAGGAAGGCCATGGGACGAGTCCGGAACCATCTGGTGTTCGGCCGGAGGAGCTAAAGATTCTGCTGGGGCGGGCCTCTGTCTCAGAGGAGCATCGCGCGTTAATGAACACGGTGATTGAAAAGATTTCATCCGCAGAAAGCGGACTGCACGAGGCCGTCAAGAGTTTACTGGCAGGCCTTGAGGTACGTTTTAAATAACATATATTTGTGTTAGTTGCGCATAAATAAAGTGCGCCCTGTGTAGATAGTAGCCCCCGGAGACTCTGTGTGTCGTAAAGATGTACGGCGCGCAGAGGATCTTAATCCCAGGTCCTTTAAGTGGCACCTTTATATGTAGGTGGCTTATTGTCCGAAGTCAAGCCGGACTCGTGAATTTGCCGAACTGAAGCGACAACTTGATGAGGCAGAAGCCGACATCGTGCTTGTTAACAAGCGGCTTGATGATGCTCAAGGTATTGAAATCATTGGGCGATGATTAGTAAGAGGAGCTTTATGTCAATATCTTACCGTGTGTATGCTTGACGCAGATGGTGCGGCCGCCGTAGAAGGCCTTAGGGCCGAACTCGCCCGAGCAAAGGAACAAGCCAGAAAAAGTGATGCGGTTGCCATGAAGGCCCTTGAAGAGCTTAAAGCCGAACAGGCTGCCCATTGCCGAAGCAAGGATGAGATGGCTGATATGGCCGTAAAGTTAAAAAGTGCTACTGACCGTTGCACGCTTCTTGAAGAGGAAGGTCGGGCGAGGCAAACAAGCTTAGAGAAGGCTATTGCTGACGCTCTATAATGAGAGCGGCAAGGGAAGAGCTACGTCAAGCCGGACAAATTGCGGATGGAAAGCCCTTCTTGCTGTGGAGAAAATTCTGTGATCCGAAGTTTGCCCCATTGGACCGAGCGTGGAGTATAGAGGACACCTATCTGGATTTGGCGGCTAGTGCTGCTGATGCGACCAAACACTTTCAAGATAAGAAGGGTCATGAAGTGGAGAAGCTCTTCTATTCGCAATTCGTCAATCCAGAGCGTCCACTCGCAGTGGACGATCGCCTGGCCCAATGGGCCGAACTGAATAGGTTGTCCAGACTCGCCATGACGTACATCACGGATCATCTGTGTCCGGGAAGATCGAAGCCGAAGAGTTATTTCAGCTTGGTGCAGCAATTTCTCGACGTGGTGCCACGTATCGATGCTATGAAGAGGTCAGCGTGCACAGAGGGCGCTCGGCTGGCTCTTGCCCGTGTCAAGACATACTGGGCAGATATGGAGCCCACCGTTGTTGCGTCCCGGGATTCAGATAAAAGCCGAATACCTTCCGAGCACTATTTTGAGGAAGTCCTCGAAGGCGCTCACATAATAGACACACAGTGCTCGAAAGATGCTATATTATGATAGCATGTGTAATCATAAAACAGTAGTTTGATAAATTGTAGTGGCATTTTTTCTGTAAACTTGTGCCTGCAAGTATTAAGAACACCTCCTGTGCGGCCGTTTAACATATAAATTCTGAAAGATTGCAGTCGTTGGCTTCAGCCCCCACGCACATAGTGCGGGGGTGCGCGCAGAAGACGCATTTTCACACTTAATCCAACGTCTTGGTCCTACAAAGGAGGTGATAGCGCAGCGGGCTAGGCAACCGGACTATAATGCTTTAACACTTTCACTTAGCCATAGGAGCTTAACAGTGGGACTCTTTAGGTATCCCCTTAGTGGCGACTGCGTTTACCCGAATTCGGGGCGCATACGTGCCTGACCGGGAAGCGGCCCCTCGTCAAAACGGAGGAATTCGATAAATTCCTATAAGTCATCGAGTGGCGACCAGTCTCACGCTACATCATGACAGTCAGTTTTTAGCTTTCTCTACTGAGGTGCTCGCCCGGCCGAACCGGGGCACGATCGCAGTAGTTCTCCTGGTGCTACCTTAGCCGATAAAGCGGAACATAAGATAGCCGAACTCAGGAGCCGGGCAACCCAACATTTGACCAAAGACATGATTCGGAGCTGATGCATATAGTGCCAAAATTCGCGACACCGAACACTCCCTAAGGTGTTCGGTCTTTGTGAGTGCGTGTGAAGCAACACCCTTAAACAAAAGAAAAGATCCCCTAGTGTCCAGGTACGAGCAAGAATTCTGGCGTGGCCACATGCCAAAACGCCAGCCTCCTCCTTGGTTATAGCAGAAAAAACCAGGGGATGTATAGCAGCAAGAGACAGTAAAAAAGGTTTACGCAGGGTCTTAATCTAAAAAGAATCCTTTAGGACGGGTCCCTACTGCACGTCTGCGCCTGTGTCTCTGCTGTGCCGTGTCCTGGACGGGCGCCGCACAACGTTCATCTATAAAAGAGAGGAACTGAATTGAAAATGGGCCGTACAGAACAAAAAAGGATAATAAACAAAATATAAAGTAAAATATATAAAGTTGAGCTTTATTGTCTCTGCGTACAGCCCCCTGGTGTGGGGGCATATGGCGTATTAAGCCTGCGTTAATGATGGACTTGTGCCGAACTCATTGAGTCCGGGTCCGTGGCCTTCAATGACTTGTATCGAAAAAGTCTTTTGGCTGGCGAGGCCACTTTATTGTGCGGCTGTTTAAGCGGCCGCGCAATCCTCCGTTTGGAGGATGCGTATTTTAGTGCGCTCCCTTTAAAGAGATGATGCCTCGAGGACCGGGCATCTTAAGCGTTAGAGATGCATAATGTGGTATTGCGTTAAAGCGAGCGAAAGCTCCGCGTCCCATTAGTGCTTGATAGCGACTTGAAAACGGGACTACATGGAAGGTCAGCTTTTCGCGACGAAAGTTATTGGCAGAGCCAAATATGACTACAAGCCTGGTGCTACCCCTTGAAAGGAGGTTTTGCTATGGCGAATTCTCGCTGGGTTTATGCCCATGCGGTGGATTGTATCCTGATATATCAGGTTTAGTCCACTGCCGTCGTCCATAAGGACATTGGTAAACTGGAATCCGTCGATTATTGGATCAAGTATCAGGGCAGTCCGGCCTGCGTTTTTGATATTTCTAGAATAATCTAGGTGATCAAAAATAATTGGCTTTAGTGACCAGTGGCGGGACTCCTTAGGGATAGGCTTTATTGTGCGTACCTTTATGGGTGCCACACGTTTTGTTACGTGAAGTGAGTTCACTATTTTGACTTCTTGTGGGAAGTTGTTTTGTTTCCTGGTGTTCTGCTTCTGGGGTTCGTCCTCTTCACTTGGTGTATCGAGCCCCTTGTGTTCGGCGTTAAGCTTTCCGGATTGTTTAAAAACCCAAGAGTCTCTGTGGGTGTGAGTTTGCCGTGAGCTTTTGAATCCGGCATTGACTGCCGTGCTCTTCGGACTTTTTCCTTTGGTTTGGCGACGGTCCTTATTTTGCCGCGGTTTTCCGTTTCCATCCCTGATTTCTGATGTACTTGGGTCGCAGGGGCTGCATCGTGCCAACCAGCTGTCCTCTCCTGCGCAAAAGCGGGTCATGAGGCTGGTGAGTGCGGCCATTGTTCTTGGCTTTTCCTGGCCGAGGTGTCTGGCGAGCCATTCGTCTTGGACATTATGCCTGAAAGCTGCTAGGGCTTCGGCGTCTGGACAATGCACTATCTGATTCTTTTTAGTGAGGAATCTATTCCAGAACTACCGAGCTGATTCTCCGGGCTGTTGGGTTATGTGACTGAGATCGTCTGCGTCTGGGGGGCGGACATAGGTCCCTTGAAAATTTGCTCGGAAAGCATCCTCGAGCTCTTCCCAACTACCAATTGTGTTTTCGGGAAGGCTTTTAAGCCAGTGCCGGGCTGGCCCTTTAAGCTTAAGGGGTAAATATTTTATGGCGTGGAGATCATCTCCTCTAGCCATATGTATGTGGAGGATATAATCCTCGATCCAGACTCCAGGGTCTGTTGTTCCATCGTACGCCTCTATGTTGACGGGTTTGAAACCCTCTGGAAATTCATATTCCAGGACCTCATCGGTGAAACATAGGGGGTGTGCGTCGCCCCTGTATTTGGGTGTGCCGGATTCTGGTGATGGATTTTTTGCATTGCTTGTGAGAGCTTGCTTTCTTGGCCCGTAAATGGACCTGGCTGGGCCATGATGCGAGTCTTTAATTGGGTCGCATGCCGCATTGAGTGCGGCGCCGCTTGCCGTTTTATGGTGGCCGTGGGGTCGTCTATCCGACCGTGTGGCTTTTTTATTTTTTAAATGTGGGGGCTCTAGGGCCTCCTGGTCGAATCCGGGCAGTAGTTTTCTCTTCGGATAGCTTTTGGTGCGGCGGCTGCCACCGTATTTGTCTGTGGTCTTGATTACCTTGCTCCATCTTGTTCTGAGTGCATCTTCCGCCGTCTTTAGCTTCTGCTTCTGCTTTTTCAGGCTACGTGCTGCGGCAATGAGCCTTTCATGGAGATTCTTTTGCTCCGTGGTTTTATCCAGCGTGATATCGTCCGGAGTTCTGTTATGGCCGGGGGAGGGTTGACTGTCCTCTCTATCCGTGTTACCCTGTTCGGACGGCTGCTCTGAGGCATGCTCATCGTCTACCGGCTCATCCTACTCTACGGCTGGGTCTTGATCGAGGCGGGGCTTGGCTCGGCATCTACGTCGCCGCTTTAACTGCTTTTCGAAGGGTTTACCCCTTTTTTCGCCCCCTTTTTCCTCATTGTCGTTTCCTTTAGGGGTATCCACCATGAATACATCATTAGGTGGGGTGGAGGTCCAGTGCCCTATAGGTGCTGGTTCCTGTTCGTCTCTGTCTTCGTCGTCCATACCGTCGAAGTCTTCGGATCCGAAGTCAAGTATGTCGGTTAAATCCTCGACAGTGGCTATTAAGTGGGTGGTGGGTGGGCTTTGAATCTCTTCGTCGTCCGAATCCCAACCTCGCAGACCATAATCCGGCCTGGGCTCTCCTGATAGAGAGAGAGACTTGAGAGAGTTCAGGATATCACCAAAAGGTGAGCACTGAAAGATGTCCGCGGTGGAGAACTCCATTATAGGCGCCCAATCGGATTTGATTGGCGGGGGCACGGAGGGCTCGGAGTTCGGAGAAGAATCCGATTCCTTGGAGTCATGGGCCATGCGGAGTGCGGGGCTGGCGTTCGGCTCGATCGCCTTTAAGATCGCAGCCCCCGAGGTGACATCCAACCGTTCATCCTCAAAGAACGCAGCGGGCTCCGAGTCGAGGATCGGGGCCAGAGCGTGTGCGGCCTCCAGGGCACTATTCGGAGGCAGAGCTATATCCTGCCCCTCGAGGTAGTGCGGCGCGCTTGGCTATGGCTCGAACCCGTCGAAGACCAAGTCTCCGCGGATATTTGCCGTGTAGTTTAAGCTTCCAAACCTGACTTGATGGCCAGGGGCGTAGCTTTCGATCTGCTTCAGATGACCAAACGAATTGGCCCGCAGAGCGAAGCCGCCGAAGACGAAGATTTGTCTGGGGAGGAAAGTCTCACCTTGGACCTCATCGTTGTTGATGATCAAAGGAGCCATCGAGCCTAAAAGCGACGACACAGAGGAACTCTCAATGAAAGCACCAATGTCGGTGTCAAAACCGGCAGATCTCGGGTAGGGGGTCCCGAACTATGCGTCAAGGTCGGATGGTAACAGGAGACAAGGGACACTTTATTTTACCCAGGTTCGGGCCCTCTCGATGGAGGTAAACCCTACTCCTGCTAGATTAATATTGATGATATGGGTAGTACAAGAGTGGATCTACCACGAGATCAAGGAGCCTAAACCCTAGAAGCTAGCCTACGGTATGATTGTGTATGATGATGGTTGTCCTACGGACTACAACCCTCCGGTTTATATAGACACCGGATAGGGTTAGGGTTACACAGAGTCGGTTACAATGGTAGGAGATCTTGAATATCCGCACGCCTAGCTTGCCTCCCACGCCAAGAAAAGATCCCTCCGGACACGGGACGAAGTCTTCAATCTTATATCTTCATAGTCCTGGAGTCCGGCTGAAGGTATAGTCCGGCTATCCGAACACCCCCTAATCCAGGACTCCCTCAGCGGGCGGCCTGGCTGTTAAGTCGGAGTACGTGGGTGTGACGCCCTCGACAGCGTGCTGTCGTCCTGCCGCCTCGTCTTCGAGCCCTGCTTCCAGCGCCGCCATCACCATCTAGCCTTTGGACGGCCACCGAGGTGTTCTCTTGGTGTCTTCTGCCACCTGTAGCTCTCCTAGGCGCCCCTTTTGCCCTTTTCGCCTCCTTGACCTACCACCTTAAGAGAGGGACAAGAAAGGGATTACGGGCATCTTATCTCTTTTTAGTTTATAAGCCCTCGGGCCTTTAGCTGTATTTAAAACTTGTAATCCCATCATTCATGTTTTTCATTCTCTATGAACTGTACCTGAGTGGAATGTTTTTTAATGAAAAGGGGATGCTTGCCGGGTCACTTGTCTCCCCGGTGGAACCCACGTCAAGGAGCAAATCCTTGATATCTTTAAGATAGACACTTCTTTGCCCGGCAGCAGGCCCTGCCGTCTCCCCACGTCGCTCGACCTTTCTCACGCTTTCGGCGGAGGCAGGGATGAGGCGGGTTCAGGCTCCTCGTTTCGTCCCTTTGCTGCCGCGACTACGACCAAACCTGGCCCCAGGAACGAGCCCTAGGGCCAAGAGTTAGGGGAGCACGGTAGCTTTAGGAAGAAACGAGGTTTCTCATACCTCAGTTCATAAGAGAGTGCATGATAAGGGATGAAAAACTTATCTGATATTGCAGCCCCCGGCAACTCTGGTTCGCCATGGGCGAATCTTTGTACTTGCAGCCCCCGGCAACACTGGCTTGCTGGGGTCCAGATGCTGGTCCGCCCTCCTTCTCTTTTTCGTCCTCAAGTGGTCTGGCCAAGATATGTGAGCCCTGTGAACCAAGGGAGACGAAAGAACGGCAAAGGGACGCACACTCGACCTCTAAGCTAGGGGTTAGCCGCTGCTAAGCACTATCAACCCTAACCAAGGACGAGACTCGATCTAGCATGCATGCTATAGCTTAGGGCGCCAACGCTTCATTTATGCTGAGGGTCTGTGCCTAACTTTGTACAAAGGGTTACATGCATCATCGGCAATGCTTGTACAAAAAGTGGCTTGCCGGGAGGCCCGACAAGCCGCGCCATATGGGTAAAACTTGGGAAGATGCTCGATGTTCCAGGAGTTGCTCACCGGAACGACATCTTCGGTCTCCAGGCGGACTGCGCCGGGCCTGGTGACTCGTACTACCCCATAAGGGCCTTCCCACTTTGGTGTCAACTTGTTGGAATTCTTGGACGATTGAACGCGCCGAAGAACAAGGTTGCCTTCCTCAAGGCTCCAGGCATGAACCTTGCGGCTATGGTAGCGGCGCAAGGCTTGCTGGTAGCGTGCTGCTCTCATAGCCGCCCGAAGACGATCTTCCTCAAGGAGCAGTGCGTCATCTTGGCGGAGTTGCTCTTGCTCAAGCTCATCATAAGCGAGCACTCGAGGTGACCCGTATATGAGTTCAGTGGGGATAACTGCTTCTGCCCCGTATACCAGGGCAAAGGGTGTCTGGCCGGTGGCTCGATTTGGTATCGTCCTGATTGACCAAAGAACTGTCGGCAACTCATCAATCCAGCGCCTTCCGCTCTTGTGCAGCCTGTCAAAGGTCTTGGTCCTTAAGCCTCGCAACACTTCAGCATTTGCCCTCTCAGCTTACCCGTTGCTCCGCGGATGAGCGACGGAAGCGAAACGGACCTTGCTGCCGAGGTCCTGAGTATATTGCATGAAGGTGCGGCTCGTGAACTGCGTACCGTTGTCGGTGATGATCCGGTTGGGCACACCATAACGGCACACGAGCCCCTTGAAGAACTTGACGGCCGACTGAGCTCTGACCTTCCTCACCGCCTCCACTTCTGGCCACTTTGTGAACTTGTCGATGGCCACGTACAAGTACTCAAAGCCCCCGACAGCTCGGGGGAAGGGGCCCAGTATGTCGAGCCCCCAGACCGAGAAGGGCCAGGAGAGAGGAATGGTTTGAAGGGCTTGAGCTGGTTGATGAAGCTTTCTTGAATGGAACTGACACGCCTCACACCTGGTGACGAGTGTCGTCGCATCCTGGAGGGCGGTGGGCCAGAAGAAACCCTGTTGGAATGCCTTGCCGGCAAGGGCTCTTGACCCAATGTGGGATCCACATATGCCTCCATGTATCTCTGCCAACAGCTCCAGTCCTTCCTCTCGAGGGATGCACTTCAATTTCACACCGTTCGGTCTCTTCCTGTACAGGACGTCATCGACGAACTGGTACATGGCAGAGCGACGGGCTACTTTTTCCGCTTCTTCCTGCTCCTCAGGAAGCTCCCCTGTCTGGAGGAATCGGACGGTATGCTGCGCCCACGCTGGAGCGTGAGGCTCGACAGCGAGGACTAAAGGCATTTCCTACGCTATAGTGGCGGCCGTCTCGACGGCAAGAGTTTGGCGTCCTGCCGGAGCTAGCCGTCCCGTGGCGGGTTCAGTGTCCTCGGCAACATCCTTGCCGACGGCTCCGGGGAGCTCGGCGGGAAAGTACTTGCTGGGTCCTGATTTCCTTCTCTTGTTCTGCTCTGTTGATGGATCAACGGATGGCTGAGTTAGCTGAAGCAAAATGGTACCAGGTTCCACATGTAGCTTGAGGGTAGCGCGCTTCGACAGGTAGTCGGCGATATCGTTCTCCGCTCGGGGAACGTATTCAGCCTGGATACCGTCGAAGCGCTCTTCCAGCTTTCTCACTTCATCAACGTAGGCCTTCATCAACAGGCTCTGGTAATCCTTATTGACTTGCTTGACGACAAGCTGTGAGTCGCCCCTGACGATGAGCTTTTTGATTCTGAGGTCCGCCGCGATCCTAAGACCGACAAGCAGCCCTTCGTATTCCGCCGAGTTGTTTGTGGACGCCTCCCTGGGGAAGTGCATCTGGACCACGTACTTGAGGTGCTCTCCGGTGGGGGCAACGAGCAGTACGCCAGCAACGGCACCCTGGAGGGAGAAAGCCCCATCAAAGTACATAGTCCAATCGCAACTTGCCTCCTTGCCGGGGAGGGCAGTCTCTTGGGCTTCCTCGTCAGGTGTGGCGGTCCACTCTGCAATGAACTCCGCCAAGACTCGGCTCTGGATCGTCGAAGTACTTTCAAACTTGAGGCCAAAGCTGGACAGCTCCAGCGCCCATTCCATAATCCTCCCTGTCGCATCTGGGTTGTGCAATATCCGCTGCAGAGGGAGGTGAGTGATGACAGTGATCTCGCGTGCCTGGAAGTAGTGACGCAGCTTCCTTGAGGCCATAAGGAGGCCGAAGAGCAGTTTCTGCACACCGGAGTACCTCGACCTAGCCCACTGCAAGAGGGAGCTAACAAAGTAGACCAGGTGCTGCATCACTTTCTTGTTTGGCGGCACCTCGACCAACTGTGTCGCCTCCGTACTGGTGGCGTCGGGCTTGGTTGCTGCCATTTCCTTGTCGTCGACCTCCCTCTGCGCCACTAGTGCAGCGCTGACTACCTGGTTCGTTGCCGCTAAGTATAGCAGCAACGGCTCCTGGGGCCTGGGCGCAACTAGTGTTGGTGTGGAGGAGAGGTACTCCTTCAGATCTTGCAATGCCACTTCGGCTTCTGGTGTCCACTCCACCGGGCCCGCCTTTTTCAGGATCTTGAAAAAGGGAAGGGGCGCTCGGCAGACTTGGATATGAACCTGCCAAGGGCAGCTACACAACCAGCGAGCCGGCGCACATCCTTGATCCGCTTGGGTGCTTCAATCTATTCTATATCTTTGATCTTGTCCGGGTTGGCCTCTATCCCCCGTTGTGACACCAAGAACCCGAGAAGCTTGCCGGACGGGACGCCAAAGACGCACTTCTCAGGGTTCAGCTTGAGGTTGATCTTGCACAGGTTTGCAAATGTTTCCCGCAAATTTGATATGAGGGTGGCCCTGTCCTTGGTTTTGACCACTATGTTGTCCATATAGGCTTCCATATTTCTATGGAGCTGGGGCTCAAAACCAATCTGGACCGCCGTCGCAAATATTGATCCAGCACTTTTCAACCCGAAAGGCATCCGTATGAAACAATACGTACCACATGGGGTGATGAATGTTGTCTTCTCTTCGTCTTCTTTCGTCATGAAGATCTGGTGGTAGCCGGAGTAGGCACCGAGGAATGACAACAGATCACACCTAGCCGTGGAATCAACAATCTGGTCGAGGCGCAGTAACGGGAAGGGGTCTTTAGGACAAGCCTTATTGATATCTGTGTAATCAATACACAGCCTCCACTTCCCATTTGCCTTGCGCACCACGACCGGATTGGCCAACCACGTGGGATGGAGCACTCCTCTTACCAGACCTGCTGCCTCCAGTTTCCGGATTTCTTCTGTAATAAACTCTTGTCGTTCCAAGGCTTGTTTTCTGACCTTCTGCTTGACGGGCCGGGCATGAGGACAGACAACAAGGTGGTGCTCAATCAACTTCCTGGGAACGCCGGGGATGTCGCAAGCTTGCCATGCAAACACATCGACATTCGCCCGTAGGAAGGTGATGAGCGCATCTTCCTATTTGTCGTCAAGGGTGGAGCTTATGGTGAAAGCTCCTCCCGTGCCGTCCTCGTTGAAGGAAACATCCTTGGTTCCCGGCGGCGTGGCCCTAGACCTCTTACTTCCGCCGGCGGAGCTCTCTGGCACGTCCTCGACGGCCGCGCTACACTCCGAAGAGGTGCGCTTGCCGGAGTGGGTGTCCGAGGTCTCACCGGCCTTCTTCTTCTCCCTCCCCCCCAGGGTCCCGGCAGCAGGAGCGAGTGCCCCAACGGTGGCAGCCGCTGCGACTGCTTGCTGGTACACTTGACGGCGCAAATCAGCGCATCCTTCTTGTCGGAGGGGATGGTGATGATCGTCACGGGCCCTGGCATCTTCAGGGTATTGTAGGCGTAGTGCGACGCTGCCATAAACTTGGTCAGCGCTGGGCGGCCAAGGATCCCGTTGTAGGGCAAGGGGATCTTGGCAACATCAAACACAATCCTCTCCGTCCTGAAGTTCAGGTCGCTCCCGAAAGTTACGGGCAACGTGACCTTTCCCTTGGGTTGGCTTCTCGCCGGGCTGACCCCTTGAAACGTGCCCGTTTCTTCGAGGTCTCCATCAGGGATCTGCAGCTTCTTGACCACGGCAGGCGAGATCAAGTTCAGACCGGCCCCGCCATCTACTAACATTTTTGTCACCTTGAGGTTGCGTATCATTGGTGAAACCAACAAAGGCAAGCACCCGACCGCAGTAGTGCGATCAGGGTGATCCTCAGAGTAAAAAATGATAGGTGTGCCGGACCACTTCAGCGGCCTCTAGGCGTCGAACGACGGCTCTGCCGCTGTAACTTCTCGCTCCCATTGTTTAAGTCGGCGCCAAGAGGCATGCAGCGAAGCGCCGCCGTCAACACACATGGCTTCTGTAGCTTTCTGAAACTCTTGGTCGCCGGACTCGTCGTCCTCTTCATGATCGTCATCTTCTGGCTTCCTGTCACGGCCCCGAGCGGGCCTCTCTTGCTGCTTATCCTTGCCGCGACGGCCCGCCTGGCCGTCGCGCTTCTTGTCGGATCCCTCGGCACCGTCTTGGCCCTTCTCCTTGTCCCGCCTTTCGTATTCAGCCCTCTGCTTCTCAGCGAGGAGCTCAACCTGCTGACAGTCTTGGAGAGCATGGCCTTTGGTGCGATGGATCTTGCAGTATCGCTTGTCGGAGTTTCCTAGCTTCTCGGCAACCGCCAAGGCCTGGAAGGCGACACATCCGGCAATTTCCTTGCCGGGTGTAACACCCCGGATGTAACTTGCCATATTTGTAACTCCAACTCTTGCCATTTTCGGCAATGTGATATGATATTCCCTCCGTGGTTGGGTTCTTCTTCGTTTTGCATTTTGTTCATGTCATGCATTTCATTCATGTCATCATGTGCATCGCATTTGCATACGTGTTCGTCTCATGAATCCGAGCATTTTCCCCGTTGTCCGTTTTGCAATCCGGCGCTCCTACGTCCTCCGGCGTCCCCTTTTACATTTCTCCGTGAGCGGGTATTAAACTTTCTCGGAATGGACCGAGGCTTGACATGTGGCCTTGGTTTACTACCGGTAGACTGCCTGTCAAGTTTCGTATCATTTGGACTTCGTTTGATACTCCAACGGTTAACCGAGGGTCCGCGAAGGCCTCGTGTGTGTTGCAGCCCAAAACCCCTTCAAAACAGCCCAACAACCCATCTAAGACACTCCCATCCTCTAATTCGTTCGATCACGATCGCGTGGCCGAAAACCGCTCTCCATTTGGAGCTTCCTAGCTCCTTCTACCTATAAAAACACCTCCCCCTCCGAAATTTCGGGTCACTCCACCCCTAACCCTAGCCCCGCTCCTCTCCGCGCCGCCAGACGTCCGCCGTGCCGGATCCGGCCGGACACCGTCCGCCCGCCGCCTCGCAGCCAACGGGAGGCCGCCACGTGGCGCGCCGCCGCCCGCCGCCGCCGAAGCCCGCGGGGCCCAGATCCGGCCCCCGCGGCCCGGAGCTGCTCCGCCGCCTGACCCCGCGCCTCCTCCTCACGCGCCGGCCGCGCGCCGCCGCCTCCGCCGCCGGCGCCGCCCGCGCCGCCTCCCGCCGGCCCGCGCCGCCCGCCGTCCGCCGCGCTCGCCGCCTCCGCGCCGCCCGAGGCGCGCCGCGCCTCCGCCGCCGCCTCGCCGCCCGGCGCCAGATCCGGCCGGCCCCTCCCTCGCCAGCGTCCTCCTCCCTCTCCGGCGACCTCTCCGTTCCCCACTCCGGCGCCCGGCCCAGATCCGATCGAGGTTGACTTTCCTCGGGTCCCGAAATTCCTCGAAGTCATTTATTTTCAGTATTTTTGTTGCATGTTCATCGCATCATAAGTCCGCACCTGTGGCTCCGTTTTGGGCGTATAGCATATCGAATTGTTCGACTCGATGAGTACATCATTTCATTCCATTGCATCATTTTCATTTGTGTTCATCTTGGTGCCCGAAATGCTGTTAGACGAGGGCTATGTGATGTTAGTTCCAGATTATTATCAGAACATGCACTTTTGTCATTTTTGCCATGATTGATGTGTGCACCCTATGAAGTTGAGTCCTACATGTGTTTTGTAATATGCCATGCCATCTTTACAGGGGTGTATGCCATGTATTTTTGTGATCTCTGTGGTGACTAGCACAAGCATGCAAACTAGGGTACTTAATGTTGCTGATTTCAGGGACTTGATAATTTCACCAAGTCATGCCCTGCTATTATTTTTATGCCATGTGTTCATGTTGTTTCAGAGAGATCTATGCCTCTTTTGAGCATGATCAGTAAGGGTTTTTTGATCATATGGATGTTCTATATCCATCCATGCTTTTGTTTGTATTTATAGAGTGCCATAGCTTGAGTCAATCGAGCTCTACTTTTGCTATAAAATGTTACTGGCAGATTGTTTACATGTTGTTCGATTTTGCCAAACTTGTTATAGTTGGTCTTTGCATGATATGATGTTGTTCTTGCCATGAATAGCTTCTATTCCATGTCTTATTGATGGATGTATGCTTAGTTTATCATGCAATGCTCTGTAGTGAGTGCATCGAGCTCACGAACATGCCTACTTGTTATCTGTTTTGACATGTCTAGTTTTCTGCTAAGTCTGAAAACTGTAACGAAAACTTGCTTATTTGTCATGGGAGTTATTATATTTTCTGATCCCTTTTGGCTTATGGTCAGTAAGGGACTTTTGTTAAGTGCTTGGAGTAGATTCATGGCATGCCTTGCTTGGCTATATTATGTTCCTGTAGCAGGTTGTTTGCTTGCTCTAAACATGTCTTCCTGATGTTGATTTCTGGCATGGTAGTATTTTCACTAAGTCTGTGAACCTGTTATCTTTTGCACGTTTGCCATGCTTGTTTGAACCTGTTGTCGTGTGATTTAGCCGTAGCTCAGTGTTCATCTTTTGTCGATCACCTAGAGTAGATCACTGCCATATTCTTTGTTGATATTTTTGAGTGCAGTAGCTTAGTTTCTTGTTGCATGTTAAGTGGCAACCTGCTGTTAATCGCAGAAATATGCCATTCTTGTTTTGCTTGTCGTTTGCAAACCGTGCATCCGATTCCGGTGATCTTTACATCGATTTCAACCGAAATCACCTCACCTTTCCAGTGGCATACTTGGTTTGCCAAGATTATGCCTGGTTCATCTTTTTCCTTCCGGAGCACGCATATGCATTGCATACCACATCTCGCATATCATGCCATGTTTTGCATCATGTTGTTTGTGCATTGCATCATGGTTGATAGTTGTCCCTTTGCTTGTGTTCTTGCTTTGAGTAGAGCCGGGAGATGAGTACGTGAACGAGGAACCTGTTGAGAACACTTACGAGGATCAAGCTTTCGACAACTCTGAGAACCTTGCAGGCAAGAAGACCATACCCTCGAAATCACTTCTATCTTTGCTTGCTAGATGCTCGCTCTTTTGCTATGCCTATGTTGTGATACCTACCACTTGCTTATCATGCCTCCCATATTGCCATGTCAGCCTCTAACCATCCATGTCCTAGCAAATCGTTGATTGGCTATGTTACCGCTTTGCTCAGCCCCTCTTATAGCGTTGTTAGTTGCAGGTGAAGATGAAGTTTGTTCCTTGTTGGAACATGGAGATGTTGTTCCTTGTTGGAACATGTTTACTTTGGGATATAACAATATCTCTTATTTAATTAACGCATCTATATACTTGGTAAAGGGTGGAAGGCTCGGCCTTATGCCTGGTGTTTTGTTCCACTCTTGCCACCCTAGTTTCCGTCATACCGGTGTTATGTTCCTTGATTTTGCGTTCCTTACACGGTTGGGTGATTTATGGGACCCCTTGACAGTTCGCTTTGAATAAGACTCTTCCAGCAAGGCCCAACATTGGTTTTACCATTTGCCACCTAAGCCTTTTTCCCCCGGGTTTTTGCGAGCCCGAGGGTCATCTTTATTTTAACCCCCCCCCCCCCCCGGGCTAGTTCTCCTTCGATTGCTGGTCCAAAACTAGAGCGCTTTGCAGCGCCACCTCAAGGCAACTTGAGGTCTGGTTTTAGTTGTACGGACTGCTCATCCGGATGTGCCCTGAGACCGAGATATGTGCAGCTCCTATCAGGATTTGTCGGCACAATCGGGCGGCTTTGCTAGACTTGTTTTATTACTGTCAAAATGTCTTGTAGTCCGGGATTCCGAGACTGATCGGGTCTTCCCGGTAGAAGGAATATCCTTCGTTGACCATGAGAGCTTATAATGGGCTAAGTTGGGTCACCCCTGCATGGTTTTATCTTTCGAAAGCCGTGCCCGCGGTTATGAGGCAGATGGGAATTTGTTAATGTCCGGTTGTAGAAAACCCGAAGTTGACCTTAATTAAAACACATCAACCGCGTGTGTAACCGTGATGGTCTCTTCTCGGCGGAGTCCGGGAAGTGAACGCGGTGTTGGAGTTATGCATGACGTAGGTAGTTCGGGATCATTTCTTGATCACTTCTAGCTTCACGACCGTGCTTTGCTTCTCTTCTCGCTCTCTTTTGCGTTGTAGCCACCATATATGCTAGTCGCTTGCTACAGCTCCACCTCATTACCCCATCCTTCCTATAAGCTTAAATAGTCTTGATCTCGCGGCTGTGAGATTGCTGAGTCCCCGTGACTCATAGATTCTACCAAAACAGTTGCAGGTGCCGACGATGCCAATGCAGATGACGCAACCGAGCTCAAGTGGGAGTTCGACGAGGAACGTGGTCGTTACTATGTGTCTTTTCCTGATGATCAGTAGTGGAGCCCAGTCGGGTTGATTCGGGGACCTGTGTAACTTTTGGGGTAGTCTTCTTTCATTTTGGTTCCGTAGTCGGACCTTGAGTGTAATTTGAATGATGGATGTTTATTTATGTTTTGTGTGAAGTGGCGACTGTAAGCCAACTATGTATCTCTTTCCCTTATGTATTACATGGGTTGTGTGAAGATTACCTCACTTGCGACATTGCTTTCAATGCGGTTATGCCTCTAAGTCGTGCTTCGACACGTGGGAGATATAGCCGCATCGAGGGCGTTACAAGTTGGTAATCAGATCCTTCCCCGACCTTAGGAGCCCCCACTGATTGATCGTTTTTAGCGGCCGAGTTGTGTCTAGAAAAATGTTTTGAGTCATTTAGGAATTATATATCGGAGAGTTTAGGAATTCTTTTTACTTCCCAGTCTCCTCATCGCTCTGGTAAGGCATCCTGACGTAGAGTTTTGACTCTTCTCTCCTCAAATTTCACTAAAATATTTTTTAGGTTCACGCGGGTATCTTAAAATTGTTCCGATGGTTTTGGGATGACAACATTGTCTTGGTGCCTCCTGTCAGCAGGGGTTTAGTGGAGGTGTCCCGGGGAGTTGAGCTCCGAGGTGTTGTCATCATAATTTTATCGTTACAGTTCTGGAATACCTGAGTTTAGTACGCCGACATCGAAAATCTCTTTTGTACAGTTGTTGGTGAGATAACCCTGATAGCCCAGTACTGAGGCAAGTGCGGGAGTATTGCCATAACTTGTATAACGGATGCTTTTCAAAGGTTGAGGTAGACAATTTCCGAAGGTTTCTTGGTTATGTGTTGAAGGATGGATACAGCTGGATCTAGGTATTGTTAGTTTGGGTGATATATTTTGTGTTCCCTGTATCCCCAACACCTGATTGCATAACCAGAAAGTTTCAGGAGTTTATAAGTGGGAATTCAAGTAGCTCCTAGAATATCTTTCCAACAGACACATGATACGATATGGGATCTATCATATGTTTGTTCCGGCTTATTCTACAAGCCAATCCTTTTGTTTTGTTTTCAGTTGTGATATTCGAGTTGTTTCGAAGGCAGATGGTGATTCCATACCATTTTCTAAGTGGCTTCTCAACTTATGGAAGTGTGATGATTTACTTTGGAATTCATTCGTTCATTCTCGTTCGAATGTTTATTGTGAAGACTATATGTTGCAATTTCGATCCTTTGACTCAGCTTGAATATATCTCTTTCAAGATGCTAACGGATGTCACCCTCTCTTCAGGATGGCTCCGCCAATGCGTCAGAATCCGGAACGCAATGAAGGAAGTCAGGCTAACCCTCCGCCACGACCTCCGCCTCCGGAGGCATGGCAAGCCTTGATGACTGCCACAAATGCCAACGCTCAGATTCTGATTCAGCTCTTTCAAGATCGCAACCAAGGGCAAGGTAATCAAGGAAATCAAGGCCAAGGCAACAATCAGCCGCACTTTGCTTCCCTCAATCAGTTCCTTGCTAATCAGCCAAAGACCTTCAGCTACTGTGTCGAGGCCACAGACGCGGATGATTGGCTCGTGGACATCAGCAAGCATTTTGAATGCAGTAATGTCAGACCTGAGGACTTTGTCAAGTTTGCCTCTTTTCAACTCAAGGATCAAGCCGCTGAGTGGTTCCAACAATACAAAGATTCCAGAGGAGGTCGTGTGATTACCTAGAATGATTTCCGCCGTGACTTCAAAGCTCATCACATTCCAGAAAGTGTTGTTGAGAGTAAGCGTGAGTAGTTCCGCAATCTCAAGCAAGGCAACATGTCTGTGTATCAATACAACACTCAGTTCCAGAAGCTCTCTCGCTTTGCTAAGCAGGACATCCCTGATGAAAAGAGTATGATCTACCAATTCAGGCATGGTCTCAGAGAAGATTTGCAACTAGCTCTCGTGCTTTTTGAGCCAAAAAAGTATGATGAATTCTACAACATGGCACTTAAACAAGAGGCTGCTCAGCTCAAGTGTGAGGCATCTAAGAAGAGAGTCAGGGACGCAGTTCAGTCCTCTTCTTCCTCACAGGTGGCAGCCAAGCAACAAAAGTTCTGGTTGCCTCCTCCTCCTCCGTTCCGTCAGCCTTACCAGCAGAAGAACAAAGGTGGTCATGGACCTTCCCACCCACCCAACCCTGGCTATCAGAACAAGTCTCAGAATCAAGCTCCAAGGTCAAATGCTCCTTATCATCGTCCGCTCTCAGAGGTGACTTGCAACAAGTGTCAGCAGAAGGGTCACTAGGCAAACAAGTGCTTCAACCAAAGGCGCCTTCCGCCTCCTCCTCCTGTGAGATCTTCAAGCAATGCAGTGGTCAAGCATAATCCAAAGTCTGCAAAGGTGAACATGATGAATGCGGCTCAGGCAGAGGATTCTTCAGAAGTGATCATGGGTAATCTTCCCGTTAATGATATTCCTGCAAAAGTCTTATTTGATACTGGTGCATCGCATTGTTTCATCTCAAGACCTTTTGCATCTAAGCATGAGTTGGGTTTTCAAGAATTGTCTAGTTCTTTATCAGTGGTGTCCCCGGGTAAGCAAATGACAGCTAATAATTATGTCCCGGATGTTTCCATCAAGATGGGCGACTATAGATTTCTGGCTAAACCAATTGTTCTTGGTGAATCTGATATTGATCTTATTCTCGGGATAGACTGGCTTTCTAAGCACAAGGCTCAGCTTGATTGTGCTGCCAGGGAAATTCAATTGACTCACTCTTCTGACGATGTGATCATCTATGCCGCTCGTGATGATACCAGTCGGTTGTTTTCTCTCAATGAGAATGGTGAGTTGGATGCTATCTCTCAGATTCCAGTCGTTTGTGAGTACCAAGATGTCTTTCCAGAAGAGCTTCCGGGAATGCCTCCTCACCGGCCAGTTGAATTCGTTATTGATCTTGAGCCTGGCACGGAACCCGTTTGCAAGCGTCCATACAAGCTTGGGCCGAAAGAGCTGAAGGAATTGAAGAAACAGCTCGATGAACAAGAGCGTCTGGGTTTGATCAGGCCGAGTTCTTCTCCATGGGGTTGTGGTGTTCTTTTTGTCCAGAAGAAGGATGGCACGGACCGACTTTGCATCGACTACCGTCCATTGAACAAGAAGACAATCAAGAACAAGTATCCACTTCCCAACATCAATGAGCTATTCGAGCAACTCAAAGGTGCTAAAGTGTTCTCCAAGCTTGACCTTCGTATGGGTTATCATCAAATTCGCATTCGTGAAGAAGATATTCCCAAGACAGCATTCAGAACAAGCTTTGGTTCTTATGAATATACTGTCATGTCATTCGGCCTTGTCAATGCTCCTCCAACATTCACTCGCATGATGAATTTCATCTTCAACCCCTACACCAATGAATTCGTCTTGGTATATCTCGATGATATATTGGTCTTCTCCAAGAATAAGAAGGATCATGCCAAACATTTGCGATTGGTGCTCGACAAGCTCAGAGAGTATCAATTCTATGCGAAGTTCTCCAAATGTGAATTTTGGCTTGATGAAGTTCTTTACCTTGGGCATATCATCTCTGCCAAGGGCATCGCTGTTAATCCCGAGAAGGTGTCTGCAATTGTGAATTGGGAACCTCCTCAGAATGTCAAGCAGCTTCGCAGTTTTCTTGGACTTGCAAGCTATTGCCGAAGATTCGTTGAGAATTTCTCAAAGATTGCAAAGCCTCTTTCCAACCTCCTCCAGAAACATGTGAAGTATGTCTGGTCTCCTGAGTGTGACGTTGCTTTCAACACTCTCAAAGAGAAACTCGTCACTGCTCCAGCTTTGACTCCTCCTGACGATTCCAAGCCTTATGAAGCTTTCTGTGATGCTTCTCTTCAAGGTCTCGGTGCTGTGTTAATGCAAGAGAAGAAGGTTGTGGCCTATACTTCTCGTCAGTTGAAGCCCAACGAAAAGAATTACCCCACTCACGATCTTGAGTTGGCGGCAGTTGTCCACGCACTAATAACATGGAGACATCTCTTGTTGGGAAGGAAAGTGGACATTTTCACCGATCACAAGAGTCTCAAGTACATCTTCACTCAGCCCAACCTCAACCTTAGGCAGACTCGATGGGTCGAAATGATTCAAGAGTATAATCCGAGTATTGAATATACTCTAGGCAAGGCTAATGTGATTGCAGATGCTTTAAGCAGGAAGGCTTATTGCAACAGCCTAATCCTCAAGCCCTTTCAACCGGATCTTTGTGAAGCTTTCCGCAAGTTGAATCTCCAAGTTGTTCCTCAAGGTTTTCTTGCCAACCTCATAGTCTCTCCTACCTTGGAAGATCAAATTCGTGAGGCACAACTGATGGATACCATGGTGAAGAAGGTGAAACGTGGTATTGACAAGGGCATTTCCAAATACAAGTGCTATCGCGTTGATGACAGAGATACTCTTTTCTTCGAGGACCGGACCGTGGTTCCAAAGGATGATCTACATAAAGTCATTATGAACGAGGCGCACAATTATCTTCTGTCAATTCATCCTGGAAGTACGAAGATGTACCATGACCTCAAGCAGTCTTATTGGTGGACTCGAATGAAGCGGGAAATTGCTCAATTCGTGAATGAATTTGATGTCTGCAGAAGGGTCAAAGCAGAACACCAACGACCAGCTAGTCTCCTCCAACCTCTTGCTATTCCAGAATGGAAGTTTGATCATATCGAAATGGACTTCGTGACTGGTTTTCCTAAGTCCAAGCGTGGAAATGATGCTATTTTCGTCGTCATTGACAAGCTCACCAAAGTGGCTCATTTTCTCCCTATCAAAGAGTCTATCATAGCAGCGCAGCTGGCAGAGCTTTACACCTCCAGAATTGTCTCCTTGCACGGCATTCCACAATTGATCTCTTCAGGCCGTGGCAGCATCTTTACATCCAAGTTTTCGGATTCTTTTCAGAAGGCCATGGGCACAAATATTCGCTTCAGCACAGCTTTCCATCCTCAAACTAGTGGACAAGTCGAGCATGTCAACCAAATTCTTGAAGATATTCTCAGGGCTTGTGTTATCTCTTTCGGCATGAAGTGGGAGGATTGTCTTCCATATGTTGAGTTCTCTTACAACAACAGCTTCCAAGTCAGCTCGGGCAAAGCCCCATTCGTGATTCTGTATGGCAGAAAGTGTCGTACCCCTCTTAATTGGTCAGAAACCGATGAACGTCAACTTCTTGGCAACGATTTGATCTCAGAGGCTGAGGATATGTGCAAAGTCATTCGTGAGAATCTCAAAGCCACGCAATCGCGCCAGAAGAGCTATTATGACAGTAAGCACCGTGATTTGGCATTCGAGATCGGAGATCATGTCTACCTCCGTGTCTCTCCAATGAAAGGCACTCGTCGCTTCGGTATCAAAGGGAAACTTGCCCCTAGATACGTGGGTCCTTTCAAGATCGTCGGCAAAAGAGGCGACCTCGCCTATCAACTTGAGCTTCCCCCCAACTTTGCAAATGTGCATGATGTGTTCCATGTGTCACAGCTTCGCAAGTGCTTCAAGACTCCTGAGCGCACCATCAACTTCGAAGAGATTGATCTTCAAGAAGATTTGTCCTATCATGAGCATCCCGTTGCTATTCTTGAAGAAACTGAGCGCAAGACTCGCAACAAGTCTATCAAATTTCTGAAAGTGAAGTGGTCACATCATTCCGACCGAGAAGCCACCTGGGAACGCGAGGACCACCTCCGTTCCGAATATCCGGAGTTCTTTCAGTCCTAGATCTCGGGACGAGATCCTCTTGTAGTGGTGGAGTGTTGTAACACCCCGGATGTAACTTGCCATATTTGTAACTCCAACTCTTGCCATTTTCGGCAATGTGATATGATATTCCCTCCGTGGTTGGGTTCTTCTTCGTTTTGCATTTTGTTCATGTCATGCATTTCATACATGTCATCATGTGCATCGCATTTGCATACGTGTTCGTCTCATGAATCCGAGCATTTTCCCCGTTGTCCGTTTTGCAATCCGGCACTCCTACCTCCTCTGGCGTCCCCTTTTACATTTCTCCGTGAGCGGGTATTAAACTTTCTCGGAATGGACCGAGGCTTGACATGTGGCCTTGGTTTACTACCGGTAGACCGCCTATCAAGTGTCGTATCATTTGGACTTCGTTTGATACTCCAACGGTTAACCGAGGGTCCGCGAAGGCCTCGTGTGTGTTGCAGCCCAAAACCCCTTCAAAACAGCCCAACAACCCATCTAAGACACTCCCATCCTCTAAGTCGTTCGATCACGATCGCGTGGCCGAAAACCGCTCTCCATTTGGAGCTTCCTAGCTCCTTCTACCTATAAAAACACCTCCCCCTCCGAAATTTCGGGTCACTCCACCCCTAACCCTAGCCCCGCTCCTCTCCGCGCCGCCGGACGCGTCCGGATCCGGCTGAACACCGTCCCCTCGCCGCCTCGTAGCCAACGGGAGGCCGCCACGTGGCGCGCCGCCGCCCGCCGCCGCCGAAGCCCGCGGGGCCCAGATCCGGCCCCCGCGGCCCGGAGCTGCTCCGACGCCCGACCCCGCGCCTCCTCCTCACGCGCCGGCCGCGCGCCGTCGCCTCCGCCGCCGGCGCCGCCCGCGCCGCCCGCCGTCCGCCGCGCTCGCCGTCTCCGCGCCGCCCGAGGCGCCGCGCGCCTCCGCCGCCGCCTCGCCGCCCGGCGCCAGATTCGGTCGGCCCTTCCCTCGCCGGCGTCCTCCTCCCTCTCCGGCGACCTCTTCGTTCCCCACTCCGGCGCCCGGCCCAGATCCGATCGAGGTTGACTTTCCTCCAAGTCATTTATTTTTCAGTATTTTTGTTGCATGTTCATCCCATCATAACTCCGCACATGTGGCTCCGTTTTGGGCATATAGCATATCAAATTGTTCGCCTTGATGAGTACACCATTTGATTCCATTGCATCATTTTCATTTGAGTTCATCTTGATTCCCGAAATACTGTTAGAAGAGGGCTATGTGATGTTAGTTCCAGATTATTATCAGAACATGCACTTTTGTCATTTTTGCCATGATTGATGTGTGCACCCTATGAAGTTGAGTCCTACATGTGTTTTGTAATATGCCATGCCATCTTTACAGGGGTGTATGTCATGTATTTTTGTGATTTCTGTGGTGACTAGCACAAGCATGCAAACTAGGGTACTTAATGTTGCTGATTTTTATGCCCTGCTGTTATTTTTATGCCATTTGTTCATGTTGTTCCAGAGAGATCTATGCCTATTTTGAGCATGATCAGTAAGGGTGTTTTGAGCATATGGATGTTCTCTATCCATCCATGCTTTTGTTTGTATTTATGGAGTGCCATAGGTTGAGTCAATCGAGCTCTACTTTTGCTATAAAATGTTGCTGGCAGATTGTTTACATGTTAATCGATGTTGCCAAACTTGTTGTAGTTGGTCTTTGCATTCTATGATGTTGTTGTTGCCATTAATAGCTTCTATGCCATGTCTTCTTGATGGATGTGTGCTTAGTTTATCATGCAATGCTCTGTAGTGAGTGCATCGAGCTCACGAACATGCCTACTTGTTATCTGTTTTGACATGTCTAGTTTTCCGCTAAGTCTGAAAACTATAACGAAAACTTGCTTATTTGTCATGGGAGTTATTATATTTTCTGATCCCTTTTGGCTTATGGTCAGTAAGGGACTTTTGTTAAGTGCTTGGAGTAGATTAATGGCATGCCTTGCTTGGCTATATTATGTTCCTGTAGCAGGTTGTTTGCTTGCTCTAAACATGTCTTCCTGATGTTGCTCTAAACAAAGTCTGTGAACCTGTTATCTTTTGCACTTTTGCCATGCTTGTTTGAACCTGTTGTGGTGTGATTTAGCCGTAGCTCAGTGTTCATCTTTTGTCAAGCACCTTGATTAGATCACTGCCATATGATTTGTTGATATGTTTGAGTGCAGTAGCATAGTTTCTTGTTGCATGTTAAGTGGCAACCTGCTGTTAATCGCAGAAATATGCCATTCTTGTTTTGCTTGTCGTTTGCAAACCGTGCATCCGATTCCGGTGATCTTTACATCGATTTCAACCGAAATAACATCACCTTTCCAGTGGCATACTTGGTTTGCCAAGATTATGCCTGGTTCATCTTTTTCCTTCCGGAGCACGCATATGCATTGCATACCACATCTCGCATATCATGCCATGTTTTGCATCATGTTGTTTGTGCATTGCATCGTGGTTGATAGTTGTCCCTTTGCTTGTGTTCTTGCTTTGGCTAGAGCCGGGAGACGAGTACATGAACGAGGAACCTGTTGAGAACACTTACGAGGATCAAGCTTTCGACAACTCTGAGAACCTTGCAGGCAAGATGACCATACCCTCGAAATCACTTCTATCTTTGCTTGCTAGATGCTCGCTCTTTTGCTATGCCTATGCTGCGATACCTACCACTTGCTTATCATGCCTCCCATATTGCCATGTCAGCCTCTAACCATCCATGTCCTAGCAAGCCGTTGATTGGCTATGTTACCGCTTTGCTCAGCCCCTCTTATAGCGTTGTTAGTTGCAAGTGAAGATGAAGTTTGTTCCTTGTTGGAACATGGAGATGTTGTTCCTTGTTGGAACATGTTTACTTTGGGATATCACAATATCTCTTATTTAATTAACGCATCTATATACTTGGTAAAGGGTGGAAGGCTCGGCCTTATGCCTGGTGTTTTGTTACACTCTTGCCACCCTAGTTTCCGTCATACCGGTGTTATGTTCCTTGATTTCGCGTTCCTTACACGGTTGGGTGATTTATGGGACCCCTTGACAGTTCGCTTTGAATAAGACTCTTCCCGCAAGGCCCAACATTGGTTTTACCATTTGCCACCTAAGCCTTTTTCCCCCGGGTTTTCGCGAGCCCGAGGGTCATCTTTATTTTAACCCCCCCGGGCTAGTTCTCCTTTGATTGCTTGTCCAAACTAGAGCGCTTTGCAGCGCCACCTCAAGGCAACTTGAGGTCTGGTTTTAGTTGTACGGACTGCTCATCCGGATGTGCCCTGAGACCGAGATATGTGCAGCTCCTATCAGGATTTGTCGGCACAATCGGGCGGCTTTGCTGGACTTGTTTTATTACTATCGAAATGTCTTGTAGTCCGGGATTTCGAGACTGATCGGGTCTTCCCGGTAGAAGGAATATCCTTCGTTGACCGTGAGAGCTTATAATGGGCTAAGTTGGGACACTCCTGCAGGGTTTTATCTTTTGAAAGCCGTGTCCGCGGTTATGAGGCAGATGGGAATTTGTTAATGTCCGGTTGTAGAAAACCCGAAGTTGACCTTAATTAAAACACATCAACCGCGTGTGTAACCGTGATGGTCTCTTCTCGGCGGAGTCCGGGAAGTGAACACGGTGTTGGAGTTATGCATGACGTAGGTAGTTCAGGATCACTTCTTGGTCACTTCTAGCTTCACGACTGTGCTTTGCTTCTCTTCTCGCTCTCGTTTGCGTTGTAGCCACCATATATGCTAGTCGCTTGTTGCAGCTCCACCTCATTACCCCATCCTTCCTATAAGCTTAAATAGTCTTGATCTCGCGGCTGTGAGATTGCTGAGTCCCCGTGACTCACAGATTCTACCAAAACAGTTGCTGGTGCCGACGATGCCAGTGCAGATGACGCAACCGAGCTCAAGTGAGAGTTCGACGAGGAACGTGGTCGTTACTATGTGTCTTTTCCTGATGATCAGTAGTGGAGCCCAGTCGGGTTGATTCGTGGACCTGTGTAGCTTTTGGGGTAGTCTTCTTTCATTTTGGTTCCGTAGTCGGACCTTGAGTGTAATTTGAATGATGGATGTTTATTTATGTTTTGTGTGAAGTGGCAACTGTAAGCCAACTATGTATCTCTTTCCCTTATGTATTACATGGGTTGTGTGAAGATTACCTCACTTGCGACATTGCTTTCAATGCGGTTATGCCTCTAAGTCATGCTTTGACACGTGGGAGATATAGCCGCATCGAGGGCGTTACACCGGGGTCACCTGCCTTGGTCTTCTTCGTGGAGCCGGTGTCGTCAGACCCCTCGACGGCAAGCACAGCTTTCCCTTTGCGCTTCCTGTTGCGGCGCCGGCCTTTCTTCGCCGGGGCGGCGGTGTCCTCTTCCGAGGAGTCGGTTTCCACGCCGACATCTTCGCCGGGGTACTTCCTCCCCTCTTCAGCCCGGGCACATTTGTCCGCGAGAACATAGAGCTCCGCGACATCTTTCACCTTGTTCATCGCCAGTTCTTCGCGCATCTTGCGGTTCCGAACGTTTTGATGGAACGCACTAATGATGGCGGCGGGGTGAACATCGCAATATTGTACTGTACCCGGCGGAACCTCTGTATGTACTTGCGGAGACTCTTACCTCCCTTCTGGGGAATGACATGGAGATCGCTTGCTTGGCCATGAGCTTGGTGACTGCCAGTGAAGGCGCCCACGAATTCATGGCACAAATCCGACCAGGAGGAGATGGACTCTATCGGCAAGTGCATCAACCATGACATGGCGTTGGGTTTAAGGGCCAACGGGAAGTAATTTGCAAGCACCTTATCGTCACGAGCTCCGGCAGCCTGCATCGCGATGGTGTAGATGCTGAGGAACTCGGATGGGTGGGTCTTGCCGCCGTACTTCTCGCCCACGTCATGTTTGAAAGTGCGGTGAGTGGGCCACTGGAACTGCCGCAGCTGACGGGTAAAAGCCGGGCAGCCTACCTCGTAAGGCAGGCCCCCAGGGCTCTCCGGTGCCGGGTGGTCCACAGCAGGCCCCGCTCGCCTATCTGACTGGTGGCGCGCTCTGCGTCGGCGCTCGATGGTGGTCCGAGCGTCTTCATGTTCCCGATCCCGAAGGACCTGTCATTGGTCCTGATTGGTCCGCGGGTCAGACGACGCTATGGAGATTTCGTCGCCCGCAACGTCGCGACGGGCAGGCGTCCGCGGCACCGGGCGAGGAGGAGGCGAGTGCACCGTGGTCGCGGCGCCCCCAGCCTTCCTGCCACTGGTACGCGGGGCTCCGTAGGAACGTCGACCCGGGGGCTCCGTCGGGGTCGGCTAATCTTTGTTGGCCACCGCAACAAGGCTTCGGATGGTGGCTCTCCATTCGTCGAGTTTCCCCGTAGTGGGAGGAAAGTCGAGGAGCAACTGCGCGCGCGCCAGGGCTTCTGCTGGCGTCGGTGGCAGCGAAACCTGCACGGATCGCGACGCGCTTTGACTTCTGACCATGTCAGAAGGAGCGCTACCACGACCGCGCGGTCGCACGCCGTCCTCGCCAGCGCCTCGGCGAGCGGGCAGGTCTTCTATATCCTGGGAGTGGCGCTCGGGGCTTTTCCCGCGGCGACGCCCGGGGTCTTCGAGGTGATCACGCCGCTCGTCGCGCGCCACTTGAGAGGGACGCACCGTCAGCGCCGGAGTGGGAGTCCTGGAGGCCCTCACGCCGCCAGCGGGCGGGGCAGCAGCGACCCCGGAAGGTCCCGCACCACCCGCGGGGGGCCCGGCTCCGTCTTTGGATTTGGCGGCGTGCGGCCCGTTACCGGAGGCACGAACATCGCCGCCCCCCAAACTCCGGCTACTGGGACGGTGTTGGTGTTCGCGAACAGCGCCCCGGGTCCTTTCGGCAACCGGTCCGCTGCTCGCCCGCGTCGGAGCGGGATGCCCGGCGTCCGACGGGCCAACCGCGACCGTCGTCTTCTTCATGGGCACCATGACGATGGAGAAGCGTCGAACTAACTGCTTAAGCCGATTCTCACAACTGCGCCGCCCCTGCCTGGCGCGCCAAAGATGTCGGTGGGAAACGTCACCTATGGGATCACGAGAATCCCTTCCTGCGGTTGCGAGGCGCGGGGGTCGTGAGAAGAGCGGATCAAGAAGGCAGTACACGATTCCTTTATCCAGGTTCGGGCCGCGAGGATGCGTAAAACCCTACTCCTGCTTTGGTGGATTATATGTTAGTGTTCTTGAGCTAGCTATTGGGCGTGAGGAGCTCCAAAAATCCGAATCCTCCTCCTGGTCGCCAGCGGCCTCCTTTTATAGGGAAAGGGGCTGCCACAGTGGCACACAGGAGGTGGAAAGGGTAGAGTGTTGTGAGGTTATCCCTCGTATTACAGGACAAGGCGCATTTAACGCGCCTTGCTTAGGTGTCCTTGCTTTATCGGGGGCGGAGGAGAGCAATGTCCCGTCCGTTGCCGCTCTCTTCCATGTTGACACGCGCCCTGGCCAGTGGTGCCTGCGATGCCATGTAGGCGGGTAGGCAGCTGAGGTGGCGCAACGGTGGGTCTCCACGCGGATCTGCATGCCGCCACGCAGGTGCCTGCCCAGCTGGTTGGGTCGGTAGCTTCATGCGAACGGTGGTGGAGGTGTGACTGGCGCAGGTCCAATGGTGGCCCCGCGGGTGTCCTTGGCAAGGGCCTTGCCGCGGCCCCAGCAAGGGTCTTGCCGTGGCGCCTACTGTCATCCCCGGCAAGGCTCTTGCCGGGGGCCTTGTGGTTCTCCTTGGCTGGTGATCCCGCCAAGGACCATCATCTTCTGAGTGTGCATCTGATCTTGAATGTCTTCACAAAGATCTGCATAACACCACGGGATGCCTCCCGAATCCTTGCCCCATGGGGGTAGTGGACTCAAGGGTGACCCGCTCCGTAGGTGAGGGGCGAGCTACCACGACAAGGGTCTTGCCGGGCTAGCTAAAGCTATCCCCCGGCAAGGATCTTGCCGGTGGAGGGTTTGCTCTGTCCCCTTCGCTCTTTGTGGTCTTGGCGTCGTTCTGTTCCTCTTCAGCTTCGGCCTTACCCTGGCTTACCTCCCTTCCCTTGCTCAGTGTGGCAGTGCCCGTGGCTCAGACTGCCCGTGCACAGTTATAGGGGTACAAAAAGTGTACCCCTCTTTTTGTACACCGACAGGCCTCCGCAGCGCCCCACTTGCGAGGGCCAGAGGCGCTCCATCGTAGCGACCTGATTGAGCCCTGGTACGTCGATGCAGACACGCAGCCCACCATCCTCGCCTAGATGGGGAGCCACAGCCGGTCAACGGCGGCAACCTCTCATGATTCTTGACTCCTGTAGTTCTTGAACGGCTTTGTTGACGAACTCCTGCTGGTCTGTCCTTCCTTGCCTCGCTCCTTCTTGAGGGAAACGGGCTTCGAAGCACGCCTCCACGTGGTGCCCAAGCGCCTCCCTCGAGACCTTGGCGAGGACGGTGGCCCTCTTGGTGAGAGCCCCCGAGCCCTACCTGAGGAGGGCGCCGGGCGCGCTTTCCTATGTGACGGAAGGAGGTTCCCCTTGGGCAGACGCGGGCCCTGAGGGGCCTGCTTCCTGAGGGGCTGGTGCAGACGATGTCTTCTTCTTCTTGGGGGTGGTCTCAGGAAGCCTCCTGCTTCCGCGATCTGGGTCTTCGAGCGATGCGGCCTGAAAGGCTTGCTCCAGGGAACACACTGCATCCTTCTCTTCGCAGGGCACCGTGATGACTCCGCCGCTTCCTGGCATCTTGAGGACGTTGTAGCCATGGTGAGTTACGGCCATGAACTTGGCCAGCGCTGGGTACCCAAGGATGGCGTTGTACGGAAGGCGGATGTGGGCGACGTCGAAGTCGATGAGCTCGGTGCGGTAGTTGTTGCGTGCTCCGAATGTGACAGGGAGGCGGACCTGCCCGATCGGGATCGTGGAACCGTCGGTGACTCCGGAGAAAGGCTTGGTTGGCTGAAGCTGGTCATAGGGCACTTGGAGATTGTTGAATGTTTCCACGGAAAGGACGTTGAGCCCTGCTCCACCATCGATGAGGGTCCTGGTGACCAGCACTTTGCTGATGACTGGGGAGCAAAGCATCGGGAGGACTCCGGCTGTGGCAGCACACTTGAGCTGATCTGCTGAGCTGAACGTGATGGCGCACGCCGACCACCTGAGAGGGCGCGTTGCTTCGAGCTTGGGGAGGACTGCATTCACTTCGCGGGTAAACTGCTTGAAGATGCGTTGAGAGGCTGGGGCTTGAGCTCCGCCCAGGATGCAGGCGATTGCGCGCGGCTCCTGGAAGCCCCTAGCCCCCTCGTCTTGGTGGCGGTCCTCGTTCCTCCTTGGCTGAGGCGGCAGCGGCGGGAGGCCTGCGTTGCCCTGTGGGCGATCCTCACGAGGCTGATCCCTCCAGTCCCCCTCGCGAGGCAGGTCTCGCCAGCGGTCGTCGCGAGGTTGATCACGCCACCCTTGGCGCGGGCCGCGGTCTTCCCAGCGTCCTGGGTTTCTTCCTCCTCCTTGGCCGTAGCCTCGGTCAGCACGGTCAGGACGACGGCCGATCCTTCCTTCTCGCACGGCGCGGAGCTCTTGGCATTCGTTGGTGTTGTGAGTGTGGAGGTCGTGGTACACACAGTACCGGCTGCCTCTGGAGGATTCAGGCAGATCTTTGCCCCGCTTGGTGTCTGGTTATGCTGCGAGCACGGCAGGCCCCTTGCGCTTCACGTCCTTGGCCTTGGGTTTCTTCTCTTCTGGGTCCGCGGCAGGCAGCTCGAGGAGGGAGAGGTGCCCCTCCTCAGCCCTAGCGCACTTGGTCGCCAAGTTGAACAGCTCCAGGGAGGTGCACATGTCTTCATGCATCGCAAGCTCCTCCTTCATCTTGACGTCGCGCACACCATCGGAGAAGGCTGAGATGATGGCTTCCTCGGACACCTTGGGGATCTTGAGGCGCGCACTGTTGAAGCGCTGGATGTACTTTCGCAGGGTCTCTCCCGGTTGTCGCTTGATGCGGCGCATGTCGCTCACGGCGGGTGGCCGGTCGCGAGTACCTTGGAAGTAGGCGATGAAGCGGGTGCGCATCTGGTCCGAGGAAGAGATCGTGCCTGGGGCCAGGTTCAGGAGCCAGGTTCGAGCTCCTTCCTTTAGCGCCATGGGGAACCAGTTTGCCATGACCTTTTCATCTCCACTGGCAGCTTCGATGCCCAGCTCATAGAGCTGGAGGAACTCTGCAGGGTCGATCGTGCCGTCGTAGCGAGGAGGCAGGTCTGGCTTGAACTTCCCGGGCCACGTGACGCTGCGCAGCTCGGTGGTGTAGGCGCGGCAGCCAGCAGTGGCCACGGGAGCCTTTAGTTGAGGGAGAGCTTGGCCTTGCGGGTCCCCATGCGCTGCAGCTGGAAGCAGCGCAGGGTCTTGACGTGCCGGAGCTAGAGCAGGGTCGCGACGAGCCGGAGTAGGGAGCGCCGGGGCGGCCTCTTGTGGTCGAGGGACTTCTTGGCAGCTCCGTTCTTGCTGGGCTGGCACCTGATGGAGCGGGTTCCGCCCAGGGGCCATGCGCCTTGGAGCCACGGCGTCTTCTTGGGGAGGAGGCGGTTGGTACGCCCCCGGAGCTTCATTGCCCGCGCGGGGCGGTGTGCGGCGCAGCGGAGCGGACAGCGCAGGAGAGCCCCCTGCGGCGCGGACGAGCTCGGCGACGCAGTCGAGCCACTCTTCGTAGACGTCGTCGACGGGATGGTAGCGCAGGAGCTCGTTTGCCGCGATGAGCGCAGCTCGAGCCTCCAAGGTTGCACGGAGCGCGCGAGACGAAGAGCCAGCTGGCGTGAGCGATGGAGTAGCCGTGCGGCCGTCTTGCTGCACGGACGGGTGCTGAGACAGCGCTTGCTACTCGTTCCCCGCCGGGCCGGTGGCGGTGTTGACGGCGGGTGACGGGGAACGACGAGGAAACCCATCGACGGGAGCCGTCTGGGCAACGCGGGAAGCGATGGCGGCCCGGTGCTCGGCGCGGGCCCGTCGAGCATCAGACATGGACACGACGGTCGGAGGAGAACGGAGCGGTGGAAGACAAATTCCGGCGCACCCCTACCTGGCGCGCCAAATGTCGAATTTCGGGTTCCGGCAGACCCTTAAGGTTCGAACTCTGGGGTGCGGGCGGAGATTATGCTCTCTACCTCTCCGTCTCACAAAGATCTAAACTACTGAAAGAACAACACAAGAGACACAGGGTTTATACTAGTTCGGGCCACCAGTGTGGTGTAATACCCTACTCTAGTTTGTGGTGGGTGGATTGCCTCTTGGGCTGATGATGATGAACAATACAAGGAAGAACAGCCTCGCGAGGGTCTGTTCTTGGCTAGGGGGATGAACTGCTTGGAGGAGTTCAGCCGCCCTTCTCTCTCTCTCTTACTTGTTCTCTGCTTGCTCAGATTCTAGATGCTCTATGCCGAATGCCTCTAGATCACTAGATGATCTCTCTCTATCCTGGGGGTGGCTAGTCCTATTTATAGGCAAAGGCCCTGGGCCTCTTCCCAAATATTGAGCGGGAAGGGCGCCAACAATTGGCCAATTTGAAGGGGAACATCTGGTACACTTATCCTGACTGAAGTTGGTCCTCGCCTGCCAAAGGCCCTGTGGTGACGCCGTTCTGCGCTCCACGATGACCTCCTTCCCACTGTTGGACTGGTCTTGGTCCTGTTGCACCGAAATGGATGCCTTTGCTTGATCCTCTCGCCTGAGCTTGCCCCTTTGCAACAAAGAGGAAAGGGAGACACTGCGCGGGCTGGTGCCCGCCTGGCACCCTTGGTCGTCATGGCTTGCGTCATGGGCACCTCGTGAGGTACCCCGCCTTGATCTCTCCGCCTCCTCGTGAGCCAGCCTGATGAGGCCGCGCCTAAGGAAGCGCCGTGTCGTCCGCCCCGCGAGGCTTGGCCCCTCGCGAGGGTCTTGAGTCTCGTGTTGATGAAGACGGGCCGTGCTGGGCCCCCTTTCGAGCCACGCCGCAGGCAGGGAAGTCTGGGGACCCCCGTTACCAGAACGCCGACAATTAGTGATTAGATTAATCTAATTATGATTAATTAACTTAATTAATTAACTATTTTAATTATTATTTACTTATTTATTTTTCTTAATTCGTTTTTTATTAAACAGGGGGGTCGGGCCCGCTTGGCAAGGGCACAGCCGGCTCTCTGGCTGTGTCGCCAAGACCGCAGACGGACAGGGGTGAGCGGCTGCGGCCGCGAGCACCAGCGACGGGCACCAGCGTCGGGCGCGAGAGGGCCAGGGGCGCGGCCGGTGGCAGCTGCTGGCCGCGGCAGTGCATGGTCGGGCATGCTTGGGGTGGCGCTGGGGGGTGGGGGCACGAGGGCGTAGCCTGGACGGCCGGAGGGACGAGGCAGGGGAGGCGAGCAGCAGCAGCAGCAGCAGCAAGCAGTGGCGCACGGGAGCAGCACGTGAAGCAGTGCAGCAGCGACCGGGGTCGCGTGGGCGCGCGCGGACAGGCGCCAGGCGAGGCGAGTGGCATCGCGGGAGAAATAAGAGGACGAGGCACGAGGCATCCATGGACGCGAGCGCGGCAAGAGAAGGAGAGGCCAGAGGCGCGGGTTGGCAAGTGCCGCCCGAAGCGCGAGCTCCGCCACACGGGCGCGGCGATGCTTGCACGGTCCAGACGCGGGCTCGCGCGCGAAGGCGCGGACATGGGCGCGACGGGGTCGTGGTGAGCGCGGGGCGAGGGAGAGAGGAGAGGTCGGGACCTCACCGCGCGGGCGTAGGGTCTATGGCAGTGGGTGTTGAGGAGGAAGACGGGGACGACGGCATTGATGGAGAGGACGGCGTCGATGGAGTCCGGCGAGAAGTCGAGGAGGAGGACGGAGAGGTCCGGTGATGAGGTGGCCTCGGCGAGGGGCGCTGGGCGTGGTGCAGGAGGCGTTCAGCGAGGTCGAACGGCGTCGGCGCCACCGGGGTAGAGACGAGGGGCGTTGGGCATAGGCGAGGGGGATCTATCGATCCAAATCGAGAGAGTGAGAGGGAGAGGTGGATCGGGGAGAGTGTGGTAGAGGTTTGAGGGTTTCGAGGCGGCAAAGGGGCCATATAGGCCAGGGGAGGTGCGGGCTGGGCCGGCCTGGTCGGCTGAGCCGACTAGGCCAAGAGGCCCAGTGGGGGGAGGGGGCCTTTTGTTTTTATTTATTTATTTTGTTTTTGTTTATAGTCTTGCCTTTTATTTTTATTTAATTCTCTTATCTATTTTATTAAATTTAGCTTTTATAGAATACAAAAGTTGTACCTAAAAGAGCATTAATAACTATGCCACTACCACAATTAGCTTCACAACTGAAAAAAAATAGTTTGTAATGGTTTATTATTTTAACCTCATTTAAATAATTGTTTTTCCCACTGTTTTAATCATTTTAGAGTATTTAAGCATCTTAATAAAATGTGGTTTCTCCATCATAATTACCTATGCAATATTTGGTTCACTCCGAACACTTTTGTTTTAATATTTGAAAACTTTTATTGTTTGATTGATTTTGAATTCGAATTTGAATCGGTTTCGAACTAACGCGAGATTGGCAATAGTAATCGAAGTGACGTGGCATCATTAGCAGAGAATTACTGTAGCTTAATTACCCGGGCGTCACAATTCTCCTCCACTACAAGAAATCTTGTCCCGAGATTTAAGAGGGGAGGTAAGGGGGAAGGGATTTGGTTGCGAAATTCTAACGAGTCTTCTCGGTCTTAGTTTCTCTTCTCGAAGAGGTCGATCCATTACGTTGATGTCTTCATTTCTCTACTTCAGGTCATTATGGTGAAGTCGTCCTTTTCTTCAGTCACTCCAACGTACTTACGAATAGGTAAGGGGCAGCTCAGTTACGATAGAATGTTTATGAGGGAAACCATCTGGGGTTAACCTATGAATGAGCATAAGATTATCTCTCGAGTTGAACATATAAAATACATCGAGAGTAAGGTACGAAGGTACCATAAGAGGTTCCAAGAGGATAGATGGTTGCTCGAAGTCTGAACCAGAGTGAGACAGGGGTTCAGAGCAGCGAGAGTAAGTGTTGCGTCTAACACCATAATAGAGCACTAGGAAGGTGGCCCGTGAATTAAATACAAAGCCAAGCGTGGGAATAAACATTAGAGACAGGGTTGTACAGGAGAGTCAGGTTTCGATCCCGTGGAACTCTGGGTTATGGGCCCACCATGTGGGTTAAAAATAGGAAGGGCAGAGACATCTTGCATGATCATGCAAGCAAGGTATGTCAGAGGTTAGCCTGTCAGTTATATGTCAGTAACCACGTCGGTACCAAGGGCGAGGGACGAAGAGAACTATTTTCCTGCTCGTTGAAACGAGGCGGACCAATAGGCAAAGTTCTCGTCCATCGGTGGTTACCGGAATGTCATCAACAATAGTAACAGGGTCTTACTGACAGAGTTGTACACCGAGGTGTTTGCATAAGCAGGAGAATATTACTGCTTAGATCATATAAATCACAAGCAACGTTAAACCAACCAATGGAAAGTAAAATGTGATTATCAAACTAAACAGAACAATGGAAAGGAAAATGTGTTTAAACACCTATTTCAAGGTATATCCTTCCCAAGGACAATTAGAGCATGATATCCATGACATGATATAATGTACAAAACTCTTTAGGTAGGGGAGACAAATTTCATGACATTACCCATACAGCGGTCTTTGGATAATTGAGCAGGAAACACTTAGCATTGGGCTTCAAATGTTCTTGTTGAAAATCGGAGTACCACAAACATTCTTCGAGATAGCATCGACATGGTCTTCGTGCAAAGGTCAGACTTTGGAACCACAAAGGATCCATCAGGAATAACTTGTGGAATAAGTCTTACAATTTCCTCATAGAAGAATGGATAACCTTGCTGAAAAAGGAATCTTTAACAATAGGGCCCCCGGCCAGGTGTGCTAGGCACGACATCACCTTACCGGGTCACATAAAGACCAATGTTATAACTCTTGTAAATAAGTTACAACCATCATATCTGACCGAGATTCATATCTGATTGGCAGGATACCTCAGACTCGGGATGCCTGAGAAGAAAAGGTGCAACACAATTGACGAGTTGACATGGTAAGATTTTCAGGAAATGAACTATGGAAGCGAGTTCTGAAACAAGAGTTCATCATTAATCCAAGGAGAGATGAGGAGGTGGCTGATGGACTCAGCAACATTTCGTCAAGATTTCCAAAAAGGTGGATTTCCACAATTATGTGAACAAGGAGATAACATTAGTCATATCAAATGATATAACGATGTATGCTCGAGGAAAGACATGCACAATTAAACATTGGTTGAAAGGTGCACCCGAAATATGGGCTGGGTTGCACGATCAATGTTAGAATGGTGACTTGACGAACAAAAGAATTAGAATGAAACTCGACCATTCACTTCAAAGCAATAGGGTTGCTAGAAGTTTTGAATTCACACATCATAGTTCAATTGTCGGTATTCCGGTTAAAAACAACACGGGTACCAAGAAAGAATGGTGAGGGTGAGAAGTATCACCATACCAAGAATTCTTAAGAGGTGGTGAAATTCTGACAACATTCTTGATATATAAGATGGTATTACTTCAAGGTAGGACATAAGACAAGCTGGATAGCCAGGAACTCAAGGTACAACACAAGACATGAACAAGTTTGTATTGAAGGGAAAGCAAGAATGTTGTCGATGATAACACAAATCATCGAGGGGCAAGGATGGTATTTCTCATCATGAATTAAATTGGTATCCTGGAAGAGCTCAGAATGTTGATAATGATCATGACACATTTGTCGAGAGATTACCTGAAGATGTAATCGATCAGCGATGACATCAAGTCAAAGGAATGATGAAGCAAGAGGTTATTGGAACCATGGGTACGACACAAACTCGAAACCGAGCTTGTTGTCTGAGGTGGAATGATAAGACAAGGAAATCAACGTAAGCTTAGCTCAGCGTAAAAAATTGTGTACCGGGAAGAAGGACCAGGTAGCATAGTTAAGATTTAGCACAATAATGATATAGCCGATCAGGCTGGGAATGACATGATCGGGTAAAAACTCGTAAGTAAGGAATATTAGTAAGAGTTGTTGAACCGTAACACGGACTCGGTGTTCTCGATTGACGACAACTCAGAACCCGAGAAAATTGGAATCAGTGAGAAATAATAGTTGATGAAGAACCCATAATAAGTTATGCAGTTCCATGATATTCTTGAGATACCAGAGTTTAATACTCAATGGTAGATCAAAGTAAAGGTTGGACAGGTGAAATGATCTGCAAAAGACAAGTACTTCAACTTGTCCAAGAAATGGTATTTAAAAGGAGAACACGGCCGGAACCACGATTGCAAAAGGCCGAATCCGAGATATAAGAACTTATACCAAAGAGGGTTTAAGAGGAGCATCCATGAGAAGATTATCGTCGTGTCCATGGGCATGAACGCAAGGTTCAAGGTCGACTCCCACTTCTCCAATGCATAACCTTTCATTCACTTCTCATTTTTGAAGAAGTAGTAGTGTTGAAATTTTATCTGGCAAAATACCAGAAGAGTAGGACTCGCGAAAACTTTCGAGTTCACACATATTAAGGAAGGCATAGGTTCAAGCCATCGGGGCTTCTTAGAACATATACCACGAACTTCAGGAGTAAATAACACAAGCTCAAAAGTAGAGCATGGTTGACAAAGCAGAGGATACAATTTACCAAAGGCATTATATACCCGTGGAGAGGCTCACAAGGTTATTGAATATGAAGGATGATGTCGGATGAAATCCAACAATGGATCGGGCGATCCACAACGGAGTTGATGTGAGTATCGGTACTCAATCAGAGGAAGAAAGAATGCAAGGGCGTCAGATTATAGAACATCTGAATAATTCAATGCTTAGATAACAAAGGAATTATGATTTCCAAAACGAAGGATCAGAAGCAGATGCACTGATCAAGGATGGATAAACTGAATTGACCAGAGGCACAATCAACGTCAAATAGTTTGGTCGAGAACTAGCTCATGTTCAAAATGACGTCTGAGCCGTAAAGATAATTTAGAAGGGTCGATTGATGATTGTGTGCACTAGCACACATGTTTGAATCAATAGGATCAAAATGACGGTGCCTAAGGATACTAACGAATATTGGGAGACATATGGAAAGCATCCATCATGCAAGCAGACAAGTATTGCAGAGCAATAAGCTACTAAGGATTTTTGGAGGATCGAATAGTATTTCGAAGACCATTTTGAAACACATGAACAACTGGGGGATGAGCGGATACTCGATAAGTGCGAGTATTATCCGTAGGGGTATTCAGGTGACAAAGAATAGCAAGGCAGTAAGCTCAAAGGATTATCGAAACAACGACCAGTATTTCGCGGTATCTTGTAATAACAAGATCAACTGGGGATAAAAGTAAGAATGACAAGTGTATGTATTTATCCATAGGGATATTTCAGTGGTAGGAAATTGCAAAAGCTACGGGCACAAAGTCTCAAAAGAGTATCGGAGAGTAACTTCAAAAGTTTCTGGTGCAACCGACGATCATCTAGACTGAAGGGGCTCTCCGGGAGAAAGTGTTTTCGAGAACCTAAAGTTAGATTTTTAGAAAATCAGTTAACCCGAATAGAAGAGATATTAGAATCCCAGAGTATAGACGAGGAATAAAAGATCCTAATAGCACCCAATGGCGACATGGGCCCATGGGCCGCACAACCATGTTAGTAAAACAGTTTTCATCGACTAGACTCGACTTCGGCCAAGGAGTGTGGAAAGGGGATTCCTACAGGCAGTCGGCTCTGATACCAACTTGTGACGCCCCCGATTCAATCGTACACTAATCATGCACGCAAACGTGTACGATCAAGATCAGGGACTCACGGGAAGATATCACAACACAACTCTAAAACATAAAATCAGTCATACAGGCATTATAATACAAGCCAGGGGCCTCGAGGGCTCGAATACATGTGCTCGATCATAGACGAGTCAGCGGAAGCAACAATATCTGAGTACAGACATAAGTTAAACAAGTTTGCCATAAGATGGCTAGCACAAACTGGGATACAGATCGAAAGAGGTGCAGGCCTCCTGCCTAGGATCCTCCTAACTACTCCTGGTCGTCGTCAGCGGATTGCACGTAGTAGTAGGCACCTCCGGTGTAGTAGGAGTCTGGCAGCCTCCATGTTGCAGCATGTAGAAGAGAGTAGACTGAAGTCCTCCAAGTAGCGTCGCATAATCCTACCCAGCGATCCCCTCCTCGTCGCCCTGTTAGAGAGGGATCACCGGGTTGTATCTGGCACTTGGAAGGGTGTGTTTTATTAATTATCCAGTACTAGTTGTCATAAGGTCAAGGTACAACTCCAAGTCGTCCTGTTACCGGAGATCATGACTATTCGAATAGATTAACTTCCCTGCAGGGGTGCACCACATAAGCCAACACACTTGATCCCATTTGGCCGGACACAATTTTCGGGGTCATGCCCGGCCGCGGAAGATCAACACGTCGCAGCCCTACCTAGGCACAACAGAGAGGTCAGCACGCCGGTCTAAACCTAAGCGCACAGGGGTCTGGGCCCATCGCCCATAGCACACCTGCACATTGCAAACGCGGCCGGAAGCAGAACTAGCCCCCTTAATACAATAGCAGGCTTACGTTCCAATCCGGCGCGCGCCTCTCAGTCACTGACGTCACGAAGGCTTTGGCTGATACCACGACGCCGAGTGCCCATATCTTTCCCACGTAGTTGGTTAGTGCGTATAGACCAAATGGCCAGACTCAGATCAAATACCAATATCTCGGTAAGCATGTTAATGATGTAACCGCGAACGGCGAACAGGGCCAGGCCCACCTCTCTCCTAGGTGGTCTCAACCTGCCCTGTTGCTCCGCCACAAAGATCCACATAGAGGGCCGTTGGGACAAAGGTCCTTTCAGCCCCCAATCCGTGAATAACTCGCGGGTGCTCCTTGAGCCGACCCGACTTTAGTCACCACATGTATCATGTATAAAGTATATAGTATATACCCATGATCACCTCCCAAGTGATCACGGCCCGATAGTATAGCACAGCAGACAGACAAGAATGTAGGGCCACAGACGGAATACTAGCATCCTATACTAGGCATGTAGGATTGCAGGTAAAGGTAACAACAGTAGTAGCAAGGACAGGCTTAGGATTAACGGAAAGCAGTAACATGCTACACTACCCTAATGCAAGCAGTATAGAGAAGAATAGGTGATATCTGGTGATCAAGGGGGGGGGGCTTGCCTGGTTGCTCTGGCAAGAAGGAGGGGTCGTCAACTCCGTAGTCGTACTGGGTAGCAGCGGCGTCGGTCTCGGTGTCTAGCGAGAGAAGAGGGGGAAGAAACAATAAATATAATGCAAACATATGCATGACGATGCATGCCATGAAAATGAGCGTTGCTAGAGGTGCCCAATCGCGGTAGTAGGTGATACCGGCGAAGGGGGGAAACATCCGGGAAAGTATTCCCGAGGTTTCATGTTTTCGGACAGATGAACCGAAGGGGGAAAGTTGTGAGTTTGATAGGTTAGGGATGTGTGGCGGACGACTGGGCTGCGTATCCAGATTCATCTCGTCGTTCAGAGCAACTTTGATGTACAAAGTATTTTCGTCCGAGCTACGGTTTATTTTATATTAATTTTAAAAGAATTAAATCATTTTTAAGATTTATTTAATTATTTAAATCAACATTATCCAGAATGGTGCATGCTGACGTCAGCATGACAACATCAGTCAACAGGGTTTTGACTTAGTCAACTAACGTGTGGGTCTCGGCTGTCAATGATTGATTAATTAACTAATAATTAATTAGGTTAATTAGTGATTAGATTAATCTAATTATGATTAATGAACTTAATTAATTAACTGTTTAAATTATTATTTACTTATTTATTTTTCTTAATTCGTTTTTTATTAAATAGTGGGGGTCGGGCCCGCTTGGCAAGGGCACAGCCGGCTCTCTGGCTGTGTCGCCAAGACCGCAGACGGACAGGGGGAAGCGGCCGCGAGCGCGAGTGACGGGCGCCAGCGCCGGGCGCGAGAGGGCCAGGGGCGCGGCCGGCGGCAGTTGCTGGCCGCGGCGGCGCACGGTAGGGCATGCCCGTGGCGGCGCTGGGGGGCGCGAGGGCGTAGCCTGGGCGGCCGGAGGGACGAGGCAGGGGAGGCGAGCAGCAGCAAGAAGAAGTGGCGCACGGGAGCAGCACGTGAAGCAGTGCAGCAGCGAGCGGGGTCGCGTGAGCGCGCGCAGACAGGCGTCAGGCGAGGCGAGCGGCGTCGCGGGAGAAAGAAGAGGACGAGGCACGAGGCGACCATGGACGCGAGCGCGGCAAGAGGAGGAGAGGCCAGAGGCGCGGGGTGGCAAGTGCCGCCCGGAGCGCGAGCTCCGACACACGGGCGCGGCGATGCGTGCACGGTCCAGACGCGGGCTCGCGCGCGAAGGCGCGGACATGTGCGCGACGGGGTCGTGGTGGGTGCGGGGCGACAGAGAGAGGAGAGGTCGGGGCCTCACCGCGCGGGCGTAGGGTCTATGGCAGTGGGTGTCGAGGAGGGAGACAGGGACGATGGCGTTGATGGAGAGGACGGCGTCGATGGAGTCCGGCGAGAAGTCGAGGAGGAGGACGGTGAGGTCCGGCGATGAGGTGGCCTCGGCGAGGGGCGCGGGGCGTTGTGCAGGAGGCGTTCAGCGAGGTCGAACGGCGTCGGCGCCACCGGGGTAGAGACGAGGGGCGTCGGGCAGAGGCGAGGGGGATCTCTCGATCCAAATCGAGAGAGTGAGTGGGAGAGGTGGATCGGGGGGAGTGGAGTAGCGGTTTTTGGGTTTCGGGGGGGGGGGCAAAGGTGCCATATAGGCCAGGGGAGGTGCGGGGTGGGCCGGCTGGGCCGGCCTGGTCGGCTGAGCCGACTGGGCCAAGAGGCCCAGTGGGGGGTGGGGGCCTTTTCTTTTTATTTATTTATTTTGTTTTTGTTTACAGTCTTACCTTTTCTTTTTATTTAATTCTCTTATCTATTTTATTAAATTTAGCTTTTATAGAATACAAAAGTTGTACCTAAAAGAGCATTAATAACTATGCCACTACCACAATTAGCTTCGCAACTAAAACAAAATAGTTTGTAATGGTTTATTATTTTAACCTCATTTAAATAATTGTTTTTGCCACTCTTTTAATCATTTTAGAGTATTTAAGCATCTTAATAAAATGTGGTCTCTCCATCATAATTACCTATGCAATATTTGGTTCACTCCGAACACTTTTGTTTTAATATTTGAAAACTTTTATTGTTTGATTGATTTTGTATTTGAATTTGAATCGATTTCGAACTAACGCGAGATTGGCAATAGTAATCGAAGTGACGTGGCATCATTAGCAGAGAATTACTGTAGCTTAATTACCCGGGCGTCACACCAAGTCAAGACATACCAAGTACCCATCACAAACTCTTATCCCTCGCATTACATTATTTGCCATTCGCCTATCGTTTTCCTCTCCCCCACTTCTAAAACGATTTTCGAAAACCTTTCCTTTTCTTCGCCCTCCTTCCGTTCGATCTTGTGTTACCATGTGGATTCTTTTTGCTTGCATCTTCGCTTGCTAAAAGTTTATGGATCCTCATCCCCTTGCTAATCTTTTTAAGAGATCCAATTATCATGAACCAATTTCTAGTGATTTGAGTGCACTAGATTATCTTTATGAGGTTTTGCTTGAAATCCGTGAATCTGAAAATTGTGATGAAGTGCTTTATGAAGATATTCACAATAGCTCCTTGAATAAAAAGCATGATTGAAATGAATTTACTATAAATTGTCTTGATGACAATTGTGCTAATAATATGCAAAACCCTAAGCTCGGGGATGCTAATTTTTCTATGTCTACTACTTGTTGCAATGATCATGATTGGGGTGATTCTTCTTATGATATTGAAAATCTATTTAAGCCCCATGATGAATATGAGATTCATAATAGTGTTTGCAATAATATTGAAAGTGGGTTTGGAAGAGTGTCAACTTTAGATCCCACATATTTGGAGAATGTTGAATCTTATGGTATTTTTGATAAAAGTGGGTTTGGAGAGGTCATGACTTTAGTTAATGTTAATCCCATGGAAGAGTGTCAACTTTGCATGCATGTGGATCGTGTTGAAAATATTTTATATGATAGCTATATTGTTGAATTTGATTATGATCCTACATGTAATTATTATGAGAGAGGAACATATGGTTGTAGAAATTTTCATGTTACAAAATTACCTCTCGTTATGTTGAGATTGCTATTGTTTCTTTCTTCTTCCTTGCATATGGTAGTTTTTGCTTGCCTTGATAATTTATTTGCTTATAAAATACCTATGCATAGGAAGTATGTTAGACTTAAGTGTGTTTGTCACATGTTCTATGATACTCTCTTTGTGCTTCAATTCTTGTCTTTCATGTGAGCATCATTGAAATCTCAATGCCTAGCTAAAAAGGCTTTAAAGAAAAGCGTTTGTTAGGAGACAACCCAATATTTTTACTTTCTGTTTAGTAATAAATAATTCATATAGCCTCTGTTTATATGTGGCTTTATGTTTTAATTAGTTTTTGTGCCAAGTAGAACCTTTGGGAAGACTTGGGTGAAGTCTTTGCGATCTTGCTGTAAAAAACAGAATCTTTAGCGCTCACGAGATTAGCTGCCACTTTTTTACTGGAGAGTAATTTTAGGTTGATTCTTTTTGCAGATGATTAATAGACAAATTACTCACGTCCACCAATTTATTTCAGAATTTTTGGAGTTCCAGAAGTATACATTTGAAACAGATTACTACAGAGTGTTCTATTTTTGACAGATTCTATTTTTCGTGTGTTGTTTGCTTATTTTGATGAATCTATGGCTAGTATCGGGGGGTATGAACCATATTGAAGTTGGAATACAATAGGTTTAACACCAATATAAATAAATAATGAGTTCATTACAGTACATTAAAGTGGTGGTTTGTTTTCTTACACTAACGGAGCTCATGAGATTTTCTTTTTAAGTTTTGTGTTGTGAAGTTTTCAAGTTTTTGGGTAAAGATTTGATGGATTTAGGAATAAGGAGTGGCAAGAGCCTAAGCTTGGGGATGCCCAAGGCACCCCAAGGTAAAATTCAAGGACAACCCAAAATCCTAAGCTTGGGGATGCCCCGGAAGGCATCCCATCTTTCGTCTTCGTCTATCGGTAAATTTACTTGAGGCTATATTTTTATTCACCACATGATATGTGCTTTGCTTGGAGCGTCTTGTATGATTTGAGTCTTTGCTTTTTAGTTTAGCACAATCATCCTTGCTGTACACACCTTTTGGAGAGACACATATGAATCGGAATTTATTAGAATACTCTATGTGCTTCACTTATATCTTTTGAGCTAGATAATTTTGCCCTAATGCTTCGCTTATATCTTTTAGAGCACGGTGGTGGTTTTTTTATAGAAATTATTGATCTCTCATGCTTCACTTATATTATTTTGAGAGTCCTTTATAATAGCATGGTAATTTGCTTTGGCTATAAAATTAGTCTTAATATGATAGGCATCCAAGATGGTTATAATAAAAAACTTTCATAATAGAGTGCATTGAATACTATGAGAAGTTTGATACTTGATGATTGTTTTGAGATATGAAGATGGTAATATTAGAGTTGTGCTAGTTGAGTAATTGTGAATTTGAGAAATACTTGTGTTGAAGTTTGCAAGTCCCGTTGCATGCACGTATGGTAACCATTGTGTGACAAATTTGAAACATGAGGTGTTCTTTGATTGTCATCCTTATGAGTGGCGGTTGGGGACGAGCGATGGTCTTTTCCTACCAATATATCCCCCTAGGAGCATGCGCGTAATGCTTGGTTTTTGATGACTTGTAGATTTTTGCAATAAGTATGTGAGTCCTTTATGACTAATGTTGAGTCCATGGATTATACGCACTCTCACCTTTCCATCATTGCTAGCCTCTTCAGTACCGTGCATTACCCTTTCTCACCTTGAGAGTTGGTGCAAACTTCGCCGGTGCATCCAAACCTCGTGATATGATACGCTCTATCACACATAAACCTCCTTATATCTTCCTCAAAACAGCCACCATACCTACCTATTATGGCATTTCCATAGCCATTCCGAGATATATTGCCATGCAACTTTCCACCGTTTCATTTATTATGACACGCTTCATCATTGTCATATTGCATTGCATGATCATGTAGTTGACATCGTATTTGTGGCAAAGCCACAATGCATAATTTTTCATACATGTCACTCTTGATTCATTGCCCATTCTGGCACACCACCGGAGGCACTTATATAGAGTCATATTTTGTTCTAGTATCGAGTTGTAATCATTGAGTTGTAAATAAATACAAGTGTTATGATCATCATTAATAGAGCATTGTCCCATGAAAAAAAGAAAGGCCAAATAAAAAAGGAAAGGCCAAATAAAAAAGAAGGAAAAAATGGAAAAAAAATAAAAAGAAAAGAAAAGAAGGGACAATGCTACTATCCTTTTTCCACACTTGTGATTCAAAGTAGCACCATGATCTTTGTGATAGAGAGTCTCTTATTTTGTCACTTTCATATACTAGTGAGAATTTTTCATTATTGAACTTGGCTTGTATATTCCAACAATGGCTTCCTCAAATGCCTTACGTCTTCATGAGCAAGCAAGTTGGATGCACACCCACTTAGTTTCTTTTGTTGAGCTTTCATGCATTTATATCTCTAGTGCATCCGTTGCATGGCAATCCATACTCCTTGCATTGACATCAATTGATGGGCATCTCCCTAGCCCGTTGATTAGCTGCGTCAATGTGAGACTTTCTCCTTTTTTGTCTTCTCCACACAACCCCCATCATTATATTCTATTCCACCCATAGTGCTATGTCCATTGCTCGCGTTCATGTATTGCATGAAAATTGAAAAAGTTTGAGAAATACTAAAGTTTGAAACAATTGCTTGGCTTGTCATCGGGGTTGTGCATGATGAGAGCATTTTGTGTGACGAAAATGAAGCATGGCCAAACTATACGATTTTGTAGGGATGAGCTTTCTTTTGCCATGTTATTTTGAGAAGACATAATTGATTAGTTAGTATGCTTGAAGTATTATTATTTTAATGTCAAAATTAAACTTTTATCTTGAATCTTTCGGATCTCAACATTCATGCCACAATAAAGATAATTACATAGAAAATTATGTTAGGTAGCATTCCACATCAAAAATTCTGTCTTTATCATTTACCTACTCGCGGACGAGCAGGAATTAAGCTTGGGGATGCTTGATACGTCTCCAACGTATCTATAATTTTTTTACTGTTCCATGCTATTATATTATCTGTTTTGGATGTTTAATGGGCTTTATTACACACTTTTATATTACTTTCGGGACTAACCTACTAACCGAAGGCCTAGTGCAAATTGCTGTTTTTTTGCCTATTTCAGTGTTTCGCAGAAAAGGAATATCAAACGGGATCCAAACAGAATGAAACCGTCGCGAGGATCATTTTTGGAACAAATGCAATCCAGGAGACTTGGAGTGGACGTCAAGGAAGCAACAAGGCAGCCACGAGGTAGGAGGGTGCGCCCAGGGGGGTAGGCGCGCCCCCACCCTCGTGGGCCCCTTGTAGCTCCACCGACCTACTTCTTTCACCTATATATACTCATATACCCTAGAAACATCCAGGAGCACCACGAAACCCTATTTCCACCGCCGCAACCTTCTGTACCCGTGAAATCCCATCTTGGGGCCTTTTCCGGTGCTCCACCGGAGCGGGAATCAATCATGGAGGGCTTCTACATCAACACCATAGCCTCTCCGATGATGTGTGAGTAGTTTACCACAGACCTTCGACTCCATAGTTATTAGCTAGATGACTTCTTATCTCTCTTTGGATCTCAATACAAAGTTCTCCTCGATTCTCTTGGAGATCTATTCGATGTAATACTTTTTGCGGTGTGTTTGTCGAGATCCGATGAATTGTGGGTTTATGATCAAGATTATCTATGACCAATATTTGATTCTTCTCTGAATTCTTTTATGCATGATTTGAGATCTTTGAAAGTCTCTTCGAATTATCATTTTGGTTTGGCCTACTAGATTGATCTCTCTTGCAATGGGATAAGTGCTTAGCTTTGGGTTCAATCTTGCGGTGTCCTTTCCCAGTGACAGCAGGGGCAGCAAGGCACGTATTGTATTGTTGCCATCGGGGATAAAAGGATGGGATTTATATCATATTGCTTGAGTTTATCCCTCTACATCATGTCATCTTACCTAATGCGTTACTCTGTTCTTATGAACTTAATACTCTAGATGCATGCTGGATAGCGGTTGATGCGTGGAGTAATAGTAGTAGATGCAGAATCGTTTCGGTCTACTTGACATGGACGTGGTGCCTATATACATGATCATGCCTAGATATTCTCATAACTATGCGCTTTTCTATCAATTGCTCGAATATAATTTGTTCACCCACCGTAGAATTTGTTATCTTGGGAGAAGCCACTAGTGAAACCTGTGGCCCCGGGGTCTATTTTCCATCATATAATTTTCCTATCTACAATTTTAGTTTACTATTTATCTTATTTTGCAATCTTTACTTTTAAATCTATACAAAAATACCAAAAATATCTATCTTATTATCTCTATCAGATCTCACTTTTGCAAGTGGCCGTGAAGGGATTGACAACCCCTTTTATCACGTTGGTTGCAAGGTTCTTGATTGTTTGTGCAGGTACTAGGCGATTTGCGTGTATCCTCCTACTGGATTGATACCTTGGTTCTCAAAAACTGAGGGAAATACTTATGCTACTTTGCTGCATCACCCTTTCCTCTTCAAGGGAAAACCAACGCATGCTCAAGAGGTAGCAAGAAGCAGGATCTCACGGGTACAGAATGTTGCGGCGTTGGAAAAGTGTTTTCGTGGATGCCTCTGGTGGTTTGGGGATATATGGGAATATATAGGCAAAAGAATTAGGTCAGGAGGTGCACGAGGGCCCACAAGGGTGGGGGCGCACCCTACCCCCTAGGCGTGCTCTCCGTCCTTGTGGCCGCCTCATGGCTCCTCCGACTCCATCTCCAAGTCTCCTGGTTGTCTTATGGTCCAAGAAAAATCATCGCAAAGTTTTATTCCATTTGGTAATGGCTCTAGATTAATAGGTTAGTCCCAAAAATAATATAAAATAGCATATTAATGCATATAAAACATCCAAAATAGATAATATAATAGCAAGGAACAATTAAAAATTATAGATACATTGGAGACGTATCAGTCTTCTTGAAGATCCATTTATTCTGAATGGACTTTCACCCTTTAGGTAATACTTCCAAAGTCCATACTTTGTTTTCGTACATGATCCCATCTTGGATTTGATGGCCTCTAACCATTTGTCGGAATCTGGGCCCACCATCGCTTCTCCATAGCTCGTAGGTTCATCATTGTCCAACACCATGACATCTAAACAAGGTTACCGTACCACCCAGGAGCTCGACGTACCCTTGTCGACCTACGAGGTTCGATAGTAACTTGATCCGAAACTTGATGATCACTATCATTAGCTTCGTCTTCAACCAACGTAGGTGTCACAGAAACATCTTTCTGCGCTACACTACTCACTGGTTGAAGTAAAGGTTCAACAACCTCATCAAGTTCTATCTTCCTCCCACTCAATTCTTTCGAGAGAAACTCCTTCTCGAGAAAGGACCCGTTCTTAGTGACAAACACTTTGCCTTCAGATATGAGATAGAAGGTATACCCAACCGTCTCTTTCGGGTATCCTATGAAGACGCATTTGTCCGCTTTGGGTTCGAGCTTTTCTAGCTGAAGCTTTTGACATAACCATCGCAACCCCAAAACTTAAGAAACGACAACTTAGGTTTCTTGCCAAACCACAGTTCATACGGTGTTGTCTCGACGGACTTAGATGGTGCCCTATTTAAAGTGAATGCAACTGTCTCTAATGCATAAACCCAAAACGATAGTGGCAGATCGGCAAGAGACATCATAGAACGCACCATATCCAATAAGGTACGAATATGATGTTCGGACACACCATTATGATGTGGTGTTCCAGGCGGCGTCAACTATGAAACGATTCCACATTGTCTTAAGTGATTGCCAAACTCATAACTCAGATATTCTCCCCCACGATCGGATTGTAGGAATTTAATCTTCTTGTTACGATGATTCTCAACCTCACTCTGAAATTGCTTGAACTTTTCAAACGTTTCAGACTTATGCTTCATTAAGTAAATATACCCATATCTACTCAAGTCATCAGTGAAGGTGAGAAAGTAATCATATCCACCGCGCACGTCAACACTCACCGGACTGCACACATCAGTATGTATGTGAAGGAAATATGCCCTAGAGGCAATAATAAAGTTGTTATTTTATATTTCCTTATTCATGATAAAGGTTTATATTCATACTAGAATTGTATTGATCAGAAACCTAAATACATGTGTGAATACATAAACAAATACCGTGTTCCTAGTAAGCCTCTACAAGACTAGCTCGTTGATCAAAGATGGTTATGGTTTCGTAACCATAGACATGTGTTGTCATTTGATAACGGGATCACATCATTAGGAGAACGATGTGATGGAAAAGGCCCATCCATTAGCTTAGCATTATGATCGTTCAGTTTTGTTGCTATTGCTTTCTTCATGTCAAATACATATTCCTTCGACTATGAGATTATGCAACTCCCAGACACCGGAGGAATGCCTTGTGTGCTATCAAACGTCACAACATAACTGGGTGATTATAAAGATGATCTACATGTATCTCCAAAGGTGTTTGTTGAGTTGGCATAGATCGAGATTAAGTTTTGTCATTCCGAGTATCGAAGAGGTATCTCTAGGCCCTCTCGGTAATACACATCATAAGCTTGCAAGCAAATGACTAAGGAGTTGGTCACGAGGTGATGTATTACGGAACGAGTAAAAAGACTTGTCGGTAACGAGATTAAACTAGGTATGAAGATACCGACGATCGAATCTCGGGCAAGTAACATACCGATGGACAAAGGGAATTACGTATGTTGTCATAACGATTTGACCAATAAAGATCTTCGTAGAATATGTAGGAGCCAATCTGGGCATCTAGGTTCCGCTATTGGTTATTGACCGGAGACGTGTCTTGGTCACGTCTACATAGTTCTCGAATCCGTAGGGTACACACGCTTAATGATCGATGACGATATAGTATTATATGAGTTATGTGATTTGGTGACCGAATATTATTCGGAGTCCTGGATGAGATCACGGACATGACGAGGAGTCTCGAAATGGTCTAGAGGTAAAGATTGATATATAGGACGATAGTATTCGGACACTGGAAGTGTTTCAGGGGGTACCGGGTACTTAACGGGTCACCAGAAGGGGTTCCGGGCAAAATATATGGGCCTTATGGGTCAAGAGGGGAACGCACCAGCCACAAGGGGCTGGTGCGCCCCCCATATGGGCCGGCCTAAGGAGCAGAAGGAAAGGGGAGAAGGGAAAGGTAAGTGTGGATTAGGATTCCCACTTCCTTCACTCTCCCTCCCCCTCTTTCCTTCCCCCTCCGACAAACATGGTAGGAGGGGGAACGGCCAAGGGCAGGAGCCCAAGTAGGATTCATACCTACTTGGGGCGCCCCTTGGCCTCTCCCCTCTCCCTCCTACCTATATATATGAGGAAGGGGGCGCCTAGCACACCCCAGACAATTGCCTAGCCGTGTGCAGCGCCCCCTCCACAGTTTACACCCCCAGTCATATTTTTGTAGTGCTTAGGCGAAGCCCTGCGGAGATCACTTCACCATCACCGTCACCACGCTGTCGTGCTGAGAGAACTCATCTACTACCTTGACGTCTTGCTGGATCAAGAAGGTGAGGGATGTCACCGAGCTGAACGTGTGTAGAACACGGAGGTGTCGTGCGTTCGGTACTTGATCTGTTGAAGCGCGAACAAGTTCGACTACATCAACCGCGTTGTGAAATTCTTCCGCTTTCGGTCTACGAGGGTACATAGACACACTCTCCCCCTCGTTGCTATGCATCTCCATGGATAGATCATTTCATGTGCGTAGAATTTTTGTTGTTGTCCATGCAACGTTTCCCAAAAGTGGCATGACGAGCTTGGTCTATGCGTAGATGATATGCATGAGTAGAACACAAATAGTTGTGGGTGGTGATAGTCATATTGCTTACCACCAACGTCTTATTTTGATTCGGCAGTATTGTGGGATGAAGCAGCCCGGACCAACCTTACATGTCCACACACATGAGACCGGTTCCACCGATAGACATGCAACTAGTTTTGCATAAAGGTTGTTGGCGAGTGTCTGTTTCTCCTACTTTAGTTGAATCGAATTTCACTGCGGTCGGTCCTTGAAGAAGGTTAAAAAAACAAACTTGACCAAACACCGTTGTGGTTTTATGCGTAGGTAAGAACGGTTCTTGCTAGAAGCCCGTAGTAGCCACGTAAAACTTGCAACAACAAAGTAGAGGACGTCTAACTTGTTTTTGCAGGGCATGTTGTGATGTGATATGGTCAAGACATGATGTGATATATGTTATTGTATGAGATGATCATGTTTTATAAGATATCTAGCAACCGGCAGTAGCCTTATGGTTGTCTCTTGATTGTATGAAATGCATATGCCATGTAATTGCTTTACTTTATCGCTATGAGATAGCAATAGTTGTAGAAGCAATAGTTGGCGAGACGACCACGACGCTATGATGGAGAACAAGGTGTCAAGCCGGTGACAATGGACATCATGACGATGCTTTGGAGATGGAGATCAAAAGCACAAGATGATGACGGCCATATCATGTCACATATTTTGATAGCATGTGATGTTTATCTTTTATGCATCTTATTTTGCTTAGTACGGCGGTAGCATTATAAGATGATCCCTTGCTACCTCTTGATCATGCGATGGTTTTCCCTTGAAGAGGAAAGGGTGATGAAGCAAAGTAGCGTAAGTATTTCCCTTAGTTTTTGAGAACCAAGGTATCAATCCAGTAGGAGGTTACACGCAAGTCGCCTTGTACCTGCACAAACAAATAAGAACCTTGCAACCAACGCAATAAAGGGGTTGTCAATCCCTTCACGACCACTTGCAAAAGTGAGATCTGATAGAGATAATAAGATAAATATTTTTGGTATTTTTATGATATAGATTGGAAAGTAAAGAGTGTAAAATAAACGGCGGTAGAAATAGCAAATTGTTAGGAAAATAAAATAAGATGGAAGATAGACCCGGGGGCCATAGGTTTCACTAGTGGCTTCTCTCAAGATAGCATAATCTACGCTTGGTGAACAAATTACTATCAAGCAATTGATAGAAAAGCGCATAGTTATGAGAATATCTTGTCACAGCCCTAGAATTTGATTGCAATTAGTCTCATAAGCATCCATGCATCATGTCTATATTTGTTTGAAATTTGAAATGGGGATGACAAGCCCTAGCACTAAATGAAATGCAACTAGGATCAAAATAAAAATATTTCAATGAACCCAAAATGCCCTTTAGAAAAGTTCATTATTTTTGATAAAGGTGAAAACCTGTGCCAAAAATGATGAACATATTTATAGGTCATTTATGGATTTTTGGATTAAATCATAAGGTATTTGAATTTGGGCGTTTAAATGCTATAATTATTTTAAATGCTCAAATAATTCTGAAATGATTTGAGGGCTGTTGGAAATAATTCAAAATGTGCCCACAAGTTATTTCAGGAATTTTGGTAATGAATTGGTATTTCAACTAATTCAAAAACAGAGGAATAAAATAGAAAATAGAAATAAAAAAAGACAGAAGAAAGCTTACCGCCGCTTATCTGGCCCAGCTCCTCCAGCAAGCCCAGCCCACCTGGCAGACCAGCCACCTGGCCGGCCCACCGAGGGCAAGGGCGTCTTCTTCCTCCTGCCAGAAGGCAGAGGAGAAGCTAGCCACGGCGCCGCGGAGTGCCACGCCGGCAGCTGCCTGCCTGGCTGTTCCCTCATCGCCCTGGACGTCTTCCGCGACGCCACGCAACCCCCGACCCCTCTCGCTCTCCCTGGACCCTTTCCCCCTCCTCTGCTCTCTCTCCCGCGCAGCCCGAGCGGAGCTCGTCGCCACCGCTCGCCATTGTCGCACCCAGAGCCTCCTCCTCGACCCCTCGTCGTGCCCAGTAGCTCGGCCACCTCGTCCTCGACCTCCTCGCCAAGCCAAGCGACGCCGGACGCCGCCGAACGCCTCAACGCCGTCTTCTTCAACCGCGGGCCACCGAGATCGCGGGCGACCGTGCGCCCGCTCCGACGCTTCCCCGAGCTCGCTGACCACCTCATCGAACCCGCTGTGAGCTCCTGCGCCTTCCCCCTTGTTCACCCCCTCCGTTCTCGTCCGTTAGCCGCCGCCCCGCGAAACCGAGCTCTGGCCATCGCCATGGCCAGCGAGCCCCGCGCTCCCGAGCTCCTCCGCTCGCCCTAGTAGCACCCGCCTGCTAACCATGCTCTAAGGAGCCGAATGCACACACCTGCTCCTTCCCCCGTGCACCGCAGCGCCGTCCTCACTAACGCCGAACTCCGGCCGCCACTAAAGCTCGTCGCCGGCCACTCTCCGGACACTCCCCGGCCGCGCCACCACCCTAGTTGGATGCGGACGAGCATCTGCATCCCGTAGTTGTGCTCCGCGCGTCAAACGGCGCTCTGTAGGCCATTTCCGCCACGCACCGCCGCGTCGGGACTCGCCGGCGGCTAAATGTCGGCGACCGCTGACCGTTGACCGGCGTGGGTTGACCCCACTGCCCGGTTTGACTTCCCCCTCTCCCTCACTGACATGCGGGCCACGCCCTGCTAACTAACCTAGATTAGTTTTAACTAAACCTAGTTAGTTTAGTTTAGTTACTGACACATGGGACCCACTGGTCAGGGTTGACCTGGAGCGTCTCAGTTGACTTGCTGACGTCACACTGACGCCAGGCTGACGCAGTAAACCCTTTTCTGGATTTATTATTATATAGGAAATTCCAGAAAATAGTGTAACTTCAAAAAATCATAGAAATTAATCTATAGCTCAGAATGAAATAATTTATATATGAAAAATGATCAGAAAAATCCAATCTATCCATCTGTACCATTTTCATGCATGTTAGAACAACTTATAGCTACTGTTTAGGACAAATCATGTAAATGGCATTTGAATTTCCACATATGGAGTTTGAATTTGAACCTTTGGTTCAAACCAACTTCATTTAATCTGGTTGATAGTTGCATTAGCTCAATCAACAACATATTGCCATGTCACATTCATGCATCATATTGTTGCATGGAATTGATTGTGTTTCTCCTTTGTTTGCCGGTGACTGTCCCCTCTCAGTAGACGACGCTCCGACGATTGTTCGATGACACCGATGAAGAACTATATTATCTTCAGAAATGCCAGGCAAGCAAAACCCCCTTGTTCATTTCGATACAATCCCACTCTCTCGCTCCTGCTCTCTTTTACTGCATTAGGATAACATCGATTCAACTGTTACATGCTGCGGTAGTTGAACCCCTTATCCTCTGCATGACCTATCATTGCCACAGTAAATAGATGAAACCCACTAGCATGAGTAGGAGTTGTTTGAGCCCTGATGTGCCTACTCATTCATGCTTGTTGTCATGCCTGCTACTGCTTTGAGTTGAGTCGGGTCTGATTCATCGGGAATGAATTGGAATGTGGTGAGCATGTCCTACTGTTGAGAGCTAAGTGTGTGAACACGATTTGGTAAAGGTAGCGGTGAGAGGCCATGTAGGAGTACATGGTGGGTTGTCTCATTGCAGCCGTCCTCAGGAACTGAGTTCTGTGTTTGTGATCCATGAACAGTTACTACCACACATTGGGCTCCGGGCGCTCCAAGCTCTCTCGACTTATTAATCAACTTGATCTCTGTCCAGGAGTTGCAACTAGTTTCTGGTGTTTGTAGGTAGTGTTAGTACTCTACCAAGTGGTACCCTGTACAGGTGGGCTTGGGACAGACTAGGCACCGTGGCACGGTGTACCAAGCGTAGATCCACCCGTCGAGGTGGGCTTGGGAACCCTGCACACATCGTTTGGGGCCGTGAGCGACACCCCGGCCGGATCTCCTTGCGGATGGAACCCGAATAGGCGATAAACCTGGACTAGAGACTTGCGTGGTTAGTCAGGTCGTGGCCGACTCCCTCGACCGGCTTCCGCTTGAAGGTTGCTGAGGTACATGATGTGTACAGGGCGGTAAGTGGCGAGAGCATGTGTGAAGAAGTACACCTACAGGGTTATCATTATCTATTCGAATAGCCGGATTCCTCGGATATGGAAACTTGGACCCCTTGCATAGTTCATAGACAAGTGAAAGTGGATACTCTAAAATGCGCAAGATAAGCGTGAGTGCTATGGATGGCGTTCTCGTAGGAAGGCGGGAGCGGATCCATAGTGGTGTATTGGTATGGTGAATATGTGGACTCGTGTGCGCCACCTCAAAAGAGTTACTTGCGGTCATAGTTCAGGATAGCCACCGAGTCAAAGCTGGCTTGCTGCAGTCAAACTCCACCACCCCCTTTATTGATACTGATGCATATGTAGCTAGTTCTGATGTAAGTCTTGCTGGGTACATTTGTACTCACGTTTGCCTATTTTATGTTTTTGCAGAGAGACTTCAGTCTCGCTAGTAGTACCGCTTGGACTTTGACGCTTAGCTTGTTACCTCAGCTATGATCTTGTGCCCTCGGCAGGATCTGGTAGATAGTCAGGCTTCTCAGCCTTCTTCATTTGTAGTTGTCTGTACTCAGACAAGTTAAGCTTCCGCATGTGCTTGTTGCTTGTATGCTCTGTATGTTGGGTCATGAGACCCATGTTTGTAATATCTCGCTCCTCGGAGCCTAATGAATAAATACTTTGAGTAGAGTTATGTTGTGATGCCATGTTGTATTTACTCATATCGGGCATATTGTGTGTATGATTGAAATGCTTGGTATGAGTGGGATCCGACTATCTAGTTGTTTATCCTTGGCAGCCTATCATATGGGGAAATGTAGTCTAGTGCTTCTGAGCGATAGTAGTCCGCTACAGCCCGGTTCACCGGAGTCCTGCTAGCCCAGCACTACTGCTCAGGACACTTGACTGGCCGGCATGTGTTTCACTTCGTTCCTGTGTCTGTCCCTTCGGGGAAATGTCACGCAGTGACATCCGTAGTCCTGCCTAGCCTGCTACAGCCCGGGTTACCGGAGTCCTGTTAGCCCAGTGCTACAGCCCGGATTCACACGCTGTTGACCGACATGCTCGAAGTTGATTCATGTATGCCTGTCCCCATGGGTTAGTGCCGCTTTGGGTTCACGACTAGCCATGTCGGCCCGGGTTCTTTGTCATATGGATGCTAGCAACACTATCATATATGTGAGCCAAAAGGCACAAACGGTCCCGGGCCAGGTAAGGTGGCACCCGTGGGAATACCGTGCGTGAGGCCGCAAAGTGATATGATGTGTTACATGCTAGATCGGTGTGACTTAGGATCGGGGTCCTGACAGCTTTGGTATCAGAGCCTGACTGCCTGTAGGATTACCAAGCCACACTGGTCGAAGTTGAGTCTAGAAATGCTTTAGTTATATAAGGGAATTGATTGTGGAAGGGAACGTAAGGCTCTTTTTACTCCTTTACCTTATGGCCTTCTGATCTGAGTCATCCTCTTCTCTTCTACGGGGGTTAAGAACTAGGCCTTCTCATCTATCTATCAGGATGACGTGTTACTAAACCGCAGTTGCCTAGGATTGTTGAGTTCAAGCCTCAGTTCAGTTCCTACTACTTCCATATGTTCATAACTGGCCTCAGAACGTTGATATCGTGATGTTGAGTGGCTATGCCACCATTTTTGCAGGTTGTCTCAAATCATTTTTGAGCATTTACAGTCGTTATGATGTCCGAGTCATCCCAGTTTCTAAATAGTCTGATGCATTTGCAAATCCCTTCTTTCCATTCTCGATGTTCCTTTGGGCTAGATTAACCACACAAATCGTCAAGTTAAGGTACTCCGTTGCCTCGGCGTATATGTTGGAGCCATTATTATGACCTAGGCATCTTAGAGAACCACCCATAATCTAGCCATGCTTTATATTTCTAGTGTGATGATTCTGGCCATCATTCTCGAAAGCATCCCGTGATGCTATTAGTTAGTAGGTATTCTATTCCTGGGTTCTTGAACTCGAGATTCACCCTACTTACTTCATGTTGATAGTGTTGCTAGTTCCTTTAGGATATTAGTAACCTTGTGATAGTCCTCGAGGTCCGTGGTATATCATCCTTCCTAATACCATGAACCATCTTTGGCAGGAGTTCCTTTGAACCAAAGGATCACAATAAGAGTGCTCTTGATGAGTGCTTCATTCTACATTGTGAATATGCCAGTTCCACCTTTTTGCATGGGTTATCCGAAAGAAACGTTGAGCTTTGCTCGGCATACTAACCTATGCATCCACAACTCATAAAGTTATATGGTCCTTTGAGTTGTCCCTCTCCATCTATGTTCCGACCATCATCTATCAATTGATAGTCAAGGGTATGCGTGCATTCGTTCATCAATGCCTATTACTCTTGTGGTCTATCAAGCCATTCTATTCTGGAATGACTAGGAGAAACAAACTCCAGTACCTTGTCCACTTCGAGGATAGGGTCAAAGTAGTTGTATTCCACAGATTAAAATGTCAATCCAGTTTTTGTTCTGTTCTACCCTGGAGTATTACCATCTTTATGTCAAGAATATCATAGGAATTGCACCATCTCTTATGAATTTTGACGCAGTGATACTTCTTGCCATCATTGTTCATTCCTTGGTTCCCGTGTTGTTGTAACCGGAATGCCGACAATTGAATCGTGATGTGTGAAATCAATACTCCTAGCAACCTTGTTGCTTGATAGTTAATGGACAATATTCTCATTCTTAACATGTTGGTTATTAAATCATCATCCTAAGATTGATCGTGCACTCTTTTCCTTATTTCTGGTGCACTCTTTGATCAATGAGTTAGGATTGTGTAAATCCCTCACTCTTTTTGATCATATCATCTTGCCCTGAAAAGCAAGATTGTTCTCGAGCTTAGCAACATATCGGTGGTTCGTGATTTTCCGAAAATCTTCTCGGGAGTATTACCAGGTTGTTACCTGACCACTATGTTGAGCTCGCGATCATGTTGGTTTTCTTGTAAACTACCCCTTCTCCAAGAATCCGTGTTGGATATCCCTGAGCTAGTTGGATAAGCTAAACAATAACTTGGAGAGTTGGAAGATAAAATATTTATCCGACTTAGTTCATTTAGGGGATATCTTGTATGTGTGTTGAACAAAGATGGTATTTTCATCGATTGACCCTCGTGATCAGTTAATGGACCTATCATCTTATCCAATCTTCAATTTGAGTATGGGCTATCCCCAAATCAAATCAGAACCAACGATATTCGTAATGTTGTCCTACTCGTGGTTGTTTCCTCGAGCATACACCATTATATCTTTTGGGTCTGACCAATGTTATCACCTTGTCCACGTAGTTGTGGAATTCCATCTCCATTGGAATTTGGATAAATTGTTGTTGAGCCCATCGCCATCATTCTTATCTTCTCCAGGACTCGTGTTGATCATTAAAGCTAGCATTGGAAACTTTGTAAGCATTGCCTTCATGTTCCACTCATGAGGTATATGTTTGGATGAAAGAAGTGGCTTTCTTTGATTCACGTGCATTTGGTGCAAGTTGCTGCCCTGAGTTTGAGAAAGATTGTTTTTGCCTCCTTTGGAATCATCCCAAGTTAGTCACGCATATGTGCGAAGTACTCTATGGTTTGATAGGTTGGCCGCCTCCACTCCATATGTGTTCCTAGCACATCAAGCCACTGATTGATTTGTTCGAGAAAAAGGAGTTGTTGTGAGAATACTAGTTCATGCACAAGATTCCAATATCCTCGAATGATGGTTCCCGACCAGAACTTGGTAGTGTTTTATTATAAGACTACTACGTGGTCATGCTTGTCTTGGGCAGCATGTTCACAGGTTTGTAGCAGAACCAGCTCATGTTTTGGAGCTTGCTATCGTAGTTCATTTCCCGAGAATCTCGCAACGTCATCTCATCGATTTGTGTTGCAAACTTTATTTTCCAGACAGGCTGTCTGAAATATTCTGTTACCAACCAGATCTGAATCTCAGGCAGATATGATGGTTGGAACTTTTCCAAGATCTATTATGTAGGTCCCGACAAGGTTGATGTCTGGCCGACACACCTAGCCGGAAGATCTATCATTGTAGTATCTTGATTAAACTATTTAACCATCTTCTCCATGAGGATCTCGCGCGACTTATTATAGAAGTTGCTTCCTAGGGATTCTTGTGCTCTTGGTTTCCTCGATTAAGCTATAACCATTCAAACGGTGGAATCACCCTCGTTGAGTTATTCCCAGTTACCAGAATCATTCCCAGCATTTGCATTTTGTTCCCAGCTTGCACCTCAGCAATTACTGTTTAGGATCATTTTCAAAAGTGGTCCTGTCATGGTCCCATCCATTTCCGGTGATAAGCAAGAGTCATCTATTGCGTTGTCTTCAACAAGGTAGTCCACATCATCCATTCTGGTATGGGTATGCCATCCCTTCGAATTCATTCACACGATCACTTGTGATTGCCTTAGGCTGGTACAAAGAATTTCATTGATCTCTGAATCAAAAGTAATTCCTTTTGCCACTTAAGGTAATAGTTCCTCGAGTCACCTTCCCTGAGGTGCCCCGTTTTGGAGTCATGGCAATTTCCCTCGCTACTTTGAACCTCTGTCATCTGTTTCTTTCCATCCACCTGATGTGTGTTTTATTTCTCAACTCAAGAGATGTTCCTACGTCTCACTCCATGAGTTGATCTTGAGTTGCTCGATTTTCAAGAAGATCGATTCCTGTAGAGCTTCTTTCTTTCATCATTATGTTAGATGAAGATCTCGAAAGCAAAGACGTCAAAGATCAATATGAAGCAATGAATCAATGTCTTCAAGATGGCAATTGGACCATGGAGATCGTGTTAGATTGGTGTCCCCTTTGTCTTCTTACCTCACGTCTTGAATCTAGGGGCGAGATTCTTGTTTACTGGGGGTGAGTTGTCACAGCCCTAGAATTTAATTGCAATTAGTCTCATAAGCATCCATGCATCATGTCTATATTTGTTTGAAATTTGAAATGGGGATGACAAGCCCTAGCACTAAATGAAATGCAACTAGGATCAAAATAAAAATATTTTCAATGAACCCAGAATGCCCTTTAGAAAAGTTCATTATTTTTGATAAAGGTGAAAACCTGTGCCAAAAATGATGAACATATTTATAGGTCATTTATGGATTTTTGGATTAAATCATAAGGTATTTGAATTTGGGCGTTTAAATGCTATAATTATTTTAAATGCTCAAATAATTCTGAAATGATTTGAGAGCTGTTGGAAATAATTCAAAATGTGCCCACAAGTTATTTCAGGAATTTTGGTAATGAATTGGTATTTCTACTAATTCAAAAACAAAGGAATAAAATAGAAAACAGAAATAAAAAAAGATAGAAGAAAGCTTACCGCCGCTTATCTGGCCCAGCTCCTCCAGCAAGCCCAGCCCACCTGGCAGCCCAGCCACCTGGCCGGCCCACCAAGGGCAAGGGCGTCTTCTTCCTCCTGCCAGAAGGCAGAGGAGAAGCTAGCCACGGCGCCGCAGAGTGCCACGCCGGCAGCTGCCTGCCTGGCTGTTCCCTCATCGCCCTGGACGTCTTCCGCGACGCCACGCAACCCCCCCCGACCCCTCTCGCTCTCCCTGGACCCTTTCCCCCTCCTCTGCTCTCTCTCCCGCGCAGCCCGAACGGAGCTCGTCGCCACCGCTCGCCGTTGTCGCACCCAGAGCCTCCCCCTCGACCCCTCGTCGTGCCTAGTAGCTCGACCACCTCGTCCTCGACCTCCTCGCCAAGCCAAGCGACGCCGGACGCCGCCGAACGCCTCAACGCCGTCTTCTTCAACCGCGGGCCACTGAGATCGCCGGCGACCGTGCGCCCGCTCCGACGCTTCCCCGAGCTCGCTGACCACCTCATCGAACCCGCTGTGAGCTCCTGCGCCTTCCCCCTTGCTCACCCCCTCCGTTCTCGTCCGTTAGCCGCCGCCCCGCGAAACCGAGCCCCGGCCATCGCCATGGCCAGCGAGCCCCGCGCTCCCAAGCTCCTCCGCTCGCCCTAGTAGCACCCGCCTGCTAACCGTGCTCTCAGGAGCCGAATGCACACACCTGCTCCTTCCCCCGTGCACTGCAGCGCCGTCCTCACTGACGCCAAACTCTGGCCGCCGCTAAAGCTCGTCGCCGGCCACTCTCCGGCCACTCCCCGGCCGCGCCACCACCCTGGTTGGATGCGGACGAGCGTCTGCATACCGTAGTTGTGCTCCGCGCGTCAAACGACGCTCTGTAGGCCATTTCCACCGCGCACCGCCGCGTCGGGACTCGTCGGCGGCTAAACGCCGGCGACCGCTGACCGTTGACCGGCGTGGGTTGACCCCACTGCCCGGTTTGACTTCCCCCTCTCCCTCACTGACATGCGGGCCACGCCCTGCTAACTAACCTAGATTAGTTTTAACTAAACCTAGTTAGTTTAGTTTAGTTACTGACACATGGGACCCACAGGTCAGGGTTGACCTGGAGCGTCTCAGTTGACTTGCTGACGTCACACTGACGCCAGGCTGACGCAGTAAACCCTTTTCTGGATTTATTATTATATAGGAAATTCCAGAAAATAGTGTAACTTCAAAAAATCATAGAAATTAATCTATAGCTCAGAATGAAATAATTTATATATGAAAAATGATCAGAAAAATCCAATCCATCTTTACCATTTTCATGCATGTTAGAACAACTTATAGCTACTGTTTAGGACAAATCATGTAAATGGCATTTGAATTTCCACATATGGAGTTTGAATTTGAACCTTTGGTTCAAACCAACTTCATTTAATCTGGTTGATAGTTGCATTAGCTCAATCAACAGCATATTGCCATGTCACATTCATGCATCATATTGTTGGATGGCATTGATTGTGTTTCTCCTTTGTTTGCTGGTGACTGTCCCCTCTCAGTAGACGATGCTCCGACGATTGTTCGATGACACCGATGAAGAACTATATTATCTTTAGAAGTGCCAGGCAAGCAAAACCCCCTTGTTCATTTCGATACAATCCGACTCTCTCGCTCCTGCTCTCTTTTACTGCATTAGGACAACATCGATTCAACTGTTACATGTTGCTGTAGTTGAACCCCTTATCCTCTGCATGACCTATCATTGCCACAGTAAATAGATGAAACCCACTAGCATGAGTAGGAGTTGTTTGAGCCCTGATGTGCCTACTCATTCATGCTTGTTGTCATGCCTGCTACTGCTTAGAGTTGAGTCGGGTCTGATTCATCGGGAATGAATTGGAATGTGGTGAACATGTCCTACTGTTGAGAGCTAAGTGTGTGAACACGATTTGGTAAAGGTAGCGGTGAGAGGCCATGTAGGAGTACATGGTGGGTTGTCTCATTGCAGCCGTCCTCAAGAACTGAGTTCTGTGTTTGTGATCCATGAACAGTTACTACCACACATTGGGCTCCGGGCGCTCCAAGCTCTCTCGACTTATTAATCAACTTGATCTCTGTCCAGGAGTTGCAACTAGTTTCTAGTGTTTGTAGGTAGTGTTAGTAGTCTACCAAGTGGTACCCTGTACAGGTGGGCTTGGGACAGACTAGGCATCGTGGCACGGTGTACCAAGCGTAGATCCACCCGTCGAGGTGGGCTTGGGAACCCTGCACACATCGTTTGGGGCCGTGAGCGACACCCCGGCCGGATCTCCTTGCGGATGGAACCCGAATAGGCGATAAACCTGGACTAGAGACTTGCGTGGTTAGTCAGGTCGTGGCCGACTCCCTCGCCCGGCTTCCGCTTGAAGGTTGCCGAGGTACATGACGTGTACAAGGCGGTAAGTGGCGAGAGCGTGTGTCAAGAAGTACACCCCTGCAGGGTTATCATTATCTATTCGAATAGCCGGATTCCTCGGATATGGAAACTTGGACCCCTTGCATAGTTCATAGACAAGTGAAAGTGGATACTCTAAAATGCGCAAGATAAGCGTGAGTGCTATGGATGGCGTTCTCGTAGGAAGGCGGGAGCGGATCCATAGTGGTGTATTGGTATGGTGAATATGTGGACTCGTGTGCGCCACCTCAAAAGAGTTACTTGCGGTCGTAGTTCAGGATAGCCACCGAGTCAAAGCTGGCTTGCTGCAGTCAAACTCCACCACCCCCTTTATTGATACTGATGCATATGTAGCTAGTTCTGATGTAAGTCTTGCTGGGTACATTTGTACTCACATTTGCCTATTTTATGTTTTTGCAGAGAGACTTCAGTCTCGCTAGTAGTACCGCTTGGACTTCGACATTTAGCTTGTTACCTCAGCTACGATCTTTTGCCCTCGGCAGGATCTGGTAGATAGTCAGGCTCCTCAGCCTTGTTCATTTGTAGTTGTCTGTACTCAGACAAGTTAAGCTTCCGCATGTGCTTGTTGCTTGTATGCTCTGTATGTTGGGTCATGAGACACATGTTTGTAATATCTCGCTCCTCGGAGCCTAATGAATAAATACTTTGAGTCATAGAGTTATGTTGTGATGCCATGTTGTATTTACTCATATCAGGCATATTGTGTGTATGATTGAAATGCTTGGTATGAGTGGGATCCGACTATCTAGTCGTTGTTTATCCTTGGCAGCCTATCATATGGGGAAATGTAGTCTAGTGCTTCTGAGCGATAGTAGTCCGCTACAGCCCGGTTCACCGGAGTCCTGCTAGCCCAGCACTACTGCTCAGGACACTTGACTGGCCGGCATGTGTTTCACTTCGTTCCTATGTCTGTCCCTTCGGGGAAATGTCACGCGGTGACATCCGGAGTCCTGCCTATCCTGCTACAGCCCGGCTTACCGGAGTCCTGTTAGCCCAGTGCTACAGCCCGGATTCACACGCTGTTGACCGACATGCTCGAAGTTGATTCATGAATGCCTGTCCTCATGGGTTAGCGCCGCTTTGGGTTCACGACTAGCCATGTCGGCCTGGGTTCTTTGTCATATGGATGCTAGCGACACTATCATATACGTGAGCCAAAAGGCGCAAACGGTCCCGGGCCAGGTAAGGTGGCACCCGTGGGAATACCGTGCGTGAGGCCGCAAAGTGATATGATGTGTTACATGCTAGATCGGTGTGACTTAGGATCGGGGTCCTGACATATCTAGGCATGATCATGTATATAGGCATCACGTCCGTGACAAGTAGATCGAAACGATTCTGCATCTACTACTATTACTCCACACATCAACCGCTATCCAGCATGCATCTAGAAGATTAAGTTCATAATACAGAGTAATGCATTAGGCAAGATGACATGATGTAGAGGGATAAACTCAAACAATATGATATAAACCCCATCTTTTTATCCTCGATGGCAACAATACAATACGTGCCTTGCTGCCCTTGCTGTCACTAGGAAAGGACACCGCAAGATTGAACCCAAAGCTAAGCACTTCTCCCATTGCAAGAAAGATCAATCTCGTAGGCCAAACCAAACTGATAATTCGAAGAGACATGCAAAGATATCAAATCATACATATAAGAATTCAGAGAAGAACCAAATATTGTTCATAGATAATCTTGATCATATACCCAAAATTCATCAGATCTCGACAAACACACCGCAAAAAGAATTACATCGAATAGATCTCCAAGAGAATCGAGGAGAACTTTGTATTGAGATCCAAAGAGAGAGAAGAAGCCATCTAGCTAATAACTATGTACCAGAAGGTTTGTGGTAATCTACTCACACATCATCGGAGATGCTATGGTGTTGATGTAGAATCCCTTCGTGATCGATTCCCCCTCCGGCGGAGCGCCGGAAAAGGCCCCAAGATGGGATCTCACAGGTACAGAAGGTTGTGGCGGTGGAAACAGGGTTTTGTGGTGCTCTCTGATGTTTTCGGGGTATATGAGTATATATAGGCGAAGGAAAGAGGTCGATGGAGCCACGAGGGGCCCACGAGGGTGGGGGCGTGCCTACACCCCTGGGCGCGCCTCCCTGCCTCGTGGCCGCCTCATTGCTTCCTTGACGTCCACTCCAAGTCTCGTGGATTGCGTTTGTTCCAAAAATAACTCTCCCAAAGGTTTCATTCTGTTTGATATTCCTTTTCTGCGAAACACTAAAATAGGCAAAAAACAGCAATTTGCACTGGGCCTTTGGTTAGTAGGTTAGTCCCAAAAATAATATAAAAGTGCATATAAAGCCCATTAAACATCCAAAACAGGTAGTATAATAGCATGAAACAATCAAAAATTATAGATACGTTGGAGACGTATCAAGCATCCCCAAGCTTAATTCTTGCTCGTCCTCGAGTAGGTAAATGATAAAAATAGAATTTCTGATGTGGAATGCTACCTAGCATAATTCACAATGTAATTTTCTTTATTGTGGCATGAATGTTCAAATCCGAAAGATTCAAGATAAAAGTTTAATATTGACATCAAAATAATAATACTTCAAGCATACTAACAAAGCAATCATGTCTTCTCAAAATAACATGGCCGAAGAAAGTTATCCCTACAAAATCATATAGTCTGGCTATGCTCTATCTTCATCACACAAAATATTTAAATCATGTACAACCCCGATGACAAGCCAAGCAATTGTTTCATACTTTTGATGTTCTCAAACTTTTTCAATCTTCATGCAATACATGAGCGTGAGCCATGGACAGAGCACTATATGTGGAATAGAAGGGTGGCTATGGAGAAGACAAAAAGGAGAAGATAGCTAGTCTCACATCAACTAGGCGTATCAAGGGCTATGGAGATGCCCATCAATAGATATCAATGTGAGTGAGTAGGGATTGCCATGCAACAGATGCACTAGAGCTATAAGTGTATGAAAGCTCAACAAAAGAAACTAAGTGGGTGTGCATCCAACTTGCTTGCTCACGAAGACCTAGGGCATTTTGAGGAAGCCCATCATTGGAATATACAAGCCAATTTCTATAATGTAAAATTTTCCACTAGTATATGAAAGTGACAACATAGGAGACTCTCTATCATGAAGATCATGGTGCTAATTTGAATCACAAGTGTGGTAAAAGGATAGTAACATTGTCCCTTCACTCTTTTTCTCTCATTTTTTTATTTGGGCCTTTTTTCTCTTTTTTATGGCCTCTTTTTTTTCTTTATGTCCGGAGTCTCATCCCAACTTGTGGAGGAATCATAGTCTCCATCATCCTTTCCTCACTTGGAACAATGCTCTAATAATGATGATCATCACACTTTTATTTACTTACAACTCAATACTTAGAACGAAATATGACTCTATGTGAATGCCTCTGGCGGTGTACCGGGATATGCAATGAATCAAGAGTGACATGTATGAAAATCATGAACGGTGGCTTTGCCACAAATACGATGTCAACTACATGATCATGCAAAGCAATATGACAATGATGAAACGTGTCATAACAAACGGAATGGTGGTAAGTTGCTGTAACGCCCCGAGACCGACGCTTTAGAAGACTTCCATATATTCCGGGTTTCGCCGTGTGATTCTTTTGTGCTTGCTCTATTTATTTTGCATTGCATCATGTCATCATGCATCATGCCAGCATGTCATTTAATTTTTAAAACCTCAACTAAATAAATTGCACGGATCTTTGATCCATTTAAATTGAGGGAATTCACATGGTGAGTTCTCTTTATAATATATCCTCCCGATATTAGTGGAGCTATTATAAAATAATCCATTCTTTGGAATCACCATAACACACTTGCAAAATCCCAATGCCTTTTATTATTTCAATTCTTGGCCTCTAACTTTGCCATATATCCTTTCGTCATTTTCCGGAGCTCCACCTTTTTTCTCAACATTTTTGGACACTCCTAAAACCTCGTCCTAGTTCAAACCATTTGAATTAAATTCAAATGTGTTTGAATTCAACTTCACACGCGTGCCCACTTCTATTTTTCCTTGATCAAGCTCATTTTTGCGAGTCCATGAAATTTATCCCCATGCCCAAATTCTATCTGCACCTTCCTTTCTTCTCCTTTTTACTCTTTGACATTTTCTGTTTTTGGGAGTAAGGAGAAGAAGGAGAGCAGCCGGCCCAGGCCACCGTGGCCTCCCTAAGCCTAGCAGCCAGGCTGGCCCATTTGCCTCTCAAGGCCCAGCCGACCCCCCTGCCCTTCACCCTAGCCAGGCTCTCTCCCTCTCGTCCCTCCCTCGCGCCGCCACACACATCGCCAGGGAGAGGAGCGCATCGACCCCTCTCCCGATCCCTTCTGCTCGCACCCCCCTGGCCACGCCTTCGCCAAGTGCAGCCACGCGCTTCCTATGCACCATGGCCGTGGCCTCGAGCCGGCCCGCCGCCGCCATCGCGACCTCGCCTGCACCCCGCCGGCTCCCGTCGCTGCCCTGCTTCGTTCGTCATCGGAGAACGCCATCCTCGTCCGGATCCCCGTGCCCTGTCATTTCGTCCACGCCGGCGAGTTCCTCCCGCGTCTTCGTCTTCTCTGCATCAAGCCCGGCACCGACCTGGCCCGATCCGGCCATCTCCGATGCCTCCTCGCCTCCCGGGTCCGCTTCCTTCGGCTGTCTCCACCGCCCAGGGCCCCGGTGACCTCACCGTCCGGGCCTCCTCCCTCGCACGCCGACCTGCAAGTTCCTCGCCACCGCGGCTCTGCTTCCTGAAAGACAGAGGACCGCGCCCCTGCCTCGCGTTGGCTCGCACAGCGCCTAGCTCCAGCGCCCGCAGATTTGGACGCGCCAAGTTCCTCTTCAAAATGTACAACTACATCCGATGTGGATTTCGACAAGTACCACGACGCCGGGAGCCCCGGATACATCAAGTTCGACTACATGTAACGCCGAGTACGACTACACACGTAGATGCGTCAAGTTCCTCTACGACAAGTGTATGACTACATGGGACACGTCAAGTACCTCTACCGTTGTCGGTGTCAAAACCGGCGGATCTCGGGTAGGGGGTCCCGAACTATGCGTCAAGGTCGGATGGTAACAGGAGACAAGGGACACTTTGTTTTACCCAGGTTCGGGCCCTCTCGATGGAGGTAAAACCCTACTCCTGCTTGATTAATATTGATGATATAGGTAGTACAAGAGTAGATCTACCACGAGATCAAGGAGGCTAAACCCTAGAAGCTAGCCCATGGTTATGATGATGAATAATGATCGTTGTCCTACGGACTACAACCCTCCGGTTTATATAGACACCGGATTGGTTTAGGGTTACACAGAGTCGGTTACATTGGTAGGAGATCTTGAATATCCGCACGCCTAGCTTGCCTTCCACGCCAAGGAAAGAACCTTCCGGACACGGGACGAAGTCTTCAATCTTGTATCTTCATAATCCTGGAGTCCGGCTGAGAGTATAGTCCGGCTAGCCGAACACCCCCTAATCCAGGACTCCCTCAGTAGCCCCTGAACCAGGCTTCAATGACGACGAGTCCGGCGCGCAAATTGTCTTCGGCATTGCAAGGCGGGTTCCTCCGCCAAGTTCTTCAAGAAGATAACAAACACCAGAAAATAGTGTCCGGCTCTGCAAAACAAATTTCCACGTATTACAATATAGAGAATAATATAAGCACAAATCAAATCTGCTGACGTATTCTGCAGTGCGTCATAACACTGCGACCAAGCCTTCTATATGGGTTATTTTTACTGTTCCACCGCAGCACGTTCAACGAGGCGGTTTCCTTGGCACGTCTTGTCGAAGCAGAGATCGTGTGCCCCCTTTAACGGGATTCTCATTAATACGGACATGGGTAACCCAACCGCGCCACTTACCGCGGCGCTTGAGAGGCAAGCGAGTTTTATGAGGCAGGTGGGGACGCATAACGACATCGTCCTATATAAGGAGATAAAAGATCCTCCTTTCTCACCTACGCCTTCTTCCTCCTCTGCCTATCCATCTCTTGCGCACTCGAGCTCCAACGCCCAAGTCCGCCCTTTCGTCCTAAACCTACTCCAACTATGTCCGGAGCAGGAGGCAAGTGGATGGCTTCCTCCGTCACGGAGGGACAAATCAAAAAGCTTAGGAAGGCCAGATATCTGTCCAACGACATCGCGCACCGGCTCCCTGAGGCGGGGCAACTCCTTCCCACCCCTAGGCCTGAGGAGAGGGTGGTTTTCCTCCCTCATTTCCTCCGCGGACTGGGCTTTCCACTCCATCCTTTTGTCCGGGGGCTCATGTTCTACTACGGCCTAGATTTCCATGATCTGGCCCCGAACTTCGTCCTCAACATCTCGGCATTTATTGTCGTGTGCGAGGCCTTCCTCCGCATTCGCCCCCACTTCGGCCTTTGGCTCAAGACTTTCAACGTCAAGCCCAAGGTGGTGTCCGGCACACAGGCGGAGTGCGGAGGTGCTATGGCTGGCCGAATGGCCAACGCCGTCTGGTTCAAGGGCTCCTTTGTGGAATCCTTGAAGGGGTGGCAGGCTGGGTGGTTTTACATCACCGAGCCGCGTGACGCGAAATGGGTCGCGGCCCCTGAATTTCGATCCGGACCCCCACGCGTCTCAAGTCCTAGCAAGAGACGGGCTTATCGTGGGGCAACGAGAGCAAAGTGACCGGATTGCAAACTTGCATCCAGTCCCTGGTGAACAAGCCGATCCGGCATGTTAACATAATCTAGGTCATGCTCATTCGTCTGGTCCTCCCGTGCCAACAACAGGATTTCACTTTGTGGGAATATGATCCGGCGCAGCACCGAACCCTCAACAGGCTCTTTGACACGACGTATGAAGACGTCTGGAAGGTGCTAACCAAAAGCGCCGATTGCCCCACATCCGCCTCGGAAGATCGCGGATACAGCTCGCAGCGCGATGCTAAGGAGGTAAGCTATTTGTTCCTTTTACAGGTTCATTAAACTCCTCTTTATAGATTGACTCTATGCGGGATTTAAAAACTCCCTTTTATCTTTGACAGAAGTGGCTGAAGGTAGCCGGACTAATTAACTGTCCGGCTCCTCTGCCTGAAGACCAAGCGCCAGCTCTTCTAGAGAAGCTGTTGGCCCCGGCGCCGTATGTGGTGCCGGAAAAGAAGGTCAAGAAGATCAAGACCACCGGGACTCGAAAGAGTGCCCGTAATGTGGTGATGTCGGACTCGTCATCGGACGAGTCTGTGACGCCCTCCGCTCGTGAAAACAAGGAGGAGGAAGAAGAAATCCCTCCCTCTCCAACGGGGGAAGGAAAGAAGAGGAAAGCTGCCCCAGCGGGGGCGGCTAAGGGGTCCAAGAAGAAGAAGACCCCTCCGCCGAACTACTCCCCAGCCGCCCATGAGGACGAGGAGGAGTGGCCGGAAAGGACCAAGCGTCCGGCAAAGTCGTAAGTATCTGGATACCAGAGTAACTCATGATATTTTCCACAGCTTTCCCTTATGTTAAACATAATTGTGCAGGCCGCCCCGGGACGCACTCGACATTTCATCGGGCGGCTCCCTGTATTCGTCGGAGATGGACTCCGTCCCTCCCGCGGTCTCCCCCCGCAAGGCGGACGATGCCAAAGCGGCGTCCCGCCAAACGGAGCAGGAGGAGGTGGTCCTGGAGGAGCCGCAAGGCAATCCTCAGGACCCCAGGAGTACAGGGGATAAAACCCCCCAGGGCTCCCAGTCCAGCTTTGAGCCAGACACCGTGCCAGACTCCACCGTCCGGGTTCACGGCGGGCAAACTCCTTCTAAAAGGAGTAAGCCATCCGAGCCGGCGACCTCTGTCCAACCAGAGGTGCCGGACAATCTGCTGGAGGCGCTTGAAGGCGCCACCATCGACGAGGAGCACCGTACTGTTATGAGTACGGTGGTCCAAAATGTTCAGTCCGCCAAGAGCGGGCTGAATGAAGCTTGCACCGGCCTTCTAACAGGCTTCCAGGTAAGCAAAAAATATGCTGAATTAATTACCGCATAGACAGTAGCCCCTGATGCTCTGTTTGGTGTTCGGAAAGAAAAGCCGAATAGAGGATCTAATAATTTTCGCAGGAGTCTAACTATAAAAAGTCAAATATGCGTACGCGGGCTTCCCTGCTATCCACCGCCGCATTGACTGCGCAGGTGGAGGTCCTGAAGAAGGACTTCGAGCGGTCCGAGCGGGAGCTCGGTCTTGCCAAGAGGCAGCTCGAGGAGAAGGAAGGTAAGATAACCCCCTCGATAATAAAATATGCCTATAGAGAGGCTTGATTGCAAAAAATAACAGGATTGAACTGCCTTTTGTAGGTGTCACCGCGGAGGTGGAAACCCTAAGGCAGGCGCTTGCTGAGGCCGAGAAGAAGGCGGCCGAAGAGCGCACTGAACGAGAAAAGCTCGGGGGCCAATACGGAGAGGTGCAGCAGAAGCTGCAAGCTCTCATGAAAAAACATGAGGGTTTGGAGCTTGACGTGAAAGCGCAAGCCGCCGAACTCGCCTCTGCCGTTGAGGCCACCAAGAATGCCAAGGCCGAAGCCCAAAGGGCCCTCCAAGAGTTGGAGGATATGAGGAAGATAGCAGCGGGTAAGACATTCTCGATGCAAAGTAGGAACATAAAAGTAAAATACCTGTTACTTACCCAGATCCGGAGTTCTCCAGGGGCGTTCTTCGATCTACCCCGCAGTGCATCCGACGCCGCCGCATTCTTCCGGAGCGAAGGGAACAACTCAATGGAGAGTGTGTTCTGGTATCAGTATTCTGAGGCCGGACACCCTGTGCCCTTGAGCGACCAGCTGAAGCAGCCGGCCGAGCTCCACAAGGCGGCCGAACAGGCCATGAAGGACATACTAGTTCGCCTGTGGCCTGGAGAGGCCCTGCCAGGGAGCAACTTCGGGCTAGTGCGGCGGCTGGTGGAGGCCTGTCCACGACTTGAGGTCATCAAGCGCTCTGCCTGCATTGAAGGTGCCCGGAGGGCCCTTGCCTGTGTAAGGGTACACTGGGGTAAGCTGAACGGCGAGAAGCTGGTGAAGGACGGGCCACCGCAGGGGAAAGAAAATCGCAAGCCTGAGAACTACTATGAGGAAGTTCTTGCCGGATCCCGCCTTATTGCGGATGAATGTACCCATGATGTAATCTATCAATGAACTCGTTCGTTTCTATCCTGTATGCCGAAAACTTGTTCGTATGCGCTTTAAACAATGCATGGAATTTAAAATATTGTTTTCTGTGCGGCCGTTTTTCAATAACTGAGAGATGGCGAGTCGTCGGCTTCTGCCCGCATGCAACTAGTGCTGAGGTGTTCAGGATAAACCTGCGGGCTCTTGTTCCCATAGTTGGGTCCTTCGAGGGAGGCCCGCAGCACACCGAACCAGGCAATCGGACTATAATGCTTGAACACTCTCACTTAGCCATAGAACTTTATAATTTAAAATTTCGGCGAAGCCCCTAGTTCGGAAGGCCGAATTCGGGGCACTATCCACGCCTTTTAGCCGGATTTAACCAGCTATCCGTTCGAAAATGGCATAAGCCTTTAAGGACTCGAAAAACCTCTCGAACAACGACCGGTCTCACGCCTTATCATGACAGTCTGTTTTAGCTTTCTCCACTGAGGTGCTCACCCACCTGATCTGGGGCGCAATCGCAGCGGTTCTCCTAGTGCTACCTTAGCCGTTAGAGCGGAACGTAAGGTACCAAAACATAGGAGCCGGGCAAACCCAACATATGACCAAAATCATGACTCGGAGCCGATGCATATATTGCTATAAGTTCGGGGTGCCGCACTTGAGAAAGTGTGCGGACTTCTCACGACCAGATAAAAGGGGGATGAAGCCCCTGGCGTGGTTTGTCGTACCATGGTGTACGGGTGCCATCATGTTATGAAATAAACATATATATATAAAAAGATCATAATGCAAAAAATAGACTAAAGCTATGCATTGTTTATAAGAAGGCTGTTTACTCAAGCCGAACGATACAATTAGTGCAATAAGCGAAAAATGTTTTAGACCATATGACATGTCCTGACCAGGCGCAGGCCGCGGAATTTAGATACAATTATATTGCTCGAAATAGAGACCACCTGAGAGTTCCATAATGCGGCGTTGCTTTGTCTGCTTTCCTGGGTCTTGTATCGTCTGTGCGGCAACATTGCCGAACAGGTTGTCCAGAATGCGGAGTCCTGAAAGTAAAAAAGAAAGAATCCGGCAGCCCCTAGTGCGTTTGACATCGTACTGTAGGCATGCCGTTAATGTGCCCCTTCCCCTGTGCCCATGGAATTTTAAGGGCATAGTTGTGTACTCTAGGTACTAGCTCTGCTATGCAGCTATGGCCAGGGTTGGGGCCGCATTGCTACGCTTGCTCTGAACGCGCCAGTTGGTCTTGCTGCAGATTGCTCCGGGCACGCTTTGCACTGTCCGGCTTTTTAGCGGCCGGACTGGAGAGTTGTCTTAAAAGGCTGCTTTGAACCTCCGCTGCGAGTGCCGCCGTGTGCTCCTCCGTCCGGATGGAGCGCTCGGTGTTTCCGCTGACCGTGATTACGCCTCGAGGGCCTGGCATCTTGAGCTTGAGATACGCGTAGTGCGGCACCGCATTGAATTTAGCGAATGCGGTTCGTCCGAGCAGGGCGTGATAGCCACTGCAGAACGGGACTATGTCGAAGATTAACTCTTCGCTTCGGAAGTTATCCGGAGATCCGAAGACCACATCAAGTGTTATAGAGCCTGTACAGTTGGCCTCTACACCTGGGATGACGCCTTTAAAGGTCGTCCTTGTTGGCTTGATCCTTGATGGATCTATGCCCATTTTCCACACTGTATCTTGATAAAGCAGGTTCAGGCTGCTGCCGCCGTCCATGAGGACTCTTGTAAGGTGAAATCCGTCGACTATTGGGTCGAGAACCAATGCGGCGAAACCGCCATGACGGATGCTAGTGGGGTGATCCGTTCGATCAAAAGTGATCGGGCAGGAGGACCATGGGTTGAACTTTGGGGCGACTGGCTCCATCGCGTATACGTCCCGTAGTGCACGCTTCCTCTCCCTTTTGGGGATGTGGGTCGTGTATATCATGTTCACCGTCCGCACTTGTGGGGGAAACCCCTTCTGTCCTTTGTTGTTCGGCGGCCTGGGCTCCTGCTCGTCGTCGCTATCCAGCCCCTTGTCTTTATGTTCAACATTTATCTTGCCTGCCTGCTTGAACACCCAACAATCTCTGTTGGTGTGATTGGCTGGCCTTTCGGGGGTGCCATGAATCTGGCACGAGCGGTCGAGTATTCGGTCCAAACTGGACGGGCCCTGGTTATTCTTTTTGAATGGCTTCTTCCGCTGACCCGATTTATAGCCTCTGAATCCGGCATTTACTGCCATATCCTCATTGCTGTCGCTGCTAACGCGGCGCTTTTGATTATTTCGACGTGACCTGCCACCTTTGTCCTTGTTATCCGGATTACCGGTTTTCTTTGATAAGTTGTTGCTGCGAGCTAGCCAGCTGTCTTCGCCCGCGCAAAAGCGGGTCATGAGTGTCGTGAGGGCTGCCATGGACTTCTGCTTTTCCTGTCCTAGGTGCCGGGCCAGCCATTCGTCGCGGATATTATGCTTGAAGGCCGCTAGGGCCTCTGCATCCGGACAGTCAACTATCTGATTTTTCTTTGTTAAGAACCGTGTCCAGAATTGCCTGGCCGATTCGTCTGGCTGCTGAATTATGTGGCTTAGGTCATCGGCGTCCGGCGGTCGCACATAAGTGCCCTGGAAGTTGTCGAGGAATGCGGCTTCCAGGTCCTCCCAAGAACCGATCGAATCTGCAGGCAAGCTGTTAAGCCAATGCCTGGCTGGTCCCTTAAGCTTGAGTGGGAGGTATTTGATGGCGTGTAGTTCGTCGCCACGTCCCATGTGGATATGAAGGAGATAATCCTCGATCCAAACTGCCGGATCTGTCGTACCATCGTACGATTCTATATTGATGGGTTTGAAACCCTCTGGGATTTTATGATCCATTACATCGTCTGTGAAGCATAGCGGGTGTGCGGCACCCCTGTACTGGGCTATGTCATTACGCAGCTCGGCAGAGCTGTGCTTGTTCTGTTCGGCCCGGCCGGATTTATGTTGTTCGGACTGAAAGTTTGGGCGTCTGCGCGATCCGTAGATTGATCTTGTTTGCCTTGCCTTATCCTCCAGTACGTCTCGCAGGTCTGGCTCGTTTTCCCGTGCCTTGGTAAAGCGGCGGCGGGGCATGGCTTGTCTGTTTGTTCAGCAGATTTCTCTGTCGCGGCCACGAGGTGGTCGATCTGCCATGTCTTGTGCTTCCTCCTCCGATAGGGGGAGCGGCCTGTGATTAGGATAATTTTTGGAGGGGCGTCCGAGTTCATACTCTTCGGCCGCAAGGACTTCTGTCCATCTGTCAGCTAGCAAATCTTGATCAGCTCTAAGCTGTTGCTGCTTTTTCTTTAGGCTGTTCGCCGTGGCTATAAGCCTGCGTTGAAAACGCTCTTTTTCGGCGAGGTCTGATGGTACGACGAATTCATCGTCGCCGAGGCTTGCCTCGTTTTCGGAGGGAGGCATATAGTTATCATCCTCAACCTCTTGTTCTGCCGTCCTCTCATGAGGGCTGGCTTCTCCATCTTCCTGTGCCGAATTTTGCTGGGGTTGGTGCTCTTCGGCGCTATCCGGGGTAGTATTATCCCCTGTGCCGGAATCACCATTCTTGCTTTGGCGGGATTTAGAGCGGCGCCGCTGACGCCGGCGTTTGGGAGGCTTTCTAGAAGTGCCATCCTCTGCTGTTCCATCGCCATCTCCGTCTTTCGGAGCGTCCACCATGTATATGTCGTATGACGAGGTGGCAGTCCAGCGCCCTACAGGTGCTGGCTCTTGTTCGTCTCCTCCTTCGTCGTCCATACCGTCGAAGTCTTCAGAGCCGAAGTCAAGCATGCCGGTTAAGTCGTCGACAGTGGCTATTAAGTGGGTGGTGGGCGGGCTGTGAATTTCTTCATCGTCCGAATCCCAACCTCGCAGGCCATAGCTCGGCCTGGGCTCTCCTGACAGAGAGAGAGACTTAAGAGAGTTCAGTATATCACCAAAGGGTGAATGCTGAAAAATATCCGTGGCGGTGAACTCCATTACAGGCGCCCAATCTGATTCGATCGGCAGGGGCAAGGGAGTTTCGGAACTCGGGGAAGAGTCCAGCTCCTCGGAGTCATGGGCCACGCGGAGTGCGGGGCTGTCGTTCGGCTCGACCGCCCTTGAGATCGCAGCCCCTAAGGTGACGTCCAACCGTTCATCCTCAACGAACGCAACGGGCTCCGAATCGAGGGTCGGGGCCGGAGCGTGTGCGGCCTCCAGGACACTATTCGGGGGCAGAGCTATATCATGTCTGTCGGTGTACTAAAGTAGGGGTACCTTAGTACCCCGAACTTGTGCACGGGCAGTAGTAGCCTCCCGCGGCAAGGCCTGCCAGGGGAGCGACAAGAGTCTCCACGGCCCTTTCCGGGCCGGACGAAGGCCAAGTGATCGAGCCTAGAAGACCAAGCCCCGGCAAGAGGAGATTGCCGGGTCAAGAAGGCAAGGTCCGGCAAGAGGAGCTTGCCGGGCCAAGGCGACAAGGCCCCGGCAAGAGGAGCTTGCCGGGACGACTAAGCCGAAGCACCAAGGCCCCGGTGGGAGGAGCTCGCCGGGACGGCCAAGCCAAGGCACCCCAAGAGAAGCCCGCCGCGGCGCGCCGCACGCCCCGGCAAGGCCTGGCGAGCGGCAAGCTCCCAGGTGCGGCAAGGCAACTACCGCGGCAAGCCACTTGCCGCGGCAAACCACCATATCAGGCCCGCGCTCCAGCTCACCTGCCCACGCGTCGCTCTGGGGCTTCCCCGGGGGCACGTGGCGGGACGCCGCGCAACCTGAGACGCGTGGTGGCATGCGACGTTGGCAGAGTCGCCCCCGTGGCGAGCGGAGGCGCTCCTAACGGTCCGCCTCGGCACTGTTCAGGCGATCCAGACGGGCATTTAATGCCCTTGTCCCCCGCCGTCAGAGTTAGGTGCGATAGCACTGTGCGGCCACTATTCACACAGTTCCTTTCCATTTTTACCCTCACCTGCGTCGCTCCCTGTGGGAAACCCCTTGGCATATAAAAGGAGGCCCATGCGCACGTAGAGGGGGGAAGGAGGAAGGAGACCCGATCGGACGGAAGAGGCCCTCGCCTACGTCCAGCTCCAGCTTACTGTAGCTTCTTGCGCTCCAGAGCAAGAACCCGAATCAACCAGACATGCAGCAGTAGGGTTTTACGCATCCATGCAGCCCGAAGCTGGGTAAAATCGTTGTGTGTGTGTGTCGCCTCGATCTGCTCTTTGTGCATCCTCCGCCCCCGCAGAACCGACAAGGGGCTCCGTCCCCATAGGTGCTCGTGGAGGCCAGATTCCCCCGACAATGTCCCTCGAGATGGTGCGGCACGCTTGGCTGTGGCTCGAATCCGTCGAAGATCAAGTCTCCTCGGATATCTTCTGTGTAGTTTAAACTTCCAAACCTGACTTGATGGCCAGGGGCGTAGCTTCCGATCTGCTCCAGATAGCCAAGGGAATTGGCCCGCAGAGCGAAGCCGCCGAAGACGAAGATCTGTCCGGGGACAGATAAGTCTCACCCTGGACCTCCTCGTTGCTGATGATCAAAGGAGCCATCAGACCCAAAGGCGACGACACAGAGGAACTCTCAATGAAAGCACCAATGTCGGTGTCAAAACCGGCGGATCTCGGGTAGGGGGTCCCGAACTGTGCGTCAAGGTCGGATGGTAACAGGAGACAAGGGACACTTTGTTTTACCCAGGTTCGGGCCCTCTTGATGGAGGTAAAACCCTACTCCTGCTTGATTAATATTGATGATATAGGTAGTACAAGAGTAGATCTACCACGAGATAAAGGAGGCTAAATCCTAGAAGCTAGCCCATGGTTATGATGATGAATAATGATCATTGTCCTACGGACTACAACCCTCCGGTTTATATAGACACCGGATAGGGTTAGGGTTACACAGAGTCGGTTACATTGGTAGGAGATCTTGAATATCCGCACGCCTAGCTTGCCTTCCACGCCAAGGAAAGAACCTTCCGGACACGGGACGAAGTCTTCAATCTTGTATCTTCACAATCCTGGAGTCCGGCTGAGAGTATAGTCCGGCTAGCCGAACACCCCCTAATCCAGGACTCCCTCAACCGTCGTCTCCGGATACGCCAAGTACCCCTACGCACGAAGACGCCAAGTCCGTTCCGGGATTCATCAAGTACCGCTACCGATGGCTCGAACGTCTAACGAACGTGAACATCTACCATCGCCGAAGACCCGTGTAACGGAACCGTCAAGTTCGACTACCTCCGCGTGTACCACTATTTCGACTACCGTCGCGTGAACCACTACTTCCCTCGACGCCCGAGAACGACTACTTCCTCTACTTCCCTCTATGAACGAGAACCGTCTCCTTTGCACGCTCCGAAGGTATAACCGCCGAGACGACCTTCGGAGAACGAATGCATGTATGTGATATGAGATGATCGCGTTTGCACGTCGCCCCTCTTTTTGCCTTGCCAACGACATGTGGGAACTCGGTATCCGAGAGCACCCCACCATCTTGCTTAACTCGCTTCCGTCACCCTTTCTTTTGCACCGGCATATCAATCGAGTTATCGGAACCGGAATGTTGCCGTGGCACCATTTCCGTTGTCGTTGCCGTGGCACCATTTCCGTTTCACCGCCGTGGCACCCTTTTCCTTCCGCCATGGCGACAAATGCTTCATAATGCTCTTGTCAACATTTTCATAAAAATTGCTTAAAACTTGCATATGTCATCCGCATCATGATAACAACAATTAAAATGTTTAAAATGTTGTTTGTTTAAATTTGCTTAAATGCCATGTTAAAATGATTTAATTCATAACTAATTAACCGTAACTCGGATTTAAATAAACTTTATATGCAAATGGGGTAGAAAAATGCCTAGTTTAACATGGTGCACTTTATTTTCCTGTTTAACAACTCTAAAATTGTGTTTAGGGCAGAACAGTAGCAAATTCGAAATATGCATATGAGGATTTTCCGGAATTGTTATTTGTTGTTCCGGCCTCATTTAAATTTGCCTAGATAGGTAGTTTTTCATATGCTTCATCCTCTTGCCATGTTAATCAACATTTAATATTGTTGGGTACATAACCGAGAGAGAACTAAATAAGACATGTGGTGTTTTGTCAATATGCAACTCGTTGCATATTGAGCTCCACTTAATTTGTAGTATTGTTTGTTGCACTTTGCCATGCCATGAATCATTAAACCGGACATGCATCATACTTGATTGCGCATCATGCCATGCTTATGTGGTGGTTGTTTACTATGTTGTTTGTTTCTTTCCAGGTTGCTTCTCTCGTTAGCTTCGGTTTCGTTCCGGAGTTGTGAGGATTCACTCGTCTACGTCCGTTTTCTTCTTCATGGACTCGTTCTTCTTCCTTGCGGGATTTCAGGCAAGATGACCGTACCCTCGAAATCACTTCTATCTTTGCTTGCTAGATGCTCGCTCTTTTGCTGTGCCTATGCTGCGATACCTACCACTTGCTTATCATGCCTCCCATAATGTTAAACCAAGACTCTAACCCACCTTGTCCTAGGAAACCGTTGTTTGGCTATGTTACCGCTTTGCTCAGCCCCTCTTATAGCGTTGTTAGTTGCAGGTGAAGATGAAGTTTGTTCCTTATTGGAATATGGAGATGTTGTTCCTTGTTGGAACATGTTTACTTGTTGGGATATCACAATATATCTTATTTTATTAATGCATCTATATAATTGGTAAAGGGTGGAAGGCTCGGCCTTATGCCTGGTGTTTTGTTCCACTCTTGCCGCCCTAGTTTCCCTCATATCGGTGTTATGTTCCCGGATTTTGCGTCCCTAACGTGGTCGGGTGATTTATGGGACCCCCTTGACAGTTCGCTTTGAATAAGACCTTTCCAGCAAGGCCCAACATTGGTTTTACCATTTGCCTCACCACGACCTATCCCTTTTCCCTTGGGAGTCGCGCTCTCGAGGGTCATCTTTATTTAGCCCCCCCGGGCCAGTGCTTCTCTAAGTGCTGGTTTGAACAAGAGCGCCGTGCAGCGCCCCCTCAAGGAAACTTGAGGCCTGGTTTTAGTTGTATGGACAGCTCATCCGGATGTGCCCTGAGACCAAGATATGTGTAGCTCCTATCAGGATTTGTCGGCACAATCGGGCGGCTTTGCTGGACTTGTTTTATTACTGTCGAAATGTCTTGTAGTCGGCATTCCGAGACTGATCGGGTCTTCGCGGGGAGAAGGAATATCCTTCGTTGATCGCGAGAGCTTATAATGGGCTAAGTTGGGACACCCCTGCAGGGTTTGAACTTTCGAAAGCCATGCCCGCGGTTATGTGGCAGATGGGAATTTGTTAATGTCCGGTTGTAGAAAACCCAAAGTTGATCTTAAATTAAAATACACCAACCGCGTGTGTAACCGTGATGGTCTCTTCTCGGCAGAGTCCAGGAAGTGAACACGGTTGTTGGAGTTATGCTTGACGTAAGTAGTTCAGGATCACTTATTGATCATAGTTGTTTGACCGTGCTTTTGCCTTCTCTTCTCGCTCTCATTTGCGTATGTTAGCCACCATATATGCTAGTCGCTTGTTGCAGCTCCACCTCATACCTTTTACCCCTTCCTATAGGCTTAAATAGTCTTGATCTCGCGGGTGTGAGATTGCTGAGTCCTCGTGACTCACCAGATACTTCCAAAACCAGTTTGCAGGTGCCGATGAGACAGTGCAGGTGACGCACCCGAGCTCAAGGCGGAGCTCGATGAAGATCTTGTTCATTGTGTTGTTTCGTTCTAGTCGATCAGTAGTGGAGCCCAGTTGGGGTCGATCGGGGACCTTTTTCGCTTTTGGGGTTTCTTCTTTTATTTTGGCTCCGTAGTCGGGCCCTGATTGTATCTGTATGATGTAATGTTTTATTCATGTATTTGTGTGAAGTGGCGATTGTAAGCCAACTATGTATCTCTTTCCCTTATTTATATTACATGGGTTGTGTGAAGATTACCTCACTTGCGACATTGCTTTCAATGCGGTTATGCCTCTAAGTCGTGCTGCGACACGTGGGAGATATAGCCGCATCGAGGGCGTTACAACTTGGTAATCAGAGCCTTCCCCGACCTTAGGAACCCCCACTGATTGATCGTTTTTAGCCGCCGAGTTGTGTCTAAAAAAATGTTTTGAGTCATTTAGGGATTATATATCGGAGAGTTTAGGAATTCTTTTTACTTCCCAGTCTCCTCATCGCTCTGGTAAGGCATCCTGACGTAGAGTTTTGACTCTTCTCTCCTCAAATTTCACTAAAAAAAATTTTAGGATCACGCGGGTATCTTGGAATCGTTCCGATGGTTTTGTGATGACAACATTGTCTTGGTGCCTCCTGTCAGCAGGGGTTTAGTGGAGGTGTCCCGGGGAGTTGAGCTCCGAGGTGTTTTCGTCATAATTTTATCGTTGCAGTTCTGGAATACCTGAGTTTAGTACGCCGACATCGAAAATCTCTTTTGTACAGTTGTTGGTGAGATAACCCTGATAGCCCAGTACTGAGGCGAGTGCGGGAGTATTGCCATAACTCGTATAACGGATGTTTTTCGAAGGTTGAGGTAGACGATTTTCGAAGGTTTCTTGTTTATGTGTTGAAGGATGGATACAGCTGGATCTAGGTATTGTTAGTTTGGGTGATATATTTTGTGTCCCCTGTATCCCCAACACCTGATTGCATAACCAGAAAGTTTCTGGAGTTTATAAGTGGGAATTCAAGTAGCTCCTAGATTATCTTTCCAACAGACACATGATACGATGTGGGATCTATCATATGTTTGTTTCCGGCTTATTCCGCAAGCCAAATCCTTTGTTTTTGTTTTATTTGTGGTATTCGAGTTGCTTCGAAGTCAAATGTTGAATCCATACCTTATTCTGAACGGTGTTCTCATATTTCTATGTGAATACCAATCCTTCATGATAACTGAGAGTGTCATGTCAATCCTTTTCAACCGGTGTGTCTCTCTTCAAGTGGATCTGAGCATTCCAACATTCGCGAGATCAATTATCAGTTCTTCTCAACGGTGTTTGTTTCATTCGTCCCAAGTTGTCTTTGTTTTCCCGCCCTCCCACCCTTATTTTTTCAAGGATGCAGATTTCTTAATCAAGTATCCATTTTATTCTTGTGAAGTCTCTCCATTCTTTTCTTTCAATGTTCTTATCCGGTGATTATCATGAAGATTGTCAGGAGTTTCAAGTTCATCCATCTTCGTTCTTTTTCTTCTCCGGTGGATTCAATTCAAGCTTTGTCGATCATATCTTTTCCTCGTTTCTAATGCTTTCTTATGCCGGTGCACCTCTTAATCATCCACTTCTCGCTATTCATTTGTTCCAGAGTAATGAAGATATCTCAGAAGATTCAAGTTTCCATTCTCAATTCACTCAAGTTCTTTTGAGGATGCTATCTCATTCAAGCCATTTAAATCAACCGGTGCAATCTCCCTTTCAAGTAATCGTTCGAAGGTGTATCTTTTGAGTGGGCCCTAACCCACAGGTCTTTTTCCAGGATCTTACCTGACTCTTCCAATTTTCCCGAAGCTATTCCCAAATTCTTTTCGAAGTTTGACGTAAGAATGAATTGTCATCAGTCAAATGTCTTTCTCCAAGATCTTTCAATTCTTTCATTGTTGGTTCAACCTTTCCAATTCTCATTCCGGAGTGCCTCAACAATTCATGGTGCTGTTTCTCATCGTCATCCTCAACATTTGAAGACCGAAGAAGAGTTTATCTTAAATCTTGCCCCATTCTCTTCAAGATTCATTGTTCTAGCTTGTTGCCATCCTCTCATAATTGTTTTAGATTGTGAGAATTCTTTTCACCCATCCGGAGCATTTCATGAGTTGTTTCCATTTCTTTCCTCCGAAGGCCACCATGTCATAATTCTTCATTCTCAGCTTTCAGCTCTCGTTCTCCAAATCTTACCGGTGCATCGATCAAATATCCTCTAATCAGTTCGTGATCTCTTCGTTCACTTGTATCTAAATACCCTCAAGTATCTTATTCATTTTCCAATTCTTCCCGGTGAATTGTGCCTTTGCTACTTTCATTCTCTATTCTTACGGTGGTTCGTTCAAGAGTTCTCTTCCATCGTTATCATATCAATTTATTCATCGTTTCAATCCTACCGGTGGTTCGTTGAAGACCTTCCGAAGTTTACGCTATATCTCTCTTAATCCTTTCTACGAGAATAAGTAGTATGCCAAATACATTGCTTGTCATCAATTTAATTGGTGAAGGATACGCATAACGTAATTCTTATTATTGTTTCATCCAAGTGATCTAGTTTCTTCTTTCCATCATTGTCATCATGTCACATTTCTCGGTTCGAGATGCTCCATCTTTTCTTTTCTGGAGTTCCAAGTTTTCCGCATTATCTCATCACGAAGCCCCACCTAAATTATTGCAAGGCTTCACTTTGTGTCTTCAACTTCTCTTTCTTTCTATCTTCCTTTTATTACCGGAGTTCTTCATGGAGTTTCTTCATGGTGGTTCATCAAGGATTTAATTCATTCTTGAAGCGTTCTTCAAGATTCTTCTTGGAAGAGCTCAAATATTCTTCTTCCTGCATTCCGAAGTGCAATTCTTTCTACCTTATCTTTTGAGGTGGTATTATGTCATTCTTGATAATTTGAGTTCATGTCTCATGATTTACATGTTGTCAAGAATGAGATATTTAAATCCATCAATCACTTTATTAGAGTTATCTTGGGTTATATTTCACCTAAAGCTTTCCCTAAGGATTGTTGTTATTTATGGTGCTCATAAATGACCCAAGTTCTTATTTTATCCTCCCGGTGAAATAGTTTCTAGTCTCCTTGTTTTTATCAACCCAATCTCTTCCGTGAGTGGCAGGTTGTCACCTCATAATTTTGGGATGTCTTCCATAAGTCCACATCAAGTTTAAGCTTTCGTTGTTGATAATCCAACAACTCCGTTCAACCTTTTCTTCGTAAGCTTTCTCTTTCAATTTTATTTGTGAGAGTTATCATTTCCTTCTCCTTTCTCTTATTCCGATGATCTATCTTCTATTTCTTCTTCCGGAGGCATTGTGATGTTGCTCTCTTCACCCACCATCTCGTTTTGCCAAGATCATGTTCTTTTCCTTGCTAATCCATTTAACCGGAGTGTGGTGTTCTCTTTTCAAGTTCTTTTCATCTTATCAAGTCTTGCATCTCTTTTCAACTGGAGTGCTGCCCGAATTTGTTCTTCCTCGTTCCTTGTACATCTTGTTTCAACCGGAGTGGTTTCAACGTCTATCTTGTCACTTAAGCTCTTCTTTCTAGCCGTATTCCTTGTTCCTTGTCCAACGGAGTATTTCATTTCGTTCATCTCCATGGTATTCTTTCTTTCAGTCGCTCAACCTCTCAAGGTTCTTTGGTTTCACTCGTTTGTCAAAGAAGCAACTTAGTTTTACCTCTTCTCTTCCTCCTCCGTTTCTCTCCGGTGCCATCCTAGATCTCGGTACGAGATCCTCTTGTAGTGGTGGAGAGTTGTAACGCCCCGAGACCGACGCTTCAGAAGACTTCCATATATTCCGGGTTTCGCTGTGTGATTATTTTGTGCTTGCTCTATTTATTTTGCATTGCAACATGTCATCATGCATCATGCCAGCATGTCATTTAACTTTTAAAACCTCAACTAAATAAATTGCATGGATCTTTGATCCATTTAAATTGAGGGAATTCACCTGGTGAGTTCTCTTTATAATATATCCTCCCGATATTAGTGGAGCTATTATAAAATAATCCATTCTTTGGAATCACCATAACACACTTGCAAAATCCCAATGCCTTTTATTATTTCAATTCTTGGCCTCTAACTTTGCCATATATCCTTTCGTCATTTTCGGGAGCTCCACCTTTTTTCTCAACATTTTTGGACACTCCTAAAACCTCGTCCTAGTTCAAACCATTTGAATTAAATTCAAATGTGTTTGAATTCAACTTCACACGCGTGCCCACTTCTATTTTTCCTTGATCAAGCTCATTTTTGCGAGTCCATGAAATTTATCCCCATGCCCAAATTCTATCTGCACCTTCCTTTCTTCTCCTTTTTACTCTTTGACATTTTCTGTTTTTGGGAGTAAGGAGAAGAAGGAGAGCAGCCGGCCCAGGCCACCGTGGCCTCCCTAAGCCTAGCAGCCAGGCCGGCCCATTTGCCTCTCAAGGCCCAGCCGACCCCCCTGCCCTTAACCCTAGCCAGGCTCTCTCCCTCTCGTCCCTCCCTCGCGCCGCCACACACATCGCCAGGGAGAGGAGCGCATCGACCCCTCTCCCGATCCCTTCTGCTCGCACCCCCCTGGCCACGCCTTCGCCAAGTGCAGCCGCGCGCTTCCTATGCACCATGGCCGTGGCCTCGAGCCGGCCCGCCGCCGCCATCGCGACCTCGCCTGCACCCCGCCGGCTCCCGTCGCTGCCCTACTTCGTTCGTCATCGGAGAACGCCGTCCTCGTCCGGATCCCCGCGCCCTGTCATTTCGTCCACGCCGGCGAGTTCCTCCCGCGTCTTCGTCTTCTCTACATCAAGCCCGGCGCCGACCTGGCCCGATCCGGCCATCTCCGACGCCTCCTCGCCGCCCGGGTCCGCTTCCTTCAGCCGTCTCCACCGCCCAGGGCCCCGGTGACCTCACCATTCGGGCCTCCTCCCTCGCGCGCCGACCTGCAAGTTCCTCGCCACCGCGGCTCTGCTTCCTGAAAGACAGAGGACCGCGCCCCTGCCTCGCGTTGGCTCGCACAACGCCTAGCTCCAGCGCCCGCAGATTTGGACGCGCCAAGTTCCTCTTCAAAATGTACAACTACATCCGATGTGGATTTCGACAAGTACCACGACGCCGGGAGCCCCGGATACGTCAAGTTCGACTACATGTAACGCCGAGTACGACTACACACGTAGATGCGTCAAGTTCCTCTACGACAAGTGTACGAATACATGGGACACGTCAAGTACCTCTACCGTCGTCTCCGGATACGCCAAGTACCCCTACGCACGAAGACGCCAAGTCCGTTCCGGGATTCATCAAGTACCACTACCGATGGCTCGAACGTCTAACGAACGTGAACATCTACCATCGCCGAAGACCCGTGTAACAGAACCGTCAAGTTCGACTACCTCCGCGTGTACCACTACTTCGACTACCGTCGCATGAACCACTACTTCCCTCGACGCCCGAGAACGACTACTTCCTCTACTTCCCTCTACGAACGAGAAACCGTCTCCTTTGCACGCTCCGAAGGTATAACCGCCGAGACGACCTTCGGAGAACGAATGCATGTATGTGATATGAGATGATCGCGTTTGCACGTCGCCCCTCTTTTTGCCTTGCCAACGACATGTGGGAACTCGGTATCCGAGAGCACCCCACCATCTTGCTTAACTCGCTTCCGTCACCCTTTCTTTTGCACCGGCATATCAATCGAGTTATCGGAACCGGAATGTTGTCGTGGCACCATTTCCGTTGTCGTTGCCGTGGCACCATTTCCGTTTCACCGCCGTGGCACCCTTTTCCTTCCGCCATGGCGACAAATGCTTCATAATGCTCTTCTCAACATTTTCATAAAAATTGCTTAAAACTTGCATATGTCATCCGCATCATGATAACAACAATTAAAATGTTTAAAATGTTGTTTGTTTAAATTTGCTTAAATGCCATGTTAAAATGATTTAATTCATAACTAATTAACCGTAACTCGGATTTAAATAAACTTTATATGCAAATGGGGTAGAAAAATGCCTAGTTTAACATGGTGCACTTTATTTTCCTGTTTAACAACTCTAAAATTGTGTTTAGGGCAGAACAGTAGCAAATTCGAAATATGCATATGAGGATTTTCCGGAATTGTTATTTGTTGTTCCGGCCTCATTTAAATTTGCCTAGATAGGTAGTTTTTCATATGATTCATCCTCTTGCCATGTTAATCAACATTTAATATTGTTGGGTACATAACCGAGAGAGAACTAAATAAGACATGTGGTGTTTTGTCAATATGCAACTCCTTGCATATTGAGCTCCACTTAATTTGTAGTATTGTTTGTTGCACTTTGCCATGCCATGAATCATTAAACCGCACATGCATCATGCTTGATTGCGCATCATGCCATGCTTATGTGGTGGTTGTTTACTATGTTGTTTGTTTCTTTCCGGGTTGCTTCTCTCGTTAGCTTCGGTTTCGTTCCGGAGTTGTGAGGATTCGCTCGTCTACGTCCGTTTGTCTTCTTCATGGACTCGTTCTTCTTCCTTGCGGGATTTCAGGCAAGATGACCGTACCCTCGAAATCACTTCTATCTTTGCTTGCTAGATGCTCGCTCTTTTGCTGTGCCTATGCTGCGATACCTACCACTTGCTTATCATGCCTCCCATATTGTTAAACCAAGCCTATAACCTACCTTGTCCTAGCAAACCGTTGTTTGGCTATGTTACCGCTTTGCTCAGCCCCTCTTATAGCGTTGTTAGTTGCAGGTGAAGATGAAGTTTGATCCTTGTTGGAATATGGAGGTGTTGTTCCTTGTTGGAACATGTTTACTTGTTGGGATATCACAATATATCTTATTTTATTAATGCATCTATATACTTGGTAAAGGGTGGAATACTCGGCCTTATGCCTGGTGTTTTGTTCCACTCTTGCCGCCCTAGTTTCCGTCATATCGGTGTTATGTTCCCGGATTTTGCGTCCCTAACGTGGTCGGGTGATTTATGGGACCCCCTTGACAGTTCGCTTTGAATAAGACTTTTCCAGCAAGGCCCAACATTGGTTTTACCATTTGCCTCACCACCACCTATCCCTTTTCCCTTGGGAGTCGCGCTCTCGAGGGTCATCTTTATTTAGCCCCCTCGGGCCAGTGCTTCTCTAAGTGCTGGTTCGAACTAGAGCGCCGTGCAGCGCCCCCTCAAGGAAACTTGAGGCCTGGTTTTAGTTGTATGGACAGCTCATCCGGATGTGCCCTGAGACCGAGATATGTGCAGCTCCTATCAGGATTTGTCGGCACAATCGGGCGGCTTTGCTGGACTTGTTTTATTACTGTCGAAATGTCTTGTAGCCGGGATTCCGAGACTGATCGGGTCTTCCCGGGGAGAAGGAATATCCTTCGTTGATCGCGAGAGCTTATAATGGGCTAAGTTGGGACACCCCTGCAGGGTTTGAACTTTCGAAAGCCGTGCCCGCGGTTATGTGGCAGATGGGAATTTGTTAATGTCCAGTTGTAGAAAACCCAAAGTTGATCTTAAATTAAAATACACCAACCGCGTGTGTAACCGTGATGGTCTCTTCTCGGCGGAGTCCGGGAAGTGAACACGGTTGTTGGAGTTATGCTTGACGTAAGTAGTTCAGGATCACTTATTGATCATAGTTGTTCGACCGTGCTTTTGCCTTCTCTTCTCGCTCTCATTTGCGTATGTTAGCCACCATATATGCTAGTCGCTTGCTGCAGCTCCACCTCATACCTTTTACCCCTTCCTATAAGCTTAAATAGTCTTGATCTCGCGGGTGTGAGATTGCTGAGTCCTCGTGACTCACCAGATACTTCCAAAACCAGTTTGCAGGTGCCGACGAGACCGTGCAGGTGACGCACCCGAGCTCAAGGAGGAGCTCGATGAAGATCTTGTTCATTGTGTTGTTTCGTTCTAGTCGATCAGTAGTGGAGCCCAGTTGGGGTCGATCAGGGACCTTTGTCGCTTTTGGGGTTTCTTCTTTTATTTTGGCTCCGTAGTCGGGCCCTGATTGTATCTGTATGATGTAATGTTTTATTCATGTATTTGTGTGAAGTGGCGATTGTAAGCCAACTATGTATCTCTTTCCCTTATTTATATTACATGGGTTGTGTGAAGATTACCTCACTTGCGACATTGCTTTCAATGCGGTTATGCCTCTAAGTCGTGCTGCGACACGTGGGAGATATAGCCGCATCGAGGGCGTTACAGTTGCATGGCAATATATCTCAGAATGGCTATGGAAATGCCATAATAGGTAGGTATGGTGGCTGGTTTGAGGAAGGTATATGGTGGGTGTCTGATACCGGCGAAAGGTGCGCGGTATTAGAGAGGCTAGCAATGGTGGAAGGGTGAGAGTGCGTATAATCCATGGACCCAACATTAGTCATAAAGAACTCACATACTTATTGCAAAAGTCTATTAGTTATCGAAACGAAGTACTACGCGCATGATCCTAGGGGGGTAGATTGGTAGGAAAAGACCATCGCTCGTCCCCGACCACCACTCATCAGGAAGACAATCAATAAATAAATCATGCTACGACTTCATCACATAACGGTTCACCATACGTGCATGCTACGGGAATCACAAACTTTAGAACAAGTATTTCTCAAATTCACAACTACTCAACTAGAATGACTCTAATACCACCATCTTCATATCTCAAAACAATCATAAAGAATGAAACTTCTCATAGTATTCAATGCACTTTATATGATAGTTTTTATTATACCTATCTTGGATGTTCATCATATTAGGACTAATTTTATAGCCAAAGCAAATTAACATGCTGTTTTATAGGACTCTCAAAATAATATAAGTGAAGCATGAGAGATCAATAATTTGTATAAAATAAAACCACCACCGTGCTCTAAAAAATATAAGCGAAGCACTAGAGCAAACTTATCTAGCCCAAAAGATATAAGTGAAGCACATAGAGTGTTCTGATAAATTCCGATTCATGTGTGTCTCTCCAAAAGGTGTGTACAGCAAGTATGATTGTGGTAAACTAAAAATCAAAGACTCAAATCATACAAGATGCTCCAAGCAAAACACATATCATGTGGTGATTAAAAATATAGCATCAAGTAAAGTTACCGATAGACGAAGACGAAAGAGGGGATGCCTCCCGGGGCATACCCAAGCTTAGGCTTTTGGTTGTCCTTAAATTTTACCTCGGGGTGCTTTGGGCATCCCCAAGCTTAGGCTCTTGCCACTCCTTATTCTATAATCCATGAAATCTTTACCCAAAAACTTGAAAACTCCACAACACAAAACTCAACAGAAAATCTCATGAGCTCCGTTAGCGAAATAAAACAAACCACCACAATAAGGTACTGTAATGAACTCATTCTTTATTTATATTGGTGTTAAACCTACTGTATTCCAACTTCTCTATGGTTACCCCCCGATACTAGCCATAGATTCATCAAAATAAGCAAACAACACACAGAAAACAGAATCTGTCAAAAACAGAATAGTCTGTAGTAACCTGTATCAAACGCAAACTTCTGTAACTCAAAAACTCTTCCAAAATAGGAAGGTTGTGGCGGTGGAAATAGGGTTTCGTGGTGCTCTATGATGTTTTTGGGGTATATGAGTATATATAGGCGAAGGAAGGAGGTCGGTGGAGCCACAAGGGTCCCACGAGGGTGGGGGGCGCGCCTACCCCCTGGGCGCGCCTCCCTGCCTCGTGGCCGCCTCGTTGCTTCCTTGACATCCGCTCCAAGTCTCCTGGATTGCGTTTGTTCCAAAAATAACTCTCCCGAAGGTTTCATTCCGTTTGATATTCCATTTCTACGAAACACTGAAATAGGCAAAAAAAACAGCAATTTGCACTGGGCCTTTGGTTAGTAGGTTAGTCCCAAAAATAATATAAAAGTGCATGATAAAGCCCATTAAACATCCAAAACAGATAATATAGTAGCATGGAACAATAAAAAATTATAGATACGTTGGAGACGTATCATCCCTTCACTAAATTTCAAGGTAAAAGTGTTCTCCCTGAGTATGCACCGTTGCTACAGTTCGTCGTGTTGAGACACCACGTGATGATAGGGTGTGATAGACTCTACGTTCACATATGCTACCTCTTGAGCAATGCGTTGGTTTTCCTTTGAAGAGGAAAGGGTGATGCAGTAAAGTAGCGTAAGTATTTCCCTCAGTTTTTGAGAACCAAGGTATCAATCCAGTAGGAGACCACGCTCAATTCCCACGCACCTACACAAACAAATAAGAACCTTGCAACCAACGTGATAAAGGGGTTGTCAATCCCTTCACGGCCACTTGCAAAAGTGAGATCTGATAGAGATGGTAAGATAATATATTTGGTATTTTTTATGATAAAGAGTAAAAGTAAAGATTGCAAAGTAAACGGCGACAGAAATAGCTAGTTGACGGGAGATTAATATGATGGAAAATAGACCCGGGGGCCATAGGTTTCACTAGTGGCTTCTCTCAAGAGCATAAGTATTACAGTGGGTAAACAAATTATTGTCGAGCAATTGATAGAATTGAACATAGTTATGATAATATCTAGGTATGATCATGTATATAGGCATCACGTCCGTGACAAGTAGACCGACTCCTGCCTGCATCTACTACTATTACTCCACACATCGACCGCTATCCAGCATCCATCTAGAGTATTAAGTTCATAAGAACGGAGTAACGCTTTAAGAAAGATGACATGATGTAGAGGGATAAACTCATGCAATATGGTATAAACCCCATCTTTTTATCCTTGATGGCAACAATACAATACGTGTCGTTTCCCCTACTGTCACTGGGATCAAGCACCGCAAGATTGAACCCAAAGCTAAGCACTTCTCCCATTGCAAGAAAGATCAATCTAGTAGGCCAAACCAAACTGATAATTCAAAGAGACATGCAAAGATATCAAATCATACATATAAGAATTCAGAGAAGAACCAAATATTGTTCATAGATAATCTTGATCGTAAACCCACAATTCATCGGATCTCGACAAACACACCACAAAAGAAGATTACATCGAATAGATCTCCGAGAGAATCGAGGAGAACTTTGTATTGAGATCCAAAGAGAGATAAGAAGCCATCTAGCTAATAACTATGGACCCGAAGGTCTGAGGTAAACTACTCACACATCATCGGAGAAGCTATGGTGTTAATATAGAAGCCCTTCGTGATCAATGCCCCCTCCGGCGGAGCACCGGAAAAGGCCCCAAGATGGGATCTCACGGGTATAGAAGGTTGCGGCGTTGGAAATAGGGTTTTGGCTCCTCTTTGATGTTTTTGGGGTACGTAGGTATATATAGGAGGAAGAAGTAGGTCGGTGGAGCCACGAGGGGCCCACGATGGTGGAGGGCGCGCGCAGGGGGGTAGGTGTGCCCCCTGCCTCGTGGCCTCCTCGTTGATTGCTTGGCGTCCACTCCAAGTCCTCTAGATCACGTTTTTTTAGAAAATCACGTTCCCGAAGGTTTCATTCCGTTTGGACTCCGTTTGATATTCCTTTCCTTCGAAACACTGAAATAGGCAAAAAAGAACAATTTGGGCTAGGCCTTCGGTTAATAGGTTAGTCCCAAAAGTAATATAGAAGTGTATAATAAAGCCCATTGAACATCCAAAACAGATAATATAATAGCATGGAACAATAAAAAATTATAGATACGTTGGAGACGTGTCAACATACAACGGGTGCAAGACAGTTTTGCACATGCGGAATACTTGGGTTAAACTTGGCGAGCCTAGTATGTACAAACATGGCCTCGGAACACTAGAGACCGAAAGGTTGAACGTGAATATCATATAGTAGATATTATCAACATAGAGATGTTCACCATTGATGACTACCCCATCTCACGTGATGATCGGACATGGGTTAGTTGATTTAGATCACGTATCACTTAGATGGCTTGAGGTATGTCTATTTAAGTGGGAGTTCATTAGTAGTTTGATTAATTGAACTTAATTTATCATGGACTTAGTCCTGATAGTTTTGCATATCTACGTTTTAGATCAATAGCTCGCAATATAGCTCCTAAATATTTTTGATATGTTCCTAGAGAAAACTAAGTTGAAAGATGATAGTAGCAATGATGCGAACTGGGTCCGTGATCTGAGGATTATTCTCATTGTTGCATAGAAGAATTATGTCCTTGATACACCGCTAGGTGGGAGACCTATTGCAGGAGTAGATGCAGACGTTATGAACATTTTGGCAAGCTCGATATGATGACTACTTAGTAGTTTAGTGCACATTGCTTTACGGCTTAAACCGGGACTTCAAACTGTTTTTAACACCACGGAGCATATGAGATGTTCTAAGAGCTGAAATTGGTATTTCAGATTCATGCCCGTGTCAAGAGGTATGAGACCTCTGACAAGTACTTTGCCTACAAGATGGAGGAGAATAGCTCAACCAGTGAGCATGTACTCAGAATGTCTGGGTACTACAATTGCTTGAATCAAGTGGGAGTTAATCTTCCAGATAAGATAGTGATTGGCAGATTTCTCTAGTCACTATCACCAAGCTACTAGAACTTCGTGATGAACTATAATATGAAAGGGATGATGAAAATGATTCTCGAGCTCTTCGCGATGCTGAAATCGGCGAAGGTAGAAATCAAGAAAGAACATCAACTATTGATGGTTAAACAAGACAACTAGTTTCAAGAAAAAGGACAAGGGAAAGAAAGGGAACTTCAAGAGGAATGGCAAGCAAGTTGCCACTTCCATGAAGAATCCCAAAGCTGTACCTAAGCCTAAAACTAAGTGCTCCTACTGCAAAGGGAATGTTCACTAGAAGCGGAACTGCCCCTAATACTTGGCGGATAAAAAGGATGGCGAAGTGAACAAAGGTATATTTGATATACATGTTATTGATGTGTACATTACTGGTGTTCGTAGTAGCCCCTGGGTATTTGATACCGGTTCAGTTGCTAAGATTAGTAACTCGAAACAGGAGTTGCAGAGACTAGTTAAAAGCGAGATGACGATGTGTGTTGGAAGTAATTCCAAGGTTGATATGATCACCATCGCACACTCCCTCTACCTTCAGGATTAGTGTTGAACTTAAATAAATGTTATTTGGTGTTTGTGTTGAGCATGGATATGATTAGATCATGTCTATTACAATACGGTTATTCATTTAAGTCAGGGAATAATTATTGTTCTGCTTACATGAATAAAACCTTCTATGGTCATATACCCAATGTAAATGGTTTATTGAATCTCGATCGTAGTGATACACATATTCATAATATTGATGCCAAAAGATGCAAAGTTGATAATGATAGTGCAACACACTTTTGGCACTGCCGTCTAGGTCATATTGGTGAAAAGTGCATGAAGAAACTCCATGCAGATGGACTTTTGGAATCACTTGATACTTGCGAACCATGCCTCATGGGCAAGATGACAAAAACTCCGTTCTCTAGAACAATGGAGCGAGCTAATGACTTATTGGAAATAATACATACCGATGTATGCGGTCCGATGAGTGTTAAGGCACACGGCGGGTATCGTTATTTTCTGACCTTCACAAATGACTTAAGTAGATATGGGTATATTTACTTAATGAAACACAAGTCTGAAACATTTGAAAAGTTCAAAGAATTTCAGAGTGAAGTAGAGAATCATCGTAACAAGAAAATAAAGTTTCTACGATATAATCGCGGAGGCGAATATTTGAGTTACGAGTTTGGCCTTCATTTAAAACAATGTCGAATTGTTTCACAACTCACGCCACCTGGAACACCACAGCGTAATGGTGTGTCCAAACATCATAACCGTACATTATTAGATATGGTGTGTTCTATGATGTATCTTATCGATATACCACTATCATTTGGGGGTTATACATTAGAGACAGCCGCATTCACGTTAAATAGGGCACCGTCTAAATTCGTTGAGACGACACCATATGAACTATGGTTTGGCAAGAAACCTAAGCTGTTGTTTCTTAAAGTTTGGGGTTGCGACACTTATGTCAAAAGTCTTCAGCCTGATAAGCTCGAACCCAAAACGGAGAAGTGTGTCTTCATACCCTAAGGAAACAATTGGGTACGTCTTCTACCACAGATCCAAAGGCAGGATCTTTTGTTACCAAGAATGGAACCTTTCTAGAGAAGGAGTTTCTCTCAAAAGAAGTGAGTGGGAGGAAAGTAGAACTTGATGAGGTCATTGTACCTTCTCTCAATTTGGAAAGTAGCACATCAGAGAAATCCGTTCCCGTGATGCCTACACCAACTAGAGAGGAAGCTAATGATGATGATCATGAAACTTCGGATCAAGTTAATACTGGACCTCGTAGGTCGAACAAAGCACGTTCTGCGCCAAAGTGGTACGATAATCCTGTCCTGGAAGTCATGTTGCTAAACCATGGCGAACCTACGAACTATGAAGAAGCTATGATGATCCCAGATTCCGATAGATGGCTGGAGGCCATGAAATTTGAGATAGGATCCATGTATGAGAACAAAGTGTGCACTTTGGTGGACTTGCCCGATGATTGGCAAGCCATTGAGAATAAATGGATCTTCAAGAAGAAGACAGACGCTGATGGTAATGTCACCATCTACAAAGATCAATTTGTCGCAAAAGGTTTTTGACAAGTTCAAGGAGTTGACTACGATGAGACCTTCTCACACGTAGCGATGCTTAAGTCAGTCCAAATCATGTTAGCAATTGCTGCATTTTTATGAAATCTAGCAAATGGACGTCAAAACTACATTCCTTAATGGATTTCTTAAAGAAGAGTTGTATATGATGCAACCGGAAGGTTTTGTCAATCCTAAAGGTGCTAACAAAGTGTGCAAACTCCAACTATCCATCTATGGAGTGGTGCAAGCATCTTGGAGTTGGAATATACACTTTGATGGGATGATCAAAGCATATGGTTTTATACAGACTTTCGGTGAAGCCTCTATTTATAAGAAAGTGAGTGGGAGCTCTGTAGCATTTCTAATATTATATGTAGATGACATATTGTTGATTGGAAATGATATAAAATTTCTGGATAGCATAAAAGGATACTTGAATAAGAATTTTTCAATGAAAGACTGATACGTCTCCAACGTATCTACTTTTCCGATCGCTTTTCCTCTTGTTTTGGACTCAAATTTGCATGATTTTAATGAAACTAACCCCAGACTGACACTATTTTCAGCAGAACTACCATGGTGTTGTTTTTGTGCAGAAATAAAAGTTCTCGGAATGGAACGAAACTTTGCGAGGAATTTTTATATAATAAATAAGAATTTATGGTGCCAAGGCCTACCGGAGAGGGGCCCCTGGGTGGGCACAACCCACCAGGGCGCGCCCCCTCTCCTGGCGCGCCCAGGTGGGTTGTCCCTACCTGGTGGCCCCGCAAACCCTGAAACCAACGCTATAAATCTTATTTTTCCAGAAAAATGGGGGAGAAAGAATTATCGCGATCCACGAGACGGAGCCGCCGTCACCTCCTGTTCTTCATCGGGAGGCCAGAACTGGAGTCAGTTTGGGGCTCCGGAGAGGGGGATATTCGTTCTTCATCATCACTAACCCTTCTCCATCGCCAACTCCATGATGCTCCCCACCGGGAGTGAGCAATTTCTTTGTAGGCTTGCTGGTCGGTGAGGAGTTGGATGAGATTCATCATGTAATCGAGTTAGTATTGTTAGGGCTTGATCCCTAGTATCCACTATGTTCTAAGATTGATGTTATGACTTTGCCATTCTTAATGCTTGTCACTTTGGGCCCAGGTGCCATGAACTCAGATCTAAACCGTTTATGTTATCATAATTATATCCATGTTCTAGATCCGATCTTGCAATTTATAGTCACCTACTACGTGTTATGATCCGTTAACCCCGGAGTGACAGAAACTGGGACTTCTTCCGGTGATGACCGTAGTTTGAGGAGTTCATGTATTCACTATGTGTTAATGCTTTGTTCCGGTTCTCTATTAAAAGGAGACCTTAATATCCCTTAGTTTCCAATATGGACCCCGTTGCCACGGGAGGGTAGGACAAAATATGTCATGCAAGTTCTTTCCTAAGCACGTATGACTATTTACGAAATACATGCCTACATTATATTGACGAACTAGAGCTAGTGTCGTATCGCCCTTGGATATAACTGTCTCATGATGAATATCATCCAACAAGTCACCGATCCAATGCCTACGAATTTATCTTATATTGTTTCTGCTAAGTTACTACTGCTATCATCATTGTTACACTTGCTACAAAATTACTGCTATCATTGTTACCGTTACCGTTGCTACTGTTACTATTATCAAAACTGTCGGATTTCCGGTTCCGGCAGACCCTTGAGGTTCGAACACTGGGGTGCACGCGGAGATCTCTCCCCTACCGATCTACGTCAGATCCTCTCGTGCGAACTAAGATGAAAACGATGAACAACAAAGAGACATGAGGTTTATACTGGTTCAGGCCACCGTTGTGGTGTAATACCCTACTCCAGTGTGTGGTGTGGTGGATTGCCTCTCGGGCTGATGATGAACAGTACAGAGGAAGAACAGCCTCGCGAGGGGTGTTCTTGAGCTGGGGCTATGTGTTCTACTTAGTCTCTCTTCTTGGGCTCTACCAGATTTCTATATGCCTCTACCCTGTGGTGGCTAGCTCTATTTATAGAGGCCCTGGACCTCTCCCCGAATAATTGAGCGAGAAGGGCACCAACAATTGGCCATTTTGAAGGGGAACATCTAGTACAAGTTATCCTGACCAAAGGTGGTCTTCGGCTGCCAAAAGCACTCGTGATGACGCCGTCTTGGGCTCCATGGTGACCTCCGTCTAGCCGTCCGGCTGGTCTTGGTCTCGTTGCACCAGAATGGCAACCTTTGCCTGATGCCTTGGCCTATGCTTGCCCCCTTTGGACCAAAGGGGAAACATGGACTCTGCGCAGGCCGGCGCCCGCCTGGCGCCCGCCTGGTCTTGATCGTCATGGCTTGCGTCACGGGATCCTCGCGAGGTACCCTTGCATTGATCTCTCCGCCTCCTCGCGAGCCTGCCTGAGGAGGCCGCTTTTGAGGAAGCTTCCTTTCGTACGCCCCATGAGGCTTGGCCCCTCGCGAGGGTCTTGAGCTTGGGCTGATGAAGATGGGCCGCGCTGGGCCCCCACTTGAGCCACGTCGCAGGCCGCAGGCAGGCAAGTCTGGGGACCCCTGTCACAGCCCTAGAAATCTTCTTGTAATTAGTGGCATTGCATCCATGCATCTTTTTCAATTTCGATTAATCTTGAAATGGGGATGACAGAACCCCAACACCTCCCCTGAAACCAACTAAGGTTTACAACAATTGGTTTCAATGAACCCAAAATGCCTTCACAAAATTTTCATCATTTCTGGATTGGGCTAAAACCCCTGGCAAAAATGGTGCACACTTTTCTAGGACATTCTGGATTTTTGAATTAAATCATAAGTATTTGAATTTGGACATTTAAATTCTATAAAATATTTTAAATGTCCAAATAATCTTGAAAGCATTTGAGCGCTGTTGGAAATAGTTTCAAAAGAGCCCACAATTATTTTCAGGATTTCTGGAAACGTTTTAGTATTTTTAATAAAGCCCAAGAGTTGCAGAAAATTAGAAAATAGAAAACAATTTAGAAAGAGAGAGAGAGAGAGAGAGAGAGAGAGAGAGAGAGAGAGAGAGAGAGAGAGAGAGAGAGAGAGAGAGAGAGAAAGGCCAGAGGCCACTTACCTGGCAGGCCCGACCCATCTGGCCTGTGCCAGTCATCACCTACCTCTGCCACTAGGCAGAGGAGGGACACCGCGACGCCGCTGAGCTCGCCACGCCACCTCCCTGCCTGCCTGCCATCGCCCGCGCCAGCGCGACGCCTCGAAACGCCTCCGTGGCACCGCCCCGACCCCATGGACCCCTCCATTCGCCCCCAACGCCTCTCCCTCACCCGTTCCCCGCCATGGCCGAAGCCTTCATGGACGCGCCGCCGTAACCCCGCGCCGACAGCCACTGCCCCACCTCCCCAACGCATCCCAGAGCTCCGCCTCGACCTTCTCCTCCTTCTCACCGCGCCAAGTGAGCCGGGAAGCTCCGTTTCGTCTTCACCGTCGTCGTCTTCAACCTGCGGCCGCCGAGATCGCCTCCGCCGTCCCGTTTGCTCCGGTCATCCCCCGAGCTCGCCGTCCACCCCACGACGATCACCGTGAGCTTCTGCCCTTCCTCCCTGTCTGCGTTCGCTCTGCCGCGCACCGTAGCGACCACGCTGCGCTCACCCGCACGCGCCGTCGCCCGCACTCGTCGCCGGTGATGCTCCGGTGACCATTTGGTCCTGGGCATGCGCCCAAAGCGCTCCCCGCATCACGTAGAGCCTCTGTAGCACCTCGCCGTGCTCGTTTGCGCACCGCAGATCCATCCCCACTTGCACCCGAGATTCGGCCACCGCCGAGCTCGTCGCTGGCGCCACTCCGGCCACTCCCCGGCCGCGCCACCACCACGGTTGGATGCGGACGAGCGTCCGCATCCCGTAGTTGTGCTCCGCGTGCCAAACGGCGCCTTGTAGGCGAATCCCGCGCCGCTCCGCCGCGTCTGCTACCGCCGGCGGCTAAACGCCGGCGAGTTTGACCCCATTTGACCATGTTTGACCCCGTGTGGGCCCAGGTTGACTACCCTCCGAGTCTATGACAGGTGGGGCCGGCCTGTTAATTAGGTTAGGCTTAGTGTTAACTAAATTTTAGTTAGACTAATGACCTGACACGCGGGACCCACTGGTCAGGTTTGAGCTGGACGTCCCCTTTGACCACTGACCTCACCCTGACGCACTGCTGACGCAATAACTAATTTCTGGATTTATTGTTATATAGAAAATTCCAGAAATTGTTGCAAACTTCAAAAAATCATAGAAATTCAACCATAGCTCAGAATGAAATAAGTTATATATGAAAAATGATCAGAAAAATCCAATATATCCATCTGTACTGTTTTCATGCATGTTAAAGCAACTTAACACTGCTCTTTAGATCAAACATGATAATGCACTCTTTTGAATTCATAACTTGAGTTAGTATTTGAATCTTTGATTCAAATAAGCTCAAACCACCCTGGTTGTAGTTGCATTAGCCCAACACACTCATATTACCATGTCACATTCATGCATCATATTGTCGCATTGCATTGATTGTGTTTTCCTTCTCTGTTGCCAGTATTTGTCCCCTCTCGATAGACGTGCTTCCGACGATGAGTTCGATGACATCGATGAAGAGATATAATATCTTCAGGAGTGCCAGGCAAGCAAACCCCCCTTGTTCATTCCGATACAATCCTACTCTCTCGCTCCTGCTCTCTTTTACTGCATTAGCACAACAACGTTTCAACTGTTACATGATGCGATAGTTGAACCCCTTTTCCTCTGCATGACCTGTCATTGCCACAGTAAATAGATGAAACCCACTAGCATGAGTAGTAGTTGTGTTGAGCCCTGATGTGCCTACTCATTCATGCTTGTTTGTCATGCCTGCTACTTCTTAGAGTTGAGTCAGGTCTGATTCATCGGGGATGAATTGGAATGTGGTGAACATGTCCTACCGATGAGAGCTAAGTGTGTGAACATGATTTGGTAAAGGTAGCGATGAGAGGCCATGTAGGAGTACATGGTGGGTTGTCTAATTGCATCCGTCCTCAGGAACTGAGTTCTGTGTTTGTGATCCATGAACAGTTACTACCACACATTGGGCTTCGGGCGCTCCAAGCTCTCTCAACTTATTAATCAACCTGATCTCTGTCCAGGAGTTGCAACTAGTTTCTGGTGTATGTAGGTAGTGTTAGTAGTCTACCAAGTGGTACCTGGTACAGGTGGGCTTAGGACAGACTAGGCACCGTGGCACGGTGTACCAAGCGTAGATCCACCCGTCGAGGTGGGCTTGGGAACCCTGCACACATCGTTTGGGGCTGTGAGAGACACCCCGGCCAGATCTCCTTGCGGATGGAACCCGAATAGGCGATAAACCTGGACTAGAGACTTGTGTGGTTAGTGAGGTCGTGGTCGACTCCCTCGCCAGGCTTCCGCTTGAAGGTTGCCGAGACACACGACGTGTACATGGTGGTAAGTGGCGAGAACTTGTGTGAAGAAGTACACCCCTGCAGGGTTAACATCATCTATTCGAATAGCCGTGTCCACGGTAAAGGACTTCTGGGTTGCCTATAACAGTTCATAGACAAGTGAAAGTGGATACTCTAAAACTCGCAAGATAAGCGTGAGTGCTATGGATTGCCTTCTCGTAGGGAGACGGGAGCGGATCCATAGTGGTGTATTGAATGGTGAATATGTGGACTCGTGTGCGCCACCTCAAAAGAGTTACTTGAAGTCATAGTTAAGGTTAGCCACTGAGTCAAAGCTGGCTTGCTGCAGTTAAACTCCACCACCCCCTTTGTTGATACCGATGCATATGTAGCTAGTTCTGATGTAAGTCTTGCTGGGTACATTTGTACTCACGTTTGCCTATTTTATGTTTTTGCAGAGATACGTTAGTCTCGCTAGTAGTTCCGTGTGGACTTCGACGTTTAGCTTGATACCTCAGCTACGATCTTGTGCCCTCAGCAGGATCTGATAGATAGTCAGGCTTCTCAGCCTTTTTCATTTGTAGTTGTCTGTACTCAGACAAGTTAAGCTTCCGCTTGTGCTTGTTGCTTTTATGCTCTGTATGTTGGTCATGAGACCATGTTTGTAATATCTTGCTCCTGGGAGCCTAATGAATAAATACTTTGAGTCGTAGAGTCTTGTTGTGATGCCATGTTGTATTTACACATATCGAGCATATTGTGTGTATGATTGAAATGCTTGGTATGTGTGGGATCCGACAATCTAGTTGTTTATCCTTGGCTACCTCTCTTATAGGGAAAAGTAGTCTAGTGCTTCCTTGAGCCATAGTAGTCCGCTACAGCCCGGTTCACCGGAGTCCTGCTAGCCCAGCACTACTGCTCAGGACACTTGACTGGTCGGCATGTGTTTCACTTCTTTCCTATGTCTGTCCCTTCAGGGAAATGTCACACGATGACATCTGGAGTCCTACCTAGCCTGCTACAGCCCGGGTTCCCGGAGTCCTGTTAGCCCAGTGCTACAGCCGGGATTCACACGCTGCTGACCGACATGCTCGATGTGATACATGTATGCCTGTCCCCATAGGTTAGTGCCGCTTTGGGTTCACGACTAGCCATGTCGGCCCGGGTTCTCTGACATATGGATGCTAGCGACACTATCATATACGTGAGCCAAAAGGCGCAAACGGACCCGGGCCATGGTAAGGCGACACCCGCGGGAATACCGTGCGTGAGGCCGCAAAGTGATATGAGGTGTTACCGGCTAGATCGATGTGACTTGGAATCGGGGTCCTGACAACCCCCGTTCCCAGAACGCCGACAGTAGCCCCCGGGCCCAAGGCGCGCGTGGGCTTGGCTTAGCGAAGAAGCGAAGGAGCAAGCGCGAAGTGCCGCGGGCCCTAACAGCCTGCGGCCTTGGGCACCGCGTGGCGGTTGATTGGACGTGGGTGTCTGCGCTTCCCACGACGCCTCGGCAACTGCACGACTGACAAAAGGGGGTGCCCGGGCCAGGATTACTTGCCCTGCTCTCGTCCATCTTGCCCTAGATCCCCTTTCTCGCTCTCCTTCCTCTTGCTCCTGAAATCCTCCAGATCCGTCTCAATCCTTCGCATCCGGCACGCCAAGGCGCCTCGCAAGTCCCCGGCTGATGCTTGGTACTCGCCAGCCTTGGATTCCCTGAATTTGTCGGAGAAGAACCTCGCCCTCGCGCGCCTGATGACGGTGGCGCAGGGCAGCGAGGGGGCGACTGTGCTCAAGGTCGGCTCCGACCATCCTAAGGGCAAGGGGAGCACCTTCTACCCGTTCTTCGTGAGAGCCAATGTCGCCGGTCTGGTGCCTCCTTTCTCTGAGTTCTTCCATGCCGTTCTCCGCCAATACAATTTGCAAGCTCTGCATCTCCACCCCAACTCTGTCCTTCTCTTGGCGATTTTCGCCTACTATTGCGAGGCTCATGTTGGCGTGAAGCCCTCGGTGGCCTTGCTGCGCCACTTCTTCTCCCTTCGGGTTTCTGGCGCTCAAGTCTCCGCATGCGCGAGCTTCATTGCATACTCCAACTCCAACGCCATCTCGAAGCCTGGGAAGAGGATCGAAGGCTACCGGAGCAAGTGGGTCATGATGGATGTCGGGCGCCTCCACCCTCATCTGGTATTGCCCACGGGGCAGCCTAAGTCCGTTAACGCATGGTCCCGCGCGGAGCTCGCCTACCCTCGCGCGAAGGTCGTGCTGAGGAGGATGAACGCGAACCTGAGGCCAAGCAACTTGGGGGCGGCGAAGCTGACTGGAACCACGCTCCTGAGGGAGTTCTTGGAGAACCGGGTAGCTCCGCTCCAGGAGCACCTGCTCCCACCGTGGAGGCTTGGAGGAGCAGACGCCGCCCTGCGCCTGAGCTCCGAGGCCCTGACCGACGAAGATCTGGTTGCGGACCTCCATTCCTTGGTTGGGGGAGACGTGGCGAGCCCGGTGGGCGCCCCCGTCCCCCTGTTCCTTCGTGACGACTTGGAGAAGGTGGTGAATGCCATGCCCACCTTCAACGGCGAGGGGCTGGTGCCCGCGGCAGCTCCCGAAGATCTGGCGGTCCTGGCGACGGTGAACATGTCCTTCGGCAGCTCCAGTGGGGGAAAGGAGGAAGAAGAGGCGGAGGAGGAAGCGTCTGACTCGGAGGAGACTGGCGAGGATTGGGGGGAGTCCTTCCCTCGGCACAGGTCCCAGGCCCTCCGCTCCATGCCGGATGATGACGAGGCCGGCGCCAGGCGAGGAGGGGAGGGCTCTTCCTCGGTCACGAGGAAGGGTAGGTCGATCCTGGTTCCCCCAGGGTCTGCTCTGGTCCCTGGGGGTACCAAGGCCAGCTCCATCCCTCTTGACGCGCCTTCTGCTTCCGGGCCCCCCAAGGCTGACCCCCGCTGCAGGCTCTCGGGCATCAAGTTTGGCCGGAGGTTGCTTGAGTCCACGGACGATGTCCAGTAAGTGCTCGATTTGTGCTCCACTTGGTTTCTGCCACTGAAGCTTGACGTTTGCGCTCTTTTACCAGGCCGGCACCTGCGGCCAAGAGGTTGAACGAGGCTTCTGCGGCCCTGCTTGGGGTGAACCCGTCCGCCGGGGCGACGCCTTAGGCTGCTGGGGGAGAGGACGGCGAGGCCCGCGCCTCTCTGACCCAACCGTCCTTGCGAGGCCAACCGGGGCACCCCGGCGAGGAGTCAGCCCCCGCGGCCCCGCTGGACCTGGAGCCGACTGTGCCCGACGCTGCGGCCGTGGCGGCCAAGGCTCAGGAGGTCCCTTCCTGCCAAGCTGTGGTCACGATGCCATCTTCTCCTCATGCTCCACAGGTTCTTGTCTCTTCCGCTCCCTCGTCCGTTGTCCTGGACCAGGTTGCCAATGAGCTGAGCCAACTGCGGGAGGATCTCCTGAACGCGGATCCTCGTCTGGTGGCCGGGCGCCTGGAGTTGGCCTCTGGCTGGGCTCGTTCTGCCGCCTCCGTCCGAGCGGTGCTGAGCCAGGCTGTGTCGTCCTCCGACAAGGAGAAGCGGGCCGCTGACCAAGCCAAGGCCACTCGTGATGCTGCCCTGGGCGACGTTGCAACCGCCCAGGGCCGCTGCAAGACGCTTGAGGCCAAGTTGCAGGGCCTGCGCGACGAGATCGCCAAGGAGGTGCATAGCCGGAAGGAGAATGAGAAGGAGATGAAGGCTAGGGAGGCCGCCGCCAAGGACCGAGACGCCAAGCTGGACGACCGCCACAGCCGACTGGAGATGCTGGAGCGGTCGCTGAAGGCGGAGAGGACCGAGCTGGACGCCAAGGTGAAGGTCCTGACGGAGGACCGGGTGGCCTTCGCGAAGCTGGAGAAGAAAGCTCGTGGCATACTGAAGACGCTGTATGAGAGCGGCCTGGAGGAGCCATTAGCTGGTGCGGAGGACGGCCCCGCCAAGCTGCTCCCCTTCCTGGTTGATGCGCTTGAGGACGTCGCCGACGGCCTTGGCCCCACGGTCGAGGCCGAGGCGCGTGCCCTGTCTTCTGCGGCGCTGACGCATGTCCTCATCCATGTCTACCTGCGTGACCCCAACATCGACTTCGACAGCCTGCTGGAGCCCGTGAGCAGCGACCGTGCCGCTACTGCCGCTGAAGCCGTGAAAGGCCGAGCCGAGGTTTTGCTGGGGAAGTTCCGCTCCCCCAGCGTTCTGCCTAGGCGCGGTGCCGCCGGCCATGCGACCTCGAGGTGACGGACTTCCATCATGTTTTATTCCTGCACATGCACCATGCCTCGCGGAGGCGTTTAAATTTGTATTTGGCGTTGTGGATCAATCTTATGGCTTGTAATATTTGTTTTGAATTTCCTAGAATTTGCATTTTCCTCTCCTACTTTCTTGCGCTCTACGTCGGCAGGGCCCGGCCCTGCGCGTACCTTACCCAGCGTTAGCCCCGACCGGAAACCAAGGACAGTACTAAGGAGTGAGGAGCTACGTGGCAAGTTAGGCTCATGAGTCATGATGCTCAGGAGTCCCCCTTGACGCGCGAGCAACAAGTAGGGAAGGGGGAGGCGAGGAGTGGATTGACCATTCTACGTCGGTAGGGCCCGGCCCCGCGCGTACCTCACCCAGCATTAGTCCCGACCGGAAACCAAGGACGGGACTAAGGAGTGAGGGGCTACGTGACCAGTTAGGCTCCTGAGTCGCGATGCTCAGGAGTCCCCCTTGACGCTCAAATGGGTTTTGTACCTTGGCTCCGCTCGGGGAGTGGCGCACGACGACCAGGTCCAAGGGACCTGGCTGGGTGGCGTGCGCTCGGGCGAGGCCCGGGCGTAGCCCCCGTGTCCAGCCCCCTCGCGCGGCACTCCCGAGGGGAGGCGTTGCAATGGTGCCGGACACTGAGCTCTGGGCTCCCTGAGGTTGGTACGGCCGTGGGCCGCCCTCAGTTGTTTATCACCAGCACGGAGCATAGCGCTTCCGTATGTGTACGGGCATAGCCGCTCCTCGGCAGTGTCGTCAGCCAGCGCGGAGCATGGTGCTTCCACTGGTGCGTGGGAGGGGGCTCCCCTCCGGGAGGAGCCCCCGGGGCATGTACAGCCCCGCCCTGACACGTGGCCGGCACGGTAGGGCCAGGAGAGGTGTATCTGGGCACCCGTGAGCCAGCGCGGGACTCACGAGGCCCTACCTCAAGGCGGGTTGCGCATGGCTCTGGGCCTTTATCAATTGGTGTGTTCCTGCAGGGTTGTTAGAATGCAAATGCTCTACGTCCTCAGGTCCCGGCCCTCGAGCGAGCTCAGCCGCCGCTGGTATGACAGGTCACGATGCCGTGGGTCAAGGCCGGGGGGTGAGGGCTGGAGAGCCAGTAAGAGCCCATGAGTCGCGATGCTCAGGCGCCCCCCTTTTAACATGCAAGCGCTTTGCATGGCGATAAGCAGTAGGTGATAACTTATGGGAATCAGATTTAGTGTGAAAGAACACTTCATCCTAAGGTAAATGCTAGAAAAGCAACTGCCGCTGGGTTGGGCCCGAGCGGTGTGGGGATGATGCAGCCCGAGGGGCGCCCCAAACAAGGTAAGTAAAGAACATAAATAAAATGGATACATGTCGCGGGGACGGACCCACGCGGCCTGGGAATGGTGCAGCCCTGTGGGCGCTCCCAGCTGAAGGTAGAACTCTGAAAGATGTCACCTGATGCCGTTGAAGATGAAGTAATGCTGAGGAAGTGACTGATGCCCGATGAAGACGTCGGCCCTCATGAGCCCCCAGGCCCAGGGGCCTCGGGAGGCTCCGTGGGCTCAAGTGGGTCCTCGAGAGCCATCTCCATCTCTGCCAGGACCGCATAGTGCCTGACCTCCTGAGCCTCCAGAATGCTCCGCAGCAGGTGCTGGCGAGCGGCGGCCGCGTTCGGTAGGCCGAAGGGCATGCGAATGTAGCTGTGAGGTGGCCCCTCACAACGCCCCATGCGCGAAGGCCAGAGGCGCTCCTGAGACGCGGCTCGGTTGAGCCCCGGGACGTCGATGCAGACGCGCAGCCCACCATCTTCGCCTGGATGTGGGGCTACGGCGGGTAAGCGGCGGCTGCCGCGCATGACTCTTGACTCTTGTAGCTCCTGCGTGTTTCTCGCGATGAACTCCTGTGGGTTTGGTCTTCCTTTCCTTGTACCTTCCTGAGGGAAACGTGCCTGAAAGCACCCCTCCAAGTGGTGCCCGAGCGCCTCCCTCGCGACCTTGGCAAAGTCGGTGGCTCTCCAAGAAAGAGCCCCCGAGCCCTGCCTGAGGAGGGCGCCGGGCGCGCCTTCCTTTGCGTGAGAGGGTGGCGCTCGCTAATCGAGCGCGGAGCCTGACGCAACACCCCCAGAGGCGGCAGCCTCCTTGTGGCTTGAGCCTGGCGAGGTCTTCTTCTTCTTGAGGGTCGCTTCAAGAAGTCTCCCGCTCCTGTGATCTGGGTCTTCGATTGCTGCGGCTTGGAACGCGCGCTTAAGTGAACACACTACGTCTCTTTCTTCACAGGGCACGGTGATGACTCCACCGCTTCCAGGCATCTTGAGGACATTGTAACCATGGTGAGTCACTGCCATGAACTTGCCTAGGTCTCGGTACCCGAGGATGGCGTTGTACGGTAGGCGGATGTGAGCGACGTCGAAGTCGATGAGCTCGGTGCGGTAGTTGTTGCGCTGTCCGAAGGTAACTGGAAGGCGCACCTGCCCAATTGGAACAGTGGAACCATCGGTGACTCCTGAGAAAGGCTTGGTTGGCTGAAGCTGATCGTACGACACTTGGAGATTGTCGAACGTCTCGACGGACAGGACGTTGAGTCCTGCGCCGCCATCGATGAGGGTCCTGGTGACCTGCACATTGCTGATGACTGGGGAGCAAAGCATCGGGAGGACTCCGGCCGTTGTGGCGCACTTGAGCTGATCCGCTGAGCTGAACGTGATAGAGCACGTAGACCATCTGAGAGGGCGCGTGGCCTCAAGCTTGGGAAGGACTGCATTCACCTCGCGGGCAAACTGCTTGAAGATGCGCTGTGAGGCTCGGGCCTGGGTGCCACCCAAGATGCAGGCAATTGCGCGCGGCTCCTGGAAGCCCCCATCCCAATCGTCTTGATGTTGGTCTTCATTCCTCCTTGGCGGTGGCGGCAGAGGAGGGAGGTCCGCGTTGCCGTGCGGGCGGTCCTCGCGAGGCTGGTCCCTCCAGCCTCCCTCGCGAGGATGGTCATGCCAGCGGTCCTCGCGAGGGCGGTCACGCCATCCCTGGCGAGGGCCATGGTCTTCCCATCGTCCTCCACCTCGTCCTCCTCCTCGGCCATAGCCCCTGTCGTTGCGCTCGGGGCATCAGCCGATTCGCCCGTCTCGCACAGCTCTGAGCTCTTGACATTCGTTGGTGTTGTGGGTGTGGAGGTCGTGGTACACGCAGTACCGTCCGCCCTTGGATGACTCAGGCTGATCCCTGCCCCGCTTGGTGTCCAGTTCCGCTGCTAGCACGGCAGCTCCCTTGCGCTTCACGTCTTTCGCCTTGAGCTTCTTCTCTTCTAGGTCGGCTGCCGGGAGCTCGAGAAGGGAGAGGCGCCCTTCCTCAGCCCTGGCGCACTTGGTCGCCAAGTTGAACAACTCTAGGGATGTGCACAGGTCTTCATGGATTGCTAGCTCCTCCTTCATCTTGACGTCTTGCACGCCGTCGGAGAAGGCTGAGATGATGGCTTCCTCAGTCACCTTGCGGATCTTGAGGCGAGCGTAGTTGAAGCGTTGGATGTACTTCTGCAGGGTTTCCCCTGGCTGTTGCTTGATGCGGTGCAGGTCGCTCACAGCCGGGGGCCGGTCGCGAGTGCCCTGGAAGTTGGCGATGAAGCGGGTGCGCATCTCGCTCCAGGAGGAGATCGTGCCGGGGGCCAGGTTCAGGAGCCATGTGCGGGCGCCGTCCTTGAGCGCCATGGGGAACCAATTCGCCATGACCTTTTCGTCTCCGTTGGCGGCTACGATGCCCAGCTCGTAGAGCTGTAGGAACTCCGGGGGTCCGCCGTGCCGTCGTAGCGAGGAGGGGGGTCAAGCTTGAACTTGCCTGGCCATATGACGCCGCGCAACTCGGGGGTGAAGGGGAGGCAGCCCGCTGTGGCCACCGGCGCCCTCGGCTGGTGTTGGACTTGCACCTGCGGGTCACCACGCGCCGCCGCTGGGAGCAGCGCGGGGTCTTGTCGTGGAGGTGCTGGGACGCGATCTTGGCGCGTCGGCGCTGGGAGCGCGCGAGCACCTTCTCGGGGACGTGGGATATCTTGGTAGCTCCCTTCTTGCTGCGCTGGCGCCGGGCGTGGGGGATCTCGCTCTGGGGCTGCACGCCTTGCAGCCAAGGCGCCTTCTTGGGGAGGAGGTGGCGCAGGCACCTCCTGATCCTCGCCCCCTGCGCGGAACGGAGGGCGAGGCAGCGAGAAGGACCGCAAGGGGGAGCCCCCTGCGGCACTGACGAGCTCGATGATGCGGGCGAGCCAGTCCTCGTAAAGGTCGTTGACGGGGCGGTAGTGCATGAGCTCTCTTGTCAAGAGCAGTGAGGCGTGCGCATCCATGGGTGCGCGACGGGTGTGGGACGACGAGCCAGCTGGAGTCAGCGACGGGGTAGTGGTGCGGCCATCCCGCCGCACCGAAGGATGCTGGGACGAGGCCTGCTGCTCGTTCCCCGCCGGGCCGGTGGCGGCGTTGGTGGCAGGCGACGGGGAATGATGAGGGGGGCCGCCAACGGGCGCCGTCTGGGTGACGCGAGTAGCCCCGCGCTCGGCGCGAGCCCGACGAGCGTCAGCCATGGACACGACGGAAGATCACACGCGAACAGCGGAAGAAAGATGCCGGCACAGCCCTACCCGGCGCGCCAAATGTCGGATTTCAGGTTCCGGCAGACCCTTGAGGTTCGAACACTGGGGTGCGCACAGAGATCTCTCCCCTACCGATCTACGTCCGATCCTCTCGTGCGAACTAAGATGAAAACGATGAACAACACAAGAGACACGAGGTTATCCTGACCAAAGGTGGTCTTCGGCTACCAAAAGCACTGGTGATGACGCCGTCTTGGGCTCCATGGTGACCTCAGTCCGGCCGTTCGGCTGGTCTTGGTCTCGTTGCACCGGAATGGCAAACTTTGCCTGATGCCTTGGCCTGTGCTTGCCCCCTTTGCACCAAAGGGGAAACATGGACTCTGCGCAGGCCGGCGCCCGCCTGGCCTTGATCGTCATGGCTTATGTCACGGGATCCTCGCGAGGTACCCTTGCATTGATCTCTCCGCCTCCTCGCGAGCCTGCCTGAGGAGGCCGCTTTTGAGGAAGCTTCCTGTCATCCGCCCCGCGAGGCTTGGCCCCTCGTGAGGGTCTTGAGCTTGGGCTGATGAAGATGGGTCGCGCTGGGCCCCCACTTGAGCCACGCCACAGGGCGCAGGCAGGCAAGTCTGGGGACCCCCGTTCCCAGAACACCGACAAAAACTATCAAACTACTTTGCTACTGATCACTTTGCTGCAAATAATTGATCTCCAGGTGTGGTTGAATTGACAACTCAGCTGCTAATACCTTCAAATATTCTTTGGCTCCCTTTGTGTCGAATCTATAAATTTGGGTTGAATACTCTACCCTCGAAAACTGTTGTGATCCCCTATACTTGTGGGTTATCAAGAACATTTTTTGGCGCCGTTGCCGGGGAGCATAGCTATATTTGTTGAGTCACTTGGGATTATTATCAATTTATTGCTATGAAGAATGTGAAGGATCCTAAGACTAAGATATTTCCCTCAAGGACGAGGGGAGGTAAGGAACTGCCATCCAGTTCTGCTTTAGATTCACCTTTTGTTATGAGAAAACTTGCAACACCACTACATGCTATTAATTCTGATATGTCACAAGTTATTGATGATGCTACTTGTGCTATGAATGATGCTTATGATGATGCTAGTACCTTGCTTGATAATGATGATGTGCCACTTGGTGATTTTCTTGATGCACAAATTGCTAAAGTAATACAACATGATGTTGTTGAATCTGACGATGAGCTTGAAACTGAAACTCCTGAAACACCTGCTAGAACTAGTCTTCCTAGATATGAATTGCCTAAGATACCGGAAGGTTATGTTATGAATGAGGAGACAACTAGAGATATTCTTGCTTGTAAGGATAGAGATGATCTAGAGAAATTATTATGCAAGTATAAAGAAAAATCTCTGAATGCTAGAATGAAATGTGATCCTAAGTTTGCTACTTCACCTATGTTTATTAATGATAAGGATTATGAATTCTCTGTCGACCTAGGGTTAATTACTTTGGTTGAATCTGATCCTTTTCATGGTTATGAGACTGAAATTGTTGTGGCACATCTTACTAAGTTGAATGACATAGCCACCCTTTTTACACATGATGAGAAGACTTGCTATTACTTTATTCTCAAATTAATTCCGTTCTCATTAAAGGGTGATGCCAAAGCTTGGTACAATACTCTTGCTCCTGGTTGCGTGCGTAGTCCCCAGGATATGATTTACTACTTCTCTAAAAAAATATTTTCCTGCTCATAAGAAACAAGCTGCCTTACAGGAAATATTTAACTTTGTGCAAACTAAAGAAGAGAGTCTCCCACAAGCTTGGGGGAGGCTTTGCCAGTTACTTAATGCTTTGCCTGATCACCCTCTTAAGAAAATGAAATACTTGATATCTTCTATAATGGATTAACCGATGCTTCTAGGGACTTCCTAGGTAGTTGTGCTGGTTGTGTTTTCAGGGAACGAACTGTTGGACAAGCTGGAGAATTATTGAATAACATATTGAAAAATTATGATGATTGGACTCTTCCTGAACAATCGCCTAAACCCACTACGAAGAAGAGGGGTATATTATATCTCAGTCCCGAAGATATGCAAGAGGCAAAGAAATCTATGAAGGAAAAAGGTATTAAAGCCGAGGATATTAAAAATTTACCTCCTATTGAAGAAATACATGGGCTTAATACACCACCAATGCCTAAGGTGGTAGAGGTAAATTCTTTAATGAAGTTCAATGATAATGACAATCCTCACAATATGCACCCTAGCCAATGCCTTTATGAGTTTGAAAACTATATTAGAAAACAAGATCACTTCAATGCAAATGTTATGAAACAATTGAAATACAATTCTGATATGATTGCTCACTTGAGTGACTTATTATTTAGAATTTCAAATGATGTTAGAGGTGTTGGAAAACATGTTTCTATGGTTCAAACTCAGTTAGAACAAGTTGCTAAATCACAAAGAGAATTGCTTGATGAAATGAATAATAATATACATGACTTTGCTCTTAGAGTTGCAACTAGAGGAGGTAAAATGACTCAGGAACCACTTTATCCTAAGGGTCACCCAAAAAGAATTGAACAAGATTCACAAAGAGTAAACACTGATGCACCTAGTCCTTCTAGAAAGAAAAAGAAAAACAAAAACGATAGGACTTTGCATACTTCTAGTGAACCTGAAATAGAAAAACCTCCTGACAATGATAATGAAACTTCTATCTCTGATGTTGAAACTCAATCTAGTAATGAACACTCACCTAGTGATAATGAAAAATATAATGATGAGGTTCATGAAAACACTCAACCAAATAATGAAAAAGAACCAGATAATGATGTTGAGATAGAACCACCTGTTGATCTTGATAACCCACAACCTAAAAATAAAAGGTATGATAAAAGAGACTTCATTTCAAGAAAACACGGTAAAGAAAGAGAACCGTGGGTTCAAAAACCTATTCATTTTCCACCCAAGTCAACTAAAAAGAAGGATGTTGAAGAATTTGAACGCTTTGTTGAAATGCTGAGGCCAATCTTTTTGCGTACTCGCTTGACTGATATCTTGAAAATGCGTCCTTATGCAAAGTATATGAAAGACATCATCACAAATAAGAGAAAAATATCGGAAGCTGAAAAAATCTCCACTATGCTTGCTAATTATACGTTTAAAGATGGAGTGCCTAAAAAACTTGGAGATCCGAGAATACCAACTATACCTTGCTTTGTCAAAAAGAGTTATGTGAAAACTGCTTTGTGTGATTTGGGAGCTGGTGTTAGTGTTATGCCTTTCTCTTTATATAAAAGACTTGACTTGAATAATCTCACACCTACTAAAATATCTTTGCGAATGGCTGATAAATCAACTGCCATACCTATCGGTATCTGTGAGGATGTGCCCGTTGTTGTTGCTAATGTTACTATTTTGACTGACTTTGTTATACTTGAGATGCCCGAGGACGGCAACATGTCGATTATCCTCGGTAGACCCTTCTTGAATACTGCAGGGGCTTCCATTGATTGCAATAAAAGAAAGGTCACTTTTCATATCAATGGTAATGAGCATACGGTGCACTTTCCGAAGAAACAATTCCAAGTCAATGGCATTAATGTTATTGAAAAATCTTCGACAATCACTATTGGAAATTTTCAAATACCTCTACCTACTGTCAAAAAGAAATATGAAATGCTTATTGTTGGGGACATTCATATCCCTATTGAGGTAACTTAGTAATTTACGAAAGTTCTTCGGTTTCATGCTAATCGAAAGTGGTTGTTAATAAGACTTGATCAACCTTATTAGTGAATCCTTTTTGAGCGGTACGAAGTTGATGAATTTAGTAACCACAACCTTCTGTCCCTAACTTTTATTCTCTATTTTTATTAGTTAAATAAAATAAAATGCCATGTTTTGTATGTTTTTTGAATTTTCTGTGCAATAAAAAATGACCCAAAAATAAAAGTTCTCAGAATGCCCTGAAAATTTAATACGGTTTTTTCTGAATATTTCTGAATTTCGGGTGCAAATAATATCAGAGAGAGGTGCACCAGGTGGGCACAACCCACTTGGGCGTGCTAGGACCCCCAGGCGCACCCTGGTGGGTTGTGGTATGATAACCCACAAGTATAGGGGATCACAACAGTTTTCGAGGGTATAGTATTCAACCCAAATTTATAGATTCGACAGAATGGGAGCCAAACAATATTTGAAGGTATTAGCAGCTGAGTTGTCAATTCAACCACACCTGTAGATTAATTATCTGCAGCAAGTGATTAGTAGCAAAGTAGTTTAATAGTTTTGATAGTAGTAGCAGCAGTAACGGTAACAATAACAGTGATAGCAGTAATTTTGTAGCAAGTGTAACAGTGATGATAGCAGTAGTAACTTAGTAGAAACAATATAGGATAAATTCGTAGGCATTAGATCAGTGACTTATTGGATGATATTCATCATGTGACAGTTATAACCTAGGGCGATACGGCACTAGCTCCAGTTCATCCATATAATGTAGGCATGTATTTCGTAATTAGTCATACGTGCTTTATTAAAAGAACTTGCATGACATCTTTTGTCCTACCCTCCCGTGGAAGTGGGGTCCATATTGGAAACTAAGGGATATTAAGGCCTCCCTTAAATAGAGAACCGGAATAAAGCATTAACACATAGTGAACACATGAACTCCTTAAACTACGGTAATCACTGGAAGAAGTCCCGGTTATTGTCACTCCGGGGTTACCGGATCATAACACGTAGTAGGTGACTATAACTTGCAAGATCAGCTCTAGAACATGGATATAATGATGAATTCATAAATGGTTCAGATCTGAGTTCATGGCACCCGGGCCCAAAGTGACAAGCATTAAGCATAGAAAAGTCATAGCAACATCAATCTAAGAACATAGTGGTTACTAGGGATCAAGCCCTAACAAAACTAACTCGATTACATGATGAATCTCATCCAACTCCTCACCGACCAGCGAGCCTACGAAGGAATTACTCACTCCCGGTGGGGAGCATCATGGAATTAGCAATGGAGAAGGGTTGGTGATGACGAACAACGAAGACCCCCCTCTCCGGAGCCCCAAACGGACTCCAGATATGCCCTCCCGAGGAAGAACAGGGCTTGGCGGCGGCTCCGTCTCATGGATCATGATAATTCTTTCTCCCTGATATTTTTTTCTTCAAAAATAGGAATTTATAGCATTCAGGTTGAGGTCTGCGGGGCCACCAGGTGGGTACAACCCACCTGGGCGCGCCAGGAGAGGGGGGTGCACCCTGGTGGGTTGTCCCCACCCACGTGCCCCTCTCCGGCAGGTCTTGGCTCCAGAAATTCTTATTATTGATATAAAAAATCCTCACAAAGTTTCGTTCCATTCCGAGAACTTTTATTTCTGCACAAAAACAACACCATGGTAGTTCTGCTGAAAATAGCGTCAGTCCGGGGTTAGTTTCAATCAAATCATGAAAATTAGAGTCCAAAACAAGAGGAAAAGCGTGAGAAAAAGTAGATACGTTGGAGACGTATCATGGTCCCCATGTGGGCCCCCTCACTTACCTCTTCATCCCAAATCATCACTTACCTCCAGAAAAAATCATCATTACTCTCTCTCCCGCGTTCTTGCTCTCAAACCCGCGAATTTCGATCTCTTTGCTCGAAGCTCCGTTTCCAAAACTATTTCGGGGGCTTGTTTCTGGGTATGTGACTCCACCGTTTGTCCAATAAGTTTTTGTTTTAGTGGTTTATACTTTGAATTATTAGCTACTCTCAGTGTTGCTGTAGATGAGCTTGCATGTTGAATTCTTAGAGTTCTAAGTAGTTTGAATGCTTGCTATGGCCTCTACTATGAGTAGTTGGTATCATTTTTGTGAAGTTTTGTTGAGAAAATTTTGTGGGCTAATAAATTTCAGAATTATGTTCATAGGAAAACCATGAATATCTTTAGGAAGTTTGGCTCTAAGAAGAACTCCATGGGTGTTATTGGGGAGTCATCTGATAGTGATCTCCATCCTCGGAGGTTGGCAGAAGTACGGCCGTGTGAATGGTCGCATACCCCGTTCCTGGAAGAGGTTGGAATCCTTCAAGAGTTTACACAATATGCCGCTAATGCCGGCCTCACCGACTTCATCGCAGATGAGTGTGACAAGCATCAAATCCTCACAAATATCTTTGCTCAAAGTTTTACTTTCCTGCCTAGGAATAATCCTCTTGAAGTAAGCTTCGATTTTTATGCTGAAAACCATCAGATACCACTAACTGAATTTTGTGACATATGCATGATCCCTTCTAATGGGAGCTTAGCCGAGCCTAGGCCGGCTGGGTTTGAGGCCTTTTATCGTACCTTGATAGTGGGAGATGAGAGAGGGGTGTCAGCTACCACCGCCGCTAGCATACACTTTCCTGTCATACATTATTTTTCTTTATTTGTTACTAAGTGTTTGCTTGCTAGAGAGAAAGTAGGTGCGCTCCGTGCACCAGACTTTGCTGTTTTACGTCGTGCTTTAGAGGGCGACAGCACTTATAGCTTGGGAGCTATCGTGGCTCATCGCCTCCACCTTAATAAATCCCAGGGTAAAAAACATGGTGGTATTTTTGCTACTTGGTTGGCGGCCCACTTTAATGTTGAGATACGCCCTCATGATTACCCTCTGACCAAGGTTTACTTAGACCGCGCAGCCATGGAACACCATCATTTTCTTGCACGAGATTATCCTAATATCCCTATTCCTTATAACCTGGGTTTTAGCGTTAAAACTCATGATATTGTTCCATTGCCTGCACCTGCTTTGTTTGATTTTGTTGCCAGGGCGGATATAGGATTATTCCTGCGGACATCATCGCCTACCGGAACGCTCAGGCTGCTGCGCAGGCAGCACAGGAACCTCAATAGTGGGATGAGTGGATGCCTGCTCTACTCCTCAACACCCCTACTACCCTCCAGGCTACTGATTGATTACCAAGTTAGGCCAAAAGCCTAAGATTGGTGGAGTACGTGTTTCTCACCGACATTACATTCATGCCCACTTATTCCATTTGTCAGTGTTCACACTTTTTCATTGTATCATCCATGCTTAGATTTATTTTCTTGCTTTCTTCATGTGTGATTGAAAAACTTTAGAAAAACCAAAAAAACTAGTTGTCATAGTTTACTTTCTATGCATGCTTAGTAGTAATATTTAAAAAATCCAAAAAGATTTCCTTATTCTTCTTTTGCTTGTTGGGAGTTTTCCCGTGTAAATAGTTTTCTCATTTTTGCTTTTTGCTTTTATTTCCTTGTTCTAGAAAACCAAAACTCCAAAAATATTTCTGTGTGTTTCTCTGAATTTCTTTTCTTTTTATTCGATTTGTACCAAGGAGAAGACCACGATGAAAATGTTGAGTGGCTCTCATATGAATAATTGTTGAACTAATAAACATCACATTTTACCTTGTCTTCTCTTGTAGAATAAAATGTTTGCAGATTCCAGCTTAGTCCATGGCACTCTTGCACTATTATTATTTTCATATCGTTCGGTCATGCAAGTGAAAGGCAATAATGATGATATTTGATGAACTGGCCCTGGCAGAGAGAAACTGGTATGGACTCGACTTGTTCTGTTTGTATAAATATGTTTAGCCTAGTATCCATGATTCAACACATTATGACTAAACATGTTTGCAATGACAATGAGAGATTATAGTTTCTCATGCCATGCATAAGTAGCTAGGAGTGGATAATGATTTATCTTGGATATCAACATTGCGTTAAAATGATTGTGATGTAGTATGATGATATGGTATCCTCCTCTGAATGTTCGAGTGGCTTGACTTGGCACATGTTCATGTATGTAGTTGAATCAAAACCAACATAGCCTCTATGATATTTATGTTCATGGTGTTCATATCCTACTCATGCTAGTGTCCAATGTTACTTATGCATAATGCATGTTTATGACCGTTGTTGCTCTCTAGCTGGCCGCTTCTCAATCTAATTGCTAGCCTTCGCCTGTACTAAGTAGGAACTCTGCTTGTACATCAAAAACCCTAAACCCAAAGTTATTCCAGATGAGTCCACCATAGCTACCTATATGCGGTACTACCCTGCCTTCCTAAGTAAATTTGCATGTGCTACCTCTAAAAAACTTCTAATAAATATCCCTTTTGTGTGCCTGGATCGTTCATTGAACGACAAGAGGTGGTCGGTATCTTCCATGCTAAGCGGGTTATTCTCAGGTCGAGTGTTTATTCACTCGCCATCGCACAAGAAAAGGGCGGTAATAGGGATGCCCAGTCCCAAACTGCAAACTGAAAAATATTTAATCTTTAAATAATCAAACAAAAACTCCCAATGGAGTCAAAACCTTTACTTTTATCGCTTGGAAACCACAACTAGCGTGCTTAGCATGGAAGATATTGATAACTGATGGTCGTGAAGTAAATGAGAAGGGTGCATGTCCCAAAATGTCATTTATCTCTGTTTTAAAACCTGAGCTCTGGCACCTCTGCAAATCACTGCTTCCCTCTGCGAAGGGACTATCTATTTACTTTTATGTTGTGTCATCACCTTCTAAAACAAGCGCTAGAACCTGAGAGCATAGTTGTCATGACTTATGCATTGTGTGTCACTACTGCAGGTTGCTGCTAACGCGATACTACGATCAGAGACCCTTCGACGAAACTGTGTGTGATGCCATAATCGCAAACGGTGGTGTAAAATAACCGTCAAAAAAGGTGCAAAACGTTTGCGATGGAGGATGCATCAAACATGGTTCAGATTTTAGTTGCATGTGCGATGCAGGGCATACGGCTCAACTCAATTAACTGTTTGCGACGAGGAGGAACAAAACAAATGGGCAGCCAGATGAAGGTGTGTGCGATGTATAGCATACGGTTCACTCGGACGAACTTTCTTTGATTAGGCAGCACAAAAGAAATGGTCAGCCCGATCAAGGTGTGTGCGACGTACAACATATGGTTCACTCGGATGAACTGTTTGTGATTAGGCAAGAGAACAGAAATGGTTCAATATAACAAGATGTGTGTGATACGCGACAAATAGGCCTGTAATCAGAAATGTGTGCGAAGACCGATAATAACACAGACGATTGCTTCTAATAAGACGTATGTGATATGCTCTGTCTACACAACATCTATTGGCCATTATGGGACGGGCGGTCATCCGGATATGCCATAAGGATGCAAAGAGGCATTCCTATCAGCAAGGACTAGTTGTTCCACCAGTAGTTCATGTAAGAAAACTATCAAGTTAAGTGTGCTTAGGCTGGAGCAACCATCAGATGGGTGACTGGATGGGAAGTTGTGTTGATGTTAAATTAACTGATAGGATGGGTCATTTCGGTCAAATGACCAAAATGTTGACCGAAATGACCCATTCCCTCAGCTAATTTAACCTCGAGGTCCTTGTTTTTTTATTTTTTAACACATGTTAAAGAAGGTCTACTACATTACTTTTTGACAATGTGCGATACGTGGCATACAGTTGATCCATCTGACCTGTTTGTGATGGAATAGGTTGTGTGTGTTGTGGGCAAATGATTGCTAGTATTCAACTGTTTGGGATTGATGAATTCATCACCGGCGGGTTCCCTAGTCTGGTCCGTGTTCATCTGATCATCATCTAGTTCTTGTGCTAGCTCGTTGTTACTTCTATGCTAAGTTTCCATTAATTGATGGCGTTTTATGAACACGCCACAATTTCCCGCCATTTCCTCACCTATTTCCCGCCGCCCTGCTATATTGCGCATAGGCGGCGCGCGACGCACAGAGGAGACAAGCGTAGCCTGTAGCACATCCACCTTTTCCAAGCATGCCAATACACCAAAGCGCCGCCTCTGCCATCAACCTCGTCGACGAGGAAAACAAGCAGGTGCCATGGCTCGTCGTGGCCAAGGCGCTCCCCAGCAACGCGATGGACGACGCCGTGATGCATGTCATCGCCAGTGTTGAGCAGACCTTTGGCGCATGGCGCTTGAGCGCCGCGGATCAAGATAGGCATGTCAGCGCCGACAGGCTGCAGCTCGCCGCATAACATGATCGATGGCGCGCCGCAGAGCAAGCTAGGCGCCTCCGCGCCGATAGGCTGTGGCTCGCTGCACGGCGAGACTGTTGGAGCGCCGCAGAGGGAGAGGCGCAGTGCGCCGCACAGCAAGAGCGGATCCATTGGCGCTTGCCTGCTATCGACACGGCGTCGCAGTTGGGTACACGTCCCGTCAGTACCCCCATTCCTCGTCAGGAGTGGTTAGAGGCCCTCAGCGCCGCACTTGCACCAGAGGCCAGCTGCGCCGTACTTGCAGCGGACGACCGCCGCACTGTTAGCATGGGTGCCACCGTTCGCCTTGTCCGCGGCCGCTGGATGCCAACGCGCTGGTCCATAGGCTCGACCACCTCCTTGGCTCAAGTGTCCACCTGGGTGCAGTAGAGGAACATGGCCATCGCATCCTCGAGCTGGTGATCTCTGATGAAATAGCCAATTTGGAGCTCGATATCGCGCTCCAGATGTACCGCGAGCGTGTTGACGGCTTGGACGAACGCCTGCACGAGTTCAGGCACGGCCAAGAGCTACCCTAAGCAAGGGCTGCTGGTCATGGTCTCATGGACGCGTTTTATTTTGAAAAGTCGTTTTGAAGTGGATAGCTATATATTCACAACTATCATAGTATTGCTCTGTTTATTGCTCTGTTTCAATGTGTGTACTCTGTTTTCCATTCTTATATGTTCTGTTTCAATGTGTGTATATATGCTTTCCATTCTGTATATGTGGATGATAACAACTAGATTCAAATTAGTATACAAAGATAGATAGAAAATGGAATTCATAATATATATATATATATATTAATTGTTCATTAGTTCATCATAGAATATATATGTATAATATCATCACATATACGTGATGATACTTAACTACTAGGTACAATGCATAAAATTGAAAACAAACAATACTAAAACTAATAATCCCTCCTGGGGCCAGTATTCCGGCAGCCCCTCGCCAGCAGTTCCCTGGTGCGCGGCGTCTTCCCAGTGCGGAGGCAGTACTCTAACTCCTCCGCCTCGCAGCGCTTGACGTACCGATCTGCCTCTTGTTGGAGGATGCGCGCGGCCGATCTTGCCATTTCGTTGGGCACCCACTTGAGCTCCTTGTCGGTGGCACGCTGGAGCTTATTGGCCCACCTCCACGCAGCGACGAGGCACCCAGTGCCTATGACCTTCGTCGCGAAGTACCCATCTTTGTACACCTCCTCGGCACGATGATGCACCCGCCCCCAAAGCTCCGTTGCCTCCTTTTTCCAGGCGGCATCACGGGCTTCACAGGCCGCCTAGTACCTGGCTTCCTCCTCTGCCATCTCCTTCTTGGACGCCACATGCCTGGCTTTCTCAGCCGGCGGCAGCGACTTCCACCGACAAAGATTGTATTGTCCCCAAAACCAATCCAAAGTTGGGGGGTCCGGCGCAACCTCGTCAGGCGGCGCGTAGGGGTCCTCGTCGCTGCTAATCGAGTGAGCGTCCTCGGGGGGCGGCGACTCTCGTTGACGCGTGGGCAGACCGACGGCGCCATGGCAGAGATTTGAGAGAGAGAGAGAGAGACAGAGAGAGAGGGCGAGCGAGGGGAGGATGTAGATGAGAATGCAGGCGAGACAACGTGAGCAAGGTAGTATTTATTGGCGGCCGGAATCAAGATCGACGGGGACAGTACACACGCCGGTCGCCGGAATTTAGAGTATTGTAGTTTGAATTACACATGATTCCTGCAACAAAATCCGTGTGTGAACATAATAGCTGACTGTTTCCAATACAGAACCGTGTCTGATTAATGGTCCCCGCCAATCACCTACCAAACCTCGAGCTGCGAGATAGAGTGCCAATCGTGTGGGGGCCGGTTGTCTTGCCAGATCTTTACATTTTCTTTTTTGAACACCAGATATTTACATCGTCTTATGGTTTTTTAACTCGCACACAAGTACACAAAAATATGATTTTTCAAGCCGTTTTGGTTAGGCGTTGCATGTAGATGTAGTTCATATTTGAATTATGGTCATTAAATGGTTAGAAAATCACTTAAATGTCTTTAAAATGTCAAATGACCCCTGAAAATTTCCAAATTTTCACATAACAGATATATTAGTGCACGTTAAACGTAGGAAAAAATTTGAAGGCCGTAAGAGGAAGCTATCTCTCGTTCGTCACCAAACATGCATTGTTCCCTCTCGGAACCACGAATCTTCTAGCGAGTTGCTCTGGTTTGTGAGGGGTGTGTGTCCAAACGTTCGTCAAACATGCCAATTTCTTTACCACATCATCTTGGTGGCATGTATTGGGGATCGTAGCAGAATTTAAAATTTTCTACGCATCACCAAGATCAATCTATGGAGTATTCTAGCAACGAGGGGAATAGGAGTGCATCTACATACCCTTGTAGGTCGCGAGCGGAAGCGTTCAAGTGTGCGGGGTTGATGGAGTCGTACTCGTCGTGATCCGAATCGCCGATGATCCTAGTGCCGAACGGACGGCATCTCCGCGTTCAACACACGTACAGTTGGGAGGACGTCTCCTCCTTCTTGATCCAGCAAGGGGGAAGGAGAGGTTGATGGAGATCCAGCAGCACGACGGCGTGGTGGTGGATGCAGCAGAGTCTCGGCAGGGCTTCGCCAAGCACCAACGAGAGGGAGAGGTGCTACGAGAGGGAGAGGGAGGCGCCAGGGGCTAGGTTGCGCAGCCCTCCCTCCCCCCTCTTTATATAGGGGCCCTGGGGGGGCGCCGGCCTCTGTAGATCCCATCTAGAGGGGGGCGGCAGCCAAGGGGGTGGCTTGCCCCCCAAGCCAAGTGGGGCGTCCCCACCCCTAGGGTTCCCCAACACTAGGTGCAGGGTTGGCCCAAGGGGGCTCACCAGCCCATCGGGGCTGGTTCCCCTCCCACTTCAGCCCATGGGGCCCTCCAAAATAGGTGGCCCCACCCGGTGGACCCCCGGGACCCTTCCGGTGGTCCCGGTACAATACAAGTGACCCCCGAAACCTTCCCGATGGCCAAAACTGGACTTCCTATATATAAATATTTACCTCCGGACCATTCCGGAGCTCCTCATGATGTCCGGGATCTCATCCGGGACTCCGAACAACTTTTGGGTTACTGCATACTAATATCTCTACAACCCTAGCGTCACCAAACCTTAGGTGTGTAGACCCTACGGGTTCGTGAGACACGCAGACATGACCGAGACGCTTCTCCGGTCAATAACCAACAACAGGATCTGGATCCCCATGTTGGATCCCACATGCTCCACGATGATCTCATTGAATGAACCACGATGTCGAGGATTCAATCAATCCCGTATACAATTCCCTTTGTCAATCGATACGTTACTTGCCCGAGACTCGATCGTCGGTATCCCAATACCTTGTTCAATCTCCTTACCGGCAAGTCACTTTACTCGTGCCATAATGCATGATCCCGTGACCAACCCCTTGGTCACATTGAGCTCATTATGATGATGTATTACCGAGTGGGCCCAAAGATACCTCTCCGTCATACGGAGTGACAAATCTCAGTCTCGATTTGTGCCAACCCAACAAACACTTTCAGAGATACCTGTAGTGCACCTTTATAGCCACCTAGTTACGTTGTGACGTTTGGCACACCCAAAGCACTCATACAGTATCTGGGAGTTGCACAACCTCATGGTCTAAGGAAATGATACTTGACATTGGAAAAGCTCTAGCAAACGAACTACACGATCTTTGTGCTATGCTTGGGTTTGGGTCTTGTCCATCACATCATTCTCCTAATGATGTGATCCCGTTATCAATTACATCCAATGTCCATAGTAAGGAAACCATGACTATCTGTTGATCAACGAGCTTGTCAACTAGAGGCTCACTAGGGACACGTTGTGGTCTATGTATTCACACATGTATTCTGATTTCCGGATAACACAATTATAGCATGAATAATAGAAAATTATCATGAACAAGGAAATATAATAATCATTTTATTATTGCCTCTAGGGCATATTTCCAACAGTCTCCCACTTGCACTAGAGTCAATGGTCTAGTTACATTGTGATGAATCGAACACCCATGGAATTCTGGTGTTGATCATGTTTTGCTCTAGGGAGAGGTTTAGTCAACGGATCTGCTACATTCAGGTCCGTATGTACTATACAAATCTCTATGTCTCCATTTTGAACACTTTCACGAATGGAGTTGAAGCGACGCTTGATATGCCTGGTCTTCCTGTGAAACCTGGGCTCCTTGGCAAGGGTAATAGCTCCAGTGTTGTCACAGAAGAGAGTCATCGGGTCCGACGCATTGGGTATGACTCCTAGGTCGGTAATAAACTCCTTCACCCAGACTGCTTCTTGTGCTGCCTCCGAGGCTGCCATGTACTCTGCTTCACATGTAGATCCCGCCACGACGCTTTTCTTGCAACTGCACCAGCTTACTGCCCCACCATTCAAAATATACACGTATCCGGTTTGTGACTTAGAGTCATCCAGATCTGTGTCGAAGCTAGCGTCGACGTAACCCTTTACAACGAGCTCTTCGTGACCTCCATAAACGAGAAACATATCCTTGGTCCTTTTCAGGTACTTCAGGATGTTTTTGACCGCTGTCAAGTGTTCCTTGCCGGGATTACTTTGGTACCTACCTACCAAACTTATGGCAAGGTTTACATCAGGTCTGGTACACAGCATAGCATACATAATAGACCCTATGGCTGAGGCATAGGTGATGACACTCATCTCTTCTATATCTTCTGCCGTGGTCGGGCAGTAAGCCGTGCTCAATCGCACACCTTGCAATACAGGCAAGAACCTCTTCTTGGACTGATCCATATTGAACTTCTTCAATATCTTTTCAAGGTACGTACTTTGCGGAAGACCGATGAGGCGTCTTGATCTATCTCTATAGATCTTGATGCCTAATATATAAGCAGCTTCTCCAAGGTCCTTCACTGAAAAACACTTGTTCAAGTAGGCCTTTATGCTTTCCAAGAATTCTATATCATTTCCCATCAACAGTATGTCATCCACATACAATATGAGAAATGTTACAGAGCTCCCACTCACTTTCTTGTAAACGCAGGCTTCTCCATAAGTCTGCATAAACCCAAACGCTTTTATCATCTCATCAAAGCGAATGTTCCAACTCCGAGATGCTTGCACCAGCCCATAGATTGAGCGTTGGAGCTTGCATACCTTGTTAGCATTCATAGGAATGACAAAACCATCCGGCTGCATCATATACAATTCTTCCTTAAGAAAGCCGTTAAGGAATGCTGTTTTGACGTCCATTTGCCATATCTCATAATCACAGAATGCGGCAATTGCTAACATGATTCGGACGGACTTCAGCTTCGCTACGGGTGAGAAAGTCTCATCGTAGTCAATCCCTTAAACTTGTCGATAACCCTTAGCGACAAGTCGAGCCTTATAGATGGTCACATTACCATCCGCGTCTATCTTATTCTTAAAGATCCATTTATTTTCTATGGCTCGCCGATCATCGGACAAGTCAGTCAAAGTCCATACTTCGTTTTCATACATGGATTCTATCTTGGATTTCATGGCTTCTAGCCATTTGTCGGAATCTGGGCCCGCCATCGCTTCTTCATAGTTCGAAGGTTCACCGTTGTCTAACAACATGATTTCCAGGACAGGGTTGTCGTACCACTCTGGTGCGGAACGTGTCCTTGTGGACCTACGAAGTTCAGTAGGAGCTTGATCCAAAGTATCTTGATCATCATCATTAACTTCCTCTCTAATCAGTGCAGGCACCACAGGAACATTTTCCTGAGCTGCGCTACTCTCCGCTTCAAGAGGCAGTACTTCATCTAGCTCTACTTTCCTCCCACTTACTTCTTTCGAGAGAAACTCTTTCTCTAGAAAGGATCCATTCTTGGCAACAAAGATCTTGCCTTCGGGTTTGAGGTAGAAGGTATACCCAATGGTTTCCTTAGGGTATCCTATGAAGACGTATTTTTCCGACTTGGGTTCGAGCTTTTCAGGTTGGAGTTTCTTGACATAAGCATCGCATCCCCAAACTTTTAGAAACGACAGCTTAGGTTTCTTCCCAAACCACAATTCATACGGTGTCGTCTCAACGCATTTCGACGAAGCCCTATTTAAAGTGAATGCGGCAGTCTCTAAAGCATAGCCCCAAAATGAGAGCGGTATATCGGTAAGAGACATTATAGATCGCACCATATCCAATAGGGTGCGATTACGACGTTCGGACACACCATTTCGCTGAGGTGTTCCAGGCAGCGTGAGTTGTGAAATGATTCCACATTTCCTTAAGTGTGTACCAAATTCGTGACTTAAATATTCTCCCCCACGATCTGATCGTAAGAATTTTATCTTTCGGTCACGTTGATTCTCAACCTCACTCTGAAATTCCTTGAACTTTTCAAAGGTCTCAGACTTGTGTTTCATTAAGTAGACATACCCATATCTACTCAAGTCATCAATGAGAGTGAGAACATAACGATAGCCACCACGAGCCTCAACACTCATTGGACCGCACACATCAGTATGCATGATTTCCAATAAGTTGGTTGCTCGCTCCATTGTTCCGGAGAACGGAGTCTTGGTCATTTTTCGCATGAGGCATGGTTCGCACGTGTCAAATGATTCGTAATCAAGAGACTCTAAAAGTCCATCTGCATGGAGCTTCTTCATGCGTTTGACACCTATGTGACCAATGCGGCAGTGCCACAAGTATGTGGGACTATCATTATCAACCTTACATCTTTTGGTATTCACACTATGAACATGTGTAACATTACGCTCGAGATTCATTAAGAATAAACCATTCACCAGCGGGGCATGACCATAAAATATATCTCTCATATAAATAGAACAACCATTATTCTCAGATTTAAATGAGTAGCCATCTCGAATTAAACGAGATCCCGATACAATGTTCATGCTCAAAGCTGGAACTAAATAACAATTATTGAGGTTTAAAACTAATCCCATAGGTAAATCTAGAGGTAGCGTGCCGGCGGCGATCACATCGACCTTGGAACCATTCCCGACGTGCATCGTCACCTCGTCCTTCGCTAGTCTTCGCTTATTCCGCGGCTCCTGCTTTAAGTTACAAATATGAGCAACGGCACCGATATCAAATACCCAGGAGCTACTACGAGTACTGGTAAGGTACACATCAATTACATGTATATCACATATACCTTTAGTGTTGCCGGCCTTCTTGTCCGCTAAGTACTTGGGGCAGTTCCGCTTCCAGTGACCACTTCCCTTGCAATAAAAGCACTCAGTCTCAGGCTTGGGTCCATTCTTTGGCTTCTTCCCGACAACTGGCTTACCGGGCGCGGCAACTCCCTTGTCGTCTTTCTTGAAGTTCTTCTTACCCTTGCCTTTCTTGAACTTAGTGGTTTTATTCACCATCAACACTTGATGTTCCTTTTTGATCTCCACCTCCGCTAATTTAAGCATTGAATATACCTCAGGAATGGTATTTTCCATCCCCTGCATATTGAAGTTCATCACAAAGCTCTTGTAGCTCGGTGGAAGCGACTGAAGGATTCTGTCAATGACCGCATCATCCGGGAGATTAACTCCCAGCTGAGTTAGGCGGTTGTGCAACCCAAACATTTTGAGTATGTGCTCACTTACAGAACTATTTTCCTCCATCTTACAACTGAAGAACTTGTCGGAGACTTCATACCTCTTGACCCGGGCATGAGCTTGGAAAAACATTTTCAGCTCCTCGAACATCTCATATGCTCCCTGTTGCTCAAAACGCTTTTGGAGCCCCGGTTCTAAGCTGTAAAGCATGCCGCATTGAATGAGGGAGTAATCATCAGCACATGACTGATAAGCGTTCATAACGTCTTGGTTTGTTGGGAATGGTGCTTCACCTAGTGGTGCTTCTAGGACATAATCTTTCTTGGCAGCTATGAGGATGATCCTCAGGTTCCGGACCCAGTCCGTATAGTTGTTGCCATCATCTTTTAGCTTGGTTTTCTCTAGGAACGTTTTGAAGTTGAGGGCAACATTAGCATGGGCCATTTGATCTACAAGACATATTGCAAAGATTTTAGACTAAGTCCATGATAATTAAGTTCATCTAATCAAATTATTCAATGAACTCCCACTCAGATAGACATCCCTCTAGTCATCTAACTGAAACATGATCCGAGGCAACTAGGCCGTGTCCGATCATCACGTGAGACGGACTAGTCAACACCGGTGAACATCTACATGTTGATCGTATCTTCTATACGACTCATGTTCGACCTTTCGGTCCTCCGTGTTCCTAGGCCATGTCTGTACATGCTAGGCTCGTCAAGTCAACCTAAGTGTATTGCGTGTGTAAATCTGGCTTACACCCGCTGTATTTGAATGTTAGAATCTATCACGCCCGATCATCACGTGGTGCTTCAAAACAACGAACCTTCGCAACGGTGCACAGTTAGGGGGAACACTTTCTTGAAATTAATTCGAGGGATCATCTTATTTAAGCTACCGTCATTCTAAGCAAATAAGATGTAAAACATGATAAACATCACATGCAATCAAATAGTGACATGATATGGCCAATATCATTTTGCTCCTTTTGATCTCCATCTTCGGGGCGCCATGATCATTGTTGTCACCGGCATGACACCATGATCTCCATCTTCGTGTCTTCATGAAGTTGTCACGTCAACTATTACTTCTACTACTATGGCTAACGGTTTAGCAATAAAGTAAAGTAATTACATGACGTTATATGTTGACACACAGGTCATAAATAAATTGAGACAACTCCTATGGCTCCTGCCGGTTGTCATACTCATCGACATGCAACTCGTGATTCCTATTACAAGAACATGATCGTCACATCCTTTGGCCATATCACATCACAAAACACTTGCTGCAAAAACAAGTTAGACGTCCTCTAATTGTTGTTGCAAGTTTTTACGTGGCTGCTATAGGTTTCTAGCAAGAACGTTTCTTACCTACGCCAAAACCACAACGTGAATTGCCAAATTCTATTTACCCTTCATAAGGACCCTGTATATCGAATCCGATCTGGCTAAAGTGGGAGAGACAGACACCCGCTAGCCACCTTATGCAACTAGTGCATGTCAGTCGGTGGAACCAGTCTCACGTAAGCATACGTGTAAGGTCGGTCCGGGCCGCTTCATCCCACAATGCCGCCGAATCAAGATAAGACTAGTAACGGCAAGATAATTGACAATATCGACGCCCACAACTGCTTTGTGTTCTACTCGTGCATAGAAACTACACATAGACCTAGCTCATGATGCCACTGTTGGGGATCGTAGCAGAATTTAAAATTTTCTACGCATCACCAAGATCAATCTATGGAGTATTCTAGCAACGAGGGGAATAGGAGTGCATCTACATACCCTTGTAGATCGCGAGCGGAAGCGTTCAAGTCAACGGGGTTGATGGAGTCGTACTCGTTGTGATCCAAATCACCTATGATCCTAGTGCCGAACGGACGGCACCTCCGCGTTCAACACACATACGGTTGGGAAGACGTCTCCTCCTTCTTGATATAGCAAGGGGGAAGGAGAGGTTGATGGAGATCCAGCAGCATGACGGCGTGGTGGTGGATGCAGCAGAGTCTCGGCAGGGCTTCGCCAAGCACCAACGAGAGGGAGAGGTGCTACGAGAGGGAGAGGGAGGCGCCAGGGGCTAGGTTGCACAGCCCTCCCTCCCCCCTCTTTATATAGGGGCCCTGGGGGGCGCCGGCCCCTCTAGATCCCATCTAGAGGGGGCGGCGGCCAAGGGGGGTGGCTTGCCCCCCAAGCCAAGTGGGGCGCCCCCACCCCTAGGGTTCCCCAACCCTAGGCGCAGGGGTGGCCCAAGGGGGCGCACCAGCCCACCTGGGGCTGGTTCCCCTCCCACTTCAGCCCATGGGGCCCTCCGGAATAGGTGGTCCCACCCGGTGGACCCCCGGGACCCTTCTGGTGGTCCCGGTACAATACCGGTGACCCCCGAAACCTTCCCGATGGCCGAAACTGGACTTCCTATATATATAAATCTTTACCTCCGGACCATTCCGGAACTCCTCATGACGTCCGGGATCTCATCCGGGACTCCGAACAACTTTCGGGTTACTGCATACTAATATCTCTACAACCCTAGCGTCACCGAACCTTAAGTGTGTAGACCCTACGGGTTTGGGAGACACGCAGACATGACCGAGACGCCTCTCCGGTCAATAACCAACAGCGGGATCTGGATACCCATGTTGGCTCCCACATGCTCCACGATGATCTCATCGGATGAACCACGATGTCGAGGATTCAATCAATCCCGTATACAATTCCCTTTGTCAATTGGTACGTTACTTGCCCGAGACTCGATCGTCGGTATCCCAATACCTTGTTCAATCTCCTTACTGTCAAGTCACTTTACTCGTGCCGTAATGCATGATCCCGTGACCAACCCCTTGGTCACATTGAGCTCATTATGATGATGCATTACCGAGTGGGCCTAGAGATACCTCTCCGTCATACGAAGTGACAAATCCCAGTCTCGATTCGTGCCAACCCAACAGACACTTTCGGAGATACCCGTAGTGCACCTTTATAGCCACCAAGTTACGTTGTGACGTTTGGCACACCCAAAGCACTCCTACGGTATCCGGGAGTTGCACAACCTCATGGTCTAAGGAAATGATACTTGACATTGGAAAAGCTCTAGCAAAAACGAACTACACGATCTTTGTGCTATGCTTGGGTTTGGGTCTTGTCCATCACATCATTCTCCTAATGATGTGATCCCATTATAAATGACATCCAATGTCCATAGTCAGGAAACCATGACTATCTGTTGATCAACGAGCTAGTCAACTAGAGGCTCACTAGGGACACATTGTGGTCTATGTATTCACACATGTATTACGATTTCCGGATAACACAATTATAGCATGAATAATAGACAATTATGATGAACAAGGAAATATAATAATTATTTTATTATTGCCTCTAGGGCATATTTCCAACAACATGACATTACATCAACCAAGGTTTCATATTTTTTTGATCTTTTTTTATTTCTTGGAATTAAAATGCCATGGCTTGCACTCCATGCATGTGCCCATACCTTGAGACAAACATGTTTGAAAATTCCTTCTAATTTACTGCACATGGAATTAACTCGCACACAAGTACACAAAAATATGATTTTCAAACCATTATGGTTAGGCGTTGCATGTAGATGTAGTTCAAATTTGAATTACGGTAATTAAATGGTTAGAAAATCACTTAAATGTCTTTAAAAGGTCAAATGACCCCTGAAATTTTCCAAATTTTCACATGATAGTTGTATTAGTGCACGTTAAACGTAGGAAAGAATTTGAAAGCCGTAAGAGGAAGCTATCTCCCGTTCGTCATCAAACATGCATTGTTGCCTATCGGAACCACGAACCTTCTAGCAAGTTGCTCCGGTTTGTGAGGGGTGTGTGTCCAAACGTTCGTCAAACATGCCAATTTCTTTACCACATCATCTTGGTGGCATGCCATTACATCAAGCAAGGTTTCATGTTTTTCTGATCAATTTTTAATTTTTTGGAATTAAAATGCCATGGCATGCACTCCATGCATGTGCCCATGCCTTGAGACCAATATGTTTGAAAATTCCTTCTAATTTACTGCACATGGAATTAACTCGCACACAAGTACACAAAAATATGATTTTTCAAACCGTTATGGTTAGGCGTTGCATGTAGATGTAGTTCAAATTTGAATTACGGTCATTAAATGGTTAGAAAATCACTTAAATGTCTTTAAAAGGTCAAATAACCCCTGAAATTTTCCAAATTTTCACATGTCAGTTGTATTAGTGCACATTAAACGTAGGAAAAAATTTGAATGCCGTAAGAGGAAGTTATCTCCCGTTCGTCATCAAACATGCGTTGTTGCCTCTCGGAACCACGAACCTTCTAGCGAGTTGCTCCAGTTTGTGAGGGGTGTGTGTCCAAACGTTCGTCAAACATGCCAATTTTTTACCACATCATCTTGGTGGCATGACATTACATCAACCACGGTTTCATGTTTTTCTGATCATTTTTTTATATTTTGCAATTAAAATTCCATGTCACTCCATGCATATGTATGCATGTTTCCATGTTGTGAGACCAATATCTTTGAAAATTCCTTCTAATTTACTGCACATGGAATTAACTCGCACACAAGTACACATATATGATTTTTCAAATCGTTTTGGTTAGGCGTTGCATGTAGATGTAGTTCAAATTTGAATTGCTGTCATTAAATGGTTAGAAAATCATTTAAATGTCTTTAAAAGGTCAAATGACCCCTAGAATTTTGCAAAATTTCACATTACAGTTGTAGTAGTGCATGCTAGATGTAGAAAAAATTTGAAAGCCGTAAGAGGAAGCTATCTCCCGTTCATCATCAAACATGCATTGTTCCCTCTCGGAACCACGAACCTTCTAGCGAGTTTGTCAGGACCCCGATCCTAAGTCACACCAATCCAGCGTGTAACACATCATATCACTTTGCGGCCTCACGCACGGTATTCCCACGGGTGCCACCTTACCTGGCCCGGGACCGTTTGCGTCTTTTGGCTCACGTATATGATAGTGTCGCTAGCATCCATATGACAAAGAACCCGGGCCGACATGGCTAGTCGTGAACCCAAGGCGGCACTAACCCATGAGGACAGGCATACATGAATCACATCGAGCATGTCGGTCATCAACGTATTTATCCGGGCTGTAGCGCTGGGCTAACAGGACTCCGGTGAACCGGGCTGTAGCAGGCTAGGCAGGACTGCGGATAACAACGCGTGACATTTCCCCGAAGGGACAGACACAGGAACGACGTGAAACACATGCCGGCCAGTCAAGTGTTCCGAGCAGTAGTGCTGGGCTAGAAGGACTCCGGTGAACCGGGCTGTAGCGGACTACTATCGCTCAGAAGCACTAGACTTACATTTCCTCATATGAAAGGCTGCCAAGGATAAACAACTAGATAGTCGGATCCCACTCATACCAAGCATTTCAATCATACACACAATATGCCCGATATGAGTAAATACAACATGGCATCACAACATAACTCTACGACTCAAAGTATTTATTCATTAGGCTCCGAGGAGCGAGATATTACAAACATGGGTCTCATGACCCAACATTCAGAGCATACAAGCAACAAGCACATGCGGAAGCTTAACATGTGTGAGTACAGACATCTACAAATGAAAAAGGCTGAGAAGCCTGACTATCTACCAGATCCTGCCGAGGGCACAAGATCGTAGCTGAGGTATCAAGCTAAACGTCGAAGTCCAAGCGGTACTACTAGCGAGACTGAAGTCTCTCTGCAAAAACATAAAATAGGCAAACGTGAGTACAAATGTACCCAGCAAGACTTACATCAGAACTATCTACATATGCATCGGTATCAATAAAGGGGTGGTGGAGTTTGACAGCAGCAAGCCAGCTTTGACTCAGTGGCTATCCTGAACTACGACTGCAAGTAACTCTTTTGAGGTGGCGCACACGAGTCCACATATTCACCATATCAATACACCACTATGGATCCGCTCCCGTCTTCCTACGAGAACGCCATCCATAGCACTCACGCTTATCTTGCGCATTTTAGAGTATCCACTTTCACTTGTATATGAACTATGCAAGGGGTCCAAGTTTCCATATCCGAGGAATCCGGCTATTCGAATAGATAATGATAACCCTACAGGGGTGTACTTCTTCACACACGCTCTCGCCACTTACCACCATGTACACGTCGTGTACCTCGGCAACCTTCAAGCGGAAGCCGGGCAAGGGAGTCGGCCACGACCTGACTAACCACACAAGTCTCTAGTCCAGGTTTATCGTCTATTCGGGTTCCATCCGCAAGGAGATCCGGCCGGGGTGTCGCTCACGGCCCCAAACGATGTGTACAGGGTTCCAAGCCCACCAAACGGGCGGCGCTTGGTTTACCCGGCCACGGTGCCTAGTCTGTCCCAAGCCCACCTGTACCGGGTGCCACTTGGTAGACTACTAACACTAGCTACAAACACCAGAAACTAGTTGCAACTCCTGGACAGAGATCAAGTGGATTAATAAGTCGAGAGGGGCAGTTAAGCATTCCAATGCATGGTAGTAACTATTCATGGATCACAAACACAGAACTTAGTTCCTGAGGACGGCTGCAATGAGACAACCCACCATGTACTCCTACATGGCCTCTCACCGCTACCTTTACCAAATCGTGTTCACACACTTAGCTCTCAACAGTAGGACATGTTCATCACATTCCAATTCATTCCCGATGAATCAGACCCGACTCAACTCTAAGCAGTAGCAGGCATGACAAACAAGCATGAATGAGTAGGCACATCAGGGCTCAAACAACTCCTACTCATGCTAGTGGGTTTCATCTATTTACTGTGGCAATGACAGGTCATGCAGAGGATAAAGGGGTTCAACTACCGCAGCAAGTAACAGATGATTCGTTGTTGTCCTAATGCAGTAAAAGAGAGCAGGAGCGAGAGAGTGGGATTGTATCGGAATGAACAAGGGGATTTTGCTTGCCTAGCACTTCTGAAGATAATATAGCTCTTCATCGGTGTCATCGAACTCATCGTCGGAACACGTCTATCGAGAGGGGACGATTACCGGCAACAGAGAAAGAACACAATCAATGCAATGCAACAATATGATGCATGATCATGACATGGTAATATGTTGTGATTTGAGCTAATGCATCTAGCTATGATTTAAATGAACTTGGTTTGAATACATGATTCAAATTCCAACTCCATATATGATTATTTAAATGCCCCTATTTGTTTTGTCCAAAACAGAGGACAGCAATTACTCAAACATGCATGAAAATGATACAGATGGATAGCTTGGATTTTTCTGATCATTTTTCATATATAAATTATTTCAATCTAAGCTACGGTTGAATTTCTATGATTTTTAGTAGTTTTGGGTATTTTCTGGAATTTTCTGAATATTAAAAAAATCCAAAAAATGTATTACTGCATCAGCATGAGGTCATGCTGACGTCAGCAAGTCAAGAGGCGCCGTCCAGGTCAAACCTGACCAGTGGGGTCCACTGGTCAGTGACACAGTGTCAACAACAGAGGCTCACGTGTGGGTCCGGTCAATGCTGACGTGGCCAAGTCAATGCTGACAGGCGGGCCCCACTGAGATTGGTACTAATCTAACAGAGAAATTAAACTAATTAATTTAGGCATTGGGGGCCCACATGTCAATGAGAGGGGGGGGGTTAATTAGTGCTAACAACGGGGTTTAGCCGGCGACTAATCGCCGGCGCTAAGTAGTGCACGGCGGCGATCACCGGCCGGCCGTTTCCGGCAGCTAGAGCTTGCGCGGGTGGGTGCGTTGGAGAGCTGCTGTTGTGGCGCTTCGAACGGTGGCAGTGGCAGGTGCTCGGGTGGGCTGTGGCGGCGACGGCGGCGACCGGAGCTCGGCCTCGAGCGGCTAGGGGGCTACGGTGCACGGTAGAGGTCGGGGTTGGTCGTGTTCTTCTCCTGGGGACGCACTGACCACGTAGGCGTGCTCGGTTGCGGGTTTCCGTAGGTGTGGCTGCGGTGGCGACATGGCCGGCGACGGGGAGCTCAAAGCTCCGGTGACTCGGGCGGCTAGCGGGTGCGTACGGGCACGGGGAGCAGGGGAGAAGAAGGTGGAACTCACAGCAGGGTCGGAGACGGTCTCAGCAAGCTCGGGAAGGCGGAGACGGCGGCAAATCAACGGCGGCGATCCTCGGTGGCCGAGGAGGGGAACGGCGGAGCTGGCGGCATCCAGGGCTTCCGGCGCCTTCCGTCTTGGTGAGGAGGAAGAGAGGGAGGAGGCGGGGCTTCTTTGCGCGTTGGCGAGGCGAGGGGAGCACGGTGGCTGTGATTACGGCGAGCGGCGGCGGCGGGCGCGCTCGGGTGTGGCGCGGGAGAGAGCAGAGGAGGGGGGGAAAGAGCGAGGAGAGTGAGAGAAGGGTCGGGGGGGTCGCGTGGCATCGTCCAGAGCCGTCCAGGGCGAGTAGGCAGGCTAGAGGTGGCCAGCGCGGCGTCGGTGCTCGCCACCGAGCTGCTTCGTGCGCTGGCACGAAGAAGAAGACACGCATGCCCCTGGTGGGCTGGGCCTGCGAGCTGGGCTGCCAGGTAAGTGCCAGGTAAGTGGCTGGGTCCTTTCTCTCTCTCCTTTTCTATTTATTTCAGTTTTCTATTATTCTGTAAATTTCAGGGCTTTATTAAAAATACCAGGGCATTACCAAAAATCATGAAACTAATCATGGCTACTGTTTAGAATATATCAAACAGCAAACATTTTAGCTTATGATTATTTGAGCATTTAAAATATTTAGTAGCATTTAAATGCCCAAATGCAAATAAAGTATGATTTAAATCAGTGACCAATTATGTCATGGAAAAATGTGCAACACTTCTGGTTATGGTTTTAGCATTTTCCAGTAATGATGAACATTTTTAAAAGCCATTTGGATTACTGAAAATATTTTAGGTGAACCTAGTTGAATTTCATTTGGTGCTAGGGTTTACCAATCCCCATTTCAAAATTTCTTGAATTTAAACATGATGACATGAATGCTTTCATGCAACTAGTTACAAGCAATTCTGGGGCTGTGACAACTCACCCCCACTAAACAAGAATCTCGTCCCGAGATTCAAGACGTGAGGTAAGAAGACAGAGGGGACACCCATCTAACACGATCCTCACGATCCGGTTGCCCTTCTCGAAGATGTTGATTCATTGCATACATTGATCTTGACATCCTCACTTTTGAGATCTTCATCCACACGATGACAACGGAAAGAAACTCTACTAGGATTGATCTCCTTGAAGATCGAGCTATACAAGATCAATTCACGGAATGAGCTGTTGAAACATCTCGAGTTGAGACACAAAACACATCAAGAGAGATGGTGGATGGTGTCAAGGTGGCGAGGAAAAATTGCCATGATTCCATAACGGGGCACTTTGGAAAAGGTGACTCGAAGAACTATTCCCTTAAGTGGCAAAAAGAATTACTTTTGATTCAGAGATCATTGAAACTCTTTATGCCAGCCTAAGGCAATCACAATCGATCATTTGAAAGAGCTCGAAGAAATGGCATACTCGGACTAGGATGGAGGATGTGGACTACCTTGTTGGAGACAACGCAATGGATGACTTTGCTTATCACCGGAAATGGATGGGACTCATGGTAGACTGACACCATGACGGGTGCAAGCTGGGAACAAAATGCAAATACTGGGAATGACCCAACCATCATAACTGCCTGAGATTCAGATCTGGTTGGTAACGGGATATTTCAGACATCATGCCTGGAGAAGAAAGTTTGCAGCACAAATCGACGAGATGATGTCGCAAGATTCCCAGGGAATGAACTATGATAGCAAGCTCCAAAACACGAGCAGGTTTTGCTACAACATGTGAACACACTATCCCAGACAAGCATGTCCACATAGTAGTCTTACAATAAAACACTACCGAGTTCAGGTGGGGAACCATCATCGCGGATAACGAAGTCCTTGCATAAGTCATATGATTAGCTCTTACAAAGGAACTTCTTCTCCTTGAACAAATCAGTTAGTGGCTTGGTGTGCTAGGGATACATATGGAATGGAGATGATCAGTCTATCAAACCATAGAATACTTCGCACATGCGTGACTGACTTGGGATGATTCCGAAGGAAGCAAAAACAATCTTTCTCGAACTCACGGCGGCAACTTACAGCTAATGCACGTGAATTCGAGGAAGTCACTTCTTCCATACAACGGATGCAAGACAGTTTTGCACATGCGGAATACTTGGGTTAAACTTGATGAGCCTAGCATGTATAGACATGGCATGGGAACACTGGAGACCGAAAGGTCAAATGTGAATCGTATAGTAGATATGATCAACATAGAGATGTTCACCATTGATGACTACTCCATCTCACGTGATGATCGGACATGGTTTAGTTGATTTGGATCACGTAATCATTTAGATGACTCGAGGGATGTCTATCTAAGTGGGAGTTCTTAAGTAATATGATAATTGAACTTAATTTGTCATGAACTTAGTCTTGATAGTACTTGCGTATCTATGTTGTTGATCAATAGCTCGCTTATAGCTCCCCTGTTTTATTTTGATATGATCCTAGAGAAAACTAAGTTGAAAGATGATAGTAGCAATCATGCGGACTAGGTGCATGATTTGAGGATTATCCTCATTGCTGCATAGAAGAATTATGCCCTTGATGCACCGCTAGGTGACAGACCTATTGCAGGAGCAGATGAGGACGTTATGAACGCTTGACAAGCTCGGTATGATGACTACTTGATAGTTTAGTGCACCATGCTTTATGACTTAGAACCGGGACTTCAAAAATGTTTTGGACGCCATGGAGCATATGAGATGTTCCAAGTGCTGAAAATGATATTTCAGACTCATGCTCGTGTTGAGAGGTATGAGATGGAGGAGAATAGCTCAGCTAGTGAGCATGTGCTCAGAATGTCTGGGTACTACAATCGCTTGAATCAAGTGGGAGTTAATCTTCTAGATAAGATAGTGATTTAAAGAGTTCTCTAGTCACTATCACCAAGCTACTAGAACTTCGTGATGAACTATAATATTCAAGGGATATTGAAAACGATTCCCAAGCTCTTTGCGATGCTGAAATCGATGAAGGTACAAATCAAGAAATAGCATCAAGTGTTGATGGCTAACAAGACCACTAGTTTCAAGAAAAAGGGCAAGGGAAAGAAAGGGAACTTCAAGAAGAATGGAAAGCAAGTTGCCACTCCGTGAACAAGCCCAAAGATAGACCCAAGCCTGAAATTGAGTACTTCTACTGCAAGAAATGGTCACTGGAAGTGGAACCACCCCAGATACTTGGCGGATAAGAAGGATGGCAAACTGAACAAAGGTATATTTTGATATACATGTTATTGATGTGTACTTTACCAGTTTTTGTAGCAACCCCTCGGTATTTGATATTGGTTGAGTTGCTATGAGTAGTAACTCGAAATAGGAGTTGCAAAATAAACAAAGACTAGTTAAAGACAAGGTGACGATGTGTGTTGGAGGTAATTCCAAGGTTGATACGATCACCATCGCACACTCCCTCTACCTTCGGTATTATTGTTGAACCTAAATAAAAGTTATTTGGGGTTTGGTTTGAGCATTAATATGATTAGATCATGTTTATTGCAATACGGTTATTCATTTAAGTCAGAGAATACTTGTTGTTCTGTTTATATGAATAAAACCTTCTATGGTCATACACCCAATGTAAATGGTTTATTGAATCTCGATCGTAGTGATACACATATTCAAAATTGATACGTCTCCAACGTATCTACTTTTCCTAACGCTTTTCCTCTTGTTTTGGACCCTAATTTGCATGATTTGAATGAAACTAACCCCTGACTAACGTTGTTTTCAGCAGAACTACCATGGTGCTGTTTTTGTGCAGAAATAAAAGTTCTCGGAATGGAACGAAACTTTGCAAGGATTTTTTATACAATAAATAAGAATTTCTGGAGACAAGATCCACTGGAGGGGGCACCTGGGCGGGCACAACCCACCAGGGCGCACCCCCCCCCCGTCCTGGCGCGCCCAGGTGGGTTGTCCCCACCTGTGGCCCCTTAGACCCTGAAACCGACGCTATAAAATCCTATTTTTCCAGAAAAAAATTAGGAGAAAGAATTATCGCGATCCACGAGACGGAGCCATCGTCACCTCCTGTTCTTCATCAGGAGGCCAGATCTGGAGTCCGTTTGGGGCTCCGAGAGGGGGATCTTCGTTCTTCGTCATCACCAACCCTTCTCCATCGCCAATTCCATGATGCTCACCACTGGGAGTGAGTAATTCCTTGATAGGCTCGCTGGTCGGTGAGGAGTTGGATGAGATTCATCATGTAATTGAGTTAGTTTTGTTAGGGCTTGATCCCTAGTATCCACTATGTTCTAAGATTGATGTTGCTATGACTTATCCATGCTTAATGCTTGTCACTTTGGGCCCAGGTGCCATGAATTCATATCTGACCCGTTTATGTTATCACCATTATATACATGTTCTAGATCCGATCTTGCAAGTTATAGTCACCTACTACGTGTTATGATCCGGCAACCCCGGAGTGACAATAGTCGGGACCACTCCCGGTGATGACCGTAGTTTGAGGAGCTCATGTATTCATCTTGTGTTAATGCTTTGTTCCGGTTCTCTATTAAAAGGAGGCCTTAATATCCCTTAGTTTCCAATAGGAGCCCACTGCCACGGGAGGGTAGGACAAAAGATGTCATGCAAGTTCTTTCCATAAGCACGTATGACTATTTACATAATACATGCCTACATTATATTGATGAACTGGAGCTAGTGTCGTATCGCCCTAGGCTATAACTGTCTCATGATGAATATCATCCAACAACTCATTGATCCAATGCCTACGAATTTATCCTATATTGTTCTTGCTAAGTTAATACTGCTATCGTTACTATTGCACTTGTTACAAAACTACTGCTATCACTGTTACCGTTACTGTTGCTGCTGTCACTACTATCAAAACTATCATATTACTTTGCTACTGATCACATTGATGCATATAATTAATCTCCAGGTGTGGTTGAATTGACAACTCAGTTGCTAATACCTTCAAATATTCTTTGGCTCCCCTTGTGTCGAATCTATAAATTTGGGTAGAATACTCTACCCTCGAAAACTATTGCGATCCCCTATACTTGTGGGTTATCAATAATATCGATGCCAAAAGATGCAAAGTTGATAATGATAGTGCAACTTATTTGTGGCACTGTCGTTTAGGTCATATTGGTGTAAAGCGTATGAAGAAACTCCATGCAGATGGGCTTTTGGAATCACTTGATTATGAATCATTTGATGCTTGCGAACCATGCCTCATGGGCAAGATGACTAAAACTCCGTTCTCCAGAAAAATGGAGTGAGCCACTGACTTATTGGAAATAATACATACCAATGTATGAGGTCCGATGAGTGTTGAGGCTCGCGGCGAGTATCGTTATTTTCTGACATTCACAGATGATTTGAGCAAACATGGGTATATCTACTTAGTGAAACACAAGTATGAAACATTTGAAAACTTCAAAGAATTTTAGAGTGAAGTAGAGAATCATCGTGACAAGAAATTAAAGTTTCTACGATCTGATCATGGAGGCGAATATTTGAGTTACAAGTTTGACCTTCATTTAAAGTGATGTGCAATAGTTTCATAACTCACGCCATCTCGAACACCACAGCATAATGGTGTCTCTGAACGTCATAACCGTACTTTATTAGATATGGTACGATCTATGATGTCTATTACCGATTTACCACTATCGTTTTGGGTTTATGCATTAGACACAGCTTCATTCACGTTAAATAGGGCACCGTCTAAATCTCTTGAGACGACACCGTATGAACTGTGGTTTGGCAAGAAACCTAAGCTGTCGTTTCTTAAAGTTTGGGGTTGCAATGCTTATGTGAAAAATCTTCAGCCTGATAAGCTTGAATCCAAATCAGAGAAGTGTGTCTTCATAGGATACCCAAAAGAAACTGTTGGGTACACCTTCTATCGCAGATTTGAAGGCAAGATCTTTGTTGCTAAGAATGGATCCTTTCTAGAGAAGGAGTTTCTCTAGAAAGAAGTGAGTGAGAGGAAAGTAGGACTTGATGAGGTAATTGTACCTTCTCTTGAATAGGAAATTAGCTCATCACAGAAAACCGTTCCTGTGATGCCTACACCAACTAGAGAGGAAGCTAATTATAATGATCATGAAACTTCAGATCAAGTTACTACAGAACCTCATAGGTCAACCAGAGCACGTTCCACACCAGAGTGGTACGTTAATCCTGTTCTGGAAGTCATGTTACTATACCATGAAGAACCTATGAACTATGAGGAAGCGATGATGAGCCCAGATTCCGCAAAATGGCTTCAGGCCATGAAATCTGAGATGGAGTCCATGTATGAGAACAAAGTATGGACTTTGGTTGACTTGCCCGATGACCGGCAAGCCATAGAGAATAAATGTATCTTCAAGAGGAAGACTGACGCTGATTGTAATGTTACTGTCCATAAAGCTCGACTTGTCGCGAAAAGGTTTTCGACAAGTTCAAGGAGTTGACTACGAGACTTTCTCACCCATAGCAATTCTGAAGTCTGTCCGAATCATGTTAGAAATTGCCACATTATGAAATCTGGCAAATGGATATCAAAACTGCATTCCTTAATGGATATCTCAAAGAAGAGTTGTATATGATGCAACCAGAAGGTTTTGTCAATCCTAAAGGTGCTAACAAAATGTGCAAGCTCCAGCGATCCATCTATGGACTGGTGCAAGCATCTCGGAGTTGGAATATACACTTTGATGAGTTGATCAAAGCATATAGTTTTGTGCAGACTTGCGATGAAGCCCGTATTTACAAGAAAGTGAGTGGGAGCACTACAACCTTTCTGATAAGTATATGTTAATGACATATTGTCGATCGAAAATGATGTAGAGTTTTCTGGAAAGCATAAAAGGATAATGAAATAAGAAGTTTTCAATGAAAAATCTTGGTGAAGCTTCTTACATATTGGGCATCAAGATCTATAGAGATAGATCAAGACGGTTGATAAAAATTTTCAATGAGTACATACCTTGACAAGATTTTTAAGTAGTTCAAAATGGAATAGTCAAAGAAGGAGTTCTTGCCTGTGTTGCAAGGTATGAAGTTGAGTAAGACTCAAAACCCGACCACGGTAGAAAATATAAATAGAATGAAAGTCATTCCCTATGCCTCAACCATAGGTTCTATAAAGTATGTTATGTTGTATACCAGACTTATTATGTATCTCGCCATGAGTTTGGCAAGGGGGTACAATTGTGATCCAGGAGTGGATCATTGGACAGCAGTCAAAGTTATCCTTAGAGGACTAAGGAAATATTTTTTGGTTAAGGAGGTGATAAAGAGTTCGTCGTAAAGAGATACGTCAATGCAAGCTTTGACACCGATCCGGATGACTCTAAGTCTCAATCTGGATACATACTGAAAGTGGGAGCAATTAGCTAGAGTAGCTCCCTGTAGAGCACTGAAGACACAGAAATTTGCAAAATACATACGGATCTGAATGTGTTAGACCCGTTGACTAAACTTCTCTCACAAGCAAAACATGATCACACCATAGTACTCTTTGGGTGTTAATCACATAGCTATGTGAACTAGATTATTGACTCTAGTAAACCCTTTGGGTGTTGGTCACATGCTGATGTGAACTATGGGTGTTAATCACATAAAGATGTGAACTATTGGTGTTAAATTACATGGCGATGTGAACTAGATTATTGACTGTAGTGCAAGTGGGAGACTGAAGGAAATATGCCCTAGAGGCAATAATAAAGTTGTTATTTTATATTTCCTTATATCATGATAAATGTTTATTATTCATGCTAGAATTGTATTAACCAGAAACTTGATACATGTGTGGATACATAGACAAAACACCGTGTCCCTAGTCAGCCTCTACTAGACTAGCTCTTTAATCAAAGATGGTTAAGTTTCCTAACCATAGACATGTGTTGTCATTTGATGAACGGGATCACATCATTAGGAGAATGATGTGACGGACAAGACCCATCCGTTAGCTTAGCATATTGATCGTTCAGTTTTATTGCTATTGCTTTCTTCATGTCATATACATATTGCTTTGACTATGAGATTATGCAACTCCCGGATATCAGAGGAATACCTTGTGTGCTATCAAACGTCACAACGTAACTGGGTGATTATAAAGATGCTCTACAGGTATCTCCGAAGGTGTTTGTTGGGTTTGCATAGATCGAGATAAGGATTTGTCACTCCGAGTATCGGAGAGGTATCTCTGGGCCCTCTCGGTAATGCACATGATAATAAGCCTTGCAAGAAATGTGACTAATGAGTTAGTTGCAGGATGATGTATTACAGAACGAGTAAAGAGACTTGCCAGTAACGAGACTGAACTAGATATGAAGATACCAACGATCGAATCTCGAGCAAGTAACATACCTATGAAAAAGGGAATAACGTATGTTGTGCTTACGGTACGGCCGATAAAGATCTTCGTAGAATATGTGGGAACCAATATGAGAATCCAGGTTCCGTTGTTGGTTACCTACCGGAGAGGTGTCTCGGTCATGTCTACATAGTTCTCGAACCCGTAGGGTCCACACTCTTAATGTTCGATGACGATTTTGTATTATAAGAGTTTTGTGATTTGGTGACTGATGTCGCTTAAAGCTACATCGGTTTTTTCCCCAAAGAGGAAGGGGTGATGCAGGACAGCGGTGGTAGGTATTTCCCTGAGATATGAAACCAAGGTTATCGAACCAGTAGGAGAACCAAGCAGCAAAACGTAACCAGCCCCTGAACACAGATGACAAATCCTCGCAACCCGACGTGTTAAAGGGGTTGTCAATCCCTTCCAGGGTACGGCGCCTCAAGTGGCAAACGGACGTGAGATAATTTTGTAGTAAATTGATAGATCGAACGCCAAATAAAATAAATAAGGATAAATTGCAGCAAGGTATTTTTGTATTTTTAGTTTAGTAGCTCTGAAAATAGAAGCAAAGGAAAATAGACCACAAAGGCAAATAATATGAGAAAGAGACCCGGGGGCCGTAGGTTTCACTAGTGGCTTCTCTCGAGAAAAATAGCAAACGGTTGGTGAACAAATTACTATTGGGCAATTGATAGAACTTCAAATACTCATGAGGATATCCAGGCAATGATCATTATATAGGCATCACGTCCAAGATTAGTAGACCGACTCCTGCCTTCATCTACTACTATTACTCCACACATCGACCGCTATCCAGCATGCATCTAGTGTATTAAGTTCATGGAAAAACGGAGTAATGCAATAAGAACGATGACATGATGTAGGCAAGGTCTATCTATGTAGAGATAGACCCATCGTTTTATCCTTAGTAGCAATGATACATACGTGTCGGTTCCCTTTCTGTCACTGGGATCAAGCACTGTAAGATCAAACCCACTACAAAGCACCTCTTCCCATTGCAAGATAAATAGATCAAGTTGGCCAAACAAAAACCAAATATGCGAGAAGAAATACGAGGCTATAAAAGATCATGCATAAAAGAGATCAAAGAAACTCAAATTCTTTCATGCATATAAAAAGATAGATCTGATCATAAACTCAAAGTTCATCGATCCCAACAAACACACTGTCGGGGAAAACTGTCTCCTCGAGCACCTATGGGGACGGAGCCCCTTTTTGGTTCGGCAGGGGGCGGAGGCCGCACGAAGAGCGGATCGAGGCGAGGCACGCGAGGGGTTTACCCAGCTTCGGGCCGCACGGATGCGTAAAACCCTACTGCTGCTTTGTGGTTTTTATTGCGTTCTTGCTCGGAGCGCTGAGTGCTACAGTACACACCTGCAGCTAACGAGACCGAGCGTGAGTGAGTCCTCCCCCCCCCTACGTTGCGCATGGGCCTCCTTTTATATGCTCAAGGGGTTACCCACAGGTGGCAACGTAGATGAGGGTAAAAATGGAAAAAGGGTTGCGATGGGTACAGCTGTATGTACAGTGGCTGTACAGTGCTATCATACCTAACCCTGACGGCAGGGGACAAGGGCATTAAATGTCCGTCTGCGTTGCCCAGACAGCATGAAAAGGGACCATCAGGGGCGCCACCGTTTGCCACGATGGCTACCTTGTCAGCGCCTGCTTGCCACCGCACACCCCTGGCTGCACAGCCTCCCGCCACGTGCGCCTGGAAGAGCCCCAGAGCGACACGTGGGTGGGTGAGCTGGAGCCTGGGCACGGGGTGGTTGCTTGCCGCGGCAAGCGTCTTGTCGCGCCCGGGAACTTGTCGCTCACCGGGCCTTGCCGGGACGAGCGGCGCGTCGCGGCAAGTATCCTTGGGATGCTTTGATTGGCCTTCCCGGCAAGCTCCACTTGCCGGGGTCTTTGTGCTTCTAGTGGCCCTCCGGCAAGCTCCTCTTGTCGGGGCCTTGGTTGATTGAGGGAGTCCTGGATTAGGGGGTGTTCGGCTAGCCGGACTATACCTTCAAGCCGCACTCCAGGACTATGAAGATACAAGATTGAAGACTTCGTCCCGTGTCCGGAAGGTTCTTTCCTTGGCGTGGAAGGCAAGCTAGGCGTGCGGATATTCAAGATCTCCTACCAATGTAACCGACTCTGTGTAACCCTAACCCTATCCGGTGTCTATATAAACCGGAGGGTTGTAGTCCGTAGGACAGAACAACAATAACCATCATCATACACAATCATACCATAGGCTAGCTTCTAGGGTTTAACCTCCTTGATCTCGTGGTAGATCTACTCTTGTACTACCTATATCATCAATATTAATCAAGCAGGACGTAGGGTTTTACCTCCATCAAGAGGGCCCGAACCTGGGTAAAACATTGTGTCCCTCGTCTCTTGTTACCATCCGACCTTGACGCACAGTTCGGGACCCCCTACCCGAGATCCACCGGTTTTGACACCGACATTGGTGCTTTCATTGAGAGTTCCTCTGTGTCGTCGCCTTCGGGTCCGATGGCTCCTTTGATCATCAGCAACGACGAGGTCCAGGGTGAGACCTTTCTCCCCGGACAGATCTTCGTCTTCGGCGGCTTCGCTCTGCAGGCCAACTCCCTTGACCATCTGGAGCAGATCGAAAGCTACGCCCCTGGCCATCAAGTCAGGTTTGGAAGCTTAAAGTACATGGCAGACATCCGAGGAGACTTGATCTTCGACGGATTCGAGCCACAGCCAAGCGTGCCGCACTATCTCGAGGGACATGATATGGCTCTGCCCCCGAACAGTGTCCTGGAGGCCGCATACGCTCCGGCCCCGATCCTCGATCCGGAGTCCGTTGCGTCCGTTGAGGATGAACGGTTGGACGTCACCTCAGGGGCTGCGATCTCAAAGGCGATCAAGCCGAACGACAGCCCCGCACTCCGCGTGGCCCATGACTCCGAGGAGCCGGACTCTTCCCCGAATTCCGAAGCTCCCTTGCCCTGCCGATCGAATCAGATTGGGCGCCTGTAATGGAGTTCACTGCCGCGGATATTTTTCAGCATTCACCCTTTGGTGATATACTGAACTCTTTTAAGTCTCTCTCTTTGTCAGGAGAGCCCAGGCCGAGCTATGGCCTGCGAGGTTGGGATTTGGACGACGAAGAAATTCAAAGCCCACCCACCACCCACTTAATAGCCACTGTCGATGACTTAACCGACATGATTGACTTCGGCTCCGAAGACTTCGACGGTATGGACGACGAAGGAGGAGACGAGCAAGAACTAGCACCTGTAGGGCGCTGGACTGCCACCTCTTCATATGACATATACATGGTGGACGCTCCGAAAGACGGAGATGGCGATGGAACAGCAGAGGACGGCACCTCTAAAAAGCCTCCCAAACCCTGGCGTCAGCGGCGCCGCTCTAAATCCCGCCAAAGCAAGAATGGTGATTCCGGCACCGGGGACAATACTACACCGGACAGCGCCGAAGAGCACCAACCACAGCAAGATTCGGCACAGGAAGATGGAGAAGCCAGCCTTCATGAGAAGGCGGCAGAACAGGAGGTTGAGGATGATAACTATATGCCTCCCTCCGAAGACGAGGCAAGCCTCGACGACGATGAATTCGTCGTACCATCGGACCCTGCCGAACAAGAGCGTTTTCAACGCAGGCTCATAGCCACGGCGAACAGCCTAAGGAAAAAGCAGCAACAGCTTAGAGCTGATCAAGATTTGCTAGCTGACAGATGGACTGAAGTCCTTGCGGCGGAAGAGCATGAACTCGGACGCCCCTCCAAAAATTATCCTAAGCACAAGCCATGCCCCGCTGCCGCTTCACTAAGGCACGGGAAAACGAGCCAGACCTGTGAGACGTACTGGAGGACAAGGCAAGGCAAACAAGATCGATCTATGGATCGCGCGGACGCCCAAATTTTCAGTCCGGACAAAATAAATCCGGCCGGGCCGAACATAACAAGCACAGCTCTACCGAGCTGCGTCATGACATAGCCTAGTACAGGGGCGCCGCACACCCGCTATGCTTCACAGACGAAGTAATGGATCATAAAATCCCAGAGGGTTTCAAACCCGTCAATATCGAGCCATACGATGGTACGAAAGATCCGGCAGTCTGGATTGAGGATTATCTCCTTCACATCCACATGGCACGTGGTGATGAACTACACGCCATCAAATACCTCCCACTCAAGCTTAAGGGACCAGCCAGGCATTGGCTTAACAGCTTGCCTGCAGATTCGATCGGTTCTTGGGAAGACCTAGAAGCCGCATTCCTCGATAACTTCCAGGGCACTTATGTGCGACCGCCGGACGCCGATGACCTAAGCCACATAATTCATCAGCCAGACGAATCAGCCAGGCAATTCTGGACACGGTTCTTAACCAAGAAAAATCAGATAGTCGACTGTCCGGACGCAGAGGCCCTAGCGGCCTTCAAGCATAATATCCGTGACGAATGGCTTGCCCGGCACCTAGGACAGGAAAAGCCGAAATCCATGGCAGCCCTCACGACACTCATGACCCGCTTTTGCGCGGGCGAAGACAGCTGGCTAGCTCGTAGCAACAACTTATCAAAGAAAACCGGTAATCCGGATAACAAGGACAAAAGCGGCAGGTCACGTCGAAATAATCAAAAGCGCCGCGTTAGCAGCGACAGCAATGAGGATACGGCAATCAATGCCGGATTCAGAGGCTATAAATCCGGTCAGCGGAAGAAGCCATTCGAAAAGAATAACCAGGGCCCGTCCAGTTTGGACCAAATACTCGACCGCTCGTGCCAGATTCATGGCACCCCCGAAAGGCCAGCCAATCACACCAACAGAGATTGTTGGGTGTTCAAGCAGGCAGGCAAGATAAGAGCCGAACATAAAGACAAGGGGCTGGATAGCGACGACGAGCAGGAGCCCAGGCCTCCAAACAACAAAGGACAGAAGGGGTTTCCCCCACAAGTGCGGATGGTGAACATGATTTACGCGACGCACATTCCCAAGCGGGAAAGGAAGCGCGCACTACGGGACGTATACGCGATGGAGCCAGTCGCCCCAAAGTTCAACCCATGGTCCTCCTGCCCGATCACTTTCGATCGAAGGGACCACCCCACTAGCATCCGTCACGGCGGTTTCGCCGCATTGGTTCTCGACCCAATAGTCGACGGATTTCACCTTACAAGAGTCCTCATGGACGGCGGCAGCAGCCTGAACCTGCTTTACCAGGATACAGTGCGGAAAATGGGCATAGATCCGTCAAGGATCAAGCCCACAAGGACGACCTTTAAAGGCGTCATCCCAGGTGTAGAGGCCAACTGTACAGGCTCTATAACACTTGATGTGGTCTTCGGATCTCCGGATAACTTCCGAAGCGAAGAGTTAATCTTCGACATAGTCCCGTTCCGCAGTGGCTATCACGCCCTGCTCGGACGAACCGCGTTTGCCAAATTCAACGCGGTGACGCACTACGCATATCTCAAGCTCAAGATGCCAGGCCCTCGAGGCGTAACCACGGTCAGCGGAAACACCGAACGCTCCATCCGGATGGAGGAGCACACGGCGGCACTCGCAGCGGAGGTTCAAAGCAGCCTTTTAAGGCAACTCTCCAGTCCGGCCGCTAAAAAGCCGGACAACGCAAAGCGCGCCCGGAGCAATCTGCAGCAAGACCAACTGGCACGTTCGGAGCAAGCGTAGCAATGCGGCCCCAACCCTGGCCATAGCTACATAGCAGAGCTAGTACCTAGAGTACACAACTACGCCCTTACAATTCCATGGGCACATGGGGAAGGGCATTGTAACGGCATGCCTACAATACGGTGTCAAACGTACTAGGGGCTGCCGGATTTTTTCCTTTTTTTTCAGGACTCCACATCTTGGACAACCTATTCGGCGATGTTGCCGCACAGACGATACAAGACCCAGGAAAGCAGACAAAGCAACACCGCATCATGGAACTCTCAGGTGGTCTCTATTTCGAGCAATATATCTGTTTCTAAAATTCCGCGGCCTGCGCCTGGTCAGGACATGTCAAATAGTCTAAAATATTTTTCGCTTATTTACTACTTGTATCGTTCGGCTTGCATAAACAGCCTTCTTATAAACAATGCATAGCTTTTGCTTATTTTTTGCATTATTTTCTTTTAATATATGTATGTTTATGTTATAACATGCTGGCACCCGTACACCATGGTACGGCAAACCACGCCAGGGGCTTCATTACCCTTCTATCTGGTCGTGAGAAGTCCGCACACTTTCCCAAGTGCGGCACCCCGAACTTATAGCACTATATGCACCGGCTTCGAGTCACGATTTTGGTCATATGTTGGGTTTGCCCGGCTCCTATGTTTTGGTACCTTACGTTCCGCTCTATCGGCTAAGGTAGCACTAGGAGAACCACTGCGATTGTGCCCCAGGTCATGTGGGCGAGCACCTCAGTGGAGAAAGCTAAAACAGACTGTCATGATAGGGCATGAGACCGGTCGCTGTTCGAGAGGTTTTTCGAGTCCTTAAAGGCTTATGCCGCTTCGAGCGGAGAGCTGGTTAAATCCGGCTAAAAGGCGTGGATAGTGCCCCGAATTCGGTCTTCCGAACTAGGGGCTTCGCCGAAATTTAAAATTATAAATTTCTATGGCTAAGTGAGAGTGTTCAAGCATTATAGTCCGATTGCCTGGTTCGTTGTGCTGAAGGCCTCCCTCGAAGGACCCAACTATGGGAACAAGAGCCCTCAGGTTTATCCCGAACACCCCAGCACTAGTTGCATGGGGGCAGAAGCCGACGACTCGCCATCTCTCAATTATTGATAAACGGCCGCACAGAAAACAATATTTTAAATTCAAAGCATTGCTTAAAGCGCATACGAACAAGTTTTCGGCGTACAGGATAGAAACAAACGAGTTCATTGAAAGATTACATCCTTGGTACATTCATCCGCAATAAGGCGGGATCCGGCAAGAACTTCCTCATAGTAGTTCTCGGACTTGCGATGTTCCTTCCCCTGCGGCGGATCGTCCTTCACCAGCTTCTCGCCGTTCAGCTTACCCCAGTGTACCCTTACACGGGCAAGGGCCCTCCGGGCACCTTCAATGCAGGCAGAGCGCTTGATGACCTCAAGTCGTGGACAGGCCTCCACCAGCTGCCGCACTAGCCCGAAGTATCTCCCTGGCAGCCGAACTAGTAAGTCCTTCATGGCCTGTTCGGCCGCCTTATGGAGCTCGGCCAGCTGCTTCAGCTGGTCGCTCAAGGGCACAGGGTGTCCGGCCTCAGAATACTGAGACCAGTACACACTATCCGTCGAGCTATTCCCTTCGCTCCGGAAGAATGCGGCGGCGTCGGATGCACTGCGGGGTAGATCGAAGAACGCCCCTGGAGAACTCCGGATCCGGGTTAGTAACAGGTATTTTACTTTTATGTTCCTACTTTGCATTGAGAATGTCTTACCCGCTGCTATCTTTCTCATATCCTCCAACTCTTGGTGGGCCCTCTGGGTTTCGGCCTTGGCACTCTTGGTGGCCTCAACGGCAGAGGCGAGTTCGGTGGCTTGCGTTTTCACGTCAAGCTCCAAACCCTCATGTTTTTCCATGAGAGCTTGCAGCTTCTGCTGCACCTCTCTGTATTGGCCCCCAAGCTTCTCTCGTTCAGTGCGCTCTTTGGCCGCCTTCTCTTCGGCGTCAGCAAGCGCCTGCCTTAGGGTCGCCACCTCCGTCGCGGCCCCTACAATAGGCAGTTCAATCCTGTTATTTTTTGCAATCAAGCCTCTCTATAGGCAACTTTTATTCTTAAGGAGGTATCTTACCTTCCTTTTCCTCGAGCTGCTTTTTGGCAAGGCCGAGCTCTTGCTCGGACCGCTCGAAGTCCTTTTTCAGGACTTCCACCTGCGCAGTTAGTGCGGCGGTGGATAGCAGGGAAGCCTACATACGCATATTTGACTTTTTATAGTTAGACTCCTGCGAAAATTATTAGATCCTCTATTCGGCTTTTCTTTCCGAACACCGAACAGAGCATCAGGGGCTACTGTGTATGCGGTAATTAATTCAGCATATTTTTTGCTTACCTGGAAGCTTGTTAGTAGGCTGGTGCAAGCTTCATTCGGCCCGCTCTTGGCGGACTGAACCCTTTGGACCACCGTACTCATAACAGTACGGTGCTCCTCGTCGATGGTGGCGCCTTCAAGCGCCTCCAGCAGATTGTCCGGCGCCTCTGGTTGGACAGAGGTCGCCGGCTCGGATGGCTTACTCCTTTTGGAAGGAGTTCGCCCACCGTGAACCAGGACGGTTGAGTCCGGCACGGTGTCCGGCACAACGCAGGACTGGGAGCCCTGGGGGGTTTCATCCCCTTTACTCCTGGGGTCCTGAGGATTGCCTTGCGGATCCTCCAGGACCACCTCCTCCTGCCCCATTTGGCGGGACGCTGCATCGGCATCGTCCGCCTTGCGGGGGGAGACCGCGGGAGGGACGGAGTCCATCTTCGACGAATCCAGGGAGTCGCTCGACGAAATGTCGAGTGCGGCCCGGGGCGGCCTGCACAATTATAATTAACATGAGGGAAAGCTAGGAAAATATCATGAGCTACTCTGGTATCCGAATACTTACGACTTCGCCGGACGCTTGGTCCTTTCCGGCCACTCCTCCCCGTCCTCTTGGGCGGCTGGGGAGTAGTTCGGCGGAGGGGTCTTCCTCTTCTTGGACCCCTTAGCCGTCCCCGCTGGGGCAGCTTTCCTCTTCTTTCCTTCCCCCGTTGGAGGGGGAGGTGTTTCTTCTTCCTCCTCCTCGTTCTCACGAGAGGAGGGCGTCGCGGACTCGTCAGATGACGAGCTCGACATCACCATGTTACGGGCACTCTTCCGAGTCCCGGTGGTCTTCTTCTTCTGGACCTTCTTTTCCGGCACCACATACGGCGCCGGAGCCAACAGCTTCTCTAGAAGAGCTGGGGCTTGGTCTTCAGCCACTTCTGTCAAAGACAAAGGGAGTTTTTTAGACCCCGCATGGAGTTAATCCATAGAGAGGAGCTTAATGAACCTGTAAAAGGCATAAATAGCTTACCTCCTTAGCATCGCGCTGCGAGCTATATCCGCGATCTTCGGAGGCGGATGTGGGGCACTCGGCGCTTTTGGTCAGCATCTTCCAGACGTCTTCATACATCGTATCGAAGAGCCTATCGAGGGTTCGGTGCTGCGCTGGGTCGTATTCCCACCAAGTAAAATCCCGTTGTTGACACGGGAGGATCAGGCGAACGAGCATAACCTGGATTATGTGGACATGCCGAATTGGCTTGTTCACCAGGGACTGGATGCAAGTTTGCAGTCCGGTCACCTCGTCTTCGTTGCCCCACGACAGGCCCGTCTCTTGCCAGGACTTGAGCCGCGTGGGGGGTCCGGATCGAAATTCAGGGGCCGCGACCCATTTCGGGTTGCGTGGCTCGGTGATGTAAAACCACCCTGCCTGCCACCCCTTTATGGTATCCACGAGGGAGCCCTCGAACCAAAGGGCGTTGGCCATTCGGCCAGCCATAGCGCCTCCGCACTCCGCCTGGGTGCCGGACACCACCTTGGGCTTGACGTTGAAAGTCTTGAGCCAGAGGCCGAAGTGGGGGCGGATGCGAAGAAAGGCCTCGCACACAACGATAAACGCCGAGATATTGAGGACGAAGTTCGGAGCCAGATCGTGGAAATCTAGGCCGTAGTAAAACATGAGCCCCCGGACAAAAGGATGGAGCGGAAAGCCCAGTCCGCGGAGGAAATGGGGGAGGAAAACCACCCTCTCATCAGGCCTAGGGGTGGGAAGAAGTTGCCCTGCCTCAGGGAGCCGGTGCGGGATGTCCTTGGACAGATATCCGGCCTCCCTAAGCCTTTTGATTTGGCTCTCCGTAACGGAGGAAACCATCCACTTGCCTCCCGCTCCGGACATTGCAGGAGAAGGTCGAGGTGGGAAGTGCGGACTTGGGCGCTGGAGCTCGAGGGCGCAAGAGATGGATAGGCATAAGAGGAAGAAGGAGTAAGTAAAAAGGTGGATCCTTATCCCCTTATATGGGCGGATGCGGTTATGCGTCCCCACCTGCCTCATAAAACTCGCTTGCCGCTCAAGCGCCGTGGTAAATGGCGCGGTTGGGTTACCCACATCCGTATTAATGAGAATCCCGTTAAAGGGGGCACACGATCTCTGCTTCGACAAGACGTGCCAAGGAAACCGCTTCGTTAAAAGTGCTGCCGTGAAACAGTAAAAATATTCTATACAGAAAGCTTGGCCGCGGTGTTATGACATACCGCAGAATACGTCAGCAGATTTGATTTGTGTTTGCATTGTTCTCTATATGGCAATACGTGGAAATTTGTTTTGCAGAGCCGGACACTATTTTGGTGTTCATTATCTTCTTGAAGAACTTGGAGGAGGAACCCGCCTTGCAATGCCGAAGACAATTTGCGCGCCGGACTCGTCGTCATTGAAGCCTGGTTCAGGGGCTACTGAGGGAGTCCTGGATTAGGGGGTGTTCGGCTAGCCGGACTACGCCTTCAAGACGGACTCCAGGACTATGAAGATACAAGATTGAAGACTTCGTCCCGTGTCCGGAAGGTTCTTTCCTTGGCGTGGAAGGCAAGCTAGGCGTGCGGATATTCAAGATCTCCTACCAATGTAACCGACTCTATGTAACCCTAACCCTATCCGGTGTCTATATATACCGGAGGGTTGTAGTCCGTAGGACAGAACAACAATAACCATCATCATACACAATCATACCATAGGCTAGCTTCTAGGGTTTAGCCTCCTTGATGTCGTGGTAGATCTACTCTTGTACTACCTATATCATCAATATTAATCAATAAGGACGTAGGGTTTTACCTCCATCAAGAGGGCCCGAACCTGGGTAAAACATTGTGTCCCTCGTCTCTTGTTACCATCCGACCTTGACGCACAGTTCGGGACCCCCTACCCGAGATCCGCCGGTTTTGACACCGACATTGATCTTCCCGGCAAGCTCCTCTTGCCGGGGTCTTGGCTTGAGTTCTTTGTTCTTGAATGGCTCCTAAAGGAACCAACGGAGGGTCTTGGCGGCCGCCTGGCAAGCCTTGCCGCGGGGTGCTGCGACTGCCCGTCCACAAGTTCGGGGTACTAAGGTACCCCTACTTTAGTACACTGACAGGAGCCCCCGGGCCTGGGCCACACACGGTGCCGAGCGCTGTTGGGCCAGGCCCAAAACAGTGCACGGGCACGCGCGGCCTGGGCCACGCCGAATCTAACTCCGTATCCACCGTGCTCTCCTGAATGGCACGCGCCGATTGCGGCGTCGTGGGAGAGGTCGTGCGTGACGTGAGAGGCGCGCGCGGGGCTGAGCCTCGCATGCATGCGTCACATTGTGGGTGGTTTCTTTATTGGATGGGGCCGAGGCGCGGTTTTCGAGGCGTCCGCTCCCCATGATCACGGGGTGGGGAGAGGTCGCCTCACCCGTCGCCTCGATTCTGCACGTCCGCCACGTGGCTTTCATGCACTTGGGGAGGCGAACGGTGGAGGCGGGAAACCTGGCCGTCGTGGGTTGAGGCAGCGGGTCGGCCCCAGTCGCCTGCCCTTCCTATGTCTTGATTAGCTGAACGGGGTGGCCGAGCCCCCACCCCGCTCCTTTATAAGGAGCGGGAGGGGAAGGTCGGAGCCCGCATTCCTTCATCTTCTCTTCTCTTCAGCTTCTGATCCCCTTCCTCTCTTTCGCCATGAAGGAAGGGAACCCTGGTCCTTCAACGGTGGCGGCGAGGGTCGCCGCTAGGCAATGCGCCCCTCCTCCTCTCGCACCCGTGGCGGCGGAGCCAGCCGTAAGGGGAAGAGGGAGGGGCGAGGCCGTGGGCGAGGTCGAGGACGAGGCCGAGGCGCTCAGGGAAGAGGTGGACGGGGCGGTGCGCCGGCCTCGCCTCCGTCAGCGGCTCCCCTTCTCACGGCGGTCCATATTGGGGACGACCCTTGCGAGTTCTTCGTCAGGCTGCGCCGGGCGCCTCGTCGTCGCCTCCGACTTCCGGCTCCGTTCGCAAGCGCGATGGAGTCAAATCCGCCCGAGACACTGAATCTGCGCATGAGGGGATGTGGAATTAGCGGCACGCGAGTCCACGTCGAATTCCCAGCCCCCAATGTGATGTATCTTGGTCGAGGGTGGAAGACGTTTGCTCGCATCCACAGCTTGATGGAGGGGTTCACCCTCCATTTTAAGCTGCTGGAGGGCGATCTCCTCTCCGTCAAGGTCTTCGGGTGCTTCGGCACTCGGGCAAGGTGCTGCGTGGATAGCTCCTCCGATAGCGAAGACTCCTCCTCGAGCGAGAGTGACGAGGAGGAGAGCGACAGCGACGACGAGGGTAGCGGGCGGCAGGATGACGGGTCCGACTAGGTGTCGGGCGCCGCTCCGTGCGGCACCGGCGACCCCATCATCCGCGTCGCCGGCTCCTTGAACTTCCCGGGGTCGTCTCCTTGGGCGGCTGGCGTAGGGAGGCTGCGGAAGAGGAAGAGGGCGGGCGGCAAGGCTGTGAAGTCGGAGTACGGGGATGTGACGCCTTCGATAGCGTGCTGACGTCCTGCCGCCTCGTCTTCGAGCCCTGCTTCCGGCGCTGCCATCACCATCCAGCCTTTGGACGGCCCCCGAGATGTTCTCTTGGTGTCTTCTGGCACCCGTAGCTCGCCTAGGCGCTCCTTTTGCCCTTTTCGCCTCCTTGACCTACCTCCTGAAGAGAGGGACAGGAAAAGGATTACGGGCACCTTATCTTTTTTTAATTTGTAAGCCCTCAGGCCTTAGCTGCATTTAAGCTTGCAATCCCATTATTCATGTTTTTCATTCTCTATGGACTGTACCTGAGTGGAATGTTTTTTTAATGAAAAGGGGATGCTTGCCGGGTCACTTGTCTCGCGGGTGAAACCCACGTCAAGGAGCGAATCCTTGGTATCTCTAAGATAGACACTTCCTTGCCCGGCAGCAGGCCCTGCCATCTTCCCACGTCGCTCGACCCTCCTCACGCTCTTGGCGGAGGCAGGGATGAGGCGGGTTCAGGCTCCTCGTTTCGTCCCTTTGCTGCCGCGGCTACGACCAAATCTGGCCCCAAGGAACGAGCCCTAGGGACTAGAGTTAGGGAGCACTGTAGCTTTTAGGAAGAAACGAGGTTTCGCATACCTCAGTCCATAAGAGAATGCATGATAAGGGATGAAAAACTTATCTGGGATTGCAGCCCCCGGCAACTCTGGATTGCCGGGGAGGAATCTTTGTACTTGCAGCCCCCGGCAACTCTGGCTTGCCGGGGTCTAGATGCTGGTCCGCCCTTCTTCTCTTTTTCATCGTCCTCAAGTGGTCCGGCTAGGATATGCGAGCCCTGCGAACCAAGGGAAACGACAGAACGGCAAAAGGACGCACACTCGACCTCTAAGCTAGGGGTTAGCCGTTGCTAAGCACTATCAACCCTAACCAAGGACGAGACTCGACTCAGCATGCATGCTAAAACTTAGGGCGCCAGCACTTCATTTACGCACGGGGTCTGCGCCCGGCTTTGTACAAAGGATTACATGCAACAGCGGCAAGACTTGTACAAAAGGGTGGTTGCCGGAACAGGGTCCGACAACCGCGCCTTACGGGTAAAACTTACGAAGATGCTCTATATTCCAGGAGTTGCTCACTGGAACGCCATCTTCAGTCTCAAGGCGGACAGCACCAGGCCTAGTGACTCGTTTCACCCGGTAAGGGCCTTCCCACTTCGGCGTCAACTTGCTGGAATTCTTGGCGGACTGAACGCGCCGAAGAACAAGGTCGCCTTCCTCGAGGCTTCTGGCGCTAACTTTGCGGCTATGGTAGCGGCGCAAAGCTTGCTGGTGGCGAGTAGCTCGCACAGCGGCCTGAAGACGATCTTCCTCAAGGAGCAGCGCGTCATCTTCACGCAGCCGCTCTTGCTCAAGCTCATCATAAGCAAGCACTCGAGGTGACCCGTATACGAGTTCCGTGGGGATAACTGCTTCTGCTCCATAGACTAGAGCAAAGGGTGCCTGGCCAGTGGCTCGATTTGGTGTCGTCCTGATCGACCAAAGAACCACCGGCAGCTCCTCGATCCAGTTTCTTCCGCACTTGTGCAGCCTGTCGAAAGTCCTGGTCTTGAGCCCGCGCAGCACTTCAGCGTTTGCCCTCTCCGCTTGACCGTTGCTTCTGGGGTGAGCAACAGAAGCGAAGCAGACCTTGGCGCCAAGATCTTTGACGTACTGCATGAAGGTGCGGCTCGTGAATTGTGTACCGTTGTCGGTGATGATCCTGTTAGGGATCCCGAAGCGGCAAACAATCGACCTGAAGAACTTGACTGCTGACTATGTTGTCACCTTCCTCACTGGTTCCACTTCCGGCCACTTTGTGAACTTGTCGACTGCGACGTACAAGTACTCAAAGCCCTCGACAGCTCGGGGGAAGGGGCCGAGGATGTCGAGTCCCCAGACTGAAAATGGCCAGGATAAAGGGATCGTCTGGAGAGCTTGATCTGGCTGGTGTATCTGCTTGGTATGGAACTGGCACGCTTCACACTTGGTTACTTGTGCAGTGGCATCCTGGAGGGCTGTCGGCCAAAAGAAACCTTGCCAGAATGCTTTGCCGGCAAGTGCCCTTGCGCCGATGTGGTGACCACATATGCCTCCATGTATCTCTGCCAACAGCTCTTGTCCGTCTTCCCGGGGAATACACTTCAATTTCACACCGTTGCGTCCTCTTCTGTACAGTGTGTCGTCGACAAACTGGTACATACTTGACTGCCGGGCTACTCTTTCCGCTTCTTCTTGCTCTTCGGGAAGTTCTCCTGTCTGAAGGAAACGGACAATCTGTTGCGCCCATGCTAGAGCTTGTGGCTCGACAACAAGGACTAAAGGCACATCTGCTGCTGCGGGAACATCTGCTTCCATGGCGAGAACTTGCGGCTCAGCCGGAGCTTGACATTCCCCGGCAAGCTTGCCGGAGCAAAACTTGTCGGGAGCGTTTGCTTCGACGGAACGAACCCTAGGGCTCGCCGGAGCAGACTCCTCCTCAGCACTCTTGGCGTCGATCTTGGGGACCTTCTTGGCGGCGGCTTCGGGAAGCTCTGCCGGAAGATAGTCACCAGAAATCAACTTCCTCTTCCTGCTCTGTCCAGTTGATGGCGTAACAGATGGTTGAGTCAGCTTGAGCACAAAGATCCCTGGTTCCACAGGTAACTTAAGTGCGGCGCACTTTGACAGGCCATCGGCAATGTCGTTTTCAGCTCTTGGAACATGTTCCATTTGTAGGCCGTCAAAGCGCTCTTCTAGCTTTGTCACTTCATCAACGTACGCTTCCATCAACGGACTCTGATAATCCTTATTCACTTGGCGGACGACAAGCTGCGAGTCACCCCTGACAATGAGCTTCTTGATCCCAAGTTCTGCTGCGATCCTGAGACCGGCAAGCAAACCTTCATACTCTGCAGTGTTGTTTGTTGCTTGCTCCTTGGGAAAGTGCATCTGGACTATGTACTTGAGGTGCTCTCCAGTGGGTGCGACAAGCAGCACGCCAGCACCGGCGCCTTGCAGCGAGAAGGCACCATCGAAGTACATCAGCCACTCTTTGCTCGCTTCTTCGACGGGGATGCTCGCCTCTGGAATTTCTTCATCTGGTGTCGGCGTCCACTCTGCTATGAATTCTGCCAATGCTCTGCTTTGGATAGTTGAAGTTCTTTCAAACTTGAGGCCAAAGCTTGACAGTTCCAGTGCCCACTCAACAATCCTGCCTGTTGCTTCTGGATTCTGCAGTATCCTCTTCAGCGGAAAGCGAGTGACAACTGTGATCTCATGTGCTTGAAGTAATGGCGTAGCTTTCTCGAGGCCATGAGAAGGCCGAAAAGCAATTTCTGCACACCAGAGTACCTCGACCTAGCCCGCTACGGAAGGGAGTTGACAAAGTAAACTGGGCGCTGCACCATTTTCTTCTGCACCTCCTCACATGCCTGCGCAGATCCATCCTTGTCGGGACCAGAGCTTGTCGGGGAAGCCCCCTGTTTGTCGCTGGATGCGCTTGTCGTGGTTGCTGCTTCGTCATCTGCCTCCCTCTCCGCTACTAACGCAGCACTAACCACTTGATTGGTTGCCGCTAGATACAGCAGCAACTTCTCTTGTGGCTTCGGTGCGACAAGTATTGGAGTGGAGGACAGGTATCTCTTCAAGTCTTGCAGCGCAGCCTCCGCTTCCGGAGTCCATTGCATTGGACCTGCCTTTTTCAATATTTGGAAAAACGGCAGGGCGCGCTCAGCGGACTTAGAGATAAACCTGCCGAGAGCTGCCACGCAACCGGCAAGTCTTCGTACATCCTTGACGCACTTTGGTGCTTCAATCTGCTCGATGGCCTTGATCTTGTCGGGGTTGGCTTCAATTCCCCGCTGAGACACGAAGAACCCGAGAAGCTTGCCGGAGGGGACTCCAAACACACACTTCTCGGGGTTAAGCTTGAGGTTGACCTTGCGCAGATTTGCAAACGTCTCATCTAAATCTTGAACCAGGGTTGCCCTGTCCTTGCTCTTGACCACTATGTCATCCATGTAGGCTTCCACATTTCTGTGCATCTGTGGCTCAAAGACAGCATGGACTACCCTTGCAAATGTTGAACCAGCATTCTTCAAACCGAAAGGCATCCGTACGAAGCAGTACATGCCACATGGAGTGATGAATGCGGTCTTCTCCTCATCTTCTTCTGCCATGAAGATCTGATGGTATCCTGAGTATGCATCAAGAAATGAAAGCAAGTCACACCCGGCCGTGGAGTCAACAATCTGGTCAATGCGCGGCAAGGGAAATGGGTCTTTGGGACAAGCTTTGTTGACATCGGTGAAGTCGATGCAAAGCCTCCATTTCCCGTTTGCTTTGCGCACGACTACAGGATTGGCCAACCACGTAGGATGGAGCACTCCTCTGACGAGGCCCGCTGCTTCCAACTTCTTGATCTCTTCTGCAATGAACTCTTGGCGCTCCACTGCCTGCTTCCTGACTTTTTGCTTGACGGGCCGCGCGTGAGGACAGACGGCAAGGTGGTGCTCGATTACTTTCCTGGGAACACCGGGGATGTCAGACGGTTGCCATGCAAACACATCGACATTCGCCCGCAGGAAAGCAACGAGCGTGCTTTCCTATTCAGGGTCAAGCGTGGCACTGATGGTGGAGGTACCACCAGTGCCGTCCTCCTTGGCGGGCACCTTCTTGGTCGCTGGCGGAGCTGCCATTGCCTTCTTACACTTGCCGGTGGAGCTCGATGGTGCGTCCTCGACGGCAGCGCAGCACTCCGAAGAGGTGCGCTTGCCGGAGTGGGCATCAGAGCTCTTGCCGGACTTGGTCTTCTTCTTTCCCCTAGGAGCTTCAGCGGCAAGTGATTCGAGATCCGTTGCGGCTGCTGCGTCCCGGTAGATCTTGTCGGCACAGATAAGAGCATCCTTCTTGTCACCGGGGACAGAGATGACACTTATCGGGCCGGGCATCTTCAGCATGTTGTATGCGTAGTGAGAGGCTGGCATGAACTTGGCGAGCGCTGGACGGCCGAGAATTCCATTATAAGGCAATGGAAAATCGGCAACGTCAAAAGTGATCCTCTCAGTCCTGAAGTTCAACTCGCTGCCAAATGTGACTGGCAACGTGATCTTCCCCTTCGGCTTGCTCCTTCCCGGGTTGATTCCTTGGAATGTGCCGGTCTCTTCGAGCTCGCTGTCAGGGACTTGGAGTTTCCGGAGCACAGCGGAGGAGATCAGGTTCAAGCCGGCCCCGCCGTCAACTAGCATCTTAGTGACCTTGAGGTTGCGGACGGTTGGTGAAACCAACATCGGCAAGCACCCGTCCGCAGTTGTGCAATCAGGGTGGTCCTCAATGTCGAAGATGATAGGCATGCTGGACCATTTCAGAAGCTTGCGTGACTCGATGGGCGGCTCCGCCGCATTGACTTCCCGCACCCACTGCTTGAGTTGGCGGCGCGAAGTATGCAGGGAAGCGCCACCATCAACGCACAAAACCTCTGTGGCTTTCTGGAACTCCTGCTCACTGGTCTCGGCATCATCCATGTCTTCGTCGTAGTCGTCGTCATCTTCATCATTATCCTTGTCGCGGCCGCGGGGAGGTCTGTCTCCTTGCCGCTGCTTGTCCTTGCCGCGGCGTCCTCCCTGGCCAGGGCGCTTCGTGCCGGATCCTCCAGTACCTCCTTGGGACTTCTCCTTGTCGCGTCGCTCATATTCGGCCTTTTGCACCTCGACGAGCTGCTCGACCTTCTTGCAGCTCTGGAGATCATGGCCCTTGGTGCGGTGGATCTTGCAGTACTGCTTGTTGGTGCCGCCCTACTTGTCGGCGACCGCCACAGCCTGGCTACTGGTAGCCTCGGCTTTCTTGGCGCCACCCTCGCTGCCGGACTGCTCAACAACTAGCACATCTTTGTTCTTCTTATTCCTATTGTTCCGCCGCCGGCTCTTCCTTGCCGGGGCAGCATCATCACTGTCAGATCCTTCTTCTTCGGTATTCTCTTCGGGGAGTCTCCTCCCTTCTTCAGCACGTGCACACTTGTCGGCTAGGGCGTATAGCTCACTGACGTCTTTAATCTTGCACATCGCCATCTCCTCCCGCCTCCTGCGGTTACGCATGTTCTGATGGAACGCGCTGATGACCGCGGCGGGGTGGACATCTGGGATGTTGTAGTGTACACGGCTGAATCTCTGAATCAACTTGCGCAGAGGCTCTCCTTCCTTCTGGACGAGCAAATGGAGGTCGCTCGCCTGGCCATGAGGTTTGTGGCCGCCCGTAAAGGCGCCGACAAACTGATGGCACAGGTCTGCCTAGGAGGATATGGAGTTGTCCAGCAACTGCATGAGCCAGGACCTGACGTTGGACTTGAGCACCAGCGGGAAGTAGTTGGCAAGGATCTTGTCGTCTCGCCCCCCGGCAGCCTGCACCGCAATGGTGTAGATGCTGAGGAACTCCGACGGATGCGACTTGCCGTCGTACTTCTCGGGTACGTCTGGCTTGAAATTCTTGGTGCTGGGCCACTGGACTTGCCGCAGCTCACGGGTGAACGCAGGACAGCCTACCGCGTACGGCAGGTCGCCTGGTCCTCCTGGCGCATGCATGTCGACAAAGGGCTCAGCGCGCTGGTCTGATTGACGCCGCGCTTCTCTCCGGTGCTCGATGCGAGTGCGAGCGTCTTCTTGCTTCCGTTCGTGAAGAACTTGGCGCTGGTCGCGACGAGTTCGCGGATCCTACGACGCGGTGGAATCGTTGTCGTGGTGGGTCCGGCGAGTCGGCGATCTTGGCCTTTGGGGCGGAGAGTGCACGGTGGTCGCGCACCCGCCGGTTTTTTCGCCATCGGCTCGCGCCTGGCCGACTTGACGCGGCTGCGATGCGCTCGGCTGCCGCGGAGTGTCGCCGTTGGCAAAGCCGATGAGACTCTGAATGGTGGCCCTCCAGTCGTCGATCTTGTCCGCCGTTGGAGGGTAGTCTAGGAGCAGTTGAGCTCGTGCCAAAGCTTCTGCTGGAGTGGCGGGTAGCGGTGGCGAACGGCGCGAGGAGTGGGATATGCTCGGACTCCCAACTATGTTAGAAGGAGCGGTATCCCGTCCAGGCGACCGTGCCTCACCCACGCCAGCATGCTGGCGCACATGCTGGCCCTGGGCATCTTGGGATCCGCCAGCTCGATCTGGGTCCAGCGAGCGTATGGTACCGTGAGTACCAAGACGCTGCCGGTCCCGCGCCTCCTGAGATGGGCGCGGCGCTTGTTCAGATGCCATGACGCCGTGAGCTGCGCCGTCGACGCCCGTTCCTCCGCCGGCGTCTATCCCACCACCCGTTTGCTCCAGGGGCGGTGGGTTCGACGTGGACGGACCAGCCACCTCCGGGGCCTTCTTCTTCGGTGGCATGTCGATGAAGATGATGAAGATCTAGCTCGCGTGAATGCTGGATCAGGTTCACACAACCTCGACGCCCCCTACCTGGCGCGCCAAAGATGTCGGGGAAAACTGTCTCCTCGAGCACCTATGGGGACGGAGCCCCTTTTTGGTTTGGCGGGGGGCGGAGGCCGCACGAAGAGCGGATCGAGGCGAGGCACGCGAGGGGTTTACCTAGCTTCGGGCCGCACGGATGCGTAAAACCCTACTGCTGCTTTGTGGTTTGTATTGCGTTCTTGCTCGGAGCGCTGAGTGCTACAGTACACACCAGCAGCTAACGAGACCGAGCGTGAGTGAGTCCTCCCCCCCCTACGTTGCGCATGGGCCTCCTTTTATATGCTCAAGGGGTTACCCACAGGTGGCAACGTAGATGAGGGTAAAAATGGAAAAAGGGTTGCGGTGGGTACAGCTGTATGTATAGTGGCTGTACAGTGCTATCATACCTAACCCTGACGGCAGGGGACAAGGGCATTAAATGCCTGTCTGCGTCGCCCAGACAGCGTGAAAAGGGACCGTCAGGGGGGCCACCATTTGCCACGATGGCTACCTTGTCAGCGCCTGCTTGCCACCGCACACCCCTGGCTGCACAGCCTCCCGCCACGTGCGCCTCGAAGAGCCCCAGAGCGACACGTGGGTGGGTGAGCTGGAGCGCGGGCACGGGGTGGTTGCTTGCCGCGGTAAGCGTCTTGTCGCGCCTAGGAACTTGTCGCTCACCGGGCCTTGCCGGGACGAGCGGCGCGTCGCGGCAAGTATCCTTGGGATGCTTTGATTGGCCTTCCCGGCAAGCTCCACTTGCCGGGGTCTTTGTGCTTCTAGTGGCCCTCCGGCAAGCTCCTCTTGTCGGGGCCTTGGTTGATCTTCCCGGCAAGCTCCTCTTGCCGGGGTCTTGGCTTGAGTTCTTTGTTCTTGAATGGCTCCTAAAGGAACCAGCGGAGGGTCTTGGCGGTCGCCTGGCAAGCCTTGCCGCGGGGTGCTGCGACTGCCCGTGCACAAGTTCGGGGTACTAAGGTACCCCTACTTTAGTACACCGACGCACACCTGAAAAGAGTTACATCATATGGATCTTCAAGAGACCATTGTATTGAGAATTCAGAGAGAGAGATAACCATCTAGCTACTAACTACGGACGCGAAGGTCTACAAAGAACTACTCACGCATCATCAGAGAGGCACCAATGGAGGTGGTGAACCCCATCCGAGAGGGTGTCTAGATTGGATCCGGTGGTTCTGGACTCTGCAGCGGCTGGATGAATATTTCGTCAATGCTTTTAGGTTTCTGGAAATATTGGGGTATTTATGGAGCAAAGAGGTGGTCCGGGGGGCACCCGAGGTGGGCACAACCCACCAGGGCGTGCCTGGGCCTCCTGGCGCGCCCTGGTGGGTTGTGCCTCCCTCGGGGCACCCCCCAGGCACAGCCAGGGCCAATTGTGTTCCTTCTGGCCCATAAAAATTCTCTGTAAACTTTCGGGGCATTTGGACTCCGTCTGATATTGATTTTCTGCGATGTAAAAAACATGAAAAAAAACAACAACTGGCACTTGGCACTATGTCAATAGGTTAGTACCAAAAATGATATAAAATAACTATAAAATGATTATAAAACATCCAAGAATGATAATATAATAGCATGGAACAATCAAAAATTATAGATACGTTGGAGACGTATCAGCATCCCCAAGCTTAACTCCTACTCGTCCTTGAGTAGGGAAGTGATAAAAACAGAATTTTTGATGTGGAATGTTGCCTATCATGTCATATCATATTTCTTTCTTTATAGCATGGACATTTGGACTTTTATATTGTTCAAAGCAATAGTCTAGTTTTGACATGATAATTTAAATACTCAAGCATATGAACAAGCAACTATGTCTTTCAAAATATCAACGCTAAAATAAGTTATCCCTAGCCCATCATGCTCAAACATTGATTCATTCGTGAAACACACTCGCATATTAGTTACACACAATACTTAGGTACGATCATATTGCCTCCTAGTTGGTGCTTTTGTAAGAGAAGATGGAGACTCAAATTCAAAATAAAAATCGCATAAAGTAAAAGAAAGGCCCATCGCAGAGGGAAGTAGGGATTTGTAGAGGTGCCAGAGCTCAAAGCGAAAAACTTAGAGATAAAATCATGTTGGGAGGTGTACCTGTATCCATCCCACCAACGAAAACGACTTAGAGTTCCCAACACTTTCCATGCTAGATATATCATAGGCGGTTCCCAAACAGAAAATAAAGTTCATTCCTTTTTCAACCATACTTTCACTTTCCATGGTGATGAGGACATGACTACCTTGGATACGACCAAAAATATTGCATACATGCATATTTGTCAGGTGATTTCTAGTGCAAACTATTCAATAATCTATTTATGTTATCCAGAACAAAAATACTTCACACACTTTTGTGTTTTGTCTAATTGCAGGTGTATGGGACATTTGTACAACACACATATGAAGATAAGGGAGAAAGAGATGTTTACTTGCTTTTCAAAAAGTTCTCTCACGTCACTTTTGGGCCAAGAGAAGATAGAGTCCAAGTCTTTCACGTTCTGGATTCAGATTCGGACTGCACAGACACACCTGATTCAAAACGCCAAGAACTCTTTCATCCGGACTCCGAATTGGGTGATTCTTTCTTTGTTGGAAAGTATATTTCATGCTTGTTCCAACCCAATTGGAATCACCTTAAAATCCGTCTAGAGCGTTGAGTTATGGACAAGACAATCTGACGTGCAGCAGAATCCGAGTCAAACTACAAGTCCAAAGGTGTTACGTCACCTCCACTTGGGCCCATGAGCCTTGTACGACCTAGGGTTGGTTTTAGGCTGCCTTGGGACGTCATACCACCTCCTTGGCCGCCACCCCTTGCTCCTATATAAGTAGATCCACCTAGTAGCTTTTTCGTGGGGATTTGTTTAGTTAAAAGTTAGCCATTGCAACTTCGTGTACTTCGTTTGTGTCCAATGACCAGATCAAGACCGCTTTTGGATCCCCACATTTATCAATACTTCATCTATATTCGCAATACTCAGATCGCTTTATCATATTCTTGCTTGTTCTTCGATTGCTTGCAGGAATAGACCTTCATGGTCAGGTTGATTGTGCTCCGGCGTGGTCAATAACCTCCCGGAGTTGGTTTAGCGATTGCTAAGGAGCAACGTCGTGCACGTTTATAGTTGGATCGTCAAAGTCGACTCCACCAAATCGATAGTTATCATCTCATCGAAAGATCGGGACACCCCCGCCTCTATCAAGTGGTATCAGTTTTCAGGTTGCTCGGTGAGAATTTCCAGTTTTCCCTAGATTAGATCTATTTTCTTACCTATTGTCCAAGAAAAAGCCACAAAAAAGTTAGATCTATTCATCCTTTTGTCCAAGCCAGTCTGAGCCTTTGCAATTTTCTTTTCATTGTTTGCATTATTGAATTATCGGTTGCATCGTCGTGTCGAGTTGCTGGTCTTAGTGTCTAGTCCTTTAGAGTTTCGAGTTCTATTCACAGTTTGTCACGCCACCGCCGCACCATCTTCATTGTCGTTGCCATATACCACCACCGCGTCATTATTGCATCCGCTGTCCACCACCGCCATCCATCAATTTCCACCACGTACTCCCCATCATTCATTGTCATAATCATACTTGAGGTCTTTCGCGTCATCACTAGATCCAATCTACATCTTATCTAGCTTGTTTGTGAAAAAAAAGAGAAAGAAAAAAAAAGAAAAAAGTGAGAGAGAAAAAAAAGAAAAAAAAGAGGAATAAAAAAAGAGAAAAAAAGTGAAAAAAGGTCCATGAAAAAAGGAGAAAAAAGATATTCAGAGTGTGCTCCGCCTTTGTTACGCGCCGCGCTGTGATTTTTTTAGTGTTCTAGGATCGCGTCTCTAGCACGGTCTAGCCTAGGACCAGCACAGTACCGTCGTTGAGCGTTTATTCAACATTGCGTCTCTGAATTGATTATTGCTGATCTTTTGCTACCATATATTTGGCCTTCCAAGCTCCACATATTTCTACACCGTGCATACATACGTTCACCTGGCAATCGCTTTACACAACTTTTGGAGTTACTTGACACCGCTGGTTGCCGATCACCGCCTGCTGCATGGTAAGAACTTGTAAGACATTGATATTTGCTTTACTGTGAGCGTTTTACCACCACATCCTAGTAGTTATAGGAGCATTATTTTTGGATTTTGTTCTTGTTTCTACTAATCATGACAGGATCTAGAGTCAGTTCATGGGCTTTGTCGATCGCGGGAGACGTGCCACCACCTATGCAAATATCACAACCGTCGCGAGAGGTGCACAAACATCCAGATGCACATGATCAGGTTAATGTTTCTATACCACAATTTAATGGACGTTTTAGACCTGCTTTATATATTGAATGGGAGTTCGACATAAATAATATATTTGCTTCCCATAATTTTGATGAACATAAAAAAGTTAAGGTTGCGGTTGGTTCTTTCACCGGTTATGCTTTAGTTTGGTGGAGTGAATATTGTCGGTTACACCCTAATTATATACCTACTACTTGGGATGATTTGAAACTTGCCATGCGACATACATTTGTCCCTGCTTATTATACTCGTGACATGATGAAAAAGTTGCAACATTTAAAACAAGGTAGTGACACCGTATCGAAATATTATGATGATTTACAAACTACCTTGTTGCATTCCTCTTTAGAAGAAAGTGAAGAAGATTTTATGGATAGATTTTGGGGAGAATTAAACCGTGACATTCAGGATATACTAATTCATGAAACATGTTATCCTATGGACCGTTTGTTTCGTCTTGCTTGCAAAGCTGAACAGGAGATAACAAGACGTCTTGCCCACAAGACAAACAAGCGGAAGGAGCAAATCCCAAGAGTTGCGACGGTTGTTCCTTCCACCACCACGTCTCCTATGAAAACAACATCCATTGTTGAGAGCACTACATCACCTCCACCATGTGCCGTGTCGCCACCTAGAGTGCCTACATCGTCTTTGTTAAACATAAGAGGCAATGACAAAGGTACCGATCTTCCACCTCCACATGAGTGTGACGAATGCTTTGTCAATTTAAATGAACCATGCGATGAGATACCCACTACTTTGATCACACCAGCTATTTTAGAGGACTATGTTCATGATTTGACTTTGCCATGTGATCAAACAATTTTGAGTGAACCCATTGAATTAACTATTGATGCAAATGAATCATGTGAATCAGGGAATAAATCATATTTGGATCAAATACGTTTGAAAATAATTGTGCCAATGTTTAATCATTTTGATATGACCTCTAATCTTGGTGATGATTCATCAATGTTAGGATGGTTTAATGATAAGCATTGTCAATCTTTTGATATGAATAAGAACTTCACTTATATGTGCAAACTGAGTTGCAATATTTTCATGCCTTTGACTTCTTGTGATAATATATTGGCTTTATTTTCCACGACTTTTGAAGGGTGCTCTTGTATAACTGTGTCATATGTGCCACAACTGAGATAAGTTAAAATGGATGACATATACATATACAACGTGTACACCTTGTCTATATTGTTAGCCCTATTTCAGATTAAGCAACGCCGAGGACGGCTTTGTTTTCAAAAAGGGGAGGATCATGAGGACATGACTACCTTGGATACGACCAAAAATATTGCATACATGCATATTTGTCAGGTGATTTCTAGTGCAAACTATTCAATAATCTATTTATGTTATCCAGAACAAAAATACTTCACACACTTTTGTGTTTTGTCTAATTGCAGGTGTATGGGACATTTGTACAACACACATATGAAGATAAGGGAGAAAGAGATGTTTACTTGCTGTTCAAAAAGTTCTCTCACGTCACTTTTGGGCCAAGAGAAGATAGAGTCCAAGTCTTTCACGTTCTGAATTCAGATTCGGACTGCACAGACACACCTGATTCAAAACGCCAAGAACTCTTTCATCCGGACTCCGAATTGGGTGATTCTTTTTTGTTGGAAAGTAGATTTCATGCTTGTTCCAACCCAATTGGAATCACCTTAAAATCCGTCCGGAGCGTTGAGTTATGGACGAAACAATCTGACGCTGCAACAGAATCCGAGTCAAACTACAAGTCCAAAGGTGTTACGTCACCTCCACTTGGGCCCATGAGCCTTGTACGACCTAGGGTTGGTTTTAGGCTGCCTTGGGACGTCATCCCACCTCCTTGGCCGCCACCCCTTGCTCCTATATAAGTAGATCCACCTAGTAGCTTTTTCCTTGGGATTTGCTTAGTTAAAAGTTAGCCATTGCAACTTCGTGTACTTCGTTTGTGTCCAACGACCAGACCAAGACCGCTTCCGGATCCCCACTATTATCAATACTTCATATATATTCGCAATATTCAGATTGCTTTATCATATTCTTGCTCGTTCTTCGATTGCTTGCAGGAATAGACCTTCGTGGTCAGGCTGATCGTGCTTCCGGCATCGTCAGTAACCTCAGGAGATTGGTTTAGCGATTGCTAAGGCGCAACGTCGTGCACGTTTGTAGTCGGATTGTCAAAGTCGTCTCCACCAAATCGATAGTTATCATCTCATCGAAAGATCGGGACACCTTTGCCTCTATCACATGGCTAGCCGTATCCAGGGTTGCCCTCCATACCCTTTCCAAGGAATTTATTATTTGACAACATAAAGATCATTTTTCATTTTGGGTCTGGGCATCCCTAATACCTTTGTCTTACTCTCGTGCAATGACAAGTGAATAAACACTCATCTGGAGAATAACACATCTAGCATGGAAAATATTAGCCACCCCTCACCGCTCCGTGAGCAAAACAAACACACAAAAGAGAAGTCTATTTTGAAAATCAAAGATGGCACATACAAGTTTGCTTAGGACGGCAAAAGAATACCACATACAGGTAGATATAGTGGACTCATGTGGCGAAACTGGTTTAAGGGTTTTTTGATGCACAAGTAGAGATCATACTTAGTGCAAAATGAAGGCTAGCAAAAGATTGAGAAGCGACCAACCAAGAAACGAATAATCTCATATGTAGGGATGGCAATGGGTAGGGTATGGGCGGGTACGACCTTCTTCTACCCAAACCCATACCCACAGAAATCTTCTATACCCACCCGCTTCAATACCCATGGGTATAAATTGATACCCATGCCCATACCCATCGGGTATCCTATACCCAATGGGTATCCAATGGATACAATCTATGGCATTTAAATTTTTAAGAAGTAGAGAAATGAGTCTAAAATTCAAGTGATGATGGGCGAGCAGTATAGCATTGACACGACTTGCTTCTGTGGGTGGCCTCTTGGAGGAATCAAGCGAGTATGAGCAATGGTTAGTGGTACCCCTATGATGTGAGAGGCGGCAGTGGGAATTGCGGATCACTAGATGGAGAGATGGACACGTGTTCGATGACGATAAGTCAAGATCTCATCACTTCGAGGAGACACATATGACGTAGGAGGAGTGGCGAACAAGTATGTGTGGCCCTATGTGCGCCGGTTTCCACATATCATAGGAGTTAGTTTCATTTAACATTGTTTGTGGGTATCCATTGGGTTATCCATGGGCGCAATTCATACCCATGCCCTACCCATATATTTTGCGGGTATGGATACCCATTATCCGTGGGTACAAAACCTCTCCAAGTCATGCCCATGCCCATTGTTTTCGGGTAGGATACCCGCGGGTACCCATACCCATGGGCAAAACTGCCATCCCTACTCATATGCAAGCATTAAGCATAAATAACACCAAATAATGCACCACAAGTAGGATATAATTTCATTACATGACCATTGACTTTCGTACTTGAATAGGGAATCACAAACCTTAACACCAATATTCTTACGAAAGCATAATTACTCATCAACATAAGTCACATATCACATCATCATATCTCAAAACTATTACTAAGAGTCAAGTTTATTTTGTCCAATGATCTTCATGAAAGTTTTTATTATATCTTTCTTGGATATCTATCACTTTGGGACTAATTTTCATGTGTTGCTTTTGACAAGCTCCAACAAATATAAGTGAAGATCATGAGCATAAAATTTTTCTTTCTTTCTCTCAAATTAATTTAAGTGAAGCAAGGGAGAATTTCTTGAAAATTTTACTAACTCTCGAATAAATCTAAGTGAAGAAAGAGAGAATTTCTTCAAAAATACTAAGCACACCATGCTCAAAAAGATATAAGTGAAGCACTAGAGCAAGTCCATTGCTCATAAAAATTGAAGTGAAGCATAGAGAGCAATTCTAACAAGTCATGACATAATTTTGGCTCTCTCAAATAGGTGTGTCCAGCAAGGATCAAGACTTAAAATAAAAAATAAAACAAGCCAATACTCATATCATACAAGACGCTCCAAGCAAAACACATAATATGTGACGAATAAAAATATAGGTTCGAGTAAAATACTGATGGTCATTAGAAGAAAGAGGGGATGCCACTCAGGGGCATCCCCAAGCTTACTTGGTTGCTCATCTTTGGATATAGCTTGGGATGGCGGGGCATATCCAAGCTTAGGTTCTTCTATCATTTATTCCTTCATCCATCGTAAGATAACCCAAAACTTGAAAACTTCAATCACACAAAACTCAACAAAACCTTTGTGAGATCCGTTAGTGTAGGAAAGCAAATCACTACTATAAGTATTGTACAAAATAATTTCATATTTTGTTTTTGCATTACATCTATTGTATTCCAACTTTAATATGGCAAAAACTCATGAAAGAAAACCATAGAGCCATCAAAATAAGCACACAACGCAAAGAAAACAGAATCTGTCAAAACAGAACAGTCTGTAGCAATCTGACTATTTCGAAAACTTCTGGAACTCCAAAAATTCTAAAACATTAGGACGACCTGAACATTTTGTATATTGATCTACTGAAATTGGAATTGGTATTTTATCACGCTCTGGTAAAAAATGAGAATTGTTTTCGTCAGCACAAAAGTTTCTGTTTTTCAGCAAGATCAAACAACTATTACCCAAGAAGATCCTAAAGGCTTTACTTAGCACAAGCACTAATTAAAATACAAAAATCACAATCATAATAGTATCATAATTGTGAAAACACTCAAGAACAGAAAGCAAAAAGAAAAAATAAATTGTATTCATTGGATTGCCTCCCAAGAAGCACTATAGGTTTACGCCCTTAGCTAGGCATAAAGCAAGGATCTAAGTTTTGTCATCTTTCTTCCTAACTTTCTTAGAGGTATTTCCATCATGGGGTTTTTTGAACACAACATAAAACATGTTATCCATGGAAACCGTAGCGTTCCTAAGTTTGTGTTCATCATAACCTTTTTGATTCCCCGCAACAATCCATGAATAATGTTGATTAACATTATTGAAAACCTATTGGATTATATCTAAAACGGGGACTTCCTTTTTAAGATTCTCATCAAAGATTTTATTATCCCCAAGTAAATGTCTTAAAGCATAGTCACTATTGTAAAGAATTTCGTCTATCATAGGTTTTTCACGATTCATACCATAAAAGTCAAAGATTTCCCTAGCTTCCCGTATTATGTAGTCAAACTCATTCATAAGAACGAGAGTGGCCAACTTTTTAGCCCTAGGATTCTTTATTACAGGAAGCTCAAAAAACAATCTTTGCAAAGTAGGATGGGTACGGAAAAAATTACTTTCAAGTTTCAGAACTAGTGCCGAAATAGCATCCGCATAAGATCTAGTAGTTTTAAGTATAGGAGCATCATCAAGACTCAAATTTCCCACACAATTGAAAAATTCTTGGATACGTTCTTTTCCCATAACGTTCCCTTTCCTCAAGATAAAAGTTCTAGCATCCAGATTGCATGTACGTCCAATCTTAGGAGTTAGGCCATCATCCGTTGGTGCCATACCAAAATCACTCATGATTACAAGCAAAGGATAGACCCGACAAGAAAACGACGAAAGAAAAAGAGAGGCGAATAAAAAGGCAATTTTTTGTGAAGTGGGGGAGAGGAAAACGAGAGGCAAATGGCAAATAATTTAAATTTCAAGGAGATGAGATTTGTGATTAGGAACTTGGTATATGTTGAAGATCCTCCCCGGCAACGGCGCCAAAAATTCCTTTTGATGTCGCTTGAAGCTACGTCGGTTTTTCCCCAAAGAGGAAGGGATGATGCAGCATAGCGGTGGTAGGTATTTCCCTCAGATATGAAACCAAGGTTATCGAACTAGTAGGATAACCAAGCAACACAATGTAGACAGCCTCTACACACAGATAACAAATCCTCGCAACCCGACGTGTTAAAGGGGTTGTCAATCCCTTCAGGGGTACGGCGCGTCAAGTGGCAAACGTACATGAGATAATTGTGTAGTAAATTGATAGATTGAACGCCAAATAAAATAAATAAGGAAAAATTGCAGCAAGGTATTTCTGTATTTTTAGTTTAGTAGATCTGAAAATAAGAGCAAAGAAAAATAGATCGCAAAGGCAAATAATATGAGAAAGGGAGACCCTGGGGCTGTAGGTTTCACTAGTGGCTTCTCTCGAGAAAAATAGTAAAGGATGGGTGAACAAATTACTATTGGGCAATTGATAGAACTTCAAATACTCATGACGGTATCGAGACAATGATCATTATATAGGCATCACGTCTAAGATTAGTAGACCGACTCCTTCCTGCATCAACTACTATTACTCCACACATCGACCGCTATCCAGCATGCATCTAGTGTATTAAGTTCATGGAAAAACGGAGTAATGCAATAAGAATGATGATATGATGTAGACAAGATCTATCTATGTAAAGATAGACCCCATCATTTTATCCTTACTAGCAACGATACGTACGTGTCGGTTCCCTTTCTGTCACTGGGATCAAGCACCGTAAGATCGAACCCACTACAAAGCACCTTTTCCCATTGCAAGATAAATAGATCAAGTTGGCCAAACAAAACCCAAATATGCGAGAATAAATACAAGGCTATAAGAGATCATGCATAAAAGAGATCAAAGTAACTCAAATACTTTCATGGATATAAAAAGATAGATCTGATCATAAACTCAAAGTTCATTCATCCCAACAAACACACCACAAAAGAGTTATATCATATGGATCTCCAAGAGACAATTGTATTGAGAATTCAGGTAGAGAGAGATAGCCATCTAGCTACTAACTACGGACCCGAAGATCTACAAAGAACTACTCACGCATCATCGGAGAGGCACCAATGGAGGTGGTGAACCCCATGCGAGATGGTGTCTAGATTGGATCTGGTGGTTTTGGACTCTGCAGCGGCTGGATGAATATTTCGTCAATGCTTTTAGGTTTCTGGAAATATTGGGGTATTTATGGAGCAAAGAGGTGGTCCGGGGGGCACCCGAGGTGGGCACAACCCAGCAGGGCGCGCCTGGGCCTCCTTGCATGCCCTAGTGGGTTGTGCCTCCCTAGGGGCACCCCCAGGCGCAGCCAGGGCCCGTTGTGTTCCTTTTGGCCCATAAAGATTCTCCGTAAAGTTTCGGGGCATTTGGACTCCGTCTGATATTGATTTTCTGCGATGTAAAAAATGTGAAAAAAATAGCAACTGGCACTTGGCACTATGTCAATAGGTTAGTACCAAAAAATGATATAAAATGACTATAAAATGATTATAAAACATCCAAGATTGATAGTATAACAGCATGGAACAATAAAAAAATATAGATAAGTTGGAGACGTATTAGTGACCGGATGTTCTTTGGAGTCCCGAATGAGACCACAGACATGACAAGGAGTCTCGAAATGGTTGAGAGGTAAAAATTCATATATTGGATAATGATATCCGGACACCGGAAGTGTTCTGGGTGTACCGGGTACATATCGGGTCACCGGAAGGGGTTCCGGGCATCCCCCCGGCAAGTACATGGGCCTAATGGGCCTAGAAGGGGACAGACCAGCCCCTAGGGGGCTGGTGCGCCCCATGTAGGTCAAAATAAGGGGGAAGGAAAGAGGGGAAGAGAGAAAGGAAGGGGAGCAATTCGGCCTTCCCCTTCCTTCTCTCCTCCCTCCTTCCCCCTCCAGATGAATATGGAAGGGGGGAGGCCGAATTGGGAGGCACCCAAGTAGGATTCCTCCTACTTGGGGTGCCCCCTTGGCTGCCTCATCTCCCGTCCAACCTATATATATGAAGGGGGAACCGCTAGAACACACAACATTGATTCCTAGCCGTGTGCGGCGCCCCCCTCCATAGTTTACTCCTCCGGTCATGTTTTCGTAGTGCTTAGGCGAAGCCCTACGCGGATCACCATCACCACGCCATCATGCTGATGAAACTCTCCCTCGACACTTTGCTGGATCAAGAGTTCCAGGGACGTCATCGAGCTGAACGTGTGCAATACTCGGAGGTGTCGTACGTTCGGTGCTTGATCGGTCAGAAAGAGAAGAAGTTCGACTACATCAACCACATTGTCAAACGCTTCCGCTTTCGATCTACGAGGATACATGGACACACTCTCCCCCTCCCGTTGCTATGCATATTCTAGATAGATCTTGCATGAGCGTAGGAAGTTTTTTGAAATTACATGCTACGTTCCCCAACAACAACTCCTACAGCTCTTCCACGACCATCGTGGCGGTCTTCATTTCTATGATGTCGCAGTTGTTGGCGGCCAGCGAGGCAGCGGGACTGTGTTGATGTTGATCCCCATTGCCCGTGATAGGAAGAGGGCCTCCAAACATTCTTCGCATAGCTGCAACTATACTCTCCTCAATCATATCACCAAGTGTTGTGCGTGTTTTTGGGAGATCATCTTCCACATGTCGATGTCCATGTACACCCGAGTTGGATCCTGTCATGTTAACTCTCGGAAACAAGTGGTCAAAAGAAAGAAAGAAAAATGTATGTGGAAAACACTCAGCTCACCTTCTTGCTTACCCAAATTCTAATGATTCCTTGGCGGTTGTGCGGTGGTAGAAAATCAGGAGTGGACGGGCGAATGAAAGGAAGGAAGTTGATGATTTCTAGGTGGATCTGGGTGAGGTAAAATGAGGACGGCTAGTGTTGAGATCAAATCGATGCAAACCAAATGAACAAGAAAAAATCATAAATCCTTGCACCACGTTTGAGCTGCAACACTTGCCACTACAACTTTTGAAAATTTTCACCCAACAGAATATGATTGCACACTTGCTCAACACTTTCTCTTCTCTTTATTTGCTATTTTTTCTCTTTTTTTTTGCCTTTTTCTCTTTTTTGCAACACAATAGATCCAACAACAAGACTCGAAGAAAAAGAGCAGCAACTTTGGATAAAACTTGGTGCAAACACAAAGAGGAAAGCAAACAACGTGATCTCAACAAACAAAGGCTTGGATTTTTTGTGGCTTTTTGGCTTTGGACTCTAGGATGGAGAAAATCAAACTAAAAATGATAGATCTAGCAACAAAGATGCAGATTGTCGGTGTACAAAAGTAGGGGGTCACCTTTTGAACCCTTTACTTGTGCACGGGCAGTCAGAGCCGCGTACCACGGCCGCACTTAGCAGGGCAGAGGAGGGAAGCCGGGGAGAAGCCGAAGCACAAGACAACCAAGGCAACGCCAAGACAAGAGATACAAAGAGCAAGAGGGCGAGGTGGACTCCCCCGGCAAGACCCTTGCCGGGGCGGCCTCCGCAGCCCTGGCAAGAGCCTTGCCGGGGCAACTTGCCTGATGCCAACGGAGCGAGCGGCCCTTGAGCTCAAAGATTCCAAACGCCGCCAACAACTACATTGGGACCAGGGCTCGGGAGGCACCTCCGTGGTGGCATGCAGATCTTTATGAAGACCATTAATACACAAGATCATATGAGGACCAGAAGACGACGGCCCTTGGCGGGACCCTGGCCGAGGAAATCCACAAGATCCCCGGCAAGCGCCTTGCCGGGGAGGCCGCAGTGCCACAACAAGGCCCTTGCCGAGGGCATCAGCAGGGCCACAGCTAGGCCGGCACCTGCCAAGACTCCACCGCAGTCCCCATGCAGCTGCCAGCTTAGCCAGCTGAGCAGGCGCCTGCGTGGCGCCGTGCGGCCTCTACACCGACTCAACAAGCACCTGCGTGGTGGCATGCAAGTCTTCCTGAAGGCTCCACCACCGCGCCAGCCCAGCAGCCAGCCAATGTGGCGCCACGGCGCCTCGTCAGCTCGGACGCGTGTTGAAGCCAGGCGAGGCGGCGACAACTGGGACGTGCTTCCTTGCTGTCCCCAATAAAGTGAGAGGGGCACGTCGGCAGCGCATTAAATGTGTTTGTCCGACGGTGCCAAAGGATAGACTCATCCACTGTACACCTTTCCACCTCCTGTGTGCCACTGTGGCGACCCCTTTTGCCTATAAAAGGAGGCAGGAGGCGTCCAGGAGAAGGATTCAAATCTTTTTGGCTCGTTACACCCCTTAGCTAGCTCAAGAACGCAAGAACACTCGAATACATCCACCAAAGCAGGACTAGGGTATTACGCATCCTCGCGGCCCGAACCTGGGTAAACGACCCGTGTGCTTTCTGTTAGACCTGCTCTTTGTACAACCCCGCACCCGCCAACCGTAGAAGGGATCCCAGTGATTCCATAGGTGTCGATTTCCCCCGACATCTTTGGCGCGCCAAGTAGGGGGTGCGCAGTTGTGAAAATCCGGTCCCGAAGTTAGCCTAGCAGTTTTTCGTCGCCATGGCTCCCAAAAAGAAGATGATCATGGTGATCGGTTCATCCGGAGCCGAATGGCCCGTGCCAGTGCGGGCGAGCAACGGGCCGGTCGTGGACAAAACCCAAGGTGCGTCCCGACAGCACCAGCATCACTCTGGTAGTCAGAGCCTGGCGAGCGGCGTCGTTCGTGCACGAGACGAAGGGCCGCACGCCACCAAATCCAAAGACGGAGCTGGGCCCTCCACAGGCGGCACGGGGCCCTCCAAGGGCGGGGCCGTGCCACCCACGGGCAGCGCGGCTGTCAGGACCCCGATCCTAAGTCACATCAATCTAGCATGTAACAAATCATATCACTTTGCGGCCTCACGCAAGGTATTCCCACGGGTGCCACCTTACCTGGCCCGGAACCGTTTGCGCCTTTTGGCTCACGTATATGATAGTGTCGCTAGCATCCACATGACAAAGAACCCGGGCCGACATGGCTAGTCGTGAACCCAAAGCGGCGCTAACCCATGAGGACAGGCATACATGAATCACATCGAGCATGTCGGTCATCAACGTGTGAATCCGGGTTGTAGCACTGGGCTAGCAGGACTCCGGTAACCCGGGCTGTAGCAGGCTAGGCAGGACTCCGGAAGTCACCGCGTGACATTTCCCCGAAGGGACAGACACAGGAACGAAGTGAATCACATGCCGGCCAGTCAAGTGTTCCGAGCAGTAGTGTTGGGCTAGCAGGACTCCGGTGAACCGCGATGTAGCGGACTACTATCGCTCAGAATCACTAGACTACATTTCCCCATATGAGAGGCTGCCAAGGATAAACAACTAGATAGTCGGATCCCACACATAGCAAGCATTTCAATCATACACACAATATGCTCGATATGTGTAAATACAACATGGCATCACAACAAGACTCTACGACTCAAGTATTTATTCATTAGGCTCCGAGGAGCGAGATATTACAAACATGGGTCTCATGACCCAACCTTTAGAGCATACAGGTCAAACACATGCGAAAGCTTAACATGTCTGAGTACAGACATCTACAAATGAAAAAGGCTTAGAAGCCTGACTATCTAACAGATCCTGCCGAGGGCACAAGATCGTAGCTGAGGTAACAAGCTAAACGTCGAAGTCCAAGCGGTACTACTAGCGAGACTGAAGTCTCTTTGCAAAACATAAAATAGGCAAACGTGAGTACAAATGTACCCAGCAAGACTTACATCAGAACTAGCTACATATGCATCGGTATCAATAAAGGGGGTGGTGGAGTTTGACTGCAGCAAGCCAGCTTTGACTCGGTGGCTATCCTGAACTACGACTGCAAGTAACTCTTTGAGGTGGCGCACACGAGTCCATATATTCACCATACCAATACACCACTATGGATCCGCTCATGTCTCCCTACGAGAACGCCATCCATAGCACTCACGCTTATCTTGCGCATTTTAGAGTATCCACTTTCACTTGTCTATGAACTATGCAAGGGGTCCAAGTTTCCATATCCGAGGAATCCGGCTATTCGAATAGATAATGATAACCCTGCAGGGGTGTACTTCTTCACACACGCTCTCGCCACTTATCGCCCTGTACACGTCATGTACCTCGGCAACCTTCAAGCGGAAGCCGGGCGTGGGAGTCGGCCACGACCTGACTAACCACACATGTTCACCACATTCCAATTCATTTCCGATGAATTAGACCCGACTCAACTCTAAGAAGTAGCAGGCATGACAAACAAGCATGAATGAGTAGGCACATCAAGGCTCAAACAACTCCTACTCATACTAGTGGGTTTCATCTATTTACTGTGGCAATGACAGGTCATGCAAAGGATAAGGGGTTCAACTACCGCAGCATGTAACAGTTGAATTGTTGTTGTCCTAATGCAGTAAAAGAGAGCAGGAGCGAGAGAGTGGGATTGTATCGGAATGAACAAGGGGGTTTTGCTTGCCTGGCACTTCTGAAGATAACATTGAGTCCTCATCAGTGTCAACGATCACAGCGTCGGAGCAGTGTCTACCGAGAGGGAACAAATACCGGCAAACAAGAAAGAGCACAATCAATGCAATGCACAATATGATGCATGATCATGACATGGCAATATGATGTGATTTGAGCTAATGCAATTAGTAACAGAAAGGTTTGGGTTGATTTGAACTCAAGATTCAAATTCAAAATCAAACTATCAATTCAATAGTGCATTATCATGTTTTGGACTAAACAGCAGGTTCAAGTTTCTTAAACATGCATGAAACCAGCGCAGATGGATAGATTGGATTTTTTGATCATTTTTCATATATAAATTATTTCAATCTGAGCTACGGTTGAATTTATATGAATTTTAGAAGTTTGCAACATTTTCTGGAATTTCCTATATAAAAATAAATCCAGATAATACTTATTGCGTCAGCATAGCGTCACTATGACGTCAGCAGGTCAACTGGGTCGGCCAGGTCAAACCTGATGTGTGGGGGCCACACGTCAGTGACAGAGGGCTGTTTAGGTCGCTGACATGTGGAACCAGTCAACGCTGACTTGGCCAAAGTCAAACTGACACGTGGGGTCCACGTCATTAACACTAATTTAACAGAGAAAATTATACTAACCTAATTAAGTGCAGGGGCCCACATGGCAGTGGCTCATGGGGGTGCTTATAGTGGTCATTAGCACTAACTAACCGGCGCCACGTCAGCACGTCGGAGTTTGGCCGGCGGCGACCATAACACGCGGCGGAGGCTCACCGGAGTGGCTCGGGAAGGCGCTACAGAGGGTGGTTTGCGACGGGGTTTGGCTCTACGGGGAGCTGGAGGAGTGGCGCATCCACTGGTGGCAGCGACTGGGGCTGGGGTGGCCTGTGGCGGTGGGGGCGGCGAGCGAGGCGGCGGCCGGAGTGCGGTGGTGACGCGAGCGCAGGGTTAGAGCAAGCGGGCGAGCAAAACGAGTAGCGGAGCAGCAACTACGATGCTCCAGGAGCACAATGGTGCAACGCGTTCGAGCAGAGAAGCTCGAGAGCGTCGAGCTCGTCGGCAATGGCGGACGGTGGCTTCGGGTGCTCGCGGGGCGGTGCTACGGCATGCAAGCGAGGAAATTAAGAGGGGGGACCGAGGCATGGGCTCACAGCGGTTGAAGTGGCCGTCGAGGCGGGCTCGGGGAAGGACGGAAGGCGAAGAATTCGACGGCGGCGATCCACGGGACCGAGGAGGGAGATGACGAGGCAGCCGGCGATGCAGGGCGTCTGATCTCGTGGGGCTCGGTTGGGGCGACGTATGCAACTACGGTGAAGCTCTGGAACACGACGGCGAGGCGAGGCGGTGGCTCTGGGCGCGACAACGGCGAGCGGCGCGACGGGCGTGTTTGGGCGGCTGCGCGTGAGAGAGACAGAGGAGGGGGGAGGAGCTCGAGAGAGTGAGAGGGGCCTGGGGGGCGCGTGGCATCTCTAGGGCTATGTCGAAGAGGCGGCAGCAAGCAGGAGGTGGCGAGGCGACGTGGCCGCGGTCGGCTGTGATGCAGGCACGCAGCAGCTTCGGGGCGAGGGGAGGAAGAGGACGGGCGAGGTGCTAGTGGGCTGGGCCGGCCAGCTGCAGTACTGGGCCGGTTGGTGGGCGCTAGGTAAGTCACTAAGTCTCTCTCTTTTTTTATTTCTATTTCTGTTTTCTATTTTGCATGTGTGTTTCGAATTTGGTTTTGAAACCAATTTAATTTTGTTGCTTCTGTAAAATATTGTGGGAGCTAGATGGACTATTCTGGAGCCCACAAAATGTTTCAGAATTATTGGAGCTAAAAATATTATTATAGGAATTTATAACTCCAATGCAAATACTTATTGGATTAATTCAGAGACCATAAATGCCATGGGAAAATGTGCATCACCTCTGGTTACTGTTTCCAGGATTTTCCAAAAATGATGAACATTTTTTAAAGCCATTTGGATTTACTGAAAATATTTTATTTGAACCTAGTGAATTCCTTTGATGCTAGGGCTTGGATCAATCCCCATTTCAAGTTTCAAACAAATATAGACATGATGCATGGATGCTTATGAGGCTAATTGCAATCAAATTCTAGGGCTGTGACAACTCACCCCCACTAAACAAGAATCTCGACCCGAGATTCAAGACGTGAGGTAAGAAGACAGAGGGAACACAAAGCTAATAACACGATCTTCACAATCCAGGTTGCACTTCAAAGGAACGTTGACACGATCACCATCTTTGCCTCGATGTCTTGCTCTGAGAACTCCATCCAACATGATAACAGGAAGAAAAGAAACTCTCGAAGGGTCGATCTTCTCGAAGATCGAGCAACCGACGATCAACTCACAGAACGAGACATAGCGACATCTGTCGAGATAAGACACGATACACACATCAAGAATGATGGAAATGAGCATATGACAAGGTTTAAATAAGTAGCGGAATTCCCACACCTAGGAGGGTGGTGAACGGTGTCAATGTAGCAAGGAGTTAGGTTGCCATGATACCACAACGAGACATCTTAAGGAAGGTGACTCATAGAAATATTCCCTTAAGTGGCAAAAAGAATTACTTTTGATTCTGAGATCATTGGACTCTTTATACCAGCCTAAGGCAATCACAAACGATCATTTGAAGGAGTTCAAAAGGATGACATACTCGGACTAGAACGAAAGATGTGGACTACCTTGTTGAAGACAACGCAATGGATGACTTTGCTTACACGTGCTCTCAAGAACTTGAGCATTTCCATATTCATCAAGGTTCTACCAACATCCGTGTCAAGGATCTTGGCAACACAACATACTACCATGATGAATAGTGATGGACGATGCAAATGCAAAGGAAGATAACACCTTCTCAGATTTCACCTAGCGAGGCCAAGCAAACAAAATCTGGATGATCGGCCGAGAGACAGTTAGCACTCCGCTTCTAGTGTTCTCCTTGATGTACTAGGTACCACGGTCAATGCTTAAAAGCATCAACATGGCCATCAAGTAAAGGTCGGACTTCGGGGCACAAAAATCCATAAGGAACAACTTGTGGAATAAGTCATACCAAATCCTCATGGACAAGATGGTCGAATTGCTCGTTCAAGATACTACAATAACAGATCTTCTGGCTAGGTGTGTCGTCCAGAGCATCAACCTCGTCGGGACCTACATCATAGATCTTGGAAATGTTCCAGCCATCATATCTGCCTAAGATTCAGATCTGGCTGGTAACAGGATTTTTCAGACATGATGTCTAGAAAGAATGGTTGCAACACAAGTCGACGAGATAACGTTGCGAGACTCTCGGGAGATGAACTACGATAGCAAGCTCCAAAACATGAGATGGTTCCGCTACATACATGTGAACACATTGTCCTAGACAAGCATGACCACATAGTAGTCTTACAATAAAACACTACCGAGTTCAGGTGGGGAACCATCATCGAGGATATCGAAGTCCTTGTATAAGTCTTGCTCTTAAGAAAGAACTTCTTCTCCTTGAACAAATCAATCAGTGGCTTGGTCTGCTAGGAAACACATATGGAGTGGAGGTAATTAATCTACCAAACCATAGAATACTTCGCACATATGCGTGACTAACTTGGGATGATTACAGAGGAAACAAAACAACCTTTCTCAAATTCATGGCGGCAACTTACACCTAATGCACATGAACTTGGAGAAAGTCACTTCTTTCATCCAAGCATAAGCTTCATGAACGAAACACGAAGGCATTGCTTACAAAGTTTCCAACACTAGGTTGATGTTCAACATGAATCATGGGGGAGACAAAATGCTGCTGATGGGCTCAACAACAACTCATCGGAATTTCCATATCACTAGACTTCCACCATCAGGTGAACACGGTGATAGCATTGGTCAGACCAAAAGATGTAATGGTGTATGCTCGAGGGATCAGCCACGAGTAAGACAACATTACGAACATCGTTGGTTCTGATTTGACTTGGCGATAGCCCATACTCAAGTCAAAGTTTTGACAATACAATAGATCCAACAACTAATCACGAGGACCAATTGGTGAAAATATCGTCTTCCTTCAACACACGCACACACAAAAAGATATCCCTTTGAAACGAACTAAGTTGGGTAAGCGTTTATCTTCCAACTCTCCAAGTTGTCGTTTAGCTTAACCAACTAGCTCAGGGGTATCCAACACAGATTCTTGGAGAAAGGGTGGTTCACAAGAAACCAACTTGATCACGAACTCAACATAGCGGTCAGGTGACAACCTGGTGATACTTCCGAGAAGATATTCGGAAAATCACAAACCACCGATATGTTACTAAGCTCGAGACCAATCTTGCTTTTCAGGGCAAGACGATATGATCAAAAGAGTGAGAGATTGACACAATCCTAACTCATTGATCGAAGAGTGCACCGGAAATAAGGACTAGGTAGCACAATCTATCTTATAATGATGATTCAATAACCAGCACGCTAAGAATGAGGGTATTGTCCATTAACTGCCAAGCAACGGAGTTGATAGGAGTATTGATTTTCGCACATCATAGTTCACTTGTCGGCATTCCGGTTACAATAACACGGAGACCGAAGAATGAACGATGATGGCGAGAAGTATCACTGCACCAAGAGTTCATAGGATGGTGTGCAATTCCTATGACTTTCCTGACATAAAGAGGGTAATACTCCAGGCTAGAACAGAACAAAAGCTGGATTGGCATTTTGATCTGCGGAATACAACTGTTTTGACCCAATCCTAGAAATGGATGAGGTACTGGAGTTTTTTTCTCCTAGTCATTCCAGAATAGAATGGCTTGATAGACCACAAGAATAATAGGCATTGATGAACGAATGCACGCATACCCTTGACTATCAATTGATAGATGATGGTCGGAATATAGATGAAGAGGGACAACTCATAGGACCAAATAACTTTATGAGTTGTGGATGCATAGGTTAGTATGCCGAGCAAAGCTCAACGTTTCTTCCGGATAACCCATGCAGAAAGGTGGAACTGGCAGATTCACAATGTAGAATGAAGCACTCACCAAGAGCACTCTGGTTGTGATCTTTTGGTTCAAGAACTTCTGCCTTAATGGTTCATGGTATTAGGAAGAATGATATACCACGGACCTCAAGGACTATTGCAAAGGGTACTAATATCCTAAAGTCACGAACAACACTATCAACACGAGGTAAGTAGGGTGAATCTCGGGTTCAAGAACCCAGGAATAGAATGCCTACTAACTAAACGGCATCACGGGATGCTTTCGAGAATGATGGCCAGAATCATCACACTGGGAACACAAACATGGCTAGATTACTAGGTGACTCCCTAAGACACCTAGGGTCATAATAATAACTCCAACATATATGTCGAGGCAGTAGAATACCTCAACTCAGCAATTAGTGTGATTAATCTGGCCCAAAAGGACATCGGGAATGGAAAGAAAGGATTTGCAAATGCATCAGACTATGTAGAAACCTGGGATGACTCGGACAGCATAACGGCTGTAAATGCTCAAAATGATTTGAGACATCCTGCAAAATGGTGGCATAACCACTCAACATCACAATATCAATGTTCTGAGATCAACTGAGAACACATGGAAGTAGTAGAAACTGAACAGAGGATTGAAACCAACAATCCTAGGCGACTACGGTTTAGTAACGCGTCATCCTGAGAGATAGAAGAGAAGCCTAGTTCTTAACCCCGTAGAAAGGAAGAGCATGACTCAGATCAGAAGGCCATGAGGTATAAGGAGTAAAAGAGCCTTACGTTCCCTCCCACAATCAATTCCCTTACATAACTAAAGCATTTCTAGACACAACTTCGACCGGTTTGGCTTGGTAAACCTACAGGCAGTCAGGCTCTGATACCAACGCTGTCAGGACCCCGATCCTAAGTCACACCGATCTAGCATGTAACACATCATATCACTTTGCGGCCTCACGCACGGTATTCCCACGGGTGCCACCTTACCTGGCCCGGAACCGTTTGCGCCTTTTGGCTCACGTATATGATAGTGTCGCTAGCATCCATATGACAAAGAACCCGGGCCGACATGGCTAGTCGTGAACCCAAAGCGGCGCTAACCCATGAGGACAGGCATACATGAATCACATCGAGCATGTCGGTCATCAACGTGTGAATCCGGGCTGTAGCACTGGGCTAGCAGGACTCCGGTAACCCGGGCTGTAGCAGGCTAGGCAGGACTCCGGAAGTCACCGCGTGACATTTCCCCGAAGGGACAGACACAGGAACGAAGTGAATCACATGCCGGCCAGTCAAGTGTTCCGAGCAGTAGTGCTGGGCTAGCAGGACTCCGGTGAACCGGGCTGTAGCGGACTACTATCGCTCAGAAGCACTAGACTACATTTCCCCATATGAGAGGCTGCCAAGGATAAACAACTAGATAGTCGGATCCCACACATAGCAAGCATTTCAATCATACACACAATATGCTCGATATGTGTAAATACAACATGGCATCACAAAAGACTCTACGACTCAAGTATTTATTCATTAGGCTCCGAGGAGCGAGATATTACAAACATGGGTCTCATGACCCAACCTTCAGAGCATACAAGTCAAACACATGCGGAAGCTTAACATGTCTGAGTACAGACATCTACAAATGAAAAAGGCTTAGAAGCCTGACTATCTAACAGATCCTGCCGAGGGCACAAGATCGTAGCTGAGGTAACAAGCTAAACGTCGAAGTCCAAGCGGTACTACTAGCGAGACTGAAGTCTCTCTGCAAAACATAAAATAGGAAAACGTGAGTACAAATGTACCCAGCAAGACTTACATCAGAAATAGCTACATATGCATCGGTACCAATAAAGGGGGTGGTGGAGTTTGACTGCAGCAAGCCAGCTTTGACTCGGTGGCTATCCTGAACTACGACTGCATGTAACTCTTTGAGGTGGCGCACACGAGTCCACATATTCACCATACCAATACACCACTATGGATCCGCTCCCGTCTCCCTACGAGAAGGCCATCCATAGCACTCACGCTTATCTTGCGCATTTTAGAGTATCCACTTTCACTTGTCTATGAACTATGCAAGGGGTCCAAGTTTCCATATCCGAGGAATCCGGCTATTCGAATAGATAATGAGAACCCTGCAGGGGTGTACTTCTTCACACACGCTCTCGCCACTTATCGCCATGTACACGTCATGTACCTCGGCAACCTTCAAGCGGAAGCCGGGCGCGGGAGTCGGCCATGACCTGACTGACCACACAAGTCTCTAATCCAGGTTTATCGCCTATTCGGGTTCCATCCGCAAGGAGATCCGGCCGGGGTGTCGCTCACGGCCCCAAACGATGTGTGCAGGGTTCCCAAGCCCACCTCGACGGGTGGATCTACGCTTGGTACACCGTGCCACGTTGCCTAGTCTGTCCCAAGCCCACCTGATCAGGGTACCACTTGGTAGACTACTAACACTACCTACAAACACCAGAAACTAGTTGCAACTCCTGGACAGAGATCAAGTGGGTTAATAAGTCGAGAGGGGCACTTAAGCATTCCAATGCGTGGTAGTAACTGTTCATGGATCACAAACACAGAGCTCAGTTCCTGAGGACGGCTGCAATGAGACAACCCACCATGTACTCCTACATGGCCTCACACCGCTACCTTTACCAAATCGTGTTCACACACTTAGCTCTCAACAGTAGGACATGTTCACCACATTCCAATTCATTTCCGATGAATCAGACCCGACTCAACTCTAAGCAGTAGCAGGCATGACAAACAAGCATGAATGAGTAGGCACATCAAGGCTCAAACAACTCCTACTCATACTAGTGGGTTTCATCTATTTACTGTGGCAATGACAGGTCATGCAAAGGATAAGGGGTTCAACTACCGCAGCATGTAACAGTTGAATCGTTGTTGTCCTAATGCAGTAAAAGAGAGCAGGAGCGAGAGAGTGGGATTGTATCGGAATGAACAAGGGGGTTTTGCTTGCCTGGCACTTCTGAAGATAACATTGAGTCTTCATCAGTGTCAACGATCACAGCGTCGGAGCAGAGTCTACCGAGAGGGAACAAATACCGGCAAACAAGAAAGAGCACAATCAATGCAATGCACAATATGATGCATGATCATGACATGGCAATATGATGTGATTTGAGCTAATGCAACTAGTAATAGAAAGGTTTGGGTTGATTTGAACTCAAGATTCAAATTCAAAATCAAACTATCAATTCAATAGTGCATTATCATGTTTTGGACTAAACAGCAGGTTCAAGTTTCTTAAACATGCATGAAACCAGCGCAGATGGATAGATTGGATTTTTCTGATCATTCTTCATATATAAATTATTTCAATCTGAGCTACGGTTGAATTTATATGAATTTTAGAAGTTTGCAACATTTTCTGGAATTTCCTATATAAAAATAAATCCAGATAATACTTATTGCGTCAGCATAGCGTCACTATGACGTCAGCAGGTCAACTGGGTCGGCCAGGTCAAACCTGACGTGTGGGGGCCACACGTCAGTGACACAGGGCTGTTTAGGTCGCTGACATGTGGAACCAGTCAACGCTGACTTGGCCAAAGTCAAACTGACACGTGGGGTCCACGTCATTAACACTAATTTAACAGAGAAAATTATACTAACCTAATTAAGTGCAGGGGCCCACATGGCAGTGGCTCATGGGGGTGCTTATAGTGGTCATTAGCACTAACTAACTGGCGCCACGTCAGCACGCCGGAGTTTGGCCGGTGGCGACCATAACACGCGGCGGAGGCTCACCGGAGTGGCTCGGGAAGGCGCTACAGAGGGTGGTTTGCGACGGGGTTTGGCTCTACGGGGAGCTGGAGCAAGCGGGCGAGCAAAACGAGCAGCGGAGCAGCAACTACGGTGCTCCAGGAGCACAATGGTGCAACGCGTTCGAGCAGAGAAGCTCGAGAGCGTCGAGCTCGTCGGCAATGGCGGACGGCGGCTTCGGGTGCTCGCGGGGCGGTGCTATGGCATGCAAGCGAGGAAATTAAGAGGGGGGACCGAGGCATGGGCTCACAGCGGTTGAAGTGGCCGTCGAGGCGGGCTCGGGGAAGGACGGAAGGCAAAGAATTCGACGGTGGCGATCCACGGGACCGAGGAGGGAGATGACGAGGCAGCCAGCGATGCAGGGCATCTGATCTCGCGGGGCTTGGTTGGGGCGACGTATGCAACTACGGCGAAGCTCTGGAACACGACGGCGAGGCGAGGCGGTGGCTCTGGGCGCGGCAACGGCGAGCGGCGCGACGGGCGTGTTCGGGCGGCTGCGCGTTGGAGAGACAGAGGAGGGGGGAGGAGCTCGAGAGAGTGAGAGGGGCCTAGGGGGCGCGTGGCGTCTCTAGGGCGATGTCGAAGAGGCGGCAGCAAGCAGGAGGTGGCGAGGCGACGTGGCCGCGGTCGGCTGTGATGCGGGCACGCAGCAGCTTCGGGGCGAGGGGAGGAAGACGACGGGCGAGGTGCTGGTGGGCTGGGCCGGCCAGCTGCAGTACTGGGCCGGTTGGTGGGCGCCAGGTAAGTCACTAAGTCTCTCTCTCTTTTTTTATTTCTGTTTCTGTTTTCTATTTTGCATGTGTGTTTTGAATTTGGTTTTGAAACCAATTCAATTTTGTTGCTTCTGTAAAATATTGTGGGAGCTAGATGGACTATTCTGGAGACCCACAAAATGTTTCAGAATTATTGGAGCTAAAAATATTATTATAGGAATTTATAACTCCAATGCAAATACTTATTGGATTAATTCAGAGACCATAAATGCCATGGAAAAATGTGCATCACCTCTGGTTACTGTTTCCAGGATTTTCCAAAAATGATGAACATTTTTGAAAGCCATTTGGATTTACTGAAAATATTTTATTTGAACCTAGTGAATTCCTTTGATGCTAGGGCTTGGATCAATACCCATTTAAAGTTTCAAACAAATATAGACATGATGCATGGATGCTTATGAGGCTAATTGCAATCAAATTCTAGGGCTGTGACAGCGGCGACCTCCAAGTCCCGTACGCCGGCGCCCGCGGCGCGCTCTTCCCAGGGTGCATGCGACGAGCAGCGCCACCACGCTGGGGATCCCGGGCGCCGCTGTGGGAAGAGTCTCGTGCATCATTCGCGGGACGAAGGAGGCCAACATGCCCGCCCAAGCGCTGGCGTGCAGCTGCAGGGCCGTGATGGAGCCCCTTCTAACATGGTTAGGAGTCGGAGCACGTCACGGTCCACGCAGCTTTCGCCGCCGCCCACGCCGGCAAAAGCTTTGGCGCGCGTGCAGTTGCTCCTCGACTTCCCTCCTGCTGCGGAGAAGTTCGATGAATGAAGAGCCACCATCCGGAGCCTCATTGGTGTCACCAACAAAGACGAGCCACGGCCAGCGGGGCCCTCAGGCTGGTGCTCCCTCGAACCACCACACGCCAATGGTGGAGGGGTCGGGCGTGCTGTGGCCAAGGTGCACTCTCCTCCTCCACGCCAGCCACCGCAGGTGTCGATTCGTCGTGACGACGCTTGTGATAAAATCTCCATAGTGTCGTCCGACCCACGGACCCACCGCGACCAGCGCCAAGTCCTTCGGGAGCGAGCCCACGAGGACGCTCGAGCCACCATCGAGCGCCGGCGCAATACGCGCCACCAGTCAGATAGGCGGGCTGGGCCCGCCATGGACCACCCAACACCGGGAGGCTCCGGAGGCCTACCTTACAAGGTGGGTTGCCCGACCTTTACCCATGAGCTGCGGCAGTTCCAGTGGCCGTCCAACCGCACATCCAAGCCCGACGTCAGCGAGAAGTACAACGGCAAGACCCATCCATCAGAGTTCCTCAGCATCTACACCATCGCGATGCAAGCCGCCGGAGCTCGTGACTACAAGGTGCTTGCCAATTACTTCCCGTTGGCCCTGAAACCCAATGTCATGTCTTGGTTGATGCACTTGCCGGCGGATTCCATCTCTTCTTGGTTAGATCTGTGCCATGAGTTCGTTGGTGCCTTCATTGGAGGCCACCAAGCTCATGGCTAGGCGAGTGATTTGCATATCATTCCCCAGAAGGAAGGTGAAAACCTGCACAAGTACATACAGAGGTTCAGACGAGTGCAATATAACATCCCAGATGGTCATCCCGCCGCCGTGATCAGCGCATTCCATCAGAATGTGCGTAACCGCAAGATGCATGAAGAGCTGGTGATGAACAAGGTCAGGGATGTGGCCGAACTTTACGTTCTGGCCGATAGGTGTGCTCGGGCTGAAGAGGGGAGGAAGTACCCCGATGAGGACCTCGGCACGGAAACTGACTCTACCGACGAAGACACCGCCGCCCCGACGAAGAAGGGCCGGCGCTGCAACAAGAAACGCAAGGGCAAGGCTGTGCTTGCCGTTGAGGGATCCGACGACACCGGCGCTGCAAAGAAGGCCAAGTCAGACGACCCCAGCAAGGAGATTGCCGGGTGTGCTGCTTGCCGGGCCTTGGCAGCTGTCGACAAGTCGGGAGGCTCTGACAAGCGATATTGCAAGATCCACTGCACCAAGGGCCACGACCTCCAGAACTGCCGAAAAGCCAAGCTGCTTGCTGAAAAGAAAAAGGCCAAGTATGAGAGGCGGGAAAAGGAGAAGGGTCAGGATGGTGCCGAAGGATCCGGCAGGAAGCGTGGTGGCCAAGGAGGCCGCCACGGCAAGGAAAACCAGCAAGAGAGGCCCTCTCGGGGCCGTGACAAGAAGCAACAAGACGATGATCATGATGAGGATGGCGAGTTCGGCGAGCATGAGTTCCAGAAAGCTGTGGAGGCCATGTGCATCGACAGTGGCGCCTCGCTGCATACCTCTCACCGCCAGCTCAAGCAGTGGGCGCGTGAGATCGCAGCAGCGGAGCCGTCGTTCGACGCTCAGAAGCCACTAAAGTGGTCCAACACGCCTATCATCTTTGACACCGAGGACCACCCTGATCGCGCAACTGCGGTCGGATGTTTGCCATTGTTGGTTTCACCAACAATACGCAACCTCAAGGTGACAAATATGCTAGTTGACGGCAGGGCCAGTCTGAACTTGATCTCGCCCGTTGTGATCAAGAGGCTGCAAATTCCTAACAGAGACCTCGAGGAGACGGGCACGTTTCAAGGGGTCAATGAGGGAGTCCTGGACTAAGGAGTCCTCGGGCGTCCAGCCTGTTATCCATAGGCCAGACTGATGGGCTGTGAAGACATGAAGGCCGAAGACTATACCCGTGTCCGGATTGGACTCTCCTTGGCGTGGAAGGCAAGCTTGGCGACCGATTATGAAGATTCCTTATTATGTAACCGACTCCATGTAAACCCTAGATCCCCCCGGTGCATATATAAACCGGAGGGGGTAGTCCGGAAAGGATATATTCATTACCATAGTCATATAGGCTAGACTTCTAGGGTTAGGCCATTACGATCTCGTGGTAGATCAATTCTTGTAATACTCATATTCATCAAGATCAATCAAGCGGGAAGTAGGGTATTACGTCCATAGAGAGGGCCCGAACCTGGGTAAACATAGTGTCCCCGTTCTCCTGTTACCATCGATCCTAGACGCACGGTTCGGGACCCCCTACCCGAGATCCGCCGTTTTTGACACCGACATTGGTGCTTTCATTGAGAGTTCCACTATGCCGTCGACAAAAGATTTGATGGCCCCTTCAATCATCCATAGTGACGGTGTCCAAGGAGAAACCTTCCTCCCGGGGCAGATTTTCGTATTCGGCCGCTTCGTACTGTGGGCCAACTCGCTTGGCCATCTGGAGCAGATCGATAGCTACGCCCCTGGCCATCAAGTCAGATTTGGAAGCTTGAACTACGTCGCGGATATCGGTGGAGACTTGATCTTCAATGGATTCAAGACCGCGGCGATCGCTCCCCCTCGCTCCGTTGAACATGACTTAAATCTGTCATCGGACCAGATTCAGGAGATGGTTCCTGTAACTGCAACGGCCTTAGAACCAGAGCAGATCGTGCCATACGAAACCATGGAGCCCGCGGCGTTGGAGCCGCACACGGCCTCGACACCCTGCAATATTTGCGTCAAAGGAACTCAGGACTCGTCTCCGGCTATAAGTTTCGGACCATGTACGCCTACGAACACCGAGCTAGATTGGTTATCGATCTTTGAATTCAGCAGCGCAAACGTTTTCCAGCACTCACCTTTGGGCGATGTGCTGAAATCTTTAAAGAATTTGTCCGTAGAGAAGGAGTCACAGCCGAACTATGTTCGGTTCGAGCTAGAGGCTGATGATGGGGAATTTTGCTTCCCACCCCCACCCACTTCATAGCCACTGTCGACGACTTAACCGACCTGCTTGATTATGACTCCGAAGACATCGACGGTATGGACGACGATGCCGACAAGGAGAAAGGCCAAGACCCGCCATTCACTGGACGTTGGACGGACACCTCTTCTTATGATGTGTACATGGTTGACACACCTAAAAAAGCTAGCGACGATGACAAAGAAGACCCAGATGCGAATAAACCTTGTGAGACACAGTCCAAGAATTGGCGCCCTAAATGCCGTTCTAAGCCCCGTCGCTCAAAAGACGGCAACACTGGCAACGGAGAAAATAATACTCCGCGCGACGCCGAAAACAATGAAGACCTTGTCGGGGCTGCATCCAAACAGGAGGAACAAGACAATGGGCAAGATAACCCTGATAAACAGGCCATGCCTAATGACCCAGACGGTGATAGTTATCTTCTAGTCTCCGAGGATGATGAGAGCCTCGGCAATGAGGACTTCATCGTGCCCGAGGCAACCCTCGAGCAGGAGCGCTTCAAGCGCCAGCTCATAGCCACTGCAAGAAGCCTGAAGAAGAAGCAACAGCAGCTCCAAGCTGATCAAGACCTGCTCATTGACAGGTGGACTGATGTCCTGGCAGCCGAAGAATATGGCCTCGAGCGCCCAGCCAAGAGTTACCCAAAGCACAGACTGCTACCGCAGTTCGATGAGGAGGCACCAGATCATATACCTCCCTCGCACAATGCGGACCGACCACCACGTGGTCGGGATAGTGCGGCAGACCGACCACCCCACGGTCGGGATAAAATGCCAATTCAGGCCGAACAACAGCCCGCCCCACCGCCTCGCAAAAACAGGGACAGATTAGCTCGGGACCATCCATACGACCTTCGACAGGACCTGGACAGTAGAGCAGGACACACCTGATCAATCCACAGATTGCGAGGATGCTTCCCTACTCGGGATGAAAACTACCTAATCGGACGTGACAAACTTAATCATACCCAGGCGGATAAACGCAGACGAACTTCATCGGAGGTGCGCCGTGACGCGGCCCGCTATAGAGGCGCCGCACACTGCTACCTCTTGAGCTTGCGTTGGATTTCCCCGAAGAGGAAAGGATGATGCAGCACAGTAGCGTAAGTATTTCCCTCAGTTTTTGAGAACCAAGGTATCAATCCAGTAGGAGGCTACACGCGAGTCCCTCATACCTACACAAAACAAATAACTCCTCGCAACCAAATCTTTCACGGTCACTTACGAGAGTGAGATCTGATAGATATGATAGGATAATATTTTTGGTATTTTTGTGATAAAGATGCAAAGTAAAATAAAAGCAAAGTAAAAAAGCAAAGGAAATAACAAAGTGTTGGAAGATTAATATGATGAAGATAGACCCGGGGGCCATAGGTTTCACTAGTGGCTTCTCTCAAGAGCATAAGTATTTTACGGTGGGTGAACGAATTGCTGTTGAGCAATTGACAGAATTGAGCATAGTTATGAGAATATCTAGGTATGATCATGTATATAGGCATCACGTCCGAGACAAGTAGACCGACTCCTGCCTGCATCTACTACTATTACTCCACTCATCGACCGCTATCCAGCATGCATCTAGAGTATTAAGTTAATGAAAACAGAGTAACGCCTTAAGCAAGATGACATGATGTAGAGGGATAAATTCATACAATATGATAAAAACCCCATTTGTTATCCTTGATGGCAACAATACAATACGTGCCTTGCTGCCCCTACTGTCACTGGAAAGGACACCGCAAGATTGAACCCAAAGCTAAGCACTTCTCCCATTGCAAGAAAGACCAATCTAGTAGGCCAAACCAAACTGATAATTCGAAGAGACTTGCAAAGATAACCAATCATACATAAAAGAATTCAGAGAATATTCAAATATTGTTCATAGATAATCTTGATCATAAACCCACATTTCATCGGTCTCAACAAACACACCGCAAAAAGAAGATTACATTGAATAGATCTCCACGAGAGAGGGGGAGAACATTGTATTGAGATCCAAAAAAGAGAGAAGAAGCCATCTAGCTACTAACTATGGACCCAAAGGTCTGAGGTAAACTACTCACACTTCATCGGCGAGGCTATGGTGATGATGAAGAAGCCCTCCATGATGGATGCCCCCTCCGGCGGAGCTCCGGAACAGGCCCCAAGATTGGATCTCGTGGGTACAGAAGGTTGCGGCGGTGGAATTAGGTTTTTGGCTCTGTATCTGATCGTTTGGGGGTACGTAGGTATATATAGGAGGAAGGAGTACGTCGGTGGAGCAACAGGGGGCCCACAAGGGTGGAGGGCGCGCCCTTGGGGGGTGGCTGCGCCCCCTACCTCGTGGCTTCCTCCTTTGTTTCTTGACGTAGGGTCCAAGTCTCCCGGATCATAATCTTCCTAAAAATCACGTTCCCGAAGGTTTCATTCTGTTTGGACTCCGTTTGGTATTCCTTTTCTGTGAAACTCTGAAATAGGCAAAAAAACAGAAATTCTGGGTTGGGCCTCCAGTTAATAGGTTAGTACCAAAAATAATGTAAAAGTGGATAATAAAGCCCAATAATGTCCAAAATAGTAGATAATATAGCATGGAGCAATCAAAAATTATAGATATGTTGGAGACGTATCAGGCATCCCCAAGCTTAATTCCTGCTCGTCCTCGAGTAGGTAAATGATAAAAGCAGAATTTTTGATGCGGAGTGCTACTTGGCATAATTTCAATGTAATTCTTCTTAATTGTGGTATGAATATTCAGATCCGAAAGATTCAAGAAAAAAGTTTAATATTGACATAAAAACAATAATACTTCAAGCATGCTAACTAAGCAATCATGTCTTCTCAAAATAACATGGCCAAAGAAAGTTATCCCTACAAAATCATATAGTCTGGCTATGCTCTATCTTCATCACACAAAGTATTTAAATCATGCACAACCCCGATGACAAGCCAAGCAATTGTTTCATACTTTTGACATTCTCAAACTTTTTCAATCTTCATGCAATACATGAGCGTGAGCCATGGATATAGCACTATATGTGGAATAGAATGGTGGTTGTGGAGAAGACAAAAAAGGGGAAGATAGTCTCACATCAACTAGGCGTATCAACGGCTATGGAGATGCCCATTAATAGATATCAATGTGAGTGAGTAGGGATTGCCATGCAACGGATGCACTAGAGCTATAAGCATATGAAAGCTCAACAAAAGAAACTAAGTGGGTGTGCATCCAACTCGCTTGCTCACGAAGACCTAGGGCATTTTGAGGAAGCCCGTCATTGTAATATACAAGCCAAGTTCTATAATGAAAAAATCCCACTAGGATATGAAAGTTACAAAATGAGAGACTCTCTATCATGAAGATCATGGTGCTACTTTGAAGCACAAGTGTGGTAAAAGGATAGTAGAATTGTCCCTTCTCTCTTTTTCTCTCATTTTTTTATTTTTTATTTTTTTATTTGGACCTTTTTTTATGGCCTCCTTTTTTTTGTCCGGAGTCTCATCCCGACTTGTGGGGGAATCATAGTCTCCATCATCCTTTTCCTCACTTGGGACAATGCTCTAAAAATAAAGATCATCACACTTTTATTTTCATACAACTTAACAATTACAACTTGATACTTAGAACAAAATATGACTCTATAAGAATGCCTCCGGCGGTGTACCGGGATATGCAATGAATCAAGAGTGACATGTATGAAAGAATTATGAACGGCGGCTTTGCCACAAATATGATGTCAACTACATGATCATGCTAAGCAATATGAAAATGATGGAGCGTGTCATAATAAACAGAACGGTGGAAAGTTGCATGGCAATATATCTCGGAATGGCTATGGAAATGCCATGATAGGTAGGTATGGTGGTTGTTTTGAGGAAGGTATATGGTGGGTGTATGATACCGGCGAAAAGTGCGCGGTATTAGAGAGGCTAGCAATGGTGGAAGGAAGAAAAGTGTGTATAATCCATGGACTCAACATTAGTCAAAAAGAACTGATATACTTATTGCAAAAATCTACAAGTTATCAAAGCAAAGTATTATGCGCATGCTCCTAGGGGGATAGATTGGTAGGAAAAGACCATCGCTTGTCCCCGACCGCCACTGATAAGGAAGACAATCAATAAATAAATCATGCTCCGACTTCATCACATAACGGTTCACCATACGTGAATGCTACGGGAATCACAAACTTTAACACACGTATTTCTGAAATTCACAACTACTCAACTAGCATGACTCTAATATCACCATCTTTATATCTCAAAACAATTATCAAGCATCAACCTTTTCTTAGTATTCAACACACTCAAATTAAAGTTTTACAAATCTTGAATACCAAGCATATTAGGATTATTTAAGAAAATTACCATGCTATTTTAGACTCTCAAAATAGTAAAGCATGAGAGATCAATAGTTTCTATAAAACAAATCCACCACCGTGCTCTAAAAGATATAAGTGAAGTACTAGAGCAAAACTATATAATTCAAAAGATATAAGTGAAGCACATAGAGTATTCTAACAAATTCCAAATCATGTATGACTCTCTCAAAATGTGTGTACAGAAAGGATGATTGTGGTAATCTAAAAAGCAAAGACTCAAATCATACAAGACGCTCCAAGCAAAACACATATCATGTGGTGAATAAAAATATAGCTCCAAGTAAAGTTACCGATGGAAGTAGACGAAAGAGGGGATGCCTTCCGGGGCATCCCCAAGCTTTGGATTTTTGGTGTCCTTAGATTATCTTGGGGTTGCCATGGGCATCTCCAAGCTTAGTCTCTTGCCACTCCTTGTTCCATAATCCATCAGAAAAATTCACCCAAAACTTGAAAACTTCACAACACAAAACTCAACAGAAATCTCGTGAGCTCCGTTAGCGAAAGAAAACAAAAGACCACTTCCAGGTACTGTAATGAACTCATTATTTATTTATATTGGTGTTAAACCTACTTTATTCCAACTTCTCTATGGTTTATAAACTATTTTACTAGCCATAGATTCATCAAAATAAGCAAACAACACAGGAAAAACAGAATCTGTCAAAAACAGAACAGTCTGTAGTAATTTGTAACTAACACAAACTTCTGGAACTCCAAAAAATCAGCCAAAATAGGAAGACCTACACAATTTGTTTATTGATCAGCAGAAATTAGAATAACTATTTTATCACGTTCTGGTGATTTTTAACAATTGTTTTCGTGAACAGAAAGTTTCTGGAAATTACAGCAAGATCAAATAACTATCATCCAAGAAGATCCTATAGGTTTAACTTGGCACAAACACTAATTAAAACATAAAAACACATCTAACCAGAGGCTAGAACAAATATTTATTCATAAACAGGAGCAAAAGCAAAAATAACTAAAAAAAATTGGGTTGCCTCCCAACAAGCGCTGTCGTTTAACGCCCCTAGCTAGGCATAAAAGCAAGGATAGATCTAGGTATTGCCATCTTTGGTAGGCAATCCATAAGTTGCTCTCATGATAGATTCTTATGGTAATTTTATTTTATTCCTAGGGAAGTTCCCCATGCCCTTCTTTAATGGAAATTGGAATCTAATATTCCCTTCCTTCATATCAATAATTGCACCAACGGTTCTAAGGAAAGGCCTACAAAGAATAATAGGACATGAAGGATTGCAATCTATGTCAAGAACGATAAAATATACGGGAACATAGTTCCTATTTGCAACAATAAGAACATCATTAATTCTTCCCGTAGGTTTCTTAATGGTGGAATCCGCAAGGTGCAAGTTTAGAGAGCAATCATCAAAATCACGGAAATCTAGAAAATCGCACAAAGTTTTGGAAATAGTGGAAACACTAGCACCCAAATCACATAAAGCATACAACTCATGATCCTTAGTCTTAATTTTAATAGTTGGTTCCCACTAATCATAAAGCTTTCTAGGGATATAAACTTCCAACTCAAGCTTTTCTTCATAAGATTGCAACAAGGCATCAACGATATGTTTGGTAAAGGCTTTATTTTGACTATAAGCATGAGGAGAATTTAGCACGGATTGCAACAAGGAAATACAATCAATCAAAGAGCAATTTTCATAATTAAATTCCTTGAAATCCAAAATAGTGGGTTTAGCAACATCTAGAGTTTTGATCTCTTCAATCCCACTTTTATCAATTTTAGCATCAAGATCTAAAAACTCCGAATTTTTGGAACGTCTTCTAAGTAAAGGTGGATCATATTCAGTCCCATCATTATCAAGATTCATATTGCAAACAAAGATTTAATATGGGACACATCAATAAATTTTAGATCTTCATCTTTATTTTCATAGGAACTAAAAGAACACGCTTTAATAAAGGCATCTTTCGTAGCACGCATCCTAGCGGTTCTTTCTTTGCACTCATCAATGAAAATTCTCATGGCTTTGAGAGACTCATTGATATCATGCTTAGTAGGAATAGATCTAAGCTTTAAATAATCAACATCAAGAGAAATTCTGTCGGTGGGAACGACACCTATGGGATCACAAGAATCCCTACTACGGTTAGCGGGGCGTGGGGTCATGAGAAGAGCGGATCAAACAGATAGCACGCGGTTCGTTTATCCAGGTTCGGGCCGCGAGGATGCGTAAAACCCTACTCCTGCTTTGGTGGATTGTATATCTGTGTTCTTGAGCTAGCTGTGGGGTGTGAAGAGCTCCAAAAAGCCGAATCCCTCTCCTGGTCGCCTCGGTCCTCCTTTTATAGAAAAAGGGGTTTCCAAAGTGGCACACAGGAGGTGGAAAGGGTACAGTGATGCGAGGTTATCCCTCGCATTACATGACAAGGCGCATTTAATGCGTCTTGCTTAGGTGTCCTTGCTTTATCGGGGACGGGGGAGAGATTTGTCTTGTCCGTCGCCGCTCGTTCTTATGTCGACACGCGCCCTGGCCAGCGATGCCTGTGATGCCATGTAGGTAGGCAGGCAGCTGAGGTGGCGCAGTGGTAGGTCTCCACGAAGATCTACATGCCGCCACGCAGGTGCCTGCCCAGTTGGTTGGGTCGGCAGCTGCATACGCACGACGGTGGAGGTTTAGTTGGCGTGGGCCTGGTGGTGGCCCTGTGGGTGTCCTCGGCAAGGGCCTTGCCGGGGTCCCGGCAAGGGTCTTGCAGGGGCGCCTGCTGTCATCCCTGGCAAGACGCTTGCCGGGGGCCTTGTGGTCTTCCTCGGCTGGGATCCCGCCAAGGGTCGTCATCTTCTACAGTGCGTATGTGATCTTGAATGTCTTCACAAAGATCTGCAAGCCACCACAGGGATGTCTCCCGAACCCTTGCCCCATGGGGGCAGTGGACTCAAGGGTGATTTCCTCCGTAGGCGTGGGGCGAGTTGCCGCGGCAAGGGTCTTGCCGGGGTTGCTAGAACTGTCTCCCAGCAAGGATCTTGCCAGGGGAGTCTGCTTCGTTCCCTTTGCTCTTCATGGTCTTGGCCTTGGCATCGTTCTAGTTCTCTTGAGCTCTGGTCTTACCCTGGCTCACCTCCCTCGCCTTGCCTAGTCTAGTGGTGCCCGTGGCTCAGACTGCCCATGCACAGTTATAGGGGTACAAAAAGTGTACCCCTACTTTTTGTACACCGACAGGAGCCCCCGGGCCTGGGCCACACATAAGCGCAGCGCGTTGTTGGGCTAGGCCCAGAAACGGTGCGCGGGCAGGCGGGGCGGTTTTTACCGCGGTAAGATTCTTCGCGCGGTGCGCTTCCCACGACTCCCGCGCGTGGCGCGGCGTGGGGAGGTGGGCGTGACGTGGCCAGCATGCGTGGGGTTTAGCTCTACACGCATGCGTCACGTCGTAGTAAAGGGACAGTTCACGCCTTCCCCATAAACGGAGGGAGGCGTGGAGGCGCGGCCCATTTACTGAATGGGGCCGAGGCGCGGTCCTCAAGGCGTCCACTCCCCACGATCATGGGGTGGGGAGAGGTCGCTTCACCCGTCCCCTCGGTTCTGCACGTTCGCCACGTGTCTCCCATGCACTTGGGGTGGCGAACGGTGGAGGCGGGAAACCGGGCCGCCACGGGCTGGGGCAGCGGGTCGGTCCCGGTTCCCTGCGCCTTCTGCGTCTTGATTGGTCAAGCGGGGCGGCCAAGCCCCAACCCCGTTCCTTTATAAAGAGCGGGAGGGGGGATGGCGTCCCGCATTCTCTCATCTTCTTCTTCCTTCAGCTTCTGCTCCTCCCTTCCATTCGTCATGGAGAGAGGGAATCCTGGTCCTTCAACGGTGGCGGCGAGGGTCGCCGCTCGACAACGCGTCCCTCCTTCTCATGCGCCTGCGGTGGCAGAGCCAGCCACGAGGGGAAGGGGGAGGGGCGAGGCCGCGGGCGAGGCCGGGGAGCTCGGGGAAGAGGATGACGGGGTGGCGCGCCGGCTCGCCTCCGCCAGCAGCTCCTCCTCCAATGGAGGGCCATGTTGGGGATGACCCTTGTGAGTTCTTCGTCAGGCTGCGCCGGCCGCCGCGCCGTCGCCTTTGTCTCCCGACTCCATTTGCGCGGGAGATGGAGCTGGATCCGCCGGAGTCATTGCAGCTGCACATGAGGGGCTGTGGGATCAGTGGTACGCGGGTCCACGTCAACTTCCCCGCTCCTCACGTGATGTATCTTCGTCGTGGATCGAAGACGTTTGCTCATATCCACCGCTTGACGGAGGGGCTCACTCTCCATTTTAAGCTGTTGGAGGGTGGCCTTCTCTTCGTCAAGGTCTTCGGGCTCTTTGGGACCCGTGCAAGGTGCTGCGTGGAGAGCTCTTCTGATAGTGAAGACTCCTCCTCGGGTGGGAGTGACGAGGAGGACAGCGGCAGCGACGACGAGGATGGTAGGCGGCAGGATGATGGGTCCGACTAGGTGTCGGATGCCGCTCTGTGCGGCACCGGCGACCCCATCATCCGTGTCGCCGACTCCTTGAACTTCTCGGGGTCGTCTCCTTGGGAGGCTGGCGTTGGGCTGCGGAATAGGAAGAGGGCGGGCGGCAAGGCCGTCATGCTGGAGTACGCGGGCACCGGCGCCTTCGACGCGTGCTCACGTCCTGCCGCCTCGTCTTCGAGTTCTGCTTCTGGCGTCGCCATCACCATCCAGCCTTTGGACGGCCACCGAGATGTTCTCTTGGTGTCTTCTGCCACCCGTAGCTCGCCTAGGCGCTCCTTTTGCCTTTTCGCCTCCTTGACCTGCCTCCTGAGGAGAGGGACAAGAAAGGGGTTACGGGCACCTTATCTCTTTTTTAGTTTGTAAGCCTTCGGGCCTTTGCTGAATTTAAAACTTGTAATCCTTTCATTCATGTTTTTCATTCCCTATGGACTGTACATGAGTGGAATGTTTTTAATGAAAAAGGGATGTTTGCCGGGTCATTTGTTTGTGGGTCAAACCCACGACAAGGAGTAAATCCTTGATATCTCCAAGATAAACATTTCCTCGCCCGGCAACAGGCTTTGCCGTCTTCCCACTTCGCTCGACCTGTCTCACGCTTTTGGCGGAGGCAGGGATGAGGCGGGTTCAGGCTCCTTGTTTCATCCTTTCGCTGCCGCGACTTCGACCAAACTTGGCCACAGGAACGAGCCCTAGGGCCTAGAGTTAGGGGAGCACGGTAGCTTAGGGAAAAAACAAGGTTTCACATACCTCGGCCCATAATGGAATGCATGATAAGGGATGAAGAACTTATCTGAAGTTGCAGTCCCCAGCAACCCTGGTTTGCCGTGGGTGGATCTTTGCTCTTGCAGCCCCCGGCAATACTGGCTTGCCGGGGCCTAGATGCTGGTCTGTTCCTCCTCTTCTTTTTCCAAGTGGTTCGGCAAGGATATCTGTGTGTCCTGTGAACCAAGGAAGACAAAAGAAAGACAAAGAGACGCACACTCAACCTCTAAGCTAGGGGTTAGTCGCCGCTAAGCACTATCAACCCTAACCAAGGACGAGACTCGACCTAGCATTCATGCTATAACTTAGGGCGCCAGCGCTTCATTTATTTATGCTCGGGGTCTGCGCCTTGCTTTGTACAAAGGGTTACATGCATCATCGGCAAGGCTTGTACAAAAGGTGGCTTGCCGGAGGGCCCGGGAAGCCGCGCCTCACGGGTAAAACTTGCGAAGATGCTCAATGTTCTAGGAGTTACTCACCGGAATGGCATCTTCGGTCTCCAGGCGGACTACGCCAGGCCTGGTGACTCGTATTACCCGATATGGGCCTTCCCACTTTAACGTCAACTTGTTGGAATTCTTGGCTGATTGAACGCGCCGAAGAACAAGGTCGCCTTCCTCAAAGCTTCGGGCATGAACCTTGCGGCTATGGTAGCGGCGCAAGGCTTGCTGGTAGTGCGCTGCTCTCACAGCCGCCCGAGGGCGATCTTCCTCAAGGAGCGTTGCGTCATCTTGTCGCAATTGCTCTTGCTCAAGCTCGTCATAAGCGAGTACTCGAGGTGACCCGTATATGAGTTTCGTGGGGAGAACTGCTTCTGCCCTGTATACCAGGGCAAAGGGTGTCTGGCCGGTGGCTCGATTTGGTGTCGTTCTGATTGACCAAAGAACCGCCGGCAATTCATCAATCCAGCACCTTCCACTCTTGTGCAGTCTGTCAAAAGTCTTTGTCCTCAGGCCTCGCAACACTTCAGCATTTGCCCTCTCAGCTTGACCATTGCTTCGTGGGTGAGCAACGGAAGCGAAACAGACTTTGCTGCCGAGGTCTTGAATATATTGCATGAAGGTGTGGCTCTTGAACTGCGTGCCGTTGTCGGTGATAACCCTATTGGGCACACCAAAACGGCACACCAGTCCTTTGAAGAACTTGACGGCTGACTGTGCTGTGACCTTCCTCACTGCTTCCACTTCTGGCCACTTTGTGAACTTGTCGATTGCAACGTACAAGTACTCAAAGCCCCCGACAGCGCGGGGGAAAGGGCCCAGTATGTCGAGCCCCCAGACCGAGAAAGGCCAGGAGAGAGGAATGGTTTGAAGGGCTTGAGCTGGCTGATGAAGCTTCTTTTAATGGAACCGACACGCTTCACACCTGGTGACTAGTGTCGTCGCATCCTGGAGGGCGGTGGGCCATAAGAAGCCTTGCCGAAATGCTTTGCCGGCAAGGGCCCTTGACCTGATGTGGGATCCACATATGCCTCCATGTATCTCCGCCAGCAGCCCCAGTCCTTCCTCCCGAGGAATACACTTCAATTTCACGTCGTTCGGCCTCTTTCTGTACAGGACATCATCGACGAACTGGTACATAGTAGAGCGACGGGCTACTTTTTCCGCTTCTTCCTGCTCCTCAGGAAGTTCCCCAGTTTGGAGGAATCGGACGGTATGCTGTGCCCACGCTGGAGCCTGGGGCTCGACGGCGAGGACTAAAGGCATTTCCTCCGCTATAGGAGCGGCTGTCTCGACGGCAAGAGCTTGATGCTCCGTCGGAGCTAGCCATTCCATGGCGGGCTCAGTGTTCCCGGCAACATCCTTGCCGGCGGCTCCGGGGAGCTCAGCGGGAAAGTACTTGTCGGGCCCTGATTTCCTCCTCTTGTTTTGCTCTGTTAATGGATCAACGGATGGCTGAGTTAGCTGAAGCACAAAGGTACCTGGTTCCACATGTAGCTTGAGGGCAGCGCACTTTGATAGGTAATCGGCGATGTCGTTCTCTTCTCGGGGAATGTGCTCCACCTGTATGCCATCAAAACGCTCTTCCAGCTTTCTTACTTCATTGACGTAGGCCTTCATCAACGGGCTTTGGTAATCCTTGTTGAATTGATTGACAACAAGTTGCGAGTCGCCTCTGACGACGTGTTTCTTGATTCTGAGGTCTGCCGTGATCCTAAGACTGGCAAGCAGTCCTTCGTACTCAGCCCTATTGTTCGTTGACACCTCCCTGGGGAAGTGCATCTGGATCACGTACTTGAGGTGCTCTCCGGTGGGCGCGACAAGCAGTACGCCAGCCCCGGCGCCCTATAAGGAGAAAGCTCCATCAAAGTACATGATCCAGTCGCAACTTGCCTCCTTGCCAGGGAGAGCAGTCTCTTGGGCTTCTTCGTCAGGCATCGCGGTCCATTCTGCAATGAACTCCGCCAGGACTCGGCTTTGAATCGTCGAGGTACTCTCTAACTTGAGGCCAAAGCTGGACAGTTCCAGTGCCCACTCTATGATCCTTCCCATTGCGTCTGGATTGTGCAATATCCGTTGCAGAGGGAGGCGAGTGATGACAGTGATTTCGTGCGCCTGGAAGTAGTGACGCAGCTTCCTCGAGGCCATAAGAAGGCCGAAGAGCAGTTTCTGCACACCGGAGTACCTTGATGTAGCCCCCCGCAGGAGGGAACTAACAAAGTATACCGGGTGCTGCATCATTTTCTTCTTCGGCGGCACTTCAACTTGCTGTGTCGTCTCTGCATCGGTGGCATTGGGCTCCGTCGCTGCTATTACCTCATCATCAATTTCTCTCTGCGCCACAAGTGCGGCGCTGACCACCAGGTTTGTTGCCGCCAGGTACAGCAGCAATGGTTCCTGTGGCCTAGGCGCAACAAGTATTGGCGCGGAGGAGAGGTACCTCTTCAAATCTTGCAATGCTGCTTCGCCTTTTGGCGTCCAATCCATCGGGCCCGCCTTTTTCAAAATCTTGAAAAAGGGAAGGGCGCGCTCGGCGGACTTGGAAATGAACCTGCTCATGGCGGCAACGCAACCTGCAAGCCGACGCACATCCTTGACTCGCTTGGGTGCTTCAATCTGCTCTATAGCTTTGATCTTGTCCGGATTGGCCTCTATCCCACGCTGTGACACAAAGAACCCGAGAAGCTTGCCTTACGGGACGCCGAAGACGCACTTCTCAGGGTTCAGCTTGAGATTGATCTTGCGTAGGTTTGCAAATGTTTCTTGTAAATCCGGTATAAGGGTTGCCCTGTTCTTGGTTTTGACCACTATATCATCCATATAAGCTTCCATATTTCTATGGAGCTGGGGTTCAAAACCAATCTGGACCGCCCTTGCAAACGTTGAACCAGCACTCTTCAACCCGAAAGGCATCCGTATGAAACAATATGTACCACATGGGGTGATGAATGTCGTTTTCTCTTCGTCTTCTCTTGTCATGAAGATCTGGTGGTAGCCGGAGTAGGCATCGAGGAATGATAACAGATCACACCCAGCCGTGGAGTCAACAATCTGGTCGATGCGCGGCAACGGGAAGGGGTCTTTGGGACAAGCCTTATTGATATCTGTGTAATCAATACACAGCCTCCACTTCCCATTTGCCTTGCGCACTACCACTGGATTGGACAACCATGTTGGATGGATCACTCCTCTTACCAAACCCGCTGCTTCCAGTTTCCGGATCTCCTCTGTTATGAACTCTTGTCGTTCCAAAGATTGCTTTCTAACCTTCTGCTTGACGGGCCGCGCATGAGGACAGACAGCAAGGTGGTGCTCAATCACCTCCCTGGGAACGCCGGGGATATCGGATGCTTGCCATGCAAACACATCGACAATCGCCCGCAGGAAGGTGACGAGCGCGTCATCCTATTTGTCGTCAAGGGTGGAGCTTATGGTAAAAGCTCCTCCCGTGCTGTCCTCCTTGACAAAAACCTTCTTGGTTCACAGCGGTGTGGCCCTGGACTTCTTGTTTCTGCCGGTGGAGCTCTCTGGCACGTCCTCGACGGGAGCACTACACTCCGAAGAGGTGCGCTTGCCGGAGTGGGTGTCCGAGGTCTCACCGGTCTTCTTCTTCTTCCCTCCCGGGGCTCCAGCGGCAGGAGCAAGTACCCTAGTGGCGGCAGCTGCTGCGACTGCTTGTTGGTAGAGTTGGTCAGTGCAAATCAGCGCGTCTTTCTTATCGGAGGGGACGGTGATGATTGTCACAGGTCCTGGCATCTTCAGGGTGTTGTTGGCGTAGTGTGACGCCGCCATGAACTTGGCCAGCGCTGGGCGGCCAAGGATCCCATTGTAGGGCAAGGGGATCTTGGCAACATCGAACACGATCCTTTCTGTCCTGTAGTTGAGGTCACTTCCAAAAGTCACGGGCAGCGTGACCTTCCCCTTTGGTTGACTTCTTCCTGGGTTGACCCCCTGAAACGTGCCCGTCTCCTCGAGGTCTTCATCAGGTGTCGTGGTTTTGTCACGGCAGATGTCCTTAGTGTCAGGACTTAGTCGCGAGGCCAACGCATCTATGTGGTAGCTTGAGAGGGGTTGAGTGGGACGAGAGACGCAGGGCGGATCAACATGCAAGACAAGGATTTAGACAGCTTCGGGCCCCGAGAAACATCATCCGGTAACAACCCTACATGTTGTTTGAGGCTAGGTCTCATTATCATCACGAGGGAGACGCCGTAAACCGGCTCTTTGTGTCTAGCCCTAGAGATTATTGATTGTTGTTTCTAACTTGTCCCCCTTTGGGGAGCCCTGCCCCTCCTTATATATGTTGAAGGGGCGGTTTACATGTGGAGTCCTATTAGGATTAGGACTAGTCTATCTCTTAATACAAACCGGATACAAGTCCTGGCCTTAACTCCTTGTAAGGAAAATATTCCTTTCCTCTTAAACCGACCCACCATAGTTGAACCGGCCTTCTGGGCCTTGAGCCTTGTCACCCGTCTGATCCGCCCGCCGGGTTACCAGTGAGTCATAACGACCAAGCGGGTTGCTTGTAAACCGCCAAGGTCAGGGCGGGTCTTCAGATAAACCGCCAAGTCCAGCCGGTTTAACTTCCGGCCGGTTTACACCGCGGGGTATATCCCCGACATTAGCCCCCAAGTTTAGCTTGGATTTATCCATGGTAAACTTATGCTGCAAATAAACACCGGAACAAATTTGACAGGTTGTGCTCCGGATTAAGAATTCTTGTAGACCGGCACCTGATCGTCCTTAAGTCCTTGTCATTTCCTCCTTCTAGAAAATCCGGGTCAATAACCAGCCTCATACTTCAATTGCTGACATTGGTTTCTCATAGAAAAATATTGTGAAGAATAATCCACTTGAGTCGGCTTCCAAAGCGCCATTTTAAGAAATATTGGTCTTGAAATATTCATCTGATATTCAGCCGGTTTGAAGATGCAGAACTTGCCGGTTTATCGTTGCCAAAAACTGTCGGGTTATAAAAACTGATAATTCCGAGTCATGATTGTTGCAGACACCGGTTTATGATTATTGATGACACCGGGTTGCAGCCACAGAGTCATAATGATTGGTGACGCCGGGTCAATCTAGTTTGCTCAAACAGAGAATTTGAAAATATTTCTTCGATAATAATATAATACCTGTAGCCCCCAAGTGCCAGGTTGTCATGCTTGCAGCAACCTGGGACTTGTAATTGACTGATGCCCATAAAACTTCAACCAATGTAGCCCCCAAGGGCCGGGTCATTATGTAATAATCAGCAGGGACTTTGTAAATATAATCTTGTAAACTTTGAACAGCCACGTGTAGCCCCCAAGGGCCGGCTCAGTAAGATAATATTGAGCTGGGCTTTTGATATATACTTCAATGAAAATAACATCATATGATGTAACCCCTCATCATGGGGCTTGAATTCACGTCCACAAGGTTAAGAGCCTTGTGCTTTACCAACTGAGCAGTGGACCCTTCAATGTAATGGATAAAAAGCTTGGTACCTTCAATTGTTGAAAGGAGCAATTGGTAGCCCCCAAGGGCCATCTCATTATGATGTGATGAGTTGGGTCTTCAATAAGATGAGCAAAAATGACTTTGCATTAGCCCCCAAGTGTCATGGTGCATGCTTGCAGCGACATGAGACTTGCATATTTGATATAATCTCAACTTTGAATAATGTAGCCCCCAAGTGCCGGGTTGTAAGCCTGCAGCGACTCGAGACTATTCCTTCAATTGTAGAAAATGATAACCATTGCGCTAAAGCGACTTTGAAAACCTTAATCATAATATTAATAACCATAATAAAAATCCAGCCATGTTGGCTATTTGAATAATATAATCCGGTATGAAAACATTATTCATTCAATACCATAATCAAAATTCAGCCAAGTTTGGCTATTTGAATAACCCAATGATTTATAAGTGCATAATTCCAATGGCGCAATCCAAATATATATACTGGCGACTTATAGTCCAAAGCCAGGCCGGTTTAATAAACACCGGACAATTTCTTCATCATAAACTGGCGATTTATAATCGAAAGCCAGGTCGGTTTAATAAACACCGGATAATTTATCATCATACTTTATTCAACCTGTTTCTGCATATAACAAGTTTAAAGTGTCCTAGCGGTTTACCGCCGGACGGGTCATAATGCCCAACATATAACCCAGGTTTATAACCAAGGTTGCACTTAAGAATAATCAAAATATGAAATATATCATACCTGTGACATTGAATCACATCGTTGGTTTACCAACTTTTTGTAATAAGAGTGATAACCCCAATCTTGAGTAATGATAACTCCTTCCGTATTGTGCCGGTTTACGATAAAATCGTACCGGGCTGTGATAAACACTGGATTAACCATATATAATACTGGTGACTTGTAGCCAAACCAGACCGGGCTGATAATCTCCGGATTATAATTTGATCATGCACTCACAACTTGTAGTTGAAAGCCGAGCCGGGTTGATAAACACCGGTTTACTCCATAATAGGATGGTAATAGAAAATCATACCGGGCAGATAATCTCCGGTCTAAAAATGGACCGTGTTCCGCCAATTTAGCTGTTTGAACCGGTACAAAATGCTGTCGGTTTAAAAAACGCAAATAAAATAGCAACTTCTCAAGAAAGGCTATTAAAGCAAAACCAATGGCAACAACTTTTTGCAAAAGAAGAGCTCTACTGAGCTTGGTCAGATGGAATTACCATGGTCAGACGCAACCAAGCCCCCCGAAGGCGTAGCGATGGTGCCAGTCAGCCAGGACCCCAAAATGACGCGTGGCGTTACGCCGGCCAAGTGGCATTGCTATGGTTCGGGTTCGACCAAGCCCCCAAATGACTCTAAGGCCCGTAGGCCGACCAAGAGGCATGACCGGTTCAGACGTGACCGTGTCCCCAAATGATTCTGGTGGCTTTCGCCGGCCAAGAGGTATTGCATCGGTTCGGACACGACCGAGCCCCCAAATGACTCTAGTGGCTTTCGCCGGCCAAGAGGTGTTGCATCGGTTCGGACGCGACCGAACCCCCAAATGACTCTGGTGGCTTTCGCCGGCCAAGAGGTATTGCATCGGTTCAAACATGACCGAGACCCCAAATGACCTCATAAGGATAGCTATGTTCTCTTTGGTTCGAATACGACCTATGTTTGAACAGGAAGCCTCAAGTGATCTTGTTAAGACTTGCAAGGGGTAAACCAGATGTTGCTTGAAAACAACCCCGTGTAACCACACATGATATAAAGAATAAATACCCCGCTTTATAAAGCGGGAGCCCCCATGTGATAAATAATATGTCAGGCCAATAAGGCCGGATACCCATGTTTGAACCGCGCATCATGGCAGCAGGTCCTCTTCGGTAATTTTTAACTTTCTTGCAAGAGATAAATTCTTCTTGAACCGGGATCTTGAACCGGATATTGAAAGCTTCAAAGCTGTGGGAGACATCTTTCCCTTGAACCGGATCTTAAACCGGAATCTTCATTTTCAGCCGGAAATTTTCTGACGGCCTTTAAACTCGAACTTGCGAGAAGTTAATTCCTTTTTGAACCGGACATTGTTAAACCGGATTTGGGCGCTTCAGAGCTTTGTGGGAGAACAGATTTCCCTTGAGCCAGATTATAAACCGGAGATTTGAGAGCTTCAGTGAGACTGACTTCCCTTGAGCCGGATTTTAAACCGGAATCCTTTCTGATGACCCGGATTTTCCTCATTGAGCCGGGATTTTATAACTGTCATATACTTTCTAAGCCGGAATTTTTCTGACGGCCTTTAAATTTTCATCAATATAACAGTAGCATCCGGGACCGGGTTATCTTTCCCTCCATCGTCTTGGGTTTTTTAAACTGGCTGAAACTAGCAAGATTTGCTGAGTCATGTCATCGTAGCCCCCAAGTCTCAAGGTGCCTCGAAACTCTCCATATTTGACTGTGATATAAACCGGCATAACTTGTATATCATTGGTGTTGATAACACGATGTGATTCCACAGAAGGTTGAGGTGACTGCGGCGGGTTGTAAATGATCCCGTATGAACCGTGTCAGCAACTCAACCAATGGTTCCTTTCAACTGGTGATTTGAAGTTAACCAAACTGCAGCGGCGGCGACTTGTGCGCTTGCCCATTGATCCATCCAGTGCAGACGATGGTTGATAGTATATGATAATTTGCCTCCACTTTGAAAGAAAACCGGGCTACCCAAGCTGTGACTTGCTCATACTCAATAACCAGCTCATGCAGACAGGTGCGACCCGGTATGTTGATGTAGACCAGGCCGCGAGGGCGGCGACTTGTGCACGTCCATTCAACGGGTAATATGTCACGAACTGATATATTCAGATGAACGACGATCCGTATATTTCATGGGATGAACCGGCGGCGGTTTGAATCAGGGGAATGAGCCAGCGACGGCCCTCGAACGGTGTTGACTGGCGGAGCGAGGCAGCTGAGGTGGAGACCGGCGACCCGTCACACCGCTTGCGGGTAGTCGGTCCAGAGGCGAACCCAGACGGCGGTTTAACAGGACTGCGGACGTAGTGACTCGCAGACCAGCAGGTTGGTGGTGCGGCTGAACCGGCGATGAGTTGGAGAGGCGCGGCCGCGGGTTGTTGATGGCGACCCAGAGGAGGCGAGGCGCGGCCGAACCGGTGACGGGTTGGAGAGGCGCGGCCGAGTTGGCGACGGGTTGGCGCAGGCGCAGTCTGAAGTGACTCGGCGCTGCTGTTTGTTGAAGCGGAGGCTGGCCAGCGGCTCATGGCGCAAAGCAGCTTAGCCTGCGGTGAGCGATGGCGGCTCACGGGTCTGGCGGGTCACGGCCTCGGCGTGGTTACAAACACCGGAGAGATGACGGCTTGCAGTCATAGAAAACAGGCAGCAGCGGTAGTGGCGCGCGGCAGCTCCAGCTTGTACGGCTCGGCGATCCACGAGGAGAACGTTTCAGACACGGAACCAATACGACAGCTGATGTGGCCACTGCGGCGGCTCAGAGGCGTCAGGCCAGCAGAAGCGGAGACCCGGTGTTGGTTCGACAACACGCAGCTCGAAAGTGAAGACCCAAAGCAGAGACCGAGACCGAGTCCTACTTGTTGTTATCTCCCTTGATGTATCCCTTTCTTTGATAACTACGGATGAGATTCACGTAGTCAATCTTTCCTTTTACTAGTATGTTTCCTTGTACACATGCACCAATCAGAAGAAGAGAAGATCGATTTGGCTTCAGGTGACGTGGCTGGTTGACTGATTCTCGTCCGTGCTTCCCTCCCAGCTGCGGTTTGATAGTCGAGAAGTAAGGCCAAGGCGACCACGGCTCAGCCTGACGCTGATTTTTCCTTTAAACAGTACTCCGCAAATACTAACAGGAGACCCCCTTGATGGATTTGATTCTGATCCGGAGTGTTGACCGATCCACGAATATGGAGACTTGATCTTTGATAATAGCTGATGTTGACGTAACAGCCATTGGATCCGCCTTCGTAATTTCTCTGACGAACTCGAAAACTGTTGTAGATCCTTTCAAACCGGCTCTTCTTCATCCGAAAAATTGCAAACTTCTCAATCCATTAAGGAAATCCCTTCAAGAACTCAACACCACTGTGCGCAGGCCCCACGGTGGGCGCCAACTGTCGTGGTTTTGTCACGGCAGATGTCCTTAGTGTCAGGACTTAGTCGCGAGGCCAACGCATCTATGTGGTAGCTTGAGAGGGGTTGAGTGGGACGAGAGACGCAGGGCGGATCAACACGCAAGACAAGGATTTAGACAGCTTCGGGCCCCGGGAAACATCATCCGGTAACAACCCTACATGCTGTTTGAGGCTAGGTCTCATTATCATCACGAGGGAGACGCCGTAAACCGGCTCTTTGTGTCTAGCCCTAGAGATTATTGATTGTTGTTTCTAACTTGTCCCCCTTTGGGGATCCCTGCCCCTCCTTATATATGTTGAAGGGGCGGTTTACATGTGGAGTCCTATTAGGATTAGGACTAGTCTATCTCTTAATACAAACCGGATACAAGTCCTGGCCTTAACTCCTTGTAAGGCAAATATTCCTTTCCTCTTAAACCGACCCACCATAGTTGAACCGGCCTTCTGGGCCTTGAGCCTTGTCACCCGTCTGATCCGCCCGCCGGGTTACCAGTGAGTCATAACGACCAAGCGGGTTGCTTGTAAACCGCCAAGGTCAGGGCGGGTCTTCAGATAAACCGCCAAGTCCGGACGGTTTAACTTCCGGCCGGTTTACACCGCGGGGTATATCCCCGACATTAGGAATCTGCAGTTTCTCGATCACGGCAGGCGAGATTAAGTTCAGACCGGCCCCGCCAACGACTAGCATCTTTGTCATCTTGAGGTTGCGTATTGTTGGTGAAACCAACAACGACAAGCACCCGACCACAGTAGTGCGATCAGGGTGATCCTTAGTGTCAAAAATGATAGGTGTGCTGGACCACTTTAGCGGCCTTTGGGCATCAAACGACGGCTCTGTTGCTGTAATCTCGCGCGCCCACTGTTTAAGCCGGCAGTGAGAGGTATGCAGCGAGGCGCCGCCATCGACGCACATGGCCTCCGTAGCCTTCTGGAATTCTTGGTCACCAGACTCATCGTCTTCTTCGCGATCATCGTCTTCTGGCTTTTTGTCACGGCCCCGGGCGGGCCTCTCCTGCTGTTTATTTTTGCCACGACGGCCCGCCTGGCCGTCACGCTTCTTGCCGGACCCTTCAGCACTGTCCTGGCCTTTCTCCTTGTCCCGCCTCTCATATTCAGCCCTCTGCTTCTCAGCAAGGAGCTCAACCTATCGGCAGTTCTGGAGATCATGGCCTTTGGTGCAATGGATCTTGCAGTATTGCTTGTCGGAGTTTCTTGGCTTCTCGGTAGCCGCCAAGGCCCGGCAGGCGACACATACGGCAATTTCCTTGCCGGGGTCATCTGCCTTGGTTTTCTTGGTGGAGCCGACATCGTCAGATCCCTCAATGGCAAGCACGGCTTTACCTTTGCGTTTCCTGTTGCGGTGCCGGCCTTTCTTCGCCGTGGTGGCAGTATCCTCATCTATGGAGTCGGTTTCCATGCCGGCATCTTCGCCGGGGTACTTCCTTCCCACTTCAGCTCGGGCACATCTGTCAGCAAGAACATAGAGTTCTGCCACATCTTTCACCTTGTTCATTGCCAGCTCTTCGCGCATCTTGCGGTTACGCACGTTCTGATGGAACACGCTGATGATGGCGGCAGGGTGAACATCAGGGATATTGTACTGTATTCGGCTGAACCTCTATATATACTTGCGCAGACTCTCGCCTCCCTTCTGGGGAATGACGTGCAGGTCGCTTGCTTGGCCATGGGCTTGGTGACCTCCAGTAAAGGCGCCCACAAACCCATGGCACAAATCCGACCAGGACGAAATAGAGTCTTCCGGCAAGTGCATCAACCATGACATGGCTTTGGGTTTAAGAGCCAATGGAAAGTAATTCGCAAGCACCTTATCGTCGCGAGCTCCGGCAGCTTGCATCGCGATGGTGTAGATGCTGAGGAACTCAGACGGGTGGGTCTTGCCGTTGTACTTTTCGCCAATGTCAGGTTTGAAGGTTCGGTGAGTGGGCCACTGGAACTGCCGCAGCTCACGGGTAAAAGCCGGATAGCCTACCTCGTAAGGTAGGCCTCCAGGGCTCTCCGGGGCCGGGTGGTTCGCAGCAGGCCCTGCTCGCCTGTCTGACTGGTGGTGCGCTCCGCGCCGGCGCTCGATAGTGGTTCGAGCGTCTTCATGGGCTCGTTCCCAAAGAACATGGCGCTGGTCACAGCGGGTCCGCGGGTCAAACGACGCTATGGAGATGTCGTCGCCCGTAACATCGCGATGAGCTGGCATCCGCGGTACTGGGAGAGGAGGAGGCGAATGCACCGTGGTTGCGGCGCCGCTGGCTTTTCCGCCACTGGTGCGTGGGACTCCATCGGAGCGTTGACCCGGGGGCTCCACCGGACTCGGTTCGTCTTTGTTGGCCACCGCAACAAGGCTTCGGATAGTGGCTCTCCATTCGTCGAGTTTCCCCGCAGTGGGAGGAAAGTCGAGGAGCAACTGCGTGCGCGCCAGGGCCTCTGCTGGCGTTGGTGGCAGCGAAACCTGCACGGATCGTGACGCGCTTTGACTTCTGACCATGTCAGAAGGAGCTCTATCACGACCCCGCGGTCGCATGCCGTTTTCACCAGCGCCTGGGCGAGCGGGCAGGTCTTCTACGTCCCGGGAGTGGCGCTCGGGGCTCTTCCCGCGGCGACGCCCGGGATCTTCGGCGTGATTACGCCGTTCATCGCGCACTGCCTGAGAGGAGCGCGCTGTTGGCGCCAGCGTGGGAGTCTTGGAGGCCCTTGTGACGCCTTCGGGTGGGGCGGCGATGACCTTGGAAGGCCCCGCTCCACCCGCGGAGGGCCTGGCTCCGCCTTTGGATTTGGCGACGTGTGGCCCATTACCAGGCGCACAAACATCGCCGCCTCCCAAACTCCGGCTGCTGGGATGGTGTTGGTGTTCGTGAGCAGCGCCCCGGGTCCTTTCTGCGACCGGTCCGCTGCTCGCCCGTGTCGGGACGGGTGGTCCGGCTTCCGATTGGCCAACCGCCACCATCGTCTTCTTCTTGGGCGCCATGATGATGAAGAGGTATCGAACTAACTGCTAGAGCCGATTCTCATAACTGCGCAGCCCCCTACCTGCGCACCAAAGATGTCGGTGGGAACGACACCTATGGGATCACAAGAATCAATACTACGGTTAGCGGGGCGCGGGGTCGTGAGAAGAGCGGATCAAATAGATAGCACACGGTTCGTTTATCCAGGTTCGGGCCGCGAGGATGCGTAAAACCCTACTCCTTCTTTGGTGGATTGTATATCTGTGTTCTTGAGCTAGCTGTGGGGCGTGAAGAGCTCCAAAAAGGCGAATCCCTCTCCTGGTCGCCTCGGGCCTCCTTTTATAGAAAAAGGGGTTGCCACAGTGGCACACAGGAGGTGGAAAGGGTACAGTGATGCGAGGTTATCCCTCGCATTACATGACAAGGCGCATTTAATGCATCTTGCTTAGGTGTCCTTGCTTTATCGGGGACGGGGGACAGATCTGTCTTGTCCGTCGCCGCTCCTTCTTGTGTCGACACACACCCTGGCCAGCGATGCATGTGATGCCATGTAGGTAGGCAGGCAGCTGAGGTGGCGCAGTGGTAGGTCTCCGCGAAGATCTGCATGCCGCCACGCAGGTGCCTGCCCAGCTGGTTGGGTCGGCAGCTGCATGCGCACGGTGGTGGAGGTTTAGTTGGCGTGAGCCTGGTGGTGGCCCTGTGGGTGTCCTCGGCAAGGGCCTTGCAGGGGTGCAGGCAAGGGTCTTGCCGGGGCGCCTGCTGTCATCCCCGGCAAGGCGCTTGCCGGGGACCTTGTGGTCTTCCTCGGCTGGGATCCCGCCAAGGGTCATCATCTTCTACAGTGCGTATCTGATCTTGAATGTCTTCACAAAGATCTGCATGCCACCACGGGGATGTCTCCCGAACCCTTGCCCCATGGGGGTAGTGGACTCAAGGGTGATTTCCTCCGTAGGCGTGGGGCGAGTTGTCGCGGAAAGGGTCTTGCTGGGGTTGCTAGAACTGTCTCCCGGCAAGGATCTTGCCGGGGGAGTCCGCTTCGTTCCCTTTGCTCTTCGTGGTCTTGGCCTTGGCGTCGTTCTAGTTCTCTTGAGCTTCGGTCTTACCCTGGCTCACCTCCCTTGCCTTGCTTAGTGTGGTGGTGCCCGTGGCTCAGACTGCCCGTGCACAGTTATAGGGGTACAAAAAGTGTACCCCTACTTTTTGTACACCGACAAATTCTATCAACATTCCTAGCCACTTCATCAACTTTAAGAAATTTCTCTTCAAGCAAAGCATTGAAATTCTTTTGCGAATTCATAAACTCCTTAACACTAGTCTCAAATTTAGAGGGCATCTTATTAAAATTTCCATAAGAGTTGTTGTAGGAATTTCCATAATTATTAGAGGGATTACTAGGATAAGGCCTAGGATTAAAGTTTTCTCTATACGCGTTGTTACCAAAATTATTCCTACCAACAAAATTCACATCCATAGATTCGTTATTATTCTCAATCAAAGTAGACAAAGGCATATCATTAGGATCAGAAGAAACACTCTTACTAGCAAATAGTTTCATAAGTTCATCCATCTTTCCACTCAAAACATTAATTTCTTCTATCGCATGCACCTTTTTATTAGTAGATCTTTCAGTGTGCCATTGAGAATAATTAACCATAATATTATCTAGGAGTTTAGTAGTTTCTCCTAAAGTGATTTCCATAAAAGTGCCTCCCGCGGACGAATCTAAAAGATTTCTAGAAGCAAAATTCAATCCGGCATAAAAAATTTGTATAATCATCCATAAATTCAAACCATGAGTAGGGCAATTACGTATCATTAATATCATCATCTCCCAAGCTTGTGCAACATGTTCATGATCAAGTTGCTAAAAATTCATAATATCGTTTCTAAGAGAGATGATCTTAGCGGGAGGAAAATACTTAGAGATAAAAGCATCTTTACACTTGTTCGAAGAATCAATACTATTTTTAGGCAAAGACGAAAACCAAGCTTTAGCACGATCTCTAAGCGAAAAAGGAAATAGCTTCAATTTGACAATATCATTATCAACATCTTTCTTCTTTTGCATATCACACAAATCAACGAAGCTATTTAGATGAATAGTGGCATCCTCACTAGGAAGGCCTGCGAATTGATCTTTCATGACAAGATTCAACAAAGCAGTATTGATTTCACAAGATTCATTATTGGTAAGAGGAGCAATCGGAGTGCTAAGGAAATCATTATTGTTGGTATTGGTAAAGTCACATAATTTGGTATTATCTTCATTCATTGTGACAAACAAGCAATCCAACACACGAGCAAACAAACAGCAAGCGAAAAAGAGGCAAACGGAAAAGAGAGGGCGAATAAAACGGCAAGGGTGAAGTGGGGGAGAGGAAAACGAGAGGCAAATGGCAGATAATGTAATGCGGGAGATAAGGGATTTGTGATGGGTACTTGGTATGTTGGCTTTTGCGTAGACTCCCCAGCAACAGCGCCAGAAATCCTTCTTGCTACCTCTTGAGCACTTCGTTGGATTTCCTTGAAGAGGAAAGGATGATGGAGCACAGTAGCGTAAGTATTTCCCTCAGTTTTTGAGAACCAAGGTATCAATCCAGTAGGAGGCTACGCGCGAGTCCCTCATACCTACACAAAACAAATAACTCCTCGCAACCAAATCTTTCACGGTCACTTACGAGAGTGAGATCTGATAGATATGATAGGATAATATTTTTGGTATTTTTGTGATAAAGATGCAAGGTAAAATAAAAGCAAAGTAAAAAGGAAAGGAAATAACAAAGTGTTGGAAGATTAATATGATGAAGATAGACCCGGGGGCCATAGGTTTCACTAGTGGCTTCTCTCAAGAGCATCAGTATTTTACGGTGGGTGAACGAATTACTGTTGAGCAATTGACAGAATTGAGCATAGTTATGAGAATATCTAGGTATGATCATGTATATAGGCATCACGTCCGAGACAAGTAGACCGACTCCTGCCTGCATCTACTACTATTACTCCACTCATCGACCGCTATCCAGCATGCATCTAGAGTATTAAGTTAATGAAAACAGAGTAACGCCTTAAGAAAGATGACATGATGTAGAGGGATAAATTCATGCAATATGATAAAAACCCCATCTTGTTATCCTCGATGGCAACAATACAATACGTGCCTTGCTGCCCCTACTGTCACTGGGAAAGGACACCGCAAGACTGAACCCAAAGCTAAGCACTTCTTCCATTGCAACAAAGACCAATCTAGTAGGCCAAACCAAATTGATAATTCGAAGAGACTTGCAAAGATAACCAATCATACATAAAAGAATTCAGAGAAGAATCAAATATTGTTCATAGATAATCTTGATCATAAACCCACAATTCATCGGCCTCAACAAACACACCGCAAAAAGAAGATTACATCGAATAGATCTCCACGGGAGAGGGGGAGAACATTGTATTGAGATCCAAAAAGAGAGAAGAAGCCGTCTAGCTACTAACTATGGATCCGAAGGTCTGAGGTAAACTACTCACACTTCATCGGAGAGGCTATGGTGATGACGTAGAAGCCCTCCGTGATGGATGCCCCCTCCGGCGGAGCTCCGGAATAGGCCCCAAGATGGGATCTCGTGGGTACAGAAGGTTGCAGCGGTGGAATTAGGTTTTTGGCTCCGTATCTGATCGTTCGGGGGTACGTAGGTATATATAGGAGGAAGGAGTACGTCGGTGGAGCAACAGGGGGCCCACGAGGGTGGAGGGCGCGCCCTAGGGGGGTGGGCGCGCCCCCCTACCTCATGGCTTCCTCCTTTGTTTCTTGACGTAGGGTCCAAGTCTCCCGGATCATAATCTTCCTAAAAATCACGTTCCCGAAGGTTTCATTCCGTTTGGACTCCATTTGGTATTCCTTTTTTGCGAAACTCTGAAATAGGCAAAAAAACAACAATTCTGGGCTGGGCCTCCGGTTAATAGGTTAGTCCCAAAAATAATATAAAAGTGGATAATAAAGCCCAATAATGTCCAAAATAGTAGATAATATAGCATGGAGCAATCAAAAATTATAGATACGTTGGAGACGTATCACACACCCTCTCTGCTTCACAGATGAGGTGGTGGATCACAAATTCCCCGAGGGGTTCAAACCCGTCAATATGGAATCATACGACGGAACAACCGATCCTGCAGTGTGGATCAAAGATTTTATTCTCCACATCCATATGGCCTGAGGAGATGACCTCCACGCTATCAAGTACCTCCCATTAAAGCTCAAAGGACCAGCTCGACACTGGCTAAACAGCCTGCCTGAAAATTCCATCGGCAGCTGGGAGGACTTGGAAGAAGCTTTTCTTGACAACTTCCAAGGCACTTATGTACGGCCACCTGACGCTGATGACTTAAGTCACATAGTTCAACAACCTGGAGAGTCCGCCAGAAAATTTTGGACTAGGTTCCTAACCAAAAAGAACCAGATCGTCGATTGTCCGAATGCCGAAGCCCTAGCGGCCTTTAAACATAGCATCCGTGACGAATGGCTTGCCCGCCACCTCGGCCAAGAAAAGCTGAGGTCCATGGCAGCCCTCACGGCACATATGACCCGCTTTTGCGCGGGAGAGGATAGTTGGCTGGCTCACGGTACAAACACAGCTAATGAAGCAGGCCGCTCCGAGGCCAAAAACAGCACCGGCAAGCTCCGGCACAACATACACAAACGCCAGAGCAATGGCGATAACACCGATGACACTACAGTTCACGCCGGATTCAGTGGCTCCAAGTCCGCCCAGCAAAAGAAGCCCTATAAAAGGAACGGCGGAGGACCATCCAGCTTGGACCGCATACTCGATTGTCCGTGCCAGATACATGGCACCCCAGACAAACCGGCCAACCATACTAACAGAGATTGTCGGGTCTTTAAGCAAGCCAGCAAGGTAAATAGCAGAAACAAGGAAGGGGAATCGCAGAGCGAGGACGATGACGAGGAGCCCCGGCAGCCGAACACTGGGGGGCAGAAGAAATTCCCGCCTCAATTCAAAACGGTGAACATGATATATGCTACACACATCCCCAAAAGGGACAGCAAGCGCGCACTCAGGGACGTCTATGCGGTAGAGCCAGTCGCCCCAAAATTCAACCCATGGTCGTCATTCCCGATCACCTTTGATCGTTGTGATCATCCCACTAGCATCCGTCATGGCGGTTCGGATGCATTGGTACTCGACCCAATCATCGATGGATTTCACATGACACTTGTCCTAATGGACGGTGGTAGCAGCCTCAACCTGCTCTATTAGGATACAGTATGCAAAATGGGCATTAATCCCTCATGAATCAAGCCCACAATAAGAACCTTTAAAGGATTTATACCAGGCGTAGAGGCCCATTGTGCGTGCTCGATCACGCTGGAGGTGGTCTTCGGTTCCCCGGATAACTTCCAAAGCGAAGAGCTAATCTTCGATATTGTCCCCTTCCGCAGCGGCTACCACGCACTGCTCGGACGAACCGCGTTTGCTAGATTCAACGTGGTGCCACATTATGCTTATCTCAAGCTCAAGGTGCCCGGTCCATGCGGCGTCATTACAGTAAATGGAAACACGAAACGTTCCCTCCGTACATAGGAGCATACCGTAGCCCTTGCAGCAGAAGTACAGAGCGGCCTTCTCCAGCGACACCATAATCCGGCCGCCGAGCCCCTGGACATCAGTAAGAAGGTCCAGACTACACTACAACAGGGCAGCTCGGTTCGTCAAGAGCTGAATTAGTAAATTAGGCCTCCGTCCCGTCCCCGATGAGGAAGGGGCATCCGTACCGTGCGTACATAACTAGGCACTCAAAACCCCATGGGTACTGACGGAGGCATAACTCGCTTGCGATCCACAGTGCGGCTTGACCGACCATGGGATTCGCACGCCTTTACCTTTTCTTTTTATTACGGGGTTTTTCTCTATTTGAGGTCTATGCGGACAACCCGCTTGCAGAACACACCAAGGAGGCAAGGAGCTCTGGCATACAAGGGAATCCCCAGGTGGTCTCTACTAAACGATTGCCATACTTGTTTTACATACCCGCATGCAGCTCGCCCTTGGTAGCGGCATGTTAAATAGCTTTACTTGCTTATCGCATTGCTTGCACAAAGTACGCCTCGACGTACTAATTACATCACAATGGTGAATAAATGGTGGCGTTAGCTTATTAGTTAATTTTCCTGTTTCCTCACCTTTGTATATATTACTTATTGCACACGTACACCATGGTACGTATTACTACGCCAGGGGCTTCATTACACCCCGCATTACGGCAATAAAGGTCCGAACACTTTTCCAGTATAGTTCGGCACCCCAAACTTATAGCATTATATGCATCGGCTCTAAATCATGTCTTTGGTCAATAGTTGGGTTGCCCGGCTCCTGTGCTTACTACCTTACGTTCCTCTATATCGGCTAGGGTAGTAAAGGGAGAACTACTGCGATTGTGTCCCGGTTCTTCCGGACAAGCACCTCAGTAGAAAAAGCCGAAAATTGGCTGTCATGACTATCCCACAACATGCATGTAAAAAGTTCTTGGGAGTCCGTGCTACAGCTAGATGTCCTCCCCCAACTTGTCAATCTCTTCCAGTAGTACTAGTACGCCATGGCGCGATCCATCGACAAGCAGGCAGGAAAGTTATCGTATACTAGGTTTGCGGTGAGTGGCATGCCGAGCGACTGTGTGGGGTCGAGCCGTGGAGGAGGGTGAGACACGAATGCGACAAACATGATTTAAACGTTCGTTTTGCTCGATGGCGTGATCCAACAAAACGAAACGTTGGTTTCTCTCTGTTTCCATTTTTTGTCCGGAAAAAACAGACACTTTCCACTCTATTTTCATTCCTACTCCAAGGTTGCCCCGTTACAACATTCCATCAAATACAAAGGAAAACTAACACGCATGCTGATGCATCTCAATGATTCACAGATCATAGCCAATATTTACTTCACAACTAAAGACAAAAGTTGTGAGAGCGTGTATGAAAGAAAAACTACTGATGGGGTCACTACGACTTAAACCCTAAACCCTAAACATGATTTAATTTCCTGGCCAGGTAGAACCTGTCAAAGGAAAGACGGCTGGCACCCTCGGATCTACGATGCTTTTGTGCAGTTCCACTATAATCGAGCTGAGCATCCCTGATGGCAAAGATATTGAAGAAGTGTGATTAGAATAGTAGTACTGGCACTAGTTCATGAGACATAAACTCATCACAACTAGAAGCCGGTAGAAGTAGAGAAAGATCGACATGGAGATGGAGCTATGTGGGGAGCTGCGGCAGTGGAGCAAGCCGGCTCCAAAAGGAAGATGTACTACCTGGGACGGCGGGCTATAGCTAGAAGGGCGGTTGGGACGCGGCATCGGCTCATACTGCGGTGACCCCCGATTGGGACGCACCGACTATGGATTTTGTCCCTCGCCGATGTCAACCGCGTCTACGCAGAACAATGTTCTCTTCCCCCAGCTGCAGGATCAGGCCGGATATTTGACCAGCGGTGTGGCCACCGTCGTTCTATTCTTGTGAAGAGAGCAACCCAAGCAAGCAGGCTTGTATCTTAGGCTGCTGCTAGTGTATATATATAGTGGTTTTCTTTTTCTCTCCATATCAACCATTTTATATTGCGTACGTGTCATTGAAGAGTGAAATGATGGTTGCTTCTTCCGACTAACTTACTGTGATTTGACTGCTCGTTTAGTGGCCCCTACACGTACTCCCCCTACGTGTATGCAACAGTCACACGTACACATGGACGCAAAAACGCGCGCGACGCCCTAATGCATGCATGTCCGAGCACACGACGGAACACACACGGTCACGCTCAAGTGCTCAACCTACATGTGCATGCACACACATACTCAGCCATGGTGATGCATTGACCGTATAAACACCAGAAAATGTATATATTGAGCGCAATGAGCGTATTATGAAGTCCACTGACCGTATTTTTACAAATATACAGTGAAAGACAGTGTATTTATCTTGTTTGAAATTAAGCCATATTAACCGGAGAGGAGGCAGTATGGACTAGCATTACTTTGATGTGTCCCGTCAACTTGCCGAACAAGGAGAAGCTTGCAGGACGGGAGAAGCTTGCGCGCGGTGGCTCGCAGGACAAGGAGAAACTTTTGACTAATGCAAGTTGTCCTTCGCTCAGGCGGTGGACGTGCAACAGTTAATTCGATGTCAGGTTGCCAGAAGCATACACTATACTAGTAGTACTATTATTCTTGCACTTCCCGAAGAGGCGAACAGCCAAGCGCAAAGTTGACTAGTACTAGTACTACTACTATAGTCTATAAAGGTACTATGTAGTACTATACTAGTAATAGGAACCGGATGCAGGAGCATCTGCACTCTTATTATATTTGGTTCTCTTCGAGGGTTCAAGCATGTGATAATGGAAGTTGATTGCATGAAACACTCACCACAATTCTCGCGTAATTTTGGCTCATATCCTGTTACAAATAGGAGCGCTCGGTAATATTTCCTCTTTTATTGTTATTCAGCATGTAAACAGGTCAGCAAACCTTGTGGCGCATCTTTGTGTGAACCGTGCTTGCTGCACTTTGAATTTGGCCGAGAGCTGGCTTGATGAAACACCTCGCTTCCTACTTCTTTTTTTGCGGAGTACCTCGCTTCCTAGTGACCAGTGTCTTGGCTGATCGTCCTAAGAATGCTTATATATGAATAAATCTCTCTCATTTATCCGCAAAAAATATTAATACATATTAACCAGAAAGGAGGGAGTATGGACTAGCACTACTTGTTGGTGTGTCCCGTCAACTCGCAGAACGAGGAGAAGCTTGCAGGACAAGGTGAAGCTCGCTTGCGCCTTTTGACTAATGCAACGTACCCTCGCCTAGGCGGTGGACATGCATCAGTTCATTTGGTGTCAGATTGCCAGAGGCATACACTGTAGTACCGAACATGTGGAGCACCATCATTGTTCGACTTCACGAAGAGGTGAAGAGCCAAGCGCAAGGTTTAGTAGTACGAGTAGTACTACTACTAGGACCGCATGGTGGAGCCTCTGTACTATTTTATTTTTTTAATCTCTGATAAAGTAAACATTTATTCTGGAGATGGGCGGAAAACGGCAGCCCAACATGTAATGATGATATCGATCAACCATGCTCGAATATATCTTGGCCTCCGTGCGAGCCCGTCCATGTGTTCTCGCTCCTCATCTCTGTCAAGAAACGGTGGGTTGGCCATTTTGCCGTCAATTGAGATCGGTTTCCTCACACTCTGGTCCCACATGTCAGTGATATGCCAAGAGGAGGTGCGTTGACCGACTGGTCATACGCGTACTCGGTTTTGCACCTTCATACTACTCCTCCCTCCGTCACAGTTTACAGGGTGCGCTTCATTATGATGCATTTCTCCCAATGCATTTCCACCACCAGAGAGACGTTAGACGCATTTGGTTTAATGCTCAATTAATTAGGGCGTGGTAACCACAAATTTCTCTCGATCTAGTACTACGGAGTGGAGTAAGTGCATGCATGTGTGTACCCGGGGTGGAAGCACTGCATGCATGTGTGTACGCATTATTTCCTCTAGTAAAAGACGTCGTGCTATAACTACCAATGCTATTTTTCAGGCCGATCGCTAGTCGCCTTGGTCCCAAAGATTTTCTCTTTTTCTGAAGCGCGCTCTATAAACAGTGACGGATGGAGTAGTATGAGCGGATTCAAACAAGAGCGTATTGATGGTTGCTTCCGAGCAACTTACAGTGGGAAAGGTGGGGCTTATGATTTGACTGCTCATTACTCACTATTAATGCGGCACAACGACCGGTCTGAGTCTCCCATGCGGCTGTGCACTACCCCCATGGTTCTTAAATATAATTCGGAGTATTTGTCTTTCTAGAGATTTCAACGAGTGACTACTCAAGTATTTGTCTTTTACAGATTCAAATGGACTACTACATACGGATGTATATAGACATATTTTAGAGTGTATATTCACTCATTTTGCTCCGTATGTAGTCACTTGTTGAAATCTCTAGAAAGACAAATATTTAGGAATGGAGGGAGTACACATACGAAGCAAAATGAGTGAATCTACACTCTGAAATATGCCCATTTGAAATTTGTAAAAAGACAAATATTTTGGAACAAAGGAGTATAATTTTGTGCATGGCACATGGACCCGGATGCCGAAGAGGCTTCTGGCAATCCTAACAAGCTTCCAGCATTTGTTTTCATAATTGACATAATATACAAATAATTTTCCAGCGACATGAAATTGTACAATGGTGTGAGCTTTCAGCTTTTGTTTCATGTGTCTTGCCATCGATGCTCTTTCGGAAACAATAAAAAACTAACTTCCTTGCTAATCAGAGCTAATATTTACATCACAATTGAAGACAAAGTTGTGAGAAGGTGTTAAATTAAAATTGATCCATGCTTTCATTGGCAGCAACGTCCCCCCTAGTTCTGTCTAAATCAACAAGGCATGTTGGGAAAAAAGTAGTTGTCTGGGGCATGCAACATTCCGATCATTTTGTGCAGTTCCACTAAAATAGAGCTGAGCGTCCCTGTTCCAAAGATATTAAGTGTGATTACAATAATAGAGGACTGCTGATGAAACAATAAACACACAATTAGAAGTCGGTCACCTTTGCAGTCTCTCTTAAGACTAACTAGTTGGAGAAGATTAGGCTCGGAGTTGGATGAGAAGTGAGGGAGTCCTGGATTAGGGGGTGTTCGGATAGCCGGACTAAACCTTCAGCCGGACTCCAGGATTATGAAGATACAAGATTGAAGACTTCGTCCCGTGTCCGGAAGGATCTTTTCTTGGCGTAGAAGGCAAGCTAGGCGTCCGGATATTCAAGATCTCCTACCATTGTAACCGACTCTGTGTAACCCTAACCCTATCCGGTGTCTATATAAACCAGAGGGTTGTAGTCCGTAGGACAACCATCATCATACACAATCATACCATAGGCTAGCTTCTAGGGTTTAGCCTCCTTGATCTCGTGGTAGATCTACTCTTGTACTAACCATATCATCAATATTAATCAAGCAGGAGTAGGGTTTTACCTCCATCGAGAGGGCCCGAACCTGGGTAAAATAAAGCGTCCCTTGTCTCCTGTTACCATCCGACCTCGACGCACAGTTCGGGACCCCCTACCTGAGATCCGCCGGTTTTGACACCGACATTGGTGCTTTCATTGAGAGTTCCTCTGTGTCGTCGCTGTTAGGCCCGATGGCTCCTTTGATCATCAACAACGATGAGGTCCAGGGTGAGACTTTCCTCCCCGGACAAATCTTCGTCTTCGGCGGCTTCGCTCCGCGGGACAATTCGCTTGGTCGTCTGGAGCAGATCGAAAGCTACGCCCCTGGCCATCAAGTCAGGTTTGGAAGCATAAACTACACGACGGATATCCGCGGAGACTTGATCTTCGATGGGTTCGAGCCACAACCAAGCGTGCCGCACTACCTCGAAGGGCATGATATAGCTCTGCCTCCGAATAGTGCCCTGGAGGCCGCACACGCACCGGCCCCGATCCTCGACTCGGAGCCTGCTGCGTTCTTTAAGGATGAATGGTTGGACATCACCTTGGGGGCTGCGATCTTGAAGGCTATCGAGCCAAACGCCAGCCCCGCACTCCGCGCGGCCCATGACTCCAAGGAGTCGGATTCTTCTCCGAACTCCGGGCCTCCTGTGCCCCTGCCGATCGAATCCGATTGGGCGCCTATAATGGAGTTCACCACCACGGACATCTTTCAGTACTCACCTTTCGGTGATATCCTGAATTCTCTCAAGTCTCTCTCTCTATCAGGAGAGCCCTGGCCGAACTATGGTCTGCGAGGTTGGGATTTGGACGACGAAGAAATTCAAAGCCCACCCACCACCCACTTAATAGCCACTGTCGATGATTTAACCGACATACTTGACTTCGGCTCCGAAGACTTCGACGGTGGAAAGTGGCAGGACACGTCGAAATAAGCAAAAGCGCCGCATTAGCAGCGACAGCAATGAGGATACGGAAGTAGATGCCGGATTGAGGGGCTATAAATCCGGTCAGCGGAAAAAGCCATTTAAAAAGAATACCCAGGGCCCATCCAGTTTGGACCGGATACTCGACCGCTCGTGCCAGATTCATGGCACCCCCGAAAGGCTAGCCAATCACACCAACAAGGATTGTTGGGTGTTCAAGCAGGCAGGCAAGTTAAGAGCCGAACACAAAGACAAGGGGCTGCATAGCGACGACGAGGACGAGCCCAGGCCGCCGAACAACAATGGACAGAAGGGGTTTCCCCCACAAGTGCGGATGGTGAACATGATATACGCGACCCACATTCCCAAGAGGGAGCGGAAGCGTGTGCTACGGGACGTATACGCGATGGAGCCAGTCGCCCCAAAGTTCAACCCTTGGTCCTCCTGCCCGATCACTTTTGATCGAAGGGACCACCCCACTAGCATCCGTCACGGTGGTTTTGCCGCATTGGTCCTTGACCCAATCATTGACGGATTTCATCTCACAAGAGTCCTCATGGACGGCGGCAGTAGCCTGAACATGCTTTATCAGGATATAGTGCGGAAAATGGGCATAGATCCATCAAGGATCAAGCCCACCAGGACGACCTTTAAAGGCGTCATACCAGGTCTAGAGGCCAATTGCACAGGCTCGGTAACACTTGATGTGGTCTTCGGATCTCCGGGTAACTTCCGAAGCGAAGAGTTAATCTTCGATATAGTCCCGTTCCGCAGTGGTTATCACGCCCTGCTCGGATGAACCGCATTCGCTAAATTCAATGCGGTGCCGCACTATGCATATCTCAAGCTCAAGATGCCAGGCCCTCGAGGAGTAATTACGGTCAGCGGAAACACAGAACGCTCCATCCGTACGGAGGAGCACACGGCGGCCCTCGCAGTGGAAGTACAAAGCAGCCTTTCAAGGCAACTCTCCAGTCCGGCCGTTAAAAAGCCGGACAATGCAAAGCGCGCCCGGAGTAACCTGCAACAAGACCGCCTGGCACGTTCAGAGCAAGCGTAGCAATACGGCCCCAACCCCAGCCATCGCAACATAGCGGAGCTAGTACCTCGAGTACACAATTACGCCCTCGAAATTCCATGGGCACAGGGGGAGGGGCACATTAACGGCATGCTTACAATACGGCGTCAAACGTACTAGGGGCTGCCGGATTTTTCTTTTTTACTTTCAGGACTCCATACTCTGGATAACCTGTTCGGCTTTGCTGCCGCACAGACGATGCAAGACCCAGGAAAGCAGACAAAGCTACGCCGCATTACGGAACTCTCAGGTGGTCTCTATTTCGAGCGATATATCTGTTTCTAAATTCCGCGGCCTGCGCCTGGTCAGGACATGTTAAATAGTCTAATATATTTTTTGCTTATCGCACTACTTGTATCGTTCGGCTTTGATAAATAGCCTCTTTATAAACAATGCATAGCTTTTTGTCTATTTTTTGCATTATCCTCTTTTAGTATATATGTTTATTAAATAACATGATCGCACCCGTACACCATGGTACGGCAAAACACGCCAGGGGCTTCATTACCCTTCTATCTGGTGTGAGAAGTCCGTACACTTTCACAAGTGCGGCACCCCGAACTTATAGCACTATATGCATCGGCTCTGAATCATGATTTTGGTCACATGTTGGTTTTGCCCGACTCCTATGTTTTGGTGCCTTACGTTCCGCTATATCGGCTAAGGTAGCACTAGGAGAACCACTGCGATTGTGCCCCAGTTCAGGTGGGTTAAGCACCTCAGTGGAGAAAGCTAAAAGAGGCTGTCATGATAAGGCGTGAGACCGGTCACTGTTTGAGAGGTTTTTCGAGTCCTTAAAGACTTATGCCGCTTCGAGCGAGGAGCTGGCTATGTCCGGCCAAAGGCGTGGATAGCGCCCCGAATTCGGCCTTCCGAACTAGGGGCTTCGCCGAAATTTAAAATTATAACGTTCTATGGCTAAGTGAGAGTGTTCAAGCATTATAGTCCGATTGCCTGGTTCGTTGTGCTGAGCGCCTCCCTCGAAGGACCCAACTATGGGAAAAAGAGCCCTCAGGTTTATCCCGAACACCCCAGCACTAGTGGCATGGGGGCAGAAGCCGACGACTGGCCATCTCTCAATTTTTGATAAACGGCCGCACAGAAAATAATATTTTAAATTCAATAAGCATTGCTTAGCGCATATGAACAAGTTTTCAGCGCACGGGATACAAACGAGCGAGTTCATTCAAATACTACATCTTTAGTACATTCATCCGCGATAAAGCGGGCTCCGGCAAGAACTTCCTTGTAGTAGTTCTCGGGCTTGCGATGCTCCTTCCCCGGCGGCGGCCCGTCCTTCACCAGCTTCTCTCCGTCCAGCTTACCCCAGTGTACCCTTACACGGGCAAGGGCCCTCCGGGCACCTTCAATGCAGGCGGAGCGCTTGATGACCTCAAGCCGTCGACAGGCCTCCACCAGCCGCCGCACTAGCCCGAAATAGCTCCCAGGTAGGGCCTCTCCAGGCCACAGCCGAACTAGTAAGCCCTTCATGGCCTGTTCGGCCGCCTTGTGGAGCTCGACCAGCTGTTTCAGCTGATCGCTCAAGGGCACAGGGTGTCCGGCCTCAGAATACTGAGACCAGAACACACTCTCCGTCGAGCTGCCCTCTTCAGCTCGGTAGAATGCGGCGGCGTCAGATACGCTGCGGGCAAGATCGGCGAATGCCCCTGGAGAACTCCGGATTCGGGTAAGTAACAGGTAGTTTACTTTTATATTCCTACTTTGCATTAAGAATGCCTTACCCGTTGTTATCTATTTCACCTCCTCCAACTCTTGGAGGGCCTTCTGGGCTTCGGCCTTGGCACTCTTGGCGGTCTCAAGGGCCGACGCGAGCTCGGATGCTTGCGCTTTTGACTCAAGCTCCAAACTCTCATGTTTTTTCATGAGAGCTTGCAGCTCTTGCTGCACCTCGCCGACTTGAACCCCAAGCCTTTCTCGCTCGGCGCGCTCGTCGGCTATTTTCTTTCCAGCCTCAGCCAGCGCCTGCTTCAGGGTTGCCACCTCGGTTGTGGCCCCTACAATAAGCAGTACAATCCTGTTATTTCTTTCTGCAATCAAGCCTCTCTATAGGCACCTTTTTTCTTTTTTTAGGGTATTTCTTACCTTCTTTCTCCTCGAGCTGCCGTTTGGCAAGGCCGAGCTCTTGCTCGGTCCGCCCGAGGTCCTTTTTAAGGACATCCACCCGCGCAGTCAGTGCGGCGGTGGACAGCAGCGAAGTCTGCATACACATATTTGACTTTTTGTTGTTAGACTCCTGCGAAAATTACTAGATCCTCTATTCGGCTTTTCTTTCCGAACACCCAACAGAGCATCAGGGGCTACAGTCTATGCGGTAAATAATTTGACATATTTTTACTTACCTCGAAGCCTGTTAGAAGGCTAGCACAAGCTTCAGTCAGTCCGTTCTTGGCGGACTGAACCCTTTGGATCACCGTACTCATAATAGTACGGTGCCCCTTGTCGATGGAGGCGCCGTCAAGCACCTCCAGCAGATGGTCCAGCGACTCCGGTTGGACTTAGGTTGCTGGCTTAGAAGGCTTGCTCCTTTTGGAAGGAGTTCGCCTACCGCGGCTCGAAACTGTTGAAGATTCCGGCGCGGTGTCCGGCACGAAGCCGGACTTGGAGCCTTGGGGGGTCTTGTCCCCTTCACTCCGGGAGTCCGGGAGGTTGCCTTGTGGCTCCTCCAGGACCACCTCCTCCTGCCCCGGAACTTGTCGCGACGCCACTTCGGCGTCTTCCATAGTGCGGGGGGAGACAGCGGGCGGAACCGAGTTCACGTCCGATGAGTCCAGGGAACCGCTCGAAGATTCGTTGTATTCGGTCTGGGGAAGGCTGCATAAATTACATTCGACATTGGGGAAAGCTGTGCATTAAAGGAACATCATGAGTTACTCTGATATCCGAACTTACGATTTCGCCGGACGCTTGGCCCTGTTCGGCCACTCATCTCCGCTCTCTTCGGCATCATGGGAGTAGTCCGGCGGAGGGGTCTTCCTTTTCCTAGACCCCTCGGCCTCCCCTGCTGGGGCGGCCTTCTCCTTCTCTTCTCCCTCCGCTGGGGGGGGAGAGCTTTCTTCTTCCTCCTCCTTGTTTTCACGAGAGGAGGGCGTCTCGGACTCGTCAGGTGACGAGTCCGACACCACCAAGTTACAGGCACTCTTTCCAGTCCCGGTGGTCTTCTTCTTCTTGACCTTCTTCTCCGGCACCACATAAGGTGCCGGAGTCAACAGCTTCGCTAGGAGAGCTGGGGCCGGGTCTTCGGGCAGGGGAGCTGGACAGTTAATTGGTCCGGAGATCTTCCGCCAAGCCTGTCAAAGGTAAAGGGAGTTTAGATCCCGCATAGAGTTAATCTATGAAAAAGAGCTTAGTATCCTGTAAAAGGTGAAGATAGCTTACCTCGCTAGCGTGACGCTGCGAGCTGTATCCGCGATCCTCGGAAGCGGATGCGGGGGACTCGGCGCCTTTGGTCAGCACCTTCCAGACGTCTTCATACGTCGTGTCAAAGAGCCTGCTGAGGGTTTGGTGCTGCGCCAGGTCGAATTCCCACAAAGTAAAATCCCGTTGTTGGCATGGGAGGATCCGGCGAATGAGCATAACCTGGACTATATTGACAAGACGGATTGGCTTGTTCACCAGGGACTAGATGCAAGTTTGCAATCCGGTCACCTCTTCTTCATTGCCCCATGACAGGCCCGTCTATTTCCAGGACATGAGCCGCGTGGGGGGTCCGGATCTGAACTCGGGGGCTGCGACCCATTTCGGATCACGTGGCTCGGTGATGTAAAACCACCCGGCCTGCCACCCCTTTAGGGACTCCACAAAGGAGCCATCAAACCAGAGGACGTTGGCCATCTTGCCAGCCATAGCGCCTCCGCACTCCACCTGGGTGCCGGACACCACCTTGGGCTTGACGTTGAAGGTTTTGAGCCAGAGGCTGAAGTGGGGGAGGACGTGGAGAAAGGCCTCACACACGTCGATAAATGCCGAGATGTTGAGGACAAAGTTCGGGGCCAGATCGTGGAATTCCAGGCAGTATTAGAACATGAGCCCCCGGACAAAAGGGTGAAGTGGAAAGCCCAGTCCGCGGAGAAAGTGGGGAAGAAAAACTACCCTCTCATGGGGCCTTGGGGTAGGAAGAAGCTGCCCCTTCTCGAGAAGCTGGTGCGGGATGTCCTTGGACAAGTATCCGGCCTTCCTTAGCTTTTTTACTTGAACCTCCATGACGGAGGAGACCATCCACTTGCCTCCCGCTTCGGACATTGCTGGAGAAGGTTGAGGTGGGAAGAACGGGCTTGGGCGCTGGAGCTTGAGTGCGCAAGAGGTGGATAGGCAAAGGAGGAAGAAGGCGTAGGTAAAAAAGGTGGATCCTTATCCCCTTATATGGGCTGATGCGGTTATGTGTCCCCACCTACCCAATAAAACTCACTTGCCTCCCAAGCGCCGTGGTAAATGGCGCGGTTGGGTTACCCACGTCCGTATTGATGAGAATCCCGTTAAAAGGGGGACACGATCTCTGCTTTGACAACACGTGCCAAGGAAACCGCCTCGCTTAACACGCTGAGGTGGAACAATGAAAACAATTTATATAAGGAGCTTCGCCGCAGTGTTATGACGCACTGCAGAATACGTCAGCAGATTTGATTTGTGTTAATATTATTCTCTATATGGCAATATGTGGAAACTTATTTTGCAGAGCCGGACACTATTTTTGGTGTTTGTAATCTTCTTGAAGAACTTGGAGGAGGAACCCACCTTGCAATGCCGAAGACAATCTGCGCGCCGGACTCGCCGTCATTGAAGCCTGGTTCAGGGGCTACTGACGGAGTCCTGGATTAGGGGGTGTTCGGATAGCCGGACTATACCTTCAGCCGGACTCCAGGATTATGAAGATACAAGATTGAAGACTTTGTCCCGTGTCCGGAAGGATCTTTTCTTGGCGTAGAAGGCAAGCTAGGCGTGCGGATATTCAAGATCTCCTACCATTGTAACCGACTCTGTGTAACCCTAACCCTATCCGGTGTCTATATAAACCGGAGGGTTGTAGTCCGTAGGACAACCATCATCATACACAATCGTACCATAGGCTAGCTTCTAGGGTTTAGCCTCCTTGATCTCGTGGTAGATCTACTCTTGTACTACCCATATCATCAATATTAATCAAGCAGGAGTAGGGTTTTACCTCCATCGAGAGGGCCCGAACCTGGGTAAAATAAAGTGTCCCTTGTCTCCTGTTACCATCCGACCTCGACGCACAGTTCGGGACCCCCTACCCGAGATCCGCCGGTTTTGACACCGACAAGGAGGATAGAGCAAAACCAATCTCCCTTTTTGCAGTCGCACTGAAATGTAGAGACGTTGCCCGTGTGACATTTTGCTAGAGCTGCACAAAACACTCTTAAGAAAAAAGTGATTTGTGCAGTTCAACAAAAGGTCACAATAGCAACAAGGTGAAATGGATAGCCTTGTTTGCACAAAATAGGTAGAAAGGAAACAATTAGTGGCCAATAACAGTTGATGACACATGCAACGACAAAAAAGAAGCATATTCCTTGTCCTAAGGGAAGATAACAACACGGTTGTGTTTGTCTAAAACGGTGTGAGGACGAGATTGCAATATGGAAAGTACGCCGGACAAGCTACGTTTTGGGCAAAGAACTATGGAAGATCCACATGCAGCGACGTGGGAAGACGTGCACTGGAGCAAGGCCGGAGGGGATACCTGGAGGTCGTCGGGATGTAACTAGGTGAGCGGGGGCGGGCAGAACCTGCCCATGCTGTGGCAGCGAGTAGGTGGCGTAGGCCCTACCACGCCGGAGCTTGGTCAGAGAGAATAGCGTGTACCGCAGATCGGGACGTGCTGCCTCGGCGCCGTCAAACGGAGAAACGATGCACGTCCTCCCTTTCCGCCGGCGGACGGGATGCGGCAGGATCAGTGACCAACAGTGAGAGAGAGAGAGAGAGGCCACTGCAGCCTTGTGTGAGATACTCTGCAACTCGGGAACATGAAGTTGAAATCGCTAGTAATCGCGGATCAGCATGCCGCGGTGAATATGTACCCAGGCCCTGTACACACCGCCCGTCACACCCTGGGAATTTGTTTCACCCAACCGTCAAAAGGATGCTACAGTGTTCGAAATTATCAACTTAACATGCCCCTTACTTCCTTCGTGACCTCCCACTACTTCATCTACCACGCTTAAGCTTTCTTATCTTACTCTTTCCAGTAACGTTAGGACTTAGGGGAGCTGCTGAATACGAGACACTTCTTTCTCAGGAGTGCGTGGTCTTCCCTCGGGGATGGGAGAATATAGAAGGTGGGTGGGTGGATCTCTATTCTCCATCAGGATAGGGTTGATTTGATTGGCATTCACGCCTTTTAGAAAGAGCCACTCAATGCAATTCTCTTTTAGGCGAAGAGAGTATGCCCAACTGGAGTGGTTTCCGCCTATATTCCAACTAATGTCATCTCCAAGATGAACAAATCTTCTTATCTGCGGATCTATTCCATGCCGGAATTCGACCTGCTATTCATGTGGGTATTTCACTTTCCAGAGTAGGATCAACGGCTCAAATTTCTCTGAAGAGAGACAAACCAGGCAGGTAGGCTCCATTGTATATAGTGGAGTGGACTACCTTTTTCTCTATAAAAATTGTTTTATATTATGTGTACGTGCCATTGAGCGATATAACTTTATTTAAAAATAACGCGCCAACGCATCAAGTAGAACTTTGTTTCGTGCACGCGTGGTACACGACCTCCGTAGGTAAACAACCACTACACGCGTTCAAATTAGCATGTGGGCTGCCATTTCGTACAGAAATGAGCTCCATCGTGTACCCGCGCGGGTGTGGCTAGGCACGAAGCATGAGTACGTGCATGGTGCACCTATTCTCTTCTTGTATACATACACCACCTACGTGGGGTTGTGTGAGAGAGATACAAACGTAGAGAGATATAGTGTGTGGGTTCATGATAGTTTTTTCGGGGGGGTGGGGTTAATAAAAAATGTAACATATGCAATGTGTGTGAAATAGAGTCCTTTATATATCATATATATAGAGGGGGCGTTCCACGAGAAGAGAGTGGAGGTATCATCTGCTTGAGGTGTCCATAGAATCGAAGAGAGGGATGATGTGTGTGTGCGCGCGCGCGTTATCGATAAAGAGTGCCATCGAATTTGTGTGTGCTCAGGTCAAAGATATAGAGTGGCTGGCCTACTGGAACGTGAGAGGGGACAGGTGCAATTTGTCTCTGTGGCATGGATACCTACCTAGCGCTCGACTATCGGTGTGTGGTGGGGGGGAGGGAGGCCTAATTAACTATAGAGGTACAATGGCTGGTATATGTGTGGAGGAGGAGAGAGACCTGCCTCATGTATTAAGGGAGATCGATCGGCATCCATGCATATGTGTAGGAGAGGAATAAGGTTGGGAGAGACAGAGCTAGAGTGTTGGAGGTGGTGGTAGTGGAGTTTGTTCCAACAAATGGTGGGATAGGCTTGCTAGACAACCGGAGGGCACGCCTGCAATATCAATAAGAGAGGGGATGGCTGCCTGTCTGTGCATGTGCGTGTGAGAGACGGGTCAGGAGGCATGCAAGAATGAGGAGGGGGGCGATATGGATGTGGTAAGCAGACATAACTACATAGGAAATCGTTCTTTGTCAGAGAAAGGAGAGACATAACTTGTGAGGTACGTCGATCGATGGGGGGGAATAGTTAAAGTCGACCTAGGTATATGTTGGGAGATCGATCGGTATACATGCATGTGTGTGTTAGAAGCAAATGAGGCACGGGGAGAAGGATAGAGAGATAGGGATGCATCTAGGAGGTGGTCTGAGAGTCATACTATATCGAGGGGGGAGGAGTGTGCGAGTACGAGATCGATGAAAAGAGTGGTGGGAGTGAGGCATGGACGATGATAAGAGAAGAGGGGAAGCTTGTGTTTTGTGCTAGGCACACCTGGCTAGAGAGGCATATCGATCGATGTGTGCCATAAAGAAGGAGCTAGGGGGCCTACACACACCGTGGGTGAGCGACCTAAAGTGAAAAGACGAATTTGCGCGATGGAGTTAGAGAATGCTGAGGGAGGGTGAGAGGGATGCGGGCATCTGCATGCACGAGAGAAAGTTAGCGCTAGCTAGCTACAAAGATAAGAGGATTGTGTGGGTGTAAAAGACGAATAGAGATCATACTTCATTATAAAAAGCAAATTCGGATATTTGAAGAATTTATCATAGTGTTTTAAACCGACGCATGTGTGAATATATATAACGGTGATACACATGGTGTGGTTATGAACATGTTATACTACATATAATATATTTTATCTCTACTCTTATAAAAAACGGAGTTGTTGATGATGGTGCCATCCTGCAATATAGGTCGTCCGATTTATTTCTGACGGATAGGAAGGAAACTATGGCAATTTTGAAAAAAGATACCCACACCCCTCTTCATATTTGCAAATTAGGCCTCCCCTTGATCATGTTGATGTTCTGTGGAACGCATGGGCATCTTGCTAGTACTACGTATAACATATAGAACATTGATCATAATTTGGGCTACTGTGTGGCTTTTGCAGCTCAGGTCTAAATACTTGTCATAATGTAGGGGCGGGGCACTATACTATGTGTGATAAACACGGTGTAGACGTATGGAACATGGTTTAGATTATGAATATATAGTTAGTACATCAAATATACTATTATTTGGAATCAACATCAAGTGTATTCAAAAAATAGAATTCAAGTTCATGTAGTACACATAGTTCATATCTATCTCTATAGTAATCATGTGGTGTGTTATTAAGGTAATACACGAATGATGGTTGAAGTTGGCAACAATCATGATTATAGATTATTATTGAAATAGAGAAACAAATTCAAATTTAGTTCGAATTGCAGCGGTAGTATAGACATTTGGAATGCACTAAAATGTTTGTATGAGTAGGTTACATGCATTATACAGCAAGCGAAAAAATTTAATTGGGCATAACATGGATTCATACTACCGAATAGCATTTAATTTCACTAAATTGTTGGTATGAGTAGCTTTAAATAGCATTTTTATAGTAAAATGGGGCAAGACTCTCTCTTTGTGTGGTGTCAATAGTTTTATTTTTTTCGTTTTCTTTTTGGTTGAGGGAAGTGCGAATTGATTTGGTACGTACAGGTACAATATTATACATTAGGCTTGTCCCTAAAATTCAACCCGCGCCTTGTTATATCCCGAAAATTTAGATATCGTGCTCTCAAAACTGGCGCCTTCACAACCCGCGCCTTGCTATCCCAAAATTACAATGTGCGCGAAAACTCCCTCCAGCTGCCAAATCCCGACACGCGAAATCACCCTTCTAACCCTGAGCCGAAAGGGCCGCTAGTTCAAATCGGTGGGGGGTACTTTTGTAACGCACCCTACATTTTGGACAAGCGCGTCCCTAAGTCATGGTTCACCTCCTCCCATCGCCTCCTTTTCGCCATTCGAAATCCCAGGCTGCCATAACCTCTCCGCTCCAGCCACGAAATCCCACCCTCCTCCGTCCGCCACCTCACCGCTGCCCAGCCGGAGCCTCTTCCCCGACGACATTGTCCACTGCAATAGCTTGATGTCCCTCGTCCACCTCCCCGGATGAGGATCCATCGTCCGTCTCATCGTCCCGCCGATTCAGCCGTCCTGTCCTCCACATCCAAGGAGCTGCTCCGACGATCGCCTCATCTATCACGGCTGATCCATCCCCACAGCGCTGCCTTAACCTGCTCCATCGGAACCGCAGCATCCTCACCGACTCCTCGGACGAAGCCGAGGCCTACTCGGCGCCACCAAAGAGGTTGTACACTCATCGCATCACACCTTCTCCTTAGCTCGACCTACCGGCGCTGACAGTGCTCCATTCCGCACCCCCATGGAGCGGCTACCTTGAAGCTGGCGCCGCGGGCGACATCTCCACGGTGGATCTCCCCCAGTGTGAGGCCCCTTCGGCGGCGGCGTTCATACCAGCCGGATCGGCTGCTGCTGCTTCGGCTCTCGCTCGATTGCTCGCTCACCCAGCTGCTGCTGCTCCAGCTGTCGCTCGGTCGCTCGCGCTGCTGCTGCTGCTCTCCCCCTTGCTCATGCTTCTGCTCTTCTTCAATTTAGCTACACTTCAGTCGACTGAATCGACTTTTGGGTCAGTCGATTTTCAGGGGGTGGGGGGCTCGCCAGAGTTAAGGAAGAACCACCCGCAGCGGGGACGAGGGCTCACCAAAGAGGTACCCCACTATCTATCTTAGGGTTCAGGGTGGGGGCGGGGGCCTATAGGGCTGGCTGGGGTGGCGAGGTGACGTTGGGGCCAGCGGTTCGGCCGGTGGTGGCTGGCAGCTCAGGGGGGTGCAGGTAGAAGATGAATTGCAGGCCCTCCCTAAACTACATGTCAAGTGCCTCTCTACTACCATTGCGTTCAGTTTCGACAGTAACATTCAGATTCCACAGTAAATTTTAGTTTCAACAGTTAAGTTCAGAGTCAATAGTTTTTACATCATCTGTTGTAGTCAGTGGTTTTTGGGGATGTAAATTTTACATCATCTATTGGAGATGCTATTAGAATCCCTCTTGAGATTGATGATTTCTGTCATGTGCTGCTTCAGTCTTGACGTCTTACGGCTCACCGGGGCTGCTCCAATGACAGAACGATCCATCACAACAGAGCAGTGCCCTGGACGCCGTCTACAAATTCCTCAGATCTTCCTCCACACCTCCGAAAGCCACCTCTACCTCAACTGCTTCAGCGACTAACCCAATGATGCTGAGGTCGACACGGCTACGGCAAAGAGGTTGTACACTTGTTGCATCACTTATTACTATATACTCATGTCGATCCATTAGGGATATTTTGGTTCGAGTGTGTCGGTGTGGAACGACACCTATGGGATCACAAGAATCCCTACTACGGTTGTCGGGGCACAGGGTTGCAACAAGAGCAGGATTAGTAATCAACACAAGGATCGTTTACCCAGGTTCGGGCCGCGAGGATGCGTAAAACCCTAGTCCTGCTTCGGTGGCTGTATTTCAGAGAGTTCTTGAGCTCCCGAACTAGCTATGGTGGATGCGTGGTTCCAAAGAGCCGAATCATTTTCCAGTATGCCATGGGCCTCCTTTTATAGTTGAAAGGGGCTGCCACAGTGGCACACAAGAGGTGGAAAGGCATACAGTGCCGCGAGCTTATCGCTCGTATTACAGGACAAGATGCATTTAATGCATCGCTTAGGTGTCCCCCTGCTTTATTGGGGACGGGAACGAGGCCCATCCCGTCCGTCGCTGCTCCTCCTCGCTTTGACACGCGCCCTGGCCAGCGCTGCATGCGGCGCCATGTAGGCAGGCAAACAGCTGAGGTGGCATGGTGGTAGGGTCTTCACGAAGATCTGCATGCCGCCACGCATGCACTAGCTGATCTGGTCTGGGAGTTGCATGTTGCCACGCAGGTGCCAGCCAAGATTGTTGAGCTGGCAGCTGCATGCGAACGGCGGTGGAGACTTAGCTGGTGCGGGCCTGGAGATGGCCCTGCTGGCGTCCTCGGTGAGGGCCTTGCCGGGTGGCCCGGCAAGGGTCTTGCCGCGGCGCGCTGTCGTCCCCGGATCTTGCCGGGGGTCTTGTGGATCTCCTCGGCAAGGATCTTGCCGAGGACCGTTGTCTTTCAATCCTCATGTGATCTCGAATATTCCTTGGTCTTGACAAAGATCTGCATGCCACCATGGAGGTGCCTCTCGAGTCCTAGTTCCAATGTGGTCGATGGTGTTGGGGACCGTGGGCTCAAGGGTGGCACGCTCCGCTGGCGTGGGCGAGCCGCCCGGCAAGGATCTTGTCAGGCTGCTAAGGCTGCCCCCGGCAAGGGTCTTGCCGGGGGAACCTGCTTTGCCTCTCTGCTTCTTTGTGTTCTTGGCCTTGGCGTTGTTTTGGTTGTCTTGGGCTTTGGTTTTACTTTGGTTCACCTCCCCTGCTCTGCTTGGTGCGGCCGTGGGCGCGGCTCTGACTGTCCGTGCACAGGTAAAGGGGTACAAGGGTGCCTACTCTCCGTCAAGGTCTTCGGGGACTTTGGAACTCGCCTGAAGTGCTGCGTGGAGAGCTCCTTCGACGGAGACTCCGACGATGGAAGCTGTTCCTTGAGCGAAAGTGATGAGGAGGCCAGTGGGGCAGATGATGCGGATGAGTCCGACTAGGCGTCGGATGCCCCGCGCCTGGGCGAGTGCGGCAGCAGCATCATCTGCACCTGGCCGCTCCTCCGGTGTTGTTTCACCGGGGGAGGGGCTAGCTCCTTGAACTTATCGGGGCCATCTCCTTGGGCGGCTGGCATCGGGAGGCTGCGAAAGAGGAAGAGGGCGGGCGGCAAGGCCGTCAACTCGGAGTACGCAGACACCGACGCCTTCGTCACGTGTCTGGCGACCTGTAACCTCGTCTTCCAGCTCCTTTCCCAGCACCGTCATCACCGGCCCACCCTTGGGTAGCCACCGAGGTGTTCTCTTGGTGCTTTCTGCTGCTCGTAGCTCGCATAGGCCCCCTTTTGCCCTTTCACCTCTTTGACCTGCCTCCTGCGGAGAGGGACAAGAAAGGGATTACGGGCATCTCATCTCCTTTTTTAATCTGTAAGCCTTCGTGCCTTGCTAAATTTAAAGTTTGTAATCCCCCTTGCTCATGTTTTTCATTTCGTACGAACTGTACCTGTGTGGGATGTTTTTAATGAAAAAGGGATGTTTGCCAGGTTTTTCATTCATGTATGGACCCCGCGAGAAGGAGCGAATCCTTGTTATATTTGAAGATAAACGTTTTTCGCCCGGCAACAGGCCTTGCCGTCCCCCTCACTTTGCTCGACCATTCTCGCGCCCTTGGTGGAGGCCAGGATGAAGTGGGCTTAGGCTCCTTGTTCTATCTCCTTACCGCCGCGGCTACAGCCAAATCTGGACCCAGGAGATAATCCTTAGGCATGAGAAAAAGGGGAGCACGGTAGCCTGGAGATAAAACGAGGTTTCACATTTCCAGTTCAGTCCGACATGCACGACAGAGGGTGAAAGACTTATCTGGATCTGCACCCCCCGGCAACCTTGTCTTGCCGCGATTGGATTCTTGTACTTGCAGCCCCCGGCAACTCTGGTCTGCCGGGTTCGGGAGGTCAGTCTGTTCCCTTTCTTCCAAGTAGCTCAGCAGAAGTGCCCATGTGCCCTGCGAACCAAAGGAGGGAAGAAAAGAACAGAGAGACGCGCACTTGACCTCTAGGCTAGGGGTTAGTCGCCGATAAGCACTAGCAACCCTAACCAAGGAAGAGACTCGACCTAGCATGCATGCTATAACTTAGGGCGCCAACGCTTCGTTTATTTATGCTCAGGGTCTGCGCCTGGCTTTGTACAGAGGGTTACATGCCGTGCCGGCAAAGCTTGTACAAAAGGTGGCTTGCCGGGGGCCCCGGCAAGTCGCGCCTTATGGGTAAAACTTGCGAAGATGCTCGATGTTCCAGGAATTACTCACTGGGACAGCATCTTCGGTCTCCAGGCGTACTGCGCCGGGCCTGGTGACTCGTATTACCTGATAAGGGCCTTCCCACTTTGCCGTCAACTTGTTGGTATTCTTGGCTGACTGAACGCGCCGAAGAACAAGGTCGCCTTCCTCAAAGCTTCGGGCATGAACCTTGCGGCTATGGTAGCGGCGCAAGGCTTGTTGGTAGCGTGCTGCTCTCACAGCCGTTCGAAGACGATCTTCCTCGAGGAGCGTTGTGTCATCTTGCTGCAACTTCTCTTGCTCAAGCTCATCATAAGCGAGCACTCGAGGTGACTCGTATATGATTTCCGTGGGGAGAACTGCCTTTGCCCCGTATACTAGGGCAACGGGTGTCTGACCGGTGGCTCGATTTGGCGTCATCCTGATCGACCAAAGAACCACCGGCAACTCATCAATCCAGCGCCTTCCGCTCTTGTGCAGTCTGTCAAAGGTCTTCGTTCTTAGGCCTCGCAACACTTCAGCATTCTCCCTCTCCACTTGGTCGTTGCTCCGGGGGTGTGCCACGGAAGCAAAACAGACCTTGCTCCCGAGGTTTTGCACGTACAGCATGAAGGTGTGGCTTGTGAACTGCGTGTCGTTGTCGGTGATAATTCTGCTTGGCACACCGAAGTGGCAGACCAGTCCCTTGAAGAACTTGACGGTTGACTATGTTGTCACCTTTCTCACTGCTTCCACTTCTGGCCACTTTGTGAACTTGTCGATTGCAACGTACAAGTACTCAAATCCCCCGACAGCACGGGGGAAGGGGCCCAGTATATCAAGCCCCCAGACCAAGAATGGCCAGGAGAGAGGGATTGTTTGAAGGGCTTGAGCTGGTTGATGAAGCTTCTTTGAATGGAACTGACACGCTTCACACTTGGTTACTAGTGTCATCGCATCCTGGAGGGCGGTGGGCCAGAAGAAACCTTGTCGGAATGCCTTGCCGGCAAGGGCCCTCGACCCTATGTGGGAGCCACATATGCCTCCATGTATCTCCGCCAACAGCTCCAGTCCTTCCTCCCGGGGGATGCACTTCAATTTCACACCATTCGGCCTCCTCTTGTACAGGACGTCATCGACGAACTGGTATAGGGCAGACCGACGGGCTACTTTTTCCACTTCTTCCTGCTCCTCAGGAAGCACCCCTGTTTGGAGGAATCGGACGGTATGCTGCGCCCATGCCAGAGCCTGGCGCTCGATGGCAAGGACCAAAGGCATCTCTTCTGCCATGAGAGTGGCTGTCTCCACGGCCAGGGCTTGATGCCCTGCCGGAGCCAGCTACTCTTCGGCAGGCTCAGAGTGCATGGCAACAACCGTGCCGGCGGCCCCAGGGGGCTCAGCGGGAAGGTACTTGTCGAGGCCTGATTTCCTCCGCTTGTTCTGCCCCATTGACGGTCCGATGGATGGCTGAGTTAACCGGAGCAAAAAGGTCCCTGGTTCCACAGGTAGCTTGAATGTGGCACGCTTCGACAGGTAATCGGCGATGTCGTTCTCCGCTCGGGGAACGTGCTCCGCTTAGATACTGTCGAAGCACTCCTCCAGCTTCCTCACTTCATCTACGTAGGCCTCCATCAATGGGCTCTGGTAATCCTTGTTGACTTGCCTGACGACAAGCTGCGAGTCACCCCTGACGATGAGCTTCTTCACCCCGAGGTCTGCCGCGATCCTGAGACCGGCAAGCAGCCCCTCGTACTCAGTAGTGTTGTTTGTGGACATCTCCCTGGGAAAGTGCATCTAGATCACATACTTGAGATTCTCTCCGGTGGGTGCGAAAAGCAGCACACCGGCACCAGCGCCTTGCAGTGAGAAAGCCCCATCAAAGTACATGATCCAGTCACGGTCTGCTTCCTTGCCGGGGAGAGCGGTCTCCTGGATTTCCTCGTCGGTCGTTGAGGTCCATTCCGCAATGAACTCCGCCAAGACTCTAGTCTAGATTGTCGAGGTACTTTCAAACCTCAACCCATAGCTCAACAACTCTAGGGCCCATTCCACAATCCTTCCGGTCGCATCTGGGTTATGCAGTATCCATTGCAACGAGAGGCGGGTGACGACAGTGATCTCGTGGGCTTGGAAGTAATGGTGCAGCTTCCTCGAGGCCATAAGGAAGCCGTAGAGCAATTTCTGGACACCGGAGTACCTTGACCTAGCCCCCTGCAAGAGGGAGCTGACAAAGTAAACTGGGTGCTGCATCTTCTTCTTCTTCTGCGCCAGCTCACTCGACTGCGCGGGGACTGCCCTGGTGGCATCAGACTCTACCGGGGGCCTTGCCTTGCCGGCACCAGGCCCTGCCGGGGGAATCTTTGGCTTGCCACCCACTGGTTCTGTCATCGCCACTGCCTCCTCGTCAACCTCCCTCTGCGCCACCAGTGCGGCGCTGACCACTTGATTCGTCGCCACTAGATACAGCAGCAACGGCTCTTGTGGTTTAGGCGCAACCAGTATTGGCATGGAAGAAAGGTATTTCTTCAGATCCTGCAACGCCGCCTCGGCTTCTAGGGTCCACTCCACCGGGCCTTCCTTCTTCAAGATTTTGAAAAAGGGAAGGGCACACTCGGTGGACTTGGAGATGAATCGGCTCATGGCGGCAACGCAGCCGGTGAGCCGACGCACATCCTTGATCTGCTCGGGTGCCTCAATCTGCTCAATGGCCTTGATTTTGTCTGGATTTGCCTCGATCCCGCATTGCGACACAAAGAATCCGAGAATCTTGCCGGACAGAACGCCTATGACACAATTCTCAGGGTTCAGCTTAAGGTTGATCTTGCGCAGGTTGGCAAATGTCTCTTCCAGATCTTGCACAAGAGTTGCCCCATTCTTGGTTTTGACCACTATGTATTCCATGTATGCTTCCATATCTCTATGGAGCTAGGGTTCAAAACCAATTTGGACTGCCCTTGCAAACGTCGAGCCAACACTCTTCAACCCGAAAGGCATCCGTAAAAAGCAGTACGTACCACATGGGGTGATGAATGTTGTCTTCTCTTCATCCTCTCTTGTCATGAAGATTTGGTGGTAGCCCGAGTAGGCGTCGAGGAATGATAACAAATCGCACCCGGCCGTGGAGTCAACAATCTAGTCGATGCGCGGCAACGGGAAGGGGTCCTTAAGACAACCCTTATTGATATCTGTGTAGTCAATACACAGCCTCCACTTCCCATTTGCCTTGCGCACCACTACCGGATTGGCCAACCACGTTGGGTGGAGCACTCCTCTCACCAAACCTGTTGCTTCCAACTTCCTCATCTCCTATGTGATGAACTCCTGCCTCTCCAGAGCCTGCTTTCTGACCTTCTGCTTGACGGGTCGTGCATGAGGGCAGACAGCTAGGTGGTGCTCAATCACCTCCCTGGGAACACCGGGGATGTCGGATGCTTGCCATGCAAACACGTCGAAATTCGCCCGCGAGAAGGTGACGAGCGCGCCTTCCTATTTGCCGTCGAGGGTGGAACCTATGGTGAAGGCCCCTCCCGTGCCATCCTGTCAGGACCAGATTTTCTGGGTATCAATGTCCCAAAAATGGTTCTTGTGCTCACCAGCCCCAGGATTACTATTAGCTGATGAGGCACCAACTTGATACAGAAATTCCAAGCAAAATACAAAATATGTAGTGCAAGACCATTCTGGCCTATGAGTACAACAAATGGTTTCTAGTGGTTGATGGCGGAAGCGGTTTGAGGTACATCAGTGGCCATGGGACTCCATTTCCCACAGGAACAACTGACCAGGATAACTCCTATCTTCGCAAGGCTGCTATCACCATTGCGTATATTCCGGGGCTGTCATCGCAATGCTCCTCTCCATGCAAGAAATCTGGCCAAGACAATAGCCAGGGACAAGCCAGTGAGTACTTTGAATGTACTCGCAAACATTATGAACACAGGTATAATATAACCGATAATAATGATACTCGGAAATATGCCATGATCACTTTGTCATTTACGAAATAAAATTCGTGATGCACGCGAGTAGGTTATTCATATAAAACATGAATATGCCATCAGAGAGTAGGAATCGAATGCACCGATCGGGTGTCTGAAGCAACGCCTCGAAAGGACAATAATATAAAGCATGCCTCAGTCGGGCGTCTGAACGACACCACATAAAGGGCTTATAAAGTAATTAAATAACAAGCATGCCACAGTCGGGCGTCTCGGTGACACCACATAAAGGGCTTATAAGGTAAATAAATAACAAGCATGCCACAGTCGAGAGTCTGTGCGACACCACATAAAGGGCTTGTATAAGAATAATCACAGTGAATATCAAGGAGGTAGAACCGTCCCAGGGATACTCAATAATTCGAATAATGTAAATGGTTAGTCCATAATAATAGTAATCATAATCATCATGAGTCACAAGTCACGATCCATGTTCTGGTTTGGTAGTTTTTCCTTGGAAGACCGACACTAACACCGACACTTGACCCATCCCAGACTGTAGTCCTTAACCATGGACACAGCTATTCGAATAGATATAATCTCTGCAGAGGGTGTACTCTTTACCCACGAGTAACAGATTTCTTTAGTCCATCGGCACTAATTCCGTCTACGGTCTTTTGATCGAAAACACACCTGACCCCACACACCAGCCTAACTTACCGGTGTCTGGAATCACCCACAACACATGTTAAGTGAAACTCTAAGTGGGGAGGCTACAACCTCGATTAGCATGGGATCACAAAATTCATACCGCGCGCAAACTAGGGGAGCTACCACTTCGGCTCCAACCGAAAACACCCATACCCCCGGACCAGGTGGCATGCCTACCGGAGGCCTCCGGTGTCTTCCACCATGGCATCTCTGTACGGTGTGTGTTAGGAAGGGGTTGACAACTTACTGAACCGTACCCTACCTGTGGCAGGGACAAGTGGTAATACGAAACAAGTATGGGGGTTACTGGAACAAGACCCCATCTACGGTCGACTCAGGATGTTTAAGTATTCCCTGCATGGTTAGCATAACAAATATGTTTCAACCAACAGACAAAATCACCACTCATCATACCTCGCTATGCCGTACCGGACACAACCGTCTCGACGAAGACCGGAGACAAGCTCGTGTCTACCCAAGATAGAGACTTTCCCGGATTCCTTCCGGTAGGCATGAAAGGTATACGAGGGTGATTACTATCGCAACATATCAAATTCCAACAGCACAGAATCATCAATATGCACTTATGAGTATAATTATATTGTCACAAAAAAATAATGGATACTCTGTGTCAAGGTGGTGTTGTAACCGTTATCAAACAACACACAACAATATTATGCCAGGGCTCAGAATGCTTGCCTTCAAGTTGTGGATAGGTAGGGTGCATTCCAAAACTTTTGAAAGTTTTCTTCTCTCTCCATAATCCTATCTTAAGAATGTTTTGAATTAACACATAGTTTCAAAACAGTACAAAAAGTTGTTTTGGAAAATTTTCAAATAAATATGAAAATAAACTAGACAGAATTTGAGGAACAACAGAAAAAGAATCAAATCAAATGGACTTATATTTTAAAAGTTATAGCCAGTCAAAGTTCAGTCAAAATCTGTTTTTAATTAAAACAGAGAAAGAAAAACTGTCGTGGAATTGTCACGGCAGATGTGCTCTTGCAAGGACTTAATCATGGAGCCATCGCAACTAGGAAGCTTAAAGGGGTTAATCGGGACAAAGGACAAGAGGTTTATACTAGTTCAGCCCCTTGCGGTGAAGGAAGGCCTACGTCTAGTTGGGTTGATATTGCTTGAGGTTTCGATGACCAGGGAGCGAGATACGCGATGCCCGGTTCTCGATTGGTTGTTTCTTGCCCTAAGCCGCCGGCGGGTCGTCCCCTTATATACACGGATTGACGCCCTGCGGCCTACAGAGTCCCGGCCGGCTCATAAACACTGTCCGGCTCGGTGACTAGTTTCTTCTACCTTATGTTACAAGTCATGCCATCATGGCGGTTTGTCACTATGGGCCTTAAGCCGCCCGCGGGCTTTAAACCCTATGAACCGCCATCTTCATGCTGGGTCTTGGGCTTCTTTCACGATGAATCTTCTTTGCGTAACCCGGCCCCTCCTGGGCGGCTTACACAAATAGTTATATCCCCAACATTAGGCCCCAGATTGATTTGGACCGGTTCATGTCAATCTTAAAATACATTAAGAATCAGTCCTTCTGTCTTCTGTCTGTGAAAAGGTCATAACCCGTTGTGACGTCAACTTCTGGAACCGGGTTAACCCACCGTGACATCATCTTTTAATTAAATCCTTATTTTATTCCATCATATCTTCAACGGATCTCTGCCTTTACTGACCATCCCGAAAACCGAGGCATCGGGGTCGCTGGATAATGATACTCCGTCTCCTCGTTTCTCATGCCATCTTGGTCCACCCCTCCTTATAAATAGATGCGACCTAGGTCTTTCCCATTTTCCTCAGTTGTCTTCCTCCTCGCACTCCCTTTTCTGCTGCTCAAGCTCCGCCGCCGTCGTAATGGAACTCCTTCGTCTTCAACGACTCAGGCCGCTGCATCAACCTGACTCTTGACCAGAAAACGATGACGACCCTCCGCAGCTCATCCGCATCTGTGAGTTCCTCTTCTTCGCTTCCTCAGATATGTATTGGAACTGTTTTGAGTTCGTCGGTGTTCTTCGCCGCCTGATGCCAACTCTTGCTAGTTTTCACCTCCAACGCACCTTTTAGATCATAAAAACAACATAGAACTGCTGCGGTACTTGTTTGTGCCTATTTTGTATAAAAGCAGATCTCATTTTCCCTGTCTGGAAGCCATCTTCGAGTGCATGAACTTCTTTGCCCTGTTTTTAGGTCTAAAATTTTTTCTTTTCAGAGCAACCGTTTGATCCAAAATAACAATTGCAACTTGTGAAACCTGTTTGTCCCATACTTAGCCAAGATATGCATCTGCCGAATCCATTTTAGCTATAGTAGTCCATGTGACCGGTTTAAAATATCGGCTGTTAGCACCGCTTGATTCTGGCGACTTAAGAAAATTTTAATTACCTTTGATACCTGCAGCGGTTTAAACGTCATTGCATAGTCACCTATATGTCATTAGGCCCCTTCTTAAGTCACCACCTTGAATAAATCAATGGTGCTGTCCTCCGGGTTATAAATTGAGCCGGAAAAATTCTTTTATCTTGTTGTAGGCTTCGATTTACGCAATGGCACCCAAAGCTCCCAAACCTCCAGTGACCTGTAATTGGGTCCCGTCCATTGTCACAGAAAGCAAATTATCCGAATTCATGAAGTCTGGCTATCTGCCCAAGAAGGATAGTATGTCCTATCGTGCTCCTGAGCCATCTGAAGGAAAACCTCAACCCAAGGAAGGGGAGCTGACCATTTTTACTGATCACATGAGCCGGGGGTTTGCTCCTCCCAGTTCAAAATTCTTTAGGGATGTTCTGAAATTCTTTGATCTAAGGCCTCAAGATATCGGACCCAATTCCGTGTCAAATATATGCAACTTCCAAGTCTTCCGTGAGGTTTATCTTGGAGAAGAGCCTAGCCTGCTTTTGTTCAGGGAACTGTTCTATTTAAACCGGCAGAATGAACGTGCCAACGGGCCCAGTCTAGAACTCGGTGGCATATCAATTCAGAGGCGGAGAGACTGCCTGTTCCCTTACGCTGAACTGTCGAGTCATCCCAAAGATTGGAACCAGACATGGTTCTACTGCCAGGATACTTCTTCGGCTGGCGAAAATCCACTGCCCGGCTTTCGGGCCTTGCGCCTTGAAACCACTCACCCGCTGCCGGACAAGTTGACTGTTGTTGAACGTCTGCCACTCACCCCTATTATCAAGAAAATCAAAGCTCTTTTGGGGAACGGCTTAGACGACATCGACCTGGTCCGAGTCTGGGTTGCTTGGAGAGTGATTCCATTAAGCCGCCGCCCCGGCTTAATGTGTAATTACTCAGGTGAAAAAGATGATCCTCAGCGTCATAATCCTGATGACTTACCGGATGACATAGTGGAGGCTACAACCCAGTCCTTGTTGAAAGAGGGTATAGTGACCAGTAACGCCTTAAGCTTACTGCCCTTCTGCAAGAAGAACCCGGCCCCTGTAGTAAGTCATCAGCCTCAATGATTACTTTTTACTATGTTATACCTTATTTTTACTCATAACCCTTTACAATCCTTTACAGGCAAATGACAACTTCTGGAAAGTCCTGTATGATCATGAGGTGGCCAAACAAGCCAGAGCGGCTAAGAGAGCCGAAAGAAGAACCGCCAAGCCTACCACTTCAAAGAAAAGGAAGCCAAGCGCTTCAGAGATGTTCCAACTTGATGACTCTGATGACAATGAAGAAGAGGTAACTTTTCAACTTCCCTTACTCCTTTATCATTACCTTACTGACATTATTCTCCTTTCAGGAAGACACGGGAAATAGCCAACCCGTCGAGGAAGAGGTAACTATAATCTCCTCCGACTCCGAGCTTCGGCCGCGTCAGAAAATTCGAAGAGTAACCCGGAAAGTAAGACTTTCACACCCTTTGGCTTACCAAGATCCTGACTTTCTTTTGAAGCGACAGCAATTTGAAAGCCGGGGGCAGACCCGGACCAGCAAGGATGCAGAGCTCTCCTCCGGCTTGCCTGACACAACCCGGAAGCGTCGGACTGAGGTTATCTCCGACTTATACCCTTTTTACGTTTGGCGGGTCTAATCCATCAACCTCTCAATTCATCTGACTCCAATTATCAGGATACATCTCCTTCATCCGGCGAGTCTATGCAGTCAAACATGTAGGCTTTTAAGACTGCCCCTAGGTAATATCAATTTGTTTACCTTATGTTTTACCTTCCTCATGTTTCTGTACTCATTCTTCTGCTTTGTCCATAGCGTGCAAGTGAAGTCCAGGAAGAAAACAAAGAAAGATAAGCCAGCCCAAGACCCTGTAGTGACTGAATCGAAACTGGGCACAGCTGCCCCCGGCTCTTCCACACATCAGCCACTGCCTGAACTAGCTCTGGATATTGCAGCACCAAATTCTGATCCGCCTGCTGAAGACATTTTTGATGGTTCTGTTAACCCGGAAGCACCTAGCCCGGCCAAGACAACTGACCCAAAAGTGGAAATTCTCAAGACTCAGTTCGTTGAGCCGGCCCAGCCCACTGTCCTTGCCAAATGTTCTGCTAAGGAGGAGTTGCTAGAACGCCATAAAGCCAAGATGGACATCACTGACTATACTCATTTGAGTATTGGAGAGATCGTCTCGGGCTATATCAACCAGGTGCATAGCAGCCGTGACCTGGAAATTGACATGGTGAAGCAAATACAGCAAAAATCTTAGGTATGACTTATGCTTCCTTACTTTCAATCATACTTATTGTACGAGCCCCCAAGTCTATTGCTTATGAGTAAATATGCTGTAGACTTAGAAAATTGTCTAGCACTGCTTATCTGGTTTAAGAAGAAAATACTTAACCCGGTTGTAACCTGATACTTTGAACTTGCGATACGCATTAGCCCCCAAGTGCCACGTATCTTTGCTTGCAAAGTGCCTGGGACTTTAGTTTGCATAAGCCAGCGTAGTAATTTAGAATTCTTCAGCATACATTAGCCCCCAAGTGTCAAGTACCTTTGCTTGCAAAGTGCTTGGGACTTAATATGACGTACCATGATCCTGACTATGACCCGGTATCAATGCAGGCCACCATAAGTCAATTTGAGTCAGAGATTGCTGACCTAAAGAGCCGCCTGGTAGCCCAGGAAGTTGAAATTCAAAAATCCAACTCCAAATTTGAATTTAGCATCTTTGAACAAGAGAAGTTGAAGAAGAATTTTGAGGCGGAGAAGAAAATCTGGGCTGATGAAAAGGCCTCATTAGTGACCCGGGCTGAGACAGCAGAAGCATCACTTGCAGAAGTAAACACCGAGCTGTCCGGCTTAAAGCACCAGATATCTCAAATGGTCTCAGCCATCTTTGGTAAGTGAAAATACATATAAAAACGTAAATACTGCAAACCTAAAAAATATTGCAATTCTTCTATTGACGATTATGTTTAATTATTACCTCCGGCTCACCTTTAGTTTAACAATACGGGCCCCAGGAGCACCAACCTCAAGCAGAACATGGTTGTCAAGCTGAAGGCAGTCTATACCCTGGTGGAGCAATTGTACACCGGGTCACAACATGCTTTGGCCGTTGTGGCTTTATCAAATGACGTTCCTTATCTCCTTCAAGATGTGCTGAAACGGCTTGTCGTGCTCCCTCAGCGGGTTCAAGAGCTAAGGCGGGCATCCGCAAGAGCCGGAGCTATAGCTGCATTGAGCCGAGCTAAAGCATATATTCCAAAGCTAGACCCGACCTAACTTACTCTTGGATACCCGAGTCTAAAGGAGGATGGAACCTTGTTTGATGAAGCAGACTTCACCGCCAGTGTAAAAGACATACGTTCTATAGCCACTCTCATTGGGAACGATACTGACTTCACCAAGTATCAGCCGGGCTATGACAGCGAGAACCGGAGGATTCCAACACCTCATTACCATGACGTCAGCCTGATCCCTCCAACTCGTAAGCACACTTTTGCCCCTGAAGTCAACCCAACTGGTTTAATCGATGATGAAGCTGAGTTTGAAGCCTTGAGTGGCATTGACTGGGCCTCATGAACCTTCCAGGACAGGGCAACCGACGGAGAGGCGGAGAAGGATAACCCAGAATCGTCAAGCCAACCAAAGGAGTAAAGACGCCGGGTGTCAGATGTTTAAGTCTTTGTGAAAATAATGTCCCACTATTCAGACCCGGGGATTCTTGTAATAGAGTAGAAAAAACTTCCGATTTTTGTCATGCCTCCGTGCATGTTTATGGCGCTCAATACTTCCTTAAGCCGCCATCATTATATATTTCCATCTTTTATTTATCTTCTAGTTCCCTTATGTTAAACAAAGTTGTCTGCCTTATCCTGCATAGGAGACAAACAAAACATCCTCTGGCGATTTACCGCCCTTGGGGTCACATAAGGTATTGATAACCCGGAGTATACACCAAACAGTTTTAGGAAAACCAACTTACGATTAGACTTAGTAGACATAATCATAATAGTATACCTGTGATGCCTGTGGTTATCTCTCCGGCTTATATAACCCAAACCCTGAGGGTAAGTTTAACTCCTGAAAATTGGCATATAAAAGTTCACCTGGTACTTAACAACCTGAGGTAACCAATATTAACCCGAAGGATTGCAATCCACTCCATTGTATTTTCAAGAGGGTCTCAAGATAGTCAAATATTAATGCCTATAAAACATGATGAATAATAAATATAAATAAAAATGCCTCTGATTCGAATACGATCAGTGAACCGTTCCAAAGGGGTTTATGCTAAGATTCGGATACGATCATATAGCCCCCAGTGGCTGTGGCGATGCCGATCAAGTGGGTATCGACAGCTATGTTCTCTTTGGTTCGAATACGACCTATGTTTGAACAGGAAGCCCCCAAGTGACCATAAGAGTTGTTTAATGACGCTGATTCGAATACGATCCACGTCAGACCCAAAGGGGTTAAGCTATGATTCAAATATGATCAAGAAGCCCCCAAGTGGGTTTGGCAGTATGCCGATCAAGTGGGTATCGACAGCTATGTTCTATTTGGTTCAAATACGACCTATGTTTGAACAGGAAGCCCCCAAGTGATCATGGATAGATTCAGATATGATCATAAGCCGGACCAAAGGAAAAGCCGGATTCAGATGTGACCCGCTCCCTGTTGGTTATCTCCACCACATGACAAAGAAGACACATAAACCTTTTGAGGTGGAAAAAAGGACAGAGGTCCTGCTTTATTGCTTTATGTAATATATACATAGTCGAAATAAATACATATTAGAGCCAGTGGCTCAAGTATAGTAAGGCCGAAGATGAGCGATGTTCCACGGCCGGCGGGTCTCCTCCTCTGACTTACGTGAGTCCTTGCGCTCTCGAACACCGATAAGATAATATGAACCGTTATTAAGATTCTTGCTGACCACAAAGGGTCCTTACCAAGGAGGGGATAACTTGTGCATATCAGACTGATCCTGGATGAGCCGGAGCACTAAATCGCCTTCCTGAAAGGCTCTGGACTTAACCCGGCGGCTATGGTAGCGGTGCAGGTCTTGCTGGTAAATCACCGAGCGGGCTATTGCCAAGTCTCGCTCTTCATCCAACAGGTCAAGTGCATCTTGATGAGCCTTTTCGTTGTCCGCCTCAACGTAAGCCACCACATGGGGTGAATCATGACGGATTTCACTTGGTAGGACCGCCTCTGCTCCACACACCATGAAGAAAGGTGTGTAACCCGTAGATCTGTTAGGTGTAGTGTTGATGCTCCAAAGTACAGAAGGTAATTCCTCCACCCAACAACCCAGCGTCCGCTGCAAGGGGACCAAGAGCCGGGGCTTGATACCCTTCAAGATCTCTTGATTAGCTCTTTCTGCTTGACCATTAGATTGAGGATGAGCCACAGCTGAAAAATCAAGCCAGATATGCTCTCGTTGACAGAACTCTTCCATGGCTCCTTTGGAGAGATTGGTGCCATTATCAGTTATGATGATGTGTGGAAAACCAAAACGAAAAATCACCTTTATCGTGAACCGGACCGCCGTGGCCGCATCATAGTTACTGACTGGCTCCGCCTCAACCCACTTTGTAAACTTGTCAACCGCCACCAAGAGGTGCGTCTTTTTATCCTTAGACCTTTTGAAAGGCCCGACCATGTCAAGCCCCCAGACTGCGAGCGGCCAAGTAATTGGAATCATCCTCAATTCTTGAGCCGGCACATGGGCTCGTCATGCGAACTTCTGACATCCATCACATTTACTGACCAGATCTTCTGCATCAGCATGAGCCGTCAGCCAATAAAACCCATGACGGAAAGCTTTGGCCACAAGAGATTTTGAGCCGGCATGATGACCACAATCGCCTTCATGGATCTCACGGAGTATCTCCTGACCCTCCGCAGGTGACACGCAACGTTGAAACGCTCCAGTGACGCTGCAGTGATGTAACTCGCCATTAACGATTGTCATGGACTTGGACCGCCGGACGATTTGTCTTGCCAAGGTCTCATCCTTAGGCAACTCTCCCCGGGTCATATAAGCCAAATAAGGCACTGTCCAATCCAGGATAACGTGGAGAGCCGCTACCAGCTGTGCTTCCGGGTCTGGCACTGCCAGATCTTCTTCTGTAGGTAACTTGACAGAAGGATTATGCAAAACATCAAGAAAGGTGTTAGGCGATACCGGTTTACGCTGAGATCCCAGCCGGATTAAGGCATCAGCCGCCTCATTCTTCCTTCGATCAATGTGTTCCACCACATAACCCTTGAAATGCCCAGCCACAGCGTCAACTTCACGACGGTAAGCCTCCATAAGGGGATCTTTGGAGTCCCACTTGCCTGACACCTGTTGAGCCACAAGGTCTGAGTCTCCTAAGCACCTTACCCGGCTCAAGTTCATCTCTTTGGCCATCCGGAGACCATGGAGTAAGGCCTCGTACTCAGCTGCATTGTTAGTACAAGGAAACATAAGCCGGAGCACGTAACAGAATTTGTCACCTCGAGGGGAAGTTAACACGACTCCAGCCCCCGAGCCTTCCAACTGCCTGGCCCATCAAAGTGAATAGTCCAATATGTGTTATCGAGCTTCTCCTCAGGTGCCTGTAGCTCTGTCCAGTCATTGATAAAATCCACCAAGGCTTGAGACTTAATGGCAGTGCATGGCACGTACTTCAGACCATGAGGCCCGAGCACAATGGCCCACTTGGCGACTAGTCCTGTAGCCTCTCTATTTTGAATGATGTCTCCCAAGGGGGCAGAACTCACCACAGTGATAGGGTGATCTTGAAAGTATTGCTTCAGCTTCCGGCTTGCCATGAACACCCCGTAAACAAGCTTCTGCCAATGAGGATATCTTTGTTTCGACTCGATGAGCACCTCACTGACGTAATAAACCGGCCGTTGAACCAGATGCTCCTTACCAGCCTCCTTGCGCTCCACCACGATTGCAACGTTGACGGCTCGTGAATTAGCAGCCACATATAACAGCAAAGGCTCTTTGTCAATGGGAGCTGCAAGGACCGGCGGCTCAGACAACTGCCTCTTTAAATCCTCAAAAGCAGCATCAGCAGCATCACTCCAGATAAAGGTGTCTGCCTTCTTCATCATCTGATATAGCGGTAGGGCCTTCTCACCTAGCCGGCTTAAAGCAGCAACACGACCCGCCAGTCGCTGAACATCATTGATGCACGCTGGTTTAGCCAAAGAAGTAATTGCCTTGATCTTCTCCGGATTAGCTTCAATGCCCCTGTTTGAGACCAAGAATCCTAAAAGCTTGCCTGCAGGTACCCCAAATACACACTTCTCTGGGTTAAGCATCATCTTGTAAACCCGGAGATTATCAAAGGTCTCTTTTAAATCAGATATCAAGGTTTACTTCTCTCTGTACTTCACCACTATGTCATCCACATAAGCATGAACATTGCGCCCAATCTGATTGTGGAGACAGTTCTGTACACACCGCTGGTAAGTCGCCTGGGCACTCTTGAGCCCAAAAGGCATAGATACATAGCAAAAGGCTCCAAACGGAGTGATGAAAGATGTCTTCTCCTGGTCCTTAATTGCCATCTTGATCTGATGATACCCAGAGTAAGCATCCAAAAAGCACAAACGCTCACAACCCGCCGTAGCATCAATTATTTAATTAATACGGGGGAGAGCAAAGGGATCAGCTGGACAAGCTTTATTTAAGTCCGTGTAATCCACACACATGCGCCAGGTGCCGTTCTTCTTGAGTACGAGCACCGGGTTAGCCAACCACTCCGGGTGAAAAACTTCAACGATGAACCCAGCCGCCAAGAGCCGGGCGACCTCCTCTCCAATAGCCTTTCGTCGTTCCTTGTAGAATCACCACAGAAACTGCCTGACCGGCTTATACTTTGGATCAATATTAAGAGTGTGCTCAGCGAGTCCTCTCGGTACACCCGGCATGTCGGAAGGCTTCCATGCAAAGATGTCCCGGTTCTCACGGATGAACTCGATGAGCGCGCTTTCCTATTTAGGATCCAAATTGGCACTGATGCTGAACTGCTTAGATGAATCACCTGGAGTAAAATCGACAAGCTTAGTTTCAGCCGCCGACTTAAACTTCATCGCCGGGTCATGTTCTGTTGTTGGCTTCTTGAGGGAGGTCATATCCGCCGGGTCAACGTTATCTTGATAAAATTTTAGCTCCTCTGCTGCACAGACAGACTCGACATAAGCCGCGTCACCTTCTTCGCACTCCAGGGCCACCTTTCGACTTCCACGCACAGTGATGGTGCCCTTGTAACCCGACATCTTGAGCTACATGTAAACATAACACGGCCGCGCCATAAACTTGGCATAAGTCGACCGCCCAAACAAAGCGTGATATGGACTCTTGATTTTGACCACCTCAAAGGTTAACTTCTCAGCCCTAGATTCATGCTCGTCTGCAAAGGCCACCTCCAGCTCAATCTTACCGACGGGGTATGCCGACTTACCAGGCACCACTCCATGGAAAACGGTGTTGGATGTCTTTAAGTTTTTGTCAGTTAAACCCATGCGCCGAAAGATCTCGTAATAGAGGATGTTGATGCTGCTACCTCCATCCATGAGCACCTTAGTGAATTTATATCCACCGACCTGCGTTGCCACCACCAAGGCTAGTTGACCTGGATTATCAACCCGGGGAGGGTGATCCTCCCTACTCCAGACAATGGGCTGTTCTGACCACCTCAAGTAACGAGGGACTGCCGGCTCAACAGAGTTCACAGCCCTCTTATGAATTTTCTGATCACGTTTGCACAAGCTAGTGGTGAACACATGATATTGTCCACTATTCAGCTGCTTCGGATGGCTCTGATAACCTGACTGCTGTTGCTGTTGTCCTCCTTGACCAGATTGCTGTTGATTATAACCTCCCTGGTTTCCCTGAAAGCCGGATCCTGAGCCGCCACCCGGGCCATGAAAGCCACCGGCTCCTGAGCCGCCACCCGGGCCATGATTGCCGTCAAACGTATTGGAATTCTTGAAAGCCTTCATAATCGCACAATCTTTCCACAAGTGAGTAGCGGGTCGTTACCGGGTGCCGTGTCTCGGGTAGGGCTCATTGAGTAGCTACTCAAGGGATGGACCTGACCCGCCAGATCGAGGGGGCGGTTTTCCCTTACGTCTCTGGTTGTTACCCTGCCAGTTGGCGTTGACCACGAACTCCGGGTTACCCTCCGGCTTACGCTTATTGCCTCCTTGATTCATCGGGTTATGCTGCTGACCCTTTCCATTGCCGTTCCTCTTTCCCTTCCCTGTCTTTTCCTCATCAGACACGGGGTCCTTGGTACTATCAGAATCGGCATACTTGACTAAAGCCGCCATCAGCGTACCCATATCATTGCAATCACGCTTAAGGCGCCCCAGCTTCTGTCTCAGCGGCTCAAAGCGGCAATTCTTCTCTAACATGAGGACTATAGAGCCAGCATCCATCTTGTCAGATGAATGTATAATCTCCTTGACCCGGCGCACCCAATGTGTTGTGGATTCGCCCTCCTCTTGCTTACAATTTGTTAAGTCCACAATTGACATAGATTGCTTGCAAGTGTCCTTGAAGTTCTGGATAAACCGGGCTTTTAACTCAGCCCATGAACTAATGGAATTGGGAGGCAAGCCCTTTAACCAAGACCGGGCTGTTCCATCCAACATCATGGTGAAGTACTTAGCCATTTCTGCGTCACTAACTTCCAACAGCTCCATGGCCATCTCGTAACTTTCAATCCATGTCCCCGGCTGTAAGTCGGCCGTATAATTCGGCACCTTTCGAGGTCCCTTGAAATCCATGGGCAAACGTACATTTCGTAGAGCCGGTACCAGACAAGGAACACCGCCAGTTCTAGTGGCTACTCCCACCTCAACAGAAGTCGTCAGGTAAGCCGGCAAGTCCTGTTGGGCTGCCAGCTGAGCCTCTAGCTGAGCCGCCCGCTCGTCCTCCTGACGTATCCGATCCTGCACCGGGTTATACCCGCCAGGCTGATTTCGGCACTGAGCGTTGCTTGACAAGGCCTTTGACTCCATGTGTCTGCCGTAACTCGGGCTCCGGTTTGGACGAGGCGGAGCTAACCAGGGCGGAGGAGTTGAATGGATCCTGTCCCGGCTATAAGAATAAGTCTCTTGTTGGGCCAGAGCCGTCTGGACAAGTTCTCTGATCCTCCAGGTCTCCACCACTGTCGGATCATCACCGTCCACTGGGAGATCCGCCAAACGTGCTGACGCTGCGATTAAGTTCTCCATGGGGTTGGAGAAGTGACCCAGCGGTATTGGCACATAACAGGGCGGTGCCATATTCCCATGAAGAGGCGCCGTCACCTAAGGCTGAACCGGGCCCCCCGCTCCGGATGTCATAAGCTAATTTGCACCTGGCGGGTTACTTGGGCCGGCTCCGGGTGTAGCGAAAAGATTCTGAGGATCATAAATCGGAGGCAAATGGGACTGAGTTTTCTAATGTCTCCTCCTCATTACCTCATTAGATGCGTTCAGACTCATCGTGAGCTGATAAGCCTCTGACTGAAGTTGCTGCGCCCGCGCATCCAAGGCCGCCCGTTCTGTGGCCAATCTAGTATCCTCAGCTGCTAAGGCTTCTTTGGCCCGAGCGATCTCTTCACGAACCTGCGCCACCTCAGCATTATGCTCATCTTGGTTTGTAGGGATGACCGTAGCGGTTAACAGGGCCGTAAGCTTATCCATGAGATCCATCAGCACCTGAGCCGGCGAGCGCATAGGGCCTCCTGCCCCGGCTGCCCCTAACCTAGACGTTATCGCTGCTGAGGCCGTAGAATTTTGGCCGGGTTGAGTACCAGCCATAAATACTCCTGCCCAGTTTGGCGACTCAGAGAGGTCCGGAATAGTGCTGCCATCGGAACAGCCCCCAAGCCCGCCATCTTGCACTGGGTATAGCGAATCTGTTGAACCGGTGGACGAATCACCGTCGGAGAAGACGGCCGGCTCACCATCATCTTTAGATCCTTCAGAAATTTCCCCTCCATGGATGCAGCCCACGAAGGCACGTTTCACGACGGGTTGAGCCCGGGCGGGTCTTGCGCGCTGACCTGTCTCGATGAGGTCGGTGCAGTTGTCCGGCTCAGGGCCCGGCTCACCAATCCGGCCGATGAAGACGTGAATTCCGCCAAAGGGGACCCAGTACCCGTACTCAATTGAGCCGGTGTCAGGGTCCCAGCCTTCGTCTTCGATGTAGATCTTGCCGCGACGACTCTTGGTCATCCGGCCAACCGCGTATCCCTTGAGCCCTTCGAAGCAGCCTTTCAAGAACTCAAATCCACCATGCGCTGGCCCCATGGTGGGCGCCAACTGTCGTGGAATTGTCACGGCAGATGTCCTCTTGCAAGGACTTAATCGTGGAGCCATCGCAACTAGGAAGCTTAAAGGGGTTAATCGGGACAAAGGACACGAGAGGTTTATACTAGTTCAGCCCCTTGCGGTGAAGGAAGGCCTACGTCTAGTTGGGTTGGTATTGCTTGAGGTTTCGATGACCAGGGAGCGAGATACGCTATGCCCAGTTCTCGATTGGTTGTTTCTTGCCCTAAGCCGCCGGCGGGTAGTCCCCTTATATACACGGGTTGACGCCCTGCAGCCTACAGCGTCCCGGCCGGCTCATAAACAGTGTCCGGCTCGGTGACTGATTACTTCTACCTTATGTTACAAGTCATGCCATCATGGCGGTTTGTCACTATGGGCCTTAAGCCGCCCGTGGGCTTTAAACCCTATGAACCGCCATCTTCATGCTGGGTCTTGGGCTTCTTTCACGATGAATCTTCTTTGCGTAACACGGCCCCTCCATAGCGGCTTACACAAATAGTTATATCCCCAACAAAAACGGTTCGGAGAGAATACGTTTTCGGGACGGAGGAGACGTACTTCTGGGTTTACGCCTCCACTTAAACCATCGCGGGCCGACTCGGGGTCACTGATAGAGGGTCCCTTGGGCCCACTGGTCAGGTTTGACCAGTCGCCCGTGCCTCCTTCCTCCTCTGGCCGAGCAGAGGCGGGGCTCCGGCGATCAACACCGGCGATTGGCGGCTCCTCGCGGAACTCCGAGGGCAGGGATGGATCCGCTGGTCCAGGGCGGTCCTTCCGGTGGCCGACTGGCCGGCGGGGACAAAGGGAGTCGCCGGCGGCGAGCTCTGCGGCGGAAGGCGTCTCGGGAGGAATTGGGGGTTTGGGCCACGGTGGTTCCCAGTAGAAGCTGAGAGGTTGGGAGGCTCCGCACGGTCGAGGGGAAGAGGATGGAAGCACGGGAGAGGTTAGGGGCCTCGGTCTTGGCCGGATTTTACCGGATCGTGGTGGCGGCCAAACCTGCCAGAGATGGGGAAGGGGAGGGCCTCTGGCCAACTAGGGAGGAGGGGGGCTTCCTACTGCTCGAACGAGGCTGCTGACGAGCTTAGGCATGATCGGGAGGGCTATTTATAGCCCGGAGAGGTCGGTTCCCGTGGCTGCGGATAAGAGCACCGGCGAACCGCCGTTCTGTTGCAGCAGGGCGACATGGAGGCGATTGGAGCTGGTCGGTGCATTCCGACGAACTCCCCACTGCTCAAGGGGGCTAGCTGGCGCGCATGTATGGCTCAGGCGGCGCCGTCCATGGCAGAGGCCTGCTGTGGCCGTCCGCTAGCTGCCATGGTCGACATGACGGCGGTGCTACGGGGCTCCAGGGGCTGCCTGGAGGGTTCTGGTGAGCGGGCGAGGCCGGGGTGTGGCCCTGCGGGCGAGCAAGGGCCAGGGGCACGATGCGGTTGCTCAGCTGCGCGCACGTGCAAACCGTGCGCTCTGGGCGCGCCCAGAGCACGCACGCTACGTGCTCGTCGAAATGCCAACGTGTGTTAGAGAGCTCGAATGATGCTGGTAGTAAACAGGTCTAGGTTAGTGGTAGATAGGATTTTAGTGGACAAGCTGGTTAGGCAAAGCAAGCAGGTCCAATGTGCAAACTAAAAACTATGTCAAATCTGACCATGCACACAAGGTGCTTGACAGAATGCCAAGGGCATCTAGGCAACTCTTGGGGTGGCCAAAAACTCCAGATCAAAGTCTCTTTAGATGGAAGTGATGCTGGCAAGGTTAGTTGGGCAAAACCAGAAACTTGTTAGTGCAAGTTTTTGAGAAAACCAAATCTGGACAGAAAGTAAAGGGCATCATTGCATGGACCAAAAATACTCCAATGGTTCCACTCTCCTGGACTTAAGGGTTTTGTAGGGTGGTTTATAAGCAGGAGAAAGATCATGGGCACTAGAGCAAAATAAAATAGAGTTGCAGTAGAAAACACCCAACTGGGCTAGAGAGCAAAAGAGGATGCTTTGGTCAAATTTTTCAAATAACACTAGTGGGGTTTTACATAAAGTTGAATTATATGCATCTACTGACATCTCCAAATACTTGGTAAATTTTTTAAAGAAATATTTAAATAGGTTGTAGTGCAAAATTACCAACTGGACCAGTTTTGAAAACTTGGGGTAGAGCCCAAAATCTCCAATGACTAAAATATATTTTTGCATAAAAGTGATGTGGAAACATCACATGACATCCCCAAATTTTGGTTGGAATTTTAAATAAATTTATCAAAGGGTTGCAGTGTAAAAGAGGCTCTAAAACTTATGAAAAACCATTTTAAAAGAAATAAAGTTCAAGGAAAATAATTTCGGAAACAATTCCACTTAGAAAAAATGGTCTTGGGAAGATAATCAAGTCCAACAATATTTTTGAAAGGTTTCCACCTAGAAGGAAAAAATCAAAAATTCAGAGGGACAGAGTGATCTGAAATTTAAAAGATAAACCCAAAAAATAAAAATTTAATTTCCTGGCAAAATTTTAATTAATAAATCAAGGTTAGAATTTTGGGGTGTTACAACACTACCCCCCTTTAGAAAAATCTCGTCCTCGAGATTTGCTAGGGGCTGTTTTAAAAATAATACTCCCATTAGCTGAAACCAAAAATTTACTCATAGCACAAACTTAGGGTACAACGCATAAGTTGCAACACATAAATAAATGCTGGGACAATAAACATAGCGGTGATGTCTACAATGAAAACGGTTAATAGACAGGATCCTGAGAAAACATCTCTGGTATTGGGGCACACTCCTCTTCAATCGGGGGAAGCGGGTTGACTAGTCGGTGAATGTGTCTCTCCTAGTCGGGCCTCAGTGGTCTGCCGATGGCGGTCTGAGGATTTAAATCAGCGAGGCTCTGGAGATAACCCATTACTCGTTGGGTCAAACGCTCTTGAGTGATGACATACTGGGAAAGGTTGGCCAGTACTATGTCTCTCTCAATTCGTCCACCGGAAACGATGCTACTTCTCCGGGTGCTGCACGACTCGGGAAGCAATAACACCCTCGTTCGCTGGCATAGGGTACCGCGAATCAAAGGCGAGCAAGTGCTTCGCACGCAGCAGCTTCTATGGCCATTTGCGGAGTTGGCATAGATTTCCCCACGAAGGAGACTCCCGTTGGGTCTTGGTTTGGGTTTGCGGGAGGGATGTGCACTACTGCCAAATATTTCAAGGTGGATGGTGTGATCCTCGATTTGAGCAACTCGTACTTGGGTGGATGGGTAGCACTCATGGTACTGCAGGTAAAGTCCCACACTATTTTAACAAAATTACCTGGGGTGGCATCTAGAGTTCTCAGATAAATACTAGGGGTCGGCATGGCAAAGGAAATGGCTGTGAGAGTTGTGCACAAGGTGAGGGATACTTGGCAAGGTCACGAGGTGGCCTTTTATATAGCAACTGGGCTGGGTTATTTACCGCGATGAGGGGCAACTAGTTTGCCGGTTCTGTCCTATGGGGTCGGGGTCAAAGCCACAGATACACATATCTCGCAAAAGTGACGTATTACTGTGGGTGTCGACGGGGGTGGTTTTTGGTAGCTACGCCCGGAATTAAAAATGCAATCGTACATCAACATACTTATGCATAGCTACTATATAAAATAGGGGCGCATAAGCAGACAACATTTAATTATGGTGATACAAGATCACACAATTACAGGGCGTGGGCATACTAAGACTCGGTACTACTCGAGTGACTTAGTCTACCTAGTTTATATCTAAGTGGGCGTGCCTTGTGGACGCCGAGGCTTCTCCACGGGTTTCACCGTCGGGGTTAGCTGGAGGGGGTTGAGGGGCTGCAGGGTCGGGGTAGCGATGATGACCATCGTGGGGGTTGCTAGCCACAATCCCGTTGGAGCGCGTTCCCAAAAGGCGACGACGCACTTCTGGGGACACCAACGCATTTTGATCGGTGGTTGGGGCAGACCTCAAGGACTCGATCGGTTGTCCGAACAGCACGACTGGGTTGTCGGTGTCGGGCTCACCTTCTCTTCTTGCCGGGGCTCGGCGAACCAGTTCCCCACGAGCTGCGATCAGGTCAAGGGTGATTTGATCGAACAGTTCCTCTAGTGCACTTACATAGCGCACCAGATGCAACAATGCAGGATCCGTCTCGTGATCTCCGTTTGGGACCTGGGGTGGCCTACCATACCTGTCACGGCTGGGGTAGTAGTAGAACGAGCGACAGTTAACTCTGGGCGACAAGTGCCGGAGTTAAACTATAGCCTCTCGAGTAGCTAGTTGGATGGCTTGTGGCTCAAAGGAAGTTGTCCTTCCGGTGAACCTGTAGGGGCGTTCTGGCGATAGACCCCTACCATAGACGTGCACAGTGGCCCAGAATTGATAGCTCTCACCACTGATGGGTCCTTGGTACACAACATACTCTAGGGGCTCTTCTAATGCAAAGGCACGGCGGGTGAGGTTTGCTAGCACGGTCACAAAACCTCCAAGGTTGGTTGCTGTGGTTTCATTGCGAACAATGGGTCCAGGCATTATGGCTCGGTTTGGGGTAGAGGCTGTGATGTGCTGGGTTGGGGCTAGGGTGCCCTTTTTATAGAAAAAGGAGACGGAGTCTTCCTTCGCACGCTTGCGAAAGAGACAATTTATGTGTCGGTCACTGGAGGGTGATCGACAGACTAGGCTGATAGGTTGGGCACTGACTGCCAAAAGGTGTCAGGGTCACTATGTGGCTATCTTACACGAGAAGCTTGGTTGGGGGTTAGGTTAAGGTCTGGTGGGTTGGTTAACCTAGGTTTATTGACCTGGCTAAGATAGGATTAGATAATGGTTAGCCTGGCTCTGATACCAAGGTTGTCAAGACCGGATTTTCGGGGTATCAATTTCCCAAAAATGGTCCTTGTGCTCACCAGCCCCAGGATTACTGTTAGCTGATGAGGCACCAACTTGATACAGAAATTCCAAGCAAAATACAAAATATGTAGTGCAAGACCATTCTGGCCTATGAGTACAACTAATGGTTTCTAGTGGTTGATGGCGGAAGCGGTTTGAGGTTCATCAGTGGCCATGGGACTCCATTTCCCAGGGGAACAGCTAACCAGGATAACTCCTATCTTCGCGAGGCTGCTATCACCATTGCGTATGTTCCAGGGCTGTCATCGCAACGCTCCTCTCCATGCAAGAAATCTAGCCAAGACAATAGCCAGGGACAAGCTAGTGAGTACTTTGAATGTACTCGCAAACATTATGAACACAGGTATAATATAACCGATAATAATGATACTCCGAAATATGCCATGATCACTTTGTCAGTTACGAAATAAAATTCGTGATGCACGCGAGTAGGTTATTCATATAAAATATGAATATGCCATCAGAGAGTAGGAATCGAATGCACCGATCGGGTGTCTGAAGCGGCGCCTTGAAAGGACAATAATATAAAGCATGCCTCAGTCGGGCGTCTAAGCGACACCACATAAAGGGCTTATAAAGTAATTAAATAACAAGCATTCCACGGTCGGGCGTCTCGGTGACACCACATAAAGGGCTTATAAGGTAAATAAATACAAGCATGCCACAGTCGGGCGTCTGTGCGACACCACATAAAGGGCTTGTATAAGAATAATCACAGTGAATATCCAGGAGGTAGAACCGTCCCAGGGATACTCAATAATTCGAATAATGTAAATAGTTAGTCCATAATAATAGTAATCATAATCATCATGAGTCACTAGTCACGATCCATGTTCTGGTTCGGTAGTTTTTCCTCCGAAGACCGACACTAAGACCGACACTTGACCCATCCCAGACTGTAGTCCTTAACCATGGACACGGGTATTCGAATAGATATAATCTCTGCAGAGGGTGCACTCTTTACCCACGAGTAACGGATTTCTTTAGTCCATCGGGACTAATTCCGTCTACGGTCTTTTGATCGAAAAAACACCCGACTGCACACACCAGCCTAACTTACCGGTGTCTGGAATCACCCACGACACACGTTAAGCGAAACTCTAAGTGGGGAGGCTACAACCTCGATTAGCATGGGATCACAAAATTTATACCGCGCGCAAACTAGGGGAGCTACCCCTTCAGCTCCAACCGAAAACACCCATGCCCCCGGACCAAGTGGCATGCCTACCGGAGGCCTCCGGTATCATCCACCATGGCCTCTCTGTACAGTGTGTGCTAGTAAGGGGTTGACAACTTACTGAACCGTACCCTACCTGTGGCAGGGACAAGTGGTAGTATGAAACAAATATGGGGGTTACTGGAACAAGACTCGATCTACGGTCGACTCAGGAGGTTTAAGTATTCCCTGCATGGTTAGCATAACAAATATGTTTCAACCAACAGAGAAAATCACCACTCATCATACCTCACTATGCCGTACCGGACACAACCGTCTCGACGAAGATCGGAGACAAGGTCGTGTCTACCCAAGACAGAGACTTTCCCGGATTCCTTCTGGTAGGCATGTGTAACGCCCTCGATGCGGCTATATCTCCCACGTGTCGAGGCACGACTTAGAGGCATAACCGCATTGAAAGCAATGTCGCAAGTGAGGTAATCTTCACACAATCCATGTAATAAATAAAGGGGAAAGATACATAGTTGGCTTACAATCGCCACTTCACACAAGTACATAAATAACATCCATCATACAGATTACACTCAAGGTCCGACTACGGTACCAAAATGAAAGAAGACTACCCCAAATGCTAAACAGATCCCCGGATCACCCAACTGGGCTCCACTACTGATCATCTGGAAAAGAAACATAGTAACGGCCACGTTCCTCGTCGAACTCCGAAGTGAGCTCGGACGCGTCATCTGCGCTGGCATCGTTGGTACCTGCAACTGTTGTGGTAGAGTCTGTGAGTCACGGGGACTCAGCAATCTCACACCCGCGAGATCAAGACTATTTAAGCTTAAAGGTGGGAAAGGGGTTTGAGAGGTGGAGCTGCAGCAAGCGACTAGCATATGGTGGCTACAGCGCAAAAGAGAGCGAGAAGAGAAGGCAAAGCACGGTCGAGAAACTAGAAGCGATCAAGAAGTGATCCTGAAACAACCTACGTCAGACATAACTCCAACAACCGTGTTCACTTCCTGGACCCTGCCGAGAAGAGTCCATCACGGTTACACACGCGGTTGATGTGTTTTAGTTAAGGTCAACTTCGGGTTTTCTACAACCGGACATCAACAAATTCCCATCTGCCTCATAACCGCGGGCACGGCTTTCGAAAGATAATACCCTGCAGGGGTGTCCCAACTTAGCCCATGATAAGCTCTCACGGTCAACGAAGGATATTCCTTCTACCGGGAAGACCCGATCAATCTCGGAATCCCGGACTACAAGACATCTCGGCAGTAATAAAAACAAGTCCAGCAAAGCCGCCCGATTGTGCCGACAAATCCTGATAGGAGCTGCACATATCTCGGTCTCAGGGCACATCCGGATAAGTCAAGCTACGAGTAAAACCAGGCCTCGAGTTGCCACGAGGTGGCCCCGCAGGTTGCTCGGTTCGGGCCAGCACTTAGAGAAGCACTGGTCCGGGGGGCTAAAATAAAGATGACCCTCGGGCTCGCGAAAACCCGGGGGAAAAAGGGGTAGGTGGTGGCAAATGGTAAAACCAATGTTGGGCCTTGCTGGAAAAGTCTTATTCAAAGCGAACTGTCAAGGGGGTCCCATAAATCACCCAACCATGTAAGGAACGCAAAATCCGGGAACATAACACCGGTATGACGGAAACTAGGGTGGCAAGAGTGGAACAAAACACCAGGCATAAGGCCGAGCCTTCCACCCTTTACCAAGTATATAGATGCATTAATTAAATAATAGGTATTGTGATAACCCAACAAGTGAACATGTTCCAACAAGGAAACAACAAGTCCATGTCCCAACAAGGAACAAACTTCATCTTCACCTGCAACTAGCAACGCTATAAGAGGGGCTGAGCAAAAGCGGTAACATAGTCAATCAACGGTTTGCTAGGACATGGATGGTTAGGGGCTGACATGGCAATATAGGAGGCATGTAATAGAAAGTGGTAGGTATCGCAGCATAGGCATAGCAAAAGAGCGAGCATCTAGCAAGCAAAGATAGAAGTGATTTCGAAGGTATGGTCATCTTGCCTGCAAGAGTTTCAGAGTTGTCGAAAGCTTGGTCCTCAAAAGCGTTCTCAATGGAATCCTCGTTCACGTACTCGTCTCCCGGCTCTACCCAAGACAAGAGAACAAGCAAAGGAACCAATATCAACCACGATGCAATGCGCAAGCAACATGATGCAAAACATGGCATGATATGCGAGAGGTGATATGCAATGCGTATGCATGCTCCGGAAGGACAAGGATGATCAGGGCATAATCTTGGCAAACCAAGCATGCCACTGGATAGATGAGGTGATTTCGGTTGAAATCGATATAAAGTTCACCGGAATCGGATGCACGGTTTGCAAATGGCAAGCAATACAAGAATGACACGAATCTGCCATTAACAGCATGATGCTACTTAGCAAGCAACAAATAATTAAGCTACTGCACCCAAACATGACAACAAAGCATATGACAGTAAACTAGTCAAGATGCTTGACAAAAGATGAACACTGAGCTACGGCTAAATCACATCATAACAGGTCCAAACAAGCATGGCAAAAGTGCAAAAGATAACAGGTTCACAGACTTAGTGAAAATATAAACAAAGCAGAAACTAACATCAGGATGGCATGTTCAGAGCAATGAAACAACATTCTACAGGATAAGAACATAGCAAAATAAGGCATGGCATGAATCTACACATAGCACTTGACAAAAGTCTATTACTGACCATAAGCCAAAAGGGACCATAAAATATGATTACACCCATGTCAATTAAGCAAGTTTCGTTACAGGTTTCAGACTTAGCAGAAAACTGGACATGGCAGAAAAACTAATAACGACTAGGCATGTTCGTGAGCTCGATGCACTCACTAAAGAGCATTGCATGATAAACTAAGCATACATACATCAAGAAAACATGGCATAGTAACTAGACTTGGCAAGAATAACATCATATCATGCAAGGATCAACTACACCAAGCTTGGCAAAATCGAATAACACGTAAACAATCTGCCAGCAACATTTTGAAGCAAAAGTAGAGCTCGATTGACTCAAGCTGTGGCACTCCGTAATTGCAAACAAAGGCACGGACGGATAGAGCAAATACTCAAGTCCAAAACTTCCTTACTGATCATGCTCAAATTATGCATGGATCTCTCAGAAACAACATGAATACATGGCATGAAAATAACAGCGGTCAGGGACTTAGTGAAATCACTAAGTCTCTGAAATCAGCAACATCAAGTGACCTAGTTTGCAAGCTTGTGCTAGTCACCACATGGATCACAAAAATACATGGCAAAATTCTCTGGAAAGGTAACATGGCATATTACAAAACTCATGTAGGACTCAACTTCATAGGATGCACACATCAATCATGGCAAAAATGACAAAAGTGCAAGTTCAGATAAGATCCAGCAACTAACATCAACTAGCCCTCTTCTAACAGCATTTCGGGCAACAAGATGACCTCAAATGAAAATGATGCAATGGAACAAAATGATGTACTCTTCGAGACGAACTATTTACCGTATCAAACGTGCGAAACGGAGCTACCTATGCAAAGTTATGGGATGATGAAGATGCAATGATGATGATGAAATTAATAGACTTAGAGAAAAATCGGGTTCGGGGAAAGTCAACCCCTCCGGCATGCGGCTCGAGGCGGGGCGGATCTGGCGGATCCGGGGCGGCGACGGGCGGAGTCGGCGAGGCAGCGGCGCACGGCGGGCGGCGGAGACGGGCGCCGGCGAAGGGGCGGCGACGGGCGCCGGCGCGGCGACCGCGGGGACGCGGCGGCGCACGGCGGAGGGCTCGGGGCGCGGCGAGCGGCGGCTCGGCGCGGGAGGCGGCGACCGGAGCGGCGGCTCGGTGCCGGCGGGAGGAGGCGGCGGCGGCGACTCGGCGGGAGGAGGCGCGGGGCGGACGCGGGCGGACGGGCGGCGTGCGGCGGCGGCGGCCTGGGCCCGCGGGGGCCAGGAGCGGGCCGGGCGGGCCGCGGCGATGTGGGGCGCGGGGCGCCACGTGGCGGCCCCCGACTGGCGCGGGTGCCGGCGGCGGCTGCGTCCGGTCCGGAACGGACGCGTCCGGCGGCGGCGGGGCGATTTGCTAGGGTTTGGGGGTGTTTTGACCCGGATTTGAGGAGGGGAGGCCTTTTTATAGATAGGAGGAGCTAGGAAGCTCCAAATGGAGAGCGGTTTTCGCCCACGCGGTCGTGATCGAACGGCGGAGGACATGGGAGTGACTTAGACGGGTTATTGGGCTGTTTTGAAGGGGTGTTGGGCTGCAACACACACGAGGCCTTCACGGTTACCCGGTTAACCGTTGGAGTACCAAACGAACTCCGATTGACCCGAAACTTGACAGGCGGTCTTCCGGTGCTATACCAAGGCCACATGTCAAACCTTGGTCCATTTCGAGAATGTTTAATACCCGCTCACGACGAAATGTAAACGAGGACGCCGGGAGACATAGGAGCGCCAGATTGCAAAACGAACAACGGGAAAAATGCTCGGATTTATGAGACGAACACGTATGCGAATGAGATGCACATGATGACATGATATGAAATGCATGACATGAACAAAATGCAAAACGAAGGGAAAACCCAACCACGGAGAGAATATCATAACACATAGCCGAAAATGGCAAGAGTTGGATTACAAATATGGCAAGTTACATCCGGGGCGTTACAACACTCCACCACTACAAGAGGATCTCGTCCCGAGATCTAGGACTGAAAGAACTCCGGATACTCAGAACATAGGTGATCCTCACGCTCCCAGGTGGCCTCTCGGTCTGAGTGATGTGACCATTTCACTTTGAGGAATTTGATTGACTTGTTGCGAGTCTTGCGCTCAGTTGTTTCAAGAATAGCAACTGGATGCTCATGATAGGACAAATCTTCTTGAAGATCAATCTCTTCGAAGTTGACGGTGCGCTCAGGCGTCTTGAAGCACTTGCGAAGCTGTGACACATGGAAGACATCGTGCACATTTGCAAAGTTGGAGGGAAGCTCAAGTTGATAGGCGAGATCGCCTCGTTTACTGGTGATCTTGAAGGGGCCCACGTATCGCGGAGCAAGTTTCCCCTTGATACCGAAGCGACGAGTTCCTTTCATTGGAGAGACGCGGAGGTAGACATGGTCTCCGATCTCGAATGCCACATCACAGTGTTTGCTGTCGTAATAGCTCTTCTGGCGCGACTGCGCTGCTTTGAGGTTCTCACGAATCACCTTGCACATGGCCTCAGCCTCTGAGATCAAATCATTGCCGAGCAATTGACGTTCACCGGTTTCAGTCCAGTTGAGAGGAGTACGGCACTTTCTGCCATAGAGAATCTCGAATGGGGCTTTGCCCGAACTGACTTGAAAACTGTTGTTGTAAGAGAATTCAGCATAAGGAATGCAATCCTCCCACTTCATGCCGAAAGAGATAACACAGGCTCTGAGCATATCTTCAAGAATTTGGTTGACACGCTCGACTTGTCCACTAGTCTGAGGGTGGAAAGCTGTGCTGAATCGAATATTGGTGCCCATGGCCTTCTGAAAAGAATCCCAAAATTTGGAGGTAAAGATGCTGCCACGGTCTGAAGAAATCAATTGTGGAATGCCGTGCAAGGAGACAATTCTGGAGGTGTAGAGCTCTGCCTGTTGCGCTGCTGTGATAGACTCTTTGACAGGAAGAAAATGAGCCACTTTGGTGAGCTTGTCGATGACGACGAAGATAGCATCATTTCCATGCTTGGACTTAGGAAAACCAGTCACGAAGTCCATTTTGATATGATCGAACTTCCATTCTGGAATAGCAAGAGGTTGGAGAAGACCAGCTGGTCGTTGGTGTTCTGCTTTCACCCTTCTGCAGACATCACACTCATTCACGAATTGAGCAATCTCACGCTTCATTCGAGTCCACCAATACGACTGCTTGAGGTCATGGTACATCTTCGAACTTCCAGGATGAATAGACAAGAGAGAGTTGTGCGCTTCGTTCATAATGACTTTACGAAGATCACCCTTTGGAACCACGATCTGGTCCTCGAAGAAAAGAGTATCGCTGTCATCAACTCGATAGCACTTGTATTTGGAAATGCCCTTTTCAATACCACGTTTCACCTTCTTCACCATGGTATCCAACAGTTGTGCCTCACAAATCTGATCTTCCAAAGTAGGAGAGACGATGAGGTTGGCAAGCAAACCTTGAGGGACAACTTGGAGGTTCAACTTGCGGAAAGCCTCACAGAGATCCGGTTGAAAGGGCTTGAGGATTAAGCTGTTGCAATAAGCCTTTCTGCTCAAAGCGTCTGCAATCACATTAGCCTTGCCTGGAGTATACTCAATACTCGGATTATACTCTTGAATCATTTCGACCCATCGAGTTTGCCTGAGGTTGAGATGAGGCTGAGTGAAGATATACTTGAGACTCTTGTGATCGGTGAATATGTCCACTTTCCTTCCCAACAGGAGATGTCTCCATGTTATTAGAGCGTGGACCACTGCCGCCAACTCAAGATCGTGAGTGGGGTAGTTCCTTTCATTGGGCTTCAACTGGCGAGAGGTATAGGCAACAACCTTCTTCTCTTGCATTAACACAGCACCGAGGCCCTGGAGAGAAGCATCACAGAAAACTTCATAAGGCTTGGATTCATCAGGAGGAGTCAGAACTGGAGCAGTGACGAGTTTCTCTTTGAGAGTGATGAAAGCAACGTCACACTCAGGAGACTAGACATATTTCACATGCTTCTGGAGGAGGTTGGAAAGAGGCTTAGCAATCTTGGAGAAATTCTCAACGAATCTTCTGCAATAGCTTGCAAGTCCAAGAAAACTGCGAAGCTGCTTGACATTCTGAGGGGGTTGCCAATTCAAAACTGCAGACACCCTCTCTGGATTAATAGCAATGCCCTTGGCAGAGATGATATGACCAAGATAAAGAACTTCATCAAGCCAGAATTCACATTTGGAGAACTTCGCATATAATTGATACTCTCTGAGCTTGTCGAGCACCAATCGCAAATGTTTGGCATGATCCTTCTTATTCTTGGAGAAGACCAAAATATCATCAAGATAAACCAAGACAAACTCGTTGATGTAGGGGTTGAAGATGAAATTCATCAAGCGAGTGAAATACGGAGGAGCATTGACGAGGCTGAAAGACATGACAGTATATTCATAAGAACCAAAGCTTGTTCTGAATGCTGTCTTGGGAATATATTCTTCACGAATGCGAATCTGATGATAACCCATACGAAGGTCAAGCTTGGAGAACACCTTAGCACCTTTGAGTTGTTCGAATAGCTCATTGATGTTGGGAAGTGGGTACTTGTTCTTGATAGTCTTCTTGTTCAATGGACGGTAATCAACGCAAAGTCGGTCCGTGTCATCCTTCTTCTTGACAAAAAGAACACCACAACCCCAAGGAGAAGAACTCGGTCTGATCAGACCCAGACGTTCTTGTTTATCGAGTTGAATCTTCAATTCCTTGAGCTCATCTGGTCCAAGCTTGTAAGGACGCTTGCAAACGGGTTCCGTACCAGGCTCAAGATCAATAACGAATTCAACTGGCCGACGGGGAGGCATACCCGGAAGCTCTTCTGGAAAAATAATGTTCCAGGGCTGTCATCGCAACGCTCCTCTCCATGCAAGAAATCTAGCCAAGACAATAGCCAGGGACAAGCTAGTGAGTACTTTGAATGTACTCGCAAACATTATGAACACAGGTATAATATAACCGATAATAATGATACTCCGAAATATGCCATGATCACTTTGTCAGTTATGAAATAAAATTCGTGATGCACGCGAGTAGGTTATTCATATAAAATATGAATATGCCATCAGAGAGTAGGAATCGAATGCACCGATCGGGTGTCTGAAGCGGCGCCTCGAAAGGACAATAATATAAAGCATGCCTCAGTCGGGCGTCTAAGCGACACCACATAAAGGGCTTATAAAGTAATTAAATAACAAGCATTCCACGGTCGGGCGTCTCGGTGACACCACATAAAGGGCTTATAAGGTAAATAAATACAAGCATGCCACAGTCGGGCGTCTGTGCGACACCACATAAAGGGCTTGTATAAGAATAATCACAGTGAATATCCAGGAGGTAGAACCGTCCCAGGGATACTCAATAATTCGAATAATGTAAATAGTTAGTCCATAATAATAGTAATCATAATCATCATGAGTCACTAGTCACGATCCATGTTCTGGTTCGGTAGTTTTTCCTCCGAAGACCGACACTAAGACCGACACTTGACCCATCCCGGACTGTAGTCCTTAACCATGGACACGGGTATTCGAATAGATATAATCTCTGCAGAGGGTGCACTCTTTACCCACGAGTAACGGATTTCTTTAGTCCATCGGGACTAATTCCGTCTACGGTCTTTTGATCGAAAAAACACCCGACTGCACACACCAGCCTAACTTACCGGTGTCTGGAATCACCCACGACACACGTTAAGCGAAACTCTAAGTGGGGAGGCTACAACCTCGATTAGCATGGGATCACAAAATTTATACCGCGCGCAAACTAGGGGAGCTACCCCTTCAGCTCCAACCGAAAACACCCATGCCCCCGGACCAAGTGGCATGCCTACCGGAGGCCTCCGGTATCATCCACCATGGCCTCTCTGTACAGTGTGTGCTAGTAAGGGGTTGACAACTTACTGAACCGTACCCTACCTGTGGCAGGGACAAGTGGTAGTATGAAACAAATATGGGGGTTACTGGAACAAGACTCGATCTACGGTCGACTCAGGAGGTTTAAGTATTCCCTGCATGGTTAGCATAACAAATATGTTTCAACCAACAGAGAAAATCACCACTCATCATAACTCACTATGCCGTACCGGACACAACCGTCTCGACGAAGATCGGAGACAAGGTCGTGTCTACCCAAGACAGAGACTTTCCCGGATTCCTTCTGGTAGGCATGTGTAACGCCCTCGATGCGGCTATATCTCCCACGTGTCGAGGCACGACTTAGAGGCATAACCGCATTGAAAGCAATGTCGCAAGTGAGGTAATCTTCACACAATCCATGTAATAAATAAAGGGGAAAGATACATAGTTGGCTTACAATCGCCACTTCACACAAGTACATAAATAACATCCATCATACAGATTACACTCAAGGTCCGACTACGGTACCAAAATGAAAGAAGACTACCCCAAATGCTAAACAGATCCCCGGATCACCCAACTGGGCTCCACTACTGATCATCTGGAAAAGAAACATAGTAACGGCCACGTTCCTCGTCGAACTCCGAAGTGAGCTCGGACGCGTCATCTGCGCTGGCATCGTTGGTACCTGCAACTGTTGTGGTAGAGTCTGTGAGTCACGGGGACTCAGCAATCTCACACCCGCGAGATCAAGACTATTTAAGCTTAAAGGTGGGAAAGGGGTTTGAGAGGTGGAGCTGCAGCAAGCGACTAGCATATGGTGGCTACAGCGCAAAAGAGAGCGAGAAGAGAAGGCAAAGCACGGTCGAGAAACTAGAAGTGATCAAGAAGTGATCCTGAAACAACCTACGTCAGACATAACTCCAACAACCGTGTTCACTTCCCGGACCCCGCCGAGAAGAGTCCATCACGGTTACACACGCGGTTGATGTGTTTTAGTTAAGGTCAACTTCGGGTTTTCTACAACCGGACATCAACAAATTCCCATCTGCCTCATAACCGCGGGCACGGCTTTCGAAAGATAATACCCTGCAGGGGTGTCCCAACTTAGCCCATGATAGCATGAAAGGTATACGAGGGTGATTACTATCACAACATATCAAATTCCAACAGCACGGAATCATCAATATGCACTTATGAGTATGATTATATCGTCACAAAAAAAATACCGGATACTCCGTGTCAAGGTGGTGTTGTAACCGTTATCAAACAACACACAACAATATTATGCCAGGGCTCAGAATGTTTGCCTTCAAGTTATGGATAGGTAGGTTGCATTCCAATACTTTTGAAAGTTTTCCTCTCTCTCCATAATCCTATTTTAAGAAAGTTTTGAATTAACACATAGTTCCAAAACAGTACAAATTTTTTTTTGGAAAATTTTCAAATAAATATGAAAATAAACTAGACAGAATTTGAGGAACAACAGAAAAAGAATCAAATCAAATGGACTTATATTTTAAAAGTTATAGCCAGTCAAAGTTGAGTCAAAATCTATTTTTAATTAAAACAGAAAAAGAAAAACGGTTCGGAGAGACTACGTTTTCGGGGCGGAGGAGACGTACTTCTGGGTTTACGCCTCCACTTAAACCAGCGCGGGCCGGCTCGGGGTCACTGATAGTGGGTCCCTTGGGCCCACTGGTCAGGTTTGACCAGTCGTCCGCGCCTCCTTCCTCCTCTGGCCGAGCAGAGGCGGGGCTCCGGCAATCAACGCCGGCGATTGACGGCTCCTCGCGGGACTCCGAGGGCAGGGATGGATCCGCTTGTCCAGGGCGGTCCTTCCGGTGGTCGACTGGCCGGCGGGGACGAAGGGAGTCGCCGGCGGCGAGCTCTGCGGCGGACGGCGTCTCGAGAGGAATTGGGGGTTTGGGCTACGGTGGTTCCCGATCGAAGCTGAGAGGTTGGGAGGCTTTGCACGGTCGAGGGGAAGAGGATGGAAGCACGGGAGACGTTAGGGGCCTTGGTCTTGGCCGGATTTTACCTGATCGTGGCGGCGGCGGAACCTGCCGGACATGGGGAAGGGGAGGGCCTATGGCCAACTGGGGAAGAGGGGGGCTTCCTACTCCTCGAACGAGGCTGCTGACGAGCTTAAGCATGATCAGGAGGGCTATTTATAGCCCGAAGAGGTCGGTTCCCGCGGTTGCGGATAAGAGCGCCGGCGAACTGGGGGCGAGCTGGCGCGCGCGTATGGCTCGGGCGGCGCCGTCCATGGCAGAGGCCTACTGTGGCCGTCCGCTAGCTTCCACGGTCGACCTGACGGACACTGCAGGGCTCCAGGGGCGGCCTGGAGGGTTGTAGTGAGCGGGCGAGCCGGGGTGTGGCCCTGCGGGTGTGCAAGGGCCAGGGGCACGACGCGGCGGCTCGTATGCGCGCGCGTGCAAACCGTGCGCTCTGGGCGCGCCCAGAGCACGCACTCTACGTGCTTGTCGAAATGCCAACGTGTGTTAGAGAGCTCGAATGATGCTGGTAGTAAACAGGTCTAGGTTAGTGGTAGATAGGAGTTTAGTGGACAAGCTGGTTAGGCAAAGCAAGTAGGTCCAATGTGCAAACTAAAAACTATGTCAAATCTAACCATGCACACAAGGTGCTTGACAGAATTCCAAGGGCATCTAGGCAACTCTTGGGGTGGCCAAAAACTCCAGATCAAAGTCTCTTTAGATGGAAGTGATGCTGGCAAGGTTAGTTGGGCAAAACCAGAAACTTGTTAGTGCAAGTTTTTGAGAAAACCAAATCTGGACAGAAAGTAAAGGGCATCATTGCATGGACCAAAAATACTCCAATGGTTCCACTCTTCTGGACTTAAGGGTTTTGTAGGGTGGTTTATAAGCAGGAGAAAAATCATGGGCATTAGAGCAAAATAAAATAGAGTTGCAGTAGAAAACACCCAACTGGGCCAGAGAGCAAAAGAGGATGCTTTGCTCAAATTTCTCAAAGAACACCAGTGGGTTTTTGCATAAAGTTGAATTATATGCATCTACTGACATCACCAAATACTAGGTAAAAATTTTAAAGAAATATCTAAATAGGTTGTAGATCAAAATTACCAACTGGACCAGTTTTGAAAACTTGGGGTAGAGCTCAAAATCTCCAATGACTAAAATATATTTTTGCATAAAAGTGATGTGGAAACATCACATGACATCCCCAAGTTTTGGTTGGAATTTTAAATAAATTTATCAAAGGGTTGCAGTGTAAAAGAGGCTCTAAAACTTATGAAAAACCATTTTCAAATAATTTCAGAAACAATTCCACTGATAAAAAAATGGTCTTGGGAAGATAAACAAGTCCAACAATATTTTTGAAAGGTTTCCACCTAGAAGGAAAAACTGAAAAATTCAGAGGGGCAGAGTGATCTGAAATTTAAAAGATAAACCTAGAAAATAAAAATTTAATTTCCTGGCAAAATATTAATTAATAAATCAAGGTCAAAATTTTGGGGTGTTACACATCCTCCCTGACGGACACCTTCTTGGTCTATGGTGGCTCGGCTCTGGATCTCTTGCTCTTGCCGGTAGAGCTCTCTGGCACGTCCTCAACGGTAGCGCAACACTCTGAGGAGGTGTGCTAGCCGGAGTGGGTGCGAGAGGTCTTGCCGGGCTTCTTCTTCCCTCCTCGGCCTTCAGTGGCAGGAGCAAGTGCCTTGACGGCAGCTGCTGCAACTGCCTCCCGGTAGAGTTGGTCGGCGCAAATCAGCGTGTCCTTCTTGTCGGAGGGGACGGAGATGACGGTCAATGGCTCGGGCATCTTTAGCATGTTGTAGGCGTAGTGTGACGCTGCCATGAACTTGGCTAGTGCCGGGCGGCCGAGGATCCCGTTGTAGGGCAAGGGGATCTTAGCCACACCGAAGACGACCCTCTCCGTCCTATACTTCAGCTCTCCTCCAAACGTCACGGGCAGTGTGTCCTTCCCCTTCGGCTGGATCCTCCCTGGATTGACCCCTTGGAACGTGCATGTTTCCCCAAGGTCTCCATCAGGAATTTGCAGCCTTTTGATCACGATGGGCGAGATCAAATTCAAGCCGGCCCCGCCGTTGACCAACATCTTGTTCACCTTGAGGTTGCGTATCGTTGGTGAGACCAACAATGGCAAACACCCGACCGCAGTTGTGCGGTCAGGGTGATCCTCGGTGTCAAAGATGAGGGGCGTGCTGGACCACTTTAGCAGCTTCTGAGCGTCGAACGAAGGCTCCGCTGCTGTAATCTCACGCGCCCACTGCTTGAGCTAGCAGTGAGAAGTATGCAGCGAAGCGCCACCATTGATGCACATGGCCTCCGTTGCCTTCTGGAACTCTTGCTCACCGGACTCATCGTCCTCGTCGTGATCTTCGTCTTCTTGCTTCTTGTCACGGCCCCGGGCAGGCCTTTCTTGCTGGTTGTCTTGTTGGGGAGGCTTCCTTGGCCGCCACGCTTCTTGCCGGATCCCTCGGCACCGTCTTGACCCTTCTCCTTGTCCCGCCTCTCATACTCGGCCTTTTGCTTTTCAGCAAGCAGCTCGACTTGCCGGCAGTTCTGGAGGTCATGGCCCTTGGTGCGATGGATCTTGCAGTACTGCTTGCCGGAGCCCCCTGGCTTGTTAGCAGCTGCTAAGGCCCGGCAGGTGGCACACCCGGCAATCTCCTTGCTGGGGCCGTCCGCCTTCACCTTCTTGGCAGCGCCGGTGTCGTCAGATCCTTCAATGGCAAGTACAGCCTTGTCCTTGCATTTCCTGTTGCGATGTCGTACCTTCTTCATCGGGGCGACGGTGTCTTCGTCGGTAGAGTCGGTTTCCGCACCGGCGTCTGCGCCGGGTACTTCCTTCCGTCTTCAGCCCGGGCGCACATATCAGCCAGAACATAGAGTTCGGCCACATCCTTAACCTTGGTCATCGCCAGCTCTTCGCGCATCTTGCGGTTGCGCACGTTCTGATGGAACGCGCTGATCATAGCGGCGGGATGAACGTCGGGGATGTTGTACTGCACCTGGCTGAACCTCTGGATGTACTTGCACAGGGTTTCTCCTTCCTTCTGGGAATGATATGCAGATCACTGGCCTGGCCATGAGCTTGGTGGCCTCCTGTGAAGGTGCCAACAAACTCATGGCACAGATCCGACCAAGAAGAAATGGAATCCGCCGGCAAGTGCATCAACCAAGGCATAACATTGGGCTTCAGTGCCAGCAGGAAATAATTGGCAAGCACCTTGTCATCGCAAGCTCCGGCAGCCTGCATCGCGATTGTGTAGATGCTGAGGAACTCGGACGGATGGGTCTTGCCAATGTACATCTCGCCGACGTCAGGCTTGAACGTGCGGTGGGACGGCCACCGGAACAGCCGCAGCTCGCGGGTAAAGGCTGGGTAGCCCACCTCGTAAGGTAGGCCGCTGGAGCCCCCCGGCGCTGGGTGGTCCATAGCAGGTCCTACCCGCTTGTCTGACTGGTGGCATGTATCACGCTGGCGCTCGATAGTGGTTCGAGCACCTTCGTGAGCTCGCTCTCGAAGAACTTGGCGCTGGTCACGGTGGGTCCGCGGTTCAGACGATGCTACAGAGATGTTATCACAAGCGTCGTCACGATGGGCCAAATCCCGCGGCGGCTGGCGAGGAGGAGGAGAATGCACCGTGACCGCAGCACCCCCGGTCCTCCCAGCGTGGGCGTGTGGTGGCTCGGTGCAGCGCTAGCCCGAGGGTCTCGTCGGTCGCGGATCTTCCTTGTTGGCGATGGCGACGAGCCTCCGGATGGTGGCCCTCCACTCGTCGAGCTTCTCCGCAGTAGGAGGGAAGTCGAGGAGCAGCTGCGCGCGCCAAAGCTTCTGCTGGCATGGGTGGCGTTAATAGCTACGTGGACCGTGGCGCGCTTGGACTTCTAACCACGTTAGAAGGATCTCCACCACGACCCAGCGGCTGCGCCAGCACTACGGCGGGCATGCTGAACTCCTTCATCCCATGAACGACGCACAGGGATCTTCCCACGGCGGTGCCCAGGGTCACCGGCGTGATGACGCTGCTCGTCGCGCACACCATGGGATGAGCGCGCAGTGGTCGCCGGCGTGGGCGTCTTGGAGGTTGCTGCATCGCCCGTGGGTGGCACAACGACACTCCTGAAGGGCCCCGCGCCGCCTGCGGGGGCCCCAGTCCCATCTTTAAACTTGGCGACATGCGGCCCGTTGCCTGGTGCGCGAACGGCGCCGCTCGCCAGGCTCTGACTGCCAGGGAGATGCTGGTGCTCGCGAACCGCGGCTCGGGTTCTTTCTGTGACTGGGCCGCTGTTTGTCCGCACTGGCACAGGCCGTTCGGCCCCCGACGAGCCGATCGCCGTGGCCGTCTTCTTCTTGGGAGCCATGGCGATGAAGAAACGCTAGGCTAACTACTAGACCAGATTCTCACAATTGCGCCCCCTACCTGGCGCTCCAAATATGCCGGTGTGGAACGACACCTATGGGATCACAAGAATCCCTACTACGGTTGTCGGGGCGCAGGGTTGCAAGAAGAGCCGGATTAGTAATCAGCACAAGGATCGTTTACCCAGGTTCGGGCCGCGAGGATGCGTAAAACCCTAGTCCTGCTTTGGTGGCTGTATTTCAGAGAGTTCTTGAGCTCTCGAACTAGCTATGGTGGGTGCGAGGTTCCAAAGAGCCGAATCCTTTTCCAGTATGCCATGGGCCTCCTTTTATAGTTGAAAGGGCCTACCACAGTGGCACACAGGAGGTGGAAAGGCATATAGTGCCGCGAGCTTATCGCTCGTATTATAGGACAAGATGCATTTAATGCATCGCTTAGGTGTCCCCTTGCTTTATTGGGGATGGGAATGAGGCCCGTCCCGTCCATCGCCGCTTCTCCTCGCTTTGACACGCGCCCTGGCCAGTGCTGCATGCGGCGCCATGTAGGCAGGCAAACAGCTGAGGTGGCGCGGTGGTAGGGTCTTCACGAAGATCTGCATGCCACCACGCATGCGCTTGCTGATCTGGTCTGGGAGCTGCATGTTGCCACGCAGGTGCCAGCCCAGCTGGTTGAGCTGGCAGCTGCATGCGAATGGCGGTGGAGACTTAGCTGGTGTGGGCCTGGAGATGGCCCTGCTGGCGTCCTCGGTGAGGGCCTTGCCGGTGGCCCGGCAAGGGTCTTGTCATGGCGTGCTGTCGTCCCCGGCAAGGATCTTGCCTGGGGTCTTGTGGCTCTCCTCGGCAAGGATCTTGCCAAGGAACGTTGTCTTTCAATCCTCATCTGATCTCGAATATTCCTTGGTCTTGACAAAGATCTGCATGCCACCATGGAGGTACCTCCCGAGTCCTAGTTCCAACATGGTCGATGGTGTTGGAGACCGTGGGCTCAAGGGTGGCGCGCTCCGCTGGCGTGGGCGAGCCGCCCCGGCAAGGATCTTGTCGGGCTGCTGAGGTTGTCCCCGGCAATGGTCTTGCCGAGGGAACCTACTTCGCCTCTCTGCTTCTTTCTGTTCTTGGCCTTGGTATTGCTTTGGCTGTCTTGGGCTTTGGTTTTACCTTGGTTCACCTCCCCTGCTCTGCTTGGTGCGGCCGTGGGCGCGGCTCCGACTGTCCTTGCACAGGTAAAGGGGTACAAGGGTGCGCCCCTTGTTTTGTACACCGACAGATGGAAAAACATAGCAATAGGGAATTTTCCAATGGCACTCTATTATTCAATTATTCCTGCATTTTGTTGAAAAGAATGAAGCAAAACATCCACCTGGGCCTACTTCTCTAAATCCTATGCATGAAAACAAGACCAAGTGCATTAGTGGCAGAATAACATTCTAACTGTACACGCTTTATATGGTTTCACTTTATTTTGGCCATGTTACTTTGCATTCCTCTGCTCTTCCAATTCCTGTAAACCAAACACCCAAGTTGGCAGAAATCATGTGTTTACAAATGCTCTATTTACCATGTGCATTCCTATCCTATTCTGGTGTTTTCCTATCCCTGCATTTTTAGAATCATGCAAGCCAAATGAGCCCTTACAGAATTACATCAGTTACAGGTAGGTGTCAAAGGGAACTTTGTGTGGTTTGTCCTGCTCCTGTCGCGATGTCGTCCACCTCACCTGAGGTGCTCCATCGACAGAAACATCCACCAAACCAGACATCACAACTCCTGACCGTCTTTTGCCGCCTCAGATCTCCTTCCCTATGTCAGGACTCCGATCCTAAGTCACATCGATCCAGCATGTAACACATCATATCACTTTGCGGCCTCACGCACGGTACTCCCACGGGTGCCACCTTACCTGGCCTGGGACCGTTTGCGCCTTTTGGCTCACGTATATGATAGTGTCGCTAGCATCCATATGACAGAGAACCCGGGCCGACATGGCTAGTCGTGAACCCAAAGCGGCGCTAGCCTATGAGGACAGGCATACATGAATCACATCGAGCATGTCGGTCATCAATGTATTTATCCGGGCTGTAGCACTGGGCTAACAGGACTCCGGTGAACCGGGCTGTAGCAGGCTAGGCAGGACTCCGGACAACACCGCGTGACATTTCCCCGAAGGGACAGACACAGGAACGACGTGAAACACATGTCGGCCAGTCAAGTGTTCCGAGCAGTAGTGTTGGGCTAGCAGGACTCCGGTGAACCGGGCTGTAGCGGACTACTATCGCTCAGAAGCACTAGACTTACATTTCCCCATATGAAAGGCTGCCAAGGATAAACAACTAGATAGTCGGATCCCACTCATACCAAGCATTTCAATCGTACACACAATATGCTCGATATGAGTAAATACAACATGGCATCACAACAAAACTCTACAACTCAAGTACTTTATTTAGAAGGCTCCGAAGAGCCATACATAACATTCATACAGGTAGGGGTCACATGACCCGACACTCAAGTCATACAAACATACAAGCACATGCGGAAGCAAAGTAGTCTGAGTACAGACACTAGAAAGAAAGAAGGCTTGACGAAGCCTGTCTATCTACATCGACCCTTCACAAGTCTTGGATCACCACCTGGGTGATAAGTCACTCGTCAACGTCGAGGTCTACATAGAACCCATCAGAGGGGTTGGTGCAGTCGTCTGAAAAACATTAATTAAAGCAACATGAGTACAGAGGTACTCAGCAAGTCTTACAACAGGAACCTACTATACATGCACATTCTCAAGAAGGTAGTGGGGTTATTGCAGCAAGCCAGCTTTGACTCTTGGCTAAGCTATCCTACGATAGACACCACTTGTAAATCATTTGTCGCACACGAGTCCACTATCACCATCACAATACTCTACCGTGGATCCTCTCTCGTCATCCTACGAGAGGGCCATCCGCAGTACTCACACTTATCTTGAGATTTTAAGTAGAATCCATTTACTTGTCTATGAACTGTATAGGTGACCAAGTAGTCCTTTACCGCGGACGCGGCTATTCGAATAATTTTATACCCTGCAGGGGTGTACTTCTTCACACACGCTCCCACCACTTATCGCTGTTACACAACGTGTACTCGGCAACCTTCAAGCGGAAACCCAGCGAGGGTGTCGGCCACGGCCTACCTAAACACTCAAGTCTCTAGTCCAGGTTTATCGCCTATTCAGGTTCCATCCGCAGGGAGTCCGGCCGAGGTTTCCACATACGGCCCCGAACGATGTGTACAGGGTTCCGAGACACCAAACGGGCGCCCGGCTGGCCCGGCCACGTGCCTACCGCAACACAGCCCACCCCTACGGTCAGCGCTACGTGCGGCCCCCAGCATACTACAAACACCAGAAACTACTTTACAACTCCTAGACAGAGGACAAGGGTGATCAAGAAGCCGAGAGAGTCAACTAAGGATCCCAATGTGTGGTAGTAGCTGAATCTTAAATCACACACACAGATCTCAGTTCTTAAGGACGGCCTCAATGAAACAACCCACCATGTACTCCTACATGGCCTCTCATCGATTCCTTTACCAAATCGTGTTCAACACTTCCACATTCTTGACAACGATACAACCTTTCACTCCAGATCATCATCCCGATGAGCCAGACCTGACACAACTCTAAGCATAGCAAGCATAGCATGGTAGGAACACACACACATATGGCTCAATCAACTCCTACACATGCTAGTGGGTTTCATCTAGTTACTGTGGCAATGACAGGTCATGCAAACGAAGTGGGTTCAACTACCGCGACACACAGCAGTTTGAATTGCGTTGTCTTAATGCAGTAAACAAGGGCAGAAGCGAGAACATGGGTTTGTATCAGAATGATCAACGGGTTGCTTGCCTGATGGAGTAGTAGCAGGATACTGCCCTTCAGTTGGATACTCGAAGATATCCTCGGAGGCAGAACCTACCACGAAGAACACATCGGAACACAATCAACTCATGACGATATGCAACAATATGATGCATGCTATGACATGGCAATATGGATGTGTCTTGGCTTAATGCAAGCTAAAACAGAATGGAAAGTGCTTATTTGAACCAAAGGTTCAAGTGTTAGCTCATTTAACATGACCATATTAGTGCATCACCTTATATTGAATAAACAGCAGGCTTAACTTGTTCTGACATGCATGAAACCAGTACCAATGGATAGATTGGATTTTTCTGATCAATTTTCATATATAGAACTTTGTATTTGGAGTTACTGATTAATTTCTATGAATTTATGAAGTTTGGACTAATTTCTGGAATTTCCTATACATATATAATTCCAGTAATTAATTTACTGCGTCAGCACTGCGTCAGGATGACGTCAGGGTCAACGGAGTCGCCCAGGTCAAACTGACCAGTGGGTCCCGCATGTCAGTAGTTAGTTTAACTAATTAATTTGAATTAAAACTAATCAGGTTTAGTTAGCAGGGGGGCACCTATCATTGACTCAGGGAAGTCAACTGGGGCCACCCAGTCAATGGTCAAAGGTCAAACTCGCCGGCGTCTAGCCGCCGGCGAGGCCAGACACGGCGGAGGAAGTGCATTTGCACGTTCCGGCCACCAAACGGGCGGCGGAGAGCATCTACGAGCTCCTGGGAACGAGCCGCGGCTCTTGGTGGTGGTGGTTGAGCTCGGGGCGGCCGGAGACGTCGTCGGCGATGACTTTGGCGGTCGTCGGAGTTGGGTGGAAACACAACCGAGGCTATAGCGCACGGCGAGGCACGTGGTGAGGTGCGTTGGGCCCCTAGAGGTGCGGTGAGTGCGTTAGACACGGCGAGGTGGCCGGGGTTGGGCCGGAGACACATCGGCGACGAGCTCCGCGGCGGTGCGTGCGGGCGAGCTCCGTGTAGTTGCTACGATGCACGAGGAAGCAAACGGGGAGGATGGGAAGGTAGCTGAGCTCACGGCGATCACGACGGAGTTGACGGCGAGGTCGGGGACGAGCTGGTGCGGCGGCGACGGCGAAGGGGATCTGCGGCGGTGCTCGGTGTGGACGAGGTCGAAGAAGACGTTGCAGAGCGTGTAAGCGCTCGGGGCTCGGGCTGCTCGACGGAGTCGACGACGGCGGAGAGGTTGGACACGGTGGTGCAGCACGGGGACGGTGTTGGACACGTCTACGGTGGCGGAACGGCGACGGCTGCGTCGGCCATGGCAGAGGGGGAGCGAGGAGGCGAGGCAGGGGCGAATGGAGGTGTCCAGGGGCTCGGGGCGGCGACATGGAGCTTGTCCAGGCCAGCAGGGCGGTGAGGGGAGGAGGCAGGGCGGCGACCAGCTGCGTGGCGCGCGCTGAGCTCGCCGTCGAGCACCTGGCTGCCTGCCTGGCCTAGCCAAGCAGCTCGCTGACGCGGCAACTGGGCTGGGCCGGCAGGTGGGCCTAGTGGACGGCGACAGGTAAGGGTTTTGCTCTGTTTTTCTTTTTCTATTTTTCTGCAAATTTGTGGACTTTATTTAAATACCAAAACATTTCCAAAAATCCTGAAAATAAATGTGGTCTCTATTTGGATTATTTCCAACAGCAAACATTTGTTCCCAGAATTATTTGAGCATTTAAATTATTTAATAGCATTTAAATGCCCAAATTCAAATACTTATGATTTAAATCAATGACCTTCTGTTGACCTAGAAAATTGTGCACCTATTTTGTCAGAGGTTCTAGACCAAGACAAAGAGGGTGAACATTTTAGAAGGGCATTTCAGGTTCATTGAAAATGCTTTTAGTAAACCCTAGTTGATTTCAGAAGGGGTGCTGGGGGTTCTGCCTTCCCCATTTCAAGTTTCTAATGAAAAGTAAACATGATGCACACACTAATGCATGGTCTAACTAGGATGTGACAACTCACCCCCACTCGAAAGAATCTCGTCCCTAGATTTAGGATCCGTCGGAAAGATAGTGGGGTACTCGAGTCGAAGACGATCCTCCCTTTCCCATGTAGCTTCTTGCTCGGAATGGTGTGACCATTGAACTTTGAGAAACTTGATATTATGGCGTCGAGTGGTACGCTCGGCTTGATCAAGGATACGAACGGGGTATTCTCGATAGGTGAGGTTATCTTGGAGATCAAGCGTTTCGTGGTCCACTCCACGGATAGGATCCGAGAAGCAACGCCTGAGTTGAGAAACGTGGAAGACATCATGAACTCTAGAGAGATGCAAAGGAAGTTCCAGTTGGTAGGCAACTTCCCCTCGTTTGGCAAGAATGCGAAAGGGTCCAATGTAACGAGGAGCCAATTTGCCTTTGATACCGAATCGATGGGTTCCCTTTAAAGGCGTAACCCGAAGGTAAGCCATCTCGCCAACTTCATAAGCCATGGGCTTATGCTTGCGGTCATACTGACTCTTTTGTCGAGATTGGGCTATTTTCAACTTCTCACGAATAATGCGAATCTGCTCTTCTGCATCCTGGATCATGTCCGGGCCAAAGAGTTGTCTCTCGCCGGTTTCTGACCAGTTAAGAGGCGTTCGACATTTTCGTCCATAAAGAACTTCGAAAGGAGCTTTGCCCAAGCTAGCTTGATAACTGTTGTTATAAGTGAACTCGGCGAATGGTAGGCACTTCTCCCAATTCATACCGAAAGAGATGACAGAAGCTCGGAGCATATCCTCCAGAATTTGATTGACTCGCTCTACTTGACCACTTGATTGAGGATGGAAGGCGGTGCTAAAGGAAAGACGAGTCCCCATAGCATTTTGAAAACTTTCCCAAAATCGAGAGGTGAAAAGACTTCCACGGTCGGAATTAATTTCCAATGGAACACCATGGAGAGACACTATTCGAGAGATGTACAAATCAGCTAGCTGGCTAGCGGTTATACTCTCGCGAACAGGTAAGAAGTGGGCTACTTTGGAGAGACGATCGACAACAACTAAGATAGCGTTATTCCCTCTCTTGGTTCTGGGAAACCCGGTAATGAAATCCATACCGATTTTATCCCATTTCCATTCAGGAATTTCCAAAGGTTGAAGGGTGCCAGCAGGCGTTGATGCTCTGCTTTAACACGACGACAGACGTCGCAATTAGCAATGTATTGAGCGATTTCTCTCTTCATCCTAGTCCACCAAAACCTCTGGCGTAGGTCTTGATACATTTTAGTACTACTAGGATGAATGGTGAGAGGGGATTCATGAGCTTCCTTAAGGATCAACTGCCGTAGTTGTTGTTTCTTGGGAACCACCAAGCGGTTCTCAAAGAAGACAACACCTCGCTCATCCATGGAAAAACACTTAGCAACTCCGCTAGCGATGTTTTCCTTAATCCGAGATATTCCTCTATCATACCGCTGAGCGGTTATGATTTGATCCGTAAGGTTAGGTTTCGCCACCAGGGTGGAAAGGAATCCTCGAGGAACAATGTGAAGGTTAAGCTTACAAAATTCCTCGTGGAGAAGTGGTTGAGTTTGTTGTAACATCAGGTTGTTACAATAAGATTTACGACTTAGTGCATCAGCCATGACATTGGCTTTGCCTGGGGTGTAGGCTATTCCTAAGTCGTAATCCGTGATCAACTCAACCAATGTCTTTTCCTGAGATTTAAATCCGGTTGGGTGAAGATGTATTTCAAACTTTGGTGATCGGTGTAGATTTCGCAATGATTACCAAGAAGGTAATGTCGCCAGGTTTTGAGTGCATGGACTACTGCTGCAAGCTCTAGATCATGTGTGGGATAATTATCCTCATGTGGACACAACTGTCGAGATGCGTAGGCAATCACATGACGATCTTGCATGAGTATGCAACCTAGTCCTTGTCGCGAGGCGGCGCAATAGATAACAAAGTCCTTAGAGAAATCTGGTGGTACCAGTACGGGAGCAGATGTCAGGCGTCTTTTCAGTTCCTGAAAGCTGAACTCGCACTGTGGGGTCCACTCGAACTTTTTATCTTTCTTGAGGAGTTCAGTTAGAGGTTTAGCAACTTTGGAGAAATTCTCGACGAAGCGGCGGCAATAGCTCGCTAAACCAAGAAAACTCCGAACTTGCTTGACCGTTTCAGGTGGAGTCCAGTCAAGGACGGCTTGAACTCGCTCGGGATTGACAGCAATGCCCTTACCAGAGATTACATGGCCCAGATAGGTCACTTCTGGCAACCAGAATTCACACTTGGAGAATTTGGCATAAAGGCGATGCTCTCGAAGTTTCATCAATACTAGCCTTAGATGTTCGGCATGTTCCTCCTCATTCTTGGAATAGATGAGTATATCATCGAGGTAAACCACGACGAATTTATCCAAATACTCCATGAAGATCGAGTTCATTAACCGAGAGAAAGTGGCTGGAGCATTGGTTAAACCGAAGGACATGACGGTGTACTCGTATTGGCCGTAACGAGTAACGAAGGCCGTTTTGGGAATGTCCCCGTTCTTGATTTTGATTTGGTGGTAGCCCAACCTCAAATCCATCTTGGAGAAGACTGAGGATCCAGCGAGCTGGTCATACAGGTCGTTGATCCTGGGGAGCGGATACTTGTTCTTTATAGTGACCAAATTGACAGGTCGGTAATCTACAACCATCCGATCCGTTCCATCCTTCTTCTTGACGAAGAGGACGGGGCAAGCCCATGGAGAACAACTAGGACGGATGAAACCCTTTTGCAAGGACTCATCGAGTTGTTTCTTAAGCTCAGCTAGTTCTAGGGGTGCCATCTTATAAGGTCTTCTAGAGATTGGGACGGTTCCTGGAACAAGGTCTATCACGAACTCGACATCTCTGTCAGGTGGAACACCTGGCAGTTCCTCTGGAAAAACATCCGGGAAGTCACGAACTACCGGAATATCTTCGAGGTCTGGAAGGGGGTTGGCATTTAGAGAATAGAGCTGATGCTCCGACACTCGGGTCAAAACATTGACTGTCTTGCCCGATGGATGGGTAAGTTGAACAGTTCTAGTTGAGCAGTCAATCTTAGCGTAATGGGCTGACATCCAGTCCATACCCAAGATGATGTTTATGTCCGAAGACTTGAGAGCTATTAGTGATGCAAGGAAGACCAATCTGTCGACAAGAATTTCATTGTCATGACTGATTCTAGAGGTTTGCCACTTAGAACCAGGGGTTTGAATTACCATGGAGGTGGGCATGTCACAAAAGGTGGTGTGGTGCAATCGAGCATAGCTCTTAGAAATAAATGAATGAGATGCTCCAGTATCAAAGAGAACAGTTGTCGGATGGCAATTAACAAGGAGTGTACCAAGAACAACGTTGGGGTCCTCTTGAGTCTCTTCAGCTGAGACGTGGTTGACATGGCCACGAACAGTGGTGGCTGGCTTGGCGACGAGCACCTTTGCTGTTGGCTTACCACGGCCAACAGACTTTCCGAACTGGTTGGGGTTGTTTTGGGGACACTCACGGATGTAGTGACCCGGCTCACCACACTTGAAACAAGTTATCATGTTGGGGCATGGAGCAGCATTGGCAGTGGGGCTACCAAAAGTCTTGGGCAGTACGTACTGCTGATTTGGACGAGGCGCCTCGAAGGATGGCCTCGGGGTATACCTGGGTGGCATAGCAGTATTTGGGATCCAGACCCGGCGCTTCTGAGATCCAGAGCCAGATGAAGATCCAAAGTCACGAGAGTGCTTGCGTGAAGCTTCAAAGTCATTCTGCCCTGTCCCGGCACTAATGGCCTTGTTGACTAGCTTCGTAAAGGAAGTGCAATCATGCAGACGAAGGTCACGGCGAAGCTCAGGGCTAAGTCCCTTGCGGAACCTTGCCTGCTTCTTGGCGTCGGAGGATACCTCTTCGGGAGCATAACGTGCAAGCTTCCCAAACTCGCGACTGTATGCATCCACAGTCAGCCTACCCTGGGTGAAGTTACAGAACTCCTCCCTCTTGCGATCCATGAGGCCTTCCGGGATATGATGCTCACGGAAAGCAGCACTGAAATCAGCCCAAGTAGTGATCTGGCCGACCGGACGCATAGCTTCATAATTTTCCCACCAAAGGCTAGCAGGGCCTTCGAGGTGATAAGCAGCAAAGGTAACTTTATCATCTTCGGCTACGTTGGCAGAACGTAGCTTGTGGGTGATGCTGCGGAGCCAGTCATCCGCATCGAGAGGTTCGATGGAATGGTTGAACTTTGGTGGATACAGCATGACAAAGTCATTGATGGACACTGTATTGATCCTCTGCTGGCGTGCAGTGTTCTGCTCAATCCGCTCTAGCAAGTGGTTGGTATCACGCCTGTTTCGCTCTGCCTCCAGCATCAATTCGGCCAGAGAAGGCGGTTGAGGCAGATTCTCCTCTCTAGCTGCACTAGCTTCACCCTGCTCCGGAGCAGCAGGGTTGCTGCGAGTGTTGACCATCCTAGGAAAACAAGACAACGATTTAAACCAGGATGGCAAAATCTGGCCAAGGAAGTGCGGAATGTAATGGACAACATGGAATGCTGAGATGTTCATCCGTATGACATGGTAATATAGAAGCTGCCATATATTCACCAACAGTCATACATACCATACATAGTTTAGTACAAACCGGCTGAAGTACCACTATGATGAAAGACGTTACATCTCATCGGAGGCATTCCAAGCTCCTATACTTTATTTAGCTACACCTCCGGCATTGATACACACTAAGTCATATTCCACGGATCACGCAGGACGGTGGACATACAACTGCTACAATACTAGCGAGACTACTACTAGCTCAGACGGCTCCATAGAAGTCCTCATAGAAGTCACCACCCAGACCTAGAAGCGGAACATGATCATCTGGGAACAGGCGGTCCTGTGGAGCTTGCGGACCATAGGGACTTGGGTGCGGCTTTGGTCCAACAGACGGCGGCAGACGAGGTCCACGAGGAGGGGTGATGCCTCCCACCTCACGCCATTCCATGAAATCTGGCAGACTAGCCCGCACAGGGTACAAGTCTCTCATGTCCATGTATCCGGCTTGCACAACAGGTGCAAACCTCGTCAAAGTGGCCCAGTGATCCGAGCGAGCGTTAAAAAGCTCCATACGCAAGGCCCGGTTTTCACGGTCCTTGTCTTCCAACATCTCAGTAGTGGTGCGGAGGAGTGAGTCCTCATGGGATGCATCACTGTACATGCCCTGGAGGTAACCATGCGCCCCGGGGAGGGATGCTGGCATGTAGCGAAATTCACTGTTGCTCAACAAGGCAGTTCTGGCTCGAATGATGGTCATCATCGAGTAGGCTGCATCTTGCACGGACATCCCAATAGTGATCCCAAGTCCATAAGAACAGTGGAGTGGTTCCGTGGCTCCGGGATAAGATGGATATATCCTGACCGTGCACAGATATTGGCTTTGGTTAAAATCTCTAAACTGCTGTATTCAGGGTACCATCGATAACCTGCCTCAACCATCACTCGAACCAACATGGCTGTATGACCACATATACCAATGCAACGGGTCAGACGAACCACTTGGTTCTGGGGACGGGTGGCCATCTGGAAGCACAAAATAATGCAAAGGCATTAGAATTTCCTGGAAGAAATTGGACATCATAACGGCTGTAAATGCTCAAAAAAAGACTTGAGACATCCACAACAGTTTGCAAAACCACTCAACATCATCATATCAAGGTTCTGGTTCAATAGGCAACATACTAAAATGTAGTAGAACTGATCTGGGTTGTATCCAACAATCCTATAAGTTACTACGGATTTAGCAACACGTGATCCTGATAAAGAGAAGAGAGCCTAGTCCTTAACCCACGTAGAATGAGAAGAGAATGACTCAGAATAGAGGGCATAAGGTAAAGGAGTAAAAGAGCCTTACGTTCCCTCCCACAATCAATTCCCCTACATATAACTAAAGCATTTCTAAACTCGACATCGACCAGTTTGGCTTAGCGAACCTACAGGCAGTCCGGCTCTGATGCCAACGCTGTCAGGACCCCAATCCTAAGTCACATCGATCCAGCATGTAACACATCATATCACTTTGCGGCCTCACGCACGGTACTCCCACGGGTGCCACCTTACCTGGCCTGGGACCGTTTGCGCCTTTTGGCTCACGTATATGATAGTGTCGCTAGCATCCATATGACAGAGAACCCGGGCCGACATGGCTAGTCGTGAACCCAAAGCGGCGCTAGCCTATGAGGACAGGCATACATGAATCACATCGAGCATGTCGGTCATCAACGTATTTATCTGGGCTGTAGCACTGGGCTAACAGGACTCCGGTGAACCGGGCTGTAGTAGGCTAGGCAGGACTCCGGACAACACCGCGTGACATTTCCCCGAAGGGACAGACACAGGAACGACGTGAAACACATGCCGGCCAGTCAAGTGTTCCGAGCAGTAGTGCTGGCTAGCAGGACTCCGGTGAACCGGGCTGTAGCGGACTACTATCGCTCAGAAGCACTAGACTTACATTTCCCCATATGAAAAGCTGCCAAGGATAAACAACTAGATAGTCGGATCCCACTCATACCAAGCATTTCAATCATACACACAATATGCTCGATATGAGTAAATACAACATGGCATCACAACAAAACTCTACAACTCAAGTACTTTATTTAGAAGGCTCCGAAGAGCCATACATAACATTCATACAGGTAGGGGTCACATGACCCGACACTCAAGTCATACAAACATACAAGCACATGCGGAAGCAAAGTAGTCTGAGTACAGACACTAGAAAGAAAGAAGGCTTGACGAAGCCTGTCTATCTACATCGACCCTTCACAAGTCTTGGATCACCACCTGGGTGATAAGTCACTCGTCAACGTCGAGGTCTACATAGAACCCATCAGAGGGGTTGGTGCAGTCGTCTGAAAAACATTAATTAAAGCAACATGAGTACAGAGGTACTCAGCAAGTCTTACAACAGGAACCTACTATACATGCACATTCTCAAGAAGGTAGTGGGGTTATTGCAGCAAGCCAGCTTTGACTCTTGGCTAAGCTATCCTACGATAGACACCACTTGTAAATCATTTGTCGCACACGAGTCCACTATCACCATCACAATACTCTACCGTGGATCCTCTCTCGTCATCCTACGAGAGGGCCATCCGCGGTACTCACACTTATCTTGAGATTTTTAGTAGAATCCATTTACTTGTCTATGAACTGTATAGGTGACCAAGTAGTCCTTTATCGTGGACGCGGCTATTCGAATAGTTTTATACCCTGCAGGGGTGTACTTCTTCACACACGCTCCCACCACTTATCGCTGTTACACAACGTGTACTCGGCAACCTTGAAGCGGAAACCCAGCGAGGGTGTTGGCCACGTCCTACCTAAACACTCAAGTCTCTAGTCCAGGTTTATCGCCTATTCAGGTTCCATCCGCAGGGAGTCCGGCCGAGGTTTCCACATACGGCCCCGAACGATGTGTACAGGGTTCCGAGACACCAAACGGGCGCCCGGCTGGCCCGGCCACGTGCCTACCGCAACACAGCCCACCCCTACGGTCAGCGCTGCGTGCGGCCCCCAGCATACTACAAACACCAGAAACTACTTTGCAACTCCTAGACAGAGGACAAGGGTGATCAAGAAGCCGAGAGAGTCAATTAAGGATCCCAATGTGTGGTAGTAGCTGAATCTTAAATCACACACACAGATCTCAGTTCTTAAGGACGGCCTCAATGAAACAACCCACCATGTACTCCTACATGGCCTCTCATCGATTCCTTTACCAAATCGTGTTCAACACTTCCACACTCTTGACAACGATACAACCTTTCACTCCAGATCATCATCCCGATGAGCCAGACCTGACACAACTCTAAGCATAGCAAGCATAGCATGGTTGGAACACACACATATATGGCTCAATCAACTCCTACACATGCTAGTGGGTTTCATCTTGTTACTGTGGCAATGACAGGTCATGCAAACGAAGTGGGTTCAACTACCGCGACACACAGCAGTTTGAATCGCGTTGTCTTAATGCAGTAAACAAGGGCAGAAGCGAGAACATGGGTTTGTATCAGAATGATCAACGGGTTGCTTGCCTGATGGAGTAGTAGCAGGATACTGCCCTTCAGTTGGATACTCGAAGATATCCTCGGAGGCAGAACCTACCACGAAGAACACATCGGAACACAATCAACTCATGACGATATGCAACAATATGATGCATGTTATGACATGGCAATATGGATGTGTCTTGGCTTAATGCAAGCTAAAACAGAATGGAAAGTGCTTATTTGAACCAAAGGTTCAAGTGTTAGCTCATTTAACATGACCATATTAGTGCATCACATTATATTGCATAAACAGCAGGCTTAACTTATTCTGACATGCATGAAACCAGTACCAATGGATAGATTGGATTTTTCTGATCAATTTTCATATATAGAACTTTGTATTTGGAGTTACAGATTAATTTCTATGAATTTATGAAGTTTGGACTAATTTCTGGAATTTCCTGTACATATATAATTCCAGTAATTAATTTACTGCGTCAGCACTGCGTCAGGATGACGTCAGGGTCAACGGAGTCGCCCAGGTCAAACTGACCAATGGGTCCCGCATGTCAGTAGTTAGTTTAACTAATTAATTTGAATTAAAACTAATCAGGTTTAGTTAGCAGGGGGGCCCACCTGTCATTGACTCAGGGAAGTCAACTGGGCCCACCCAGTCAATGGTCAAAGGTCAAACTCACCGGCGTCTAGCCGCCAGCGAGGCCAGACACGGCGGAGGAAGTGCATTTGCACGTTCCGGCCACCAAACGGGCGGTGGAGAGCATCTACGAGCTCCTGGGAACGAGTCGCGGCTCTTGGTGGTGGTGGTTGAGCTCGGGGTGGCCGGAGACGTCGCCGGCGACGACTTTGGCGGTCACCGGAGTCGGGTGGAAACACAACCGAGGCTATAGGGCACGGCGAGGCACGTGGTGAGGTGCGTTGGGCCCCTAGAGGTGCGGTGAGTGCGTTAGACACGGCGAGGTGTCCGGGGTTGGGCCGGAGACACGTCGGCGACGAGCTCCGCGGCGGTGCGTGCGGGCGAGCTCCTTGTAGTTGCTACGGTGCACGAGGAAGCAAACGGGGAGGATGGGAAGGTAGCTGAGCTCACGGCGATCACGACGGAGTTGACGGCGAGGTCAGGGACGAGTTGGTGCGGCGGCGATGGCGAAGGGGATCTGCGGCGGTGCTCGGTGAGGACGAGGTCGAAGAAGACGTTGCAGAGCGTGTGAGCGCTCGGGGCTCGGGCTGCTCGACGGAGTCGACGACGGCGGAGAGGTTGGACACGGTGGTACAGCACGGGGACGGTGTTGGACACGTCTACGGTGGCGGAACGGCGACGGCTGCGTCGGCCATGGCGGAGGGGGAGCGAGGAGGCGAGGCAGGGGCGAATGGAGGTGTCCAGGGGCTCGGGGCGGCGACGTGGAGCTTGTTCAGGCCAGCAGGGCGGTGAGGGGAGGAGGCAGGGCGGCGACCAGCTGCGTGGCGCGCGCTAAGCTCGCCGTCGAGCACCTGGCTGCCTGCCTGGCCTAGCCAAGCAGCTCGCTGGCGCGGCAGCTGGGCTAGGCCGGCAGGTGGGCCTGGTGGACGGCGACAGGTAAGGGTTTTGCTCTGTTTTTCTTTTTCTATTTTTCTGCAACTTTTTGGACTTTATTTAAATACCAAAACATTTCCAAAAATCCTGAAAATAAATGTGGTCTCTGTTTGGATTATTTCCAACAGCAAACATTTGTTCCCAGAATTATTTGAGCATTTAAATTATTTAATAGTATTTAAATGCCCAAATTCAAATACTTATGATTTAAATCAATGACCTTCTGTTGACCTAGAAAATTGTGCACCTATTTTTCAGAGGTTCTAGACCAAGACAAAGAGGGTGAACATTTTAGAAGGGCATTTTAGGTTCATTGAAAATGCTTTTAGTAAACCCTAGTTGATTTCAGAAGGGGTGCTGGGGGTTCTGCCTTCCCCATTTCAAGTTTCTGATGAAAAGTAAACATGATGCACACACTAATGCATGGTCTAACTAGGATGTGACACCCTACCGCTGGCACCCACCGCAACGGCATCACCATCATCGACTCAGCAGATGAACCTGAGGAGTACACGGGTCCACAAGAGAGGTCGTACTCTTTTGATTCTGCTTATGTTATGCATTGTTTAAAATTACCTGCTACTTTATCGTCATGTTCACCTCTTGGACTCCAAGTCAGGTCCAAATTAATGTTCAAACTTGAGTTATAAATTAGTTGTGGGGCACATATCAAGGAAGCAATGAATAGTATCTCTGTCTAATATCTGGTTCACCTAGGGTATGCCTATGTTGTTCATCTTGGGTGGGAAACAAATAGTAAAGCAATCATCTATCTTTTTATTAAATTAAAGCAATCATCAACCTGCTATCATTATTTTTGGATCCGTCCACTGGTTGTTACCATCACTCTAAATTTCTCCATGCTCTCCTTACATAATCTCACCATATTTTTTTCGTATGCATGTCAGATATTGTACACAGTCATGTTGAACATGTAGAGAAAAAGAGAAGAGTTTTGCGCGGCAATACAATGTCATGCAGACATCGCTCCATGGTGGGTTCAATGGCAAACCCTCCCCACCCCTCTCCAGATTCTAATCCAGAGGAAGATATCTGTTCTGAGGCGGATTCAGACGCCGCTGACCACTCCTATTTACCCCCCAAGGTGTTTGCTCTACCTTGGCATGATGATGTTAATCATATCATGCATATGTTGCCTTCAAATGCCTACTTTTGACATCATATATGTCATCTTCTTAGTTTAGACATGTTCTGTCGCCACCTGTTTAGTTTCTATATCATATATGGGAATTATGCAGTCTCATGTCTTTTAGCCAGCCATAATATATGTGAAATGTGCAATGACATCCTATTTATCTAGGCATCATATATTTGAATGATATCTTGCCCATCGTTATCTTCATTACATTTCCATTTGTCGACAATGTTTGTACATTAAACTACTCTTCCTGTGAATCATCCATTTGGGTGGGAGATTGAAAAATCTGGAGTGAAAACAAGGCCTTCAGAGCAGACAGTGCTACCTGTCGAAGCAGATCTCTTGTTGGGTCCCGATAGCTCCTCAGAGATGGACTCAGAGGCAGATGACCAGTCCTATTCCCCCACCGAGGTGTATGCTCTAACTTGGCACGGCATATTAGTTATTCATCATATCTTTGAATTATGTTATGCTATGCTATCCAGTTTAGATAGACATCATATATGTGAAATTATGTCATGCTATCCATTTTAGTTAAACAATATACATGTCAACTATTTCATGTACTCTTTTTTCCACACTATCTATTGCATCTGTCTCTCATACAATGTCTGTACATTCAACTATGTTTCCTGTTTATCAGCCATTTCAATTGGAGTGGGTGATGCCAGCATCTAGCGGACTAAAAACACGGTCTTCAAATAAAACAGTGCTACCTCTTGGTGGAGATAGCACCCCGGTTGTACATGCACGAGAACCAACCCTACCACACATAACCCAAACTCTCACAGATTGTAGCCCTACTGCGATGGACAGAGAACCAGGTTCACCCAATCTAACCCCAACCCCAGCAGATAGTAACCCAGATCCTGTTGACACAGCACCATCTCCACCATAGAGCTCCCAAACAAGAGCAGTTAGTAAGGCAGCTCCAGTGCCCAAAGGGCCAGTACTACCACAACGAACCCCTATTCCACCCGTTAGTAAGCCTATTCCTGTGGAGGAAGCACAACCAGCTAGTCGTACTTTAGCATCTATCGCATTTGATGTTGTTAAATCGTATGTGCGTATCTTCCCATCTTGGAAATATTATACTGAAGATGAAGGAAAATACCAGTTGTAGGTGTTTGTCCAGGAGTTATGTGTAAGTAATGTTATTCATGGCAATTACTTTGCTTTGTCCCATACATCCTACCTCCATGATGGTTACAATACAACAAATTTTCCCATTTTTCTCTATAGAGAAGGACCGATTTGGAAACTCGGGATGAGGTAACCTGTGCTAATACCTCTGCTATCTTCAAGAATGCTTGGTGGCAGTATCGGAATTACCTGAAGAAAACGTACTTCACCAGCAAAGAAACTCATCAAATTCCCTTACGTTCTCCTGAGACACATTTACTGGACGATGAATGGGAACGCCTTGTTCTGTACTGGTCCCGAACCAAGAATGTGGTAAGGTCTATGAGCTCATTTTCTATTTTTAAGTACTATATTCTTGCGTCTTACTGTACTCTGTTCATGTAGGACAAGTGCCTAAACCTGAAGAACAACTATTTTAATTTAAGATTCCATTGCTATCATAGTTCCAAAAAGCGCTAGGCGTTAATTGTGCGTTTTGCCACCGCCTTGCGCTTTACTGACCAAAGCACATGCTTATGCGCAGTTATGCACAGATTAAGCGTAGTTATGCGCAATGTGTTTCGACAACGCATAGAGCCTAGGCGCGCTTAAGCGCTCGCTTAGGCGCGCCTTTTTTTAACTATGATTGCTATCGTGCATACTGCTTTGCTCTTGTATCACTGAATTTACTCATACAAACTTATTTTTAAATTGAAGGATCCAATTGAAACTCCAATGGCACAACAGGTATGTTCACGCATGTTTATTTAACAGGCTTGCTCCTATCAATAGCTCTGTTGATTTCAATTTCAATTGTGTATACAGTTGACTTCTCATATCATGCACATTACTAGCATCACAACAAAGCAAATAGTGTTCTTGTACATGTAGACCCGTGGTACCCATCTGAAATCTTGTTGTGCCGTGTAGTTTCCCACGCTTTGTATTCTTTCACTGCTACTTTGTCTTGAACTGATATGATTTGAACCGTGTCTCTATTTTGATTTGGCAAGACAATGCAGTGACCATAGGACATAGATATATGTTTGTTTGATGCTTTTATTATGTACTAGTACTTGGCAATAGAAGACTTGGTAGTTTAATCCTGTCCACCTTACTAATGAACTGGTTCACCGAAATGAGTTTCATATACTAGTACATACTAAACTGTTATGTTTCTGCTTGTTTCTTCTTTTAGAATGCTGACAGAATATTGGGGAAGAGTACCTTATTAAGCAATGGTAAAGGAAGTAATGCAGATAAGGTTCAGGATAGTGACACATCCTTGTTGGTCTCCAACAAAGCTGATAAAACAGCTAAGGAAGACTATCTCGAAGACAGTGAGAGAACCCCAAAGTCCTGTCTTGGTTTAGTGTTGGAGTTATTGGCCACTACCGCTTGCACAAGCTATTCAAAATCACTGTCTGAATCTGTTCGGTTTCTTGAGTCTCAACTATAAGCTGAAAGACATCGATCAGCTGTGTTGCGACAAGAAGCGGAAGGACTGCGGAAGTCCCTAGAGCATTCACATGCATAGTTTCTGGTGCAACAGCAAGCGTTGGAGGATTTTAGCGCCAAACAGGACAAAGCTAATAAGATTGCTAAGCTTATTGCCAGCATGGTGGATATCACGTTTCTTGAGCTCTTCTGAAGTTGTTTCAGTTGTGCTCTTGTTTTGCTACCGCATTTATTTGCACCGGTGGCCAATTTTGACGGCCAGTGTGTGTAATATGCTGATTTGTTCCCTATATTTGCACTGGCGGTGAACTTTGATGCCTAGTGGATGTAATATGTGTAATAGCGGTAATAGGCTAGCGTTAATTGCTTGCTTATTTATTTCCTTATTGTCTTGTTTAGTTGTTTGCTTGTAGTCACTGCAGTTCTTTTTCTGTGTTTTTCTAGTGGCCACAATAACCTATATTTGGAAACTAGGCCAAAATAATCATGGGAACACACGGACTGTTGTAACCATGGGCCTCCTGCGGGCCGTATGATCCATGGGCCTTCTACGGGCCATAGGATCCATTGGCCTTCTATATGGGCCGTAGGATCCATTGGCCTTCTACGGGTCGTACGATACATGGCCCTTTTACGGGCTGTAGGATCCATGGGCCTTCTACGGGGCGTATCATCATTTAGTCAATCATGGGCCATACTATTCGGGGACAATAATGGGCCGTTAATAGGCCGTATTTGATAACTCTATGAAAACAGCCCAACGGGTTTTTTTGACATGAAAACGGCCCAAAGTATTATCGGGCCACAAATGGGCCGACTGTAACCACGGTACGAATATGGCCCACAAGCAGAAAATGACAGTAACGGGCCATATGTAAACGAATGTGGAAATGAGCCCAAGAATAAATGGGCCCCAAGAAGGCCGAAAGATAACATGGGCTGGAAACGGCCCAACGGAATCATGGGCCGTTAATGGGTATCAAGTGATACACTGTTCATTACGGCCCAGTTTCACCACGTACCGTTAATGGGTATAAAGTGATACATTGTTCATTACGGGCTAGTTTTACCATGGGCCGTTAATGGGCCGAGAGACGTCATGGGCCATACATGGGCCGGAAGTTAAAATGGGCTGGAATTATATTGGACGACTCAGATGACGCTACTGGGCCTAATTTGTACTGTAAACGGGCCCTGGGTTAATGGGCTGTAAATGGGCTATATGCGAACAGGCCGTTCACAGGCTTGCCGTGGGCCGGCCCGCCACCTTTTGACCAAGTCAAACGGGCCGGCCTTTTCACAAGAATGGGCCTCTGTTGGGCCGTGCCATGTGTCGACGTATCATAGGCGCTTTGGGTCCAATGAGTGGAAGACATCTGTCCCAGCGGTGAGCCGACACGTGTTTCCTCGAGACAATGATGATTTTACACATGGAAAATACCCATTGGTCGGGGCTATTAACGGGTTATCGGATCTAAAACCGGACACGATAGCTTAACGACATTCCGTTACGGTGGATGCCACGTGTCGGTCACCCTTGACGAAAGCACTTCTGTGACGCGCGATTTATCGTCATGGAAGTGGACACTTCCGTGATGATAATTTTGGTAATGTCATGGAACATTTCTACGACAACACAGGTATGACTATCTTGATTCTGTCATAAATTTGTCATGGATGTACATGCATGACAGAAAACGTGACCTACTATGACAAACACGTATCATCACGGAAGTGTATTTTTTTGTAGTGCTTGCTGATAAATTGTCGACCAGATTAGCGCCATCTCTTGTTCTTCCTCCAGAAGATCGACGGCATCTTGAGGTGCTTCCTCTGCTTCCGTCTCTGAGAAAAGTTCCACTCAAGGAGCATTGTGCAGCAAATCACTCGGAAGCACGACTTCAGCCCCGTATACCATGAAGAAAGGGGTTCGGCCAGTCGATGGGTTAGGAGTCGTCCTTAATCCCCACAGAACAGATGGTAATTCGGTCACCCAAGCTCCGGCTGCATGCTTGAGGTCATGCACCAATCGAGGTTTCAACCCCTACAGGATCAAACCATTTGCTCTTTCAGCCTGCCCATTCAACTGCGGGTGCGCAACGGATGCGTAGTTGACCCGAGTGCCTTGGGAAGCGCAGTATGCTCTGAACTCATCAAAATCAAACTTTGATCTGTTATCCGTAATGATGCTATGTGGGACTCCGTACCGAAACACCATTTCTTTGATGAAGCTAATGGAAGTGCTTGAATCTAGATTCTTGATAGGTTTCGCTTCGATCCACTTAGTGAAGTTGTCGACTGCCACGAGCAAATGGGTGAATCCACTTCAACCAGTCCTCAAGGGCCCAACCATGTCCAGTACCCACACAACAAATGGCCAGACGAGTGGTATAGTCTTCAAGGCCGATGCAGGTTTGTGGGACATGTTCGAGTAAAACTGGCGGCCTTCACACTTGTCAACAATATCTTTTGCCATCTCATTCGCCCGTGGCCAGTAAAATCCAGCTCAGTGTGCTTTAGCCATGATGGTCCAAGAGGACGCATGGTGACCACAGGTCCCCGAGTGAATTTCGTTTAAGATCAGTCGACCTTCTTCCGGAGAAATACACTGCTGAGCCACGCAAGTAACACTTTCTCTGAAAAGAAGACCACTTATCAGTGTGAAGGCTTTGGATGTGCGAACGATCTGGCAGGCCTCGTCCTCATCCTCTGGGAGCTCCCGCCTGAGCAGGTACGTGATGTATGACATTGTCCAGTCGGGGGTGATTACCAAAACTTCCATGATCAGGTCGACCATCGCTGGCACTTCAACTTCAGTCAGATTGGTTGAACTTATCGGATGCGGGGGATCCTCCGTAAAGGGATCTTCTTGAACTGACGGGGTGTGGAGATGCTCCAAGAACACATTACTCGGGATGGGCTTCTGGGTGGAACCTATCTTTGCCAGATCATCAGCCACTTGATTCTTGAGTCGAGGTATGTGGTGGAGCTCCAACCCTTCAAACATCTTCTCTAATTTTCTCACCACATTGCAGTAACCAGTCATGGCAGGGCTCCAAATGTCCAACTCCTTCATTACCTGATTGACCACCAAATCTGATTCACTGTAAACCATCAGGCGACGGACGCCGACTGAGATGGCCATACGCAACCCATACAGAAGTGCTTCATACTCAGCTTCATTGTTTAAGGATTCGAAGTGAATCTGGAGGACATAACTGAGCTTATCGCCTCTTGGGGATACCAGGACCACTCCAGCACTAGAACCATTCAACATCTTGGACCCATCAAAGAACATAGTCCAATGTTCCGAGTGAACTTGAGTCAGTTGCTGCTGTTCAATCCACTCGGCCAGGAAATCTGTTATTGCCTGAGACTTGATTGCCTTTTTTTTCTTCGAACTTGATATCCAAAGGAAGGATTTCAATTGCCCACTTGGCCACTCGACCGATTGCATCTCGATTGTTCAGAATTTCTGATAATGGAGCATCGCTGACGACTGAAACCGAGTGGTCTATGAAATAATGTGCAACTTTTTCGTGGTCATATAAATCCCGTAGACAAGATTTTGGTAATGCAGATACCTTTGCTTGGACGGAGTCAAGACCTCAGAAATATAGTACACTGGACGTTTAACTTTGTAGGCTTTGCCCTCTTCTTCCCGCTCGAATGTGAGCACAGTGCTGACAACTTGTCCAATGGCTGCGATATACAACAATAGAGGCTCTTTGCTGATTGGGGCAGCAAGCACCGGATGGGTGGAAAGCAGGGCTTTTAGCTCTACAAACACTGCTTCAGCTTTAGGAGTCCACTCGAACTAATGAAACTTCTTCATCAGTCGGTAAAGAGGCAATGCCTTTTCACCGAGACGGGAGATGAATCGACTCAATGCAGCCAAACAACCAGTAAGCTTCTCAACATCATGTACACGCATGGGGCGCTTCATTCGGAGAATTGCTCCAATCTTTTCTGAGTTTGCGTTGATCCCTCGTTCGGAAATGACAAAACCGAGTAACTTTCCCCCTGGGACTCTGAATGTGCACTTCAATGAATTGAGCTTGATATCATATCTTCTTAGATTGGCAAATGTTTCAGCTAGGTCAGCCAGTAGGCCGGAACCTTTGCGTGACTTGACCATGATATCATCCATGTAAGCTTCCACGTTCCGATCGTCCGAGTGGCTATTTCCATCATTCGGGCCAGAGACATGTCTTCGGATCGACCGAGTTTCAGGTTGAGCTCAATATATCGGACACCCTCTTTGAAGGCGCAAACAGCCTGATGCTCTAACACATTTTCTACAGTATGATGAAGGGTAGTCCATCTCTGGATGAAACCTCTCAAAGTCTTATTCTGCTTCTAAATGCAGTGCTGCAATTCATTCAACCCAACAGGTCGCTTGAAGGTGCCCTCGAATGTTTTGATAAACACTCGGGCTAACTCTTCCCAACAGAAAATACTTCCAGGGGCCAACTGATTCAACCAAGCTCTGTTCGAACCCTCAAGTCACAAAGATATCACCAAACCGTCTAGGAGGTGAAGCCTCCAAGAGTAATAAACTCAAGGGGCTCTTACTCGAACAAATCGATGCGCGGAGCTCAAACCAATGCAACGAATGCAATGCAAGGTCAAGCAACAAATGCTCAAATCACTCTCTCAATCTCACAAGATGCAACTCGAGAAAGTGGGTGATTGAAGAGAGGGGTGCAATGGAGGAAATCAACAAATGACTCCAAGATCCATCCACAAATCTCCCTTCACTTAGAGGAGAGATAGGGGTTTGGGAGAGGTGGTAAGATGCTCAAAATGATGTTTAGGAAGTGTATGAACAACCCCCAAACCGGTGGGGAGGAAGGGCTCTTTTATAGCCAACTTCCAAAACTAGCCGTTGGGGCTCCGACGGACACTTCCTGAGCACCCCGTGCCCATGGGGGTTGAGATCTTGTGCCCACGGGGTCCCGTGTGCACAGTACAAGTCAAAACCCCATGCCCACAGGGTACCCAGGATAGCCTGTAGCGGCCCACTAAAACATGCACAGCTTTGACATCGAACTCCGAATTTGATGATAGTGGGCTCATTTTAAAGCTATGGAAAAGCCCAAGGTCCTCACATAGAGAAACACCCAAGATCAACAAGAAAGAATGATGCAAATTATGCAAAGGTTTGATATCTATTTATGCGACGTGATCAAGCTACTCGCCCGAAAGTCCCTCTTGATAGTACGACTATCAAACCTATAATCCAGTCTCCCACCAAGCACCATGAGATCGGCAAAACTAGGTGAGGGAGTCCCGGATTAGGGGGTGTTTGGATAGCCGGACTATACCTTCAGCCGGACTCCAGGACTATGAAGATACAAGATTGAAGACTTCGTCCCGTGTCCGGAAGGTTCTTTCCTTGGCGTGGAAGGCAAGCTAGGCGTGCGGATATTCAAGATCTCCTACCAATGTAACCGACTCTGTGTAACCCTAACCCTATCCGGTGTCTATATAAACCGGAGGGTTTTAGTCCGTAGGACGAACAACATTATTCATCATCATAACCATAGGCTAGCTTCTAGGGTTTAGCCTCCTTGATCTCGTGGTAGATCTACTCTTGTACTACCCATATCATCAATATTAATCTAGCAGGAGTAGGGTTTTACCTCCATCGAGAGGGCCCGAACCTGGGTAAAACAAAGTGTCCCTTGTCTCCTATTACCATCCGACCTTGACGCACAGTTCGGGACCCCCTACCCGAGATCCGCCGGTTTTGACACCGACATTGGTGCTTTCATTGAGAGTTTCTCTGTGCCGTCGCAATCAGGAAGGATGCCTTTTCCCGTCTTTAAAGACGGCGCCGTCACCGAGGGAGCTTTGGCTCTCGGCCAGACTCTCCGGCTGGGCGGTTTTCTCATGACCGCCTGTTCGGTCGCTGCGCCGACGGTGACCTCTCGGGTCATCAAAAGCAATCTCCACGTAAGTTCGGCATCTGCCGAACAGCTGGATCCGGTGGAGCTCTCCTCCATAAACGAGCTACTGGATCGCATCGCCGCCTTGGGGGTCGCCACAAATTACGACCAGGTTGGGCTTAAACCCGACCTAAGGGAAATAAACTCCCCCCAAGCCACCCACCACGTTGCGGTGGTGGAGACACAATGCGGCGACCCTTCATCGATCTTAAGGACTAATTACGTCCAAATTTCGGAACCCTCCATGCCGGATATCCGCGGAGGGGAGGATGCAATTCAAGACCTGAACTTAGAATCAGGCAAACCGAATAACATCCAAGGCTCCGGGTCTCAGGATCCGGAGGTTGTTCGGCTTTCGAACAGTAAACCGAGCGAAATATCAGACTTAACGAATTCCTCCCGCCCGATTTTAAGCGATCTCTCCCAGGTCAGGCAGATGCCAGAAGAAACAGTACATCATTACTGGGCCAGATTCCTCCTGCTCATGAACAGGATAAAGGACTGCCACGAGGGAGACGTGATTTCAATTTTCTACAATAACTGCACGGACGAGGGAATACTCAACGTCGTAAGTCGCCGTAGTATTACGCGCTTTGCTGACTTGGCGTCCATAGTGCAAAAATACTGTGCGATGGAAAGTGCTTGGAAAACCAAAATTAAATTTTGGGATAATCCGGCCCTGAATAGCAATCCCGTCCGAATTAAAAGGGCGCACTACAGTAAAACGTCCGGATTAAACAAAAAATCAAAACCCTCTAGGGGACATGGAACCATAATAGAAAGGTGGCTAGACGGACCCTGCAAGATTCATAGTGCAGAGGACGCCGCACCAACACACAGCCTCAGGGCATGCTGGATACTCCGGCAGGTAGCCAAAATTGGCGAAGACCTCCTAATTCCATTGGTCGAAGGGAACCAGCCTGAAAACTTCAGTACCGTTCTTACAATCTCTGAGACTTTCGCATCAAACAATATGCGAAAAAGAGCACTTCGCAGCCTCACCGAAGTCCAACAAGTAGCGACAATAAATCCATGGAGCAATACGGCCATCACCTTCAACGCGAGTGACGAACCTAAATTACGAACAGCTAGAGCACCAGCCGCATTGGTTCTCAGTCCCATAGTGGACGGTTGTCGCCTCGCAAAGGTACTTATGGACGGAGGCAGCGGATTGAACCTCATATACGAGGAAACCCTTCAAAAGATGGAAATAGACTGGAACCGCATTGAGCGAAGTAGCACAACCTTTAGAGGTATAATCCCTAGTCAGGAAGCGCGCTGCACCGGAAAAATCACACTGGATGTGGTATTCGGCACTCCGGATAATTACAGGTCCGAACAAATCACGTTCCAAGTGGCCCCGTTCAAAAGTGGATACCACGCTATATTAGGACGAGAGGCATTCACAGTCTTCCAAGCTATACCCCATTACGGGTACATGAAGCTTAAAATGCCTGGGCCGGACGGAATCATCACTCTCGCTAGTGATCCGGACATAGCACTCCGCGCCGAAAACAAGACAGCCGCATTGGCCCTCGAGGCACTATCTGAAGCCTTAGCGGCCAAAGAACTGACGGCGCTGCGATCCACGGTTAATAGGGATGATGTGATACTCGATAAGAGATCCAAATCCACATCCTTCAAACCAGCGGACGAAATAGTCAAATTCCAGGTCCACCCAACGGACCCTAACAAAACAGCCTCCATCGGGACACAACTGAACCCTGATGTAGACGCCGCACTGCGCGAGTTCCTACGAGAGAACTGGGACATTTTCGCTTGGCACCCTTCAGATATGCCAGGAATCCCACGCAGGTTGGCCGAGCACAGCTTAAATATCCAGAAAGGATTCAAACCTGTCAAACAGGCCCTTCGGCGTTTTTCCGAGCCAAAGAGACAGGCTATGGGAGAGGAGCTAGCCAAACTATTGGAAGCCGGATTCATTAGAGAGATAAAACACCCGGATTGGCTAGCAAACCTGGTAATAGTACCAAAGAAGGACAAATCCTGGCGCCTGTGTGTCGACTTCAAAGACCTTAATAAAGCCTGCCCAAAGGATCCCTTTCCCCTCCCTCGAATTGATCAAATCATCAATGCAACTGCAGGACACGATTCCCTGTGTTTCCTCGACGCATACTCCGGCTACCATCAGATAAAGATGGCCGAACACGACCAAGCTGCAACAGCATTCATCACGCCGTACGGCCCATTCTGCTTCAACACAATGCACTTTGGGCTCAAAAACACTGGCGCGACATATCAGCGCATGATTCAAACATGTCTGGCAAACCAGATAGGCAAAACAGTGGAAGCATATGTAGATGATGTGGTCGTTAAAACAAGACATGTCGAATCTCTAGTAGACGACTTGAGACTTACATTCGACAACCTGCGAAAATGTGACATCAAGCTCAATCCGGAAAAATGTGTTTTCGGCGTTCCAGCCGGAAAGCTCCTGGGCTTCATTGTATCCGGTAGAGGAATTGAAGCAAATCCAGCTAAAATCCAGGCTCTGTCACAATTGGATGTCCCAAAAGATCTCAAACAAATTCAGAAACTCACCGGATGCGTGGCGGCCTTAAGCCGCTTCATCTCCCGCTTGGGAGAAAAGGCACTACCCCTTTACCGCCTTTTAAGGCGCACCGAACACTTCGAGTGGACGGACGCAGCCACGGCCGGACTTGAGGAAATAAAGGCCATCTTGGCAACAAATCCCGTCCTGGTCGCGCCAAATACCGGCGAACCCATGATGTTATACATTGCCGCAACTCATCAAGTTGTCAGCGCAGTACTCGTCGTCGAATGGACACAAACTACCCCTTCAAAGGCCGGTTTACTACGTGTCCACTGTCCTCACACCATGCAAATCACGGTACCCGCATTACCAAAAGATCGCATACGCGGTGTTTATGGCATCCCGGAAGCTACGACACTACTTTCAAGAGTGTTCTATAACAGTAGCCTCGGAAGTACCACTCAACGATATTCTTAACAACCGCGATGCAACGGGCCGGATAGCGAAGTGGGCCATAGAGCTCCTCCCATTCGATATAACCTACAAGCCACGGCGAGCCATTAAATCACAAGTCCTAGCCGACTTCGTCGCCGAATGGACAGAGGCCGAACTCCCTAAAGAGTACGGCACGTACTCAAACTGGATCATGCATTTCGACGGCTCCAAAATGTTGGCCGGACTGGGGGCTGGCGTCGTTCTGACGTCCCCTATGGGAGATACAGTCCAATACGTACTCCAAATTATGTACACGGACTCCAACAATGCAGCCGAATATGAGGCCCTTTTACATGGTCTCCGGATAACAGTATCCATGGGCATTCAACGCCTAGAAGTACGCGGGGACTCAAACCTCGCAATATCCCAAATAAATGGCGACTTCGACGCCAAAGACCCAAAGATGGCAGCTTATCGCAACGCTGCGATAAAAATGTCCGCTCGGTTCGAGGGACTGGAGTTCCACCACATCGCCCGAGAAAATAATCAGGCAGCGGATGTCCTGGCCCGCATCGGAGCAAAATGAGATGCAGTCCCCCCCAACATCTTCCTCGAAAGATTATTCAAACCATCCGTGACATGGGAGGGGGAACCTTCGGACAACAGCCCGGACATAACCGCACAACCCGACGCCGAACAATCAGACATAATCGGTGGCCCTGCCACCAAAATCACACCATCAGCGCACGTCATAATGGCGGTCATCGCCCCATGGACGGAACCTTTCCTAGCCTACCTTAATAGGCAGGAACTCCCTGAGGACCAAAATGAGGCGCGCTGCATAGTACGGCGGTCTAAAGCCTATAAAGTCCACGAGGGAGAGCTATATAAGAAAAGCGCTACAGGAGTCCTTCAAAGGTGTATCTCCGAAGAGGAAGGGCGGAGTCTATTGGCCGAAATTCATGCCGGACTCGGTGGTCACCACGCTGCAGCTCGGTCCCTTGTAAGCAAGGCTTTCCGTACAGGCTTCTATTGGCCGACGGCCCGAGCAGACGCTTAGGACCTAGTCAGACGATGCGTCGGTTGTCAGCTCTTTGCCAACCAAAGCCATATGCCACCCAATGCCCTCCGAACTATCCCCATCACTTGGCCTTTTGCGGTCTGGGGGCTCGACATGGTGGGACCCCTTAAAGGCGGAACCCACAAGAAAAAATACTTATTGGTCATGGTGGATAAATTCACCAAATGGATAGAAGCCAAGCCTGTCAAGACGGCCGAATCCGGACCTGTGATAGACTTCATATCCGGGGTCGTACACCGTTATGGTGTCCCCCACAGTATTATCACCGATAATGGCACAAACTTCACCTCTGATGAAGTAAAGTTGTGGTGCAAAAACATGGGCATTAAGCTAGACTATGCTTCTGTCTATGACCCACAAACTAACGGACAGGTCGAACGTGTAAATGGTCTCATCATGAGCGGCATCAAACCTAGACTAGTGCGGTCCCTTAAGGAATCCAATATGCACTGGGTAGAGGAGCTCGACTCCGTACTCTGGGGGCTGCGAACCACGCCAAATCGTACCACCGGATTCACACCATTCTTTATGGTGTACGGCGCTGAGGCAGTTCTGTCCTGCGACATAATTCATGACTCACCTCGAGTGCGCATGTATGAAGAAAGAGAAGCCGAGCTTGATCGGCAGGACAACCTGGACGCTTTAGAAGAGGAGCGAGATGTGGCTAAAGCCCGTTCCGCGTTTTATCAACAGCAAGCTCGAAGATATCAAAGCAGAGAAGTACGGGCCAAAAATTATAATGTTGGTGAACTAGTTCTACGCCTGCCGGACAAGCAAAAGAATAAACTCAAGCCCAAATGGGAAGGTCCATTCATAATTGATCAAGTCCTAACCGGTGGAGCGTACCGCCTGCGAGACGCGTCGGACAACCGACTCGAGCCGAACCCATGGAACGCAACACGTCTCCGAAGATTCTACGCCTAGCGCCGGACTCTGTGTTTGTCTCCTTCCTCTGTCCATTATTTACATTTATACATTTTTCTTTACTCTGTCTCCTACTCTTTTCTTTTTTAGCCCTTAAGGGCTCATTAAGTGATGTGCTATCTGCGCTTTTTAAACCTGGGGGCTTCTTTAACAGAAGCTTGTTTATATGGGTTTAACACCCAACGCATGCGTCAGACTTCCGCATGCACCTTTTCTTCACCATTATATGCATCGATATGACTTAAGTTTTGGCCAAGCTGGGTTGCCTGGCTCCTGTGCTTACCCCTACATTCCCGATTGTTCGGCTAGGTGGTAAAGGGAGCACCTCTGCGATTGTTACTGCAGGATAAGTCGGATGTGTACCTCAGACTGGGTGAAGCCGAAAGCTAGCGTTCTTAAGGGAATATTCGGTCGGTGAACTAAAGATGAACCTTTCTTATTTTTTACATGCCCCCAGATGATTTCTGCATTTGCATCTCGGACGTGCACTTTATGGCACGCCACCCCAGCGAAAGGAACCCTTAACGGAACTATTCTCTCTGGAAGATGTTTCTTACTAACCATGTAATATAACATAACTAGTTGGGCACTTGTCTGATAAAGCACTAATGACCCCTACGCCTAGTCTCCATGCATACTGTGGTTCTTCTATAACCATTATGGTATTCGGACACACTCCGGACCGTCAGGTCCCGAGGTCGAAGCGAAAAGGTCGGCAACGACAAACGATCTACAATCCAGCTAGAAGGCATTACATATGTCAATTTTAATTACACAGTCATTATGACTGATTGTATTCCTCCTCTATACCATCTAACAGGCTGTCTAATTTACAGTCCTGCTGGGAATACTTTGCGGCCAACTCTACTTGGCCGTACACTAAGCTTACAGGGATCTCCTTCCCATCGGGCCCTACAGGTCCGACCTTGGCCATGTGGTTTGGGTCAGACTTGGTATAACGCGTCTTCACCATGGCCCAGGCCTCCCTAGCGCCTTGCCGACAGGCTGATTTCTTCCACAACTGGAAGCGCCGCCGAGCTCCGTTCAGCTTCTCTGCAAGATCTCCAAGATCTTCGGGCACGGAGTAGGAAGGCCACAATGCTCGAACGACGCCTTGCATCGCCTGCCGAACTTTATCGTGCAGCTGCGAAAGCTCGGGAAGAAGGTCGCCCGTAGAACCGGGCATCTCCTCTGCAGGACGACCTGTCAGCATACCTATAGACATAATGCTGTTAATCGACTTCCTCGCCGAACTTTTTTTCGAGAGTTCGTTCAAGCACTTACTAAAGATGCCGCGTCGAAGTCGTCGATTCTCCTTCATGGAGTCTGACAATTGGGCCCGAACATATTTTAGTTCGACATCCAGTTTGGTGTTGGCATCCTGAAGATCGTTCTTCTCTTGCCTCACCCTTGTCAGCACACTCTCGCCAGCCTTTAACTGGCGTATGAGTTGTTGTTTATCCGGATCGAGTCCAGCGTCATCTGCAACATTAATTGTCAGATTAACATACAAGCCGTACAATACTACTCTCGAAGTATATCGTACCTGCGGGGATCCCTTTGGGCTCCCCTGTTGCGGCTAGTGCGACCTCTAGTTGGGCCTTGCACTTTTCCAGCTCCTGGGACAGCGCGGTGTTCTTCTCTGTAAGAACCTGCATATGATCCTTGAATCAGTTACTTTAACTGTTTCAAGTCTCGGGGGCTACTGATATATATGTATTTAACCAAAATTCTCTTACCCGTATGTCTTTCACATACTGCTCCGTGGCTTTGGCCAAGCCATCTTGAGCGGCACGAAGGTACGCATCTCCCTAATTAAAGGCATCTAAAGCCTCTCGGGAGAAACAAGCGTCGCGCAGAACTGTCCGGCGACGCCTATGGTTCATGGCGCTCTCCACTTCTGAAGTAGTGGCAGATAGCCGGTCCGCATCCTCTGTCGGGGGAGCGTCCGGTGCAAGCCCGGTGTTCGTCCCCGCTTCTGGACCAGACGTTGGAGCCTGGCTGGTAGAGGCGCGGTTGGCGGCTCCTCCGGATATAGTCCGGTGGGGCCTCTTCGTCCTGAAAAACGGTACGGATGTTAACATGCCTTGACAGAATAACACCAGAGAGACAGAAGGCTTGTTCTACCTTTGTGCCGGACTTTCAGTCCGGACTTCGTTACTTTTTACCCCACGGGGTCCGGCGGCTCCTCGTTGGCCAGCCGCCGCAGGTTCGGCCTCCCTCCTCGGAAATCTCCCCTGAAAAATACGGTTGTCATCAGAAACGCCGAAATATGTTAGGACGGAATCTCTCTTGAGGGAAAACACTCCGGTTTCTGTCACCTGGGAGGCCGGGATTAACCCAGGATAATCAGCCGTAATGGCCACCAAGGTATTGTCCTTGCTCAATTGATGGAATACCCCATCGACAAGCTCCACTGCTATGCCCAGATCTTCTTCGGAGTTCGGATCGTGGGACCGCTCTGGATCCATAGGCTGGGGAGGGCGGCTGTTGATGTCCTTCACTTCCTGTCGCAGTCCCTGCGGCTGAAGTTGTCAGACAGCGCGACTAAACATGGGAATATTAAAGCAGATGGGCGAGTGCAATTGTTCGCTTACCCAACTTGGAGGTTCGTGCATAGAGAATCTGGCCCGCGGGTTGACGCGGAGGAAATCCTCCTTTTCTCCCTTATACAAAGATGCTAATATCTTTACCAAAGCGGCAGCTGAGGCTGGTCCTTTACGGCCATAACGGGTGGTGTCATCCTCCCCGTTGAATTCCCACATGGGGTGGCCTCTGTATTGAAGTGGCTGCACCCCCCGCATGATACATGCAGCCATGACTCCAATCATGGTTAGTCCGGAATGAGCCAGTAGTCTTATCCGGCTCATCAGGTAACGGACGTCTCTGTTATCTTCTCCCTGAGAGCTCCGAGGACGCCAACTTAGGCGTTTCTTCAAGGGAGCCATGCTGAACTCAGGGAGGCCGGCCCGGATAGGGTCCGGCAACGGGACATCGTCTATATAAAACCATTCTGAAGGCCAGTCCTCGGATGCCTTCTTTGGGGTTCTGGGTGGATATCCAGTCCCGGCGATGCGCCATATTTCGGCGCCGCCCACTTGATATATGGACCCCTCTTGAGAACGGGGTACCAAGCAGAACAGCCTTTTCCACAAGGCGAAATGAGCCTCTATGCCAAGGAATAGCTCGCAGAGAGCAACAAAACCTGCGATATGAAGTATGGAGCCGGGCGTGACATCATGTAACTGGAGGCCGTAGAACTCCAGAAGCCCGCGGAGGAATGGATGAATTGGAAATCCTAGTCCCCTTAGTAAATAAGGGACAAAGCACACCCTTTCTCCCTTAGAGGGATTAGGGGTGCCCTCCGCCTGCTTTCCGCCCTTATAGGTGGCGAGTCCGGCTCCGACCGAGGCCATGTACGCCTGAGGGAGAAATCCGTTGGCTTGCAGCGACACTAACTCGCTGTGCGGGATGGTACAACTCTCCCAGTCTCTGGGTTTAGGACCGGAGGGGCGAGGGGAGGAGTTGCGCCGGCTGGCCATGTTGGAATGGACCTTTGCTGGAGGCGCTCCGATGATAACTCGCGAGGAGGAGAAGATGTGGTTTGGATCTAAATCCCCATCCCATTAAATAGGCGGCTCGTTTGTACGTCTAGGGGTATAAATGTAAAGATGCCCCGGGCCTTTCGCATTCACGTGTAAGATGGTCATTATTGGGCACAGAAGCCGAGGAGCTCTGCGGAAATCAAAACATTATTCGAACAGGTACACAGGATTCGGTGGAGGAACCCGCCTTGCAATGCCGAAGACGATTTGTGCGCCGGACTCGTCGTCATTGAAGCCTGGTTCGGGGGCTACTGAGGGAGTCCCGGATTAGGGGGTGTTCGGATAGCCGGACTATACCTTCAGTCGGACTCCAGGACTATGAAGATACAATATTGAAGACTTCGTCCCATGTCCGGAAGGTTCTTTCCTTGGTGTGGAAGGCAAGCTAGGCGTGCGGATATTCAAGATCTCCTACCATTGTAACTGACTCTGTGTAACCCTAACCCTATCCGGTGTCTATATAAACCGGAGGGTTTTAGTCCGTAGGACGAACAACATTATTCATCATCATAACCATAGGCTAGCTTCTAGGGTTTAGCCTCCTTGATCTCGTGGTAGATCTACTCTTGTACTACCCATATCATCAATATTAATCTAGCAGGAGTAGGGTTTTACCTCCATCGAGAGGGCCCGAACCTGGGTAAAACAAAGTGTCCCTTGTCTCCTGTTACCATCCGACATTGACGCACAGTTCGGGACCCCCTACCCGAGATCCGCCGGTTTTGACACCGACACTAGGAAAACCTAGATAAGTTATACCTTTACCTTGCACATTCCACTTGAGCTTGATGATGACTTTGATGCTTGCCTCAAGTTGGAATCCTTTTCTTGTCCACACTCACTTGGTGAAGATACTCGAAATGCTTCCTCATAATGCAATGAGGGAAGCCTTAACTTAAGCTCATCTTGACATGCACATTATCATGATGTGGACCGCAAGCTTCAAAGCATATAACCTCCATCTTCTAATCTTGCACTTGGACTCCTTGAACCCGATGAACATCACCACTTGATGTCATCCACGCATAGGCTACTTGAAATCTTCCCTTTTTATGCAAGCCCATGAGAAACACCTAACCCACATAGACATAGAAAGCAAAAATCATGGGTTAGTGCACAAAACGCAATTCATAATTACTTACCATACCACTAGATCACTTGATATCTCATGGTACATTGTTTGCGCTTGTGAGTTGACCATCTAGAAAATCTTCGAGCTTCATCTTGGTCAACCAACATCTTTACTTAAATCTCTATATTGGTTTCTTGAAAGCCATAATGAACTCTCATTTCCCTTCATTGCTTCAAGAAAAGATCACCAAAGACTCTTTCATGACCATATCAAGTTTCACTATGAATATCATATAGGTCATCATTTGATCTTCTGAAAACTCCATCATTACCTCTTGAGAGGCAAAATGAATTTTTCACTCTAGTCGCTTGCTTCAAGACTTGATCAACTCAGACCCAACACATGAGCTTACCATGATCTTGTCTTGAAGTCATATCTTGAATTTTTATATTTGATTTTTCTCTCAAGCTCTTGATTCTTGTAAGCCCACATGTGTCAATCTTTGAGATCCTCTAACGAACTCCACCTTGAACATATTTGGTTAGACATTAAAATCAATCTTCATGGCCTCAATAGATATACCCAAACACCAACTTGAAACCTCACTGGATATGGGACCTCGAGACCAAAACCTAGGCCCTATGTGCATGAGGGTCAGGGACCCCGTGCGCATGGGGTATCCAGCGAGTTGACACTCGATCCCGTGCGCACAAGAACTAGGAGGCCAGTGCACACGGGGTATCTAGAGAGGGATACCATGAGGACTTGTTCGGATGTTTTGATGTCATTCTTCACAAACCAACCCAATGCACTTCAAGAATCACTATGGAACATATCTTCATATAAGATTCATTGCACTTGATGCTCCGTAGGAATTGTCAATTAATACCAAGGCTTAGAGAAAATATATCTTCATATATATGGACTTCATCCTTGATTCCTTCTAATATCCTTGATGCATCGTCTATGGACAATACCTTCAAATATATCTCAGTGAAAACATTATTCCGTAGAGATTGTCATTAATCACCAAAACCACACTTAGGGGATACATGCCCTTTCATTCTTCTCTCCCTTCATTTGGTGGATCACTGATATTGTGTGTAAATACCTCAAGTTCAGATTTGGTGGACTCACACAACTCACTATTCCTCTCACTTTGATGGTGTGGTATAACACTCAGCTCTTTAATCTCATGTTGGACGACCTCACCCTCACATTTTGTGGACTCACACAATTTACTAATCCTCTCTTGATGATTGTGTGGTATATTTGGGCAGGAGACTTTTATCTCGCTAAACTCATGTTGAGCAATCCGATCCTCACATTTGGTGGACTCACTCACCTCACCTCTCTTATCACTCTCAATATGTGGAGTTTTGGAAAGTGGACACTCATCCTCACATTTGGTGGAGTTGCTCAACTCACCTCTCTTATCACTCTCAATATGTGGACTTTTGAGAAATGAACACTCTTCCTCACATTTGGTGGAGTCACTCAACTTACCTCTCATATCCCTCTCAATGTGTGGATTTTTTGGAAGTGGGCACTCTTCCTCACATTTGATGGGATCACTCAAATTACTTTTCTTATGACTCTAAAGTTGTGGAATTTTGTCTTGTACACACTCTCTCATATTTGGTGGAGTCACTCAACTCTCTTTCCTTCTCACTCTCAAGTGGTGGGATTTTGTGATGTGTACACTATCACTCATATTTTGTGGAGCCACTCAACCCCCCTTTCTTGTCACTCTCAACTTGTGGGATTTTGTGATATGGATTCTCTCTCACACATGGGTTTACAAAGATGTCGTTCTCCATAGAAGTCATGGGTGGAGGAGAATAAGCTCCAGCTGAAGACATGCTTCTTCTATCGTCAATATGAATTGTTGGTGAAGACACCATAGAGGATGTATGGTGTGGTTGCTACCACGAAGGAGTAGTGGGACGATCTTGGAAATTCCGGGACCGACCATTATACATGTTCTTCTTCTCCACTCTCATAGCTCGACGTACAACGACAGATATCATATCACAAGGAAACACCTCCACAAATCAGATATCTCATCATTCAGTCCATGTAAGAATCTCTTTATCTTTGCTTCATCACTCTCTTGGGTTTTGTTCCAGATCAACAACTTCTCCATCTCATTATAGTACTCCTTGATAGTGCGAGAACCCTGGATAAACCTTTGTACCTTCTTGTACAACTTCTTCTCATAGTATGATGGAACAAAGCAACGCCTCATGACTTGCTTCATCAAAGTCCATGTCGGTGTACAAAACTAGGGGCACATTTTTGTACCCCTTAACCTATAACGGGCAGTCAGAGCCACGCCCACGGCCACACCAAGCAGAGTGGAGGAGGTGAGCCGAGGTGAGACCGAAGCCCAAGACGATGCAAAGCAACGACAAGGACAAAGGCTACAGGGATCAGATGGGCGAAGCAGGTTTCCCCGGCAAGGATCCTTGCCGGGGCGGCCTCAGCGGCCCCGGCAAGACCCTTGCTGGGGCAGCTCGCCCATGCCAGCCGAGCGAGCCACCTTCGAGCCCACCAACACTCAACACATGTGTTGGGACAGGGCTCAGGAGGCACCTCTGTGGTGGCATGCAGATCTTTGTGAAGACAAAGAATAATCAAGATCAAGTGAGGATGGGAAGGCAGCCATCCTCGCCGAAGGAACCCACAAGACCCCCGGTAAGATCCTTGCCGGGGACGCCTGCGCGCCATGGCAAGACCCTTGTCGGGTCACCCGGCAAGGCCCTTGACGGGCCACCCGGCAAGGCCCACGCCAAGCACGCCAGTAGGGCCACCATCAGGCCCGCACCAGCCAAGGCTCCACCGCCGTTCGCATATAGCTGCCGACCCAACCAACTGGGCAGACACCTACGTGGCAACATGCAGCCCTTCGTAGAGGCTCCACCATCGTGCCACCTCAGTTGCCTGCATGCTTACATGGGACCGCATGCACCGTTGGCCAGGGCGCGTGTCGAAGCCTGGAGGAGCGGCGACGGACGGGATGGGCCTCGCCCCCGTCCCCGATGAAGTGAGAGGACACCTAAGCGATGCATTAAATGCACCTTGTCCTGTAATACGAGGGATAACCTCACAGCACTGTACCCTTTCCACCTCCTGTGTGCCACTGTGGCAACCCCTTTCACCTATAAAAGGAATCCCAAGGCGACCAGGAGAAGGATTCGGCTTTTTGGAGCTCGTTACGCCTCGTAGCTAGCTCAAGAACACAGAATACAGCCACCAAAGCAAGAGTAGGGTTTTATGCATCCTTGCGGCCCAAACCTGGAACAACGAACCGCGTGCTTCTCTGTCAGACCCGCTCTTCTCTCAACCCCGCGCCCTGCAACCGTAGTAGGGATTCTTGTGATCCCATAGGTGTCGTTTCCCACCGACATCTTTGGCACGCCAGGTAGGGGGGCGCAATTGTGAGAATCGGTTTTAGCAGTTCAGTGGGCATTTCTTCATCGCCATGGCCCCAAAGAAGAAGACGGCCACGACGATCGGCTCGCTGGGGGCTGAACAGCCCGTGCCGGTGCGGACGAGCAGCGGACCGGTCGCGGACAGGACCCGGGCCGCGGCCCGCGAGCACCAGCACCTACCAGCCAGTCGGAGCCTGGCGAGCGGCGTCGTTCGTGCACCAGATGACCGGCTGCACGCCGTCAGGCCCAAGGACGGAGCTGGGGCCCCCGCAGGTAGCGCGGGGCCCTCCGGGGGTGCCGTCGCGCCGACTCCGGGCAGCGCGGCGACCTGCAAGACGCATACACCGGCGACCACCGCGCGTTCTTCTCAGGGTGTGCGCGCCGAGCAGCGTCACCACGTTGGTGACCCTGGGCACCACTGTGGGAAGAGCCCTGTGCGTCGTCGGCAAGACGAAGGAGTCCAACATGCTCGCCGAAGCACTGGTGAGGATTGCACGCAACCGTTGGGTCGTGATGGAGCTCCTTCTATCATGGTTAGAAGTCGAAGCGTACCACGATCCACTCATCTGTCGTCGCCACCCACGCCAGCAGAGGCCTTGGCGCGCGCACAACTGCTCCTTGACTTCCCTCCTGCTGCGGAGAAGCTTGATGAGTGGAGGGCCACCATCCGGAGCCTCGTCGCCGTCGCGACTAAAGACGATCCGCGACCGGCGGGGCCCTTGGCTCGGCGCTCCACCGAACCACCACATGCTGGAGCTGGGAGGACCGGGGGAGCTGCGGCCACGGTGCACTCCCCTTCTCCTCGCCAGCCGCTGCAGGCGCCGGCCCGTCGCGACGACGCTGGTGATAAGATCTCCATAGCGTCGTCCGATCCATGGACCCTCCGCGACCAGCGCTAGGTTCTTCGGGAGCGAGCCCACGAAGATGCTCGAACCACCGTCGAGCGCCGGCGCGAAACGCGCCGCCAGTCCGTGTCACGATCGGTTTTCCAATAAAAAGGTTTATTGAGAAACCGGTCTTTAACATCCAGTTTGAGATAAAACCTCCTCACTGGTAGACAAACACTTGATACAATAAGCCAGTAGCATAAAATATATTACAGGGTTGTGCTGAGGATGCTCAACAATTTATTACAAACGCGCCAATAGTTATACATAAAGGCGAATATGGCACAAGGGAGTGGTGGCATACTACTGACTCGTAAATAGGGTAGTGGTGGAGTAACACAGTGGGGAGTGGATAAAGTGGCTCTCAAACTAACATCCTATCGAGCGTCGAGGTGAGGCTCGATGAAATTATTTGGTTGCGGAAGCGGGTATAATATAGTGACCAAGTCCAGGGTCGCACGAGACTGACTGGGATTCCTCTAGGCGTCGGACTCGCTATCAAACTCTTCATCCATGAGATCACCTTCGTCAGCATCTGGCCAAATCAACAAGCCAGTGAGTACTTTGAAAGTACTCGCAAGACAGTTCGGACGTAAGATATAACGAATGTATGCATGAGTGCGTCATGATTAGTTCACCAATGCATAATTGAAATATTAGCAGGCAAGGTAAGTAAAAAGGGAGTCGGCGGTAGTCCGCCAGAAAACCCAACAGAAATATAAATGGAAGACCAATCGGGTGTCTAGAGCGACGCCTCGAAAGGTGAACAGATAAATAAAAGAAACATCACGCCATAGTCGGGCGTCTTAGCGACATCACAGAAAGGGCTTTTAAAAGAAATGCCACATTCGGACGTCGAAGCGACATCACAGAAAGGGCTTTTAAAAGAAATGCCACAGTCGGACGTCGAAGCAACATCACAGAAAGGGCTTTTAAAAGAAAAGCCACAGTCGGACGTCTAAGCGACATCACAGAAAGGGCTTTAAAAGAAATGCCACAGTCGGACGTCTAAGCGACATCACAGAAAGGGCTTTAAAAGAAATGTCACAGTCGGACGTCGAAGCGACATCACAGAAAGGGCTTTTAAAAGAAATGCCACAGTCGGATGTCGAAGCGACATCACAGAAAGGGATTTTAAAAGAAATGCCACAGTCGGACGTCTAAGCGACATCACAGAAAGGGCTTTAACTGACCAGGAAATAATGTTCATAATAAATGTTCAACTCTTGAAAATAATCGGGTTAGTCCATTCGCGGGAATAAACATTTAACCGGAAGTAGCACTCATGCGCTCCACTGAATAATCTGTCACCAAAGCTGGCACTTGTTAGAAATAGTCAGCACGGAACTGGGATATGAATAAGATGATTTTAAGATTTGTGACTCTGCAGAGTTTGTACAAAATTTCCCACAGTTAACGGATTTCCGTAGTCACGAGGACTGGTTCCGTTTACGGTGTTTCGGAAGAAAAGACAGCTAACAAGTACACACCCATCCAACCTCTCGATGCCAGGAATCACCCTAGACATCGTCCAAGAAAAACTTTTGAGACGGGGAGATCACAATCTCGAATGGCATGGGATCAAATTTATATACGCGCGCTCTAAGGGGTGCCCCCCTCTTGGTCCCAACCGGTAACACCCATGCCCCCTGACCAGATGACTGGCTTTAATCCAGGGCCATGGAACCATCATCCCGGCCTCTCCTTTTTGGTGTGTACCAGGAAAGCGGTTTGCAACTTACTAAACCATATCCCTTGCGAGAAATATGTGGTAGTACACGGAGGGGAAATGGATATGAGCCCAACCGATACGGGTTGGTACTGAAGTAAACTTGCATGGCATAAGACTGGCATGCTACCACACTGCCATCTTACCCACCTTCTTGCCAACCCATGGCCTTGCATACTCACATCCAACAACGTATGGATCATCGAACTTACTTGCTTCAACAATGCATTATAAACACGTTCATCGGTATGCTCCATAACATGCCATGAAACTAACTAAATGCAAAACATGCCCAGACACTCATCATATCAAAAGTTCAAACATGCTTGCCTGGTTCAGAGTAGTCGGAGTCTAGCTCGGTGAAGTTTGCGGTCCCGTCACCTCCGTCGGTATCTACGGTATAAAGAGGATACACGAACTATCGTAAATACCAAGAGGTGCACAGAAATTAATCCAAGTAATTTTCAAATAAATCTGATAAAAAACTAGACAAAATTTTGAAGAGAACAGAAAAAGAATCACTCAAAAATATGCTTCTGTTAAAAGGTTATAAAGGTTTTTGTCCAGGGACCCATCTGTAATGAAACAGAAACTTCCCAGGGTTCTATTTATAAAAATAGAAAATGCTTCAATCTTAATTACGCCAGCTCAGAGAAGAAAGCGTATTTTACCCGAAGGCGTTTTCAGAAAATGATTCGAAAATAACGGAAATCTGACGGGGCGGTCCCACCCGTCGGGTTTGAAAACGGGGCAGGGCTTTTGGCGCCAGAGAGCCGCGGTGATCGCCGGCGGCGATCCACGGCGAGGCAGGGGGATCGGAGGGTACCTCCGTGCTCAGGGCGCCATTCCGCGTCGGGTGGTGGTCGTGGTGGTCGCCGGCGTGCACTGTGTCGACGGTGGCCTCTGCTCCGGCGGACGGCATCTCGGGCGTGGATGGAGTTCGCCGGAGAGGGCTGCAATGTTCAAATTGGTGAGGGGGTTAGAGTGCTAGATGTGGCAGGAGGCTATAGACGAGGTTTGGTCGCCGAGATGGCCTCACCGCAGCGAACGCTGCTGGAGCCCGAGGCGGACGGAGGTGGCCGGAGTCGAGGAAGAAGGGCTCCTCGAGGCCCCTCCAGTGGCCAGGCGGGTAGTAGTGAGGTGGTGGAGTCGTGCAGAAGTGAGAGCGGGCTCGGGGGCGCTATATATAGCCGCCCCGAGGCGGGTGTCGAGAAAGGGGTTCTCCGGCGAGGTGATTACGGCGGTGCAGAGGTTGCACGGGAGGATTCAGAGGTGGAGCGTCGTCGTGGTTGCTCCCTGGTTCGGTTTATGTGCTAACAGCGTCGGGATTAGGTAGCTTAGGGGGGCTCGACGGAACGGGGCGGCGCAGGCCCGTCGGCGGCAGAGAGCACGCTCTGTGCGCGCCGCGCCACGGCGATGGTGCTGCATGCGTGCGCTGGCGCGGAGATGGCCACGCAGAGCCACCAGGGGGCTTGGGCGGCGCTGAACGGCGTCGCGCCGCCGTTCTGCTTCCTGTCGGCCGCTATGGTGGTTCGGCCGCCGCAAGACACGCCGGCGCAGGCGGGCAAGGGCGCCACCGACGCCAGGAAGGTGCCAAGCGCGCGTGCGCGGCTCCGGACAAGCAGGCCAGGCGGCGAGCAACGTGCCGAGGGCACTGTGAGCATGTGACTGAACTTAACTGACGAAGATCGACACTGCATTCTGAATCTAACTGAAGATGACTGAAATAGTTCATGCAAGGTGTTCGACAGATTGATTTATGCATGTGGGGATTTTTCCTTGGGCTGATTTTTGGTGGAGTGGTTCCTCATTGCTCCAGTAGGCTGCCTGATTTTTGGTGGAATTTTTGGGAAAGTGGAAATATGAATTTCACCAAATTTGGCAAATCTGGTCCAAACTTGCAGAGAGTGTAAGTTGAAATATTTGAAAAGAAGTTGAGTGGATCAAGATGGTTCTAGGTTGAGGGTACCAAGGACTAGCCAGTAGAGTTGGTTTGAGGTCCAAATACAAATGCTATAGGGTACTTGCCTTGAAAATGGCTCAGGCTCAAAATGAAAGTCAGAGAAGATTTGAGAGAGAAAATAATTAAAATAAAATCCAAAAACTTGTTTGTTTTAGTTGGGACAGAGAACTTAGGTTGTTTACAAGGGGGAGTGGAGATTTTGGAGGGGTTTTACCATAGGAGAAAAATGCAAGGTCATGGGTGGTTTCAAGATATGAAAATCCCCAATTTCCATAGAGTTTTCTCTTAAAAAGAAAAAGATTAAACTCCCAAAATAATTTGAGAAGGGAAACAACAGAGAAGGAGTTTTGAGAGACCAAACACCAAGGTTTGAAGAAAGACAAAAATCCTGGCCAACTGACAAGGAAGATTTTAAATAGGAAGGTTTCTCTAAAAAAATTTAAAGGCCTCTTTTCAAAACCAACAATGAGTTTTTGCCAAAACCAAAAGTGAAAAATTTTGGAGTGTCACAACACCTACCCCCTTAGGAAAAATCTCGTCCCCGAGATTTCAGCTGATCCTTAAATAAGTGTGGATGCTCTGCCTGAAGAAAATCCTCTCTTTCCCAAGTTGCTTCATTTTCGGTGTGATTGCTCCACTGAACCCTGAAAATTTTGATGGTCTTTTGTCGGGTCCTCCTTTCAGACTCCTCTAATATTTTTACTGGACGTTCCCGATAGGTGAGGTCTGGTTGCACATCGATGTTCTCATGGGACACTTGTTTCTCTGGTTTGCTCACGCACTTCCTTAACTGCGAAACGTGGAATACGTTGTGGATATCTGATAGTTCCTTAGGTAAGTCTAGCTGGTAGGCCACCGTGCCTCTTCGTGCCAATATACAAAATGGTCCGATGAATCTTGGTGCTAGCTTCCCTTTAATCTTGAATCGTTGTAGTCCTCTCATAGGGGATACTCGTAGGTACACAAACTCTCCGGGTTCGAAGCTGACCCCACGATGCTTCTGATCGTAATAACTCTTCTGTCGGCTTTGGGCGGTCTTGAGTCGATCCCTGATTAACTTGACCTTTTCCTCGGCCTCTCTGAGCATGTCTGGTCCGAAGATGCGGCTGTCTCCGGTCTCTGACCAATTTAGCGGGGTGCGACATCTCCGTCCGTATAAAGCCTCAAATGGTGCCATTTGCAGGCTGGCCTGGTAACTATTGTTGTATGCGAACTCAGCGTATGGCAGACTTTCTTCCCAACTGGTTCCATATGTGAGGACACATGCTCTTAGCATGTCTTCTAAAATCTGGTTTATGCATTCGGTTTGCCCATCTGTCTGGGGGTGGTAAGCTGTACTGAAGGCTAGCTGAGTTCCCAGTGCCTGTTGTAAGTGATCCCAAAATCTCGAAATGAATTGAGTGCCCCTGTCGGATATTATAGTCCTTGGGACACTGTGTAGACAGACTATGCGGGAGAGGTAAATCCTGGCAAGCTTCTGAGTGGTGTGGGTTGTCCTTACTGGAATAAAATGTGCCACCTTGGTTAACCTGTCGGTGATGACCCATATAGCATCATTCCCGTGTCGTGACCGAGGTAGTCCGACAATGAAATCCATCCCTATTTCATCCCATTTCCACTTAGGTATTTTGTTTGGTTGCAGTAGTCCAGCTGGTCTCTGATGTTCAGCTTTTATGCGTTGACATGAGTTGCAACATGCAATGAAGGTAGCGATGTCCCTCTTCATACCGTGCCACCAAAATCTTTCTTGAATATCTTTATACATTTTGGTCCCTCCAGGGTGGATTGAATATGGGGCGGTGTGGGCTTCAGCCAAAATTTGCTGTTTAAGATCGTCTATGTTTGGTACGCAGAGTCTTCCTCCGTACCATAATATCCCTCCATCGTCTATGACGAATTCCGAGGCCTTGCCCATACTCACCTTTCTATTTATACCCTCTATGCTGGGGTGACCAGGCTGAGCGTCTTTAATTTTCTCCACAAGGTCGGGTTGTATCTCTAAATTTGTTATGGTACCTTCTGCTACCATTAATAAGTTGAGTATGGCAAACTCTTGTTGGAATTCGGGTCTCAAGTCCTGCAGACTGCTTTCGTCGGAGCTGGGGCTCCGACTAAGAGCATCGGCCACTACATTTGCCTTACCTGGATGGTAATGGATACCAACATCATAATCTTTTACCAATTCCAACCAGCGCTGTTGCCGTAAATTTAGCTCTGGCTGGGTGAAAATATACTTGAGACTTTTATGGTCCGTATATATTTCACATCGATTTCCTAGTAAGAAATGCCTCCATTCCTTAAGTGCATGAATGACCGCTGCCATTTCTAAGTCATGAGTGGGATAATTCTCCTCATGCTTGCGAAGCTGCCTTGATGCGTAGGCGACAACTTTGCCTTCTTGCATCAGTACGCATCCGAGACCCTTCCTGGATGCGTCACAATATACTTCAAAATTCTTGTGTATGTCTGGCACAATTAATACTGGTGCTGTTGTTAACTTCCTCTTTAGCTCTTGGAAACTTTTCTCGCAGGCTTCTGTCCATTCAAACTTCTTGTCTTTCTTGAGTAACTGTGTCATAGGTTTGGCGATGGTGGAGAATCCTTCAATAAACCTGCGGTAATATTCTGCCATTCCCAAGAAACTTCGTATGTCCGTTACACTGGCTGGTGACTTCCAGCCAAGTACGGCCTTGACCTTTTCCGGGTCTACTGCGATACCGTCTTGGGTCAGCACGTGGCCTAGAAAGCCTACTTGTTTTAACCAAAATTCGTATTTGCTGAACTTGGCATACAATTGATGTTTCCTGAGTTTGCCTAGTACAATTCTGAGATGTTCCGCGTGCTCTTCTGGTGTCTTGGAGTACACCAGAATATCGTCGATGAATACCACAACGAACTTGTCCATAAATTTCATAAATACTTTGTTCATGAGGTGAACAAAATATGCGGGGGCGTTTGTTAACCCAAACGGCATTACGGTGAACTCATACAGTCCATATCTGGAGGTGAAGGCTGTCTTGGGGATGTCTTCTGTTCGTACCTTCAATTGATGGTATCCTGACCTCAGGTCAATTTTCGAGAATACCTTGGCCTGAGCAAGTTGATCAAACAAATCGTTTATCCTTGGCATTGGGTACTTGTTCTTGACTGTGACCATGTTAAGCGCTCGGTAGTCAATACACAACCTTAGTGTTCCGTCTTTCTTTTTGGCAAATAAAATTGGTGATCCCCAAGGTGAGGAACTGGCTCGAATGTATCCTTTGTCCAGTAATTCCTTTATTTGTTTCTTCAATTCAACCAACTCGGATGGTGCCATTCTGTATGGTTTCTTGTATATGGGGGTGGTTCCTGGTGCAAGCTCATTGCTGAATTCTATCTCTCGGTCTGGTGGCATGCCTGGAAGCTCTTCGGAAAAAACGTCTGGAAATTCACATACCACTGGAACCTTGTTCAGCTCAGAAACATCCACCTTATTCAGTCTCGGTTGCCGGGGTATTTTCCGTTCCTTGGCGGATACCCTTATTGTCTTCCCGAGGTGATGCATGAGGATTACGGTTCGGTTGAAACAGTCAATGAAACCTTTGTTGGTGGTTAGCCAGTCCATCCCGAGTATGACATCCAGTCCTTTATTTTCCAACACAATAAGGTTTGCATGAAACTTCAATTCTTTGAACTCAATAACCACATCTTGACAGTAACTCTGAGTGACTTGCTGAATCCCAGGGGACTTGATGATCATGGATTTCTCCAAAGGAAGCATCAAAAAATTATTTTGCAAAGCAAAACTTTTCGAAATAAAAGAGTGAGAAGCTCCAGAATCAAACAAAACCATTGCAGGTATTGTGTTGACAGGAAACGTACCGAGTACGATATCCGGAGCATTTTGTGCCTCCTCTTTGGTTACGTGGTTCAGATGACCCTTCCTGTGGTTGTTGTTGGGATTGAAATTGTTTCGTTTGGGCGCTGAGTTATTGCTGCCGTTGTTTGTCTTTGGAGCTGAGTTTCTGGGCTTGGGACACTGTTTAGCATAGTGCCCTTCTTCTCCACAGGCGTAACAAGTAATGCCCGGGCGATATGTGAACTCCTTGTCCCTTGCATGGAAATTCTTGATTGGGCGTGAGGCGTTGGATGCAGACTTGTGTGTTCCACCTTTTTGAAAATCTGCCTTGCTTCGATGATTGCGAGCATGGTTGGTCTGGTCCCTTTTTCGCTTGCGGAAATCTTCCAAACTGCGCCTTTCATTTTCCAAAGTAATGGCTTTGTCCCCTAGTGTCTTAAAATCTGGAAAGGTGTGCACGACCAGTTGGCATTTAAGCGCGGGCGCTAGACCGTCTAGGAATTTCTCCATCTTCTTGCTCTCAGACATACGATCTTCATTGGCGTAGCGAGATAATAGAGTAAATTGACCGTTGTAATCTGACACTGTCATGTTCCGTTGTTTGAGATCCTCGAACTCTCTCTTTTTGATTTTCATAATACTCTTAGGAATGTGTGCGCCACGGAAGCCTTCTTTGAAATCATCCCAGGTTATATTATTTTTGTTGGGATGCATGTGCAGGAAGTTCTCCCACCAAGATGCGGCTGCTCCTGTGAGATAGTGCGGAGCATAAAGTACCTTTTCGAGGTCTGAACACTATGCAATATTTAATTTTCTCTCCACGTCTCGAAGCCAGTCTTCGGCCTCAAGAGGCTTATCAGTATGAGAAAATGTTGGGGGACGTGTCTTCTGTAGCTCAGATAACTTAGAATGTTGCTGATACTGCCCATGGTGATTTCTCATGTTGATGACTTGGTTCATCATTTCCCGATGTTGTTGCTGACTTTGTTCATAAAGGCGACACATTTGAGAAAGTGCTGTCTCACTGCCCTGTTGACTTGATTGACCTTGAGTGAAATTGTTGCCTGGTTGAGTGTCATGATATTGACTCGACTGCCCTTGTGTAAAATTGTGATCCGGTTGGGTGCTATAATTCTCCTCTGGTGGAGCTGGCATGGAGCGGGTCCAAGGACGAGACATTTTTCACTCTGGGGATATATTTTGCAAAACCCATAAGAAAACGAAGAGGGGCGAAAAATAAATCCATAAATGCACAAGGTTGGCAAAGAAATCAAATAGCCAAGATTACTAGGGAAAACCATTTAATTTGCGCACGGAGAAAGACTGCTCATTACGTATCTTACACGCGGGCGATAATTATACAATACATCACTCAGGTATGCGTACATAATCCTGACATGTTATTAAGGCTAGTGCACTTCTCCACTTCCTACATGATGCGCAAACAGGCTACTTCCCATATCTTACATGGCGGTACATCGCGCGACGGCTAAGCGTACTTAGTCGGAGATGTTGATGATGTCCTTGGCCCTGTCAAGGGTGAGGCGTAGCGAGGCTGGGGACTCGACTTCCTCCTCGCTAATAGGTTCCATATGAGTAGTGCTGCGCCGAGTAGATGGAGCGGGTGCCAGGGGCGGAATAACACGAATAGGAGTCGGCGTGAGGGGCGGTGCAGTGCGCGCTAGAGTGGGCGCAATGACCTGGTTGAACTCCTCAGTAGAAGGCAGGCGACGAGCAGGTGCATAAGATGCTGATGATGAGACATAAGTCAATGGTGGTGCTGTGGGCAGGAGCTCCCTCCTGTTGGCAGCACAGCCATGGACTGAGTCCATGCGGGCGGCCACGAAGTCGTCCACCAAGTTGTCGAAGGCGGCCTCCAGAGCCCGAAGATACTCAATGAGCATCTCGGAGGCCTCGTCTCGTTCTCCTCTGGGGAAGGAGTATGCGTAGTGACAGGTGAAAGGCACGTGCCATGGAAGATAGCGGTAACGACGAGCCTTCATCACGAGAAGGACATCCCTGAGGCGAGCTATCGACTCGCGGGCTGCCATCTGGATAGCATGCTTCTTCGTGGGCATGGCTCTTCCCACGAACCGGAAGCGGCGTAACTCACCACGCCCTCCCCTGAATTGCACCGAGGCCTGGTGCATGGTCAGACTGTCGTTGACTTTATGCTGGCAGAGAGAGACGACTGGGCGTACAGATGGCCCCATCGCGACCTGAACGATGATAGAAGCTTGACGAACCCATCGGGTACGTTGGCGAAGGACTGAGACTCGCAGCTGTTGTTGGCCATCTACAAAAGTAGGCAAGAATTCTGATTGGTCAGATCATAAATATATGCTGACTGTAAGAAAAATGACTACAGTTGCAAAAAAATACAATTTAGCTCGAACATGCTAATAACCAATTAGCGATCGCACCTAGTGGCTTCCTACAGTCAGCCTGGCTTTGGTACCAAGCTTGTCATGATCGGTTTTCCAATAAAAAGGTTTATTGAGAAACCGGTCTTTAACATCCAGTTTGAGATAAAACCTCCTCACTGGTAGACAAACACTTGATACAATAAGCCAGTAGCATAAAATATATTACAGGGTTGTGCTGAGGATGCTCAACAATTTATTACAAACGCGCCAATAATTATACATAAAGGCGAATATGACACAAGGGGGTGGTGGCATACTACTGACTCGTAAATAGGGTAGTGGTGGAGTAACACAGTGGGGAGTGGATAAAGTGGCTCCCAAACTAACATCCTATCGAGCGTCGAGGTGAGGCTCGATGAAATTATTTGGTTGCGGAAGCGGGTATAATATAGTGACCAAGTCCAGGGTCGCATGAGACTGACTGGGATTCCTCTAGGCGTCGGACTCGCTATCGAACTCTTCATCCATGAGATCACCTTCGTTAGCATCTGGCCAAATCAACAAGCCAGTGAGTACTTTGAAAGTACTCGCAAGACAGTTCGGACGTAAGATATAACGAATGTATGCATGAGTGCGTCATGATTAATTCACCAATGCATAATTGAAATATTAGCAGGCAAGGTAAGTAAAAAGGGAGTCAGCGGTAGTCCGCCTGAAAACCCAACAGAAATATAAATGGAAGACCAATCGGGTGTCTGGAGCAACGCCTTGAAAGGTGAACAGATAAATAAAAGAAACATCACGCCACAGTCGGGTGTCTTAGCGACATCACAGAAAGGGCTTTTAAAAGAAATGCCACAGTCGGACGTCGAAGCGACATCACAGAAAGGGCTTTTAAAAGAAATGCCACAGTCGGACGTCGAAGCAACATCACAGAAAGGTCTTCTAAAAGAAAAGCCACAGTCGGACGTCTAAGCGACATCACAGAAAGGGCTTTAAAAGAAATGCCACAGTCGGACGTCTAAGCGACATCACAGAAAGGGCTTTAAAAGAAATGCCACAGTCGGACGTCGAAGCGACATCACAGAAAGGGCTTTTAAAAGAAATGCCACAGTCGGACGTTGAAGCGACATCACAGAAAGGGCTTTTAAAAGAAATGCCACAATCGGACGTCTAAGCGACATCAAGAAAGGGCTTTAACTGACCAGGAAATAATGTTCATAATAAATGTTCAACTCTTGAAAATAAACGGGTTAGTCCATTCGCAGGAATAAACATTTAACCGAAAGTAGCACTCATGTGCTCCACTGAATAATCTGTCACCAAAGCTGGCACTTGTTAGAAATAGTCAGCACGGAACTGGGATATGAATAAGATGATTTTAAGATTTGTGACTCTGCAGAGTTTGTACAAAATTTCCCACAGTTAACGGATTTCCGTAGTCACGAGGACTGGTTCCGTTTACGGTGTTTCGGAAAAAAACACAGCTAACTAGTACACACCCATCCAACCTCTCGATGCCAGGAATCACCCTAGACATCGTCCAAGAAAAACTTTTGAGACGGGGAGATCACAATCTCGAATAGCATGGGATCAAATTTATATACGCGCGCTCTAAGGGGTGGCCCTCTCTCGGTCCCAACCGGTAACACCCATGCCCCCTGACCGGATGACTGACTTTAATCCAGGGCCATGGAACCATCATCCCGGCCTCTCCTTTTTGGTGTGTACCAGGAAAGCGGTTTGCAACTTACTAAACCATATCCCTTGCGAGAAACATGTGGTAGTACAGGGAGGGGAAATGGATATGAGCCAAACCGATACGGGTTGGTACTAAAGTAAACTTGCATGGCATAAGACTGGCATGCTACCACACTGCCATCTTACCCACCTTCTTGCCAACCCATGGCCTTGCGTACTCACATCCAACAACGTATGGATCATCGAACTTACTTGCTTCAACAATGCATTATAAACACGTTCATCGGTATGCTCCATAACATGCCATGAGACTAACTAAATGCAAAACATGCCCAGACACTCATCATATCAAAAGTTCAAACATGCTTGCCTGGTTCAGAGTAGTCGGAGTCTAGCTCGGTGAAGTTTGCGGTCCCGTCACCTCCGTCGGTATCTACGGTATAAAGAGGATACACGCACTATCGTAAATACCAAGAGGTGCACAGAAATTAATCCAAGTAATTTTCAAATAAATCTGATAAAAAACTAGACAAAATTATGAAGAGAACAGAAAAAGAATCACTCAAAAATATGCTTCTGTTAAAAGGTTATAAAGGTTTTTGTCCAGGGACCCATCTGTAATGAAACAGAAACTTCCCAGGGTTCTATTTATAAAAACAGAAAATGCTTCAGTCTTAATTACGCCAGCTCAGAGAAGAAAGCGTATTTTGCCCGAAGGCGTTTTCAGAAAACGATTTGAAAATAACAGAAATCTGACGGGGCGGTCCCACCCGTCGGGTTTGAAAACGGGGCAGGGCTTTTGGCGCCAGAGAGCCGCGGTGATCGCCGGCGGCGATCCACGGCGAGGCAGGGGGATCGGAGGGTACCTCCGTGCTCAGGGTGCCATTCCGCGTCGGGTGGTGGTCGTGGTGGTCGCCGGCGTGCACTGTGTCGACGGTGGCCTCTGCTCCGGCGGACGGCGTCTCGGGCGTGGATGGAGTTCGCCGGAGAGGGCTGCAATGTTCAAATTGGTGAGGGGGTTAGAGTGCTAGATGTGGCATGAGGCTATAGACGAGGTTTGGTCGCCGGAGATGGCCTCACCGCAGCGAACGCTGCTGGAGCCCGAGGCGGACGGAGGTGGCCGGAGTCGAGGAAGAAGGGCTCCGCGAGGCCCCTCCAGTGGCCAGGCGGGTAGTAGTGAGGTGGTGGAGTCGTGCGGGAGTGAGAGCGGGCTCGGGGGCGCTATATATAGCCGCCCCGAGGCGGGTGCCGAGAACGGGGTTCTCCGGCGAGGTGATTACGGCGGTGCGGAGGTTGCACGGGAGGATTCAGAGGTGGAGCGTCGTCGTGGTTGCTCCCTGGTTCGGTTTATGTGCAAACAGCGTCGAGATTAGGTAGCTTAGGGGGGGCTCGACGGAACGGGGCGGTGCGGGCCCGTCGGCGGCACAGAGCATGCTCTGTGCGCGCCGCGCCACGGCGACGGTGCTGCATGCGTGCGCTGGCGCGGAGATGGCCACGCGGAGCCACCAGGGGGCTTGGGCGGCGCTGAACGGCGTCGCGCCGCCGTTCTGCTTCCTGTCGGCCGCTACGGTGGTTCGGCCGCCGTAAGACACGCCGGTGCAGGCGGGCCAGGGCGCCACCGACGCCAGGAAGGTGCCAAGCGCGCGTGCGCGGCTCCGGACAGGCAGGCCAAGCGGCGAGCAACGTGCCAAGGGCACTGTGAGCATGTGACTGAACTTAACTGACGAAGATCGACACTGCATTCTGAATCTAACTGAAGATGACTGAAACAGTGCATGCAAGGTGTTCGACAGAATGATTTATGCATGTGGGGATTTTTCCTTGGGCTGATTTTTGGTGGAGTGGTTCCTCATTGCTCCAGTAGGCTGCCTGATTTTTGGTGGAATTTTTGGGAAAGTGGAAATATGAATTTCACCAAATTTGGCAAATCTGGTCCAAACTTGCAGAGAGTGTAAGTTGAAATATTTGAAAGAAGTTGAGTGGATCAACATGGTTCTAGGTTGAGGGTACCAAGGACTAGCCAGTAGAGTTGGTTTGAGGTCCAAATACAAATGCTATAGGGTACTTGCCTTGAAAATGGCTCAGGCTCAAAATGAAAGTCAGAGAAGATTTGAGAGAGGACATAATTAAAATAAAATCCAAAAACTTGTTTGTTTTAGTTGGGACAGAGAACTTAGGTTGTTTACAAGGGGGAGTGGAGATTTTGGAGGGGTTTTACCATAGGAGAAAAATGCAAGGTCATGGGTGGTTTCAAGATATGAAAATCCCCAATTTCCATAGAGTTTTCTCTTAAAAAGAAAAAGATTAAACTCCCAAAATAATTTGAGAAGGGAAACAACAGAGAAGGAGTTTTGAGAGACCAAACACCAAGGTTTGAAGAAAGACAAAAATCCTGGCCAACTGACAAGGAAGATTTTAAATAGGAAGGTTTCTCTAAAATATAATTTAAAGGCCTCTTTTCAAAACCAACAAAGAGTTTTTGCCAAAACCAAAAGTGAAAAATTTTGGAGTGTCACAGTCGGACAAGCGGGCGGGACATGCTACGGACCACCCGGCACGGGGGGAGCCCGACGGCCTACCTTACGAGGTGGGCTGCATGGCTTTTACCAGTGAGCTGAGGCAGTTCCAGTGGTCGTCCCACCGCACGTTCAAACCCGACGTCGGCGAGAAGTACACCGGCAAGACCCATCCGTCCGAGTTCCTCAGCATCTACACCATCACGATGCAGGCCGCTGGGGCTCGCGACGACAAAGTGCTTGCCAACTACTTCCCGCTGGCGCTCAAGCCCAATGTAATGTCTTGGTTGATGTACTTGCCGGCGGACTCCATCTCTTCTTGGTCAGATATGTGCCATGAGTTCGTTGGCGCCTTCACAGGAGGCCACCAAGCTCATGGCCAGGCTAGTGATCTGCATATCATTCCCCAGAAGGAGGGGGAGACCCTGCGCAAGTACATCTAGAGATTCAGCCGGGTGCAGTACAACATCCCCGACGTTCATCCCGCCGCTGTGATTAGCGCGTTCCATCAGAACATGCGCAATCGCAAGATGCGCGAGGAGCTGGCGATGACCAAGTTAAAGGATGTGGCCGAGCTCTACGTTCTGGCCGACAGTGGCCCGAGCTGAAGAGGGAAGGAAGTACCCCGGCGAAGACGCCGTCGCGGAAACCGACTCTACCGATGAGGACGCCGCCACCCCGACGAAGAAGGGTCGGCGTCGCAACAAGAAACGCAAAGGCAAGGCCGTGCTTGCTGTAGAGGGATCTGACGACACCGGTGCCGGCAAGAAGGTCAAGGAAGATACCCCCGGCAAGGAGATTTCCAGGTGCGCCGCCTGCCAGGCCTTGGCGGCCACCGACAAGCCAGGGAGCTCCGGCAAGCAGTACCGCAAGATCCACCGCACCAAGGGCCACGATCTCCAGAACTGCTGACAAGTCGAGCTGCTTGCTGAAAAGCAAAAGGCTGAGTATGAAAGGCGAGACAAGGAGAAGGACCAAGATGGTGCTGGGGGATCCGGCAAGAAGCGTGGCGGCCAAGGAAGCCGCCCCGGCAAGGACAACCAGCAAGAAAGGCCCGCCCGGGGCCGCGACAAAGAACAAGAAGACGACGACCACGACGAGGACGACGAGTCCGGTGAGCAAGGGTTCCAAAAGGCTACAGAGGTCATGTGTGTCGATGGCGGCGCCTCGCTGCATGCCTCTCGCCGACAGCTCAAGCAGTGGGCGCGAGAGGTTACGGTGACGGAGCCGTCGTTCGACGCTCAAAAGCCCCTAAAATGGTCCAGCACGCCCCTCATCTTTGACGCCAAGGACCACCCTGATCGCACTACCGCGGTCGGGTGTTTGCCATTGTTGGTTTCGCCAACAATACGCAACCTCAGGGTGAACATGATGTTGGTTGATGGCGGGGCCGGCCTAAACCTGATCTCACATGTCGTGATCAAAAGGTTGTATATCCATGATGGAGACCTCGAGGAAACGGGAACGTTCCAAGGGGACAACCCGGGGAGGAGCCATCCGAAGGGGAAGGTCACGCATCCCGTGACCTTTGGAGGAGAATTGAACTACAGAACGGAGAAGATCGTCTTCGACATAGCCGAGATCCCTTTGCCCTACAATGGGATCCTCGGCCGCCCGACACTGGCCAAGTTCATGGCGGCGTCACACTACGCCTACAACATGCTGAAGATGCCCGGGCCATCGACCATCATCTCCGTCCCCTCCGACAAGAAGGACGCGCTGATCTGCGCCGAACAACTCTACCGAGAAGTAGTTGCAGCAGCTGCCATCAAGGCACCTGCTCCTGCCGCCGAAGGCCCGGGAGGTAAGAAGGAACTCGGCGAGACCTCTCGCACCCACTCCGGCAAGCGCACCTCCTCGGGGTGTTGTGCTACCGTTGAGGATGTGCCGGAGAGCTCTGCCGACAAGAGCAAGAGATCCAGAGCCGAGCCGCCGCGGACCAAGAGGGTGCCCGTCGCGGAGGGCGGCACGGGAGGGGCCTTCACTATAGGCTCCACCCTTGATAGCAAATAGGAAAGCGAGCTCGTCACCTTCCTGTGGGCGAATGTCGACGTCTTCGCATGGCAAGCCTCTGACATCCCCGGTGTTCCCAGGGAGGTGATTGAGAACCACCTAGCTGTCTGCCCCCACGCGCGGCCCGTCAAGCAGAAGGTCAGAAAGCAGGCTCTGGAGAGGCAGGAGTTCATCAGAGAGGAAATCAAGAAGCTAGAAGCGGCAGGTTTGGTGAGAGGGGTGCTCCATCAGACGTGGTTGGCCAATCCGGTAGTGGTGTGCAAGGCGAATGGGAAGTGGAGGTTGTGTATTGATTACACAGATATCAATAAGGCTTGCCCTAAGAACCCCTTCCTGTTTCCGCGCATCGACCAGATTGTTGACTCCACAGCCGGGTGTGATTCATTCCTCGATGCCTACTCAGGCTACCACCAAATCTTCATGACAAGAGAAGATGAAGAGAAAACAGCATTCATCACCCCATGTGGTACGTATTGCTTTTTACGGATGCCTTTCGGGTTGAAGAGTGCTGGCTCAACATTTGCAAGAGCGGTCCAAATTCGTTTTGAACTTCAGCTCCATAGAAATATGGAAGCCTACATGGATGACATAGTAGTCAAAACCAAGGATGGGCCGACTCTTGTGCAAGATCTGGAGGAGACATTTGCCAACCTGCGCAAGATCAACCTCAAGCTGAACCCTGAGAAGTGCGTCTTCGGCGTCCCGTCCGGCAAGCTTCTCGGGTTCTTCGTTTCAGAGCGCGGGATCGAGGCAAACCCAGACAAGATCAAGGCTATTGAGCAGATCGAGGCGCCCAAGCGGATCAAGGATGTGCGTCGGCTCACTGGTTGCGTTGCTGCCATGAGCCGGTTCATCTGCAAGTCCGCCGAGCGCGCCCTTCCATTTTTCAGGATCTTGAAAAAGGTGGTCCCAATGGAGTGGACCCGAGAAGCCGAGGCTGCGCTGCAGGACTGATACGTCTCCAACGTATCTATAATTTTTTATTGCTCCATGCTATAATATCTACTGTTTTGGACTATATTGGGCTTTATTTTCCACTTTTATATTATTTTTGGGACTAACCTATTAACCGGAGGCCCAGCCCAGAATTGCTGTTTTTTTGCCTATTTCAGTGTTTCAAAGAAACAAAATATCAAATGGAGTCCAAACAGAAAAATCCTTTTTGAAACATGATTTTCTTCCCGAATAAGACACAGGAGACTTAGACCCAACGTCAAGAAAGCTCCGAGGAGGGCACGAGGTAGGGGGCGGGCCCTACACCCCTAGGCGCGCCCCCCACCCTCATGGGTGCACCGAAGCTCCACCGACGTACTTCTTCCTCCTATATATATCCACGTACCTCCAAACAAACATAACAGGAGCCAAAAACCTAATTCCACCGCCGCAACTTTCTGTATCCACGAGATCCCATCTTGGGGCCTGTTCCGGAGCTCCGCCGGAGAGGGCCGTCATCATGGAGGGCTTCTACATCATCATAGCCTCTCCGATGAAGTGTGAGTAGTTTACCTCAGACCTTCGGGTCCATAGTTATTAGCTAGATGGCTTCTTCTCTCTTTTTGGATCTCAATACAATGTTCTCCCCCTGTCTTGTGGAGATCTATTCGATGTAATCTTCTTCTTTTTGCCGTGTGTTTGTTGAGACCGATGAATTGTGGGTTTATGATCAAGTCTATCTATGAACAATATTTGAATCTTCTCTCTTTGAAATTATCCCTTTGGTTTGGCCAACTAGATTGGTAGTTCTTTCCATGGGAGAAGTGCTTAGCTTTGGGTTCGATCTTGCGGTGTTCTTTCCCAATGACAGAAGGGGCAGCAAGACACGTATTGTACCGTTGCCATCGAGGATAACAAGATGGGGTTTATTTCATATTGCATGAATTTATCTCTCTACATCATGTCATCTTGCTTAAAGCGTTACTCTGTTTTTAAATTAATACTCTAGATGCATGCTGGATAGCGGTCGATGAGTGGAGTAATAGTAGTAGATGCAGAATCGTTTCGATCTACTTCATATTTAAATTAATATTTTAGCATTCGACATTATGATGTGATATTTTAGCATTCATTAAATATTTTAGCATGAATTTTTTTTTCTTTGTAGGTGCTGTTTTTTTCCATTATATGAAAATTATATGTGATAGATTTATTTTAACATATTTTTATTGTTTTTGTGAGTGTGTGTTAAAGGTATTAAGTATTGTGTTTTTTGTTGCGAACCGGCCTATGGTCATATAGTTAGGAGTGCAGTGGTATTCCCAGCTTATCGGCGTTCAAATCCTTGACTTGACACTATTGCTCGAATTTTCATTAATTTATTTTAGCCTATTTGGCAATGCGCGTTTAGTGGGGGGAGACGTCCGGTTGACTACGAATTTGTCTGTGTTGACTTTATGCATCTCAAGATGATGAGCTGACTTAGTCTCTTTAATCCACTCGTAGGGTATGCTTGCCTGCCTTCATAGGAGTGAGTGTATGTGTGCATATATGAGTGTCTGCGTCTGTATTGTGTTAATATATATATATATATATTTTATATAGAATTCAGAATCGAACCATTTAGCTAACATAAAAACTATCGAAAGGAAATGCCCTTTCTATTTATGTATTCATTTTGTTCATTTCATTAAAATTATGCATGATAGATTTAAACTTTTTTTGACTGTGTTTTACTCCCTCCGTTTTTAAATATAAGTCTTTTTTAAGATGTCAACACGGACTACATAAGGATGTATATAGACATATTTTACGGTATACATTCACTTATTTTGCTCCGTATGTAGTCCATATTGGAATTTTTAAAAAGATTTATATTTAGGAATGGAGGGAATAGAAGCTTAGAAGTATTCTTTTATATGGAACTGTATGGCTATGTGTGAAGTTGATTCCATGCGTACTCTATTTTTTTTTGGAGAAGATGCGTACTCTATTCTTAGACTGGACCAAAATATCGTCAAGAAACCGTGCTCCTTTTGTTCATTTTTTTAGCACAACCTTAATTTTGTAAATGGTCGAACCAAGAAGTCCTCTAGCGCAGCTCTTCTCCCCTGCTTTTCAGTGGCAGCACCAGCGCATGCGCTCGTCGCTCGCTCGGCTGCGTACCGCCGCCAACCATAGCTTGAGCGGATGGAAGATGTATGCCGCAGCGTCTCTCTCGATCTCTTTTTCCTAATGGATTTGAGGGAGCCTTCAGCGCTTCACAGGTAAATCCCTAATTTTCGTGCATCTCACATGAGGTAAATGTCATCCCAGATTAGAAATTGTTGGGTAAAATCTCCATGCCACAACCACGCTCAAGATTTAGTAAAGAAGATATTTGAATCTCCTTGCTGCAGGAACTTTTTCTTGGATCTGATACAAAAGATATTGAGAATTCCGGACTATTCATTAGAGGGATTAGAGTTGATATCCATTGCCAAATGAAAAAGGTACGATCTGTATTTTTTGCTCTCAGAAATTACTTCTACGTTTATAGAAATGTTAATGTAGAAAGAACTTATGTGTACAAACATGATAAAGTTAATTCACGGATACAGAACTGATGAACATAAATTTATATATTTTATCGAAATATTAAAGATCCATATGTACGCATACATTTATTCGCTCGAGGAGGCTAATGCCTATGTTTTTAGAGAGACAAATTGAGGAGATTTGGGGAATCGGAAACTATTCGTGAGAGAGATGTGAGTGTTAGATTGTGAGAGGTTAGTAATGGCTATTTAGGGGAATTAATCGGTAAACTTTCTATAGAAAGTTTCTAAAAGATTTGGATTTTGAGATTAACCGTGAATATATTTTAGTTGTGGATTGTGGCTATAATGTGGGAGATTACGAAAAGCTTATTGTAGGTGGAATCCATTGGTGATTTCATTGTTTCATATGCTGCGATATTTTTTGTGTTAAAAATATTCAAGGATAAATAACTAATTTTAAATTTAATATTTTACAGAAAGATCAAACATATATATGTATGGATTAATAACTATTTAAAAATTTAACATGCCAACCAAGTAAATGTGTTGTTCAAAATGTATGGTAAGGTTGTCTGTGACTCTATGTAATTGTACATGAATTGTCTAATGACTTGAGGAACTGCACTATCAATTAAAAAATCTCTTTGTAAACAATATTCTTTGCGACATCTTCGGTTGGACACTCTTCGTCATCGATCAGCACCTTCAATCCTTCCTTGTTTGTCACTCTTGATAGTGCCACATATAGTTGTCCATGGCAGAATACTTGCTTAGGCAAATATATGCCTACCTTGTTGAAGGACTGACCTTGGCTCTTGTTTATTGTCATTGCAAAGCACACTGATAATGGATATTGCCTTCTTTTCAGCACGAATGGCCATTTTGAGTCGCTTGGTGACATGATGATTCGAGGTATGTATACCTTATCGCCGACATGTGTTCCTGTGATTATTTGTGTCTCGATGTATTTGTTTCCAAGTTGTGTAATTGTCATTCTTGTACCGTTGCATAAACCTGCTGCTTGGTTGATGTTGCGTAGTAGCATGACCGGCAAACCCACCTTTAGTTTTAACTTATGGTCTGGTATTCCTGGGGACGTTAAGGTGTTGAGGAACTCAGTAGGCTGCATGTTCATCATGATGTTGGTATTTGTCGTTGCCTTGCACACTGTGTCCAGGCTTAGGTATGTCACCTCTTCACCTTGTATTTGGCTCATTATGTGGTCATTTATCTCCTTGACTGTATCATTTCTTGGACATAGTATTGCTCTATCTTCTAGGTAATCCCGCTCACGGTAATTTTGCAGCAAATTTGGGTATATGCTTTTGATGATTTGTTCTTTACGATTTTCTCCTTTCTCTAGCAGTAGGTCTTTTGGTATTTTTATCCAATCCTCTCCTTCATCTGATGTTGTTTTCCCATCGCCAATCTGTAGTATCCACTCTGCAAATTCAGCGACCTTTTGCTTTTGTATTGGATCATCTGACAAACACTTCAGCCGCATGTTCTGTGTTAACTCAAATATTTCAAAGTGTTTCCACAGATATGACCTTTTGATTGAAGCATTTACTATCTGCTCTCTCCTTCCTTTGGCTATAACTGGCAGGATTTGTCTGAAGTCGCCTCCTAGTATAACTGTCATTCCACCAAATGGCTTTTCATCGCTGTTTTCATTAGTGAACCTTAGAATATCTCTAAGGCTTTTGTCTAGTGCCTCGAAGCAGTGTTTGTTTGCCATAGGAGCCTCGTCCCACAATATAAGTGAGGTCTTCTTTAGCAGTTCAGCCAAATGCGAGCCTTGTTTTATTTCACACGTTGATTCTTCAGTGATATTAAGTGGAATACGGAACCTTGAGTGTGCTGTTCTTCCACCTTGGAGAAGCAACGCTGCAATGCCACATGATGCTACCGCAAGTACTATCTTCCCCTCTGATCTTAGCTTTGTCGTTATTGCTTTCCATAGATAGGTTTTTCCTGTGCCACCGTAGCCTTCGACAAATATCTGCTTTCCTAGGCCTTTGTCGACTGACTCCATTATTGCATCATAGGCCTTTTTCTGATCTTGGTTAAGATTGTTTAGTATGATTTTGTGCTCATCCTTGAGTTTGTCCATGTCGTAGTTGACCTCTTCGTTTATTAGTCTGTTCCCAAGTTCTTCTAGCTCTGCGGCATTTGGTAGTTCTATGTCTGGATAGTCCTTTAGTGACTTTCCTACTTGCCTCATCAGTTTTTCTATCTCAATCAGACCATACGATTTCTTCTATGTGTTTGTAAGCCGAAGTGTTGGAAAGTTTAGAATAGTCCTTCTTTTGTATTGCATATCTTCACACAACGCCTCCCATGTTGAATCCCACAATACCTTTGGGTTTGTGACTTCGCAATGGGACAATATGGTGGTGAATAACTGACGTAGTTGTGTTCCTGATGCCCAACTTGATGCTTCATTGATACAGTCAATCCACTCGGTGTCATCATCAAGAAATCCGAGGGCTTGGCATGCTGATTTGTATGTTGGGTGAATGACTCCATCAACGGTCCTAATGTCCTCAAATGATGTGCATCCTTTCTTGGTGTTTAGAAGCATCCCCATATGATCTCTCGCCACTTGCGGGATGTGCATAGTAGATTCTTCCAATTGCATAGTCCCTTTTTCGCTTCTGCCAACATTTTGTTTCGCTTTTCCATACAAACTTTGTAGGGAATTCTGCGTAAGTCAATCCTTTTCCTAGCTCGTATATTTTATTTGCCTCCATCCACTGAGTGAACTTGGTGATTTTAGATCCGTCCCTTGTTACTATCTTTTCAAGATCAGTGGAGTCTGGAAAAACGACTTGTTGCTCATTTTCAAGATGGAAAGGTAGCCTCTCAACTGCTGGATCGCGATACTGAAGATCAAACTGAAATATCCTCCAGCATGCTTCTGATGTTGATATGTATCTCATCTCTAGGTATTTCTTGATCTCGTCAGTTTCGTTTGCCGTGCCCCTTTCCTTGAGCAAGGCTGTAACATGGTCGTCGTCTTTATGGATATACTTAAATAGGTACTTGATTGATCTGGACCTATTGCACCACTCGACATTTATGTGAGCTTGATACTTGACCAGAAGGTTTCGGTTGTATGGCACGACAAATCTGTTGTCGAGCATCACCCCTCCCTTTTTGATCTGCCTTCCGTCATCCCTCCTTTTATATACTGGAAATCCGTCCTCGTCAATGGTAGTGCTGACATTGTATCTTTTTGGGAAATGCTTGGTGCATCTATGGTCCACCATGCATGGTGAGTTTTTCTTAGCCTCACCGCACGAGCCATGCATCATGAAGTTCTCAACAGCTTCAAATGCTTCTGGATCCTCATCCTTGTTTGGGATCTCAGCGCTTATTATTTTGTCGATTTGCGATGGTTCCGGGTACTTGTCTTTGTCCTTCAAAAATATTAGTATGTGGGCATGCGGGAGTCCTCTCTTCTGGAATTCTATTGTGTAGATGACTGCAGTTGATTAATAGTTTGTCAGATTTAGCTAAAATTAGAATGCATGTTACTAAAGAGCTAGAATCTTACGGAGTATAAGATGATGCATGTTTCTAAAGAGCAGGAGTCTGACGAACTATAAGATGATGCAAGAAAGAGTAAAGATTGATAGTCAATGGGACTTACTTGCAACTGTTTCTCCAAAGTATTTCTTTTCTTTTATGTCTCTCATTAGCTCCTTTAGTTTGATCATAAATACTCTGTCCACAATATCTGGCCGATCAGCTGGCTTTTGGCCACCTCCCGCTTCATCTAGCATGTATTGGATCTCAGGCCACTTTGCATTGCATGTGAATGTTATAAATAGGTCTGGGTATCCAGCCCACCGACATATTGCAAAGGCATCTTGCAAATATTGTGCCTTGTTTCTTCTACCACCTGTAAAAGATGAAGGCACAATTATCCTCTTTCCAACTTGCTCTGTTCTTGTGTCCCCTCGCTCAATCGCATCCTGCAATTCACTGTAAAGTTCAGTTCGTAGCTTTCCTTGATTGTGTCGGATCCAGTTTAGTCTATTTTGCTCGATACATGTGTATACATCCACCCAAAATTGCAGTGACAAATGCCCGGACTTGAGCAGTAACATTCCTTGATCAGGACGTTGCTGTAGGTAGAATGCATAGTAGTCCAACAACGTTACGTATTTCCTGCTGTTTGTACCTCCTTTTGTTTTCTTGTAGGGTATCTCAAGTTTAAAACCATCTTCTCCATATGGGAACAACAACGGATATTGCATGGACATGAATTTCGAGTGGATCTCTGATATCCTTTGCGGCTCCATATTTTTGTACTCAACAACAATGTCACGTCCTTCACTCTCTCCGGTTGGATCTCTTACTACCAATGCTGCAACTTCAGATGCGGATGGAAGGTTGTGTGTTCCATTCCTTTTGCCTAGTATCCGAAGTGTGTAATCATGGTAGTCTCCTTCTTGGAATCTGTCTCTTGCCATTCTGAATGTTTTTGCGAGGATATTGTTGTCGTCGAGCATTATCTTCAGTTCTTTGACAATGTTGGGGTCCACTGTTGATTTATTATCATTGCATCTTGACGCACTTATCCTATTTTCCACCTCATTTTCGGTATTATAGATGTATAGCTGTGCGAACCGAGGTTTGTCTGTACCTTGAGGCAAAAGAGTTCCGATATGGTGGTAGTTTTGTCCATGCAAACGAAAAACATAAGGTCCTTTGCGAGTGTTTATTTCCTTGTCCACAGCTCCTCCCATCGATGTGAATGAAAACATTGAGTTGTATGATCTTATATTTTCTTTGAAGTTTACCGAATCCTGCCCTTCACTTCTTAAGAGGTTTCTAAGGTATGGTGGAGGTTCTCTTAGTGGCGGCAGATCGATTTTCCCTTGTTTGCAGCATATTCCAAAAGAGGGTGTCGTAGTTCCTTTGTTTGAATTTAATCTTTCTTCACACCATAGCAATGCTTTGCAATATTGGCATTTGTATGTTGGCCTTTCGAAGTTCCATGGCTTGCTATTAGCACTTGCTGAGGTTCTGGTTCTGTTGCTGTCTCCAACATTGACTCTAGTGTTGTTTTTGTTGGTTTCGCTTCTGGCGCGCTTCAATTCCCTATCTTCTTCAGCATTAGCCTTTCTCAATCGTTTAGGAGCCTCTGTGTTCGCATTTCTTCTTCCCTCTGCAGTCCTTGTCCGCTTTCTACTCCTTGAGTTTAGAGGTTGTTCTTTCTTTCTTTTTGTCTGGTGAGCTGCTGGGTCTAACGTATGTTGGACTCTCATATCTGCAAATGTGATTTCGTCAGTGCGTATAGTTTTCTTAACATAGTATCATGTAATATGATTTATATTGTACTCCCTCCATAAAGAAATATAATAGCGTTTAGATTACTAAAGTAGTGATCTAAACACTCTTATATTTCTCTACAGAGAGAGTACTTAATAGTGTTTTGCCTTTGCAGGCATGCAAGTGCATTTTGGTGATATAAGAGACTACTAATGGACGTTGTCACATACAGTACATCTGGAGATCAATGTTGTTTATCTGGTAGGGAGCTATAAATCAATAATTGTTCAACCGTGTTGCTCTTTTTGTAGCTTTCACATTATTATCATGGTAGTGTTAGGATGCATGAAGAAAAAGAGCTTTATAGTTCAGTATGAGAAGAGTTTTGACGCAATGTTGAGCTGAGATCAAAATGCAGGCACACACATGAAGAATTTCATGTGGATATTACCTGAGGCTGATGGTGCTGATGTTGTGTCTTCAGTTCGTCGGACGTTTCTTTGTGCCTTTGATCGTTTGGGTGTCGCCGGTGTATATTGGATGCAAGTTGCTGGAGTTGTTGCCATACCTTCAATTTGTTGGCCGTCTCGTGTGTTTGATCTTCCCGACATCATGAAAAAGTAGCTATTGAGAAAGTGCATCATGGGTCATTTATGAATGTCTGTCTTGTAAAATTATGGTTGAATGATGATTATGTGATATAAGGTGAGGGATAAGTGTATGTGACCATACCTCTTGTTTGTTTTCTGAGACTATGATCTAGCAATTTGACTAATGTAGATCACCTGAGGACAAAGGTTTTATGATAATATGTTGGCTGATAAGGAAGCTAAAATAATGCACAGATTAAAGAGGGGAAATATATAATATCCTGAAAACTTTGCTTGCTTAGTCGTTGAGTTGCTTCGAATTTGAGTAGATGGATCAGTCGGCGATGAGGCTTGTTGTGCTAGTAGGACGTGATATGATGCACTTTATATAATGATATGGCTAGATGTTTTCCTAGACGTGTAGGATTAGGAATCATGTAGTGAGTCAAAATCGGACAGTACAATACGGATTGTCTTTAAAGGAAATTTAGCTTGAATAAATAGTAGCTTTTTTTGAGCAATGACTAATAGTTTGTCCTACACCAGCAACTTCTGATTAATGAGCTAATTTGGGCTTGTGCTTGGCTGTCAGAAAGCTGTCTAGCTCCCCTAAAAATGTACTGTATTTTATTCGCACTTCAACTCTCCTGCTGCAGTGCTGTCCAAACAAATTTAAAAAATCATTCCTGCCACGCCGCTTATTATCTTCTCACACTTCATATCAATGGACTATTCCTCTTCCACACAGTTCTTCTGAAGGATATTCTTCGGATGAGCAAATCGCTTCCGATTAGCTTCCGGCGACCTGCTGGGCTAAGATTCTCACTGGATACGCTCTTGCGCCAAGGAGGGCATGCGGTGGCATGGCCGGCGGCCGCACGGAGACGCCGGCACAGGCGAGCTTTTGCGAGGTGAACCAATTAGCTATCGACCTGTGTGGAGCGGCGCGGCGTAGCAGGCACTAAGGAGAGCGGAACCTGGGTGCATCAGTGCCTCAAGTAGCAGCGCAGGTTTGGCCTTCAGCTATCTTGCCTAGTTAGTACCTAATTCAGCTAGGTATGCGTCTGGCCCAAATACATTTTGTCTGCAAAATAATTTTGGTCGGATTTTTTGAGGGTTAGTGAGAAAGAAATAAGCTTAAGTCTGTGAGTCCCCATCATATGATTGTTCGTGATGTAATAATATACGCCCTGGATAAAAGTTCAATCCATCTTTCCGTCGTTTTAAATTTCGTTGTGGCTTCATATGGAACAATTCGCAGTCGATGATTTTGATTAAATTTTTTCATAATATTCCAGATGGATTTCCAACTCAATCTTTTCAAATACTGGTGAGCATTTTTGTTCTCATATATTCTAGGCCATGCTTTAGCAAATGTTGCAGGCACATCAGAGCTTTGACCAACCACACAAATGCAATGCTAAATAGATTAAGATCAAATGAATGTACTGGTCATTCTATTTTCTGAATAGTATACAATACTTGAATTGTTTGAAAACAAAATGTCATATTGTTCATACATATTGATCATATATAAATACACACTAAATATTCCAGTTCTCGGATACATTAAAATAATAAATATTGGATAAACTACTGTCCCAAAAAAATTCTGGAAAAGGTCCTTCCTCTCTTGGGTCTTGTTTGGCGTACTTGATCTTCGAGTTAACGATTACATCGTCTTGATGCTATTAGTCTTTTTGGTCAAACTTCGTGTCATCCTTGTGGAGCATTCATGTTCAACTTTTGTCTTTTTGTTTTTTGTATGAACACTTCTGGTGCTTTTGGGCACTGCCTTTCCTAATTTTTCAGATATATTATTTTTCACTTCTTCATCTTCCGAGTCTGATAATACAACAGATCTTCGCCTCCTTTTCCCACCGTCGACACTCGTTGATGATTTTTGATGTTGATGCTCCTTCTGATGTACTGTACTCCCATTGCTTTTATCTTCTGGCTCCTCTTTCACAGGGACCAACTCACATATGTTTTTGCTAAGTTCACACTTGCTGATTTGTACCTGCAAAAATCACATAAATGGATGAATTAAGAGATGAATTTATGTAAAGAAAAGCTTGTACAGTGCAGTATTCAATCACCTTTTTAACTGGCTTATTCAGTTCCTTTGTTTCTTGTTTTAACATGTTGTCCACTTCATCATCCATCAAATCCTGTTGAGCACAATGGATCAAGAATTGTAAATACTTGCTTCAATAGTTCCATATAAAAGAGTATAATAATTGGTGTTTAAATAGATTTGATAGTTTAATAGACCATTACCTCTTCAGCTTTATCCTCTAAGTATCTCTTCTCAAGCTTCTCATCAGGCACAAATATTTTCTTCACTGCATAGTTCTGCATGCCTAGAGTGAATCGAAAGATGAGTCTTTGTCCACATAATTCTTGTATAATCTTTGGGACTTCTTCAGATTTTCCATCTAATGAATCCAACAGGAATGAGACTGATGTATTGAGCATTCTTTCAGCCTCTTCATCAAATAAAGTGCAACTTGTAGTAGCATTGTGATCACTAATTTGAAGCCGAATACGATACCTAGAATCACATTTCGTTAGTGTAACGCAAATGTGACAGTACATAATGATGGTCAAATCAAGAGAATATGCTTACCAAGGTGTTAAACCTTCTGGATACGTATCACAATTCTTGCAATAATAATTATGTGATTCTTTTGTAGCAATTTTGTTGCAAACATCGCATGACATGTACCACCATTGAATATTTTCTTGTAACCGATCAATTGTAGCTATTGTGGTGAACACAAAGTCCTGAAAGTTGATGAAGAAAATATAGCTCTTTAAAGAATATGCAGTCACTCATACAAATATGTCAAATACATCTGTAGGTATTGGAGGCTTCTACAATATCATGTCTTAGAAGAGTTCTGATTCATTACCTCATCTGTTGGGTTGTCGTGCCTAATTCCAGTAAGTTCTTTTAAGGTTATCCTTCTGTAAAACATTTGATCTTCCAGCGTCTCTTGAGTACTTTTATCTATCTCCATCACTTTTGGTAAAGTTTCTTCGGTGGAGTGGCTATAAAAAAAAGTTAGTAAATGTAGATATATTATGAAATTCTATATGACCAGAACCTACAAATTGTGCTTAATACCTGCCACGAAGTTCCCAAGTCTCGGGTATATCTAGATTCGTGTATAATCTTGTGGCGCTAGTTGACTTTAGGCACAAACCTATTTATTGAACAATAAATCGGTTAGATTTATTATTTTGGTATGAAAAAAAGACATGGAAACATATTCAACTTACCATTGAATTTTTGCACCATTGTTGAGGTAACAATAATAATTGTTTGATTGCCAATTACATCCTCACTTAAATGATGAGCTAATCTTCCCCATAATGATACTCTGATTCTATCACCCCTGAATAATTCATTCCAAAGTAATTAATGGTAATAATAATATAAGTGGAAGAAAACAGCCTTTACCCTTTAGTGAAAAGCTGATACATGGATATACACTTACTCTGGCATTAGAATTTCAATCTGACGTACATCTGCAGGTGTTTTCTTCTTTGTTATCCTTGATTCTATTGGCTTAATCTTGGTAAGTAACCCAATGACATCTGCAAATTAGAAGATTAAAGACTTCAAACATTAGAAAGTTATTCATTTGAGTTTATTAATACAACTACCAAGAAATGACATCAAATTTAAATTGCCCACTTGGAAGTAAGAATATGACTATCAACATACCTGAGCATTGTTGGTCTTTTTCTAGACGTTCTTGTAGGGTATCTTTGCTAGCAAACTCAAAGTAGTAATCTGGAAAATTATCCGATGAACCTTTCATCTCCTTTAATTTTGTGTTGTATAAAAAAATAATTTTAATTTCATTGCTGACTGGTCGATATTTTGTTGAATCTACAACTTTAAAATTGCTAAAAGCATATATAGAACCCTTGTTGATCTTTGCTCTGTAAGTGTCTATTAGATTCTTCCAAATAGTAGCATGAACTGTATGGCCCTTCAAAATTTAATGAAAGAAAAATCTTAGTAGTAATTTTAACAATAAAATAATCCCCACTGTTAATTATGTGAAGAAAATACCAGCTCATCCATCAAGATCATATCGATGCTTATAAGTTCATCAGTTGAAGGATTGATCGAGTCCCACATTCTCATTACTTTGGCTTTAATATTCCATGTCTGTCCTCTTGTGGTTAACTCACTCAACTTCGTGTCCGCCATAGAGACGTTGCCTTCAAAACAATTTTAGAAGGAGTGGTTCATATGATAATACAACAATGAAATTTGGTTAGAAAGAAGTGCTCTAACTAATGGTTAATGAACAGGAAAACATGGTGTTCATAAGGAGGTTGCAAAGACATGCAGGGATGGAAAGATGTAAACAGACCTCAAGATTGAAGCTATATATATATTACCCAAACTTGATGTTTCTGTCGTTTCTTCTTCCGTCCTTCGATGTGCTGGGCGTCCTGACGTATGTCGCCCCTTCGATTTGTGTGGATATGTTGTTGTGTTGATCTCCCTTCAATGGGTGTTCCGGCGTCTATTATTCCGTGGGTGTTCTGGGGTGTCTACCCCAGCCTTTATATTAGTCAAAGGTTGCTGAGTTTGAATTCTGTACGGATGACTGTCCGTTGTAAATTATTCTGTTTGCAATAGTATACGACTGTATCCTTGACTAATAGCAATCCGTTTCAGAGTCCTTCGCGTGCAATAGTATATGTCCGTGTACACTTGCCTAATACTACGTGCAATAGTATACGTCCGCTTCAGTTTTTCTTTCAGGTGCAAAGAAATTCACATGCAATAGTACATGTCCATGTGCACTTTCCTAATATCAACCCGTTTTAGATCTTAAAAAAACACGTTTTAGATCTTCACCGTCACCGTTGGTTTTCTATCGTTTTAATTATATAATAGATCTCCATCACTTTAATCTTGCTTTGCTTTTTAGTTTGCCTTTTACTTTTTTACTTTGCTTCTTTATACCAAAAATACCAAAAATATTATCTATCAGATCTCACTTTCGTAAGTGACCGTGAAGGGATTGACAACCCCTAATCGCGTTGGTTGCGTTGAGCTCTTTGTGTTGTGTAGGTACGAGGGACTTGCGCGTGGCCTCCTACGGGATTGATACCTTGGTTCTCAAAAACTGAGGGAAATACTTACGCTACTTTGCTGCATCATCCTTTCCTCTTCGGGGAAATCCAACACAAGCTCAATAGGTAGCAAGAAGAATTTCTGGCGCCGTTGCCGGGGAGTCTACGCAAAAAGTCAACATACCAAGTACCCATCACAATCCCTATCTCCCGCATTACATTAGTTGCCATTTGCCTCTCGTTTTCGTCTCCCCCACTTCACCCTTGCCATTTTATTCGCCCTCTCTTTCTCCTCCTCCTTCTCCTTCTCCGTTTGCCTTTTTCTCGCTTGCCTTTTGTTTGCTCGTGTGTTGGATTGCTTGTTTGTCGCGATGGCTCTACCTAAATTTGGTGACCTTCACCTTAAAAGGTTAGAGGAGATCGAAAATAACGTCAGGAAGTTTATGATTTTGTAGTTTGAGCATAATAATTTCTTTAGAAATGAGCTTAAAGAACAAAAGAGTTTTATGAGTTAAATGAATAAAGAGCTTGATGATATGTCTAAAGAATTTTATGGCATAAGATCCCAAATTGCTCATCTTGAAAAGATGACTGCTGAAATTTCGGATATGCAAGCTACCTTAGTCAATAAAATGGCCGCAAAACCGAATTCCTATGAAAATCAAGATGAAGATCTAAAAGTTATTGATGTGTCCCCTATCAAATCTTTGTTTTGCAATATGAATCTTGATGAAACTGAATATGATCTTCCCTTACCTAGAAGGCGTTCTAAAATTTCGGAGTATTTAGATCTCTATGATGAAATTGACAAAAGTGGGGTTGAAAGAAATAAAAATCTAGATGATGCTAAACCCACTATATTGGATTTCAAGGAATTTAATTATGAAAGTTGCTCTTTGATTGATTGTATTTCCTTGTTGCAAGCCGTGCTAAATTCTCCTCATGCTTATAGTCAAAAGAAAGCCTTCACCGAACATATTGTTGATGCCTTGATGCAATCTTATGAAGAGAAACTTGAGTTGAAAGTTTCTATCCCTAGAAAACTCTATGATGAGTGAGAACCAACTATTAAGATTAAAATTAAAAATCATGAGTTTTATGCTTTGTGTGATTTGGGTGCTAGTGTCTCCACTATCCCCATAACTTTGTGTGATTTGCTAGATTTCCGCGAATTTGACGATGGTTCTCTAAACTTACATCTTGCAAATTCTACTATTAGGAAACCTATGGGAAGGATTAATGATGTTCTTATTGTTGCAAATAGGAATTATGTGCCCGTAGATTTCATTGTTCTTGATATAGATTGCAATCCTTCTTGCCCTATTATTCTTGGTAGACCTTTCCTTAGAACGGTTGGTGCGATTATTGATATGAAGGAAGGGAATATTAGATTCCAATTTCCATTAAAAAAGGGCATGGAACACTTTCCAAGAAATAAAATAAAATTTCCATATGAAACCATTATGAGAGCCACTTATGGATTACCTTCCAAAGATGGCAATACCTAGGTCTATCCTCGCTTTTATGCCTAGCTAGGGGCGTTAAACGATAGCGCTTGTTGGGAGGCAACCCAATTTTATTTTTAGTTTTTTGTGTTTTTCTTCTGTTAGGGAATAAATAACCCATCTACCTTCTGTTTGGATGTGTTTTTATGTTTTAATTAGTGTTTGTGCCAAGCTAGACCTATTGGATCTTCTTGGATGATAGTTATTTGATCTTGCTGTAATTTCCAGAAACTTTGCGTTCAGTGCCCGAATTGTTAAAAATCATCAGAACGTGATAAAATACTGATTCCAGTTGCTGTTGATCAATAAACAAATTGTCTAGGTCGTCTAATTTTGGTAGATGTTTTGGAGTTCCAGAAGTTTGCGTTAGTTACAGATTACTACAGACTGTTCTGTTTTTGATAGATTCTGTTTTTGTGTGTTGTTTGCTTATTTTGATGAATCTATGGCTAGTATTGTAGGGTATAATCCATAGATAAGTTGGAATACAGTAGGTTTAACACCAATATAAATAAAGAATGAGTTCATTACATTACTTTGAAGTGGTTTTATGTTTTCTTTCTCTAACGGAGCTCATGAGATTTCTGTTGAGTTTTGTGTTGTGAAGTTTTCAAGTTTTGGGTGAATTCTTTTGATGGATTATGGAACAAGGAGTGGCAAGAGCCTAATCTTGGGAATGCCCATGGAACCCCCAAGATAATCCAAGGACACCAAAAAGTCAAAGCTTGGGGATGCCCCGGAAGGCATCCCCTCTTTCGTCCACTTCCATCGGTAATTTACTTGGAGCTATATTTTTATTCACCAACATGATATGTGTTTTGCTTGGAGCGTCTTGTATTATTTGTGTATTTGTTTGTTAGTGTGCCACAATCATCCTTGCTGTGCACACCTTTTGAGAGAGCCATACTTAAATTGAAATTTGATAGAATACTCTATGTGCTTCACTTAAATCTTTTGAGCTATGTAGTTTTGCTATATGCACTTCACTTATATCTTTTGAGCGTTATAATTTTTGCTCTATGTGCTTCACTTAGATCTTTTAGAGCACGGTGGTAGTTTGTTTTAAAGAAACTATTGATCTCTCATGCTTCACTTAAATTATTTTGAGAGTCTTAATAGCATGGTAATTTTCTTAATATAAATGTGCTTAGTGTTCAAGATATGTGAAATTTTCTTTTGAGTGCGTTGAATACTAAAAGAAGATTGAAGCATCGTAATTGTTTTGAGATATGGAGGTGATAATATTAGATTTATGCTAGTTTAGTAGTTGTGAATTTAAAGAATACTTTTATTAAAGTTTGTGATTCCCGTAGCATGCACTATGGTGAACCGTTATGTGATGAAGTCGGAGCATAATTTATTTATTGATTGTCTTCCTTATGAGTGGCGGTCGGGGACGAGCGATGGTCTTTTCCTACCAATCTATCCCCCTAGGAGCATGCGCGTAATACTTTGCTTTGATAACTTCTAGATTTTTGCAATAAGTATATGAGTTCTTTATGACTAATGTTGAGTTCATGGATTATATGCACTTTTTCCCATCCTTCCACCATTGCTAGCCTCTCTAATACCGCGCACCTTTCGCCGGTATCATACACCCACCATATACCTTCCTCAAAACAGCCACCATACCTACCTATCATGGCATTTCCATAGCCATTCCGAGATATATTCCCATGCAACTTTCCACCGTTCCGTTTATTATGACACGCTCCATCATTGTCATATTGCTAGCATGATCATGTAGTTGACATCGTATTTGTGGCAAAGCCACCATTCATAATTCTTTCATACATGTCACTCTTGATTCATTGCATATCCCGGTACACCCCCGGAAGCATTCATATAGAGTCATATTTGTTCTAAGTATCGAGTTGTAAGAAAAATAAATGTGTGCTGATCATCATTTTCTAGAGCATTGTCCCAAGTGAGGAAAGGATGATGGAGACTATGATTCCCCCATAAGTCGGGATGAGACTCCGGACGAAAAAAAAAGAGGCCATAAAAAAAGAAGAGAAAAGGCCCAAATTAAAAAAGTTGAGAGAAAAAGAGAGAAGGGACAATGTTACTATCCTTTTACCACACTTGTGCTTCAAAGTAGCACCATGATCTTCATGATAGAGAGTCTCTCGTTATGTCACTTTCATATAATAGTGGGAATTTTTCATTATAGAACTTGGCTTGTATATTCCAATGATGGGCTTCCTCAAATTGCCCTAGGTCTTCGTGAGCAAGCGAGTTGGATGCACACCCACTTAGTTTCTGTTGATGAGCTTTCATATACTTATAGCTCTAGTGCATCCGTTGCATGGCAATCCCTACTCACTCACATTGATATCTATTGATGGGCATCTCCATAGCCCGTTGATACGCCTAGTTGATGTGAGCCTATCTTCCCCTCCTTTTGTCTTCTCCACAACCACCCTTCTATTCCACATAGTGTTATGTCCATGGCTCACGCTCATGTATTGCGTGAAGATTAAAAAAGTTTTGAGAAAGTTAAGAGTATGAAACAATTGCTTGGTTTGTCATCGAGGTTGTTCATGATTTAAATACTTTGTGTGGTGAAGATAGAGCATAGCCAGACTATATGATTTTGTAGGGATAACTTTCTTTGGCCATGTTATTTCGAGAAGACATAATAGCTTTATTAGTATGCTTGAAGTGTTATTATTCTTTATGTCAATATGAACTTTTGTCTTGAATCTTTCTAATCTGAATATCCATACCACAATTAAGAAATTTTGCATTGGAATTATGCCAAGTAGCACTCCACATCAAAAATTCTCTTTTTATCATTTACCTACTCGAGGACGAGCAGGAATTAAGCTTGGGGATGCCTGATACGTCTCCAACGTATCTATAATTTTTGATTGCTCCATGCTATAATATCTACTGTTTTGGACTATATTGGGCTTTATTTTCCACTTTTATATTATTTTTGGGACTAACCTATTAACCGGAGGCCCAGCCCAGAATTGCTGTTTTTTTGCCTATTTCAGTGTTTCGAAGAAACAGAATATCGAACGGAGTCCAAACAGAGAAATCCCTTTTGGAACGTGATTTTCTTCCCGAATAAGACACAGGAGAGTTGGACCCTATGTCAAGAAAGCTTCGAGGAGGGCACGAGGTAGGGGGGCGCGCCCTACACCCCTAGGCGTCCCCCCACCCTCGTGGGCCCACCGAAGCTCCACCGACGTACTTCTTCCTCCTATATATATCCACGTACCCCCAAACGAACAGAACATGAGCCAAAAACCTAATTCCACCGCCGCAACTTTCTGTATCCACGAGATCCCATCTTGGGGCCTGTTCCGGAGCTCCGCCGGAGAGGGCCGTCATCACGGAGGGCTTCTACATCATCATAGCCTCTCCGATGAAGTGTGACTAGTTTACCTCAGACCTTCGGGTCCATAGTTATTAGCTAGATGGCTTCTTCTCTCTTTTTGGATCTCAATACAATGTTCTCCCCCTCTCTTGTGGAGATCTATTCGATGTAATCTTCTTCTTTTTGCGGTGTGTTTGTTGAGACCGATGAATTGTGGGTTTATGATCAAGTCTATCTATGAACAATATTTGAATCTTCTGTGAATTCTTTTATTTATGGTTGGTTATCTTTGCAAGTCTCTTTGAAATTATCCGGTTGGTTTAGCCAACTAGATTGGTAGTTCTTGCCATGGGAGAAGTGCTTAGCTTTGGGTTCGATCTTGCGGTGTTCTTTCCCAGTGACAGAAGGGGCAGCAAGACACATATTGTATCATTGCCATCGAGGATAACAAGATGGGGTTTATTTCATATTGCATGAATTTATCTCTCTACATCATGTCATCTTGCTTAAAGCGTTACTCTGTTTTTAACTTAATACTCTAGATGCATGCTGGATAGCGGTCGATGAGTGGAGTAATAGTAGTAGATACAGAATCGTTTCGATCTACCTGTCACGGACGTGATGCCTATATACATAATCATGCCTAGATATTCTCATAACTATGCTCAATTCTGTCAATTGCTCAACAGTAATTTGTTCACCCACCGTAGAATACTTATGCTCTTGAGAGAAGCCACTGGTGAAACCTATGGCCCCTGGGTCTATTCTCATCATATCAATCTCCATCACTTTAATCTTGCTTTGCTTTTTTACTTTGCCTTTTACTTTTTACTTTGCATCTTTGTACCAAAAATACCAAAAATATTATCTATCAGATCTCACTTTCGTAAGTGACCGTGAAGGGATTGACAACCCCTAATCGCGTTGGTTGCGTTGAGCTCTTTGTGTTGTGTAGGTACGAGGGACTTGTGCGTGGCCTCCTACTGGATTGATACCTTGGTTCTCAAAAACTGAGGGAAATACTTACGCTACTCTGCTGCATCATCCTTTCCTCTTCGGGGAAATCCAACGCAAGCTCAAGAGGTAGCAAGGACCTGAAGAAATACCTTTCCTCCACGCCCATACTAGTTGCGCCTAAACCACAAGAGCCGTTGCTGCTGTATCTAGTGGCGACGAATCAAGTGGTCAGCGCCGCACTAGTGGCGCAGAGGGAGGTCGACGAGGAGACAGCAATGCCGGCAGGACCAGCAGAGGGCGAGCCGAAGATTCCTCCGGCAGGGCCCAGTGCTGACGAGGCGCGGCCCCCGGCAGAGTCTGGTGCCACCAAGGCGAGGCCTGCACGGTCGAGTGAAGTGGTGCCCAAAAAGAAGGTGATGCAGCACCCGGTTTACTTTGTCAGCTCCCTCTTGCAGGGGGCTAGGTCAAGGTATTCCGGTGTGCAGAAATTGCCCTTCGGCCTCCTTAAGGCCTCGAGGAAGCTGTGTCACTACTTCCAGGCCCATGAGATCACTATCGTCACGCGCCTCCCGTTGCAACGGATACTGCACAACCCAGACTCAACCGGAAGGATTGTGGAATGGGCCTTGGAGCTGTCAAGCTTCGGCTTAAAGTTTGAGAGTACCTCAACAATTCAGAGCAGAGTCCTGGCGGAGTTCATCATGGAATGGACCTCGACACCTGACGAAGAAATCTAGGAGACGACTCTCCCCGGCAAGGAGGGGGAATGCAACTGGGTCATGTACTTTGATGGAGCCTTCTCGCTGCAAGGCGCCGGTGCCGGTGTGATGCTCGTCACACCCACCGGAGAGCACCTCAAGTATGTGATCTAGATGCACTTCCCCAGGGAGATGTCCACCAACAACACTACCGAGTACGAGGGATTGCTTGCCGGTCTCAGGATCGCGGCAGACCTCGGGGTCAAGAAGCTCATCGTCAGGGGTGACTCGCAGCTCGTTGTCAGGCAAGTCAACAAAGATTATCAGAGCCCACTAATGGAAGCATACGTAGATGAGGTGAAAACTGGAGGAACACTTTGACGGCGTCTAGGCGGAGCACGTCCCCCGAGCGGGGAACGACGTCGGCGATTACCTGTCGAAGCGTGCCGCATTCAAGTTGCCTGTGGAACCAGGTACCTTTTTGCTCCGGTTAACTCAACCATTCGTTGATCCATCAGCAGGGCAGAGCAAGCGGAGAAAATCAGGTCCTGGCAAGTACTTTCCTACCGAGCCCCCCGGGGCCGCCAGCAAGGGTACCTCCACGGATGCTGAGCCTGCCCAAGAGCAATTGACTCCAGCAGGGCGTTAGGCCCTGGCTGTAGAGAGGATCGCTCCCATGGCGGAAGAAATGCCCTTAGTCCTTGCCGTCGAGCCTCAGGCTCCGGCGTGGGCGCAGCATACCATCCAATTCCTCCAGACAGGGGAGCTTCCTGAGGAGCAGGAAGAAGCAAAGAAAGTAGCCCGTCGTTCCTCCCTGTACCAGTTCGTCGATGACGTCCTGTACCGGAGAAGGCCGAACGGTGTGAAACTCAAGTGCAGACTGGAGCTGTTGGCAGAGATACATGGAGGCATATGTGGCTCCCACATAGGGTCGAGGGCCCTTGCCGGCAAGGTGTTCCGGCAAAGTTTCTTCTGGCCCACCGCCCTCCAGGATGCAACGACGCTAGTCACAAGGTGTGAAGCGTGCCAGTTTCATTCAAAGAAGCTTCATTAACCAACTCAAGCCCTTCAAACAACCCCTCTCTGCTGGCCATTCTCGGTCTAGGGGCTCGACATACTGGGCCCCTTCCCTCGCGCCGTCGGGGGCTTTGAGTACTTGTACGTTGCAATCGACAAGTTCACAAAGTGGCCAGAGGTGGAAGCAGTGAGAAAGGTAATTGCTCAGTCAGCTGTCAAGTTTTTCAAAGGACTGGTTTGGTGAGCCAAACAGAGTCATCACCGACAACTGCTTCTGTGGCGCACCCACGGAGCAACGGCCAAGCGGAGAGGGCAAATGCTGAAGTGTTGCGAGGCCTGAGGACAAAGACTTTTGACAAGCTGCACAAGAGCGGAAGGCACTGGATTGATGAACTGCCGGCAGTTCTTTGGTCGATCAGGACGATGCCAAATCGAGCTATCGGCCAGACACCTTTTGCCCTCGTATATGGGGCACAAGCAGTTCTCCCCACGGAACACATATACGGGTCACCTCGAGTGCTCGCTTATGACGAGCTTGAGCAAGAGTCGTTGTGCCAAGATGACGGGACGCTCCTTGAGGAAGATCGTCTTCGGGCGGCTGTGAGAGCGGCATGCTACCAGCAAGCCTTGCGCCGCTACCATAGCCGCAAGGTTCATGCACGAAGCTTTGAGGAAGGCGACCTTCTTCTTCGGCGCGTTCAGTCGGCCAAAAATTCCAACAAGTTGACGCCGAAGTGGGAAGGCCCTTATCGGGTATTACGAGTCACCAGGCCTGGCGCAGTCTGCCTGGAGACCGAGGGAACCGTACCAGTGGGCAACTCCTGGAACATCGAGCATCTTCGCAAGTTTTACCCATAAGGCGCGGCTTGCCGGGCCTCCCGGCAAGCCACCTTTTGTACGAGCTTTGCCGCAAGGCATGTGACCCTTTGTACAGAGCCAGGCGCAGACCCTGAGCGAGAATAAATGAAGCGCTGGCGCCCTAAGTTATAGCATGCATGCTAGGTCGAGTCTCGTCCTTGGTTAGGGTTGATAGTGCTTAGCGGCGGCTAACTCCTAGCTTAGAGGTCGAGTGCGCGTCTTTCTGTTCTTCTCTGTCTTCTTTGGTTCGCATGACACGTGAATATCCTTGTCGAGCTGCTTTGGAAGAAAGGGGACGGACCGGCATCCAGGCCCCAGCAAGCCAGTATTGCCGGGGGCTAAAAGAATAATGATCCACCCGCGGCAAGCCAAGGTTGCCGGGGGCTGCAAATTCAGATAAGTTCTTTATCCCTTATCATGCGTTTCGTCATGGACTGAGGTATGTGAAACCTCGTTTTATCCTTAGGCTACCATGCTCCCCTCACTCCGGACCCCAGGACTCGTTTCCTGGGACTGAGTTTGGTCAAAGTCACGGCAGCAAGGAAACGAAACGAGGAGCCTAAGCCCACCTCATCCCTGCCTCCGCCAAGCGCGTGAGATAGGTCGAGCAAAGTGGGGGGACGACAAGGCCTGTTGCCGGGCAAGAAAACGTTTATCTTAAGGGTAACAAGGATTTACTCCTTGTCGTGGGTTTTACCTACAAACAAAAGACCCGGCAGACATCCCTTTTTCATTAAAAAAACATTCCGTATAGGTACAGTTCATACGAAATGAAAAACATGAGCAAGGGAATTACAGTTTCTAAAATCAACAAAGGCCCGAAGGCTTACAAGACTAAAAAGATATAAGATGCCCGTAATCCCTTTCTTGTCCCTCTCCTCAGGAGGCAGGTCAAGGAGGCGAAAAGGGCAAAAGGGGTGCCTAGGCGAGCTACGAGTGGCAGAAGACACCAAGAGAACATCTTGGTGGCCGTCCAAGCGCTGGATGGTGATGGCGGCGCCACAGGCAGAGCTCGAAGATGAGGCGGCAGGATGTCAGTACGCATCGAAGGCATCAGTGCCCGCGTACTCCGACTTGACGGCCTTGCTGCCATCGATCGAAGGCCTCAACTGAAAGCACGCTGAGGCCCGCGCCGCCATCGATGAGGGTTCTGGTGACGGCCACCTGGTAGATGGTGGGGGTGCACAGCATGGGGAGCGCGCTCGAGCAAGCCAAGTTGGAGGGGTGGTCCTCCGAGCTGAAGGTCAGGCCGGCCTTGTGCGCCGCCCGGTCCGGGAGAGCCCCACTTTCGCGCGGAAACGGCGCTGATCCGGCGGACGAACGGCTTGACATGGTAACTTGTAGGCGGCGCCTGCGAGACGCCCAGGAGGGCCGCGACAACCGGGGGTGTTGGTGTAGCGGCGCGGCCGTCTTGCCGCATGGACGGACGCTGAGACGACGCCCGCTGCTCGTTCCCTGCCGGGCCGGTGGCGGCGTTGACGGCGGGTGACGGGGAACGACGAGGACGCCCGCCGACGGGAGCCGTCTGGGCGGCACGGGAAGCGAGGGCGGCCCGGCGCTCGGCGCGGGCCCGATGAGCGTCAGACATGGATGCTACGGCCGGAGGAGAACAGAGCGGTGGAAGACGAATTCCGGCGCACCCCTACCTGGCGCGCCAAATGTCAGATTTCGGATTCCGGCAGACCCTTGAGGTTTGAACTCTGGGGTGCGCGCGGAGATGACGCCTTCTACCTCTCCGCCTCGCAAAGATCTAGGCTAACGAATGAACAGCACAAGAGACATAGGGTTTATACTAGTTCGGGCCACCTTTGTGGTGTAATACCCTACTATAGTTTCTGGTGTGGTGGATTGCCTCTTGGGCTGATGATGATGAACAATACAGGGAATAACAGCCTCACGAGGGAGTGTTCTTGGCTGGGGCGATGAACTGCTATGAGGAGTTTGGTCTCCTTTCTCCCTCTCTCTCTCTCTGATTGCCTAGACTCTGGATGTCTCTGAGCTCTGATGCTAGATGCTCTCTGCTACCTGATTTCTAGATGTCTCTACCTTGGGGGAGGCTAGTCCTATTTATAGGCAAAGGCCCTGGGCCTGTTCCCAAATATTGAGCAGGAAGGGCGCCAACAGTTGGCCATTTTGAAGGGGAACATCTGGTACACTTATCCTGACTAAAGTTGGTCCTCGCCTGCCAAAGGCTCTGGTGGTGACACCGTCCTGGGCTCCACAATGACTTCCTCCCCACCGTTGGACTAGTCTTGATCTCGTTGCACCGAAATGGGTGCCTTTGCTTGATACTCTCGCCTGCGCTTGCTCCCTTTGCACCAAAGAGGAAAGGAGGACGCTGCGCGGGCTGGCGCCCGCCTGGCGCCCGCCTGGCGCCCTTGGTCGTCATGGCTTGCGTCATGGGCACCTCATGAGGTACCCCGCCTTGATCTTTCCGCCTCCTCGTGAGCCAGCCTGATGAGGCTGCGCCTGAGGAAGCTCTGCGTCGTCCGCCCCGCGAGGCTTGGCCCCTCGCGAGGGTCTTGGGTCATGTGTTGACGAAGATGGGCCGTGCTGGGCCCCTTTGAGCCACGCCGCAGGCCGCAGGCAGGCAAGTCTAGGGACCCCCGTTCCCAGAACGCTGACAGTAGCCCCCGGGCCCAAGGCGCGCCCAGACTTGGCCGTGCAGAGAGGCGAAAGGGCAAGGGCGAAGCGCCGCGGGCCCTAACAGCCTGCGGCCTTGGGCGTCGCGTGGCGGTTGATTGGACATGGCGTCTCCACTTCCCCATGACGCCTCGGCAACTGCGCGGATTGGACAAGTCCCTTCATGCAAAGCGGGTCATGATTACCTGCGATCGTGGAGGCCGACGGTTGGCCTTCGCCGGCTATAAGTATGGGGCGGCGCGCGCCTTTCTAGTTCATCCCCCTTTGCTTCTCCGTCTTCTTCATGGCTCTGTCGAGGAGGTTCTCGGCTGCAGAGAAGGGGAAGGCCCGCCAGGTTGAGCCTGCCTCTCCTCCGCCCAAGCGCGGCCGAGGGCGCCCTCGCAAGCACCCTGTGGCCACCACGGCAGCTTCCCGCGGCCGTGGAGATGGTTTCCAGCGTGGTGAAGGGCGAGCTGCTGCGGCCGGGGGGCGCGCTTCGGTCGCGCGCTCCCCTAGGCCATGCTTTCGCGTTGCTGAGGTGCTGCCGGAGTTCATCGTATGGTCGGCGGAGCCAACTAGCGCCCGGCTTCAACTCCCTCGCGTCCTCCTTGGTGAGCTCCCGGCCGGCGCCCCAGGCGGCCTCTGGCTTCAGGCGGACGGCTGCTGCAGCCGGGCCTCATGGGCTTCACTGGAGGTCTCCGCGACTGGGAGCCTGGCCTTGACCCGCGGTTGGCAGGCGTTCGCCCACGCTCGTGGCCTGGGGCGTCGGTGCACCCTGCACTTCAAGTTTGACGGTGATGCCACCCTCTACGTGAGGGTGTTTGGAGAAGATGGTCGCCGCGCAGGGTGCTGCCCCGAGGAAGACAACCGCGGCCGGGGACCCAGCCCTGACGAAGATGGAGGGGACAGTGCCCGCGTGGTCGGCGGCGCTCAAGGCTCCCCAAGCTTCATCAGTTCTTCTTCAAGCGGCTCTTCTAGCGGTGGCCGCAATCAGCCTCCACGCCGTCGCACCTGCTTGGGAGGCGGTAGTGCGTCCGCCCGCCGTCGCGCCCCGGTGAAGCGCGAGAGGGAGTCTGCCTGAGCCCTGGAGGCAGCTCGAGTCTCCTCTGCAGGCCCGTGTGAGGCGAGCCGCGCCTGACTTGTCCTTTCTTTCCCTTTCTTCCTTGCTTCCGTTATCGCGCCTTCCGGCTATGTGTCCGCATGTAGATAGTTCCCGGCCCCAGCCGTGGGGGGGGGGGGGGGGGCGACCGACCCAGGCCCTGTGTTCGCGTCGCGGTGCCCGTGGGGCACGGACTGGAGGGGTGCTCCTGTAATGGGCCTAGGTCGCGAAACCTTTGAACGACTAGGATAGGGACACTCGCGAGGGCGCTCGGCTACCCTCCCTCGCGAGGCCTTGCATAAGAGAAATCGAAGCAGGAGAGTAAAAATCGACGAACCACAAACCAACGACGACAATAGTTTCAATAAGACTTCAAATGCGAACAAACAGGCCAACTGCGGAAAGCAAATGAAAAAGCCGCGTCCGGCACCTAATATAGTCTTCGACGTCTTCTCACCAGCGCGGAGCTAAGTGCTGCCACTGGGCGTGGGAGGGAGCCCCAGGGCCTGAGGCCGGCGCTCCTGAGACTCCGGGGCGTGTACAGCCCCAACTCATTATTACGTGAGAGTGTCACGGGCGAAGAGCTTCATAGGCATTGGCCTTCTACACAGGCTCTGGGCCTTTCTTAGGGGAAACGAGCTTCACGGGCATTGGCCCTTTTCACAGGCTCCGGGCCTTTTCCAAAACGCGACAGCTTCACAGGCATTTGCCTTGTTCACAGGCTCCGGGCCTTTTCCAAAACGCGACAGCTTCACAGGCATTTGCCTTCTTCACAGGCTCCGGGCCTTTTCCAAAATGCGACAGCTTCACAGGCATTTGCCTTCTTCACAGGCTTTGGGCCTTTTCCAAAAAGGATGGTCTTCACAGGCATTCGCCTTCTTCACAGGCTCTGGGCCTTCCCCAAAAAGGATGGTCTTCACAGGCGTTCGCCTTCTTCACAGGCTCTGGGCCTTTCCCAAAAAGGATGGTCTTCACAGGCGTTCGCCTTCTTCACAGGCTCTGGGCCTTTTAGGGGTAGAACCTCCGGAGGTGCTGGATGTTCCATGCGTTCTGGATCGGCTCCCCCTCCTGAGTCTCCAAGCGTGCGGAGACAGGCATGGAAACATGGACAACCTTGAACGGGCCCTCCCACATGGGAGAGAGCTTGTGCAGCCCTTCCCTGGAGAGAACCCGCCAGAGCACGAGGTCTCCTACCTCGAGAGTTCTGGGGTGGATGTTGCGGCAGTGATATCGTCGCAGCGCCTGTTGGTACCTCGCCGCTTGCAGCGCGGCTTCTCGGCGGCGTTCCTCCCCAACACGAGGTCCATCCCCCGCGTGGCGTCCCGCTGCGCCTCGTCGAACGCCAGGACCCGTGCGGAGCGATGTCTGACCTCGTGAGGGAGGACTGCTTCGGCTCCGTAGACCAGGAAGAATGGGGTCTCTCCAGTCGGCTTGGTCGCAGTTGTGCGGATGGACCACAACACGGACTGAAGCTCATCGTACCAACCTCTGCCGCAGGCCTCCAGCTTCTTCTTGAACGTCCTGGTCTTGAGGCCCCTCAGGACCTCCGCGTTGGCTCGTTCGGCCTGGCCGTTGCTTCGTGGGTGCGCCACCGAAGCGTAGCATATCTGTGTTCCAAGGTTAGCACAGTATGTTTTGAAGAGGTTACTGGTGAACTGTGAACCGTTGTATGTGATGATACGGTTCGGCACCCCGGACCGGCTCACGATGCCCCTGATGAACTTGACCGCGGAAGCTGCGGGGATGGTGCGGACGGCCTCTACTTCTGCCCACTTGGTGAATTTGTCCACGGCGACGTAGAGGTAGCGGTAGCCCCCTGGAGCCCGAGGGAATGGGCCCAGGATGTCCAGCCCCCAGACTGCAAATGGCCACGAAAGGGGTATAGTCTGCAGGCCTCCTGCCGGCTGATGGATCTGCTTGGCGTGAAATTGGCAGGCTTCACAAGCCTTCACCAGTTCGACAACGTCGTTGAGTGCGGTGGGCCAATAGAATCCACTGCGGAATGCCTTGCCAACGAGGGTCCGTGATGATGAATGATGTCCACAGTCTCCGCCGTGTATGTCCTCCAGCAGTTCCTTTCCTTGCTCCCTGGAGATGCAGCGCAGGGATAGATCATTTGGTCGCTTCTGGTAGAGCTCTCCATCCCTGATGCAATACGCTGTGGCCTGTCATGCCACACGCTCCGCTTCCTCCTCCTTCTCTGGCAGGGTCCCTTGTGTTAAATAACTCTGGAGCTCCGTGATCCAGCACCCCTCCCGAGGTTCCATCGTCAGGAGCAGGCGTGTTCCTGAGGCCGGGCTGCAGACCGGGGCTCCTGAGGCAGGTGGCTGGGGAAGTTCCTCCCGTGGCTGAGCCGTGTTTGACAATGACGGCAGGGCCGAGGGTTTGAAGATCCGCTCCTCGAAGACGCCAGGCTCCTGAGGTAACCGCCTGGACGCCCTCCTGGCGATGTTGTCGGCCTCCTGATTGGTGCCACGGGGCACGTGCTTCAACTCCAACCCCCAGAACTGCTTCTCCATACTGCGGACCTCCGCAAGGTAGGCTTCCATGTGCTCGTCTTTTGGCTCGTATACCTTGTTGGAGAAGTTGACAAGGAGCTGCGAATCGTCCTTGATGGTGAGGCACTTCACCCCCAGGGCAGCTGCGGCCTTCAAGCCCGCTATCAAACCTTCGTACTCCGCTATGTTGTTGGAGACCTTCTCACCTTGCTGGAAACAGAGCTGTACAGCGTAGTAGAGCTTGTCCTGAGTGGGCGACATCAGCACTGCCCCGGCCCCGGCGCTGTGCCTGGAGAATGCCCCATCGAAGTACATGACCAAGCCTTCTGGCACCTCGCTCCCTGGGGAGAGGGAACGATCCTCGTCGGCCTTGAGGCCTGGTGCCTCCGTCCATTCTGCCACGAAATCCGCTAATGCTGCTCCCTTAATGACCCTGGTCATGCTGAACTCGAGCTGAAACGTTTGCAGTTCTATGTTCCACTCAGCGACCCTTCTGGCTGAGTTAGGGCTCCTGAGCACTCTCTCCAGGGGGTATGACGAGACGACATTGATGGGGTGACCCTGGAAATAGTGCCGCAGCTTGCGCGAGGCCACCAGTAGCGCGAGGAGGAGCTTCTGAGGCATGGGGTACCATGCTCTCGCGTCCCGCAATACCGTGCTGATGAAGTATACTGGGTGCTCAAGAAGGCTGAGTGCGTCAGTGCTCGTGGCGCCCTCTAGAGGCAATGGCGCCTCTCGAGGTGATGAGGCCTCCGGAGGCTGACCATCCAGGTGAGGGGCCTCTCCCGCTTCCGGTGCACTCTTCGACGGCTGATCCTCCTCAGCCGCGGTAGCGGTTTCTGTGGGCCTTCCTTGTTCCTGTTTTGTCTTGTCCCGGGCTGCCACTGTGGTTCTGATTCGACGCTCCTACCTAAACGCCACCAGGGCAGCGCTGGCGGAGTAGGGAGTGGCGGCAAGATAGAGCACCAGGGGTTCTTGAGGGCGCGGAGCCACCATGACCGGAGGACTGGTCAGGTATCTCTTGAGGTCTTGGAATGCCTTGTCAGCCTCTTCAGTCCATTCAAAGGGCCCCTTTTTCTTCATTAGCTAGAAGAAAGGCAGCGCTCGTTCCCCCAGTCTAGAGATGAAACGCCCTAGTGCGGTCACGCGTCCAGTGAGCTTCTGCATTTCTCTGAGGGTCTTCGGCAGGCTCATGTCCTCGACCGCCTTGACCTTCTCCGGATTAGCCTCGATGCCTCGATGGGATACGAGGAAACCCAAGAGCTTGCCTGAGGGGACCCCGAACACACACTTTTCTGGGTTGAGCCGCAGGTTCACTGCGTCAAGGCTCGAGAAGGTTTCCTCCAGGTCTTGTATCAGGGTCTTGGCCTCCCGAGACTTCACCACAATGTCATCTATGTAAGCTTCGACATTCTTCCCGAGTTGCTGGCCCAAGGTGATGTGCATCAGCCGCTGAATGGTCGCCCCTGCATTACATAGCCCAAATGGCATGCACGTGTACCAGTACACCCCGCACGGGGTTAGGAAGGCTGTCTTCTCGACGTCTTCTACCGCCATCTTGATCTGGTGATATCCAGAGAAGGCATCCAGGAAGCACAGCAGGTCACACTCCGCGGTGGAATCGATGATCGGGTCAATGCGGGGGAGCGGGAACGGATCTTGCGGGCCTGCCTTGTTGAGGTTGGTGAAGTCGACACACATGCGTTCCTTCCCTCCCTTCTTGGGCACAATGACAGGGTTGACCAACCAATCCGGGTATCGGACCTCGCGAATGACCCCAACGGCTTCTAACTTGCGGGTTTCTTGGACGATGAAGGCCTGCTTTTTTGTGGACTGCCGCCTTGCCTTCTGCTTCACGGGGTGCACGTTTGGGCATACGTTGAGGTGATGCTCGATTACGCTCCTGGGGAACCCTACCAACTGGTCAGGCTCCCAAGCGAATACCTGTTGGAAATATGCCCTAGAGGCAATAATAAAAGCATTATTATTATATTTCCTTGTTCATGATAATTGTCTTTTATTCATGCTATAATTGTGTTATCCGGAAATCGTAATACATGTGTGAATACAAAGACACCAACATGTCCCTAGTAAGCCTCTAGTTGACTAGCTCGTTGATCAACTGATAGTCATGGTTTCCTGACTATGGACATTGGATGTCATTGATAACGAGATCACATCATTAGGAGAATGATGTGATGGACAAGACCCAATCCTAAGCATAGCACAAGATCGTGTAGTTCGTTTTGCTAGAGCTTTCTAATGTCGAGTATCTTTTCCTTAGACCATGAGATCGTGTAACTCCCGGATACCGTAGGAGTGCTTTGGGTGTACCAAACGTCACAACGTAACTGGGTGACTATAAAGGTGCACTACAGGTATCTCCGAAAGTGTCTGTTGGGTTGACACGGATCGAGACTGGGATTTGTCACTCCGCATGACGGAGAGGTATCACCGGGCCCACTCGGTAATGCATCATCATAATGAGCTCAATGTGATCAAAGTGTTTGACCACGGGATCATGCATTACGGTACGAGTAAAGTGACTTGCCGGTAACAAGACTAAACGAGGTATTGGGATACCGACGATCGAGTCTCGGGCAAGTAACGTACCGATTGACAAAGGGAATAGTATACGGGGTTGCTTGAATCCTCGACATCGTGGTTCATCCGATGACATCATCGAGGAGCATGTGGGAGCCAACATGGGTATCCAGATCCCGCTGTTGGTTATTGCCCGAGAGCCGTCTCGGTTATGTCTGCATGTCTCCCGAACCCGTAGGGTCTACACACTTAAGGTTCGGTGACACTGGGGTTATTAGGAAGACTTGTATGTGATTGCCGAATGTTGTTCGGAGTCCCAGATGAGATCCCGGACGTCACGAGGAGTTCCGGAATGGTCCGGAGGTAACGATTTATATATGGGAAGTTGTCATACGGACACCGGAAAGGTTCGGGGGCATATCGGTATTGTACCGGGGCCACCGGAGGGGTTCCGGGGGTCCACCGGGAGGGGCCACCTCTCCCGGAAGGGCTAATGGGCTGTATGAGGAAGGGAACCATCCCAAAGTGGGCTGGTGCGCCTTCCCCCCCAAGGGCCCATGCGCCTAGGGTTGGGGGAAACCCTGAAGGGGGCGCCCCCCCTTTGCTTGGGGGGCAAGCCCCCTCCCCTTGGCCGCCCCCCCCCTCTAGATCCCATCTAGAGGGGTCGGCCCCCCTTGACCCTTCCCCTATAAATAGTGGGGGTGAGGGGACGGCAGCGAGACCATCCAAGGCGCAGCCCCTCCCCTCCCCAACACCTCTCCTCCTCCGTCACGTTCTTAGCGAAGCTCTGCCGGAGTGCTCCTTCTCCACCACCACCATGCCGTCGTGCTGCTGTTGGAGACTTCTTCCTCAACCTCTCCTTCCCCTTGCTGGATCAAGAAGGAGGAGACGTCGATCGTCCCGTACGTGTGTTGAACGCGGAGGTGCTGTCCGTTCGGCACTTGGTCGTCGGTGATCTGAATCACGACGAGTACGACTACGTCATCACCGTTCCCTGAACGCTTCCGTGCGCGATCTACAAAGTGGTATGTAGATGCAATCTCTCTCCCATGACTCGTTGCTTAGATGAACTCATAGATGGATCTTGGTGAAACTGTAGGAAATTTTTTAATTTTCTGCAACGTTCCCCAACAGTGGCATCATGAGCTAGGTCATGCGTAGTTCTCTATTGCACGAGTAGAACACAATTTGTTGTGGGCGTAGATGTTGTCAACTTTCTTGCCGCTACTAGTCTTATCTTGCTTCAGCGGTATTGTGGGATGAAGCGGCCCGGACCAACCTTACACGTACGCTTACGTGAGACCGGTTCCACCGACTGACATGCACTAGTTGCATAAGGTGGCTGGCGGGTGTCTGTCTCTCCCACTTTAGTTGGAGCGGATTCGATGAAAAGGGTCCTTATGAAGGGTAAATAGAAGTTGACAAATCACGTTGTGGCTTTAACGTATGTAAGAAAACGTTCTTGCTAGAACCCTAATGCAGCCACGTAAAACTTGCAACAACAATTAGAGGACGTCTAACTTGTTTTTGCAGCAAGTGCTTTGTGATATGATATGGCCAAAGTTGTGATGAATGATGAATGATATATATGTGATGTATGAGATCATGTTCATGTAATAGGAATCACGACTTGCATGTCGATGAGTATGACAACCGGCAGGAGCCATAGGAATTGTCATTATTCTTTTATGACCCGCGTGTCGCCATGTAAATTACTTTACTTTATTGCTAAACGTGTTAGCCATAGTAGTAGTAGTAATAGTTGGCGAGCAACTTCATGGAGACACGATGATGGAGATCATGATGATGGATATCATGGTGTCGTGCCGGTGACAAGATGATCATGGAGCCCCAAGATGGAGATCAAAGGAGCTATATGATGATGGCCATATCATGTCACTACTATATAATTGCATGTGATGTTTATTATGTTTATGCATCTTGTTTACTTAGAACGACGGTAGTAAATAAGATGATCCCTTACAAAATTTCGAGAAGTGTTCTCCCCTAACTGTGCACCGTTGCTAAAGTTCGTCGTTTCGAAGCACCACGTGATGATCGGGTGTGATAGATCCTTACGTTCACATACAACGGGTGTAAGACAGTTTTACACATGCAAAACACTTAGGGTTAACTTGACGAGCCTAGCATGTACAGACATGGCCTCGGAACACGGAGACCGAAAGGTCGAACATGGGTCGTATAGAAGATACGATCAACATGGAGATGTTCACCGACGATGGCTAGTCCGTCTCACGTGATGATCGGACACGGCCTAGTCGACTCGGATCATGTAACACTTAGATGACTAGAGGGATGTCTAATCTGAGTGGGAGTTCATTAAAATAATTTGATTATATGAACTTAATTATCATGAACTTAGTCTAAAAACCTTTGCAAATATGTCTTGTAGATCAAATGGCCACCGCTAATGTCAACATGAACTTCAACGCGTTCCTAGAGAAAACCAAGCTGAAAGACGATGGCAGCAACTATACGGACTGGGTCCGGAACCTGAGGATCATCCTCATAGCTGCCAGGAAACAGTATGTCCTAGAAGCACCGCTAGGTGAAGCACCCATCCCAGAGAACCAAGACATTATGAATGCTTGGCGGTCTCGTGCTGATGATTACTCCCTCGTTCAGTGCGGCATGCTTTACAGCTTAGAACCGGGGCTCCAAAAGCGTTTTGAGCATCACGGAGCATATGAGATGTTCGAGGAGCTGAAACTAGTTTTCCAAGCTCATGCCCGGGTCGAGAGATATGAGGTCTCCGACAAGTTCTACAGTTGTAAGATGGAGGAAAATAGTTCTGTCAGTGAACACATACTCAAGATGTCTGGGTTGCACAACCGCTTGACTCAGCTGGAGATTAACCTCCCAGATGAGGCGGTCATTGACAGAATCCTTCAGTCGCTCCCACCTAGCTACAAGAGCTTTGTGATGAACTACAACATGCAGGGGATGGTAAAGACCATTCCTGAGGTGTTTTCTATGCTGAAATCAGCAGAGGTTGAAATCAAGAAAGAACATCAAGTGTTGATGGTCAATAAGACCACTAAGTTCAAGAAGGGCAAGGGCAAGAAGAACTTCAAGAAGGACGGCAAGGATGTTGCCGTGCCCGGTAAGCCAGTTGCCGGGAAGAAGTCAAAGCATGGACCCAAGCCTGAGACTGAGTGTTTCTATTGCAAGGGGAAGGGTCACTGGAAGCGGAACTACCCCAAATACTTAGCGGACAAGAAGGCCGACAACACTAAAGGTATATGTGATATACATGTAATTGATGTGTAGCTTACCAGTACTCGTAGTAACTCCTGGGTATTTGATACCGGTGCCGTTGCTCATATTTGTAACTCACAGCAGGAGCTACGGAATAAGAGGAGACTGGCGAAGGACGAGGTGACGATGCGCGTCGGGAATGGTTCCAAGGTCGATGTGATCGCCGTCGGCACGCTGCCTCTACATTTACCCACGGGATTAGTTTTAAACCTTAATAATTGTTATTTAGTGCCAAGTTTGAGCATGAACATTGTATCAGGATCTCGTTTGATACGAGATGGCTACTCATTTAAATCTGAGAATAATGGTTGTTCTATTTATATGAGAGAAATGTTTTATGGTCATGCTCCGATGGTCAATGGTTTATTCTTAATGAATCTCGAGCGTAATGTTACACATATTCATAATGTGAATACCAAAAGAATTAAGGTTGATAACGATAGTCCCACATACTTGTGGCACTGCCGCCTTGGTCACATTGGTGTCAAGCGCATGAAGAAGCTCCATGCTGATGGACTTTTAGAGTCTCTCGATTATGAATCGTTTAACACATGCGAACCATGCCTCATGGGCAAAATGACCAAGACTCCGTTCTCCGGAACAATGGAGCGAGCAACCAACTTATTGGAAATCATACATACTGATGTGTACGGTCCAATGAGCGTTGAAGCTCGCGGAGGATATCGTTATGTTCTCACTCTCACTGATGACTTGAGTAGATATGGGTACGTCTACTTAATGAAACACAAGTCTGAGACCTTTGAAAAGTTCAAGGAATTTCAGAATGAGGTAGAGAATCAACGTGACCAAAAGATAAAGTTTCTACGATCAGATCGTGGAGGAGAATATTTAAGTCACGAATTTGGTACGCACTTAAAGAAATGTGGAATCGTTTCACAACTCACGCCGCCTGGAACACCTCAACGAAACGGTGTGTCCGAACGTCGTAATCGCACTCTATTGGATATGGTGCGATCTATGATGTCTCTTACCGATTTACCGCTATCATTTTGGGGATACGCTCTAGAGACAACTACATTCACTTTAAATAGGGCACCGTCTAAATCCGTTGAGACGACACCGTATGAATTATGGTTTGGGAAGAAACCTAAGCTGTCGTTTCTAAAAGTTTGGGGATGCGATGCTTATGTCAAGAAACTTCAACCTGAGAAGCTCGAACCCAAATCGGAAAAATGCGTCTTCATAGGATACCCTAAGGAAACCATAGGGTATACTCTCTACTTAAGATCCGAGGGCAAGATCTTTGTTGCCAAGAACAGAACCTTTCTGGAGAAAGAGTTTCTCTCGAAAGAAGTAAGTGGGAGGAAAGTGGAGCTTGATGAAGTACTGCCTCTTGAAACAGAGAATGGCGCAGCGCAGGAAAATGTTCCTGTGGTGCCTGCTCCAGTTAGAGAGGAGGTTAATGATGATGATCAAGATACTTCGGACCAAGCTCCCACTGAACTTCGTAGGTCCACAAGGACACGTTCCGCACCAGAGTGGTACGGCAACCCTGTCCTGGAAATCATGTTGTTAGACAACGGTGAACCTTCGAACTATGAAGAAGCGATGGCGGGCCCGGATTCCAACAAATGGTTAGAAGCCATGAAATCCGAGATAGGATCCATGTATGAAAACAAAGTATGGACTTTGACAGACTTGCCCGATGATCGGCGAGCAATAGAAAATAAATGGATCTTTAAGAAGAAGACGGACGCGGATGGTAATGTCACCATCTATAAAGCTCGACTTGTCACTAAGGGTTATCGGCAAGTTCAAGGGGTTGACTACGATGAGACTTTCTCTCCCGTAGCGAAGCTGAAGTCCGTCCGAATTATGTTAGCAATTGCCGCATACTATGATTATGAGATATGGCAAATGGACGTCAAAACGGCATTCCTTAACGGTTATCTTAAGGAGGAACTGTATATGATGCAGCCGGAAGGTTTTGTCGACCCTAAGAATGCTAACAAGGTGTGCAAGCTCCAGCGATCCATTTATGGGCTGGTGCAAGCATCTCGGAGTTGGAACATTCGCTTTGATGAGATGATCAAAGCGTTTGGGTTTATGCAGACTTATGGAGAAGCCTGCGTTTACAAGAAAGTGAGTGGGAGCTCTGTAGCATTTCTCATACTATATGTAGATGACATACTTTTGATGGGGAATGATATAGAATTTCTGGACAGCATTAAGGCCTACTTGAATAAGAGTTTTTCAATGAAGGACCTTGGAGAAGCTGCTTATATATTAGGCATCAAGATCTATAGAGATAGATCAAGACGCCTCATAGGTCTTTCGCAAAGCACATACCTTGATAAGATTTTGAAGAAGTTCAAAATGGATCAATCCAAGAAAGGGTTCTTGCCTGTATTGCAAGGTGTGAAATTGAGCTCGGCTCAATGCCCGACCACGGCAAAGGATAAACAAGAGATGAGTGTCATCCCCTATGCTTCAGCCATAGGATCCATTATGTATGCCATGCTATGTACCAGACCTGATGTAAACCTTGCCGTAAGTTTGGTAGGAAGGTACAAAAGTAACCCTGGCAAGGAACACTGGACAGCGGTCAAGAATATCCTTAAGTACCTGAAAAGGACTAAGGACATGTTTCTCGTTTATGGAGGTAACGAAGAGCTCGTCGTAAAGGGTTACATTGACGCTAGCTTCGACACAGATCTGGATGACTCTAAGTCACAAACCGGATACATGTATATGTTGAATGGTGGAGCAGTGAGCTGGTGCAGCTGCAAGCAGAGCGTCGTGGCGGGATCTACATGTGAAGTGGAATACATGGCAGCCTCGGAGGCAGCGCATGAAGCAATTTGGGTGAAGGAGTTCATCACCGACCTAGGAGTCATACCCAATGCGTCGGGGCCAATCAAACTCTTCTGTGACAACACTGGAGCTATTGCACTTGCCAAGGAGCCCAGGTTTCACAAGAAGACCAGGCACATCAAGCGTCGCTTCAACTCCATTCGTGAAAATGTTCAAGATGGAGACATAGAAATTTGTAAAGTACACACGGATCTGAATGTCGCAGATCCGTTGACTAAACCTCTCCCTAGGGCAAAACATGATCAGCACCAGAACTCTATGGGTGTTCGATTCATCACAATGTAACTAGATTATTGACTCTAGTGCAAGTGGGAGACTGTTGGAAATATGCCCTAGAGGCAATAATAAAAGCATTATTATTATATTTCCTTGTTCATGATAATTGTCTTTTATTCATGCTATAATTGTGTTATCCGGAAATCGTAATACATGTGTGAATACAAAGACACCAACATGTCCCTAGTAAGCCTCTAGTTGACTAGCTCGTTGATCAACTGATAGTCATGGTTTCCTGACTATGGACATTGGATGTCATTGATAACGAGATCACATCATTAGGAGAATGATGTGATGAACAAGACCCAATCCTAAGCATAGCACAAGATCGTGTAGTTCGTTTTGCTAGAGCTTTCTAATGTCGAGTATCTTTTCCTTAGATCATGAGATCGTGTAACTCCCGGATACCTTAGGAGTGCTTTGGGTGTACCAAACGTCACAACGTAACTGGGTGACTATAAAGGTGCACTACAGGTATCTCCGAAAGTGTCTGTTGGGTTGACACGGATCGAGACTGGGATTTGTCACTCCGCATGACGGAGAGGTATCACCGGGCCCACTCGGTAATGCATCATCATAATGAGCTCAATGTGATCAAAGTGTTTGACCACGGGATCATGCATTACGGTACGAGTAAAGTGACTTGCCGGTAACGAGACTAAACGAGGTATTGGGATACCGACGATCGAGTCTCGGGCAAGTAACGTACCGATTGACAAAGGGAATAGTATACGGGGTTGCTTGAATCCTCGACATCGTGGTTCATCCAATGACATCATCGAGGAGCATGTGGGAGCCAACATGGGTATCCAGATCCCGCTGTTGGTTATTGCCCGAGAGCCGTCTCGGTCATGTCTGCATGTCTCCCGAACCCGTAGGGTCTACACACTTAAGGTTCGGTGACACTGGGGTTATTAGGAAGACTTGTATGTGATTGCCGAATGTTGTTCGGAGTCCCGGATGAGATCCCGGACGTCACGAGGAGTTCCGGAATGGTCCGGAGGTAAAGATTTATATATGGGAAGTTGTCATACGGACACCGGAAAGGTTCGGGGGCATATCGGTATTGTACTGGGGCCACCGGAGGGGTTCCGGGGGTCCACCGGGAGGGGCCACCTCTCCCAGAAGGGCTAATGGGCTGTATGAGGAAGGGAACCAGCCCAAAGTGGGCTAGTGCGCCTTCCTCCCCCAAGGGCCCATGCGCCTAGGGTTGGGGGAAACCCTGAAGGGGGCGCCCCCCCTTTGCTTGGGGGGCAAGCCCCCTCCCCTTGGTCGCCGCCCCCCTCTAGATCCCATATAGAGGGGTCGGCCCCCCTTGCCCCTTCCCCTATAAATAGTGGGGGTGAGGGGAGGGCAGCGAGACCATCCAAGGCGCAGCCCCTCCCCTCCCCAACACCTCTCCTCCTCCGTCACGTGCTTAGCGAAGCTCTGCCGGAGTGCTCCTTCTCCACCACCACCACGCCGTCGTGCTGCTGTTGGAGACTTTTTCCTCAACCTCTCCTTCCCCTTGCTGGATCAAGAAGGAGGAGACGTCGATCGTCCCGTACGTGTGTTGAACGTGGAGGTGCTATCCGTTCGGCACTTGGTCATCGGTGATCTGAATCACGGCGAGCACGACTACGTCATCACCGTTCCCTGAATGCTTCCGTGCGCGATCTACAAAGTGGTATGTAGATGCAATCTCTCTCCCATGACTCGTTGCTTAGATGAACTCATAGATGGATCTTGGTGAAACCGTAGGAAAAATTTTAATTTTCTGCAACGTTCCCCAACAATACCTTCTTGTTTGCGCGTAGGAACCTGACCAGGGCTTCCTCTTGCTCGGACTCGAGGTTGGCGCCTATGGTGAAAGTGGCACTGGTGGACCCGTCCTCATCGACGGGTATCTGCCTGGTTTCTGCCTTGTCTTGGGTGAACAACTGCTTCTTCTTGGCGGGTGCAGCCCCCTTGGGCTCGGGGGTCCTTGAGTCGGCGGGCTGTGCCGACGCCGCCGCCTTGAAGGCGAGCTTGAGCACTCGCAGCGCTTCCCCAGTGTCCCGTGCACGGTGAGGACACCACTGCTCCCGGACACTTTCATGAGGTTGTACGCCGGGTGTGTCGCGACCATGAACTGGGCCAGCACTGGGTAGCCGAGGATGGCGTTGTAGGGGAGGCCGATGGGGGCGATGTCGAAGTCGACCATCTCCGTGCGGAAGTTGTCGTAGGTGCCGAAGGTTATTGGGTGCCGGATCTGTCCCAAGGAGCTGGATGATCCGCCCCCAAGGCCTGAGAAGGGCCGGATGGGTTGCAGTCGTTCCAGGGGTATGCGGAGGAGATTGAAGGCCTCAACCGAAAGCACGCTGAGGCCCGCGCCGCCATCGATGAGGGTTCTGGTGACGGCCACCTGGCAGATGGTGGGGGTGCACAGCATCGGGAGCGCGCCCGAGCAAGCCGAGTTGGAGGGGTGGTCCTCCGAGCTGAAGGTCAGGCCGGCCTTGTGCGCCGCCCGGTCCAGGAGAGCCCCCTGCCGTGCAGAAACGGCGCTGATCCGGCGGACGAACGGCTTGACGTGGTGACTTGTAAGCGGCGCCTGCTAGCCGCCCAGGAGGGCCGCGATGACCGGGGGTGTTGGTGTAGCGGCGCGGCCGTCTTGCCGCACGGACAGACACTGAGACGACGCCCGCTGCTCGTTCCCCACCGGGCCGGTGGCGGCGTTGACGGCGGGTGACGGGGAACGACGAGGACGCCCGCCGACGGGAGCCGTCTGGGTGACACGGGAAGCGAGGGCGTCCCGGCGCTCGGCGCGGGTCCGACGAGCGTCAGACATGGATGCTACGGCCGGAGGAGAATGGAACGGTGGAAGAAGAATTCCGGCGCACCCCTACCTAGCGCGCCAAATGTCGGATTTCGGGTTCCAGCAGACCCTTGAGGTTCGAATTCTGGGGTGCGCGCGGAGATTACGCCTTCTACCTCTCCGCCTCGCAAAGATCTAGGCTAACGAAAGAACAACACAAGAGACACATGGTTTATACTAGTTCGGGCCACCGTTGTGGTGTAATACCCTACTATAGTTTGTGGTGTGGTGGATTGCCTCTTGGGCTGGTGATGATGAACAATACAGGGAAGAACAGCCTCGCGAGGGAGTGTTCTTGGCTGGGGCGATGAACTGCTAGGAGGAGTTCGGTCGCCCTTCTCTCTCTCTCTCTCTCTCTCTCTGATTGCCCAGACTCTGGATGTCTCTGAGCTCTGATGCTAGATGCTCTCTGCTACCTGATTTCTAGATGTCTCTACCTTGGGGGAGGCTAGTCCTATTTATAGGAAAAGGCCCTGGGCCTCTTCCCAAATATTGAGCGGGAAGGGCGCCAACAGTTGGCCATTTTGAAGGGGAACATCTGGTACACTTATCCTGACTAAAGTTGGTCCTCGCCTGCCAAAGGCTCTGGTGGTGACGCAGTCCTGGGCTCCACAATGACTTCCTCCCCACCGTTGGACTGGTCTTGATCTCGTTGCACCGAAATGGGTCCCTTTGCTTGATACTCTCGCCTGCGCTTGCTCCCTTTGCACCAAAGAGGAAAGGAGGACACTTCGCGGGCTGGCGCCCGCCTGGCGCCCTTGGTCGTCATGGCTTGCATCATGGGCACCTCGTGAGGTACCCCGCCTTGATCTCTCCGCCTCCTCGTGAGCCAGCCTGATGAGGCTGCGCCTGAGGAAGCTCTGCGTCGTCCGCCTCGCGAGGCTTGGCCCCTCGCGAGGGTCTTGGGTCTTGTGTTGATGAAGATGGGCCGTGTTGGGCCCCTTTGAGCCACGCCGCAGGCCGCAGGCAGGCAAGTCTGGGGACCCCCGTTCCTAGAACGCCGACAGTGCGGCGCCCGACGCCTAGTCGGACCCGTCATCCTGCCGCACGCTGGCCCCGTCGTCGCTGTCGCTGTCCTCCTCGCCACTCTCGCTCGAGGAAGGATTTTCATCATCGGAAGAGCTCTCCACGCAGCACCTTACGCGAGTCCCGAAGTGCCCGAAGATCTTGACAGAGAGGAGGCCACCCTCCATTAGTTTGAAATGGAGAGTGAGCCCCTCCGTCAAGCTGTGAAGACAGTCGAACATGTTCCGCCCTCGGTGGAGATACATGACGTGAGGGGCGGGGAACTCGACATCGGCCCATGTGCTGCTGATCCCGCAGCACCTCATGTGCAGCCGCAACGACTGCGGCGGATCCAGCTCCATCTCCCGCGCAAATGGAGTCGGGAGGCGAAGGCGACAGCACGGCGGCCGGTGCCGCTTGACGAAGAATTCGCAAGGGTTGTCCCAAGCGTGGCCATCCATCAGAGGAGGAACTGCTGGCGGCGGCGAGGCCGGCGCGCCACCCCGTCCTCCTCTTCCCTGAGCGCTGCGGTGCTACCTCTTCAGCTTGCGTTGGATTTCCCCGAAGAGGAAAGGATGATGCAGCAGAGTAGCGTAAGTATTTCCCTCAGTTTTTGAGAACCAAGGTATCAATCCAGTAGGAGGCCACGCGCAAGTCCCTCGTACCTACACAACACAAAGAGCTCAACGCAACCAACGCGATTAGGGGTTGTCAATCCCTTCACGGTCACTTACGAAAGTGAGATCTGATAGATAATATTTTTGGTATTTTTGGTATAAAGATGCAAAGTAAAAAGTAAAAGGCAAAGTAAAAAGCAAAGCAAGATTAAAGTGATGGAGATTGATATGATGAGAATAGACCCGAGGGCCATAGGTTTCACTAGTGGCTTCTCTCAAGAGCATAAGTATTCTACGGTGGGTGAACAAATTACTGTTGAGCAATTGACAGAATTGAGCATAGTTATGAGAATATCTAGGCATGATCATGTATATAGGCATCATGTCCGTGACAAGTAGATCGAAACGATTCTGCATCTACTACTATTACTCCACTCATCGACCGCTATCCAGCATGCATCTAGAGTATTAAGTTAAGGGCTTATTCCATCTGTGCCCCCAATTCCTTAGTTGTGCTCAGTTTTCCCCACTCGTGAAATTTGGGTCCTTTTTGAGCAATTTTTTGGGGGCAAAAGTGAGGAAAACGTGAAAGCAGAAAACCCGACACATGGGGAAAAGTGAGGAAAAAGTTAACGAATGGGGAAAAGTGAGCACAACTAAGGAACCATTGGCATAGATTTAAATAACCCTTAAGTTAAAAACAGAGTAACGCTTTAAGCAAGATGACATGATGTAGAGAGATAAATTCATGCAATATGAAATAAACCCCATCTTGTTATCCACGATGGCAATGATACAATACGTGTCTTGCTGCCCCTTCTGTCACTAGGAAAGAACACCGCAAGATCGAACCCAAAGCTTAACACTTCTCCCATGCCAAGAACTACCAATCTAGTTGGCCAAACCAAACGGATAATTCGAAGAGACTTGCAAAGATAACCAATCATACATAAAAGAATTCAGAGAAGATTCAAATATTGTTCATAGATAGACTTGATCATAAACCCACAATTCATCGGTCTCAACAAACACCCCGCAAAAAGAAGAAGATTACATCGAATAGATCTCCACAAGAGAGGGGGAGAACATTGTATTGAGATCCAAAAAGAGAGAAGAAGCCATCTAGCTAATAACTATGGACCCGAAGGTTTGAGGTAAACTACTCACACTTCATCGGAGAGGCTATGATGATGTAGAAGCCCTCCGTGATGACGGCCCTCTCAGGCGGAGCTCCGGAACAGGCCCCGAGATGGGATCTCGTGGATACAGAAAGTTGCGGCGGTGGAATTAGGTTTTGGCTCCTGTTCTATTCGTTTGGGGGTACGTGGATATATATAGGAGGAAGAAGTACGTCGGTGGAGCTTCAATGGGCCCACGAGGGTGGGGGCGCACATGGGGGTGTAGGGCGCACCCCTACCTCGTGCCCTCCTCGGAGCTTTCTTGGCGTAGAGTCCAAGTCTCCTGTGTCTTATTCGGGAAGAAAATCACGTTCCAAAAAGGATTTTTCTGTTTGGACTCCGTTTGATATTCTGTTTCTTCAAAACACTGAAATAGGCACAAAAAAAAACAGCAATTCTGGGCTGGGCCTCTGGTTAATAGGTTAGTCCCAAAAATAATATAAAAGTGGAAAATAAAACCCAATATAGTCCAAAACAGTAGATATTATAGCATGGAGCAATCAAAAATTATAGATACGTTGGAGACGTATCAGGCATCCCCAAGCTTAATTCCTGCTCGTCCTCGAGTAGGTAAATGATAAAAAGAGAATTTTTGATGCGGAGTGCTACTTGGCATAAATTCAATGCAAAATTTCTTAATTGTGGTATGGATATTCAGATTAGAAAGATTCAAGACAAAAGTTCATATTGACAAAAGGAGTAATAACACTTCAAGCATACTAATAAAGCAATTATGTCTTCTCAAAATAACATGGCCAAAGAAAGTTATCCCTACAAAATCATATTGTCTGGCTATGCTCTATCTTCACCACACAAAGTATTTAAATCATGCACAACCCCGATGACAAGCCAAGCAATTGTTTCATACTCTAACTTTTTTAAATCTTTTTCAATCTTCACGCAATACATGAGCGTGAGCATGGACATAGCACTATGTGGAATAGAAGGGTGGTTGTGGAGAAGACAAAAAGAGGGGAAGATAGTCTCACATCAACTAGGCGTATCAACGGGCTATGGAGATGCCCATCAATAGATATCAATGTGAGTGAGTAGGGATTGCCATGCAACGGATGCACTAGCGCTATAAGTATATTAAAGCTCATCAAAAGAAACTAAGTGGGTGTGCATCCAACTCGCTTGCTCACGAAGACCTACGGCAATTTGAGGAAGCCCATCATTGGAATATACAAGCCAAGTTCTATAATGAAAAATTCCCACTAGTATATGAAAGTGACATAACGAGAGACTCTCTATCATGAAGATCATGGTGCTACTTTGAAGCACAAGTGTGGTAAAAGGATAGTAACATTGTCCCTTCTCTCTTTTTCTCTCAATTTTTTTATTTGGGCATTTTCTCTTTTTTTATGGCCTCTTTTTTTTCGTCTGGAGTCTCATCCCGACTTATGGGGGAATCATAATCTCCATCATCCTTTCCTCACTTGGGACAATGCTCTAGAAAATGATGATCATCACACTTTTATTTTTCTTACAACTCAACAATTACAACTCGATACTTAGAACAAATATGAATCTATATGAATGCTTTCGGTGGTGTACCGGGATATGCAATGAATCAAGAGTGACATGTATGAAAGAATTATGAATGGTGGCTTTGCCACAAATACGATGTCAACTACATGATCATGCTAGCAATATGACAATGATGGAGCGTGTCATAATAAACGGAATGGTGGAAAGTTGCATGGCAATATATCTCGGAATGGCTATGGAAATGCCATGATAGGTAGGCATGGTGGCTATTTTGAGGAAGGTATATGGTGGGTGTATGATACCGGTGAAAGTTGCGCGGTATTAGAGAGGCTAGCAATGGTGGAAGGATGGGAAAAAGTGCATATAATCCATGGACTCAACATTAGTCATAAAGAACTCATATACTTACTGCAAAAATCTAGAAGTTATCAAAGCAAAGTATTACGCGCATGCTCCTAGGGGGATAGATTGGTAGGAAAAGACCATCGCTCGTCCCCGACCACCACTCATAAGGAAGACAATCAATAAATAAATTATGCTCCGACTTCATCACATAACGGTTCACCATACGTGCATGCTACGGGAATCACAAACTTTAACAAAACTATTCTTTAAATTCACAACTACTAAACTAGCATAACTCTAATATTATCACCTCCATATCTCAAAACAATTATGATGCTTCAATATTCTCTTAGTATTCAACGCACTCAAAAGAAAATTTCACATATCTTGAACACCAAGCATATTTATATTAAGCAAATTACCATGCTATTAAGACTCTCAAAATAATTTAAGTGAAGCATGAGAGATCAATAGTTTCTTTAAAACAAACCACCACCATGCTCTAAAAGATCTAAGTGAAGCACATAGAGCAACAATTATAACGCTCAAAAGATATAAGTTAAGTGCATAGAGCAAAACTACATAGCTCAAAAGATATAAGTGAAGCACATAGAGTATTCTATCAAATTTCAATTTAAGTACGGCTCTCTCAAAAGGTGTGTATAGCAAGTATGATTGTGGCAACTAACAAACAAAGACACAAATAATACAAGACGGTCCAAGCAAAACACATATCATGTTGGTGAATAAAAATATAGCTCCAAGTAAATTATCGATGGAAGTGGACGAAAGAGGGGATGCCTTCCGGGGCATCCCCAAGCTTTGAATTTTTGGTGTCCTTGGATTATTTTGGGGGTGCCATGGGCATCCCCAAGCTTAGGCTCTTGCCACTCCTTGTTCCATAATCCATCAAAAGAATTCACCCAAAACTTGAAAACTTCACAACACAAAACTCAACAGAAATCTCGTGAGCTCCGTTAGAGAAAGAAAACATAAAACCACTTCAAAGTACTGTAATGAACTCATTCTTTATTTATATTGGTGTTAAACCTACTGTATTACAACTTCTCTATGGATCATACCCTACAATACTAGCCATAGATTCATCAAAATAAGCAAACAACACACGAAAAACAGAATCTGTCAAAAACAGAACAGTCTGTAGTAATCTGTAACTAACGTAAACTTCTGGAACTCCAAAAGCTATAACAAAATTCGACGACCTAGAAAATTTGTTTATTGATCATCAGCAATTGGAATCAGTATTTTATCACGTTCTGATGATTTTTAACAATTCGGGCACTGAACGCAGAGTTTCTGGAAATTACAGCAAGATCAAATAACTATCATCCAAGAAGATCCAATAGGTCTAGCTTGGCACAAACACTAATTAAAACACAAAACCACATCCAAACAGAAGGTAGATGGGTTATTTATTCCCTAACAGAAGAAAAACAAAAAAACTAAAAATAAAATTGGGTTGCCTCCCAACAAGCGCTATCGTTTAACGCCCCTAGCTAGGCAAAAAAGCGAGGATAGATCTAGGTAGTGCCGTAGTAATAAGATAGGTCGGTAAAACTCATTTCATATTCTATACGTTCGGCAGCAAGTTTCTTTTTGGGGCAAGCAAAAGTAATCTAAAGGGCTAAATTTAATAGGACAAAAGTCCCCAAGATCGATTTTGGGAGGTATAGGTTCCTCTTTCGGCCCTTCGTATTGCACAACCAATTCATCATTATAAGCATTCTTTTGACAGAACCTTGTGAGCCTAAACTCAAGAGAGCATCCTAGCTCATTATTTCGAATAGAAAAATCATCATGAAGTTCAGAGATTCTATCAATTAAAATATTGATTGGCACCTTTTTTCTAAGGTTTTCATTGAAAGCAACATAGTCAAGAGATTGAAACCGCATAATTTCTTCTTGATCAAAGAGGATAGATTCTATGGGAGGACGACCAGCATCCACCCTATAGTGCGCAAAGATTTCTTTGGCTTCTTTTATTATAAATCTGAATTCATGAGCCAAAAAGATAGTAGCGGCACGCTTAACAGAAGAATGCTCGATATTAGAAAATTCTAGGAAAATTATTTGTATAGATGGGTGCATATGCATAAATTGTCTTTCAAGTTCAACGATAAGCATGGCAATAGCGTCCGCAAGACTACTAGTTCTATGGACAATAGAACCGCCCATAGAGGGCAAAGCACCGGCACAAGTAAAGAAATCTTGGATAACTCCTTTTCCAATAATATTACCACTACCGATTCAAAATCTTTTAGTATGGTAGGTAGGGGGTTCTTCAGCAGGAGCATCAGAATTTTCCATAATATTGTTATCGCCCATATCGGCGATAACTTCCCCAGTTTCAGACATAGCGACAAGCAAGCGATCCAACACACGAGCAAGCAAAAGACAAGCGAGAAAAAGGCAAACGGAGAAGGAGAAGGAGAAGGAGGAGGAGAAAGAGAGGGCGAATAAAACGACAAGGGTGAAATGGGGGAGAGGAAAACGAGAGGCAAATGGCAACTAATGTAATGCGGGAGATAGGGATTGTGATGGGTACTTGGTATGTTGACTTTTTGCGTAGACTCCCCGGCAACGGCGCCAGAAATTCTTTTTGCTACCTCTTGAGCTTGCGTTGGATTTCCCCGAAGAGGAAAGGATGATGCAGCAGAGTAGCGTAAGTATTTCCCTCGGTTTTTGAGAACCAAGGTAGCAATCCAGTAGGAGGCCACGCGCAAGTCCCTCGTACCTACACAACACAAAGAGCTCAACGCAACCAACGCGATTAGGGGTTGTCAATCCCTTCACGGTCACTTACGAAAGTGAGATCTGATAGATAATATTTTTGGTATAAAGATGCAAAGTAAAAAAGTAAAAGGCAAAGTAAAAAAGCAAAGCAAGATTAAAGTGATGGAGATTGATATGATGAGAATAGACCCAGGGGCCATAGGTTTCACTAGTGGCTTCTCTCAAGAGCATAAGTATTCTACGGTGGGTGAACAAATTACTGTTGAGCAATTGACAGAATTGAGCATAGTTTTGAGAATATCTAGGCATGATCATGTATATAGGCATCACGTCCGTGACAAGTAGATCGAAACGATTCTGCATCTACTACTATTACTCCACTCATCGACCTCTATCCAGCATGCATCTAGAGTATTAAGTTGAAAACTGAGTAACGCTTTAAGCAAGATGACATGATGTAGAGAGATAAATTCATGCAATATGAAATAATCCCCATCTTGTTATCCTCGATGGCAATGATACAATACGTGTCTTGCTGCCCCTTCTGTCACTAGGAAAGAACACCGCAAGATCGAACCCAAAGCTAAGCACTTCTCCCATGCCAAGAACTACCAATCTAGTTGGCCAAACCAAACGGATAATTCGAAGAGACTTGCAAAGATAACCAATCATACATAAAAGAATTCAGAGAAGATTCAAATATTGTTAATAGATATTCTTGATCATTCACCCACAATTCAACGGTCTCAACAAACACACCGCAAAAAGAAGAAGATTACATCGAATAGATCTCCACAAGAGAGGGGGGAGAACATTGTATTGAGATCCAAAAAGAGAGAAGAAGCCATCTAGCTAATAACTATGGACCCGAAGGTCTAAGGTAAACTACTCACACTTCATCGGAGAGGCTATGATGATGTAGAAGCCCTTCGTGATGGCGTCCCTCTCCGGCGGAGCTCCGGAACAGGCCCCAAGATGGGATCTCGTGGATACAGAAAGTTGCGGCAGTGGAATTAGGTTTTTGGCTCCTGTTTTGTTCGTTTGGGGGTACGTGGATATATATAGGAGGAAGAAGTACGTCGGTGGAGCTTTGGATTTTTCTGTTTGGACTCCGTTTGATATTTTGTTTCTTCGAAACACTAATATAGGCAAAAAACAGCAATTCTGGGCTGGGCCTCCGGTTAATAGGTTAGTCCCAAAAATAATATAAAAGTGGAAAATAAAGCCAAATATAGTCCAAAACAGTAGATATTATAGCATGGAGCAATAAAAAATTATAGATACGTTGGAGACGTATCATGCGGCCTCTGCCCCGGCCTCGCCTCCTCCCCCTTCCCCTTGCGGCCAGCTCTGGCACCGCGGGCGCAGGAGGAGGAGGGGCGCGTTGTCGAGCGGCGACCCTCGCCGCCACCGTCGAAGGACCGGGATTCCCTTTCTCCATGGCGAATGGAAGGAAGGATCAGAAGCAGAAGGAGGGAGAAGATGGAAGAATGCGGGATTCCACCCCTTCCCGCTCTTTATAAAGGAACGGGGGCGGGGCTCAGCCGTCCCTCCCGACCAATCAAGAACGGGAGGCGCAGGGAACCAGGACCGACCCGCTGCTCCAACCAGCGACGGCCCGGTTTCCCGCCTCCACCGTTTGCCACCCCAAACGCATGGGGGACACGTGGCCGGCGTGCAGAACCGAGGGGACAGGTGAGGCGACCTCTCCCCACCCCGTGATCAGGGGGAGTGGACGCCCTGAAGACCGCGCCTCGGCCCCATCCAGTAAATGAGCCGCGCCTCCACGCCTCCCTCCTTTTACGGGGAAGGCGCGCGCTGCCCATTTACTACGATGTGACGCATGCGTGCGGGAACCGCCCCACGCATGCCGCCCATGTCACGCACGCCCCCTCCACACCGCGCCACGCGCGCGGGTCGTGGTAAGCGCAGCGCGCGAAAAATCTTACCGCAGTAAAAACCGCCCCGCCTGCCTGCGCACCGTTTTGGGCCTCACCCAACAACGTGTCGTGCTTATGTGTGGCCCAGGCCCGGGGGCTCCTGTCGGTGTACAAAACTAGGGGCACATTTTTGTACCCCTTAACCTGTGCGCGGGCAGTAAGAGCCACGCCCACGGCCACACCAAGTAGAGTGGAGGAGGTGAGCCGAGGTGAGACCGAAGCCCAAGTCGATGCAAAGCAACGACAAGGACCAAGGCCACAGGGATCAGATGGGCGAAGCAGGTTTCCCCGGCAAGGATCCTTGCCGGGGCGGCCTCAGCGGCCCCGGCAAGACCCTTGCCGGGGCAGCTCTCCCACGCCAGCCGAGCGAGCCACCCTCGAGCCCACCAACACTCAACACATGTGTTGGGACAGGGCTCAGGAGGCACCTCTGTGGTGGCATGCAGATCTTTGTGAAGACAAAGAATAATCAAAATCAAGTGAGGATGGGAAGGCAGCCATCCTCGCCGAAGGAACCCACAAGACCCCCGGAAAGATCGTTGCCGGGGACGCCTGCGCGCCACGGCAAGACCCTTGCTGGGTCACCCAGCAAGGCCCTTGCTGGTCCACTCGGCAAGACCCTCGCCAAGCACGCCAGCAGGGCCACCATCAGGCCCGCACCAGCCAAGGCTCCGCCGCCGTTCGCATACAACTGCCGACCCAACCAACTGGGCAGACACCTACGTGGCAACATGCAGCCCTTCGTAGAGGCTCCACCACCGCGCCACCTCAGCTGTCTGCCTGCTTACATGGCACCGCATGCACCGTTGGCCATGGCGCGTGTCGAAGCCTGGAGGAGCGGCGACGGACGGGATGGGCCTTGTCCTGTAATACAAGCGATAACCTCGCAGCATTGTACCCTTTCCACCTCCTGTGTGCCACTGTGGCAGCCCCTTTAACCTATAGAAGGAGTCCAGGAGAAGGATTCGGCTTTTTGGAGCTCGTTACGCCTCGTAGCTAGCTCAAGAACAAAGAATACAGCCACCAAAGCAGGAGTAGGGTTTTACGCATCCTCGCGGCCCGAACCTGGATAAACGAACCGCGTGCTTCTCTATCAGACCCGCTCTTCTCTCAACCCCGTGCCCCGCAACCGTAGTAGGGATTCTTGTGATCCCATAGGTGTCGTTTCCCACCGACAATCCAGTTGCGGATATAATTATTGCCCGATATCAATCGATTGTTTTGCAACTGATTCCACCATGTAAGGGCATAACCAGAGAACTCATAACAGCAAGATCAACCCTCTTAGCTTCAGAAAAACCATGGATTCGAAAGATTTGATCACACTTCCCCTCCCACTCATAGCAGCAACTGAAGGAAATATGCCCTAGAGGCAATAAAAAATTTGTTATTTTATATTTCCTTATATCATGATAAATGTTTATTATTCATGCTAGAATTGTATCAACCGGAAACTTGATACATGTGTGGATACAAAGAAAAAACACATTGTCCCTAGTAAGCCTCTACTAGACTAGCTCGTTAATCAAAGATGGTTAAGTTTCCTAACCATAGACATGTGTTGTCATTTGATGAACGGGATCACATCATTAGGAGAATGATGTGATGGACAGGACCCATCCATTAGCTTAGCATATTGATTGTTCAGTTTTATTGCTATTGCTTTCTTCATGTCATATACATATTCCTCTGACTATGAGATTATGCAACTCCCGGATACCAGGGGAATACCTTGTGTGCTATCAAACGTCACAACGTAACTGGGTGATTATAAAGATGCTCTATAGGTATCTTCGAAGGTGTTTGTTGGGTTGGCATAGATCGAGATAAGGATTTGTCACTCCGAGTATCAGAGAGGTATCTCTGGGCCCTCTCGGTAATGCACATCATAATAAGCCTTGCAAGCAATGTGACTAATGAGTTAGTTGTGGGATGATGTATTACATAACGAGTAAAGATACTTGTTGGTAACGAGATTGAACTAGGTATGATGATACCGACGATCGAATCTCGGGCAAGTATCATACCGATGACAAAGGGAATAACGTATGTTGTCATTACAGTACGACCGATAAAGATCTTCATAGAATATGTGGGAACCAATATGAGCATCCAGGTTCCGCTGTTGGTTATTTACCGGAGAGGTGTCTCGGTCATGTCTACATAGTTCTCGAACCCGTAGGGTCCGCACGCTTAATGTTCGATGATGATTTTGTATTATATGAGTTATGTGATTTGGTGACTGAATGTTGCTCGGAGTCCCGGATGAGATCACGGACATGATGAGGATTCTCGAAATGGTCGATAGGTAAAGATTCATATATTGGACGATGATATTCGGACACTCGAAGTGTTTCGGGGGTACCGGGTACATATCGGGTCACCGGAAGGGGTACCAAGCATCCCGCCGGCAACTACATGGGCCTAATGGGCCAAGAAGGGGACAGACCAGCCCCTAGGGGGCTAGTGCACCCCATGTAGGCAAAAATAAGGGTGAAGGAAAGAGGGGAAGAGAGAAAGGAAGGGGAGCAATTCGGCCTTCCCCTTCCTTCTCTCCTCCCTCCTCCTTCCTCCCCCCTCCGGATGAATATGGAAGGGGGGAGGCCGAATTGGGAGGCGCCCAGGTAGGACTGCTCCTACTTGGGGCGCCCCCTTGGCTGCCTCTCCTCCCCTCCAACCTATATATGTGAAGGGGGCACCGCTACACAACATTGATTCCTAGCCATGTGTGGCGCCCCCTCCACAGTTTACGCCTCCGATTATATTGTCGTAGTGCTTAGGCGAAGCCCAACGGATCACTTCACCATCACCATCACCATGCCGTCGTGCTGAAGAAACTCTCCCTTGACACTTTGCTGGATCAAGAGTTTGAGGGACGTCATCGAGCTGAACGTGTGGAGAACTCGGAGGTGTCTTACTTTCGGCGCTTGATCGGTCAGAACGAGAAGAAGATTGACTACATCAACTGCGTTGTCAAACGCTTCCGCTTTCGGTCTACGAGGGTATGTGGACACACTCTCCCCCCTCTTGTTGCTATGCATCTCCTAGATAGATCTTACGTGAGTGTAGCAATTTTTTTGAAATTGCATGCTACGTTCCCCAACAGTGGCATCCGAGCCAGGTCTATGCGTAGATGATATGCACGAGTAGAACACAAAGAGTTGTGGGCGGTGATCGTTATACTGCTTACCACCAATGTCTTATTTTGATTCTGCGGTATTGTTGGATGAAGCGGCCCGAACCAACCTTACATGACCACGTTCATGAGACAGGTTCCATCGACAGACATACAACTAGTTTTGCATAAAGGTGGCCGACGGGTATCTGTTTCTCCAACTTTAGTTAAATCGAATTTGACTGCGGCCGGTCCTTGTTGAAGGTTAAAACAGCAAACTTGATAAATCACCGTTGTAGTTTTGATGCGTAGGTAAGAACGGTTCTTGCTAGAAGACAATAGTAGCCATGTAAAACTTGCAACAACAAAGTAGAGGACGTCTAACTTGTTTTTGCAGGGCATGTTGTGATGTGATATGGTCAAGACATGATGTGATATACGTTATTGTATGAGATGATCATGTTTTGTATAAGTTATCGGCAACTGGCAGGAGCCTTATGGTTGTCGCTTTATTGTATGAAATGCAAACACCATGTAATTGCTTTACTTTATCACTATGCGTTAGCGATAGTTGTAGAAGCAATAGTTGGCGAGACGACCACGACGCTACGATGGAGATCAAGGTGTCAAGCTGGTGACGATGGAGATCATGACGGTGCTTTGGAGATCGAGATCAAAGGCACAAGATGATGATGGCCATATCATGTCACATATTTTGATTGCATGTGATGTTTATCTTTTATGCATCTTATATTGCTTAGTACGGCGGTAACATTATAAGATGATCCCTCACTAAAATTTCAAGGTATAAGTGTTCTCCCTGAGTATGCACCGTTGCGACAGTTCATCGTGCCGAGACACCACGTGATGATCGGGTGTGATAAGCTCTACGTTCACATACAACGGATGCAAGACAGTTTTGCACATGCAGAATACTTGGGTTAAACTTGATGAGCCTAGAATGTATAGACATGGCCTGGGAACACTGGAGAACGAAAGGTCAAATGTGAATCATATAGTAGATATTATCAACATAGAGATGTTCACCATTGAAGACTACTCCATCTCAAGTGATGATCGGACATGGTTTAGTTGATTTGGATCACGTAATTATTTAGATGACTCGAGGGATGTGTATCTAAGTGGGAGTTCTTAAGTAATATGATTAACTGAACTTAATTTATCATGAACTTAGTCTCGATAGTATTTGCATATCTTTGTTGTAGATCAATAGCTCATGTATAGCTCCCCTGTTTTATTTTGATATGATCCTAGAGAAAACTAAGTTGAAAGATGATAGTAGCAATGATGCGGACTAGGTGCGTGATTTGAGGATTATCCTCATTGCTGCATAGAAGAATTATGCCCTTGATGCACCGCTAGGTGACAGACCTATTGCAGGAGCAGATGAAGACGTTATGAATGCTTGACAAGCTCGGTATGATGACTACATGATAGTTTAGTGCACCATGCTTTACGGCTTAGAACCGGGACTTCAAAAATGTTTTGGATGCCATGGAGCATATGAGATGTTCCAAGAGCTGAAAATGATATTTCAGACTCATGCTCGTGTTGAGAGGTATGAGACCTCTGACATGCACTTTGCCTACAAGATGGCGGAGAATAGCTCAGCTAGTGAGCATGTGCTCAGAATGTCTGGGTACTACAATCGCTTGAATCAAGTGGGAGTTAATCTTCTAAATAAGATAGTGATTGATAGAGTTCTCTAGTCACTATCACCAAGCTACTAGAACTTCGTGATGAACTATAATATGCAAGGGATAATGAAAATGATTCCCAAGCTCTTTGCGATGCTGAAATCGGTGAAGGTAGAAATCAAGAGTGGTTTGCGGTTACGGCGAGCTGGGAGACTCGCGCATCTAGTGGTGGTGGCGGCAGCAGCTGGGAGGGCCGGAGTTGACGGCGGCGAGCATTTCCGCGGCGGCCGGAGTTCGGGCACCTGCGGGTTTGGCGTTGTGGTGCACGGGAGGGGGATCTGGTGGGTTCTACGTGCTTCTGGTGAGGTGTGGAGCACGTTGCCGTGCTCAAGAGTGAGCTGCGGTGGCTCTGGTCTCGTCTGCAACATCGCCGGCAGCGAGGAGCTCACGGCTCCGGTGAAAAGGGTGGCCAGGGTGCGGGAACGAGCGAGGGGAAGAGGGGAAAAGGTGTCGGAGCTCACAGTGATATCGAGGAAGGACTCAACGGGCTTGGGGAGGCAGAGACGGCGGCGAATCGGACGGCGGCATCCGGTGGCCGTGGGCGGGGAAGAAAGGTTGGGGAAGCTGTTGTAGGGCACGTCCACTCGCGTGGCTCGACGGAGACGGTGTAGAAGTCGACGGCGGAGCTCCTTGGCTCGTCGGAGAGGCGTGTGGAGGCCAGTGACCGCGCGAATGGTGGATGGTGGCGACGGGCTCCTCTCGGGCTGCGCGGGAAGGGAAGCAGAGAGGAGAGAGGCCAGGGAGCGAGGGAGAGGGGAGAGGGGGTTCGTGGCGTCTCCGGGCGCGGGGACAGGGACGAGGATGAGCCTCCAGCGCGAAGCAGGAGGTGGCGTCGGTGTGCGTGTGCGTCCGGCACGCAGCTGCTTCGATCGGCGAGGTCGAAGATGACTCGCATCTTGGGCCAGCTGGGCTGAGCCAGCTATATTGCAGGTAAGCTGGGCCAGGTTAGTTTCCTTCTTTCATATTTCTGTTTCTGTTTTGTTTCTCTGTTTTGATTTGAATCTTGCCACTGTTTGAAATTCCAACAGTTTCAAACCAGTGCCAAAAATCCTCTGAACAATTTTATGTTGCTAAATGAACTTTTCCAAAAGCACATAAAACATTTCAAAGTTATTTGAAAATATATTCTATATATATTATGAATATAATTCCAAATTCAAATACAATAATGATTTAAATTCAGTGCCCAAAATATTCCTACAAATGTTCATTATTTTTGGATTGGTGCAAAAGCCTTGCCAAAAATATGAAACAGTTAATAAGAACATTTTGAGAAACATTGAATGCAATTTTCCAGGGTTCTTTGCCCTTCTTGAATTAAAATTTGAGGCTTCCAAATTCCTCAATTCAAGTTTCAAAAATTTAAACATGATGCAAGCAAGATGCAAACACTAGGCAGCACCAGAAGCTAGGGATGTGACAATTCGCCCCCACTAAACAAGAATCTCGTCCAGAGATTCAAGACGTGAGGTAAGAAGACAGAGGGGGCACGGAACTGACACAGTCTTCATGATCCATTGCTTCATATTGATCTTGATGTCTTTGCCTTCGAGATCTTGATCCAACACGATGACTACAGAAGGGAACTCTACAGAAAACAATATCCTCGAAGATCGAGCACTCGAGATCAACTCATGGAGTGAGACATAGAAACATCCCTTGAGGTGAGACATGGAACACACATCAGAGATGATGGATGAGAAACATATGACAAAGGTTCAAATTGGCAGGCAACAATTCGACGCTTAAATAGATGGTGAGGGGGGTTTCAAGGTAGTGAGGAGTTAAGTTGCCCACGATGCCATAACGGGACACCTCGGGGAAGGTGACTCGTAGAAATTTTCCCTTAAGTGGCAAAAATAATTACTTTTGATACATAGATCATTGGAACTCTTTTCACCAACCTGAGGCAATTTACGAACGATTGTTTGACGGAGTTCGGAGAAATGGCATACTCAGATCAGAAAGGAAGCTATGGTTATAGAACAACTCGGCAAACGGGAGGCACATCCCAATTGATACCGAGGACATAACCTAGTGACTGAGTGTGCTCTGAGGAACTTGAGCATTTCCATATTCATCAGGGTTTTACCAACATCCATGCCGAGGATTTTGGCGACACATCATACTACCATGATGAATAGTGATGGACGATGCAGATGCAAAGGAAGGCAACACCTTCTCAGATTTTTACCTTAGCAATGCCAAGGAAACAAAATGTGGATGATCGACCGAGAGACATTTAGCACTCCGCTTCTAATGTTCTCCTTGATGGGCTAGAGTAATCCATTCATAGATAAGGTTTGATATCTAGAACATCAAGTAAAAGGTCGGACTTCGGGAACACAACAATCCATAAGGAACAACTATTGGAATAAATTCTACGAGATCCTTATGTGGAGGTGGCCAACTTTCTCCATCAAGATACTACAATAATAAGTCTTCCGGTTGGGTGTGTTAGCCACAACATCCACTTTACCGGGTTACAAGGAGACCAATATTATAGTTCTTGAGGAACGTTCAAACCATCATATCTGCCTGAGATTCAAATCTGGCTGGTGTCAGGATAATCCAGACTCATCAAGTCTAGAAAGAAAAATGAGAGTTTGCAACACAATTCGACGAGATGTCGTTGCGAGATTCTCGGGAAATGAGCTAGGATAGCAAGCTCCAAAACATGAGCTGGTTCTGCTACAAACCTGTGAACACGCTGTCCAAGACAAGCATGACCACGTAGTAGTCTTATAATAAAACACTACCGAGTTCAGATTGGGAACTATCATTAATGATCTCGAAGTCTCCGCGCGGAAGTCTAAAGTAATGACCTTAGAACAGACTCCTTTATCTTGAACAAATCAATAAGTGGCTTGGTGTGCTATGGATACATATAGAATGAAGGTTGCAAGTCTCCAAACCATAGAATACTTTGCACATATGCATGACTAACTTGGGATGGTTCCGGAGGAAGCAAAAACAAGCTTTCTCGAATTCAGAGCGGCAACTTGCATCGAATGCACATGAATTAGAGGAAGTCTATTCTTTCATCCAAACATATGCTTCATGAACGGAGCATGAATGCATTGCTTACAAAGTTTTCAACACTAGGTTGATGTTCAACATGAGTCATGGGGGGAGACAAAATGCTGCTGATGGGCTCAACAACAACTCATCGGAATTTCCATATCACTGGACTTCCACCATCATGTGAACACGGTGATAGCATTGGCCAGACCAAAAGATGTAATGGTGTATGCTCGAGGGATCAACCACGAGAAAGACAACATTACGAACATCATTGGTTCTGATTTGACTTGACGATAGCCCATACTCAAGTCAAAGTTTTGACAAGGCAATAGATCCAACAACTGATCACAAGGACCGATTGGTGAAGATGTCATGTTTCTTCAACACACACACAAACACAAAGATATCCCTTCAGAAGGAACCAAATTCGGCAAAGCTTTTTATCTTCCAACTCTCCAAGTTGTTATTTAGCTTAACCAACCAGCTCAGGGATATCCAACACGGATTCTTGGAGAAGAGGTGGTTTACAAGAAAACCAACTTGATCACAAACTCAACATAGCGGTCAGGTGACAACCTGGTAACACTTCCGAGAAGATATCCGGAACATCAGGAAGCATCGATATGTTACTAAGCTCGAGAACAATCTTGCTTTTTCAGAGCAAGACGATATGATCAACTAAGCAAGGGATGGAATAATCCTAACTCATTGATCGAAGAGTGCACCAGAAATAAGGACTAGGTAGCACGGTCAATCTTAGGATGATGATTTAATAACCAACACGCTAAGAATGAGAATATTGTCCATTTACTACCAAGCAACGAGTTGCTCGGAGCATTGATTTCACACATCACAATTCACTTGTCGGCATTCCGGTTACAACAACATGAGGGCGGAGGAATGAATGATGATGGTGAGAAGTATCACTGCATCAAGAATTCATAAGAGATGGTGCAATTCCTATAATATTCCTGACATAAATAGTGTAATACTCCAAGGTAGAACAGACTAGAAGCTAGATTAGCATTCTTAATCTGCGGAATACAATTGCTTTGACCCAATCCTAGATATGGATGAGGTGCTGGAGTTTATTTCTCCTAGTCATTCTGTAATAGAATAGCTTAACGGACCACATGAATGATAGGCATCGATGAACGAATGCACGCATACTCTTGAGTATCAAATGATAGACGTGGATCAGAATACAACTAAAGAGAACAACTCAAGGAACATATAACTTTCTGAGTTGTGGATTCATGGGTTAGTATGTCAAACGAGTTCAACAAATTTGTTCCGGATAACCCATGCAGAATGTTAGAACTGGCAGAGTCACAATATGAATGGAGTACTACTCAAGAGCACCCTGGTTGTGATCTTTTGGTTCAAAGAACATCTGCCTTAATGGTTCATGGTATTTGGAAGAAGGAAATACCATGGACCTCGAGGACTATCGCAAAGTTAATAATATCCTAAAGGAACTAGCAAACACTATCAACAGGAGGTAAGTAGGGTGAATCTCGGGTTCAAGGACCCAGGAATAGAATACCTACTACTAAGTGGCATCACGGGATGCTTTCGAGAATGATGGCGAGAATCATCACACCAGGAACACAAAACATGGCTAGATTACTAGATGGTTTCAAAGGAAACCTAGGGTCATAATAATAACTCCAACATATATGTCAAGGTAATAGAATACCTCAACGCAGCAATTAGTGTGATTAACCTGGCCCAAAGGAACATCAAAACGGAAAGAAAGGATTTGCAAATGCATCAGACTATTTAGAGACCTGGGATGACTCGGACAACATAACGACTGTAAATGCTTAGAAAAGGATTTGAGACAATCACAAGGATTTGCATAGTCACTGAACAACATCATATCAAGGTTCTGGTTCAACTGACAACATACTAAAAATAGTAGCAACTGAACTGAGGCCTGGAACCAACAATACTATAAGTCTCTATCACAGTAACTCGTCATCCTGATAGATAGATGAGAAGGCCTAGTCCTTAATCCCCGTAGAAGAGAAGAGGTTGACTCAGATCGGAAAGCCATGAGATATAAGGAGTAAAAAGAGCCTTACGTTCCCTTCCACAATCAATTCCCTTACATAACTAAAGCATTTCTAGACTCAACTTCGACCAGTTTGGCTTGGTAATCCTACATGCAGTCAGGCTCTGATACCAACACTGTCAGGACCCCGATCCTAAGCCACATTGATCTAGCATGTAACACATCATATCACTTTGTGGCCTCACGCACGGTATTCCCACGGGTGCCACCTTACCTGGCCTGGGACCGTTTGCGCCTTTTGGCTCACGTATATGATAGTGTCACTAGCATCCATATGACAGAGAACCCGGGCCGACATGGCTAGTCGTGAACCCAAAGCGGCACTAACCCATGGTGACAGGCATACATGAATCACATCGAGCATGTCGGTCAGCAGCGTGTGAATCCGGGCTGTAGCACTGGGCTAACAGGACTCTGGGAACCCGGGCTGTAGCAGGCTAGGCAGGACTCCGGATGTCACCGCGTGACATTTCCCCGAAGGGACAGACACAGGAACAAAGTGAAACACATGCCGGCCAGTCAAGTGTCCTGAGCAGTAGTGCTGGGCTAGCAGGACTCCGGTGAACCGGGATGTAGCGGACTACTATGGCTCAAGGAAGCACTAGGCTACATTTCCCCATAAGAGAGGCTGCCAAGGATAAACAACTAGATTGTCGGATCCCACACATACCAAGCATTTCAATCATACACACAATATGCTCGATATGTGTAAATACAACATGGCATCACAACATAACTCTATGACTCAAAGTATTTATTCATTAGGCTCCGAGGAGCGAGATATTACAAACATGGGTCTCATGACCCAACATTCAGAGCATACAAGTCAAAGCACATGCGGAAGCTTAACATGTCTGAGTACATACATCTACAAATAAAAAAGGCTGAGAAGCCTGACTATCTACCAGATCCTGCCGAGGATACAAGATCGTAGCTAAGGTATCAAGCTAAACATTGAAGTCCACACGGAACTACTAGCGAGACTGACGTCTCCCTGCAAAACATAAAATAGGCAAACATGAGTACAAATGTACCCAGCAAGACTTACATCAGAACTATCTACATATGCATCAGTATCAACAAAGGGGGTGGTGGAGTTTGACTGCAGCAAGCCAGCTTTGACTCGGTGGCTATCCTGACCACGACTGCAAGTAACTCTTTTGAGGTGGCGCACACGAGTCCACATATTCACCATATCAATACACCACTATGGATCTGCTCCCGTCTCCCTACGAGAAGGCCATCCATAGCACTCACGCTTATCTTGCGTATTTTAGAGTATCCACTTTCACTTGTCTATGAACTATGCAAGGGGTCCAAGTTTCCATATCCGAGGAATCCGGCTATTCGAATAGATAATGATAACCCTGCAGGGGTGTACTTCTTCACACACGCTCTCGCCACTTATCGCCCTGTACACGTCATGTACCTCGGCAACCTTCAAGCGGAAGCCGGGCGAGGGAGTCGGCCACGACCTGACTAACCACACAAGTCTCTCGTCCAGGTTTATCGCCTATTCGGGTTCCATCCGCAAGGAGATCCGGCCGGGGTGTCGCTCACGGCCCCAAACGATGTGTGCAGGGTTCCCAAGCCCACCAACCGGGTGCCACTTGGTACACCGGGCCACTGTGCCTAGTCTGTCCCAAGCCCACCTGTACCGGGTGCCACTTGGTAGACTACTAACACTACCTACAAACACCAGAAACTAGTTGCAACTCTTGGACAGAGATCGAGTTGGTTAATAAGCCGAGAGGGGCATTTAAGCATTCCAATGTGTGGTAGTAACTGTTCATGGATCACAAACACAAAACTCAGTTCCTGAGGACGGTCGCAATGAGACAACCCACCATGTACTCCTACATGGCCTCTCACCGCTACCTTTACCAAATCGTGTTCACACACTTAGCTCTCAACAGTAGGACATGTTCACCACATTCCAACTCATTCCCGATGAATCAGACCCGACCCAACTCTAAGCAGTAGCAGGCATGACAACAAGCATGAATGAGTAGGCACATCAGGGCTCAAACAACTCCTACTCATGCTAGTGGGTTTCGTCTATTTACTGTGGCAATGACAGGTCATGCAGAGGAAAGGGGTTCAACTACCGCAGCATGTAACAGTTGAATCGTTGTTGTCCTAATGCAGTAAAAGAGAGCAGGAGCGAGAGAGTGGGATTGTATCAGAATGAACAAGGGGGTTTTGCTTGCCTGGCACTTCTGAAGATATTATAGTTCTTCATCGGTGTCATCGAACAATCGTCGGAGCGTCGTCTACTGAGGGGGAATAGTCACCGGCAACAAAGGAGAAACACAATCAATGCCATGCAAAAATATGATGCATGAATGTGACATGGCAATATGCTGTTGATTGAGCTAATGCAACTAGCAACCGGATTAAATGAAGTTGGTTTGAACCGAAGGTTCAAATTCAAACTCCATATGTGGAAATTCAAATGCCATTTACATGATTTGTCCTAAATAGTAGCTATAAGTTGTTCTAACATGCATGAAAATGGTACAGATGGATAGATTGGATTTTTTTGATCATTTTTCATATATAATTTGTTTGATTTGGAGTTATGGTTAAATTTCTATGAATTTTACAAGTTAGCTCTATTTTCTGGAATTTCCTAAATAAGAATAAATCCAGAAAAGGGCATTACTGCGTCAGCACTGCGTCATGCTGACCTCAGCAGGTCAACAGAACCGGTTCAGGTCAAACCTGACCAGTGGGGTCCACTGGTCAGTGACCCAGGGCTGGTTAGTGTCGCTGACAGGTGGGGCTGGGTCAATAGACACGTCAGCAGGTCAACTCTGACGTGTGGGGCCGGTCAACGGGTGACGTGGCAAGGTCAAGCTAATGGGTGGGGTCCATCTTGTTAAATTAATACTAAGTATTTTGTTAGCCGGTTAATTAACCCCGTGGGACCCACTATTAGTGAAACGGGGGGGGGGTGTGATTAGTGCTTACTTAACCCGCGCCACGTCACCGAACGGCGTTCAACCGCCGGTGACCACATCCCGTGGCGGTGGCTCGCCGGCGTCGCTCGGAACGGCGCTACAGAGCAGCGTTTTGCTCGTGGTTTGCGGTTACGGCGAGCTGGGACACTCGCGCATCTAGTGGTGGTGGCGGCAACAGCTGGGAGGGCTGGAGTTGACGACATCGAGCATTTCCGCGGTGGCCGGAGTTCGGGCACCTGCGGGTTTGGCGTTGTGGTGCACGGGAGGGGGATCTGGTGGGTTCTACGTGCTCCTGGTGAGGTGTGGAGCACGTTGCCGTGCTCGAGAGTGAGCTGCGGTGGCTCTGGTCTCGTCTGCAACATCGCCGGCGGCGAGGAGCTCACGACTCCGGTGAAAAGGGCGGCCAGGGTGCGGGAACAAGCATGGGGAAGAGGGGAAAAGGTGTCGGAGCTCACAGTGATATCGAGGAAGGACTCAACGGGCTTGGGGAGGCGGAGACGGCGGCGAATCGGACGGCGGCATCCGGTGGCCGTGGGCGGGGAAGAAAGGTCGGGGAAGCTGCTGTAGGGCGCGTCCACGCGCGTGGCTCGACGGAGACGGCATAGAAGTCGACGGCGGAGCTCCTTGGCTCGTCGGAGAGGCGTGTGGAGGCCGGTGACCACGTGAATGGTGGATGGCGGCGACGGGCTCCTCTCGGGCTGCGCGGGAGGGGAAGCAGAGAGGAGGAGAGAGGCCAGGGAGCGAGGGAGAGGGGAGAGGGGGTTCGTGGAGTCTCCAGGCGCGGGGACAGGGACGAGGAAGAGCCTCCAGCACGAAGCAGGAGGTGGTGTCGACGTGCGTGTGCGTCCGGCACGCAGCTGCTTTGGTCGGCGAGATCGAAGATGACTCGCATCTTGGGCCAGCTGGGCTGAGCCAGCTACAGTGCAGGTAAGCTGGGCTAGGTTAGTTTCCTTCTTTCATATTTATGTTTTTGTTTTGTTTCTCTGTTTTGATTTGAATCTTGCCACTGTTTGAAATTCCAACAGTTTCAAACCAGTGCCAAAAAATCCTCTGAACAATTTTATGTTGCTAAATGAACTTTTCCAAAAGCACATAAAACATTTCAAAGTTATTTGAAAATATATTCTATATATATTATGAATATAATTCCAAATTCAAATACAATAATGATTTAAATTCAGTGCCCAAAATATTCCTACAAATGTTCATTATTTTTGGATTGGTGCAAAAGCCTTGCCAAAAATATCAAACAGTTAATAAGAACATTTTGAGAAACATTGAATGCAATTTTCCAGGGTTCTTTGCCCTTCTTGAATTAAAATTTGAGGCTTCCAAATTCCTCAATTCAAGTTTCAAAAATTTAAACATGATGCAAGCAAGATGCAAACGCTAGGCAGCACCAGAAGCTAGGGATGTGACACCCGCGGAGATGTATAAACTGTTCTTCGGATCACAAGCAATGTGCTCGGATTTGACCGAGGACGCAGGTCTGAGCTGCAATCGCTCGGATACTCAAGTAAGTAGCCTTGTGCCCGGACTCGCTATCCGTATATTTATCATAAACTTGCCCCTAAAAGAGCTGTCCTTTTACACAGGAGTGGATAGCGAAAGCCAAGCTGATCAGGTGTCCGGCTCCCCTCCCCGAGACCAGGCCGGATCCCGTGCTGATCAGGATGTTGAAGATTGTGCCTTTGGAGGAGAGCAAGGGAGGGGACAAGGAAACTACGGCCTCCTCGAAGGAGGCTGTTCGGACGGGAGGAACCGAAAATTCCTCTCCTCAGGGGAAGAAGAGGACCGCCTCTGAAGACCCGGAGACCATGGCCTCAAAGCGGGGGAAGAAATCCTCGTCAGAGGGTCCTATGCCGGGGGGGGGGGGTACCTCAGCCGAATTGTGCCCTCAAGGGGATCAGCCCTCCAGCGAGCCGTAAGTAGAGAAAGATTTTCTTTTTGAGAGATAAGATAAATCCTTGCTTTATATGTGAGAAGATTACCCGAAATTTTACCTTGTAGCTCGGACCTCAGCCCTTCTCAGCAGAGCTCGTCTTCGGGGGACCTTCTTTCGGAGATGATGGAGAGCGGGACGCCTCCCCTTACCGTACCGCCTAACGAGGCGGGCGATCCTGAGGTCTCGTCACGGAGGGTTTCTCCGAATCCGGCAGGGGCGGAAGGTAGCCATATGGCCCCCAAGGTTCTCCGCGTCCGGCCTTCAAAAGAGGCTATAGGACGAGTCCGGCACCGTCCGGTGCTCGGTCGGAGGAGCTGAAGAATCTGCTAGGGCGAGCATCTATCTCAGAGGAGCACCGTGCATTGATGGGCATGGTGATTGAAAGGATTTCGTCCGTGGAAAGCGGATTGCACAAGGCCATCAGAAGTTTACTGACAGGTTTTGAGGTACGTGAAATAATGTACACTTTTTGACAGTTGCGTGTAAATAAGATGCGCCCTGTGTAGATAGTAGCCCCAGAGACTCTGTGCGTTGTCAAAAGTGACGGCGCGCAGAGGATCATAATCCCAAGTCTAATATGCCTCCTTTATATGTAGGCGGCGAAGTGTCCGGTGGCTAGCCGGACTTGTGAGTTTGCCGAGCTAAAGCGACAACTTGACGTGGCAGATGCTGACATCGCGCTTGTCAACAAGCGGCTTGACGAGGCACAAGGTATGCAAGTCCTCGGGCGGCACCTGGTAAGAGGAGCTTTATGCCAGTATCTTACAATGTGTGTGCTTCATGCAGATGGTGCAGCTGCCGTTGAGAGTCTTCGGGCGGAACTTGCCCGAGCCAAGGAACAAGCCAGAAAAAGTGATGCGGCTGCCGATAAGGCCCTTGAAGAGCTGATAGCCGAATAGGCTGCTCACTGCCAAAGCAAGAAAGAGATGGCCGAGATGGCCGTGAAGCTGAAGAGTGCTGCTGACCGTTGCAGGCTTCTTGAAAAAGAAGAGCGGGCGGGACAGACGAACTTGGAGAAGGCCGTTGCCGATGCCAAGGATGCTCGCTCTGCTATGAGAGCTGCGAAGGAGGAGCTGCGTCAGGCTGGAGAGATCGCAGCTGGAAAGCCCTTTATGCTGCGGAGGAAGTTTTGTGATCCTAAGCATGCTCCGTTAGACCGGCTGTGGAGTACGGCGGACACCTATCTAGATTTGGCAGCGAGTGCTGCTGATGCGACCGAACACTTTCGAGATCAAGAAGATCGCGAAGTGGAAAAGCTTTTCTGGTCGCAGTTCCACAATCTAGAGCGTCCACTGTCAGTGGCCGATCGTCTAGCCGAATGGGCCGAACTGAATAGGTTGTCCGGACTCGCCATGAAGTGCGTCATGAGTCACCTATGGCCGGAGAGATCGGAGCCAAAGAGTTATTTCAGCTTGGTGCAGCAATTCCTTGGTGCGGTGCCGCGTATTAATGCAATTAAGAGGTCAGCCTGTATAGAGGGTGCGTGGATGGCTCTTGCCTGTGTCAAGACATACTGGGCGGAAATGGAGACCACCGCTGTTGCATCCCGAGATTCGGACAGAAGCCGAGTACCTGCCGAGCACTATTTTTAGGAAGTTCTGCAAGGCGCTCGTGTAATAGAGAGGCAGTGCTCGAAGGATGCTATGTTCGAATAGCATATGCGATTGTAAAATGATATTTTGATAAATTGTAGGAACTTTTTATACTTGTGCCTGCAAGTATTGTAACACCTCCTGTGCGGCCGTTTAAAATATATACAATCTGAAATATGGCAGTCGTCGGCTTCAGCCCCCACGCAAATAATGCGGGGGTGTTCGCAGAAGGCGCATTTTCACACTTAATCCAACGTCTTGGTCCTACAAAGGAGGTGATAGCGCAGTGAACTAGGCAATCGGACTATAATGCTTTATCACTTTCACTTAGCCATAGGAGCTTGACAGTGAGGCTACTTAGATAGCCCCTGGTGGCGACTGCGCTCGCCCGAATTCGAGGTGCGTACGTGCCTGGCCGGGAAACGGCCCTTCGTTAATGCGGAGGAATCCTATAGATTCCGGTGAGTCACCGAGTGGTTGACCAGTCTCACGCTATATCATGACAGTCAGTTTTTGGCTTTCTCTACTGAGGTGCTCGCCTGGCCGAACCGGGGCACAATCGCAGTAGTTCTCCTGGTGCTGCCTTAGCCGATAGAGCGGAACGTAAGGCAGCCGAACACAGGAGCCGGGCAACCCAACATTTGACCAAAGACATGATTCAGAGCTGATGCATATAAGGCCAAACTCGCGACGCCGAACACTCCCTAAGGTATTCGGTCTTTATGAGGGAGGGCGAGACAACGCCCTTAGTTATGGCTGGTGAAGCCGTTTTATTGTGGGGCTGTTAAGGCGGCCGCACAATCTTAATGACCTGCTTAGATGTTTTGGCTGGTGAAGCCGTTTTATTGTGGGGCTGTTAAGGCGGCCGCACAATCTTCCGCGCGGGGGGCGCACTCAATGCTTCCCCTTTAAGGAGATGATGCCTCGTGGACCGGGCATCTTAAGCGTAAGAGATGCATAATGCGGTATTACGTTAAAGCGGGCGAAAGCTTCGCGTCCCAGCAGTGCTTGATAGCGACTTGAGAATGGGACAATGTGGAAAGTTAGCTTTTTGCGGTGGAAGTTATCGGGGGAGCCGAATATAACTTCAAGCCGGAGAAAACCCATGCAATGGGTATCCGGACCTGGCGTTACCCCTTGAAAGGAGGTTTTGCTGTGGCGAATTCTTGTTGGGTCTATCCCCATGTGGCGGATTGTGTCCTCATATATCAGGTTTAGACCGCTGCCGTCGTCCATCAGGACATTTGTAAACTGGAATCCGCCAATTATTGGATCGAGTACCAGGGCAGTCCAGCCTGCGTTCCTGATACTTCTAGAGTAATCCAGATGATCGAAGATGATTGGTTTTGACAACCAGTGGCGAGACTCCTTTGGGATAGGCCGTATGGTGCGTACCTTTGTGGGCGCCCCATGTTTCGTTATGTGAAGTAAGTTTACTGTTTTTACTTCTTGTGGAAAATTCTTTTGTTTCCTGGTGCTCTGCTTTTGGGGTTCGTCATCGTCTTCGCTTGGTGTGTCGAGCCCCTTGTGTTCGGCGTTGAGTCTGCCGGATTGTTTGACGACCCAACAATCTCTGTGGGTATGGTTAGCAGGCTTCCCGGGAGTACTGTTTATTTGACATATCCTGTCCAAGATTTTGTTTAGGTTGGATAGCTCGTCCCTATTATCCTGGAGGGGCGGCTTTTTCTGATTATGCCGTGAGCTTTTGAATCCGGCATTGACTGACGTGCTCTTCGGACTGTTTTCCTTAGTCCGGCGACGGTCCTTGTTGCGTCGTGGTTTTCCGTTTCCATCCCTAGTTTCAGATGTACTTGGGTCGCTGGTGCTACATCTTGCCAACCAGCTGTCCTCTCCTGCACAAAAGCGGGTCATGAGGCTTGTTAATGCGGCCATTGTTCTTGGCTTTTCTTGGCCGAGGTGTCTGGCGAGCCATTCGTCTCGAATGTTATGCCTAAAAGCTGCCAAGGCTTCGGCGTCCGGACAGTCGACTATCTGATTCTTTTTAGTAAGAAATCTGTTCTAGAATTGCCAAGCTGACTCTCCGGGCTGTTGAGTTATGTGACTGAGATCGTCTGCATCCGAAGGGCGGACATAGGTCCCTTGAAAATTTGCTTGGAAAGCGTCCTCGAGCTCTTCCCAACTTCCGTTTGTGTTTTCAGGAAGGCTTTTAAGCCAATGCCGGGCTGGCCCTTTAAGCTTGAGGGGTAAGTATTTTATGGCGTGGAGGTCATCTCCTCTAGCCATGTGTATGTGGAGGATATAATTCTCGATCCAGACTCCAGGGTCTGTTGTTCCGTCATATGCCTCTATGTTTACGGGTTTGAATCCTGCTGGAAATTCGTGGTCCAGGACCTCATTGGTGAAACATAGGGGGTGTGCGGCACCCCTGTATTTGGGTGTGCCGTGATGTTCGGATACTGGTTTTGTTACATTGCTTTCGAGAGCTTGCTTTCGTGGCCCATAAATAGATCTAGCTGGGCCATCTTTCTGATGCGAAACCTTGAGTGGGACGCATGCCGGCTTGAGTGCGGCGCCACTTGCCGCTTTATGCTGGCCATGGGGTCGTCTATCCGACCGGGTAGCTTTCTTATTTTTTGAATGCGGGGGCTCTAAGGCCTCTTTGTCGAATTCAGGCAGTAGCTTTCGCTTCGGATAGCTTTTAATATGGCGGCTACCGCCGTATTTGTCTGCGGTATTGAGTACTTTGCTCCATCTCATTCTGAGTGCATCTTCCGCAGTTTTTAGCTTCCGCTTCTGCTTTTTCAGGCTGCGTGCGGTTGCAGCAAGCCTTTTGTGGAGGTTCTTTTCCTCCATGAGCTTATCCGGTGTAAGGTCGTCCGGAATGCCGTTTTCGCCAGGGACGGGTTGTTCAGTTTCTTTATCCGAGCTGCCCTATTCGGACAGTTGCTCTAAGGCATGCTCGTCGTCAACCGGCTCACCCTGCTCTATGGCTGGGTCTGTATGGCTGTTGTTTTTATCGAGGCAGGGCTTGGAGCGGCGTTTAAGCCGCCGCTTTGATTGCTTTTCGAGAGAGATACCTCGTTGCCTCCCCGTGTTCCTCGTTGTCGCTTTCTTTGGGTGTATCCACCATGTACACATCATGAGATGAGGTGGCTGTCCAATGCCCTATAGGTGTTGGTTCATGTGCGTCTCCTGCATCATCGTCCATACCATCGATGTCTTCGGAGTCGAAATTGAGCACGTCATTTAAATTATCGACGGTGGCTACCAAGTGGGTGGTTGGTGGGCTTTGAATTTCTTCATCGTCTGTATCCCGTCCTTGCTGACTGTAGTCCGGCCAGGGCTCTCCTGATAAAGAGAGAGACTTTAGTGATTTCAGAATGTCGCCGAAGGGCGAGTGCTGAAAGATATCTGCGGCGGTGAACTCCATAATCGGCGCCCAATCGGATTCGATCGGCAGGGGCGCAAAGGGCTCGGAGTCCGGGGAGGAGTCCGGCCCCTCGGAGTCACGGGCCTTGCAGAGTGCGGGGCTGGTGTTCGGCTCTATCGCCTTTGGGATCACAGCCCCCGAGGCGGCGTCCAACCGCTCATCCTCGATTGACGCAGTCGGCTCCGAATTAAGGGTCGGAACCGATGCGTGTGCGGCCCCTAGGGCACTGTTCGGCGGCAGAGCTAGATCATGCCCATCATGACAGTGCGGCGCACTTGGCTGTGGCTCGAATTCGTCGAAGATCAAGTCCCCGCGGATGTCTGCCTTGTAGTTTAAACTTCCAAACCTGACCTGATGGCCAGGAGCGTAGCTTTCGATCTGCTCCAGATGGCCAAGCGAATTGGCCCGCAGTTCGAAGCCGCCGAAGACGAAGATCTGTCCGGGGAGAAAGGTCTCACCCTGGACTGCATAGTTGTTGATGATCGAAGGAGCCATCGGTCCTAAAAGCGACGACACAGAGGAACTCTCAATGAAAGCACCAATGTCGGTGTCAAAACCGGCGGATCTCGGGTAGGGGGTCCCGAACTGTGCGTCTAGGCGGATGGTAACAGGAGACAAGGGACACAATGTTTTACCCAGGTTCGGGTCCTCTCGATGGAGGTAAAACCCTACATCCTGCATGATTAATATTGAAGATATGGGTAGTACAAGAGTAGATCTACCACGAGATCAAGGAGGCTAAACCCTAGAAGCTAGCCTATGGTATGATTGTTGTATGTTGTCCTACGGACTAAAACCCTCCGGTTTATATAGACACCGGAGAGGGTTAGGGTTACACAAAGTCAGTTACAATGGTAGGAGATCTAAATATCCGCATCGCCAACCTTGCCTTCCACGCCAAGGAAAGTCCCTTCCGGACACGGGACGGAGTCTTCAATCTTGTATCTTCATAGTCCAGGAGTTCGGCTGAAGGTATAGTCCGGCTATCCGGACACCCCCTAATCCAGGACTCCCTCAATCCCCAAGGTGACCGAGGAAGCCATCATCTCAGCCTTCTCCGACGGCGTGCGCGACATCAAGATGAAGGAAGAGCTAGCAATCCATGAAGACCTGTGCACATCCCTGGAGCTGTTCAACTTGGCGGCCAAGTGCACCAGGGCTGAGGAAGGGCGTCTCTCCCTCCTCGAGCTCCCGACAGCCGACCCAGAAGAGAAGAAGCTCAAGGCCAAGGACCCGAAGCGCAAGGGGGCTGCCGTGCTTGCGGCAGAACCAGAGACCAAGCGAGGGAGGTATCAGCCTGAGTCATCCAAGGGCAGCCGGTACTGCGTGTACCACGACCTCCACACCCACAACACCAACAAATGTCAAGAGCTCAGGGCCGTGCGAGACGGACGAATCGGCCGACGCCCGGAGCGCAACACAGGGGCTATGGCTGAGGAGGAGGAAGAGGTGGAGGACGATGGGAAGACCGTGGCCCTCGCCAAGGGTGGCGTGACCGACCTCGCGAGGATCGCTGGCAGGACCAGCCTCACGAGGGAGGCTGGAGGGATCAGCCTCGTGAGGATCGCCCCCACGGCAATGCAGGTCTTCCTCCTTTGCCGCCACCACCAAGGAGGAATGAAGACCAACATCAAGACGATGGGGCTGGGGGCTTCCACGAGCCACGCGCAATCGCGTGCATCTTGGGTGGCGCCCAGGCCCCAGCCTCGCAACGCATCTTCAAGCAGTTTGCTTGCGAGGTGAATGTAGTCCTCCCCAAGCTTGAGGCCACACGCCCTCTCACGTGGTCTACGTGCGCTATCACATTCAGCTCAGCGGATCAGATCAAGTGCGCGGCAATGGCTGGAGTCCTCCCGATGCTTTGCTCCCCAGTCATTAGCAATGTGCAGGTCACCAGGACCCTCATTGATGGCGGTGCAGGACTCAACATCATGTCCGTCGAGACGTTCGACAATATCCAAGTGCCATACAATCAGCTTCAGCCAACCAAGCCTTTTTCAGGAGTCACCGATGGTTCCACTGTTCCAATGGGCAGGTGCTGTCGGCGTTCTGGGAACGGGGGTCCCAGACTAGCCTGCCTGCGGCCTGCGGCGTGGCTCAAAGGGGGGCCTAGCACAGCCCATCTTCATCAACACAAGACCCAAGACCCTCGCGAGGGGCCAAGCCTCACGGGGCGGACGACGCGGAGCTTCCTCAGGCGTGGCCTCCTCGGGCTAGCTCACAAGGAGGCGGAGAGATCAAGGCGGGGTACCTCACGAGGTGCCCATGACGCAAGCCATGATGACCAAGGGCGCCAGGCGGGCGCCAGCCCGTGCCGTGTCCTTCTTTCCTCTTTGGTGCAATGGGAGCAAGCGCAGGCGAGAGGATCAAGCAAAGGCATCCATTTCGGTGCAACGAGACCAAGATCGGTCCAACGGTGGGAAGGAGGTCATCGTGGAGCCCAGGACGGCATCACCACAGAGCCTTTGACAGGCGAGGACCAACTTTAGTCAGGATAAGTGTACCAGATGTTCCCCTTCAAAATGGCCAATTGTTGGCGCCCTTCCCGCTCAATATTTGGGAAGAGGCCCAGGGCCTTTGCCTATAAATAGGGCTAGCCACCCCCAGGGTAGGGGGGATCAGAACCTGAGCATGCAGCATCTAGAGCAAGAGAGGTCCAGAACCTGGGCAAGCAGAGAATCAGAAAGAGAGAGAGAGAAGGGCGGCAGAACTCCTCCTAGCAGTTCATCGTCCCAGCCAAGAGCGGACCCTCGCGAGGCTGTTCTTCCTTGTATTGTTCATCATCATCAGCCCAAGAGGCAGTCCACCCACCACAAACTAGAGTAGGGTATTACACCACAATGGTGGCCTGAACTAGTATAAACCCTGTGTCTCTTGTGCTGTTCTTTCAGTAGTTTTAGATCCTTGCGAGACGGAGAGGTAGAGGGCGAAGTATCCGCGCGCACCCCAGAGTTCGAACCTCAAGGGTCTGCCGGAACCCAAAATCCGACATTTGGCGCGCCAGGTAGGGGTGCGCCGGAATCCACCCTTCTACCACTTCGCATCCCGTCGCATCGTCATCACCATGTCCGGCAACCAGGCGGGCAACTAAGATCCGTGGGCGGCGTGGTCTGCCCGCGCGGAGCCGCTCGCCTCGGGCGACCCCGCGCCCCAGGCAGCTCATGGTCCACAGGGCGCTGCGGGCTGCGGGCGGCGCGGACAGGCTTCAACAACCCTCACACCGCGGCAACCGCGGTCGGCAGCAAGGGCCTCCAATCACGCCGCGACCACAACACCGTACAATCGCCGGGAGCAGGCGAACTCGAGGGCCGCGCTCATGGTGGCCCAGGAGCTGCTGCAGTGTAGGCTGCTAGAAGGCGGCCACGACGTGCTGCTAGAGAGGGTTGCCGAGCTCCTGGGCTTCGCCGCTTTGGGGGCTCACCCCTTCTGCATCCAGCTCCCATCTCAAGCCCAGGGCGGCACGCGCGGGGGCCCCGCACGCGCCCATGGGCCCCAAGACTACTCCAACACCAGTGAAGCTGTCCGCGCTGGACCGGCAGTGGCGCTAGCCCCACCCCCGGTGCGTGAAGGAGAGGAACTCGGCGCGGCCCATGGCGCCAGCGGGCAGCCGCGCTACCACCCCGCGGTGGGCACGTCAAGCAGAGCTGCATGGCACGCGGAGCACTACGGCGTAGCCTTCGGGATGACGGCGCCAGAAGAATACATGCCCCACATGATGGACCAAGGGCACGCTTGCGAGGGCGAACAAGGCTCGCTCCTCAGCCCGAGCTGGGGAGACGAGACACCAGAAGCTGAGCTCTTCCAGGAGCCCCGAGACGGTTCCACCGGCCACGCTGGAGGCGACGATTATCGGGTATCACTAATTCCTCAGGGGCAGGTGTATGCTAATCATGGGTCGCAGGAGGTGCAGGTCGCCACAGCGAGCAGCTGCCCCGCTCCCACAGTCTGCTACCCCTCGGGAGGAGGGCGCAGGGGGCTGCAGGAGAGGGGCAGAGATCCGACATCACCACCGCGGCGTTCGGAGCAAGGCGTCCTCAGGAGGTAGGCCCTCCACTGGGGAGGTGCCTAAGGGCCTGCCCCTGGCGGAGGACCTGTGGTCGTCCGGGGAACCGCTGGCGACCGCTCTACTCCATCGGCGGCGTCCTGGTTTCCGGTCGTCGTTGGTGGCACTAGAGTGTGGCGCAAGGCGGGGCCCTCATCTGACGATATGAAGCAAGGCCGGTACCTGTGAAGAAGGCCCAGTGCCTGTGAAGCTCGCCGCCCCGTGACACTCTCATGTAATAATGAGTGGGGTTGTACACGCCCCAGAGTCTCAGGGGTGCCGGCCTCAGGCCCTAGGGCTCCCTCCCACGCCCAGTGGACAGCACTTAGCACCGTGCTGGTGAGAAGACGTCCAAGACTAGATTAGGTGCCGGACGCGGCTTTTTGTCTGCTTTCATTGCATTTTCCCTTGATTGTAACTTTTCCCCCGCTGGATTTAAGTTGGATTTGAATTTGAGATTTGCGTGTGTTCGGGGGAAGGGGTGCTTAGTCTCGTTCGAGTCATTTCTTGCGTTCTGGTTACAGCTTCAACACAGCTGCCTCCCCTCGCGAGCCCCTCGTGAGTCGGGATGGGCCAAGCTCGTGCGCAACCCAGACTGCCGCTGTCGCCCTCCCCCTCGGGAGTGTTTCCCGGTGCCTGCGGAAGTTTTCCTTTTTGAGGAAAAGGCTCGGAGCCTGTGAAGAAGGCAAATGCCTGTGAAGCTATCGCGTTTAGGAAAAGGCCCGGAGCCTGTGAAGAAGGCAAATGCCTGTGAAGCTATCGTGTTTAGGAAAAGGCCCGGAGCCTGTGAAGAAGGCAAATGCCTGTGAAGCTATCGCGTTTAGGAAAAGCCCCGGAGCCTGTGAAGAAGGCAAATGCCTGTGAAGCTATCGCGTTTAGGAAAAGGCCCGGAGCCTGTGAAGAAGGCAAATACCTGTGAATCTATCGCGTTTAGGAAAAGGCCCGGAGCCTGTGAAGAAGGCAAATGCCTGTGAAGCTATCGCATTTAGGAAAAGGCCCGGAGCCTGTGAAGAAGGCAAATGCCTGTGAAGCTATCGCGTTTAGGAAAAGGCCCGGAGCCTGTGAAGAAGGCAAATGCCTGTGAAGCTATCGCGTTTAGGAAAAGGCCCAAAGCCTGTGAAGAAGGCAACTGCCTGTGAAGCTATCGCCTTTAGGAAATGGCCCGGAGCCTGAGAAGAAGGCGACTGCCTGTGAAGTCGTCGCGCTCATGAGAAGGCCCAGAGCCTGTGAAGAAGGACAACGCCTGTGAAGCTCCTCGCCAGCGACACTCTCACGCCCTACGGGTTCAACTAGAGGACACCCAAGACATCGCGTCCTCCCACAGGCTGCCTCGGGGCCTGCGCGACACAGAGGTAAACCAGCCAACCACCAGGCGCAGACGCTCGCGCAATGCAATGACTACTAGTACGATGAACACAGGTTTTACATGAGTGGCTCCCCCTCCCCAAATGCTCTCACAGCCATCAGGCCAAAAACCTGAGTTCTATTCATGCAGGGTAAAAAAGACAACAGGGATACATACTCAGTCGGACAGATCCCCCAATGCGTCCTCAGGAGCACCTCCCGAGCCGTCGCTGGCGTCGCTGAACTCGCCATCGCTGTCTGCGTCGCCACCAGCAGCGCCAGGGCCGTTCACCACACCGCCCTCGTCAGCAACCACGAGCACGTCGTCGTCGTCCGAAGCGAAGGCCCTGACAAGAGCGTCTACATTATCTTCCACCCAGTCCGCTAGGTCGTCTCGGAAGGCCTGGGGCACTGGGGCGATAGCAGCGTCAAAGTCGAAGTGGGGATCCATGTTCCGGAGATGGCCGAAGACACGGGAAAAGGCGCGCCCGAGCAGGGCGCGGCTCCTCTCCTCCACCAACCTGTCGGCCCTGACCGACCGCGCCTCCAGCTGCGTCACCACGGCGGTGAAGAACTGAAGGTTGCCGGCATAGTTGATTGTGTGTGGCTTGCCAACAGCCGCCTCGCAGATGTTGCCCAAGGCTGTGTTAGCTCTCTCCCGAAGCGTAGCAAGCATGGGGCCATGCACATGCTCCAGGACCTGCCGCTGGCGTATCTCATCAGCGTTCTGGCGCTCGACGGCCTCAGCCTCCTCCACCCGATGGCGAAGACGGAGCGTCTCGGCCTGGGAGGCGGCTAACTCCCCTTGCGCTGCCTCAAGGGCGGCCCAAGAAGCGTCGGCCTGCCGCGTCGCCTCCTCCCGCTTGGCCCTCAAGGCCGCGGTCCTTCCCTCAGCCTCGACCCGGATCAACTCCAGCCTCCTCTCGAACTCGCGCTCGAGGTCTTGGCGCACCATCGCCACCCGACGTCCAACCTCCTCCAGGACACGGGCTTCCCGCGCAGCGACATCGTCTTCCGCCTGCGTCACCAAGTGCTCCCTCGTCTCCAGCCGCTCGTACTCACGGGTGCGTTCGGCGGCTTCCAGCGTCAACGCCTCCTCGCGCTTCTAGAGCTCAGCTGGGTCGCCAGAGGCCACCTTCATCGACGCGAGGGCCGCCTCGCGCAGCTCCACTTGTTCCTCCAGTAAGTGGCACTGGGCCAGGAGCTCCCGAGCCCGCTCCCCCGCCGCCTCTCGCTGTCGGTCAGCTCCCCGAGCCTCTTCGACTGCCTGGGACCGGGCCACCCGAGAGGCCTCTAGCGACGCCTTCGCCTCTTCATCATCAAGATCACGCTGACGGCGCGCGAGGGCGATGGCGGCCTCCAGCTCGCGCCTCCCTACGGCTAGGCGCAGGCCCTCGGCTTCCAGGCGCGCATCTTCATCAGCAAGTTTCTCCCCAAGCAAGCTCGCCGCGTCAGTCGCCCTTCGAAGGAACCCTTGGCGGCGAGCGCGGCGCTCCCAGGCGCGCTTGAGCACGTCTTCCACACCATCATCTGCCCCAAGCAAGCGCCGGGGGCCACGAATCATTGCTCCCCCTCCGGGCAGGGGGCTGGCACCCTCGCGACGGCCGGGCGCGCCGCTCTAGAAGCCCGGCCTGGAGCCAGCCCGTCCTCGGAGGAAGGGCGCAGGGGACGCCTGAGCCAATCGCAGTCCGCGACCAGACGAGAAGCCCACGGCAGGCTGGCTACGCCACAAGAGGGCCCGCGAAGGAAGATCGCGGGGAGTGAAGGGCCGCAGTATGCCTCGGGACGGTTCGCCCCTCCAATCGCCTTCACCACAAGAGCAGTGCTACTCGGAGCACCTGGGGACGGTGGAGGAGGTGAAGCCAAAGGAGGCGGCACCTCAGCTATTTCCGCGAGCTCGGCCGGAAGGGGCCTGCGGAGCAAGGATCAGTAAAAGCAACAAGAGGATCAGAAGCTAGAAAGGCAGAAAACTTACTCGTCTGTGGCGAAATACTTCCTGCGCTTCAGCAAGCGACAAGGGAAGTCATCACCCAGGGCCTCCCTTTTCCTCCGGAGGGCCTCAAAGTCCACGCGAAAGCGTCCCAAGAGAAGAGCGCAAGGATCAACCTGCGACGAAGAAGGAGCATCGAGGCGATCCGCGTCAGGGGGCCTGCCTGACGCGTGCTGCCAACCGCCTCGCCAGAAGACGCGGCTGGGGCCTCAGGGGCCTCGGCCCCAGGCGCTGGGAGCGGCTGCTTGCCACCCTCAGCCTCAGCGGCACGGGTCCCAGGAGCTACCCCTTCGAGAGTATCACCTGGCGTGGTCACCTCATCGGGAGCCCCCCCGGCCTCCGGCGCCTCCGGCGCCTCCTGCCTCCCTGCTCCGTCACTTGAGGAGGAGTCGCCTTGGCCAACCGGAAGGGCGGTCACCACCACAGGGTTCTCGCGAGGCCCCTGGAGACCAGCAGGGCGCAGCCCCCTGTCACACCTTGATTTTCATGCCACAACACTTAAGCTAATAAATCATGATAAAATGTGGTTTGACAAAAACTTTTGAGTGTTTTGGACTTTGCTTGAATTGATTCTTGTGTGTTGTTTGCAAGTGCTCTAAAAATCAAATAAATCCTCCAACCCATATACCCTTCTCCTTGATCCAAAACCACTTCCCAATGATCATGCCATGTGTATAGTGCAATATAGTATTTTCTTACAAAAAATAATTTGGCCAAAAAGTATTTTTAAAAATTAGTTTTCCAAAAACCCCTGAATTGAGGATTGCACTGCAAGTACTTAATTAAGGGCAGTAAAAATCTTTCCAAAAATATTTTTGACTCCTATTAGATATAGGTTACCCAGAAACCACAAAAATATAATTTTAAAAGTTATTTTCCTATTTTATTTAAAGGATTTTTCTTAAGGCCAGAAATGGTCTTTAATAGGTTAAAATTATTTTAAAGCTTTAAAAATATTTGAGAAAAATTAGGGAGACTCAATGGACATATATTTTCCATATATATGAGTTTCAACACCTGGTCATGATCAAAATATTGGACAAAACCTCCCAAAACCATTTCTGCTCATTTCAAGGATTTGAAATATTTCTACAGGAAATATTTTAATAAAAATCCAAGAAAATTCTAGCATGTCACATATGACATGTTTGATGATCTTGCCAAGTGTCATGTCATGGAGAATAGTATAACCCCATCAAACCCTCTCAAATCCATTTCTGTCCTTTTTCAAGTTTGAACAGCTTTGCACTGTCAAACATGTCCAAATGCTCTCAAACTTGGTGCACACTCTCAAATGGTTTAATAATGCATCTATACAAAATAGCACAAGTTGGAGAGAATTTTATATTGATCAAAGTACCCCCAAACCCTCCCTGACCAGAATCAAATTTGAACAAGTTTGTACTGCCAACTTTTTCTCCTTGACCCCAACTTTTGTGAGCATATTCAAATCCTCAAATGATGACACTACACCAAGTGGTGCATCAAGGAGAATAGATTTACATGACTAAATCTTGGTAAACCCATTTCTGTTGATTTCTAGGGTTTACCAAAGTTACATTGGCCACTTTGCCCAAATGAGCTCCAAATTGGTGGAAGGCCCTAATTATATGTGCCATTTCACCCTGTGGAGTCTCATTCCAAATGGAGTTCATTTTATTGCCCAAACCAACAACAAACACCTTCTGCCACTTTACCAAAATTTCATTTTTGACCCCTTCCACTAATCTCCTTGAGCTCAACTTTTTACCACATCTCCTCCTAGTCCTTCTCTACCTCCAGTAGCAATGGTTGCACTTCAGCTCAATTATTTGGGGGTGAAAACCCTCATTTCCTTCTCTGGACAGCAGCATTCTTCTCCTTTCTCACCTCCCTCCTCATTCTAGTGGTTCACCAGGGCATCCAAGGCCACCTCCCCTTTATTTACTCCTCCCTAGACAACCCAGATACAAGTGGCCGTGCCCTACAAGCCAAAGGCATGCCCTGGCATGCAATTGGCGTGCTCCACAGCGCGCTACAGTGCACACCCGCACTGTAGCCGCCCCCTTCCAACCGCCTCCGGGCACCTAGGGCCTTCCCTTTGTGTCCCCTGAGGCCGCCTCGGCATCCGGGACACGCAAGACGGTCGGCCCCCTCCTCCTTCTCTCTTCGACGACCTCTGACACGCGTGCCCGAGCGCCGCTCACGTCCGCCAGTCGCCGCACTCGTGCGGGACCTCCTGGAACTCGCCCTGCTCCCTCTCTCTCCTCTCCTCTCGGCCTATACCATGCCCACGAACACCCCAGGCACGCACAAGAGCCCCCTTTTGGCATCTGGCAACGCCACGGGCTGTGGCCGTGCGCCCGCCTACGGCACCTCCCGGCCGCGCCCGTTTAAGGCCACCCCCGAGCCTTCTATTGTCTCCAACTGCTCACTCTCCCTCCCCTGCACCCCCGGACCAACCCACTCCTCCTCCCATGCCTTCTCTCTCCTCCTCTGCCGCCATTATCGCCTCAGATCCCCGCTCAAATTCGAGCCGCCCCGGCCTCCCTTTCTCCTCTGGACTGGTCCGCGGCACCCACCAAGCCTCCACGAACCTCCCCAACACCCCAGGACCCCTGCTATGCAGCCAAAACGGGCGCCACCACCAAGCCCGCCGCCGCCATCTGCTGGACCCGAAGCCCTGCTCAACTCCGAGCATCGGTGCGTGCGTGCAGCCCATGGACAGGTGCGCCTCGTCGCGCTGAGTCCGCCGGTGTGCCGAGCGCCGCCGGAGGTGGCCCGTGCCGCCCGGGAGAGCGCCGGCGCCCGCTCGGCCTCTCGTTCGCTGCCTCTGCTCTGTTCGAGCGGGAGGTAGGCGATGGCCTGAGCGCTGGGCCCCGCGCGTCGGCGACCCTGTGGGCGGGCCCCGCCGTTTAAGTGGAGAAGGGTCGAACGTTTCCCGTGAACCCACAGCGAAGGCGTACTCGGCGGAAGGCGCCTTCGACGTCGCCTGGTTTGCCCCGCAGCCGAGCCGCTGGGCCGGCCCAGTGCGCTGCGGTGCTAAACTGCGCGCTGTGCACAGTTTAGGTATAACCCAAATATTCTTCCTTTTCTTTTTCCAGTCAACTTCAAAAATCCATAGATTATTTATTCTAAGTCCAAATTTAATGATTCAAATTTCTTATGACTCCATAAATCATGACCTTTCACATGGTGCTATTTGCACATTTTTCCATAAAGATTTTCTTCACAAATATTTATCAAATCCTATTTTTCCTAATTTAGTGATAAACTTTAGAAAATCACAGAGAGCCCATATTTGATCCAAATGCCATGATTCATATTCCTAGATCTTTCTAAGTTTATAATTTAGTTTATGAACATTTTTAATAATACTTTCTGTACCACATAAATTATTGAGCCATTTCTTCATATTTATCAACTTTGCAAATTCATAGGAAATTCATTTGAACTCCAAATCCAGTGAAACCAATTCCTAGATGCTTCTAAAATCATTCTTTGTTAAATGGGTGCCTTTGCTCATTTTTCAAAAATATGTTTCTGTACACTTCTTGCAATCCCATAAAACCCCTTGATCCCATCATATCAAAATGTTTGGAAATATCCACTTATCAAATTCCATTGAAATAACTTTGGTCATTCCTCATATGACTAGAGGTATCCTAGAAAAGTCAACTTCATATTTTTAGAGCACTTTTATTTTTGCCTTGTGTTGTTGCTTATTATGATTGTTTCCGACGTTAGTTGACGAAGTAGACGGAGTACTTGGAGAAGGACCAGAAGACTTGAGGACTCGGATGAACCAGGCAAGCAGCCCTTTGACCATGATGAACCATTTTACATCATGATTGCATTTTCGTTGCTTCACTGAGTGCATGATATACTTTGAATGGCAACCTTGCTAGGCTTGCCTCCGTTGCATACTCCGTTGATACTTGCATTGTTCATGACTCTACCCTTGCTTAGAGTTGTGTTGGTGGGTTGTAGAAATATGCTATAGTAAATGGCTATGAAAATGGGTCAGGGTTATGCATGGAAAGAAACAAGTGTGGTTTGAGATACTCGCAACAACCCCAGTGGGTGCCACTAATGCCCCTGGGAGATGATGATGAACTAGGTCACTACTTGGTGGAGAAGTAGTGTACCGAGGCTTGATAAAAGTGTTGTTTATAGAGATGGATTAGATTTAAGATTTGTTGACTGGCCCAACCTTACATGCGCAACCACTCTACCCTTATATGGGAAAGGGCATCATTGATTACTTAGGTCGATACTAGCTTGGATCCCGCATTGCTAGTGACGGGGGAGAGTTGGTGCTCTCTCTCGGGACGGGGTCGTGCCAGGTAGGGCGGCCATGACTGTTTTCACAAGGCACCGAATACACCGTTGTGTCCCCTCTCGGATGTTACGATCTCGAGTGAGTCTCGTATGATGTACATCGTGAGGATACGGAACAACGAGTGGACTCCTTGTTAGTGTCGTCTAGGGAAAGGTAGTGATCGGGTGCTTACCCCGGGTACTTGAGGTACCACGGGTCGTGGATGACACGGAAGTTCCCCGGATCTTCTGGGTAAAGTGTGCAACCTCTGCAGAGTGTAAAACTATTCGAATAGCCGTGTCCACGGTCAAGGACAGTTGGGTGGTGCTGCTTAGACTACGTCCATATGTTTCTGACAAACAACACGGTTTGGTACATTTGTTGACGTGATTCGTGAGGAAGTCACGATGAGCTTGAGTATGAGTTGTTCACAACTCTATCCCGATGTTGATGTCTATAACCTCCCGATACTTGTTGCAGACGCATTCATATCCTTGATAAATGTTGATCATACTTGCATGAGAAAAACTAGCTTTCCGCAAAAATGCCAAATTAGCAGTAGTGCCTTGCATAATTATTCTTTTATCACCCTTGGGTTGCTTGCGAGTACATTCAAAGTACTCATTGGCTTGCCACTGGTTATTTTATTGGCCAGGCATGAAAGAACATGATATGATGAAGAATACTTCGGTGACGAACATGCGAGCTAGGACGCTTCCTAGTCAGAATGCGTGTAGGGTTAAGGCAGATGGCATGGGTCCAAGTTATCGACGAAGATTTCTGCTGCAATGTTATACTCAAGGCTTGACCATAATGGTCCTACTTGTGTAATACGGTATGTATGGATGTAAGACTCTTGTTATTCAGCTTCTGTGTGTTCAGTGAGCATTGATCTCTGGGATCATTGTACACGTGCATTCGGTGATCACGACTTATGAGTCGGGGTCCCCACAGAGCTGGTATCAGAGCCATCCTGACTGTAGGAAGCCTTAGTTAGCATGGTCGTTAGTTAGGGTAAACCTATTTCCAAACTACTACTAGTTTTCAAAACCATCTATACTTCTCTTCCCTTCTCAGTTTTCCAAAAACTAAGGTATACTTTCCCCATCGATCTCTTCCCTTGAAAACCATTGCAAACGGTCGCTAGCACCCTCAAGCCCCTGAACACGTGATTCCTTGTAATCCTCGTGGATAGCCTAGAAGGAGTACACCTTGCCAAACACTCACCCACCTCTTCTGAACCCAAGATTGGTGACACCACAACAAGACGATGCCAATAGAAGATACGCCTTTGAAGAATGAGGACATGAAGACCCAGAGGATGGTGACACCTTTGAATTTGCCCCAGGATGATGCAACCTTGTCCTATGAGGATCAGGGTGTAAGATATGCAAGACCATGATAGACATCGCTAATAGAGCAATCATGTCTTTACCGTTGTTGTATCGGCAACCACCGGTGGATGAGAACCTCGCCATTTGGTCCGCCTTACTATAGTGAGCAGGAAAACGGTTCTCTTCATCCCCCGCTCTTGGTTTCGATATTGTCAACAACGTGTCCGACAGATTGGACCTCTACTATGCCTTGATGATATCATTGCATAAAGGATTGCCTACCTGGTACCATCGACGCCTTAGAAGACAAAACAAGATCGTCAGGATTAAGAAGACAACAGAAGACCGAGTCAATACCAGCTACAAGGAGCCACCTTCACCCCATCACTTCAACAGACAAGAAGTTGTTGAAGAATCTTCAGGCTCAACCTGGATCGTTTCATCGAACAACTACAAGAGACGTAGCAACACCTGAGGAAACTCAGAAGACTGCACGAGGCTCAAGGCACGATTACTGGATCCGAGAACCCCTAGGGTAGGATGAGTCGTGTACCCCCTATGCGCAGTCGAGTCCATATGATGGTTCGAATAGAGCCATGATTGTGTGTTGCTTTTTTATTTGTTTGTGTTTTGATAGAAGTCGCACTTTTGCCCTAGGCAACAAGTACGCGACTATATCACCTTCCTTGTTTTGCTTTGCTTGGCCCTTTTCGGCACTTGTTTGTTTGCACCTGCACTATAGAACCCCGTTTAGGCATCCCCCTCCTCTATGCTACCTTCCCCCTCTCTTCTCTCTGATCAAGTGAAGATCGGCAAGACAAGATGCACCAAGGATTCTGCCTCGGCAACCAACTAGCAATGAAGACTTCTGCTACAATCTCCACGACTAAGTGCAACCCCGTAGAATTATGTTTAACCCTCGAGATTAGATACCCATTCCTAGCCCCTTCGAGACTTCATAAGATACCCCAGCTCGAGTCCTTAACCATGTGCTTAACCCACAGAACTGCAAGAAAACCAGTTAAGCCTCTATAAACCTCGCACAACACTAGGTTCATTATGGAACTAGTGGACATAGTGAACAAGCACATTATCATCCTAATATAGCAACAGGACTGACGATGCCATAAGGAAGACCAGTTTGAGGATATAGGAATAAAGGACAAATGACTTGATGAGTTTATATCAATGACTTTCAGGAATTATATGAGACTATTTGGTGGATTATGAGACTTTGATGTTGGTAGATGAACTTGGTGGGATCATGACTATAGGGTAGCATAGCTTTCATTACCCCCGAGTAAATTGGATTTATAAGACAATTAAGATCGCAAGCTGAATTCTTGGAAGTATGGGGATTTGACTTAGCCAGGGGATATTGATAGGAGATAGTTGACATGATGATAATGACTTGGGGGAAATAGATAGGAATCCTCGTTCGATATGAGATTTGGATTCGATAGGTTATCCTAGTGGAGTATGGATGCAGAGTAATTCTACATGGTTTGGAGTAAATTGGATTTAGACTGATGATCTTGATCATGATGCCATGTTTCCCGATGGACAATAAACTAGGAGATTGGATTAATTGTCGGAGTTGATATAAGCTTGACCTTGGAGTTTACTGACCATGATAATGGAAACTGATGGACTGACTATAGTGAAGATAACCCTTTTTCAAGTATTTGAGGATTATAGGACATTAGAAGATCATGTGGAACACCATAAATATTGGATTTGTAGAATTAAATGGATTATGTAGTGATTGATGGAAGTTAATGAGCTATTGGAGTTGATTCATAGGAAGGAAACAAGATCTTGGAGTGGCTTACGACGTGTTTCCTTAGGATAGATATGCTTTATCATGGACCTTGGATCAATAGACTGAGCACTTGGATTGTCATGTTTTATTCCAGCTTGGAAGCTTGTATGCTCTACCCATGGATTTTTAGGGGTAGCCATACATACGAGTTTGGGGATTGTAGACATATATGATTTTGTTAGACCTCCTCTCGAAAGTCATGAGGATATGAATAACATGAGTGATGATTGGAGTTGACCTATACGAATGATGCTATCGGTGATATGATGTGATTTGTTTAAAGGACTAGATAGAACAATTGGCATCTCAGGAACCGTGCTTAAGGATAAGGTGACAAACGTTCGCTCGCACACTGGAATCCTTGAAACCCTTAAGCCCCACCAAGCCATGATATGGTAGGAATCACAACCATGGGCTTTGGCTCTAGGACAAGGAAACCTTGGCCAATACCCAACCATGACCACCACCGATACCCCAACCTAAACCCTATGTACCCCGTGGGCAAAGTCTTCACGGAGTACTCGGACAAGTTAGTTGCCATGTTTCCTTGATGACATACTTGACTACCCGAAGACGGAAGAAGAACCGCTCAGCTGGTTAGGGAACATCTGAAGATCGCCATGTCCAGGAGGAAGAACTACACCAACCACCATCGTCAAGAAGTAAACCTCCGCATCGAAGACCAGGCATATTTGCAAGCCACTTCTCTCAAGGGAACCAAACATTTTCATGACAAGGAAACCCACGCCAAGATTCATCGGCCCTCTTCGAGATCACTCCAAGATTTAACAACCCCCTCCGAGATCGCCACAAGACGAAGAGAAGACAGTTACCAGATGGAGTTACCACCTGAGTTACCCATTGTGCGTAATGTTTCCACATGACACAACTCCGGAAGTGTTTTCGACTTCCTAGCTAGCCCGACCCCTACCAGGGCATCAATCACCAAACCATTGACCCCCCAGCCCAACCTGACCTAACGCGAGGGACCCCTTAGCAACCTGGATCAAGCAAGAACGTCATACACGAAGCCCCAACATCAAGTACTTCAAGGTTCAATAGGGCACCACTCGGAAGCAGAAGCAGTATGAGGACGTGAAGACTACCCCAGATCCAAGTTTCCGTATTCCTTCCCGCGCCTAGTCTGGGAATCTCGGGGACGAGATTCTTGTAAGGGGGGTAGGTCTGTCACACCCTGATTTTCATGCCACAACACTTAAGCTAATAAATCATGATAAAATGTGGTTTGACAAAAAATTTTGAGTGTTTTGGACTTTGCTTGAATTGATTCTTGTGTGTTGTTTGCAAGTGCTCTAAAAATCAAATAAATCCTCCAACCCTTATACTCCTTCTCCTTGATCCAAAACCACTTCCCAATGATCATGCCATGTGTATAGTGCAATATAGTATTTTCTTACAAAAATAATTTGGCCAAAAAGTATTTTTAAAAATTAGTTTTCCAAAAACCCCTGAATTGAGGATTGCTCTGCAAGTACTTAATTAAGGGCAGTAAAAATCTTTCCAAAAATATTTTTGACTCCTATTAGATATAGGTTACCCAGAAACCACAAAAATATAATTTTAAAAGTTATTTTCCTATTTTATTTAAAGGATTTTTCTTAAGGCCAGAAATGGTCTTTAATAGGTTAAAATTATTTTAAAGCTTTAAAAATATTTGAGAAAAATTAGGGAGACTCAATGGACATATATTTTCCATATATATGAGTTTGAACACCTGGTCATGATCAAAATATTGGACAAAACCTCCCAAAACCATTTCTGCTCATTTCAAGGATTTGAAATATTTCTACAGGAAATATTTTCATAAAAATCCAAGAAAATTCTAGAATGTCACATATGACATGTTTGATGATCTTGCCAAGTGTCATGTCATGGAGAATAGTATAACCCCATCAAACCCTCTCAAATCCATTTCTGTCTTTTTTCAAGTTTGAACAGCTTTGCACTGTCAAACATGTCCAAATGCTCTCAAACTTGGTGCACACTCTCAAATGGTTTAATAATGCATATAGACCAAATGGCACAAGTTGGAGAGAATTTTATATTGATCAAAGTACCCCCAAACCCTCCCTGACCAGAATCAAATTTGAACAAGTTTGTACTGCCAACTTTTTCTCCTTGACCCCAACTTTTGTGAGCATATTCAAATCCTCAAATGATGACACTACACCAAGTGGTGCATCAAGGAGAATAGATTTACATGACTAAATCTTGGTAAACCCATTTCTGTTGATTTCTAGGGTTTACCAAAGTTACATTGGCCACTTTGCCCAAATGAGCTCCAAATTGGTGGAAGGCCCTAATTATATGTGCCATTTCACCCTGTGGAGTCTCATTCCAAATGGAGTTCATTTTATTGCCCAAACCAACAACAAACACCTTCTGCCACTTTACCAAAATTTCATTTTTGACCCCTTCCACTAATCTCCTTGAGCTCAACTTTTTACGACATCTCCTCCTAGTCCTTCTCTACCTCCAGTAGCAATGGCTGCACTTCAGCTCAATTATTTGGGGGTGAAAACCCTCATTTCCTTCTCTAGCCAGCAGCATTCTTCTCCTTTCTCACCTCCCTCCTCATTCTAGTGGTTCACCAGGGCATCCAAGGCCACCTCCCCTTTGTTTACTCCTCCCTAGACAACCCAGACACAAGTGGCCAGGCCCTACAAGCCAAAGGCATGCCCTGGCATGCAATTGGCGTGCTCCAGAGCGCGCTACAGTGCACACCCGCACTGTAGCCGCCCCCTTCCAACCGCCTCCGGCCACCTAGGGCCTTCCCTTTGTGTCCCCCGAGGCCGCCTTGGTGTCTGGGACACGCAAGACGGTCGGCCCCCTCCTCCTTCTCTCTCCGGCGACCTCTGACACGCATGCCCGAGCGCCGCTCACGGCCGCCAGTCGCCGCAGTCGTGCGGGACCTCCTGGAACTCGCCCTGCTCCCTCTCTCCTCTCCTCTCGGCCTGGACCATGCCCACGAACACCCCAGGCACGCACCAGAGCCCCCTTTTGGCCTCTGGCAACGCCACGGGCTGTGGCCGTGCGCCCGCCTACGGCACCTCCCGGCCGCGCCCGTATAAGGCCACCCCCGAGCCTTCTATTGTCTCCAACTGCTCACTCTCCCTCCCCTGCACCCCCGGACCAACCCAATCCTCCTCCCATGCCTTCTCCCTCCTCCTCTGCCGCCATTACCGCCTCAGACCCCCGCTCAAATTCGAGCCGCCCCGGCCTCCCTTTCTCCTCTGAACTGGTCCGCGGCACCCACCAAGCCTCCACGAACCTCCCCAACACCCCAGGACCCCTCCTACGCAGCCAAAACGGGCGCCACCACCAACCCCGCCGCCGCCATCCGCTGGACCCGAAGCCCTGCTCAACTCCGAGCATCGGTGCGTGCGTGCAGCCCATGGACAGGTGCGCCTCGTCGCGCTGAGTCCGCCGGTGTGCCGAGCGCCGCCGGAGGTGGCCCGTGCCGCCCGAGAGAGCGCCGGCGCCCGCTCGGCCTCTCGTTCGCTGCCTCTGCTCTGTTCGAGCGGGAGGTAGGCGATGGCCTGAGCACTGGGCCCCGCGCGTCGGCGACCCTGTGGGCGGGCCCCGCCGTTTAAGTGGAGAAGGGTCGAACGTTTCCCGTGAACCCACAGCGAAGGCGTACTCGGCGGAAGGCGCCTTCGACGTCGCCTGGTTTGCCCCGCAGCCGAGCCGCTGGGCCGGCCCAGTGCGCTGCGGTGCTAAACTGCGCGCTGTGCGCAGTTTAGGTATAACCCAAATATTCTTCTTTTTCTTTTTCCAGTCAACTTCAAAAATCCATAGATTATTTATTCTAAGTCCAAATTTAGTGATTCAAATTTCTTATGACTCCATAAATCATGACCTTTCACATGGTGCTATTTCTACATTTTTCCATAAAGATTTTCTTCACAAATATTTATCAAATCCTATTTTTCCTATTTTAGTGATAAACTTTAGAAAATCACAGAGAGCCCATATTTGATCCAAATGCCATGATTCAAATTCCTAGATCTTTCTAAGTTCATAACTTAGTTTATGAACATTTTTAATAATACTTTCTGTACCACATAAATTATTGAGCCATTTCTTCATATTTATCAACTTTGCAAATTCATAGGAAATTCATTTGAACTCCAAATCCAGTGAAACCAATTCCTAGATGCTTCTAAAATCATTCTTTGTTAAATGGGTGCCTTTGCTCATTTTTCAAAAATATGTTTCTATACACTTCTTGCAATCCCATAAAACCCCTTGATCCCATCATATCAAAATGTTTGGAAATATCCACTTATCCAATTCCATTGAAATAACTTTGGTCATTCCTCATATGACTAGAGGTATCCTAGAAAAGTCAACTTCATATTTTTTGAGCACTTTTATTTTTGCCTTGTGTTGTTGCTTATTATGATTGTTTCCGACGTTAGTTGACGAAGTAGACGGAGTACTTGGAGAAGGACCAGAAGACTTGAAGACTCGGATGAACCAGGCAAGCAGCCCTGTGACCATGATGAACCATTTTACATCATGATTGCATTTTCGTTGCTTCACTGAGTGCATGATATACTTTGAATGGCAACCTTGCTAGGCTTGCCTTCGTTGCATACTCCGTTGATACTTGCATTGTTCATGACTCTACCCTTGCTTAGAGTTGTGTTGGTGGGTTGTAGAAATATGCTATAGTAAATGGCTACGCAAATGGGTCAGGGTTATGCATGGAAAGAAACAAGTGTGGTTTGACATACTCGCAACAACCCCAGTGGGTGCCACTAATGCCCCTGGGAGATGATGATGAACTAGGTCACTACTTGGTGGAGAAGTAGTGTACCGAGGCTTGATAAAAGTGTTGTTTACAGAGACGGATTAGATTTAAGATTTGTTGACTGTCCCAACCTTACATGCGCAACCACTCTACCCTTATATGGGAAAGGGAATTATTGATTACTTAGGTCGATACTAGCTTTGAGCCCGCATTACTAGTGACGGGGGAGAGTTGGTGCTCTCTCTCGGGACGGGGTCGTGCCAGGTAGGGCGGCCATGACTGTTTTCACAGGGCACCGGATACACCGTTGTGTCCCCTCTCGGATGTTACGATCTCGAGTGAGTCTCGTATGATGTACATCGTGAGGATACGGAACAACGAGTGGACTCCTTGTTAGTGTCGTCTAGGGAAAGGTAGTGATCGGGTGCTTACCTCGGGTACTTGAGGTACCGCGGGTCGTGGATGACATGGAAGTTCCCCGGATCTTGTGGGTAAAGTGTGCAACCTCTGCAGAGTGTAAAACTATTCAAATAGCCGTGTCCACGGTCAAGGACAGTTGGGTGGTGCTGCTTAGACTACGTCCATATGTTTCTGACAAACAACATGGTTTGGTACATTTGTTGACGTGATTCGTGAGGAAGTCACGATGAGCTTGAGTATGAGTTGTTCACAACTCTATCCCGATGTTGATGTCTGTAACCTCCCGATACTTGTTGCAGACGCATTCATATCCTTGATAAATGTTGATCATACTTGCATGAGAAAAACTAGCTTTCCGCAAAAATGCCAAATTAGCAGTACTGCCTTGCATAATTATTCTCTTATCACCCTTGGGTTGCTTGCGAGTACATTCAAAGTACTCATTGGCTTGCCACTGGTTATTTTATTGGCCAGGCATGAAAGAACATGATATGATGAAGAATACTTCGATGGCGAACATGCGAGCTAGGACGCTTCCCAGTCAGAATGCCTGTAGGATTAAGGCAAATGGCATGGGTCCAAGCTATCGACGAAGATTTCCGCTGCAATGTTATACTCAAGGCTTGACCATAATGGTCCTACTTGTGTAATACGGTATGTATGGATGTAAGACTCTTGTATTCAGCTTCTGTGTGTTCAGTGAGCATTGATCTCTGGGATCACTGTACACGTGCATTCGGTGATCACGACTTATGAGTCGGGGTCCCCACACCCCCATTCATCAAAGATTGGCATCTGCTTCACGAAGTCGTCCCTGTTTTGGCAGAGGTACAGCAGGGCTCCTCCCCGCTGGATGCTACCCGGGTTGTGGTCACCGGTCAAGATCAAGAGCACTGTCCTCAGCACCTCAGGCGTCAAGTCCTCTTCCTGGAGCCTCATGCGGTCACCGCGCCCACTGAAGGCCCACATCCGGCGGGAGTGGCGTTGTTGAGGGGCAATGCGATGCAGCAGGAACTCCTTCACCACCTTGGGTGCTGTCACACCGATCGAGTTCAAGAACGTGAAGCAGTGCCAGACAAAGGCGAGCCAGGGGCTCTCGAGCGTCTCCTGGCCCCAGCCCGAATTAGGGACAGTAGGCAAAGTTGGCTTCGACAGCAGGGGCTGGGCACCCCGACATCAACGTACAACCACCGTTTGTGGAACCCAGCCGAAGGCGAAGGAAGCTTGAAGTCGATCCCTGAGGCCGCCGTCTCGGGTGCGGCGATGAAGTTCACACACGCCAAGCATTGGGTAGGGTCGGCAAGGCGCAGAGAGAAGAAGTGGCGCAGCAGGGCAACGGAAGGAGAGATGCCCATCATTGCCTCGCAAACAAAAGCGAAAACCGAAAGAAGGGTGATGGATTCATGACCCATATGCATCATATGGATCTGGTAATGGGAGAGAACGACCTTGAAGAAATCGGAAAAGGGGGGAACCAGACCCGCCCACAAGGCATCAGCAAAATAATGGACTTCGGTGATTATCCTGTCAGTAGGGAAGTGAGACGTAGGCCAGGCCGTCGTCCTCCCGCACTCGTTGAAGATGGTAGCCAGAGCCGAGCTGACCTTGCCCAGGCACTCTCGATTGAGTATGACCGACCGGCCAACGGCGGGGGCCACCGATGGTGGCGGGCAAGACGAAGGCATGGGTTTCTTCCCTCTCTCCTTCTTCGTCGGAGCCATGGCGAAGGGAAGGGGGGGGGAAGATTCGAGATTGGATTGGAAGCAGGAGCTGGCGTTCGGAGGGAGAAAGAGCAGAGGACGCTCGAGCAACACGAAGGGGGGCAGCTGTGTACAACTACAAGTCCGCCTGGCAGGGCGCAAAACAAGGGGGCATGGGGGAACAGTGCCGCCCACGTCCACTCAACCGCCACGCGACGCCCGAGGCCGCAGGCTGTTAGGGCCCGCGACGCTTTGCCCTTGCCCTTTCGCCTCTCGGCACGGTCAAGTCTGGGCACGCCTTGGGCCCGGGGGCTACTGTCGGTGTTCTGGGAACGGGGGTCCCCAGACTTGCCTGCCTGCGGCCTGCGGCGCAGCTTAAAGGGGCCCCAGCACGACCCATCTTCATCAACACAAGACCCAAGACCCTCGCGAGGGGTCAAGTGTAACGCCCCGGACACACCCGCCGGTGGTCATTACTCCTGGCGGGATCTAGACTGGCCCCACATATCAATACTAGTCTTTTCTGCGCACTTTGTCCTCACTCGTGCGCACCCGGGAGCAACTTCCCGGTCGGTCACCCATCCTGACACTACTCCAAGCTGAGCACGCTTAACTTTGGAGTTCTGTCCGAATGGGCTCCCGGAAAAGAAGGAATTCCTTATTGATATGAGTAGTCTATCATCCCTAATAAGCCAGGCTATCACATACACCCCCACTCAGAGGAACCGACGTCCTCGTCGGGCCACAGGAACGTTCCCTCTTGGCACAAATGTCTGTGCTTCCAGTCCGGTACATGTGCCATGTCGGGTGCCACGATGGGTCACAAACGTCATGAACAACATGACCAAGCACCTGTCCGCAACCATCCGTGTAACCGCGAGGGTCGGCTCTGATACCAACTTGTAACGCCCCGGACACACCCGCCGGTGGTCGTTACTCCTGGCGGGATCTAGACTGGCCCCACAGATCAATACTAGTCTTTTCTGCGCACTTTGTCCTCACTCATGCGCACCCGGGAGCAACTTCCCGGTCGGTCACCCATCCTGACACTACTCCAAGCTGAGCACGCTTAACTTTGGAGTTCTGTCCGAATGGGCTCCCGGAAAAGAAGGAATTCCTTATTGATATGAGTAGTCTATCATCCCTAATAAGCCAGGCTATCACACCAAGCCTCGCGGGGCGGACGACGTGGAGCTTCCTCAGGCGCGGCCTCGTCGGGCTAGCTCACGAGGAGGCGGAGAGATCAAGGCGGGGTACCTCACAAGGTGCCCATGACGCAAGCCATGATGACCAAGGGCGCCAGGCGGGCGCCAGCCCGCGCGGTGTCTTTCTTTCCTCTTTGGTGCAAAGGGAGCAAGCGCAGGCGAGAGGATCAAGCAAAGGCATCCATTTCGGTGCAATGAGACCAAGATCGATGCAACGGTGGGAAGGAGGTCATCGTGGAGCCCAGGACGGTGTCACCATAGAGCCTTTGACAGGCGAGGACCAACTTTAGTCAGGATAAGTGTACCAGATGTTCCCCTTCAAAATGGCCAATTGTTGGCGCCCTTCCCGCTCAATATTTGGGAAGAGGCCCAGGGCCTTTGCCTATAAATAGGGCTAGCCACCCCCAGGGTAGGGGGGATCAGAACCTGAGCATTCAGCATCTAGAGCAAGAGAGGTCCAGAACCTGGGCAAGCAAAGAATCAGAGAGAGAGAAAAGGTCGGCAGAACTCCTCCTAGCAGTTCATCGTCCCAGCCAAGAGCATACCCTCGCGAGGCTGTTCTTCCTTGTATTGTTCATCATCATTAGCCCAAGAGGCAATCCACCCACCGCAAACTAGAGTAGGGTATTACACCACAATGGTGGCCGAACTAGTATAAACCCTATGTCTCTTGTGCTGTTCTTTCAGTAGTTTTAGATCCTTGCGAGATGGAGAGGTAGAGGGCGAAGTATCCGCGTGCACCCCAGAGTTCAAACCTCAAGGGTCTGCCGGAACCTGAAATCCGACAGGTGCGCCTTCCAGTCACCTTCGGACAGCGCAACAACTACCGCACCGAGCTCATCAACTTCGACGTCGCCCACATCCGCCTACCATACAACGCCATCCTCGGGTACCCAGCTCTGGCCAAGTTCATGGCAGTGACTCACCATGGTTACAATGTCCTCAAGATGCCAGGAAGCGGTGGAGTCATCACCGTACCCTGTAAAGAAAGGGACGCAGTGTGCTTGCTTGAGCGTGCGTTCCAAGCCGCAGCAATCGAAGACCCAGATGATAGGAGCGGGAGACTTCCCGAGGCAACCCTCAAGAAAAAGAAGGCTTCGCCTGGCCCAAGCCACAAGGAGGCCGGCGCCTCCGGAGGTGTTGCGTCAGGTTCCGCGCGCGGTCAGGGAGCGCCACCCTCTCACGTATAGGAAGGTGCGCCCGGTGCCCTCCTCGGGCAGGGCTCGGGGGCTCTCTCTTGGAGAGCCACCGACTTTGCGAAGGTCACGAGGGAGGCGCTCGGGCATCACTTGGAGGGGTGCTTCCAGGCACGTTTCCCTCAGGAAGATACAAGGCAAGGAAGACCAAACCCTCAGGAGTTCATCGCAAGAAATACCCAGGAGCTACAAGAGTCAAGAGTCATGCGCGGCAGCCGCCGCTTGCCCGCCGTAGCCCCACATCCAGGCGAGGATGGTGGGCTGCGCGTCTGCATCGACGTACCAGGGCTCAACCGAGCCGTGTCTCAAGAGCGCCTCTGGCCTTCGCGCGCGGGGCGCTGTGAGGGGCCACCTCACAACTACGTTCGCTTGCCCTTCGGCCTGCCAAACGTGGTTGCCGCTCACCAGCGCCTGCTGAGGACCATTCTGGAGGCTCAGGAGGTCAGGCACTATGCGGTCCTGGCAGAGATGGAGATGGCTCTCGAGGACCCACCTGAGCCCCCAGAGCCTCCCGAGGCCCCTGGGCCTGGGGGCTCATGAGGGCCGACGTCTTCACCATGTATTGCTCACTTCCTCAGCATCTCTTCATCTTCAACAGCATCAGGTGACATCTTCCAGAGTTCTACTTTTAGCTGGCAGCGCCCACAGGGCCACATCATTCCCAGGCCGCGTGGGTCCGACCCCACGGCATGTATCCGTTTTGTTTATGCTTTTTACCTACCTTGTTGGGGGCGCCCCTCGGGCTGCATCATCCCCAATCTGCTCGGGCTTAACCCAGCGGCGGTTGCTTTTCCTGAATTCTGCTTAAAATGAATTCGGTTTCCATGATTATCACCTGCTGCTTATCGTCATGCAAAGCGCTTGCACGTTAAAAGGGGGGTACCTGAGCATCGCAGCTCATGGGCTCCCACTGGCTCTCCAGCCCTCACCCCCTGGTCTTGACCCACGGCATCGCGACCTGTCATACCAGCGGCGGCTGAGCTCGCTCGAGGGTCGGGACCTGAGGACGTAGAGCATTTGCATTCTAACCACCCTGCAGGAACACACCATTGATAAAGGCCCAGAGCCAAGCGCAACCCGCCTCGAGGTAGGGCCTCCTGAGTCCCGCGCTGCCTCACGGGTGCCTAGATACACCTCTCCTAGCCCTACCGTGCCGGCCACGTGTCAGGGCGGGGATGTACACGCCCCGGGGGCTCCTCCCGGAGAGGAGCCCCCTCCCACGTACCAGTGGAATCACCATGCTCCATGCTAGCTGACGACACTGCCGAGGAGCGGCTATGCCCGTACACATACGGAAGCGCTATGCTCCGCGCTGGTGATAAACAACTGAGGGTGGCCCACGGTCGTACCAACCTCAAGGAGCCCAGAGCTTAGTGTCCGACACCGTTGCAACGCCTCCCCTCGGGAGCGCCGCGCGAGGGGGCTGGACACGGGGGCTACGCCAGGGCCTCGCACGAGCGTATGCCACCTAGCCAGGTCCCTCGGACCTGGTCGTCGCGCGCCCTCCCCGAGCGGAGCCAAGGTATGAAGACCCGTTTGAGTGTCAAGGGGGACTCCTGAGCATCGTGACTCAGGAGCCTAACTGGTCACGTAGCCCCTCACTCCTTAGTCCCGTCCTTGGTTTCCGGTCGGGGCGAACGCTGGGTGAGGTACGTGCGGGGCCGGGCCCTGCCGACATAGAACGATCAATCCACTCCTCGCACCCCCTTCTCTACTTGTTGCTCGCGCGTCAAGGGGACTCCTGAGCATCGCGACTCAGGAGCCTAACTTGCCACGTAGACCCTCACTCCTTAGTCCCGTCTTTGGTTTCCGGTCGGGGCTAACGCTGGGTGAGGTACGCGCGGGGCCGGGCCCTGCCGACGTAGAGCGCAAGCAAGTAGGAGAGGAAAATGCAAATTCCAGGAAATTCAAGCAAATATTACAAGCCATAGATTGTTCCATAACGCTAAACACAAGTTTAAACGCCTCCGTGAGGCATGGTGCATGTTGCAGGAATAAAAACAGAACAAAAGCCACAAAGGGATCACTCTCCAGCGACGCCGTCGCCGGTGGTGGAGTCACGCTGGGCGGCTTCGCCTCCTAAGGTCACAGAGCTAGCGGCACCGCGCCCGGGCAAGACGCTGGAGGAGCGGAACTTCCCTAGCAAAACCTCGGCTCGGCCTCTCACGACCTCAGTGGCAGCGGCGGCACGGTCGCCGCTCACGGGCTCCAGTAGGCTGTCGAAGTCGATGTTGGGGTCGCGCAGGTAGACGTGGCTGAGGACATGCGTCAACGCCGCAGAGGACAGGGCACGCGCCTCAGCCTCGACCGTGGGGCCAAGGACGTCTGTGACGTCTTCAAGCGCATCGACCAGGAAGGGGAGCAGCTTGGCGGGGTCGTCCTCCGCGCTAGCCAACGGCTCCTGCAGGACGCTCTCATAAAGCGTCTTCAGAATGGCGCGAGCCTTCTTCTCCAGCTTCGCGAAGGCCACCCGGTCCTCCGTCAGGACCTTCGCCTTGGCGTCCAGCTCGGTCCTCTCCGCCTTCAGCGACCGCTCCAGCATCTCCAGTCGGTCGTGGCGGTCATCAAGCTTGGCGTCCCGGTCCTTGGCGGTGGCCTCCCGAGCCTTCATCTCCTTCTCCTTCTCCTGGCGGCCGTGCACCTCCTTGGCAAGCTCGTTGCGCAGGCCTTACAGCTCGACCTCCAGCGTCTTGCAGCGGCCCTAGGCAATTGCAACGTTGCCCAAGGAAGCGTCGCGAGCGGCCTTGGCTTGGTTGGCGGCCCGCTTCTCCTCATCGGAGGCCAACACGGCCTGGCTCAATGCCGCTCAGACGGAGGCGGCAGAACGAGCCCAGCCATAAGCCAACTCCAGACGCCCGGCCACCAGGCGGGGGTCCACACTCAGAAGATCCTCCCGCAGCTGGCTCAGCTCGTTGGCAACCAGATCCAGGATGGCAGCAAAGGGAGCAGAAGAGAAAAGAACATGTGGAGCGGGCGGAGAAGACGGCAGCGTGACCACGGCTTGGCAGGAAGGAACCTCCGGGGCCTTGGCCGCCCCGGCTGCAGCATCGGGCGCAGTCGACTCCAGGTTCAGCGGGGCCATGGGGGCTGACTCCTCGATGAGGTGCCCTAGTTCGCCTCGCAAGGGCGATCGGGCCAGGGAAGCGCGAGCCTCGCCGTCTTCTCCCCCAGCAGATGAAGGCGTACCCCCGGCAAACGGATTCGCCCCAAGCAGGGCCGCAGAAGCCTCTTTCAACCTCTTTGCCGCAGGTGCCGGCCTGGTAAAAGAATGTAGACGTCAAGCCTCAGCGGCAGAAACCAAGTAAAAGCACAAATCGAGCACTCATTGGACGTCATCCGCGGACTCAAGCAACGTCCGGCCGAATTTGAAACCCGAGAGCCTGCAGTGGGGGTCAGCCTTGGGAGGCCCAGAAGCAGAAGGCACGTCAGGAGGGTTGGATCTGGCCTTGGACCCCCCCCCAGGGACCAGAGCAGACCCTGGGGGAACCAGGCTCGACATGCCCTTTCTCGTGATCAAGGAAGAGCCCTACCCTCCTTGCCTGGCGCTGGCCTCGTCGTCGTCCGGCATGGAGCGGAGGGCCTGGGTCCTGCGCCGAGGGAAGAACTCCCCCCCAATCCTCGCCAGTCGCCTCCGAGTCGGACTCTCCTCCTCCGCCTCTTCTTCCCCCTTTCCCCCGCTGGAGCTGCCGGAGGACAAGTTCACCGTCGCCAGCACCGCCAGATCCTCGGGAGCCTCCACGGGCACCAACCCCTAGCCATTGAAGGTGGGCATGGCGTTCACCACCTTCTCCTAGTTGTCATGAAGGAACAGGGGGACGGGGGCGCCCACCGGGCTCGCCACGTACCCCCCAACCAAGGAATGAAGGGCCACGACCAGATCCTCGTTGGTCAGGGCCTTGGAGCTCAGGCGCAGGGTGGCGTCTGCTCCCCCAAGCCTCCACAGTGGGAGTGAGTGCTCCTGGAGTGGGGCCACCCGGTAATCCAAGAACTCCCTCAGGAGCGTGGCCCCAGTTAACTTCGCCGCCCCCAAGTTGCTGGGCCTCAGGTCCGCGTTCATCCTCTTCCGCACCGCCTTCGCATGGGAGTCGAGGAGCTCCGCACGGGACCACGCATCAACAGCCTTGGGCTGCCCTGTGGGCAACACCAGTCGGGGGTGGATGCGCCCGACGTCCACCATGACCCACTTGCTTCGGAAGACTTCGATCCTCTTCCCAGGCTTCGAGATAGCATTGGAGCTGGAGTATGCGATAAAGCTCGCGCATGCGGAGACATGGGCACCAGAAACCCGGAGGGAGAAAAAGTGGCGCAGCAAGGCCACTGAGGGTTTCACCCCAACGTGAGACTCACAATAGTAAGCAAAAATCGCCAGGAGAAGAACGGAGTTGGGATGGAGGTGCAGAGCTTGCAAGTTGTATAGACGGAGGACAGCTAAGAAGAATTTAGAGAAAGGAGGCACCAGACCGACGACGATGGCGCTCATGAAGAGCGGCTAGAAGGTGCTCCCCTTGCCCTCAGGCTGGTCAGAGCCGGCCTTGAGCACGGTTGCCCCCTGGCGGCCCTGCGCCACCATCATAAGGCGCGTAAGGGCGAGATTATTCTCCGACAGGTTCGGGGAATCCAGAGCCAGCGAGTACCAGGCCTCGGTCGGAGACTTGCGAGGCGCCATGGCGCGCCGAATGAGGAGGATTGAGGCAGATCTGGAGGATTTCGGGAGCAAGAAGGAGGAGAGCGAGAAAGGGGATCTGGGGCGAGACGGATGAGATCTAGGCAAGTAAGACTAGCCCGGGCACCCCTTTTGTCAAATGGACAGTTGCCGAGGCATCGTGGGAAGCGCAGTCGCCCATGTTCAATCAACTGCCACGCGACGCCCAAGGCCGCAGGCTTTTGGGGCCCGCGGCGCTTCGCGCTTGCCCCTTCGCTTCTCTGCTAAGCCAAGCCCTTGCACGCCTTGGGCCCGGGGGCTACTGTCGGCGTTCTAGGGACGGGGGTCCCCAGACTTGCCTGCCTGCGGCCTGCGGCGTGGCTCAAGTGGGGGCCCAGCGCAGCCCATCTTCATCAGCTCAAGTTCAAGACCCTCGCGAGGGGCCAAGCCTCGCGGGGCGGATGACAGGAAGCTTCCTCAAAGGCAGCCTCATCAGGCAGGCTCGCGAGGAAGCGGAGAGATCAAGGCGGGGGTACCTCGCGAGGAACCCATGACGCAAGCCATGACGATCGAGGCCAGGCGGGCGCCAGGCAGGCGCCGGCCTACGCAGTGTCCTTGTTTCCCCTTTGGTGCAAAGGGGGAAAGCACAGGCCAAGGCATCAGGCAAAGGTTACCATTCCGGTGCAACGAGACCAAGACCAGCCGGACGGCCGGAAGGACGTCACCGTGGAGCCCAAGATGGCGTCATCACCAGTGCTTTTGGCATCCGAAGACGACCTTTGGTCAGGATAACTTGTACTAGATGTTCCCCTTCAAAATGGCCAATTGTTGGCGCCCTTCCCGCTCATTATTTGGGGAGAGCCCAGGGCCTCTATATATAGAGCTAGCCACCACAGAGTAGAGGCATCGAGGAATCTGGTAGAGCCCCAGCAGAGAGGGAGAGAGAGAGAGAGAGAGAGAGAGGCGACTGAACTCACCCAAGCAGTCCGCCGCACCAACTCAAGAACACCCCTCGCGAGGCCGTTCTTTCTCTGTAGTGTTTATCATCAGCCCCTTAGGCAATCCACCACACCACACAATGGAGTAGGGTATTACACCACAACGGTGGCCCGAACCAGTATAAATTTCGTGTCCCTTGTGTTGTTCATCGTTTCTAGCTTAGTTCGCACGAGGAGATCGGACGCAGATCTGTAGGGGGGAGATTTCCGCGCGCACCCCAGTGTTCGAACCTTAAGGGTCCGCGGGAACCCGAAATCTTACAAAAGCAATAGTCTAGTTTTGAAATGATAATTTAAATACTCAAGCATATGAACAAGCAACCATGTCTTTCAAAATATCAATGCTAAAATAAGTTATCCCTAGCCCATCATGCTCAAACATTGATTCATTCATGAAACACGCTCGCATATTAGTTACACCCAATACTTAGGTACGGTCATATTGCCTCCTAGTTGGTGCTTTTATAAGAGAAGATGGAGACTCAAATTCAAAATAAAAATCGCATAAAGTAAAAAAGAAAGGCCCTTCGCAGAGGGAAGTAGGGATTTTGTCGGTGTACAAAAATAGGGGCACATTTTTGTACCCCTTTACCTGTGCATGGGCAGTCAGAGCCGCGCCCACAACCACACCAAGCAGAACAATGGAGGTGACCCAAGGTAAGACCAAACCCAAGACAATCGAAGCAACGCCAAGGCCAATACCACGAAGAGCAGAGGGACGAAGCAGGTTCCCCCGGCAAGACCCTTGCCGGGCGGCCTCAGCGGCCCCGGCAAGACCCTTGCCGGGACAGCTCACCCCACACCAAAAGAGCAAGCCACCCTTGAGCCCACGGGCCCCAGCGCCATCATTAGCGTGGGGCCAAGGCTCGGAAAGGCACCTCTGTGGTGGCATGTAGATCTTTGTGAAGACATATTCAAAATCAGATGAGGATTAGAAGACGACGACTCTCGGCAAGATCTTTGCCGAGGAGGACCACCAGACCCCCGGCAAGATCCTTGCCGGGGACAACAGCACACCACGGCAAGACCCTTGCCGGCCCACCCGGCAAGGCCCTCGCCAAGGACGTCAGCGAGGCCACCGCCAAACCCGCGCCGATCAAGCTTCCACCACCGTTCACATGCAGCTGCCAGCCCAACCAGCTGGGCAGGCACCTGCGTGGCAACATGTAGCTCTCAGGCCAACTCATCGAGCGCCTGCGTGGCGGCATGCGGATCTTCGTGGAGGCTCCGCCACCACGCCACCTCAGCTGCCTGACTGCCTACATGGCGCCACGCACCTCACGCTAGGGCGCGTGTCGAGACGAGGAGGAGTGGCGACTGACAGGACGGGCCTCACCCCCGTCCCCAATAAAGCAAGGGGACACCTAAGCTACGCATTAAATGCGTCTTGTCCTATAATACGAGCGATAAGCTCAGGGCACTGTACGCCTTTCCACCTCCTGTGTGTCACTGTGGCAGCCCCTTTCAACCATAAAAGGAGGCCCATGGCATACTGGAGAAGGATTCGGCTCTTTCAAACCACGCGCTGACCACAACTAGTTAGAGAGCTCAAGAACTCTCAGAAATATACCCACCAAAGCAGGACTAGGGTTTTACGCATCCTCGCGGCCCGAACCTGGGTAAACGATCCTTGTGCTGTCTACTAGCCCTGCTCTGCTCGCAACCCTGCGCCCCCGCAACCGTAGTAGGGATTCTTGTGATCCCATAGGTGTCGTTCCGCACCGACATCTTTGGCGCGTCAGGTAGGGGGCCCAATTGTGAGAATCTGGTCTAGTAGTCAGCATAGCAGTTCTTCGTCGCCATGGCCCCTAAGAAGAAGACAGCCACGGCGGTCGACTCGTTGGGAGCCGAACGACCCATGCTGGTGCGGACGAGAAGCGGATCGGTCGCAGACAGGACCCGGGCCGCGGCCCGCGAGCACCAGCATCGCCCAGGTAGTCGGAGCCTGACGAGCGGCGTCGTTCGCGTGCCAGGCAACCGGCTACACATCGCTAGATCCAAAGACGGAGTTGGGCCCCCCGCAGGCGGCGCGGGGCCCTCCAGGGGCGTCGTTGTGCCGACTCCGGGCGGCACGGCGACCTCCAGGATGCCCACATCGGCGACCACCGCGCATTCTTCCCATGGTGTGCGCGCCGAGCAGCGTCACCACGTTGGTGACCCTGGGCACTGCCGTGGGAAGAGCCTTGTGCGTCATCGGCAAGTTGAAGGGGTTCAGCACGCTCGCCGAAGCGCTGGTGAAAATGGCTCGCAGCCGCTGGGTCGTGACGGAGCTCCTTCTAACATAGTTAGAAGTCGAAGCGCGCCGCGATCCATGCAGCTATCGCCGCCGCCCACGCCAGCGGAAGCTTTGGCGCGCGCACAGCTGCTCCTCGACTTCCCTCCTGCTGCGGAGAAGCTCGACGAGTGGAGGGCCACCATCCGGAGCCTCGTCGCCGTCGTGAACAAAGACGATCCGCGACCAGCGGGGCCCTCGGGTCGGTGCTCCAACGAGCCACCACATGCTGGCGCTGGGAGGACGGGGGGAGCTACGGCCACGGTGCACTCTCCTCCTCTTCTCCAGCCGCCGCCGGCGTCGGCCCGTCGCGAGGACGCTTGTGATAACATCTCCATAGCGTCATCCGACCCGTCGACCCTCCGCGACTAGCGCCAGGTCCTTCGGGAGCGAGCTCACGAAGACGCTCGAACCACCGTCGAGTGCCGCCAGTCGGACAAGCGGGCGGGACCCGCTATGGACCACCCGGCACCGGGGGGGGGGGGGGGGGGGGGGCGGCGACCTACCTTATGAGGTGGGCTGCCCGGATTTTACCCGTGAGCTGAGGCAGTTCCAATGGTCGTCCCACCGCACGTTCAAGCCCGACGTCGGCGAGAAGTACACTGGCAAGACCCATCCGTCCGTGTTCCTCAGCATCTACACCATCGCGATGCTGGCTGCTGGGGCTCGCGACGACAAGGTGCTTGCCAACTATTTCCCGCTGGCGCTCAAGCCCAATGTGATGTCTTGGTTGATGCACTTGCCGGTGGATTCCATTTCTTCTTGGTCAGATCTATGCCATGAGTTCGTTGGCGCCTTCATAGGAGGCCACCAAGCTCATGGCCAGGCCAGTGATCTGCATATCATTCCCCAGAAGGAAGGGGAGAGCCTGTGCAAGTACATCTAGAGATTCAGCCGGGTGCAGTACAACATCCCCGACGTTCATCCCGTCGCTGTGATTAGCGCATTACACCAGAACGTGCGCAATCGCAAGATGCGCGAGGAGCTGGCGATGAACAAGGTTAAGGATGTGGCCGAGCTCTACGTTCTAGCCGATAGGTGCGCCAGGACAGAAGAGGGAAGGAAGTACCCCGACAAAGACGCCGGTGCGGAAACTGACTCTACCGATGAAGACGCCGCCACCCCGATGAAGAAGAGCCGGCGTCGCAACAGGAAACGCAAAGGCAAGGCCGTGCTTGCCGTTGAGGGATCTGACGATACCGGTGCCGGCTAGAAGGTCAAGGCAGACGCCCCCGGCAAGGAGATTGCCGGGTGCGCCACCTGCCGGGCCCTGGCGGCTACCGACAAGCCAGGAAGATCCGACAAGCAATACTGCAAGATCTACCACACCAAGGGCCACGACCTCCAGAACTGCCGACAAGTCGAGTTGCTTGCTGAGAAGCAAAAGGCCGAGTACGAAAGGTGGGACAAGGAGAAGGACCAGGACGGTGCTGAGGGACCCGGCAAGAAGTGTGGCGGCCAAGGAGGCCGCCCCGGCAAGGACAACCAGCAAGAGAGGCCCGCCCGGGGCCGTGACAAGAAACAAGAAGACGACGATCATGACGAGGACGACGAGTCTGGTGAGCAAGGGTTCCAGAAGGCTATGGAGGCCATGTGCGTCGATGGCGGCCCCTACCTGCATACCTCTCACTGCCAGCTCAAGTAGTGGGCACGTGAGATTACAGCAGCAGAGCCGTCGTTCGACGCTCAGAAGCCGCTAAAGTGGTCCAGCACGCCCCTCATCTTTGACGCCGAGGACCACCCTGACCGCACTACCACGGTCGGGTGTTTGCCATTGTTGGTCTCGCCAATGATACGCAACCTCAGGGTGAACAAGATGTTGGCTGACGGCGGGGCCGGCCTGAACCTGATCTCGCCTGTCGTGATCAAAAGGTTGCAAATCCTTGATGGAGACCTCGAGGAAACGGGCACGTTTCAAGGGGTCAACCCGGGGAGAAGCCAGCCGAAGGGAAAGGTCACACCGCCCGTGACATTTGGAGGAGAGTTGAACTACAAGACGGAGAGGATCATCTTCGACGTGGCCGAGATCCCCTTGCCCTACAACGGGATCCTCGGCCGCCCGGCACTAGCCAAGTTCATGGCGGCGTCACACTACGCCTACAACATGCTAAAGATGCCCGGGCCGTTGACCATCATCTCCGTCCCTCCGACAAGAAGGACGCGCTGATCTGCGCCAACCAACTCTACCAGGAAGCAGTTGCAGCAGCTGCCATCAAGGCACCTGCTCCTGCCGCTGAAGGCCCGGGAGGGAAGAAGGAGCCCGGCAAGACCTCTCGCACCCACTCCGGCAAGCGCACCTCCTCGGAGTGTTGTGCTACCATTGAGGATGTGCCAGAGAACTCTACCGACAAGAGCAAGAGATCCAGAGCCGAGCCGCCGCAGACCAAGAAGGTGCCCGTCGGGGAGGATGGCACGGGAGAGGCCTTCATCATAGGCTCCACCCTCGACAGCAAATAGGAAGGCGCGCTCGTCACCTTCCTGCGGGCAAATGTCGACGTGTTTGCATGGCAAGCATCCGACATCCCCGGTGTTCCCAGGGAGGTGATTGAGCACCACCTATCTGTATGCCCCCATGCGCGGCCCGTCAAGCAGAAGGTCAGAAAGAAGGCTCTGGAAAGGCAGGAGTTCATCACAGAGGAGATCGGGAAGTTGGAAGCGGCAGGTTTCGTGAGAGGGGTGCTCCACAAGACGTGGTTGGTGATACGTCTCCAACGTATCTATAATTTTTGATTGCTCCATGCTATATTATCTACTGTTTTGGACCATATTGGGCTTTATTTTCCACTTTTATATCACTTTTTGGACTAACCTATTAACCGGAGGCCCAGCCCAGCATTGCTGTTTTTTTGCCTATTTCAGTGTTTCGAAGAAACGGAATACAAACGGAGTCCAAACGGAATGAAACCTTCAGGAACGTGATTTTCTCAACAAATATGATCCAGGAGACTTGGACCCTCCGTCAAGAAAGGAGGGAGGCGGCCACGAGGGTGGAGGGCTCCCCCTAGGGCGCGCCCCCTGCCTCGTGGGCCCCCCTTTGCTCCACCGACGTACTCCTTCCTCCTATATATACCTACGTACCCCCAAACGATCAGATACGGAGCCAAAAACCTAATTCCACCGCCGCAACCTTCTGTACCCACGAGATCCCATCTTGGGGCCGGTTCCGGAGCTCCGCCGGAAGGGGAATCCACCACGGAGGGCTTCTACATCATCACCATAGCCCCTCCGATGAAGTGTGAGTAGTTTACCTCAGACCTTGAAAGCACAAGTGCTCCTCAGGTGGTTTTGGTAATTAATGTCAACATATCTCTTGTTGGACTAACGTTTTTATCTAGTATATTTCAGATAAGTTCAACAACGGAGTGGCATGGACTAAAGGTTGTGGGAACTCCCTCAAAATGCTAAGGACAAAGGATTGGCTAAAGCTTCAAGCTCAAGACTCTTCATTTTACATTTCAGTGATCCAAGATCACATTGAGTCCATCGGAAAAGCCAATACTATCAAGGAGGGATGAGGTGTTGCTTAATGAGCCCTTTGCTTTATGTGCTTAATGATATGCTCCAAAATCCTCAACTACTTTCCCATATCCACATATGACCTAAAACCTTAGCCAAACTCGGTTCTACCGATTCTTTCTATCCGGCGCCACCGAGTTTCATATGTCATAAGCCACTGCCAAAACACTAGCAAATCGGTTTCACCGATAGGGATCTCGGTCTCACCGAGATGGGATTGCAACCTTTCTGTTTCCTTTTCGTAACTTTTCGGTCTCACCGAAAGAGCGGATCAGTCCCACCGAGATTGCATTGCAAACTCTCTGTTTCCCTTTTGTAACTTTTCGGTCTCACTGAAAGAGCAAATCGGTCCCACCGAGTTTGCCTGACCAACTCTCTGGTTAGCTAATTACCAAATCGGTCTCACCGAGTTTGTGTAATCGGTCTCACCAAGATTACGTTATGCCCAAACCCTAACCATATCGGTCCTACCGAGATGCATGTCAGTCCCACCGAAAATCTCTAACGGTCACTAGGTTTACTATTTCGGTCCGACCGAGTTTGTTGATTCGGTCCCACCGAGATTGGTAAATTGTGTGTAATGGTTGGGTTTTAAGTGGAGGCTATATATACCCCTCCACCTCCTCTTCATTCGTGGAGAGAGCCATCAGAACACATCTACACTTCCAACTCATATGTTCTGAGAGAGAACCACCTACTCATGTGTTGAGACCAAGATATTCCATTCCTACCATATGATTCTTGATCTCTAGCCTTCCCCAAGTTGCTTTCCACTCAAATCTTCTTTCCACCAAATCCAAATCGTGTGAGAGAGAGTTTGTAACGCCCTGAGACCGATGTGCCAGTTGTCCTCCCGTTATTCGTTGTTGTTGCTTTGTCATTTGCTTGCGTGTCACATCTTGCCATGTCATCATCCGCATTGCATCATCATGTTTTCGAAACTTGCATCCGTCCGGGTTCTCCGAGTTCTCTCCCTTGTCCGTTCTGAGACCAACCACACTTGCACGCGCCCGCGACATGTCCGAATTAGTATTTTATAAGTGGCCGGAAAATGTTCTTGGAATGGGATGAAAGTTGGCGTGCGGTGTTGTTTTGTCGTTAGTAGACCGCCTGCCAAGTTTCATCGCGTTCGAAGTCCGTTTGACGCCCCAACCGTTAACTATAGCGACAATATAGTCGGCCAAATTGTCGGACGTTTTCGGTCTCCGGAAACTGTCGCCGGGTCTCTCTCTTCTCTTCTCTCAGCCCTAAGCTTCTGCACAGTCCGCTGACAACCGCCAGGTCCAACCTAACTTCTCTTGTCAGCCCGCGTCCCTTCTGGCGCGCGTCCGAAAGTTGTCCCGGACCCGACCCGGGCTGTCGCCACCGCTGTGCCCAGATCAACCCCAAACATCTACAAAATGTCACTGTTTTCTTATTTGGTATCCCTAGCTATTTTATTCACGACCGTCCGATTAGAAATCGGAGGGACCTAATACCCCCAAACCTAATCCATTTGCGTATATAAGTGGGCAACCCTAGATTTTAGGCAGCCTGTCCCATCGCCGCCGCCGCAATCTTCTTTCTCTTTGTTTTCAGCGCCGCTCCACCAAATCCACATCCCGCATCCACCTTGTTTTCAGCCACCCACCAACCAGATCAGCGCTCGTCCTTCCCCTCGATCCATCCCTCTGCCCCTTGTGCCCGTGCCCGAGCTCCTCCCGTTTCAGATCGACCCCGCCGCCTCACGTCGCTGCTCCGGCCACCAGGCCTCGTCGGAGATGAGTAGCCGCCGCCCTGTTTTCCTCTCCTCCTCCCTCTGATTCTCCCTCGTCTTCCTCTCTCACAACCCCTCTCTCTCCTGCAGGAGCTCCGCCATGGCCGCCCGATGGAGCTCGCCGCTGCGCCTCCCGAGGATGTTCGTCGTCGCCCCGTTCCCTGCTAGGAGCTCCATCCCCGCGCCCGATTTGCCCCAAGACGCGCCGCCGACCAAGTCCTGCTGTCCCCGGCACCGTCGCGCACCTGCTTCCTCTGCTTCGAGGACGAGGCCAGTGCCAAGTCCTCCTCGAGTCCTCTGCCTCGGATCCATGCTCGCCCACCAAGTCCCTCGCCGGCGCCCTGCCCCGCGGGAGCCACAACGCCGCCTCTGCCTCTGTTCGCTCGGGAACGAGCACCCGCCCGCGTTGACTTCTCTCGCGTGGATCCATCCAGGCCTCAACTGCCTCCCAGCCCAGCTCCACGAAGGCCGACTTGGCCTCTCCACCAACCCGGGCCGAAGCCCATGGGTGAGGCAACCCACAGCGCCCCACCTTTTGTTTTTTTTCTGTTGGGCTTGTCTCAGTTTCGGCCCATATAAGGTTTTTTTCCTGCTGCGAATATGTCTATTTTTTCAGAGTACGCAGTTTTGCAGAATAGTCCCTAGAGTTCATGCATTTAATATCTCACAAACCGTGCATCGGTTTAAAATAAGTTATATATGAAACTTGCTTAAAATTTTGTGTAGATTAATAATTTGTAACTTTCATCTATGTTTAAAATGTTTAAAACTGCTGTTTGCATTAATCTGCTCCTATGCCATGTTAAAATGATTTATTTCATAACTAAATAACCGTAGCTCCAAATTTAATAAACTTTATATGTAAATGGGGTAGAAAAATGCCTAGTTCAACATGGTGCACTTTATTTTGCTGTTTAACAACATTAAAATTGTGTTTAGGGCAGAACAGTACCAAATTCATAATATGCATATGAGGATTTTTCCGGACTTGTTGTTTGTTGTTCCAGCCTCATTTAAACTTGCCTAAATAGGTAGTTTTCATATGCTTCACCCCTTGCCATGTTTAATAACATTTAATATTGTTGGGTACATAAACGAGAGCAAACTAAATAACTTGAATGTGGTGTTTCGTCAATATGCAACTCGTCGCATATTGAGCTCCACTTAATTTGTAGTGTTGTTTGTTGCACTTTGCCATGCCATGCTTATTTAAACCGGACATGCATCATACTTGAGTGTGCATCATGCCATGTTTATGTGATGGTTGTTTACTATGTTGTTTGTTTGTTTCCGGGTTGCTTCTCTCGTTAGCTTCGGTTTCGTTCCGGAGTTGTGAGGATTTGTTCAACTACGTCTGTTTGTCTTCTTCATGGACTCGTTCTTCTTCCTTGCGGGATCTCATTCAAGATGACCATACCCTCGAAATCACTTCTATCTTTGCTTGCTAGATTGCTCGCTCTTTTGCTATGCCTATGCTGCGATACCTACCACTTGCTTATCATGCCTCCCATATTGTTAAACCAAGCCTCTAACCACCTTGTCCTAGCAAACCGTTGTTTGGCTATGTTACCGTTTTGCTCAGCCCCTCTTATAGCATTGGTAGTTGCAGGTGAAGATGAAGCTCGTTCCTTGTTGGAACATGGAGATGTTGTTCATTGTTGGAACATGATTACTTGTTGGGATATCACAATATATCTTATTTAATTAATGCATCTATATACTTGGTAAATGGTGGAAGGCTCGGCCTTATGCCTGGTGTTTTGTTCCACTCTTGCCGCCCTAGTTTCCGTCATATCGGTATTATGTTCCCGGATTTTGCGTTCCTTACACGGTTGGGTGATTTATGGGACCCCCTTGACAGTTCGCTTTGAATAAGACTCTTCTAGCAAGGCCCAACATTGGTTTTACCATTTGCCTACCACCTATCCCCTTCCCTTGGGTTCTGCAGACTCAAGGGTCATCTTTATTTAGCCCCCCCGGGCCAGTGCTTCTCTTAGTGCTGGTTCGAACCGAGCCGCCTACGGGGCCACCTCGGGGAAACTCGATGCCTGGTTTTACTCGTAGCCTGTCTCATCCGGATGTGCCCTGAGACCGAGATATGTGCAGCTCCTATCAGGATTTGTCAGCACAATCGGGCGGCTTTGCTGGACTTGTTTTATTACTGTCGAAATGTCTTGTAGTCCGGGATTCCGAGACTGATTGGGTCTTCCCGGTAGAAGGAATATCCTTCGTTGACCGTGAGAGCTTATAATGGGCTAAGTTGGGACACCCCTGCAGGGTATTATCTTTCGAAAGCCGTGCCCGCGGTTATGAGGCAGATGGGAATTTGTTAATGTCCGGTTGTAGAAAAGCCGAAGTTGACCTTAATTAAAATACATCAACCGCGTGTGTAACCGTGATGGTCTCTTCTCGGCGGAGTCCGGGAAGTGAACACGGTGTTGGAGTTATGCTTGACGTAGGTTGTTATAGGATCACTTCTTGATCATAGTTGTTCGACCGTGCTTTTGCCTTCTCTTCTCGCTCTCATTTGCGTATGTTAGACACCAGATTTGCTAGTCGCTTGCTGCAGCTCCACCTCACTACCTTCTCCTACCCATAAGCTTAAATAGTCTTGATCTCGCGGGTGTGAGATTGCTGAGTCCCCGTGGCTCATAGATACTTCCAAAACCAGTTTGCAGGTGCCGATGAAACCGTGCAGGTGATGCACCCGAGCTCAAGGAGAAGCTCGATGAAGATCTTGTTCATTGTGTTGTTTCGTTTCAGTTGATCAGTAGTGGAGCCCAGTCGGGACGATCGGGGATCTGTGTAGCATTTGGGGTAGTCTTCTTTCATTTTGGTTCCGTAGTCGGACCTTGAGTGTAATTTGGATGATGGATGTTTATTTATGTATTGTGTGAAGTGGCGACTGTAAGCCAGCTATGTATCTCTTTCCCTTATGTATTACATGGGTTGTGTGAAGATTACCTCACTTGCGACATTGCTTTCAATGCGGTTATGCCTCTAAGTCGTGCTTCGACACGTGGGAGATATAGCCGCATCGAGGGCGTTACAAGTTGGTAATCAGAGCCTTCCCCGGCCTTAGGAGCCCCCACTGATTGATCGTTTTTAGCGGCCGAGTTGTGTCTAGAAAAAAAATGTTTTGAGTCATTTAGGAATTATGTATCGGAGAGTTTAGGAATTCTTTTTACTCCCCAGTCTCCTCATCGCTCTGGTAAGGCATCTTGACGTAGAGTTTTGACTCTTCTCTTCTCAAATTTCACTAAAAAAAAATTTAGGATCACGCGGGTATCTTAGAATCGTTCCGATGGTTTTGTGATGACAACATTGTCTTGGTGCCTCCTGTCAGCAGGGGTTTAGTGGAGGTGTCTCGGGGAGTTGAGCTCTGAGGTGTTGTCGTCATAATTTTATCGTTGCGGTTCTGGAATACCTGAGTTTAGTACGCCGACATCGAAAATCTCTTTTGTACAGTTGTTGGTGAGATAACCCTGATAGCCCCGTACTGAGGCGAGTGCGGGAGTATTGCCATAACTCGTATAACGGATGCTTTTCGAAGGTTGAGGTAGACGATTTCCGAAGGTTTCTTGGTTATGTGTTGAAGGATGGATACAGCTGGATCTAGGTATTGTTAGTTTGGGTGATATATTTTGTGTCCCCTGTATCCCCAACACCTGATTGCATAACCAGAAAGTTTCGGGAGTTTATAAGTGGGAATTCAAGTAGCTCCTAGAATATCTTTCTAACAGACACATGATACGATATGGGATCTATCATATGTTTGTTTCCGGCTTATTCTGCAAGCCAAATCCTTTGTTTTGTTTTGTGGTATTCGAGTTGCTTCAATGCCAAGTGTTGATTCCATACCTTATTCTAAGCAGTGTTCTCATATTTCTATGGGAATGCTAATCCTTCTTGATCATTGAGATTGTCATGTCAATTCTTTTTCAACCAGCGTGCTTCTTTTCAAGTAAATCCGATCATTCCAACATTCGCAAGATCAATTCAAAGCTTTTTCTCAACGGTGTTCGTTTCATCCGACCCAAGTTGCTTTTGTTTTCCCACCCACCCACCCTTTTTCTTCAAGGACTTAGATTTCTTAATCAAGTATCCTTTTTTATTGATGCGAAGTCCCTTCATTCTTTTCCTCCATGTTCTTACCTGGTGATTCTCATGAAGATGCTAAGGAAGCTTCAAGTCTATTGTTCTTCTGTCACATCCCTAGTTCTAGTATGCTCAAGGCTAGCTAGTCATGTGTGCATAATGTTTAAATTCTATTTAAATTTGAAATGGGGAATTATGAAATCCTCAGAAATCATTTCTGGAAATGACCCAAATAAAAAATTGCTCCAAAAAGGTCCAAGAAAATGTTCATGTTGCTCTTTGGAAATGTTGGACAGAGATGAAAATCAAACCAATATTTCCATGACCTCATAAGTATTTATTTTTGGCCATTTGGAATTAATGCAATAATTATTTGCATTGGATATATATCTGTTATATATATAATATATGTCCAAAAATTGTGCCACTTGTTGGGGAGCTCTGGAATAATACCACTAGTTCCTACAAAATTTGGCATAAGAAAATAAAATGATTTAGTATTATTACTAAATCAAAACAAATGTCAGAAAATAGAAAAGAGAAGTAAATGGGAAAAACTTACCTGCACTTACCTCCCTGAGGCCCAGCACTGTGCGGCCTGGCCTGGCCCAGTGGCCGACAGACCGGCCCAGCTGACTGGCAGTGCCAGTCGTCCCCTTCCTCCCGCCAGGAGGACAGGGGCACGCGCCGGCGCGCGCGGCCACGCTTACGGACGGGGCCACGTCCCCCGCCAGCTCCTGCTTCCCCTCTCGTCGCCCTGGACGCCTCAGACGACGCCACGCGCTGCCCCGACCGCTCTCACTCTCCCCCTGCTCTCTCCCTCGCCGTTCTCCCCCACCTCACCCGAATGCAGTCATCGCCGCCGCTTGCCACCACCGCGGCCACCGCACTCCCCACGCCCTGCCGCTGTGCCAAATCGCTCCGCCACGACGCCCCGCTTCTTCAAGCCGAAGAACACCACCCCGAACGGCCTACAGTGACGCCCCGAGCTCGTCTGCTCCGACGAACGCCGCCGTCGATTCGCGACGTCTGGCGCGCCCCCGAGCCCACTGACCTTCTGCGCCGCCTCCCTGTGAGCTCCTCATCTCTCCTCTTTGCTCGCCCCCTCCGTTCCCATCCGCTAGCCGTCGTTCCACGAGTGCCCAAAGCTCGCCGCCGATGGCCATGCCGCCGTCGTGGCTACAGACGCCATAGCTTGCCCCTGAGCACGTCATCGTGCTCGTGCTGCTCTCAGGAGCCGAACGCACACACCTGCTCCTTCCCCCGTGCACCGCAGCACCGTCCTCACTGACGCCGAACTCCGGCCGCCGCTAAAGCTCGTCGCTGGCCACTCTCCGGCCACTCCCCGGCCACGCCACCACCCTGGTTGGATGCGGACGAGCGTCCGCATCCCGTAGTTGTGCTCCGCGCGCCAAACGGCGCTCTGTAGGCCAATTCCGCAGCGCACCGCCGCGTCGGGACTCGCCGGCGGCTAAACGCCGGCGACCGCTGACCGTTGACCGGCGTGGGTTGACCCCACTGCCCGGTTTGACTTCCCCCTCTCCCTCACTGACATGCGGGCCCCGCCCGCTAACTAATCCAGGATTAGGATTAATCTAATTTAGTTAAACTAATGGCCTTGACACGCGGGTCCCACAGGTCAGGTTGACCTGGACCTGGCGTGTTGACCTGCTGATGTCACCCTGTTGTCATGCTGACGCAATAAACTAATTTCTGGATTTAATTTAATTCAGAAATTCCAGAAAATGTCTAAAACTTCTAAAAATCATAGAAATTAATCTATAGCTCCAAATGAAATAAGTTATATATGAAAAATTATCAGAAAAATCCAATCTATCCATCTGTACCATTTTCATGCATGTTAGAACAACTTATGGCTGCTGTTTAGGACAAACTAAGTGAATGGCATTTGAATAATCACATATGGAGTTGAATTTGAATCTTTGGTTCAAACCAGCTTCATTTAATCTGGTTGCTAGCTGCATTAGCTCAAACCACATCATATTGCCATGTCATGATCACGCATCATATTGTCGCATTGCATTGATTGTATTCTTTCTCTATTGCCGGTGACTGTCCCCTCTCGGTAGGCGTATCCCGACGATGAGTTCGATGACACCGATGAAGAACTATAATATCTTCAGAAGCGCCAGGCAAGCAAAACCCCCTTGTTCATTCCGATACAACCCCACTCTCTCGCTCCTGCTCTCTTTTATTGCATTAGGACAACAACGATTCATGTGTTACTTGCTGCGGTAGCTGAACCCCTTTATCCTTTGCATGACCTGTCATTCCACAGTAAATAGATGAAACCCACTAGCATGAGTAGGAGTTGTTTGAGCCCTGATGTGCCTACTCATTCATGCTTGTTTGTCATGCCTGCTACTGCTTAGAGTTGAGTCGGGTCTGATTCATCGGGAATGAATTGGAATGTGGTGAACATGTCCTACTGTTGAGAGCTAAGTGTGTGAACACGATTTGGTAAAGGTAGCGGTGAGAGGCCATGTAGGAGTACATGGTGGGTTGTCTCATTGCAGCCGTCCTCAGGAACTGAGTTCTGTGTTTGTGATCCATGAACAGTTACTACCACACATTGGGCTCCGGGCGCTCCAAGCTCTCTCGACTTATTAATCCACTTGATCTATGTCCAGGAGTTGCAACTAGTTTCTGGTGTTTGTAGGTAGTGTTAGTAGTCTACCAAGTGGTACCCTGTATAGGTGGGCTTGGGACAGACTAGGCACCGTGGCACGGTGTACCAAGCGTAGATCCACCCGTCGAGGTGGGCTTGGGAACCCTGCACACATCGTTTGGGGCCGTGAGCGACACCCCGGCCGGATCTCCTTGCGGATGGAACCCGAATAGGCGATAAACCTGGACTAGAGACTTGTGTGGTTAGTCAGGTCGTGGCCGACTCCCTCGCCCGACTTCCGCTTGAAGGTTGCCGAGGTACATGACGTGTACAGGGCGATAAGTGGCGAAAGCGTGTGTGAAGAAGTACACCCCTGCAGGGTTATCATTATCTATTCGAATAGCCGGATTCCTCGGATATGGAAACTTGGACCCCTTGCATAGTTCATAGACAAGTGAAAGTGGATACTCTAAAATGCGCAAAATAAGCGTGAGTGCTATGGATGGCCTTCTCGTAGGGAGACGGGAGCGGATCCATAGTGGTGTATTGATATGGTGAATATGTGGACTCGTGTGCGCCACCTCAAAAGAGTTACTTGCAGTCGTAGTTCAGGTTAGCCACTGAGTCAAAGCTGGCTTGCTGCAGTCAAACTCCACCACCCCCTTTTATTGATACTGATGCATATGTAGTTAGTTCTGATGTAAGTCTTGCTGAGTACAATTGTACTCACGTTTGCCTATTTTATGTTTTTGCAGAGAGACTTTAGTCTTGCTAGTAGTACCGCTTGGACTTCGACGTTTAGCTTGTTACCTCAGCTACGATCTTGTGCCCTCGGCAGGATCTGGTAGATAGTCAGGCTTCTCAGCCTTTTTCATTTGTAGATGTCTGTACTCAGACATTTAAGCTTCCTCTTGTGCTTTGACTTGTATGCTCTGAATGTTGGGTCATGAGACCTATGTTTGTAATATCCCGCTCCTCGGAGCCTAATGAATAAATACTTGAGTCGTAGAGTCTTGTTGTGATGCCATGTTGTATCTACACATAGCGAGCATATTGTGTGTATGATTGAAATGCTTGCTATGTCTGGGATCCGACTATCTAGTTGTTTATCCTTGGCAGCCTATCATATGGGGAAATGTAGTCTAGTGCTTCTGAGCGATAGTAGTCCGCTACAGCCCGGTTCACCGGAGTCCTGCTAGCCCAGCACTACTGCTCGGAACACTTGACTGGCCGGCATGTGATTCACTTTGTTCCGGTGTCTGTCCCTTCGGGGAAATGTCACGCGGTGACATCCGGAGTCCTGCCTAGCCTGCTACAGCCCGGGTTACCGGAGTCCTGTTAGCCCAGTGCTACAGCCCGGATTCACACGTTGATGACCGACATGCTCGATGTGATTCATGTATGCCTGTCCTCATAGGTTAGCGCCGCTTTGGGTTCACGACTAGCCAGGTCGGCCCGGGTTCTCTGTCATATGGATGCTAGCGACACTATCATATACGTGAGCCAAAAGGCGCAAACGGTCCCGGGCTAGGTAAGGTGGCACCCGTGGGAGTACCGTGCGTGAGGCCGCAAAGTGATATGATGTGTTACATGCTGGATCGATGTGGCTTAGGATCGGGGTCCCGACAGCGTAGGTATCAGAGCCTGACTGCCCGTAGGATTACCAAGCCAAACTGGTCGAAGTTGTGTCTAGAAATGCTTTAGTTATGTAAGGGAATTGATTGGGAAGGGAACGTAAGGCTCTTTTTACTCCTTATACCTCATGCCCTTCTGATCTGAGTCAACCTCTTCCTTTCTACGGGGATTAAGAACTAGGCTTCTCTTCTATCTCTCAGGATGACGTGTTACTAAACCGTAGTTGCCTAGGATTGTTGAGTTCAAGCCTCTGTTCATTTTCTACTACTTCCATGTGTTCCTAGTTGATCTCAGAACATTGATATTGTGATGTTGAGTGGTTATGCCACCATTTTGCATGATGTCTCAAATCTTTTTGAGCATTTACAACCGTTATGCTGTCCGAGTCATCCCAGGTTTCTAACTAGTCTGATGCATTTGCAAATCCTTTCCTTCCATTCCCGATGTCCTTTTGGTCGGAATAAGCACACTAACCGGTCAGTTGAGATACTCCGTTGCCTCGTCTTACATGTTGGAGCCATTATTATGACCCTAAGCATCTTAGAGAACCACCCATAATCTAGCCATGCTCGATGTTCCCAGTGTGTTGAATCTGACCACCATTCTCGAAGCATCCCGTGATGCCATTTAGTAGTAGGTATTCTACTCCTGGGTTCTTGAACCCGAGATTCACCATACTTACCTCCCGTTGATAGTGTTTGCTAGTTCATTTAGGATATTAGTAACCTTTGTGATATTCATCGAGGTTCGTGGTATATCATTCTTCCAAATACCATGAACTGCTTATGGCAGAAGTTTTGTTGAACCGAAAGATCACAACCAGAGTACTCTTGAGGAGTTCTCCATCCATAATTGTGAATCTGCCAGTCCTACCTCTCCGCATGGATTATCCGGAAGAAATTCGTTGAACTTGTTTGACATACTAATCCATGCCTCCACAACTCAGAAAATCATATGTTCCTTGAGTTGTCCCTCTTTAGTTATTTTCTGGCCCTCGTCTGTCAATTGATAGTCAAGAATATGTGTGCAATCGTTTAACGATGCCTATTATTCTTGTGGCCCGTCAAGTCGTTCTGTTCCGGAATGACTAGGAGAAACAAACTCCAGAACCTCATCCATATCCAGGATTGGGTCAAAGTAGTTGTATTCTGCAGATCAAAATACCAATCCAGCTTTTGTTCTGTTCTACCGTGGCGTGTCACCTTCTTCCTTATCAAGAATGTCATGAGAATTCACCACCACTTATGAATTATTGATTTAGTGATACTTCTTGCCATCATTGTTCATTCCTCGGTTTGGTGTTATTGTAACCGGATCGCCGACAAGTGAATCGTGATGTGTGAAATCGATACTCCCAGCAACATCGTTGATTGGTAGTTAATGGACACTATTCTCATTCTTAGCGTGTTGGTTATCAAATCATCATCCTAGGACTGATCGTGCTACCAAGTCCATTCTTGTTGGTGCACCCTTCGATCGATGAGTTAGGACAATGTCAATCCTTTCTTATTTGAGCATATCGTCTTGCCCTGAAAAGCAAGATTGATCTCGAGCTTAGTATCATATCGGTGGTTCGTGATTTTCTGAATATCTTCTCGGAAGTATTACCAGGTTGCCACCTGACCGTTATGTTGAGTTCGTGATCAAGTTGGTTTTCTTATTAATCACCCCTTCTCCAAGAATCTGTGTTAGATATCCCTGAGCTAGTTGGTTGAGCTAGACAACAACTTGGAGAGTTGGAAGATAAAGCTTGTCTGACTTAGTTCATGTTAAGGGATATCTTTTATGGTGTGTGTTGAAGAAAGATGATATCTTCACCAATTGGTCCTCGTGATCAGTTGTTGGATGTATTGTCTTGTCAAAACTTTGACTTGAGTATGGGCTATCGTCAAGTCAAATCAGAACCAACGATGTTCGTAATGTTGTCTTACTCGTGGTTGATTCCTCGAGCATACACCATTACATCCTTTGGTCTGACCAATGCTATCACCGTGTTCACATGATGGTGGAAGTCCAGTGATATGGAAATTCCGATGAGCTGTTGTTGAGCCCATCAGCAGTATTTTGTCTCCCCCATAAGTCATGTTGAACATCATCCTAGTGTTGGAAACTTTGTAAGCAATGCCTTCGTGTTCTGATCATGAAGCTTATGCTTGGATGGAAGAAGTGACTTCCTCGAATTCATGTGCACCCGGTGTAAGTTGCCGCCATGAATTTGAGAAAGGTTTGTTTTGTTTCCCTTGGAATCATCCCAAATCAGTCATGCATACGTGCGAAGTGTTCTATGGTTTGGTAGATTAATTACCTCCACTCCATATGTTTTCCCTAGCACACCAAGCCACTGATTGATTTGTTCTAGGTAAAGAAGTCTAATTTAAGTGCACAAGACTTCGATATCCTCGATGATGGTTCCCAACCAGAACTCGGTAGTGTTCTATTGCAAGACTACGCTGTGGTCATGCTTGTCTTGGACAACATGTTCACATGTGCGTAGCAGAACCAGCTCATGTTTGGAGCTTGCTATCGTAGTTCATCTCCCGAGAGTCTCGCAACGTTATCTCGTCGACTTGTGTTGCAACCTTTCTTTTCCAGACGTGATGTCTGAAGTATCCTGTCTCCAACCAGATCTGAATCTCAGGCAGATATGATGGTTGGAACTTTTCCAAGATCTATTATGTAGGTCTCGACAAGGTTGATGTCTGGCCGACACACCTAGCCGGAAGATCTATCGTTATAGTATCTTGATTGAACTATTTGACCATCTTCTCCATGAGGATCTCGCGCGACTTATTATAGAAGGTTTTCCTTAGGGATCCTTGTGCTCTCAGTGTCTTCGATGATTCCATAATCATTGAAATATTGGAAACACCCTCGACTGTTGAGTTTTCCCCAGTTACCAGAAACATTTCCAACATTTTCATGTTGTTCCCAGCTTGCACCGCCGTTGTGCCATCCTACCATGGGTCCCCTCCATTTCCGGTGATAAGCAAAAGTCATCCATTGTGTTGTCTTCAACAAGGTAGTCCACATCATCCATTCTAGCCCGAGTACGTCATTTCTTCGAGCTCCGTCAAACGATCATTCGTAAATTGCCTTGGGCTGGTATAAAGAATTTTAATGATCTTTGTATCAAAAGTAATTCTTTTTGCCACTTAAGGGAATAGTTCTTTGAGTCACCTTCCCTGAGGTGCCCCGTTTTGGATCATGGCAATTATTCCCTCGCCATCGTGACACCATCCACCATCTTTCTAAGTGTGGAATTGGTGCCCACCAAATCAAACCTCGTTGCTTGTTCTTCCATCCCTCTCGATGTGTTTCATGTCTCAGCTCGAGAGATGTTTCAATGTCTCACTCGATGAGTGATCCTGAGTTGTTCGATCTTCGAGAAGATCGATCCTTCTGGAGTTTTCCCTTTCCTCTCATTGTCATGATAGTTGGAGTTCTCAGAGCAAGACATCGAGGCAAAGATGGTGATCATATCAACGTTCATTTAAAGTGCAACCTGGATCGTGAAGATTGCGTTAGTTGCGTTTCCCCTTCATCTTACCCTACGCTGAATCTCGGGACGAGATTCTTTCGAGTGGGGGCGAGTTGTCACATCCCTAGTTCTGGTATGCTCAAGGCTAGCTAGTCATGTGTGCATCATGTTTAAATTCTATTTAAATTTGAAATGGGGAATTATGAAATCCTCAGAAATCATTTCTGGAAATGACCCAAATAAAAAATTGCTCCAAAAAGGTCCAAGAAAATGTTCATGTTGCTCTTTGGAAATGTTGGACAGAGATGAAAATCAAACCAATATTTCCAGGACCTCATAAGTATTTATTTTTGGCCATTTGGAATTAATGCAATAATTATTTGCATTGGATATATATCTGTTATATATATAATATATGTCCAAAAATTGTGCCACTTGTTGGGGAGCTCTGGAATAATACCACTAGTTCCTACAAAATTTGGCATAAGAAAATAAAATGATTTAGTATTATTACTAAATCAAAACAAATGTCAGAAAATAGAAAAGGGAAGTAAATGGGAAAAACTTACCTGCACTTACCTCCCTGAGGCCCAGCACTGTGCGGCCTGGCCTGGCCCAGTGGCCGACAGACCGGCCCAGCTGACTGGCAGTGCCAGTCGTCCCCTTCCTCTCGCCAGGAGGACAGGGGCACGCGCCGGCGCGCGCGGCCACGCGTCCGGACGGGGCCACGTCCCCCGCCAGCTCCTGCTTCCCCTCTCATCGCCCTGGACGCCTCAGACGACGCCATGCGCTGCCCCGACCGCTCTCACTCTCCCCCTGCTCTCTCCCTCGCCGTTCTCCCCCACCTCACCCGAATGCAGTCATCGCCGCCGCTTGCCACCACCGCGGCCACCGCACTCCCCACGCCCTGCCGCTGTGCCAAATCGCTCCGCCACGACGCCCCGCTTCTTCAAGCCGAAGAACACCACCCCGAACGGCCTACAGTGACGCCCCGAGCTCGTCTGCTCCGACGAACGCCGCCGTCGATTCGCGACGTCTGGCGCGCCCCCGAGCCCACTGACCTTCTGCGCCGCCTCCCTGTGAGCTCCTCATCTCTCCTCTTTGCTCGCCCCCTCCGTTCCCATCCGCTAGCCGTCGTTCCACGAGTGCCCAAAGCTCGCCGCCGATGGCCATGCCGCCGTCGTGGCTACAGACGCCATAGCTTGCCCCTGAGCACGTCATCGTGCTCGTGCTGCTCTCAGGAGCCGAACGCACACACCTGCTCCTTCCCCCGTGCACCGCAGCATCGTCCTCACTGACGCCGAACTCCGGCCGCCGCTAAAGCTCGTCGCCGGCCACTCTCCGGCCACTCCCCGGCCGCGCCACCACCCTGGTTGGATGCGGACGAGCGTCCGCATACCGTAGTTGTGCTCCGCGCGCCAAACGGCGCTCTGTAGGCCAATTCCGCAGCGCACCGCCGCGTCGGGACTCGCCGGCGGCTAAACGCCGACGACCGCTGACCGTTGACCGGCGTGGGTTGACCCCACTGCCCGGTTTGACTTCCCCCTCTCCCTCACTGACATGCAGGCCCCGCCCGCTAACTAATCCAGGATTAGGATTAATCTAATTTAGTTAAACTAATGGCCCTGACACGCGGGTCCCACAGGTCAGGTTGACCTGGACCTGGCGTGTTGACCTGCTGATGTCACCCTGTTGTCATGCTGACGCAATAAACTAATTTCTGGATTTAATTTAATTCAGAAATTCCAGAAAATGTCTAAAACTTCTAAAAATCATAGAAATTAATCTATAGCTCCAAATGAAGTAAGTTATATATGAAAAATTATCAGAAAAATCCAATCTATCCATCTGTACCATTTTCATGTATGTTAGAACAACTTATGGCTGCTGTTTAGGACAAACTAAGTGAATGGCATTTGAATAATCACATATGGAGTTGAATTTGAATCTTTGGTTCAAACCAGCTTCATTTAATCTGGTTGCCAGCTGCATTAGCTCAAACCACATCATATTGCCATGTCATGATCACGCATCATATTGTCGCATTGCATTGATTGTATTCTTTCTCTATTGCCGGTGACTGTCCCCTCTCGGTAGGCGTATCCCGACGATGAGTTCGATGACACCGATGAAGAACTATAATATCTTCAGAAGCGCCAGGCAAGCAAAACCCCCTTGTTCATTTCGATACAACCCCACTCTCTCGCTCCTGCTCTCTTTTATTGCATTAGGACAACAACGATTCATGTGTTACTTGCTGCGGTAGCTGAACCCCTTTATCCTTTGCATGACCTGTCATTCCACAGTAAATAGATGAAACCCACTAGCATGAGTAGGAGTTGTTTGAGCCCTGATGTGCCTACTCATTCATGCTTGTTTGTCATGCCTGCTACTGCTTAGAGTTGAGTCGGGTCTGATTCATCGGGAATGAATTGGAATGTGGTGAACATGTCCTACTGTTGAGAGCTAAGTGTGTGAACACGATTTGGTAAAGGTAGCGGTGAGAGGCCATGTAGGAGTACATGGTGGGTTGTCTCATTGCAGCCATCCTCAGGAACTGAGTTCTGTGTTTGTGATCCATGAACAGTTACTACCACACATTGGGCTCCGGGCGCTCCAAGCTCTCTCGACTTATTAATCCACTTGATCTCTGTCCAGGAGTTGCAACTAGTTTCTGGTGTTTGTAGGTAGTGTTAGTAGTCTACCAAGTGGTACCCTGTACAGGTGGGCTTGGGACAGACTAGGCACCATGGCACGGTGTACCAAGCGTAGATCCACCCGTCGAGGTGGGCTTGGGAACCCTGCACACATCGTTTGGGGCCGTGAGCGACACCCCGGCCGGATCTCCTTGCGGATGGAACCCGAATAGGCGATAAACCTGGACTAGAGACTTGTGTGGTTAGTCAGGTCGTGGCCGACTCCCTCGCCCGACTTCCGCTTGAAGGTTGCCGAGGTACATGACGTGTACAGGGCGATAAGTGGCGAAAGCGTGTGTGAAGAAGTACACCCCTGCAGGGTTATCATTATCTATTCGAATAGCCGGATTCCTCGGATATGGAAACTTGGACCCCTTGCATAGTTCATAGACAAGTGAAAGTGGATACTCTAAAATGCGCAAAATAAGCGTGAGTGCTATGGATGGCCTTCTCGTAGGGAGACGGGAGCGGATCCATAGTGGTGTATTGATATGGTGAATATGTGGACTCGTGTGCGCCACCTCAAAAGAGTTACTTGCAGTCGTAGTTCAGGTTAGCCACTGAGTCAAAGCTGGCTTGCTGCAGTCAAACTCCACCACCCCCTTTTATTGATACTGATGCATATGTAGTTAGTTCTGATGTAAGTCTTGCTGAGTACAATTGTACTCACGTTTGCCTATTTTATGTTTTTGCAGAGAGACTTTAGTCTCGCTAGTAGTACCGCTTGGACTTCGACGTTTAGCTTGTTACCTCAGCTACGATCTTGTGCCCTCGGCAGGATCTGGTAGATAGTCAGGCTTCTCAGCCTTTTTCATTTGTAGATGTCTGTACTCAGACATTTAAGCTTCCTCTTGTGCTTTGACTTGTATGCTCTGAATGTTGGGTCATGAGACCTATGTTTGTAATATCTCGCTCCTCGGAGCCTAATGAATAAATACTTGAGTCGTAGAGTCTTGTTGTGATGCCATGTTGTATCTACACATAGCGAGCATATTGTGTGTATGATTGAAATGCTTGCTATGTGTGGGATCCGACTATCTAGTTGTTTATCCTTGGCAGCCTATCATATGGGGAAATGTAGTCTAGTGCTTCTGAGCGATAGTAGTCCGCTACAGCCCGGTTCACCGGAGTCCTGCTAGCCCAGCACTACTGCTCGGAACACTTGACTGGCCGGCATGTGATTCACTTCGTTCCGGTGTCTGTCCCTTCGGGGAAATGTCACGCGGTGACATCCGGAGTCCTGCCTAGCCTGCTACAGCCCGGGTTACCGGAGTCCTGTTAGCCCAGTGCTACAGCCCGGATTCACACGTTGATGACCGACATGCTCGATGTGATTCATGTATGCCTGTCCTCATAGGTTAGCGCCGCTTTGGGTTCACGACTAGCCAGGTCGGCCCGGGTTCTCTGTCATATGGATGCTAGCGACACTATCATATACGTGAGCCAAAAGGCGCAAACGGTCCCGGGCCAGGTAAGGTGGCACCCGTGGGAGTACCGTGCATGAGGCCGCAAAGTGATATGATGTGTTACATGCTGGATCGATGTGGCTTAGGATCGGGGTCCCGACATCTTCGTTCTTTTCTTCTCCGATGGACTCAAGTCAAGCTTTCAGTGTTGATTGTATTCTTTTCCTCGTTTCAAATGCTTTCTCATGTCGGTGCATCTCTTAATCATCCACCTCTTGCTATTCATGTTATCTGGAGTGTTGAAGATATCTCAGAAGATTCGCATTTCCATTCCCAATCCGTTCAAGCTATCTCGAGGTTGTTATCTCTTTTGAGCCATTTAATTCAACCAGCGCAATCTATCTTTTAAATCGTTCAATGGTGTTTCCTTTTGAGTGGGCCCTAACCCACAGGTCTTTTCCCAGGATCTTACCTGACTCTTCTAATTTTCCTGGAGCTATTCTCAAATTCATTTAAAAGTTTGAGGTAAGAATGATTTACCATCAGTCAAATGTCTTTCTCCAAGATCTTTCAAATTCTTTTCATCGTTGATTCAATCTTTATATTCTTCATTATCCCGGAGTGTCTCAGCAATTCATGGTGGTGTTTCTCATCGTCATTCTCAACATTTGAAGACCGAAGAAGAGTTTCTCTTTAATCTTGCTCCATTCTCTTCAAGATTCATGGTTCTAGCTTGATGCCATACTCTCATAATTGTTTTTGATTGTGAGGATTCTTTTCACCCATCTGGAGCTTTTCAGGAGTCTTTTCATTTTGGTTCTCCGGAGCCCATCATCTTAGAATTATTCATTCCAGCTTTTAGCTCTTGTTCTCCAAATCATACCGGTGCATCGTTCAAGTATTATATAATCAGCTCAGGATCTCTGCGTTCACTTGTATCTAAATTCTCCCAAGTATCTTCGTTCATTTTCTAATTCTTCCCGGTGTTTCTTTATCTTTTCTTCGTTAATTTTTAATTCTTATGGTGGTTCGTTCGAGATTCCTCTTCCTTTGTTACCATATCAATTCATTCGTTCTTCCCAAATCCATCGGTGGTTCGTTGAAGACCTTCCCAAGTTAAGCAATATCTCTCTTCAATCCTTTCTACGAGAATTAGTAGTATGCCAAATCCATTGCTTGTCATCAATTTAATTGATGAAGGATGAGCATAATGTAATTCTTATTCTTGTTTCATCGAGTAAATTCAATTCCTTATTCCGTAGGTCCATCAAAATTCTTGTTTTCGTTGTTCATCTTTTCTTTCCGGAGTTGCAAGTTTTCTCGTTTATATCATTTCAAAGCTTCATCTAAATCATCGCAAGGCTTCACCTTGTGTTTTTCAACTTCTCTTTCTTTCTATCATCCTTTTATTACCGGAGTTCTTCATGGAGGCTCTACATGGTGGTTCGTCAAGGATTCTTTTCATTCTTCAATTGTTCTTCAAGTTTTCTCACGAAGTTATGATCCGTCAAGCCATACTTCAAGATAAACATGGTGCTCAACACATGTTTTGTCTTGAGGAGTTCAAGCATTCTTCATCTTGCATTCCGAATTTCTACCTTATCTTTTGAGGTGGTGTTATGTCATTGTTGATAATTTCCCTTCGTGTTTCATGATTCACAAGTTTTCAAGAGTGACATATCTAAATCCATAATTTTCTCTTTGTTCAAGACATCTTTTCAACCAATCAACCTCTTCATTGGAATTATCTTGGGTTATATTTCACCTAAAGCTTTCCCTAAGGTTTGTTGCTATCTATGGTGCTTATAAATGATCCAAGTTCTTCATTTGTCCTCCCGATGAAATAAGTTTCTCGTCTCCTTATTGATATCAATCCAATCGTTTTTTCCGTTGGTGGCAGAAGCTCACCTCATAGTTTTGAGAAGTTTTTCCATAAGCCACATCAAGCCTACTCTTTTTGTTGTTGTTGCTTTTCCAACAACTCCGTTCGACCCTTCTCCTAAGGGTGCTTTCCAAACTCATTTGTGGTAGAAGTTGTCATTTTCTTCTCCATTCCTTTATTCCAATGATCTAACTTCTATTTCTTCTTCCGGAGGCATTGTGATGTTGCTCTCTTCACTCATCATCTCGAATTGTGAGGATCATGTTCTTTTTCTTGCATTATCCATTTAACCGGAGTGTCGTGTTTTCATTCAAGCTCTCTCATCTTATCAAGTTTTGCCTCCCTTCTCAACCAGAGTGCCGTATGAAATCTTTCTTACCCATTGTGCCATTCTTTCAATAGTTTCGGAGGCAGAGTGTTGTTGATCTCATCAAGTATCCTCTCATCTTGTCAAGTTCATATTCTATTACTCCATTTCCAACCGGAGTGTTGTATCACCTCTTCAATATCGTCTCATCTTATCAAGTTTTCTTCTCTTTTCTACCAAAGTGCTGTCAAATTATATCATTCTGATTCCTTCTCTATTTCGTTTCGGCCGGAGTGGCTTCAATGTCAATCATGTCATTTAAGCTCGTCTTTTTCGCCGCATTTCTGGTTCCTTGTCTAACGGAGTGTTTTCCACTTCGTTCACCTTCATTGTATTCCTTTTCTCTCAATTTGCTCAACCTCGCAAGGTTCATTGGTTTCACTCGTTTGTCAAAGAAGCAACTTTTTTTGACCTCTTCTTCTTCCGTTTTCCCTCCGGTGCCATCCTAGATCTCGGGACGAGATCCTCTCGTAGTGGTGGAGTGTTGTAACGCCCCGAGACCGATGTGCAAGTTGTCCTCCCGTTATTCGCTGTTGTTGCTTTGTCATTTGCTTGCGTGTCGCATCTTGCCATGTCATCATCCGCATTGCATCATCATGTTTTCGAAACTTGCATCCGCCCGGGTTCTCCGAGTTCTCTCCCTTGTCCGTTCTGAGACCAACCACACTTGCACGCGCCCGCGACATGTCCGAATTAGTATTTTATAAGTGGCCGGAAAATGTTCTCGGAATGGAATGAAAGTTGGCGTGCGGTGTTGTTTTGTTGTTAGTAGACCGCCTGCCAAGTTTCATCGCGTTCGAAGTCCGTTTGACGCCCCAACCGTTAACTATAGCGACAATATAGTCGGTCAAATCGTCGGACGTTTTCGGTCTCCGGAAACTGTTGCCGGGTCTCTCTCTTCTCTTCTCTCAGCCCTAAGCTTCTGCACAGTCCGCTGACAACCGCCAGGTCCAACCTAACTTCTCTTGTCAGCCCGCGTCCCTTCTCGCGCGCGTCCGAAAGTTGTCCCGGACCCGACCCGGGCTGTCGCCACCGCTGTGCCCAGATCAACCCCAAACATCTACAAAACGTCACTGTTTTCTTATTTGGTATCCCTAGCTATTTTATTCGCGACCGTCCGATTAGAAATCGGAGGGACCAAATACCCCCAAACCTAATCCATTTGCGTATATAAGTGGGCAACCCTAGATTATAGGCAGCCTGTCCCATCGCCGCCGCCACAATCTTCTTTCTCTTTGTTTTCAGCGCCGCTCCACCAAATCCACATCCCGCATCCACCTCGTTTTCAGCCACCCACCAACCAGATCAGCGCTCTTCCTTCCCCTCGATCCATCCCTCTGCCCCTTGTGCCCGTGCGCGAGCTCCTCCCGTTTCAGATCGACCCCGCCGCCTCACGTCGCTGCTCCGGCCACCAGGCCTCGTCGGAGATGAGTAGCTGCCGCCCTCTTTTCCTATCCTCCTCCCTCTAATTCTCCCTCGTCTTCCTCTCTCACAACCCCTCTCTCTCCTGCAGGAGCTCCGCCATGGCCGCCCGATGGAGCTCGCCGCTGCGCCTCCCGAGGATGTTCGTCGTCGCCCCGTTCCCTGCTAGGAGCTCCATCCCCGCGCCCGATTTGCCCCAAGACGCGCCGCCGACCAAGTCCCTCGACCCACCGACCGGAGCCACCTCCTTGCTGTCCCCGGTGCCGTCGCGCACCTGCTTCCTCTTCTTCGAGGACGTGGCCAGTGCCAAGTCCTCCTCGAGTCCTCTGCCTCGGATCCATGCTCGCCCACCAAGTCCCTCGCCGGCGCCCTGCCCCGCGGGAGCCACAACGCCGCCTCTGCCTCTGTTCGCTCGGGAACGAGCACCCGCCCGCGTTGACTTCTCTCGCGTGGATCCATCCAAGCCTCAACTGCCTCCCAGCCCAGCTCCACGAAGGCCGACTTGGCCTCTCCACCAACCCGGGCCGAAGCCCATGGGTGAGGCAACCTACAGCGCCCCACCTTTTTTTTTCTGTTGGGCTTGTCTCAGTTTCGGCCCATATAAGGTTTTTTTCCTGCTGCGAATATGTCTATTTTTTCAGAGTACGCAGTTTTGCAGAATAGTCCCTAGAGTTCATGCATTTAATATCTCACAAACCGTGCATCGGTTTAAAATAAGTTATATATGAAACTTGCTTAAAATTTTGTGTAGATTAATAATTTGTAACTTTCATCTATGTTTAAAATGTTTAAAACTGCTGTTTGCATTAATCTGCTCCTATGCCATGTTAAAATGATTTATTTCATAACTAAATAACCGTAGCTCCAAATTTAATAAACTTTATATGTAAATGGGGTAGAAAAATGCCTAGTTCAACATGGTGCACTTTATTTTGCTGTTTAACAACATTAAAATTGTGTTTAGGGCAGAACAGTACCAAATTCATAATATGCATATGAGGATTTTTCCGGACTTGTTGTTTGTTGTTCCGGCCTCATTTAAACTTGCCTAAATAGGTAGTTTTCATATGCTTCACCCCTTGCCATGTTTAATAACATTTAATATTGTTGGGTACATAAGCGAGAGCGAACTAAATAACTTGAATGTGGTGTTTCGTCAATATGGAACTCGTCGCATATTGAGCTCCACTTAATTTGTAGTGTTGTTTGTTGCACTTTGCCATGCCATGGTTATTTAAACCGGACATGCATCATACTTGAGTGTGCATCATGCCATGTTTATGTGATGATTGTTTACTATGTTGTTTGTTTGTTTCCGGGTTGCTTCTCTCGTTAGCTTCGGTTTCGTTCCGGAGTTGTGAGGATTCGTTCAACTACGCCCGTTTGTCTTCTTCATGGACTCGTTCTTCTTCCTTGCGGGACCTCAGAAAAGATGACCATACCCTCGAAATCACTTCTATCTTTGCTTGCTAGATTGTTCGCTCTTTTTCTATGCCTATGCTGCGATACCTACCACTTGCTTATCATGCCTCCCATATTGTTAAACCAAGCCTCTAACCACCTTGTCCTAGCAAACCGTTGTTTGGCTATGTTACCGCTTTGCTCAGCCCCTCTTATAGCATTGGTAGTTGCAGCTGAAGATGAAGCTCGTTCCTTGTTGGAACATGGAGATGTTGTTCATTGTTGGAACATGATTACTTGTTGGGATATCACAATATATCTTATTTAATTAATGCATCTATATACTTGGTAAAGGGTGGAAGGCTCGGCCTTATGCCTGGTGTTTTGTTCCACTCTTGCCGCCCTAGTTTCCGTCATATCGGTATTATGTTCCCGGATTTTGTGTTCCTTACACGGTTGGGTGATTTATGGGACCCCCTTGACAGTTCGCTTTGAATAAGACTCTTCCAGCAAGGCCCAACATTGGTTTTACCATTTGCCTACCACCTATCCCCTTCCCTTGGGTTCTGCAGACTCAAGGGTCATCTTTATTTAGCCCCCCGGGCCAGTGCTTCTCTTAGTGCTGGTTCGAACCGAGCCGCCTGCGGGGCCACCTCGGGAAAACTCGATGCCTGGTTTTACTCGTAGCCTGTCTCATCCGGATGTGCCCTGAGACCGAGATATGTGCAGCTCCTATCAGGATTTGTCGGCACAATCGGGCGGCTTTGCTGGACTTGTTTTATTACTGTCGAAATGTCTTGTAGTCCGGGATTCCGAGACTGATCGGGTCTTCCTGGTAGAAGGAATATCCTTCGTTGACCGTGAGAGCTTATAATGGGCTAAGTTGGGACACCCCTGCAGGGTATTATCTTTCGAAAGCCGTGCCCGCGGTTATGAGGCAGATGGGAATTTGTTAATGTCCGGTTGTAGAAAACCCGAAGTTGACCTTAATTAAAATACATCAACCGCGTGTGTAACTGTGATGGTCTCTTCTCGGCGGAGTCCGGGAAGTGAACACGGTGTTGGAGTTATGCTTGACGTAGGTTGTTATAGGATCACTTCTTGATCATAGTTGTTCGACCGTGCTTTTTCCTTCTCTTCTCGCTCTCATTTTCGTATGTTAGACACCAGATTTGCTAGTCGCTTGCTGCAGCTCCACCTCACTACCTTCTCCTACCCATAAGCTTAAATTGTCTTGATCTCGCGGGTGTGAGATTGCTGAGTCCCCGTGGCTCACAGATACTTCCAAAACCAGTTTGTAGGTGCCGATGAAACCGTGCAGGTGATGCACCCGAGCTCAAGGAGAAGCTCGATGAAGATCTTTTTCATTGTGTTGTTTCGTTTCAGTTGATCAGTAGTGGAGCCTAGTCGGGACGATCGGGGATCTGTGTAGCATTTGGGGTAGTCTTCTTTCATTTTGGTTCCGTAGTTGGACCTTGAGTGTAATTTGGATGATGGATGTTTATTTATGTATTGTGTGAAGTGGCGACTGTAAGCCAGCTATGTATCTCTTTCCCTTATGTATTACATGGGTTGTGTGAAGATTACCTCACTTGCAACATTGCTTTCAATGCGGTTATGCCTCTAAGTCGTGCTTCGACACGTGGGAGATATAGCCGCATCGAGGGCGTTACAGAGTTGAGTGTTGGGGAGACTATCATTTGAAGCAGAAGAGCAAGGAGTTCATCATCAACACACCATTTGTTACTTCTTGGAGAGTGGTGTCTCCTAGATTGGCTAGGTGTTACTTGGGAGCCTCCGACAAGATTGTGGAGTTGAACCAAGGAGTTTGTAAGGGCAAGGAGATCGCCTACTTCGTGAAGATCTACCGCTAGTGAGGCAAGTCCTTCATGGGCGATGGCCATGGTGGGATAGACAAGGTTGCTACTTCGTGGACCCTTCGTGGGTGGAGCCCTCCGTGGACTCGCGCAACCGTTACCCTTCTTGGGTTGAAGTCTCCATCAACGTGGATGTAGGATAGCACCACCTATCCGAACCACGGGAAAAACATCCGTGTCTCCAATAGCGTTTGAATTCTCCAAACCCTTCCCTTTACATTCTTGCAAGTTGCATGCTTTACTTTCCGCTGCTCATATACTCTTTGCATGCTTGCTTGATATGTACTGTGTATGTGAAATTGTGCCTAAAACTCCACTCAAACCGAAAAAGATTAAAAATTGCAACTTTAGCACTAAGTGTCTAATCACCCCCCCTCTAGACACACCTACTTCTAGATCCTACAAGTGGTATCAGAGCTTTGGTCTCCATTGCCTTGGTTTAATCACCATTGGAGGAAGATGGATGTGTCTACTTTAGGGAGTCTTAGACATAGAGTGCCTATTCTTGATGGAGAGTATTTTCATGAATGGAAAAATGAGATGCTTGTGATTTTCAATCAATATCATTTAAACAAGTACATTGCTAGTCCTTGTGCACCTCATGTTGATCCTATGCATCCCACCCTAGATGAAGATGTTGACATGATTCGCAATCTTAGAACGGTTGAGCTCATCATCAGAGGATTGCCCAAAAACTTGATTGCTAGTTTACCTACTCTTAATTGTGCCTATACTATATGGAAATTTCTAGAGGAACGATTTCCCGATTATTCCTTGAAAAATGTGGATGAAATTCTCCATAAATCTATTGCCATGAGTAAAATGAACTCTAGTGATCCGAGTTTTGGTGATTGTCTATTTGAGCTTACTAATCTCATGCATGCTAAAGGACATGTTGGAATCATTAGTGATATTATATTCGAAGCTATAAGAATTCATAAAAGTGACCACTTTGATGATCATTTATCTAATGAATCACTTTCTCTAGGAAATGATGAATCACAAGATCATGTTGAACATGGATACTACGATGAGAGTGATGATAGTGACTTTGATCTTGATGATGCAATGAGACACTTTGGTCTTATGGCAAACCTTCGAGGTTATGTGTCAGGAGGAAAGGAATGGGTTCTCGACAGCGGATGTACCGATCATATGACTGGAGACGAAGAGATGTTCCGTGAGCTTGCTGAAAATGACGGCCCTCGAAAGTATGTCACCTTTTGGTGATAATTCAAAGGGTAAGGTGGTTGGCCTTGGTAAGGTGGCCATCTCACATCATAGCTCCATTCAAAATGTCATGCTTGTTGAATCTCTTGGCTACAACTTACTTTCAGTATCTAGACTTGCTGATTTCGGATTGAATGTCCTATTTACTGAGGTAGATTGCCAAGTGTTTCGTCGAGATAATCATAAAATGGTCTTTACCGGTATACGTAGAGGTGACCTTTACATTGTTGATTTCTCTAAAAAGGCACAACCTAGAACTTGCTTTATTGCTAAATCCTCAAAAGGTTGGTTGTGGCATAGACGACTAGGTCATGTTGGCATGAGAAATCTTGACAAGCTTATTAAAGAAAATCATATTCTTGGAGTTAACGATGTCATATTTGATAAGGATAGACTTTGCAGTGCTTGTCAAGCAGCTAAACAGGTTGGAGGAAGGCATCCCGTGAAGAACATCATGACCACAAGGAGGCCACTCGAGCTACTTCATATGGATCTTTTTGGTCCCAATGCCTACAAGAGTCTTGGTGGAAATTCTTTTGGTCTAGTCATAGTTGATGATTTTTCAAGATTTACGTGGGTGTTCTTTCTTGATGATAAATCACAGGTCCAAAAGATCTTCAAAAACTTCTCTACAAAGGCCCAAAATCAGTTTGACGTGAAGATCAAGAAGGTTCGGAGTGACAACGGAACGGAGTTCAAGAACGCAAATGTGGATACCTGTCTAGACGAAGAAGGGATTTCACATGAGTTCTCGGCTATGTACACACCTCAACAAAATGGAGTTGTTGAGAGGAAGAACCGGACGCTCATCGAAATGGCTAGAATGATGCTTGATGAGTACAAGACGCCGAAGCACTTTTGGGCAGAAGCGGTTGAGACGGCTTGCCATGCAACAAATCGCTTGTATCTTCACAAGCTACTCAGCAAGACGGCATACGAGCTCCTCACCGGTAACAAACCCCAAGTTGGATACTTTCGAGTATTTGGCTCAAAGTGCTACATTCTAGATAAGCATCATCGTTCAAAGTTTGCTCCTAAATCTCATGAAGGTTTCCTACTTGGTTATGGCTCAAACTCTCACACTTACCGTGTCTACAACAATTTCCCCCAAAAGGTTGAAGAAACGGTAGATGTGAAGTTTGATGAATCTAATGGCTCGCAAGTAGAGCAATTGACAATTGATGTAGGAGACAAAGACCCTTCAGAAGCAATTCAAGACTTATCTATTGGAAAAATTCGTCCAACGGAGGCGAAGGAGAGTACCTCATCCGTCCAAGTGGAAGCTTCTACTTCACGACAAGGTGAACCAAGAACCGACACGGAGGCATCCACAAGTGGGACACACCAAGATGAAGAAAACGAGGAAATACATCAAGACGAACATCAACAACCTCCTTCTCCACCACGACAAGAGAACGACAACGCCAACAATGAAGAAGGCCAAGAAGAAGAACAAGATGAAGAAGATGTTCAACAAAGACCCAAGCAAAATCTTTCACGAGTTCGAGCAAGAATTGCCAAAGATCATCCCGTCGAGCAAATCTACAATGATATCCAAACTGGGAGAATTACTCGCTCAAAAACTCGCTTAGCTAACTTTTGTGAAAACTATTCATTCATCTCTAGCATTGAACCTATGAAGGTGGAAGAAGCATTGGAAGATCCGGATTGGATAAACGCTATGCATGAAGAGCTACACAACTTTGAGAGACATTGGTTGAGAAGACCGACGACAACCACAACATCATCGGTACCAAATGGGTGTTTCGCAACAAGCAAGATGAAGATGAACAAGTGGTTCGCAACAAAGCACGTCTCGTCGCCCAAGGATACACACAAGTCGAAGGTATGGACTATGGTGAGACATATGCCCCCGTTGCTAGACTTGAGTCCATTCGCATCTTACTTGCCTTTGCTAATCACCATAATATCACCTTGTACCAAATGGACATTAAAAGTGCTTTTCTAAATGATGAAATAGAGGAGGAAGTTTATGTCAAACAACCTCCCGGCTTTGTCAATCCTAAGAAACCTAATCATGTTTACAAACTTCACAAAGCTCTTTATGGTCTTAAACAAGCTCCTAGAGCATGGTATAAATGCTTGACTAAATTCCTTATTGCAAGAGGTTTTGAAATTGGAAAAATTGATTTTACACTCTTCACTAAAAGAGTTAATGGAGAACTATTTGTATGCCAAATTTATGTTGATGATAACATCTTTGGTTCTACTAACCCTCTCTTTAGTGAAAAGTTTGGAAAGCTTACGTCAAAGAAGTTTGAGATGTCCATGATGAGTGAACTCAAGTTCTTTCTCGGTTTGCAAATCAAGCAAACTAAGGAAGGCACATTTGTCTCTCAAACTAAGTACACCAAAGACCTATTCAAGAAGTTCAATATGCAAGAATGTAAAGGTATGTCTACACCTATGCCTACTAGTGGACATAATGATTTGACCAAAGATGGTGAACCGGTTGATCAAAAGGTATATCGTTCTATGATTGGTTCATTGTTACACCTATGTGCCTCTCGTCCCGACATTATGCTAAGTGTGTGCATGTGTGCACGATATCAAGCTGCTCCTAAAGAATGTCATCTTAAGTCCGTGAAAAGGATAGTGAGATACTTAATTCATACACCAAATTTTGGCATTTGGTATCCTAAGAGGTCCTCTTTCGATCTTGTTGGGTATTCCGACTCGGATTATGCCGGAGACAAGGTTGATAGAAAGTCCACTTCGGGTACGTGTCAATTTCTTGGTAGATCCCTTGTGTCTTGGTCCTCCAAGAAATAAAACTCGGTATCCTTATCCACCGCCGAAGCGGAATGCATTGCCGCTGGTTCATGTTGTGCTCAATTACTTTGGATGACCCAAACTCTTAAAGATTATGGAGTCTATGTGAAACATGTTCCATTGCTTTGTGACAATGAAAGTGCTATCAAAATTGGTCATAATCCTGTGCAACATTCTCGAACTAAGCATATTGAAGTTCGTCATCATTTCATTCGAGACCATGTTGCAAAGGGTGACATTGATCTTAAACATGTTCGCACCGATAAGCAATTAGCGGATATATTCACTAAACCGCTTGATGAGAAAGTGTTTTGCAGGTTGAGAGGAGAATTGAACATCATTGATGCTTCGAACTTGGAGTAGAAACTCCATTGGATACATGCAAGACATGAGCTTATGTCTAATCCCTTATATATCTCTTATGATGACTATCTTATGTCTTGGATATATTTGCATCTTGCATGTTATCTTACCCATGTAGGTACTTGGATGAATCCATTTCTATGAGATTGCAACTCACTCACATCTTGAGCAATCTCTACATCACCAAGTCTCTACATGACCATGGTTGAAGACAAGGAAGCACGAAACCACTGAAACATATCCTTTGACAAATTCTATGTTGAGCTTCCTGATTGTCATTTTGGATATAAAAATGCTTTTCCTTGCAAGAACTAACCCATGTAGGTAGATGAACACACATTCCAAGTGGTGCCCCCAACTCATGATGAGCTACATCACCTTCGAGCACCCACACCCACACACGTTCAACTACATGAGCAAGATCCACACCACCACCCAAGGTATGATATTCCATCTTAGAGAAGCTTTACTCAAAGACATGAGTCAAAGCAACTCAACAAGATGTGAATACATCAAGATGCTTAAACGAAAAATGGTAACCCCATTTTGAGCTTAAACGATGAGTATGACCTATGATCAAGTGTTCTCACTTGACTCCTAAGTCAATATACTCTAACATAGGTGACTTTGTCACCGCCCAATTCTAGATGAAGTTCTCTTGAGTTTCCCTTCTTTGTGTGTTGTTGCACTAGTTCCTTGTATATTTATTTCCCTCTTTCTATTCAAACAAAAAAACCTTCATCTAGAACTTTTATTCTTTTTGATTTTTGTCCTGCATGTTTTTGCATCAAATTCCTTGCAAATCTTTGTGAGATCTTATTTGAGTAGTGAGCTGAGGTGACAAATGTTTTCTCTATAGTGAACTCGGTTTCACCGGATTATAATTCTCGGTCCAACCGAATCCCTTCGGTAACACCGAAAATTGCTCCTCGGTGTCACCGATTTCGCAACAAGAAACACAGCTTGCCACTTTTCTATATTTCTTCTTATCCAGCTCCACTCAATGAATCTTGTCCTCTACAAGCATCACAATTTTATCCATTGCTTTCCACTGAATCTCAAGGACCAAACCCATTCGACAGAATCCAGAAAAACCTTCTTGGAAATTGATGTCAAAGGGGGAGAGAGAGATCACATCAAAGCTCATCATCTTCAAAGGAGAGAGTATTAAGGGGGAGAAAGAGATCTCTAGGGGGAGAAAACACTCAAGGATCCCAAATGCTTGATATTCAAGAGGAGAGATGCCACATGTCTTTTTGGGGGAAAGACATGTTCATATGTGCTCATTTTCATTTATATCCTTCAGCTCTGATTTTCTGTTCCCTATCTTCTCCCAATATCCCATGTCAGATTCAGGGGGAGCAAGACATCTAAGGGAAAGAAATCAGTCAAATTCTTTGCATATCTTTACTCTTGGGCACATGTCTAATCTAATGTGGTACCTTGTACACACTCTCTACATGTCATCCCAGTCTTGGTATTCTTGTGGTTTTCTTTGGTTTGCTCTGGCTAGTGGATGTACCTGTGTTATCTAACCTTGTTTATGCAGGTTCATTTCATCCTAAGCCAACTTAAGACTACAAGGTAAGTATATGCATCAGAATCATGAGTATGAGGAATTCTTGCTTTGTACATACTGTTTGCAAGAAGGACTCATAAGCATGAAGGTAATTCTCTTGATAATCTTTTGCTCTGGTGCATATGGCCAAGATACATGTAACACATTGCCTACTCTATCATGATTATGCTCTCTCATGCCTCTACATTTTACATTTACATGATTGCATACATGTAGGGGGAGCCTATGTTTGTTACATGTTCTTCCAAAGCTTTACTTGCTATTCTTTGAATCTTTATCTAAAGCTTTGATGTATGTTGCCATCAATTACCAAAAAGGTGGAGATTGAAAGCACAAGTGCTCCTCAGGTGGTTTTGGTAATTAATGTCAACATATCTCTTGTTGGACTAACGTTTTTATCTAGTATATTTCAGATAAGTTCAACAATGGAGTGGCATGGACTAAAGGTTGTGGGAACTCCCTCAAAATGCTAAGGACAAAGGATTGGCAAAAGCTTCAAGCTCAAGACTCTTCATTTTACATTTCAGTGATCCAAGATCACATTGAGTCCATAGGAAAAGCCAATACTATCAAGGAGGGATGAGGTGTTGCTTAATGAGCCCTTTGCTTTATGTGCTTAATGTTATGCTCCAAAATCCTCAACTACTTTCCCATATCCACATATGACCTAAAACCTAAGCCAAACTCGGTTCTACCGATTCTTTCTATCCGGCGCCACCGAGTTTCATATGTCATAAGCCACTGCCAAAACCCTAGCAAATCGGTTTCACCGATAGGGATCTCGGTCTCACCGAGATGGGATTGCAACCTCTCTGTTTCCTTTTCGTAACTTTTCGGTCTCACCGAAAGAGCGGATCAGTCCCACCGAGATTGCAATGCAAACTCTCTATTTCCCTTTTGTAATTTTTCGGTCTCACCGAAAGAGCAAATCGGTCCCACCGAGTTTGCCTGACCAACTCTCTGGTTAGCTAATTACCAATCGGTCTCACCGAGTTTGTGTAATCAGTCTCACCGAGATTACGTTATGCCCAAACCCTAACCATATCGGTCCTACCGAGATGCATGTGAGTCCCACCGAAAATCTCTAATGGTCACTAGGTTTACTATTTCGGTCCGACCGAGTTTGTTGATTCGGTCCGATCGAGATTGGTAAATTGTGTGTAACGGTTGGATTTTAAGTGGAGGCTATATATACCCCTCTACCTCCTCTTCATTCATGGAGAGAGCCATCAGAACACATCTACACTTCCAACTCATATGTTGTGAGAGAGAACCACCTACTCATGTGTTGAGACCAAGATATTCCATTCCTACCATATGATTCTTGATCTCTAGCCTTCCCCAAGTTGCTTTCCACTCAAATCTTCATTCCACCAAATCCAAATCATGTGAGATAGAGTTGAGTGTTGGGGAGACTATCATTTGAAGCACAAGAGCAAGGAGTTCATCATCAACACACCATTTGTTACTTCTTGGAGAGTGGTGTCTCCTAGATTAGCTAGGTGTCACTTGGGAGCCTCCGACAAGATTGTGGAGTTGAACCAAGGAGTTTGTAAGGGCAAGGAGATCGCCTACTTCGTGAAGATCTACCGCTAGTGAGTCAAGTCCTTCGTGGGCGATGGCCATGGTGGGATAGACAAGGTTGCTAATTCGTGGACCCTTCGTGGGTGGAGCCCTCCGTGGACTCGCGCAACCGTTACCCTTCGTGGGTTGAAGTCTCCATCAACGTGAATGTAGGATAGCACCACCTATCCGAACCACGGGAAAAACATCCGTGTCTCCAATAGCGTTTGAATTATCCAAACCCTTCCCTTTACATTCTTGCAAGTTGCATGCTTTACTTTCCGCTGCTCATATAATCTTTGCATGCTTGCTTGATATGTACTGTGTATGTTGAAATTGTGCCTAAAACTCCGCTCAAACCGAAAAAGATTAAAAATTGCAACTTTAGCACTAAGTGTCTAATCACCCCCCCCCCCCTCTAGACACACCTACTTCTAGATCCTACAGACCTTCGGGTCCATAGTTAGTAGCTAGATGGCCTCTTCTCTCTTTTTGGATCTCAATACAATGTTCTCCCCCTCTCTCGTGGAGATCTATTCGATGTAATCTTCTTTTTGCGGTGTGTTTGTTGAGACCGATGAATTGTGGTTTATGATCAAGATTATCTATGAACAATATTTGAATCTTCTCTGAATTCTTTTATGTATGATTGGTTATCTTTGCAAGTCTCTTCGAATTATCAGTTTGGTTTGGCCTACTAGATTGGTTTTTCTTGCAATGGGAGAAGTGCTTAGCTTTGGGTTCAATCTTGCGGTGTCCTTTCCCAGTGACAATAGGGGCAGCAAGGCACGTATTGTATTGTTGCCATCGAGGATAACAAGATGGGGTTTTTATCATATTGCATGAATTTATCCCTCTACATCATGTCATCTTGCTTAAGGTGTTACTCTGTTTTCTTGAACTTAATGCTCTAGATGCATGCTGGATAGAGGTCGATGAGTGGAGTAATAGTAGTAGATGCAGGCAGGAGTCGGTCTACTTGTCTCAGACGTGATGCCTACATACATGATCATACCTAGATATTCTCATAACTATGCTCAATTCTGTCAATTGCTCAACAGTAATTTGTTCACCCACCATAGAATACTTATGCTCTTGAGAGAAGCCACTAGTGAAATCTATGGCCCCCGGGTCTATTCTCATCATATCAATCTCCCATCACTTTATTATTGCTTTGCTTTTTTACTTACCTTTTATTTTACTTTGCATCTTTATACCAAAAATGCCAAAAATATTATCTATCATCTCTATCAGATCTCACTCTCGTAAGTGACCGTGAAGGGATTGACAACCCCTAATCGCGTTGGTTGCGTTGAGCTATTTGTTTTGTGTAGGTACGAGGGACTCGCGCGTAGCCTCCTACTGGATTGATACCTTGGTTCTCAAAAACTAAGGGAAATACTTAGTCTACTCTGCTGCATCACCCTTTCCTCTTCAAGGAAATCCAACGCAGTGCTCAAGAGGTAGCAGGAAGATTTATGGCGCCTTTGCCGGGGAGTCTACGCAAAAGTCAACATACCAAGTACCCATCACAATCCCTTATCTCTCGCATTACATTATTTGCCATTTGCCTCTCGTTTCCCTCTCCCCCACTTCACCCTTGCCATTTTATTCTCCCTTTCTTTTCCGTTCGCCTCTTCCCGCTCGCTATTCCCTCGCCATGTCGGAACCAAAAAGAATTAGGGGATCTCTCCCCAGTTCTAGTTCTCTAGGCAATCCTGCTATCTTATCTAAACTCATAAATAAAAATATTATTGAGAAACCTTCCGGAATTATCAATGAAAGCCTTAGCAATTTTGATGAAGAAGATTATGGAATATTTCGTTATTTACTTGATGAATCTTTGAAATATGCTTGGGATAGGCTTTTAAGGATCCGTGCTAGCTATGTACCTCAATACCAAATTGAGGTTTACTTAAAAAGCTTTTATGTTGGGTAGCCCGCTTCGTTCAAACAAGTCTTGGATTCTATTTTTGAAGAGAGTTTTCTTGAAGGGGACCCTATAGGCACCTATGAAAAGATGAAAACTATATTTGGGCACCCCATTAACGAGAAAGTTGTAATCACATCTCTTTTGCTTTCCTACCAAAACGAATCTATCAAAGAGATAAAAGCTAGCCTAGATGCCAATTTCCGCAACATACTTAATCTTTCTTATACCATTAATGGCCATGTACTTTGTCAAAATAGAAGGATTGATTCTATAGATAGCAAGTTTGCTCTCTTCTTCCCCAAGACCAAAGATGGCAAATCCTAGATCTATCCTTGCTTTTATGCCTAGCTAGGGTCGTTTAACGATAGCGCTTGTTGGGAGGCAACCCAATTTTATTTTTAGTTTTTTTGTTTTTGCTTCTGTTTATAATAAATAATACATCTACCTTCTGGTTAGATGTGTTTTTCGGTTTTAATTAGTGTTTGTGCCAAGTTAAACCTATAGGATCTTCTTGGATGATAGTTATTTGATCTTGCTGTAATTTTCAGAAACTTTCTGTTAACGAAAAAAATGTTAAAAATCACCAGAACGTGATAAAATACTGATTCCAATTGATGATGATCAATAAACAAATTTCCTAGGTCTTCCTATTTTGGCTGATTTTTTGGAGTTCCATAAGTTTGCGTTAGTTACAGATTACTACAGACTGTTCTGTTTTTGACAGATTATGTTTTTCGTCTGTTGTTTGCTTATTTTGATGAGTCTATGACTAGTAAAATAGTTTATAGATCATAAAGAAGTTGGAATACAGTAGGTTTAACACCAATATAAATAAAGAATTAGTTCATTACAGTACCTTGAAGTGGTCTTTTGTTTTCTTTCGCTAACGGAGCTCACGAGATTTCTGTTGAGTTTTGTGTTGTGAAGTTTTGAAGTTTTGGGTGAAATCATTTTGATGGATTATGGAACAAGGAGTGGCAAGAGCCTAAGCTTGGGGATGCCCATGGAACCCCCAAGATAATCCAAGGACACCAAAAAGTCAAATCTTGGAGATGCCCCGGAAGGCATCCCCTCTTTCTTCTACTTCCATCGGTAATTTTACTTGGAGCTATATTTTTATTCACCACATGATATGTGTTTTGCTTGGAGCGTCTTGTATAATTTGAGTATTTGTTTTTTAGTTTACCAAAATCATCCTTGCTGTACACACCTTTTGAGAGAGCCATACATGAATTGGAATTTGATAGAATACTCTGTGTTCTTCACTTATATCTTTTGAGCTATATAGTTTTGCTCTAGTGCTTCACTTATATCTTTTAGAGCACGGTGGTGGATTTGTTTTATAGAAACTATTGATCTCTCATGCTTCACGTAGATTATTTTGAGAGTCTTAAATAGCATGGTAATTTGCTTAATAATAATAATAAGCTTGGTATTCAAGATTTGTAAAACTTTCTTTTGAGTGTGTTGAATACTAAGAAAGGTTTGATGCTTGATAATCGTTTTGAGATATGAAGATGGTGATATTAGAGTCATGCTAGTTGAGTAGTTGTGAATTTGAGAAATACTTGTGTTAGAGTTTGTGATTCCCATAGCATGCACGTATGGTGAACCGTTGTGTGATGAAGTCGGAGCATGATTTATTTATTGATTGTCTTCCTTATGAGTGGCGGTCGGGGACGAGCGATGGTATTTTCCTACCAATCTATCCCCCTAGGAGCATGCGCGTAATACTTTGCTTTGATAACTTCTAGATTTTTGCAATAAGTATATGAGTTCTTTATGACTAATGTTGAGTCCATGGATTATACGCACTTTTCCCATCCTTCCACCATTGCTAGCCTCTCTAATACCGCGCAATTTTCGCCGGTATCATACACCCACCATATACCTTCCTCAAAACAGCCACCATACCTACCTATCATGGCATTTCCATAGCCATTCCGAGATATATTGCCATGCAACTTTCCACCGTTTCCGTTTATTATGACACGCTCCATCATTGTCATATTGCTAGCATGATCATGTAGTTGACATAGTATTTCTCGCAAAGCCACCATTCATAATTCTTTCATACATGTCACTATTGATTCATTGCATATCCCGGTACACCGCCGGAGGCATTCACATAGAGTCATATTTTGTTCTAAGTATTGAGTTGTAATTCTTGAGTTGTAAGAAAAATAAAAGTGTGATGATCATCATTTTTAGAGCATTGTCCCAAGTGAGGAAAGGATGACGGAGACCATGATTCCCCCACAATTCGGGATGAGACTCCGGACAAAAAAAATAAAAAATAAAAAAGAGGCCATAAAAAAAGGAGAAAAGGCCCAAATAAAAAAATGTGAGAAAAAGAGAGAAGGGACAATGTTACTATCCTTTTACCACACTTGTGCTTCAAAGTAGCACCATGATCTTCATGATAGAGAGTCTCTCATTTTGTCACTTTCATATACTAGTGGGAATTTTTCTTTATAGAACTTGGCCTGTATATTCCAATGATGGGTTTCCTCAAAATGCCCTAGGTCTTCGTGAGCAAGCGAGTTGGATGCACACCCACTTAGTTTCTTTTTGTCACATCCTAGCTAGTCCATGCATTAGAGTGTTGCATCATGTCTATCTTTCATCAGAACTTGAATTGGGGAAGACAGAACCCCCAACACCCCCTCTGAAATCAACTAGGGTTTACTAAAAATATTTTCACTGAACCTGAAATGCCCTTCTAAAAAGTTCACCCTCTTTGTCTTGGGTTAGAACCTCTGGCAAAATTGGTGCACAATTTTCTAGGTCAACAGAAGGTCATTGAATTAAATTATATGTAAATTGCATTTGGGCATTTAAATGCTAGTAAATATTTTGAATGCTCAAATAATTTTGAAAATAAGTGTGGGCTGTTGGAAATATTCTAAACAGAGCCTCTGATTATTTTCAGGATTTTTAGAAGTGCCTAGCTATTTTTAATAAATCCACAAACCTACAGAGAAATAGAAAACAGAAATAAAAGAGAGAGAGAGAGAGAGAGAGAGAGAGAGAGAGGCTTACCTGGCGCCCACCTGGCAAGCCCACCTGCCGGCCCAGCCCAGCCACCGCTCCAGCGAGCTGCTTGGCTCGGCTAGGCAGGCAGCCAGGTGCTCGACGGCGGCACCAGCGCGTGCCACGCAGCTGCCCGCCGCCCTGCCTCCTCCCCTCGCTGCTCTGCTAGCCTGGACGACCTCCACGTTGCGCACCTACCCCCTTGACACGTCCATTCCCCCTGCCTCTCTCCCTCGCTCCCCTCCACCATGGCCGACGCAGCCGCCGCCGTTCCGCCGCTGTAACCATGCCCACCGTCGTCAACACGCCGCTCCATCGTGTCCTGAAGCTCCGACACTCCCTCCTCGACCGTCCCACCGAGCCACGCCCCGCCGGAGGCCCCCGAGCGTCTTCACCAAGCTCGTCTTCAACCTCCTGCCGGCCAGATCGCCTCCGCCGCCCCGCTTGCTCCGGCTCGTCCCCGACCTCGCCGTCAACTCCGTCGCAACCGCCATGAGCTTAGCCACCTCCCTATCCTCTGCGCTCTCCTTCTCGTGCACCACAACAAGCACACCGAGTTCGCCCGCACGCGCCGCTGCAGAGCTCGTCGTCGACGAGGCTCCGGCCATGCCACGGCCACGGCACTTTGTCCACTAACTTCACCACATCCCCAGAAATTGTTGCAAACTTCAAAAATTCATAGAAATTTTTCTGTAACTCCAAATGCAAAGATTTATATATGAATTTTGATCAGAAAAATTCAATCTATCCATTGGTAATGGTTTCACGCATGACAGAACAAGTTAGCCTTGTTGTTTAAGCAAAATAAGATAATGCACTAAAATGGCTATGTTAAATGAACTAACATTTGAATCTTTGATTCAAATGAGTTCATTCCTTTCTGTTTTAGCTTGCATTAGGCCAAGACACATTCATATTGCCATGTCATAGCATGCATCATATTGTTGCATATCGTCATGTGTTGATTATGTTCGGTGTGTTTTTCGTGGTAGGTTCTGCCTCCGAGGATAACCCCGAATATCCGTCTGAAGGGTATAGTACCCTACTACCACTACATCAGGCAAGCAACCCATTGATCATTCCGATACAAACCCATGTTCTCGCTTCTGCTCTTGTTTATTGCATTAAGACAACACGATTCAAACTGTTGTGTGTTGCGGTAGTTGAACCCACTTCCTTTGCATGACCTGTCATTGCCACCGTAACTAGATGAAACCCACTAGCATGTGTAGGAGTTGATTGAGCCATATGTGTGTTTCCTACCATGCTATGCTTGCTATGCTTAGAGTTGTGTCAGGTCTGGCTCATCGGGATGATGAACTAGAGTGAAAGGTTGTGTCGGTAATGAGAGTGAAAGTGTTGAACATGATTTGGTAAAGGTATCGATGAGAGGCCATGTAGGAGTACATGGTGGTTTGTTTCATTGAGGCCGTCCTTAAGAACTGAGATCTGTGTGCTTGATTTAAGATTCAACCACTACCATGCATTGAGCTCGAAACCAATGGACCCTCTCGGCTTATTAACCACTCTTGTCCTTTGTCCGGGAGTTGCAAAGTAGTTTCTCTTGTTTGTCGTATGCTGGGGGCCGCATGAAGCGCTGACCTTAGGGGTGGGCTGTGTTGCGGTAGGCACGTGGCCCGGTGTACTGATTCGCCCGTTTGGTGTCTCGGGAACCCTGCACACATTGTTCAGGGCCGTTAGTTGAAACCTCGGTCGGACTCCCTGCGGATGGAACCCGAATAGGCAATAAACCTGGACTAGGGACTCGTGTGTTTAGTCAGGTCATGGCCGACACCCTCGCTGGGCTTCCGCTTGAAGCTTTCCGAGTACACGTCGTGTAGCGGCGATAAGTGGTGAGAGCGTGTGTGAAGAAGTACACCCCTGCAGGGTATAAAACTATTCGAATTGCCGCGTCCGCGGTAAAGGACTACTTGGTCACCTATGCAGTTCATAGACAAGTAAATGGATACTACTAAAAGCCTCAAGATAAGTGTGAGTACCGCGGATGGCCCTCTCGTAGGTTGACGGAAGAGGATCCACGGTGGAGTATTGTGTTGGTGATTAGTGGACTCGTGTGCGATAAATGCTTTCCAAGTGGTGTCTCGTAGGATAGCTTAGCCATGAGTCAAAGCTGGCTTGCTGGAATAACTCCACTACCTTCTTGAGAATGTGCATGTATAGTAGGATTCTGTTGTAAGACTTGCTGAGTACCTCTGTACTCATGTTGCTTTAATTAATGTTTTTAGACGACAACACCGCCCCCTCCGATGGGTTCTACGTAGACCTTGATGTCTAGCCACCCAGGTGGTGGTCCAAGCCTTGGAAGGGCCCTCTGTAGATAAATAGGCTTCCTCAAGCCTTTTTCCTTTCTAGTGTCTGTACTCAGACTAAGTTCCTTCTGCATGTGCTTGTATGATTGTATGACTTGAGTGTCGGGTCGTGTGACCCCTATCTGTATGAATATGTTATGTATGGCTCCTCGGAGCCTTTTAAATAAAGTACTTGAGTTGTAGAGTTTTGTTGTGATGCCATGTTTTATGTACTCATATCGGGCATATTGTGTGTATGATTGAAATGCTTGTTATGAGTGGGATCCGACAATCTAGTTGTTTATCCTTGGCAGCCTCTCATATGGGGAAATGTAGTCTAGTGCTTCCTGAGCGATAGTAGTCCGCTACAGCCCGGTTCACCGGAGTCCTGCTAGCCCAGCACTACTGCTCTGGACACTTGACTGGCCGGCATGTGATTCATTTCGTTCCTGTGTCTGTCCCTTCGGGGAAATGTCACGCGGTGACATCCGTAGTCCTGCCTAGCCTGCTACAGCCCGAGTAACCGGAGTCCTGTTAGCCCAGTGCTACAGCCCAGATTCACACGTTGATGACCGACATGCTCGATGTGATTCATGTATGCCTGTCCCCATGGGTTAGTGCCGCTTTGGGTACACGACTAGCCATGTCGGCCCGGGTTCTCTATCATATGGATGCTAGCGACACTATCATATACGTGAGCCAAAAGGCGCAAATGGTCCCAGACCATGGTAAGGCGACACCCATGGGATTACCGTGCGTGAGGCCGCAAAGTGATATGAAGTGTTACCGGCTGGGTCGATGTGACTTGGAATCGGGGTCCTGACACCGTTGGTATCAGAGCCGGACTGCCTGTAGGTCGCTAAGCCAAACTGGTAGAAGTCGAGTCTAGAAATGCTTTAGTTATATGTAGGGGAATTGATTGTGGGAGGGAACGTAAGGCTCTTTTTACTCCTTTACCTTGTGCCCTATGATTTGTGTCATTCTCTTCTCATCCTACATGGGTTAAGGACTAGGCTCTCTTCTCTCTATCGGGTTCACGTGTTACTAATCCGTAGTAACTTATAGGATTGTTGGTTACCAGCCTCAGTTCAGTTTCTACAACTTTGGTATGTTACCAGTTGAACCAGAACCTTGATATAATGTTGTTGAGTGGTTTTGCAATCTGTTGTGAATGTCTCAAATCTGTTCCTGAGCATTTACAGCTGTTATGCTGTCCAATTTTCCATAGAAATTCTAATGTCTTTGTATTGTGGTTGTGCTTTCAGATGGCCACTCGTGCTCAAAACCAAGTGGTTCGCCTAACCCGGTGCCTCGATGTGCCCGGCCATACGGCTATGTTAGTCCGGGTAATGATCGAGATGGGTTACTGTTGGTATCCCGAAGACACTGTCGAAGAGCAATTCCGAGACTTTAATCAAAGCCAATATTTCTGCACCGTCAGGATATTTCCTTCTTATCCTGGATCTACCGAGCCCCTCCCCTTTTCTTACGGACTCGGGGTTACTGTTGAGATGGCTGTGCAGGATGCTGCCTATTCCATGATGACCATCATGCGAGTCAGGACTGGCCTGCTTCAGAACATCGACTTCCGTTATATGCCAGCTTCACTCCCGGGAGCGCAAGGGTATCTCCAGGCTATCTATGCTAACTCCACTCAGGAGGACTCACTAACTCGCACCACTGCCGAGATGCTCGAGGATAAGGACCGAGAGAATCGGCCCTTGAGACTGGAGCTTTTCAACACCCGTGCTGATCATTGGGCCACTTTGACTCGGTTTGCACCGGCTGTGCAAGCTGGATGTATGGATACGAGGGATCTATATCCTGTGAGATCTGCTCTGCCAGACATGGTGGATTGGCATGATGTGGGAGGCATCACCCCACCCCGTGGTCCCCGCAGGCCACCGTTTGTTGGTCCAAGACCTCATCCTAGCCCCTATGGTCCACTAGCTCCTTAGGATCGTCTTTTCCCGGATGATCACGTTGAACTTCCAGGCTATGAAGGTGACTTCTATGAGGACTACTACGGAGCTGTCTGAGTTAGTAGTAGTATCACTAGTATTGTAATAGTTGTATTTCCACCGTCCTGCGTGACCTCTGGAATATGACTTGGTGTGTATCAATTCCGAGGTGTAGAAAAATAATGTATAGGAGCTTGGAATGCCTCTGATGAGATGTAACGTCTTTCACCATAGTTGTACTTTAGCCTGGGCTTGTACTAAACTATGTATGGTGTGTATGACCATTGGTATATATATGGCAGTTTCTATATTACCATGTCATACGGATGAACATCTCTGCATTCCGAGTTATCCATTACATTCCGCACTTCCTTGCCCAGATTTTTCCATCCTTGTCTAAACTGTTGTCTTGTTTTCCTAGGATGGTCAACACCCGCAACAACCCTGCTGCCCCGGAGCAGGGTGAAGCCAGCGCAGCTAGGAATGGAAATCTGCCTCAACCGCCTTCTTTGGCCGAAGTTGTGCTAGAGGCAGAACGAAACAAGCATGAGACCAATCGCTTGCTGGAGCGGATTGAGCAGAATACTGCACGCCAGCCGAGGAACGACCTGGTGTCAATCAATGACTTCGTCAAGTTGTACCCACCGAAGTTTAGTCATTCCGTCGAGCCTCTCGATGCGGATGACTGGCTTCGCAGCATCACCCACAAGCTACGTTCTGCCAACGTAGCCGAAGCTGATAAGGTTACCTTTGCTGCCTATCACCTCGAAGGCCCTGCTAGCCTTTGCTGGGAAACTTTGAGGCTATGCGCCCGGTCGGCCAAATCACTAATTGGGCTAAATTCAGTGCGGCTTTCCGTGAGCATCACATTCCGAAAGGTCTCATGGACCGTAAGAGGGAAGAGTTCTGCAACTTCACCCAGGGTAGACTGACTGTGGATGCATACAGTCGTGAGTTTGGAAATCTAGCACGTTATGCTCCTGAAGAGGTATCCACCGACGCCAAGAAGCAGGCAAGGTTCCGCAAGGGACTTAACCCCGAGCTTCGCCGAGACCTTCGCCTGCACGAGTGCACCTCCTTCCAGAAGTTAGTCAACAAGGCCATCAGTGCTGAGACAGGACAGACTGACTTTGAAGCTTCACGCAAGCACTCCCGTGACTTTGGATCCTCATCGGGCTCTGGATCTCAGAAGCGCCGGGTCTGGATTCCAAACACTGCTCTGCCACCCAGGTTCACTCCGAGGCCATCCTTTGAGGCGCCTCGCCCCAACCAGCAGTATGCACCGCCCAAGAGCTATGGTGGCGCCGCTGCTAATGCTGCTCCACGCCCCAATGTGATAACTTGTTTCAAGTCTGGGGAGACGGGTCACTACATCCGCGAGTGTCCCCAGAACAACAACCCCAACCAGTTCGGAAAGTCTGTTGGCCATGGCAAGCCAGCAAGAAAGGTGCTCTACGCCAAGCCAGCCACCACTGCTCATGTCCATGTCAACTACGTTTCAGCTGAGGAGACTCATGAGGACCCCAACATCGTTCTCGGTACGCTCCTTGTTAATTGCCATCCGGCAACTGTTCTCTTTGATACTGGAGCATCTCATTCATTTATTTCTGAGAGCTATGCTCGATTGCACAACACCACATTTAGTGACATGCCCACCTCCATGGAAATTCAAACTCCTGGTTCCAGATGGCAAACCTCTAGAATCAGCCATGGAAATGAAATCCTTGTCGATAGATTGGTCTTCCTTGCATCACTAATAACTCTCAAGTCCTCGGACATAAACATCATCTTGGGTATGGACTGAATGTCAGCCCATTACGCTAAGATTGATTGCTCTACTAGAACTGTTCAACTCACCCATCCATCGGGCAAGATAGTCAATGTTTTGACCCGAGTGTCTGAGCGTCAGCTTTACTCCTTAAATGCCAACCCCCTTCCAGACCTTGAAGATATTCCGGTAGTCCGTGAGTTCCCGGATGTCTTTCCAGAGGAACTGCCAGGTGTTCCACCCGACAGAGATGTCGAGTTCATGATAGACCTTGTTCCAGGAACCGTCCCAATCTCTAGAAGACCTTATAAGATGGCACCCCTAGAACTAGCCGAGCTTAAGAAACAACTCGATGAGTCATTGCAAAAGGGTTTCATCCGTCCTAGTTCTTCTCCATGGGCTTGCCCCGTCCTCTTCGTCAAGAAGAAGGATGGAACGGATCGGATGGTTGTAGATTACCGACCTGTCAATTTGGTCACCATCAAGAACAAGTATCCGCTCCCCAGGAACAACGACCTGTATGATCAGCTCGCTGGATCCTCAGTCTTTTCCAAAATGGATTTGAGGTCGGGCTACCATCAAATCAAAATCAAGAACGGGGACATTCCTAAAACGGCCTTTGTTACTCGTTATGGCCAATACGAGTACACCGTCATGTCTTTCGGGTTAACCAATGCTCCAACCACCTTCTCTCGGCTAATGAACTCGATCTTCATGGAGTATTTGGATAAATTCGTCGTGGTATACCTCGATGATATACTCATCTACTCCAAGAATGAGGAAGAACATGCCGAACATCTAAGGCTAGTATTGATGAAACTTCGAGAGCATCGCCTTTATGCCAAATTCTCTAAGTGCAAATTCTGGTTGCCAGAAGTGACCTATCTGGGCCATATAATCTCTGGTAAGGGCATTGCTGTCAACCTCGAGTGAGTTCAAGCCGTCCTTGACTGGACTCCACCTGAAATGGTCAAGCAAGTTCGGAGTTTCCTTGGTCTAGCGAGCTACTCTCGCTGCTTCGTTGAGAATTTCTCCAAGGTTGCTAAGCCTCTAACTGAACTCCTCAAGAAAGATAAAAAGTTCGAGTGGACCCCACAGTGCGAGTTCAGCTTTCAGGAACTGAAAAGACGCCTGACATCTGCACCCATACTTGTACCACCAGATTTCTCTAAGGACTTTGTTATCTATTGCGACGCCTCGTGACAAGGACTAGGTTGCATACTCATGCAAGATCGTCATGTGATTGCCTACGCTTCTCGACAGTTGCGTCCACATGAGGATAACTATCCCACACATGATCTAGAGCTTGCAGCAGTGGTCCATGAACTCAAAACATGGCGACATTACCTTCTTGGTAATCGTTGCGAAATTTACACTGATCACCAAAGTCTGAAATACATCTTCACCCAACCGGATTTGAATCTCAGGCAAAGACGTTGGGTCGAGTGGATTACAGATTACGATTTAGAATAACTTACACCCTAGGCAAAGCCAATGTCATGGGTGATGCACTAAGTCATAAATCCTATTGTAACAACCTGATGTTACAACAAAGTCAACCACTTCTCCATGAGGAATTTCGTAAGCTTAATCTTCACATTGTTCCTCAAGGATTCCTTTCCACCCTGGTGGCAAAACCTAACCTTACGGATCAAATCATAGCTGCCCAGAAGCGCGATAAGGGCATATCCCGGATTAAGGAAAACATCGCTAGCGGAGTTGCTAAATGTTTTTCCATGGATGAGCGAGGTGCGGTCTTCTTCAAGAACCACTTGGTGGTTCCCAAGAAACAACATCTACGGCAATTGATCCTTAAGGAAGCTCATGAATCCCCTCTCACCATTCATCCCGGTAGTACTAAAATGTATCAAGACCTACGCCAGAGGTTTTGGTGGACTTGGATGAAGAGAGAAATCGCTCAATACATTGCTAATTGCGACGTCTGTCGTCGTGTTAAAGCAGAGCATCAGCGGCCTGCTGGCACCCTTCAACCTTTGGCAATTCCTGAATGGAAATGGGATAAAATCAGTATGGATTTCATTACCGGGTTTCCCAGGAATAAGAGAGGGAATAATGCTATCTTCGTCATTGTCGATCGTCTTTCCAAAGTAGCCCACTTTCTACCTGTTCGTGAGAGTATAACCGCCAGCCAGCTAGGTGACTTGTACATCTCCCAAATAGTGTCTCTTCATGGTGTTCCATTGGAGATTATCTCAGACCGTGGAAGTCGCTTCACCTCTCGATTTTGGGAAAGTTTCCAAAATGCTATGGGAACTCATCTCTCCTTTAGCACCGCCTTCCATCCTTAACCAAGTGGTCAAGTAGAATGAGTCAATCAAATTCTGGAGGATATGCTTCGAGCTTCTGTCATCTCTTTCGGTATGAATTGGGAGAAATGTCTTCCATTCGCCGAGTTCTCTTATAACAATAGTTATCAAGCAAGCTTGGGTAAAGCTCCCTTCGAAGTTCTCTATGGACGAAAATGTCGAACGCCTCTTAACTGCTCAGAAACTGGGGAAAGACAACTCTTCGGCCCAGATATGATCCAGGAAGCAGAAGAGCAGGTTCGCGTTATTCGAGGGAAATTGAAAACAGCCCAATCTCGTCAAAAGAGCCAATATGACCGCAAGCATAAGCCTATGTCTTATGAAGTTGGCGAGAAGGCTTACTTTCGGGTTACACCTTTAAAGGGGACCCATCGATTCGGTATCAAGGGCAAGTTGGCTCCTCGTTACATTGGACCCTTTCGCATTCTTGCCAAACAAGGGGAAGTTGCCTAGCAGTTGGAACTACCTCCGCATCTTTCCAGAGTTCATGATGTCTTCCACATTTCTCAACTCAGGCGTTGCTTCTTGGATCCTATCCGTGGAGTGGACCCCAAAACGCTTGATCTCCAAGATAATCTCACATATCAAGAATATCCCATTCGTATCCTTGATCAAGCCGAGTGTACCAGTCGACGCCAGAATATCAAGTTTCTCAAGGTTCAATGGTCACACCATTCCGAGCAAGAAGCTACTTGGGAAAGGGAGGATCTTCTTCCACTTGAGTACCCTACCTTCTTCCCGACGGATCCTAAATCTCGGGACGAGATTCTTTTGAGTGGGGGTGAGTTGTCACATCCTAGCTAGTCCATACATTAGAGTGTTCCATCATGTCTATCTTTCATCAGAACTTGAATTGGGGAAGACAGAACCCCCAGCACCCCCTCTGAAATCAACTAGGGTTTACTAAAAATATTTTCAATGAACCTGAAATGCCCTTCTAAAAAGTTCACCCTCTTTGTCTTGGGTTAGAACCTCTCGCAAAATTGGTGCACAATTTTCTAGGTCAACAGAAGGTCATTGAATTAAATTATATGTAAATTGCATTTGGGAATTTAAATGCTAGTAAATATTTTGAATGCTCAAATAATTCTGAAAATAAGTGTGGGCTGTTGGAAATATTCTAAACAGAGCCTCTGATTATTTTCAGGATTTTTAGAAGTGCCTAGCTATTTCTAATAAAGCCACAAACCTACAGAGAAATAGAAAACAGAAATAAGAGAGAGAGAGAGAGAGAGAGAGAGAGGCTTACCTGGCACCCACCTGGCAAGCCCACCTGCCGGTCCAGCCCAGCCACCGCTCCAGCGAGCTGCTTGGCTCTGCCAGGCAGGCAGCCAGGTGCTCGACGGCGGCACCAGCGCGTGCCACGCAGCTGCCCGCCGCCCTGCCTCCTTCCTCGCCGCTCTGCTGGCCTGGACGACCTCCATGTCACGCACCGACCCCCCTGGACACATCCATTCCCCCTGCCTCTCTCCCTCGCTCCCCTCCGCCATGGCCGACACAGCCGCCGCCGTTCCGTCGCTGTAACCGTGCCCACCGTCGTCAACACGCCGCTCCACCGTGTCCTGAAGCTCCGCCACTCCCTCCTCGACCGTCCCACCAAGCCACGCCCCGCCGAAGGCCCCCGAGTGTCTTCACCGAGCTCGTCTTCAACCTCCTGCCAGCCAGATCGCCTCCGCCGCCCCACTTGCTCCGGCTCGTCCCCGACCTCGCCGTCAACTCCATCGCAACCACCGCGAGCTTAGCCACCTCCCTATCCTCTCCGCTCTCCTTCTCGTGCACCACAGCGAGCACACGGAGTTCGCCCGCACGCGCCGCCGCGGAGCTCGTCGTCGACAAGGCTCCGGCCAAGCCACGGCCACGCCACTTTGAACACTAACTTCACCACATCCCCAGGAGCACAACGCACCACGCCCGTGCCTCGCCTTGCCTCCTAGCGACGGGTCCGAGCTCACCCGAGCTCCGGCCGTCGCCAAACTCGTCGTCAGCGCCGTTTCCGGTGACCCCGAGCCCAACCACCCGCACCAACCGCCGCGGCTCGCTCCCAGCTATCCATAGAGCCCAACGGCGCCCCGAACGGTGCCCTGTAGGTGAAACCAGCACCTGCACCACCGCGTTTGGCCTCGCCGGCGGATAAACGCCGGTGAGTTGACCCCGCTGACCTCGTTTGACCACGAGTTGGCCCAGTTTGACCCCCGTGGGTCAATGACAGGTAGGGCCCAGCTCTGCTGACTAATTAGGATTAGTGTTAATTAATATTTTAGTTAAACTAATCACACTGACACGCGGGACTCACTGTCAGGTTTGAACTGGACCGTCCCGTTGACCACTGACGTCACCCTAACACACTGCTGACGCAATAACTAATTTCTGGATTTATTTTTATACTGAAAATTCCAGAAATTGTTGCAAACTTCAAAAATTCATAGAAATTATTCTGTAACTCCAAATGCAAAGATTTATATATGAATTTTGATCAGAAAAATTCAATCTATCCATTGGTAATGGTTTCATGCATGACAGAACAAGTTAACCTTGCTGTTTAAGCAAAATAAGACAATGCACTAAAATGGCTATGTTAAATGAACTAACATTTGAATCTTTGATTCAAATGAGTTCATTCCTTTCTATTTTAGCTTGCATTAGGCCAAGACTTATTCATATTGCCATGTCATAGCATGCATCATATTGTTGCATATCGTCATGTGTTGATTATGTTCGGTGTGTTTTTCGTGGTAGGTTCTGCCTCCGAGGATAACCCCGAATATCCGTCCGAAGGGCACTATCCTACTACCACTACATCAGGCAAGCAACCCATTGATCATTCCGATACAAACCCATGTTCTCGCTTCTGCTCTTGTTTACTGCATTAAGACAACACGATTCAAATTGCCGTGTGTTGCGGTAGTTGAACCCACTTCCTTTGCATGCCATGTCATTGCCACAGCAACTAGATGAAACCCACTAGCATGTGTAGGAGTTGATTGAGCCATATGTGTGTTTCCTACCATGCTATGCTTGGTCTGGCTCATCGGGATGATGAACTAGAGTGAAAGGTTGTGTCGGTAATGAGAGTGAAAGTGTTGAACATGATTTGGTAAAGGTATCGATGAGAGCCCATGTAGGAGTACATGGTGGGTTGTTTCATTGAGGTCGTCCTTAAGAACTGAGATATGTGTGTGTGATTTAAGATTCAGCTACTACCACGCATTGGGCTCGAAACCAATGAACCCTATCGACTTATTAACCACTCTTGTCCTCTGTCCGGGAGTTGCAAAGTAGTTTCTGGTGTTTGTAGTATGCTGGGGGCCGCACGCAGTGCTGACCTTAGGGATGGGCTGTGTTGCGGTAGGCACGTGGCCCGATGTACCGATTCGCCCGTTTGGTGTCTCGGGAACCCTGCACACATCGTTCGGGGCCGTTAGTGGAAACCTCGGCCGGACTCCCTGCGGATGGAACCCGAATAGGCGATAAACCTGGACTAGGGACTCGTGTGTTTAGTCAGGTTGTGGCCGACACCCTCGCTGGGCTTCCGCTTGAAGGTTGCCGAGTACACGTCTTATAGCGGCGGTAAGTGGTGAGAGCGTGTGTGAAGAAGTACACCCCTGCAGGGTATAAAACTATTCGAATAGCCGCGTCCGCGGTAAAGGACTACTTGGTCACCTATGCAGTTCATAGACAAGTAAATGGATACTACTAAAAGCCTCAAGATAAGTGTGAGTACCGCAGATGGCCCTCTCGTAGGTTGACGGGAGAGGATCCACGGTGGAGTATTGTGTTGGTGATTAGCGGACTCGTGTGCGATAAATGCTTTCCAAGTGGTGTCTCGTAGGATACCTTAGCCATGAGTCAAAGCTGGCTTGCTGTAATAACTCCACTACCTTCTTGAGAATGTGCATGTATAGTAGGATTCTGTTGTAAGACTTGTTGAGTACCTCCGTACTCATGGTGCTTTAATTAATGTTTTCAGACGACAACACCGCCCCCTCCGATGGTTTCTACGTAGACCTTGATGTCGACGAGTGACTAGCCACCCAGGTGGTGGTCCAAGCCTTGGAAGGGCCCTATGTAGATAAATAGGCTTCCTCAAGCCTTTTTCCTTTCTAGTGTCTGTACTCAGACTAAGTTGCTTCCGCATGTGCTTGTATGATTGTATGACTTGAGTGTCGGGTCGTGTGACCCCTATATGTATGAATATGTTATGTATGGATCCTCGGAGTCTTTTAAATAAAGTACTTGAGTTGTAGAGTTTTGTTGTGATGCCATGTTGTATGTACTCATATCGGGCATATTGTGTGTATGATTGAAATGCTTGGTATGAGTGGGATCCGACAAACTAGTTGTTTATCCTTGGCAGCCTCTCATATGGGGAAATGTAGTCTAGTGCTTCCTGAGCGATAGTAGTCCGCTACAGCCCGTTTCACCAGAGTCCTGCTAGCCCAACACTACTGCTCTGGACACTTGACTGGCCGGCATGTGATTCATTTCATTCCTGTGTCTGTCCCTTCGGGGGAATGTCACGCGGTGACATCTGGAGTCCTGCCTAGCCTGCTACAGCCCGGGTAACCGGAGTCCTGTTAGCCTAGTGCTACAGCCCGGATTCACACGTTGATGACCGACATGCTCGATGTGATTCATGTATGCCTATCCCCATGGGTTAGTGCCGCTTTGGGTACATGACTAGCCATGTCGGCCCGGGTTCTCTGTCATATGGATGCTAGCAACACTATCATATACGTGAGCCAAAAGGCGCAAACGGTCCCGGGCCATCGTAAGGCGACACCCGTGGGATTACCGTCCGTGAGGTCGCAAAGTGATATGAAGTATTACCGGCTGGGTCGATGTGACTTGGAATCAGGGTCCTGACACTTTTGTTGAGCTTTCATATACTTATAGCTCTAGTGCATCCGTTGCATGGCAATCCCTACTGAGGGAGTCCTGGATTAGGGGGTGTCCGGATGGCCGGACTATACCATCAGCCGGACTCCAGGACTATGAAGATACAAGATTGAAGACTTCGTCCCGTGTACGGATGGGACTTTCCTTGGCGTGGAAGGCAAGCTTGGCGATGCGGATATTCAAGATCTCCTACCATTGTAACCGACTTTGTGTAACCCTAACCCTCTCCGGTGTCTATATAAACCGGAGGGTTTTAGTCTGTAGGACAACTTCATCATACAACAATCATACCATAGGCTAGCTTCTAGGGTTTAGCCTCCTTGATCTCGTGGTAGATCTACTCTTGTACTACCCATATCATCAATATTAATCAAGCAGGACGTAGGGTTTTACCTCCATCAAGAGGGCCCGAACCTGGGTAAAACTTCGTGTCCCTTGTCTCCTGTTACCATCCGGCCTAGACGCACAGTTCGGGACCCCCTACCCGAGATCCGCCGGTTTTGACACCGACATTGTTGCTTTCATTGAGAGTTCCTCTGTGTCGTCACTTTTGGGCTCGATGGCTCCTTCGATCATCTATAACGATGAAGTCCAGGGCAAGACTTTTCGCCCCGGACAGATCTTCATCTGCGGCGGCTTCGAACCGCGGGCCAATTCGCTTGGCCACCTGGAGCAGACCGAAAGCTACGCCCCTGGCCATCAGGTCACGTTTGGAAGCTTAAATTATACGGCTGACATCCGTGGGGATTTGATCTTCGACGGGTTCGAGCCACAGCCGAGCGCGCCGCACTGTCTCGAGGGGCATGATCAAGCTCTGCCGCCGAACAATGCCCTGGAGGCCGCACACGCACCGGTTCCTACCCTTAATTCGGAGCCTATTGCGCCAATCGAGGATGAGCGGTTGGACGTCACCTAGGGGGCTGCGATCCCAAAGGTGATCGAGCCGAACGCCAGCCCCGCGCTCCGCACGGCCTGTGACTCCGAGGAGCCGGATTCCTTTCCGAACCCCGAGCCCCCCGCGCCCCTGCCGATCGAATTCGACTGGGCGCCGATAATGGAGTTCACCGCCGCGGACATCTTTCAGCACTCGCCCTTCGGCGACATCCTGAATTCTCTAAAGTCTCTCTCTTTATCAGGAGAGACCTGGCCGGACTACGGTCAGCAAGGATGGGATACGGACAATGAAGAAATTCAAAGACCACGGGTTTCAGGGCACCCACCTCCGCAGTCAGTGCGGCGGTGACTAGCAGCGAAGCCTGCATACGCATATTGACTTTTTTTATTAGACTCCTGCGAAATTTGATAGATCCTCTATTTGGCTTTTCTTCCCGAATGCCAAACAGAGCATCAGGGGCTACTGTCTATGTGGTAATATTTTGACATATTTTTACTTACCTCGAAGCCTGTTAGAAGACTAGCACAAGCTTCAGTCAGTCCGCTTTTGGCGGACTGGACCTTCTGGACCACCGTACTCATGATAGTACGGTTCTCCTCGTTGATGGAGGCGCCCTTAAGCACCTCCAATAGATTATCCGGCGCCTCCGGTTGGACGGAGGCCGCCGGCTCAATAGGATTGCTCCTCTTGGTAGGAGTTTGCCTGCCGCGGTCCGGAACCGATGAAGATTCCGGCGCGGTGTCCGGCTCAAAGCCGGACTTGGAGCCTTGGGGGGTCTTTTCCCCTTTACTCCTGGAGTCCGGGAGGTCGCCTCGCGGCTCCTCCAGGACCACCTTCTCTTGCCTCGGAGCTTGTCGCGACGCCACTTCAGCGTCGCCCGCCGTGCGGGGGGAGACAACGGGCGGAACTGAATTCACGTCCGATGAATCCAGGGAGCCACTCGACGACTCGTCGAGCCCGTCCTTGGGCAGGCTGCATGATTATATTCGACGTTATGGAAAGTTGTGCAACAAAGGAATATCATGAGTTACTCTGGTATCCGAATACTTACGATGCCGCCGGACGCTTGGCCCTGTCCGGCCACTCCTCGTCGTCCTCGTCGGCGTCGGGGGAGTAGTCCAACGGAGAGGTCTTCCTCTTCTTGGACCCTTCGGCCTCCCCCGTTGGGGCGGCCTTCCTCTTCTTTCCTCCCCCCGCTGGAGGGGGAGAGGTTTCTTCTTCCTCCTCCTCGTCTTCACGGGAGGAGTGCGTCTCGGATTCGTCGGATGACGAGTCCGACACCACCATATGCCGGGCACTCTTTCGAGTCCCCGTGGCCTTCTTCTTCTTGGCCTTCTTCTCCGGCACCACATAAGGTGTCGGAGCCAGCAGCTTCGCTAAGCGAGCAGGGGCTGGGTCTTCAGGCAAGGGAGCCGGACAGTTAATCTGCCCGGACTTCGCCTGCCAAGCCTGTCAAAGGTGAGGGAGTTTAGATCCCGCATAGAGTCAAACTATGGAAAAACTTAAACATCCTGTAAAAGGTGAAAGTAGCTTACCTCGCTAGCGTGATGCTGTGAGCTGTATCCGTGGTCCTCGGAAGCGGATGTGGGAGCCTCGGCGCCTTTGGTTAGCACCCTCCAGACGTCTTCATACGTCGTGTCGAAGAGCCTGTTAAGGGTTTGGTGCTGCGCCGGGTCGAACTCCCACAGATTAAAGTCCCGTTGTTGACACGGGAGGATCCGGCGAACGAGCATAATCTGGACTACATTAACAAGCTTGAGCGGCTTGTTCACCAGGGACTGGATGCATGTCTGCAAACCAGTCACCTCTTTTTCGTCACCCCATGACAGGCCCGTCTCTTTCCAGGACATAAGCCGCGTGGGGGGTCCGGATCGGAACTCAGGGGCCGCGATCCATTTCGGATCACATGGCTCGGTGATGTAAAACCACCCGGATTGCCACCCCTTCAGGGTCTCCACGAAGGAGCCCTCGAGCCATAGGACGTTGGTCATCTTGCCCGCCATGGCGCCTCCGCACTCCGCCTGGCTGCCGTGCACCACCTTGGGCTTGACGTTGAAGGTCTTGAGCCAGAGGCCGAAATGGGGGCGGATGCAGAGGAAAGCCTCGCACACGACGATAAACGCCGAGATGTTGAGGATGAAGTTCGGGGCCAGATCATGGAAATCCAGGCCATAGTAGAACATGAGCCCCCGGACAAATGGGTGGAGTGGAAAACCCAGTCCGTGGAGGAAGTGGGGACGGAATACTACCCTCTCATGGGGCCTTGGGGTGGGGAGAAGCTGCCCCTCCTCAGGAAGCCGGTGCGCGATGTCTTTGGACAAGTATCCGGCCTTCCTTAGCTTTTTGACATGGCCCTCCGTGACGGAGGAGACCATCCACTTGCCTCCCGCTCCGGACATTGCTGGAGAAGGTTGAGGTGGGAAGTGCGGGCTTGGGCGCTGGAGCTCGAGTGCGCGGAAGATGGATAGGCAAAGGAGGAAGAAGGCGTAGGTAAAAAGGTGGATCCTTATCCCCTTATATGGGCGAATGCGGCTATGCGTCCCCACCAGCCTAGTAAAACTCGCTTGCCTCCCAAGCGCCATGATAAATGGCGCGGTTGGGTTACCCACATCCGTATTGATGAGAATCCCGTAAATGGGGGACATGATCTCTGCTTTGACAAGACGTGCCAAGGAAACCGCCTCGCAAAACATGCTGAGGTGGAAAAGTAAAAATGATTCGAGTAAAAGACTTGGCCGTAGTGTGATGTCACGCTGCGGAATACGTTAGCAGATTATATTTGTGTTAATATTATTCTCTCTATGGCAATATGTGGAAGCTTTTTTGCAGAGCCGGACACTATCCATGGTGTTTAAAATCTTCTTGAGGAATTTGGAGGAGGAACCCGCCTTGCAATGCCGAAGACAATCTGCGCGCCGGACTCATCGTCATTGAAGCCTGGTTCAGGGGCTACTGAGGGAGTCCTGGATTAGGGGGTGTCCGGATGGCCGGACTATACCATCAGCCGGACTCCAGGACTATGAAGATACAAGATTGAAGACTTCATCCCGTGTCCGAATGGGACTTTCCTTGGTGTGGAAGGCAAGCTTGGCGATGCGGATATTCAAGATCTCCTAACATTGTAACCGACTTTGTGTAACCCTAACCCTCTCCGGTGTCTATATAAACTGGAGGGTTTTAGTCCGTAGGACAACTTCATCATACAACAATCATACCATAGGCTAGCTTCTAGGGTTTAGCCTCCCTGATCTCGTGGTAGATCTACTCTTGTACTACCCATATCATCAATATTAATCAAGCAGGACGTAGGGTATTACCTCCATCAAGAGGGCCCGAACCTGGGTAAAACTTCGTGTCCCTTGTCTCCTATTACCATCCGGCCTAGACGCACAGTTCGGGACCCCCTACCCGAGATCCGTCGGTTTTGACACCGACACCTACTCACTCACATTGATATCTATTGATGGGCATCTCCATAGCCCATTTATACGCCTAGTTGATGTGATACTATCTTCCCCTCTTTTTGTCTTCTCCACAACCACAATTCTATTCCACATATAGTGCTATATCCATGGCTCACGCTCATGTATTGCGTGAAGATTGAATTTTTTTTGAGAATTTCAAAAGTATGGAACAATTGCTTAGCTTGTCATCAGGGTTGTGCATGATTTAAATACTTTGTGTGGTGAAGATAGAGCATAGCCAGACTATATGATTTTGTAGGGATAACTTTCTTTGGCCATGTTATTTTGAGAAGACATAATTGCTTTGTTAGTATGCTTGAAGTATTATTATTTTTTATGTCAATATGAACTTTTGTCTTGAATCTTTCGGATCTGAATATTAATACCACAATTAAGAAGAATTACATTGAAATTATGAAAAGTAGCACTCCGCATCAAAAACTCTCTTTTAATCATTTACTTACTCGAGGACGAGCAGGAATTAAGCTTGGGGATGCCTGATACGTCTCCAACGTATCTATAATTTTTGATTGCTCCATGATATATTATCTACTGTTTTGGACCATATTGGGCTTTATTTTCCACTTTTATATTACTTTTGGGACTAACCTATTAACCGGAGGCCCAGCCCAGAATTGTTGTTTTTTGCCTATTTCAGTGTTTCAAAGAAACGGAATATCAAACGGAGTCCAAACGGATGGCAAGCCAAAGATTCCCCCGGCAGGGCCTGGTGCCAACAAGGCGCGGCCCCCGGCAGAGTCTGGTGCCACCAAGGCAATGCCCGCACAGTCGAGTGAAGTGGTGCCAAAGAAGAAGATGATGCAGCACCCGGTTTACTTTGTCAGCTCCCTCTTGTAGGAGGCTAGGTCGAGGTATTTCGGCGTGCAAAAATTGCTCTTCGGTCTCCTTATGGCCTCCAGGAAGCTGCGTCACTACTTCCAGGCCCACGAGATCACTGTCGTCACCCGCCTCCCATTGCAACGGATACTTCACAACCCGAACGCAACCGGAAGGATTGTGGAATGGGCCTTGGAGCTGTCAAGTTTCGGTTTGAAGTTTGAAAGTACCTCGACAATTCAGAGCAGAGTCTTGGCGGAGTTCATCGCAGAATGGACCTCGACGCCTGACGAAGAAATCCAGGAGACCACTCTCCCCGGCAAGGAAGCAGACCATGACTGGATCATGTACTTTGATGGGGCTTTCTCGCTGCAAGGCGCCGGTGCCGGTGTGCTACTCGTCGCACCCACCGGAGAACACCTCAAGTACGTGATTCAGATGCACTTCCCCAAGGAGATGTCCACCAACAACACTATCGAGTATGAGGGATTGCTTGTCGATCTTAGGATCGCGGTAGACCTCGGGGTTAAGAAGCTCATCGTCAGGGGTGACTCACAGCTCGTTGTCAGGCAGGTCAACAAGGATTATCAGAGCCTATTGATGGAAGCTTACGTAGATGAGATGAGGAAGCTGGAGGAACGCTTTGACGGTATCCAAGCGGAGCACATCTCCCGAACGGAGAACGACATCGCCGATTACCTGTCAAAGCGTGCCGCATTCAAGCTACCTGTGGAAACAGGTACCTTTTTGCTCCGGCTAACTCAACCATCCGTCAAAGCATCAATGGGGTAGAACAAGCGGAGGAAATCAGGTCCCGACAAGTACTTTCCTACCGAGCCCCCTGGGGCTGCCGGCAAGGGTGCTGCCGCGAATGCTGAGCCTGCCCAAGAGCAACTGGCTCCGACAGGGCATCAAGCCCTAGTCGTACAGACAACCGCTCCCATGGCGGAAGAAATGCCTTTGGTCCTTGCCGTCGAGCCCCAGGCTCCGGCATGGGCGCAGCATACCATCCACTTCCTCCAAACAGGGGAGCTTCCTGAGGAGCATGAAGAAGCGGAGAAAGTAGCCCGCCGGTCCGCCCTGTACCAGTTCGTCGATGGCGTCGTGTACTAGAGAAGGCCGAACAGTGTGAAACTCAAGTGCATCCCCCGGGAGGAAGGACTGGAGCTGTTGGCGGAGATACATGGAGGAATATGTGGCTCCCACATAGGGTCGAGGGCCCTTGCCGGGAAGGCGTTCCGGCAAGGTTTCTTCTGGCCCACCACCCTCGAGGATGCGACGGCACTAGTAACCAAGTGTGAAGCGTGCCAGTTCCATTCAAAGAAGCTTCATCAACTAGCCCAAGCCCTTCAAACAATCCCTCTCTCCTGGCCATTCTTGGTCTGGGGGCTCGATATACTGGGCCCTTTCCCCCGTGCTGTCGGGGGCTTTGAGTACATGTATGTTGCAATCGACAAGTTCACAAAGTGGCCGGAGGTGGAAGCAGTGAGGAAGGCGACTGCTCAGTCAGCCGTCAAGTTCTTCAAAGGACTAGTCTGCCGTTATGGTGTGCCAAACAGAGTCATCACCGACAATGGCATGCAGTTCACAAGCCACACCTTCATGCAGTACATCCAAGACCTCGGCAGCAAGGTCTGATTTGCTTCCGTGGCACATCCATGGAGCAGAGACCAAGCGGAGACGGCAAATGTTGAAGTGTTGCGAGGCCTGAGAACGAAGACCTTTGACAAGCTGCACAAGAGCGGAAGGCGCTGGGTGATGAGTTGCCGGCGGTTCTTGGGTCGATCAGGATGACACCAAATCGAGCCACCGGCCAGACATCTTTTGCCCTGGTGTCGTGGATTTGTCACGGCAGATGTCCTTAGTGCCAGGACTTAGTCGCGAGGCCAACTCATCTATGTGGTAGCTTGAGAGGGGTTGAGTGGGACGAGAGACGCAGGGCGGATCAATACGCAAGACAAGGATTTAGACAGCTTCGGGCCCCGGGAAACATCATCCGGTAATAACCCTACGTGCTGTTTGAGGCTAGGTCTCATTATCATCCCGAGGGAGACGCCGTAAACCGGCTCTTTGTGTCTAGCCCTAGAGATTATTGATTGCTTGTCGCTTCTAACTTCTAACCTCCCCCTCTTTGGGGAGCCCTGCCCCTCCTTATATATGTTGAAGGGGCGGTTTACATGTGGAATCCTATTGGGATTAGGACTAGTCTATCTCTAACACAAACCGGATACAAGTCCTGGCTTTAACTCCTTGTAAGGCAAATATTCCTTTCCTCTTAAACCGGCCCACAATAGTTGAACCGGCCTTCATGATCCGCCAGACGGGCCACCGGGTCTTGTCGCTCCTCTGACCCGTCCGTCGGGTTACCAGTGAGTTACAACGTCCCGACGGGTTGCTGGTAAACCGCCAGGTCTGGGCGGGTCACCAGACGAATATCTCCAAGTCCGGCCGGGTTAACTTCCGGCCGGTTTACACCGCGGGGTATATCCCCGACATTAGCCCCCAAGTTTAGCTTGGATTTATCCATGGTAAACTTATGCTGCAAATAAACATAAGAACAAATTTGACAGGTTGTACTCCGGGTTAAGAATTCTTGTAAACCGGCACCTGATCATCCTTAAATCCTTGTTATTTCCTCCTTCTAGAAAACCCAGGTCAATAAGCCAGCGTCATACTCAATTTGCTGACATTGGTTTCTCACAGAAAAATATTGTGAAGAAATAATCCACTTGAGTCGGCTTCCAAAACGCCGGTTTAAGAAATATTGGTCTTGAAATATTCATCTGATATTCAGCCGGTTTGAAGATGATCCCGGTCTTGAAAACTTGCCGGTTTAACATTACCAAATGGCCGGGTTATAAAAACTGATGACCCCAGATTATGTTTGTTGCAGACACCGGTTCATGATTGCTGCCAACATCGGTTTATGATTATTGATGACACCGGGTTGCAGCCACAGGGTCATAATGGTTGGTGACGCCGAGTCAATCTAACTTGCTCAACAGAGAATTTGAAAATCTTTCTTCGATAATAATATAATACCTGTAGCCCCCAAGTGCCGGGTTGTCATGCTTGCAGCAACCTGGGACTTGTAATTGATTGATGCCCATAAAATTTCAACCAATGTAGCCCCCAAGGGCCGGGTCATTATGTAATTATCAGCAGGGACTTTGTAAGTATAATCTTGTAAACTTTGAACAACAATGTGTAGCCCCCAAGGGCCGGCTCAGTAAGATAATATTTGAGCTGGGACTTTGATATATACTTCTATGAAAATAACATCATATGATGTAACCCCTCATCATGGGGCTTGAATCCACGTCCACAAGGTTAAGAGCCTTGTGCTTTACCAACTGAGCAGTAGACCCTTCAATATAATAGATAAAAAGCTTTGTACCTTGAATAGTTGACAGGAGCAATTGGTAGCCCCCAAGGGCCAGCTCATTACAATGTGATGAGTTGGGTCTTCAATAAGATGAGCAAAAATGACCTTGCATTAGCCCCCAAGTGTCATGGTGCATGCTTGCAGCAACATGAGACTTGCATATTTGATGTAATCTCAATTTTGAATAATGTAGCCCCCAAGTGCCGGGTTGTAAGCCTGCAGCGACTCGGGACTATTCCTTCAATTGTATAAAATGATAACCATTGCGCTAAAGCGACATTGAAAACCTTAATCATAATATTAATAACCGTAATAAAAATCCAGCCATGTTGGCCATTCAAGATAATATAATCTCATATGAAAACCTTTATTCATCCAATATCATAATGAAAATTCAGCCAAGTTTGGCTATTTGAATAATATAATCCAATAATTTATAAGCGCATGATACCAATGGCACAATCCAAATATATACTGGCGACTTATAGTCCAAAGCCAGACCGGTTTAATAAACACTGGATAATTTATCATCATACTGGCGACTTATTGTCTTAAAGCCAGGCCGGTTTAACAAACACCGGATAATTTATAATCATGCTTTACTCAACCTGTTTCTGCATACAACAAGTTTAAAGTGTCCTGGCGGTTTACCGCCGGACGGGTCATAATGCTCAACATATAACCTGGGTTTATAACCAGGGCTGCACTTAAAAATATGAAATATATCATACCTGTGACATTGAATCACATCGTTGGTTTACCAACTTTTTGTAGTAAGAGTGATAACTCCAATCTTGAGTAATGATAACTCCTTCCATATTGCGCCGATTTATGATAAAACCGTACCGGGTTGTGATAAACACCGGATTAACCATATATATACTGGTGACTTGTAGTCAAACCAGACCGGGCTGATAATCTCCGGATTATAATTTGATCATGCACTCACAACTTGTAGTTGAAAGCCGAGCCGGGTTGATAAACACCGGTTTACTCCATAATAGGATGGTAACAGAAAATCAAACCGGGCAGATAATCTCCGGTCTAAAAATGGACCGTGTTCCGCCAATTTAGCTGTTTGAACCGGTACAAAATACTGTCGGTTTAAAAAACGCAAATAAAATAGCAACTTCTCAAGAAAGGCTATTAAAGCAAAAGCAATGGCAACAATTTTTTGCAAAAGAAGAGCTCTACTGAGCTTGGTCAGATGGAATTCCCATGGTCAGACGCAACCAAGCCCCCCGAAGGCGTAGCAATGGTGCCAGTCAGCCAGGACCCCAAAATGACGCGTGGCGTTACGCCGGCCAAGTGGCATTGCATTGGTTCGGATTCGACCAAGCCCCCAAGTGACTCAGTGGCCTAGGGCCGATCAAGTGGCATTGCATTGGTTCGGACACGACCAAGCCCCCAAATGACTTATTGGCTGTTTAAAAGCCGATCAGAAGGCATTACCATCATCCAAACACGACCGAGCTCCCATAAGGTGTAACTACGGTTCAAGTCGATTAGGTCCCCAACTGACTTAGTGGCAAATGTGCCAGCCAGAAGGCATTACCGTCGTCAAGACATGACCAAGCTCCCAGGAGGTGTAGCTACGGTTCAAGTCGACTAGGTCCCCAACTGACTTTGTTGCTCTTCTGTGAAGCGACCTCAAGGGGTAAACCGGAGGTTGCCCTAAAGCGAATCCACTCCGTGTAACCACGCATGATAGAAAGAATAGATACCCCACTTTACAAAGCGGGAACCCCCATGTGATAAATAACATGCCAAGCCAATAAGGCTGGATACCCATGTTTGAACCGCGCATCATGGCAGCAGGTCCTCTTCGGTAATTTTTAACTTTTTTGCAAGAGGTAAATTCTTCTTGAACCGGGATCTTGAACCGGATATTGAAAGCTTCAAAGCTGTGGGAGACATCTTTCCCTTGGACCGGATTTTAAACCGGAATCTTCATTTTCAGCCGGAAATTTTCTGACGGCCTTTAAGCTCGAACTTGTGAGAAGTTAATTCCTTTTTGAACCGGACATTGTTAAACCGGATCTGAGCGCTTCAGAACTTTGTGGGAGAATAGATTTCTCTTGAACCGGATTGTAAACCAGATATTTGAGAGGCTCAGTGATACTGACTTCCCTTCAGCCAGGTTTCAAACCGGAATCCTTTCTGATGATCCGAAACTTCTTCATTGAGTCGGGATTTTGTAACTGTCATATACTTTCTAAGCCGGAAATTTTCTGACGGCCTTTAAATTTTCATCAACATAACAGTAGCCTCCGGGATCGGGTTATCTTTCCCTCCATCGTCCTCGGGTTCTTGAACCGGCTGAAACTGGCAAGACTTGCTGCGTCATATCATTGTAGCCCCCAAGTCTCAAGGTGACTCGAGGAGTTGGCTTGAGATTCTCCATATTTGACCGTGTTATAAACCGGTATAACTTGTATCTCATTGGTGTTGATAACACGATGTGAATACACAGAAGGTTGAGGCGACTTCGGCGGGTTGTAAATGATCCCGTATGAACCGTGTCAGCAACTCGGCCAATGGTTCCTTCCAACTGGTGATTTGAAGTTAACCAAACTGTAGCGGCGGTGACTTGTGCGCCTGCCCATTGATCCATCCAGTGCAGACGGCGGTTGATGATAATTTGCCTCCAATTTGAAAGAAAACCGGGCTACCCAAGCTGTGACTTGTTCATACTCAATAAATGGCTCGCGCAGACAGGTGCGGCCCGGTATGTTGATGTAGACCGGACTGCGGGGGATGGCAGCCTGTGCATGCACTATTGGGTAATTCGCATGGTCCTGACGAGTTGACGCGATCTGGATCGCGATATAAACCGGCACGGGTTATCCAATAGCTCAGTGATATAATAATCCCCTTTTTGCAACAGACAATTCTTCCTGATATGTTAGCCGGAAAATATCCACCGCGGAGTTGACGATCACCACAGTGAAACTGAAATCAATCATGGCAAGTCAGCCATGCGAACAGACAGATGAACCGGTCGCGGCATTGTAAACCGGTGCGGAGCAAGTAGTCCTCCGTGCCGCAAACCAGCGCGGTCGCGGGAGACGACCACAGTGTTGTAAACCGGTGCGATCGCGAGAGTCGGTTACGACGCTGTAAGCCGGCACAGACGGGCGAGTCAATCGCAAGTGCGGTAAACCGCACGGACGGGCTAATTGCGGGCGCGGTCCCGGTAAGCTGATGTAAACCGGACCACAGGGACGGCGACTTGCGCATGCTCATTCATCGGGTGGTATGACACGGACGAAACGCCGATGCAGAATATTGCTAGCGCGTGCTCCGTGCCCGTAACATAGCGCCTCATTTGTAATGAACAATTGTCCTGCATAAACAGTATTGCAGACCAAGGCAAAAGATAAACTGCTCTTTGATATGTGCTAATAAAATATATCTTAGATGGATATCACCTGATGTGTTTAGGCCGGAAATAACCCGCCATGAAGTTGATGATAACTGTATGAAGCTGAAATTAACCACGGGTGAACCAGCCTCATTGTGGTAAACCGGTGCGGACGGGTGAGTCGGCCGTGATGTTTGTAAACCGGCACGGACGGGGAAGATAGGCACCGGTGTCGTAAACCGGCACGGACGGGCGAGTTAATCGCAAGTGTGGACCCGGCAAGCTGATGTAAACCGGGCCACAGGGACGGCGACGTGCTCACGTTCATTCACCGGGTGGTATGACACGGACGAAACGCCAGTGTAGAACGTTGCTAGCGCGTGCTCCGTACCCATGGTAAAACCACGCTTATAATAAATAATTGTCCTGTACATCAAAATATACCGTCCAAAGTAATTGCTCTTTTGACAAAAAACAATATGTGTCAAAAAATAGACTCAGATAGATGTCACCTGATATGCTATGCCGGAATTTATCCGCCGCGGTGAAGCTAAAGTCGACCACAGATGAGTCACCCGCAGGAGCAAATGGATGAACCGGCCGCGGCGTTGTAAGCGGTGCGGACGGGTGAGTTGGCTGGCGCGTCTGATGTAAGCTGGACTGCGACACGCGTGCCCGTGGAGCCACGCGGCACAGCCAAACGTGTATCCGCGGTATAACACCACTTTTGTAATAAATAATTTACCTGTATATAACAACACTATAGGGCAGAGTAGTTGTTTTCACAAAAAATTAACAAATATTTACCGATAAAAAGTAAACTGGATGGATGTCACCTGGTGCATTGGTATGACAGATGTACGCAATGTCCGTAGATAACCTCTGTTCTTCTTAACAGCGCAGGATTAATCCGCCTGTCCTCCCACCAAGCAGGTACCCCAAAGCGGAGGCGGCAGGGCAGCAAGTTGTTGTGGGGTCGTCCGGATTGTCCTCCAGCCCGTAGTAACTCGGCAGAGGCTGCGGCCACACGGCCGTAGTAGCAAGACCCGCCAGCAGAGACCGAAGCCCCGATCAGTGCAAGGTGGAAGCGGTTTGACGCAATATACTCTCCTTGACTAGAGCGTTTTTGAGATGGTGGGGCAGTGGAAATTTGTCTTGACCTCAGATCCTTGTGCCTTTGAGATGTTACTCCTTTGCCCGTTTTATTTTTGTATACTCACGTGGACTAGTAGCAGAAAACTGCTTCGGGACTTGGAGCTTTTGACTCGAGTAGCGGTGCGACGCACCGAAGCCAAAAACTTGTCCTTTCCTTTCACGGGATCAACTCCTGGTGCTCTTTCGTTTCAACACCTCATCTTCTAACTGATGCCGACAGCTCCGGCTGATGTGTTTGTTTTTGTCACCCTATCCTCGGGAGTAGCAGCAGTCAGAAAACACCAAAATACGTAAGTGCTTGGTGCAGCCGATTCGCTTCAATCTCGACAGAAAAAAGGAAATATCCGGATTCGATCTTGATACGGACAACTGTTCGCATATCGGTTTTGGTGACTTTTGTATGTAGCGGCGGCGACTCGGCGAATCAAACAAAGCCACCGTATTTTGATGACCTGGATACGTGCAGATGAAAACCTCCTTTGCACTTGGCTCTCTCGCAGCGATGAAGGAAAAAGGTGATCCGGCCACAACGGATCGCCTGCTTGCATGCGACGGCGCACATAAATTTTAAATTTTGAAGCTGAAGCAGATCTTTTCAACCCGGCTCTTCTTCATCCAAAAAATCACGAACTTCTCGATCCCTGGAAAAGATCCCTCCAAGAACTCAACACCACCGTGCGACTGCCCCACGGTGGGCGCCAACTGTCGTGGATTTGTCACGGCAGATGTCCTTAGTTCCAGGACTTAGTCGCGAGGCCAACGCATCTATGTGGTAGCTTGAGAGGGGTTGAGTGGGACGAGAGACGCAGGGCGGATCAATACGCAAGACAAGGATTTAGACAGCTCCGGGCCCCGGGAAACATCATCCGGTAATAACCCTACGTGTTGTTTGAGGCTAGGTCTCATTATCATCCCGAGGGAGACGCCATAAATCGGCTCTTTGTGTCTAGCCCTAGAGATTATTGATTGCTTGTCGCTTCTAACTTCTAACCTCCCCCTCTTTGGGGAGCCCTGCCCCTCCTTATATATGTTGAAGGGGCGGTTTACATGTGGAATCCTATTGGGATTAGGACTAGTCTATCTCTAATACAAACCGGATACAAGTCCTGGCTTTAACTCCTTGTAAGGCAAATATTCCTTTCCTCTTAAACCGGCCCACAATAGTTGAACCGGCCTTCATGATCCGCCAGACGGGCCACCGGGTCTTGTCGCTCCTCTGACCCGTCCGTCGGGTTACCAGTGAGTTACAACGTCCCGACGGGTTGCTGGTAAACCGCCAGGTCTGGGCGGGTCACCAGACGAATATCTCCAAGTCCGGCCGGGTTAACTTCCGGCCGGTTTACACCGCGGGGTATATCCCCGACACCTGGTATACGGGGCAGAAGCAGTTCTCCCCACGGAACTCATATACGGGTCACCTCGAGTGCTCTCTTATGATGAGCTTGAGCAAGAGCCCTTGCGCCAAGATGACGCGATGCTCCTTGAGGAAGATTGTCTTCGGGCGGCTGTGAGAGCGGCACGCTACTAGCAAGCCTTGCGCCGCTACCATAGCCGCAAGGTTCATGCCCGAAGCTTTGAGGAAGGCGACCTTGTTCTTCGGCGCATTCAGTCGGCCAAGAATTCCAACAAGTTGACACCAAAGTGGGAAGGCCCTTATCGGGTAATATGAGTCACCAGGCCTGGCGCAGTCCGCCTGGAGACCGAAGATGCCGTCCTAGTGAGCAACTCCTGGAACATCAAGCATCTTCGCAAGTTTTACCCATAAGGCGCGGCTTGCCGGGCCTCCTGGCAAGCCACCTTTTGTACAAGCTTTGCTGGCAAGGCATGTGACCCTTTGTACAAAGCCAGGCGTAGACCCTCAGCATAAATAAATGAAGCGCTGGCGCCCTAAGTTATAGCATGCATGCTAGGTCGAGTCTCTTCCTTGGTTAGGGTTGATTGTGCTTAGCGGCGACTAACCCCTAGCCTAGAGGTCGAGTGCGCATCTATCTGTTCCTTTTCTGTCCTCCTTTAGTTCGCAGGGCACATGAGCACTTCTGTTGAGCTACTCGGAAAGAAGGAAACGGATCGGCGCCCCGACCCCGGCAAACCAGAGTTGCCGGCTGCAAGCACAAGGATCCACCCGCGGCAAGATGAGATTGCCGGGTGCTGCAGATCCAGATAAGTCTTTTATCCTCTATCATGCATTTCGGAACCAGACTGGTGTCGGGGATTGGGTGCGACATATGCCAAGGGATGGCTTATCATGGTGGGGGCGAGTAGAACATCGCCGGTGCATGGAAGCGGGATGAGGCGTAGGCATGCACGCCGGCAAATCTTACCCAGCTTCACGGCTCTCCAAGGAGATAACACCCCTACTGCTGCTCTGCGGGGTCTCCGCATGATCACTATGGAAAAGTGTGTACAAGGTTGCTCCTTGAGCTGTTTTCCAGAGGTAGGAGAAGGCAAGTCTAGCTCTCTCCCTCCTATATTCTCTGGTCTAGTGCTAATGGGATCGAACCCTTTGCATGGGTGCCCCGGGGGGTTTATATAGGCCTACCCCCCGGGGGTACAATGGTAATCCGGCTGGGTGCGGGTCCCAGCCGTCTGTCTCTCAGGCCGCCATCTTCTCCGCCGACTACTGGGGCCCGCCGGCTAGTGGGCCCCGCCAACTGGCCCGGTATGGAGCCGACAGGCCTTGTCTGCCGCGGGCGGGTCTTGCTGGCTGTGGATTACTGTAGCCGTGCTTTTAATGACGCTGGCTTGGTCATGGGGTCATGGCAATAGTGCCGCCGCCTGACGGGCGATCACTGTTGCCACTCCCCGTCTTGTCTGGTTAATGGCGTGCAGGGCCCGTGGGAGGGGCCAGCCGACTCTTGGAGGCCGACTCCCACGGGGTCCGCCATGTGGCGCTCTCGCCGTCTTTTGTACCCCCGCCGAACGGCGGGGCCCACCGGCTCTGGGCCGTACAGGCGAGCCGACGTGGGCACAGGGTTCCGCCACTGGGGCTGATGTCAGGGCTGGCATGGCAACAGTGCCGTGCCGGACGGAGATCTCCATTGGTACGGCGCACTGTGGCCATGCCTGCCCTAGGTAGTCAGGGCGGGAGAGGGCCGTACTGCGGCTGTTCCCCATCCCGTCCCTTCTTATGAAGGCAAAGGGTGGTTGGAGTCGCGGGCCGACTCCCCATAGCCGGTTTCTCTGGAAGCCGCCAATTAGGAGTCGGCTCATCTTGTAGTCGTCCCTGGGACTTGGCCGTGAGTGGGTAGTCGGCAGCGCCGCTGCCGACTCCCAGAGGCGGCCCTATGTCCTGGGGTTCCTGAGGGGCGTAGCCTGCCCCGATGTCTTGAAAGGTTCTGGGCTTCGGGTTAGCCTACCCGTGGCCCATTACTCCGACAGTAGTCCCCGAAGCTGGTGAGGCGCCGAGGGAGACACGTCGAGGAGCCTCAACAGTTTCTTCCTTCCGGTGGTTGGATCTGGGCTTTGCCCGCCGTCTTCCTTCAAGCCGACTATCGGGAGGCGAACTTGCTCGGGCCGTCTCCCCTCAAGCCGACTATCGGGAGCTGGACTCGCTGGAGGCCGTCTCGTCTCTTAAAGAGTTTGAAAGTCGTAGCGGGATCCAGACGGCGTGCCTGATAAGCTTCCAGGTTGCCGCCCGTTGCGGACCCGCCGTGTGGCGCCACGTGGCCGGGCCTGTCTGCCCGCCCACGCGCGCGACGGGACAGGCCCGCAGGTGGGGCCCGCCACTACCGCACCTCGGCCCTCGAATGGATCTGTTGCGGCCGTGCGGGCGGTTGGGATTCTTGCGCAGTAGTCGCGCGCAGTAACTTCATGCGGTAAATCGTGGGGGTCATGGGGTCCTGGGCGTAGTTAATCCCACGACGCCCCATCGGCTTCTCAGCCTACGAGCCTATAAGTTGGCGGAGGGAGCGGGGCGGCGAAGCACGCGCGCTCGTTTTCCCCTACTCCCCTCTGCTTCCTCTTGCTTCTTCCTTCCTTCGCAGTCGCCGCGCCGAACCTCATCACACCCGCAGCGATGAGCTCTTCTTCTGCTGACGCGCCCGCCGCCGTGCGCTCCGGCGTGTGGGACGGCTCCGAGGTTGACGACGACGACATCGAGTTCCTCCGCAAGACGCGTCGCCTCCCTGGCAAGGACCTAGTGTAGGCCCGCGCCGCGCCGGCGAGGGAGGTATCGCCGCTCGTTCTTGGAGTTCCACGGCCTCCAGCCGCACCACCTCACCCCGAACACGGTGGTGCTGCTGGCTGCCTTCGCCACACTGTGCAAAGGCTTCCTCGGCGTTCTCCCCACCATCAAGCTGTGGGGGGAATTCTTCCAGTCCAAGCTCGACACGCATGTCGCCGGCGTGTCAGCCCAGTGCGGCGCCTTCATCGCGATGCGGAGATCGGTGGCCGACAACCCGTTCCCCGCCATCTCGCTGATTAAGTCGATGAAGATGTGGCAGCGGTCCTATTTTCCGTGAAGAACATTGCCCCGGAAGGCGACTGGGTCAACCTGCCGCCTTACGAAGCCGGCGCGCCGGCTGGAAGGCTCCCCGGCTGGTCCCACCGGGCCAAGACGCTGACTCCTGCTGGTGCCGCCGCCGTCGCGCGACTCTGAGTGCTGACGCAGTCGGAGGGTCTGACTGGGGCCGACTTGCTGGCCGCCTTCGTGGCGCGCCGAGTCCTCCCACTCCAAGGCCGGCCTCATATGATATGTCAGATGAGTGGCCACCGGGACCCAAGTCGGATGTGCTCCAAGGACATGCCCCACGTGGAGGTGGCGGACACGGTGAATTATATTGCGAACTGCGGTCTCTCGGAAGATTGGCAGTTCGGCATGGAGCCGTACTCGCGCGCCAACCCCCCGCCTGTTGTAAGTCGTTTCTCTTCTTATTCTACTTTCCTTCTTCAGCCGAATCCGACTTCTAATCTTTTTAGCCCTTGAATCAGAACCCTCTCATCCAGCCCTCAGTCGGCACCATGGGGTCGGCCCGCCAGTTTGTCCACGACCGAGCGGAGAGCGACCTCGACGACCCCGACTTGGGGGCGGCGACGATGGAGGCCGACGCCGAAGGAGGAGGAGGTGGAGGAGGAGGAGGAGGCGGCCTCATGCCCTCGGCCACTTTCGCCGACTAGCCTGATGACGAGTTTGAGGGGGAAGTTGCCCCGCGCCACCAACCAAAAGCCGGCCACCACGGCGCGAGCTCGTCCGCCGCTTTGGGTGGTCTAGGCGGCGCGAGGAAGCGCCGGGCCAGGCCGAGTTCTCTTGGCGGCCGGGAGAAGAAGTTCAAGGGGCGGCCGCCGCGACCAAGCGGGAAGAGGAGGTCGCGAAGGCAAACCGCTTCCGCAAGTAAGTGAAGAGGCCGCCACTGGTCTCTGCGTAAGTGCTTCCATCCTTTGTCTTATATTCTTCTGGTGGATTTTGTCCAAAGCTTTTACATGCTTTCCCTGCTCCAGAGCTCCCCTCACCCTTGGGAGGGTTACCGCCGCCTCCATCATGGGGTCGGCAGAGACGTCCGCCACCACTCGGCGGATTGACCCCGCTGCCGACCTCCGGGAGGTGTGGGGACCCCGACTCATAAGTCGTTATCACCCCCGAATGCACGTGTACAGTGATCCCAGAGATCAATGCTCACTGAACACACAGAAGCTGAATAACAAGAGTCTTACATCCATACATATCGTCTTACACAAATTATGACCATTATGGTCAGGTCTTACATTGATAAAGCCTTAAGGGCTGAATATCAAATGAAACACAAGCAGCGGAAATCTTCGTCGATAAGTAGAACCCATGCCATCTGCCTTAACCCTACAGGCATTCTGACTGGGAAACGTGCTAGTTCGCATGTTCGTCTCCAAAGAATTCTTCTTCGAACTCATGTTCTTCCATGCCTGGCCAATTAAATAACCAGTGGCAAGCCAATGAGTACTTTCAATGTACTCGCAAGCAACCCATGTTTTGGTTCAAGGAACAATAATGCATGACATAGGTAAATTTTTGCGGAAAGCTAGTTTTGAGTGCAATGACATGTTCAACAACTTGTAATACATGCATCATGAGAATTTAATTAATCATGAGGACAGGCTACAGATATCAACATAAATAGAGAGGGCACCAACCCAACTCAATCATGTCAAGTCCTCTGACTTGACCCAAGTAGTTCTTCCCACTTATCCATCACACACACTGGTTTGTAAACAAGTGGACGTAGCCCAAGAGCGGTTACCCAACTATCCTTGACCGTGGACACGGCTATTCGAATAGTTTTACACTCTGCAGAGGTTGCACACTTTACCCACAAGATCCGGGGAACTTCCGTGTCTTCCACGACCCGCGGTACCTCAAGTACCCGAGCAAGCACCCGGTCACTAGCTTTCCCTAGACGACACTAACAAGGAGTCCACTCGTTGTTCCGTATACTCACGATGTACATCATACGAGACTCACTCGAGATCGTAACATCCGAGAGGGGACACAACGGTGTATCTGGTGCCCTGTGAAAACAGTCATGGTCGCCCTACCTGGCACGACCCCGTCCCAAGAGAGCGCACCAACAACTCTCCCGTCACTAGTAATGCGGGCTCCAAGCTAGTATCGGCCTAGGTAATCAATAATGCCCTTTCCCATATAAGGGTAGAGTGGTTGCGCATGTAAGGTTGGAATAACGGTCGCAACTTAAACCAATCCGTTTTTTTTAAAACAACACACACACTTGCCTCGGTACCCCACTTCATCATCAAGTGGCTACCCAACTCATCATCTCCCTCGGGCATAAGTGGCACCCGATGGGGTTTTCGAAAAGTCCTTTAAAAATACTTTTGTCTCCATCACCATGCATATTCCCATCCCTTTTTGCGTAGAAACTACTTTAGCATCCTATCTACTCCCACCGGCATAACCCTCATAAGGAGGTAGGGTCATGCACAATGCAAGTATCAACGAGGAAACAACGAAGGCAACCCACCAAAGTGGCTACCATCTCATCATGATTCCGATGCAACAATAATAAAGTGCTATATGACATGCATAAAAAGGTTTCATAGACATGGTCAAAGGGCTGCTTGCCTGGCTCAGCAAAGTCTTCAGGGTCTTCAAGGTCTTCTGGTCCAACTCCTTCGTCAGCAACGCAATCTATCGTCGCAAAATAATAACGAGAAAAATAAGGCAATAATAAACAGAAAAATCAAAGTGCTCAGAAAAATGTCAACTCATTTTTATAAAATACTAGGTGGAAATCAAAGAATGGGAAAAATCCTAGTTTTGGATTTGGAGTTGTGGAATAGGAGAAATGGATTTTCAAAGTCATATTTAAATGCTAAAAATCACATTTAAATATTTACAGTAAAGAAAAGTTTTCTGGATTTGAATGAAAGTTGCACCATTAAATAGGTTGCAATATTCTAGGAATTTAGAAATTGGAATCAAATTATTTGGACAATTATTTTGTCCTGTGGAATTTTTGGAAAAAGAGGCAGAAAAGAAAATGAGAAATGGCACTGTGCCACTGGGCCAGAACTGCCGCAGGGCAGCAGGCCCCGCCAGCGGGCCGGCCCAGCCGAGCCAGCGCACAGCGCGCCTGTCACAGCCCCAGAATTGTTTGTAATTACTTGCATCTGCATCCATGCATCATGTTTGAATTCAAAGAAATTTGAAATGGGGATTGATAAACCCTAGCACAAATGCAATTCAAATAGGTTCAACCAAAATATTTTCAATGACCTCAAAATATCCTTTTAAAATGTTCATGATTTATGGGAAAAGTTGAAAGCCTCTACCAGAGATGATGCATATTTTTCCAGGACATTTTGATCATCGAATTAAATCATTATGATATTTGAGTTGGAGTTTAAAAGTTACCATTAAATATTGGTTGCTCCAAATATTCTGAAATTTATTGTGTGGTTTGAAATTAATTCAAATATTCCTCACAAAAATTTACAGAATTAACCAAAGTGTTTTGGTTGGTATTTTATTTACAAACATAAAGCAGAAAAATAGAAAACAGAATAAATTAGAAAGAGAGAGAGAAAAGAACTTACGTGTGCGGCCCACCAGAGCCAGCCCACCAGGGCCAGCCCAGCAGCCAAGCCCAGCAGCCCATTTACCGCCTCGCTCGTCGTCTTCCACTGCCAGTAGGCAGAGGCGAAGGCGCACGCGCGCACTGGGAGGCCTCCACCTCCTGCTTCACGCTGGCAGCGCGCCCCCCCCCCACCCCCCGCGAGTCCAGCTGCTCGCCTGGAGACGCCCAACACCCCTGCACATCTTTCCTCTCCCCCTGGACCTCTTCCCCTCCTCTGCTCTCTCTCCCTACGACGCCACCGAACCGCCCATCGCCGCCGTTCGCCGTTGCCGCGACCACCGCCATCCCGATGATACCCCGAGCAGTCTACGAGCTCCGCCCCGATGACCTCTTCCTCCTCACCGATCCTCAAGACGCCGGAAGCCCCTGGACGCCGCCAACATCGCCGTTTCCCTCGTTGGCCACCGGAGATCGCTGCCTCCCGTACGTCGCCTCCGACGCCTCCCCGAGCCCACTTCGACGGCCGTCGCAACCGCCGTGAGCCACTGACTCTTCTCCCTCCATCCGTTTTTCCTCTCACACGCCGTAGCCGCCGCGCCACTTGCGCCCGACCGCCGGCCGCCGCCCCGAGCTCGTTTCCGACGAGCTCCGGCCTCCCTAGCCGCTGCTGCTTGCTGCGCTGGATGCGGGCGAGCTCCAGCTCCCCGCGGGTGCCCTTCGCCGCTCGTTTGGGCGCTGGGAGAGCGAACCCGAGCCCCTCCGTCGCACCTGTTGCCGCCGGCGACGAGCCACCGGCTGCTTAGGCCTTGTTGACCAGGGATTTGACCTCCCCTAAGTCAATGACAGGTGGGGCCAGCCCCCTGCTAATTAGTTTAGTTTGTTCTAACTTAATTAGCCACTGTTTCACTGACATGTGGGCCCTATGTTTAATTAACCAACTAATTATTTAATTAGGCTAATTAAGCTCTGTTAAATCGCCCTGCAGCTGACACACGGGTCCCACGCGACACGTTTGACTCTGGTCAACCCTGTTGACTTGCTGACGTCACACAGGCATCATGCTGACGTAGTAAAGTATTTCTGGAATTAAAATAAATCAGGAAATGATTTATAAATTTCAGGAAATGTCTTAAACTTCTAAAAATCATAGAAATTCAACCGTAACTCCAAATGAAATAATTTATATATGAAAAATGATCAGAAAAATCCAATCTATCGATCTGTACCATTTTCATGCATGTTAGAACAACTTATGGCTGTTGTTTAGTAAAAATCAAATGAATGGCATTTAAATATCCACATATGGAGTTTGAAATTGAACCTAGTGTTCAAACCAACTTCATTTAATCTGGTTTCTAGTTACATTAGCTCAAACACAAGCATATTGCCATGTCATGATCATGCATCATATTGTGCATTGCATTGATTGTGTTCTTTCTGTGTTTGCCGGTATTTGCCCCCTCTCGATAGACGTGGTTTCGACGATGAGATCGATGACACCGATGAAGAGCTATAATATCTTCAGAAGTGCCAGGCAAGCAAATACCCCTTGTTCATTCCGATACAATCCCACTCTCTCGCTCCTGCTCTCTTTTACTGCATTAGGACAACAACGATTCAACTGTTACATGCTGCGGTAGTTGAACCCCTTTCCTCTGCATGACCTATCATTGCCACAGTAAATAGATGAAACCCACTAGCATGAGTAGGAGTTGTTTGAGCCCTGATGTGCCTACTCATTCATGTTTGTTTGTCATGCCTGCTACTGCTTAGAGTTGAGTCAGGTCTGATTCATCGGGGATGAATTGGAATGTGGTGAACATGTTCTACTGCTGAGAGCTAAGTGTGTGAACACGATTTGGTAAAGGTAGCGGTGAGAGGCCATGTAGGAGTACATGGTGGGTTGTCTCATTGCAGCCGTCCTTAGGAACTGAGTTCTGTGTTTGTGATCCATGAACAGTTACTACCACACATTGGGTTCCGGTAACTCGACCCCTCTCGACTTATTAATCAACTTGATCTCTGTCCAGGAGTTGCAATTAGTTTCTGGTGTTTGTAGGTAGTGTTAGTAGTCTACCAAGTGGCACCCGGTACAGGTGGGCTTGGGACAGACTAGGCACCATGGCACGGTGTACCAAGCGTAGATCTACCCGTCGAGGTGGGCTTGGGAACCCTGCACACATCGTTTGGGGCCGTGAGCGACACCCCGGCCGGATCTCCTTGCGGATGGAACCCGAATAGGCGATAAACCTGGACTAGAGACTTGTGTGGTTAGTCAGGTCGTGGCCGACTCCCTCGCCCGGCTTCCGCTTGAAGGTTGTCGAGGTACATGACGTGTACAGGGCGATAAGTGGCGAGAGCGTGTGTGAAGAAGTACACCCCTGCAGGGTTATCATTATCTATTCGAATAGCCGGATTCCTCGGATATGGAAACTTGGACCCCTTGCATAGTTCATAGACAAGTGAAAGTGGATACTCTAAAATGCGCAAGATAAGTGTGAGTGCTATGGATGGCGTTCTCGTAGGTAGACGGGAGCAGATCCATAGTGGTGTATTGAAATGGTGAATATGTGGACTCATGTGCGCCACCTCAAAAGAGTTACTTGCAGTCGTAGTTCAGGATAGCCACCGAGTCAAAGCTGGCTTGCTGCAGTCAAACTCCACCACCCCCTTTATTGATACTGATGCATATGTAGCTAGTTCCGATGTAAGTCTTGCTGGGTACATTTGTACTCACGTTTGCCTATTTTATGTTTTGCAGAGAGACGTCAGTCTCGCTAGTAGTTCCGTGTGGACTTCGACGTTTAGCTTGTTACCTGATCTACGATCTTGTGCCCTCGGCAGGATCTGGTAGATAGTCAGGCTTCTCAGCCTTTTTCATTTGTAGATGTCTGTACTCAGACATGTTAAGCTTCCGCATGTGCTTGTTGCTTGTATGCTCTGTATGTTGGGTCGTGAGACCCATGTTTGTAATATCTCGCTCCTCGGAGCCTAATGAATAAATACTTTGAGTCGTAGAGTTATGTTGTGATGCCATGTTGTATTTACTCATATCGGGCATATTGTGTGTATGATTGAAATGCTTGGTATGAGTGGGATCCGACTATCTAGTTGTTTATCCTTGGCAGCCTATCATATGGGGAATGTAGTCTAGTGCTTTTGAGCGATAGTAGTCCGCTACAGCCCGGTTCACCGGAGTCCTGCTAGCCCAGCACTACTGCTCAGGACACTTGACTGGCCGGCATGTGTTTCACTTCGTTCCTGTGTCTGTCCCTTCGGGGAAATGTCACGCGGTGACATCTGGAGTCCTGCCTAGCCTGCTACAGCCCGGGTTACCGGGGTCCTGTTAGCCCAGTGCTACAGCCCGGATTCACACGCTGTTGACCGACATGCTCGAAGTTGATTCATGTATGCCTGTCCCCATGGGTTAGTGCCGCTTTGGGTTCACGACTAGCCATGTCGGCCCGCTAGCGACACTATCATATACATGAGCCAAAAGGCGCAAACGGTCCCGGGCCAGGTAAGGTGGCACCCGTGGGAATACCGTGCGTGAGGCCGCAAGGTGATATGATGTGTTACATGCTAGATCGGTGTGACTTAGGATCGGGGTCCTGACAGCGTTGGTATCAGAGCCTGACTGCCTGTAGGATTACCAAGCCATACTGGTCGAAGTTGTGTCTAGAAATGCTTTAGTTTTGTAAGGGAATTGATTGTGGGATGGAACGTAAGGCTCTTTTTACTCCTTATACCTCATGCCCTCTGATCTGAGTCAACCTCTTCCTTTCTACGGGGATTAAGAACTAGGCCTTCTCATCTATCTATCAGGATGACGTGTTACTAAACCGTAGTTGCCTAGGATTGTTGAGTTCAAGCCTCAATTCAGTTCCTACTACTTCCATATGTTCATAGCTGGCCTCAGAACCTTGATATTGTGATGTTGAGTGGCTATGCCACCATTTTTTGCAGGTTGTCTCAAATCATTTTGAGCATTTACAGCCGTTATGCTGTCCGAGTCATCCCAGGTCTCTAAACAATCTGATGCATTTGCAAATCCCTTCTTTCCATTCCCGATGTCTCTTTGGGCCAGTTTAACCACACTAATTGGTGAGTTGAGGTACTCTGTTGCCTCGACATATATGTTGGAGTTAATATTATGACCCTAGGTGTCTTATGAAACCATTTAGTAATCTGTCCATGTTTTGTGTTCCCAGTGTGATGATTCTGGCCCCATTCTCGAAAGCATCCCGTGATGCCATTTAGTTAGTAGGCATTCTACTTCTGGGTTCTTGACCCAAGATTCACTCTACTTACCTCGTGTTGATAGTGTTGCTCGTACCTTTAGGATATTAGTAACCTTTGTGATAGTCCTCGAGGTCCGTGGTATCTCCTTCTTTCAAATACCATGAACCATTAAGGCAGAAGTTCTTTGAACCAAAAGGTCACAGCCAGAGTGCTCTTGATGAGTCCTCCATTCATAATTGTGATTCTGCCAGTTCTACCTTTCTGCATGGGTTATCCGGAAGAAATATGTTGAACTCATTCGACATGCTAATCTATGCATCCACAACTCAGAAAAACATATGTTCCTTTGAGTTGTCCCTCTTTAGTCGTCCTCTGACCTTCGTCTATCAATTGATGGTCAAGAGTATGTGTGCATTCGTTCATCGAAACCTTTTATTCTTGTGGTCCGTCAAGCCATTCTATTTCGGAATGAACAGGAGAAACAAACTCCAGTACATTATCCATTTCTAGGATTGGGTCAAAGTAGTTGTATTCCGCAGATCAAAATGCCAATCCAGCTTCTGCTCTGCTCTACCTTGGAGTGTTACCATCTTTATGTCAAGAGTGTCATCAGAATTGCACCACCTCTCATGAATTTTTGACGTAGTGATACTTCTCACCATCATCATTCATCCCTTGGTCCCCGTGTTGTTCTAACCGGAATGCCGACAAGTGAATTGTGATGTGTGAAATCAATACTCCGAGCAACTCGTTGCATGGTAGTAAAAGGACAATAATTTCATCCTTAGCATGTTTGGTTATTGAATCATTATCCTAAGACTGATCGTGCTACCTAGTCCTTATTTCTGGTGCACTCTTCGATCAATGAGTTAGGATTGTGTCAATCCTTGCTTATTTGATCATATCGTCTTTGCCTCGAAAGCAAGATTGCTCCCGAGCTTAGTAACATAGCGGTGGTTCGTGATTTTCCGAATATCTTCTCGGAAGTATTACCGGGTTGTCACCTGACCGCTATGTTGAGTTCGTGATCATGTTGGTTTCCCTCCAAACCACCCATTCTCCAAGAATCTGTGTGGGATACCCTTGAGCTAGTTGGTTAAGCCAAACAACAACTTGGAGAGTTGGAAGATAAAAGCTTGCCTAACTTAGTTCATTAAAGGGATATCTTGTTTTGTGTGTGTGTGTTGAAGAAAGATGATGTCTTCATCGATTGATCCTCATGATCAATTGTTGGATCTATTGTCTTGTCAAAACTCTGACTTGAGTATGGGTAATCATCAAGTCAAATCAGAACCAACGATGTTCGTAATGTTGTCTTACTCGTGGTTGATCCCTCGAGCATACACCATTACATCTTTTGGTCTGACCAATGCTATCACCGTGTTCACATGATGGTGGAAGTCCAGTGATATGGAAATTCTGATGAGTTGCTATTGAGCCCATCAGCAGCATTTTGTCTCCCCCATGATTCATGTTGAACATCCAGCTAGTGTTGGAAACTTTTATAAGCATTACCTTCATGTCCCGTGCATGAAGCATATGTTTGGATGAGAGAAGTGACTTCCTTTAGTTCACGTGCATTTGATGAAAGTTGTCGCCGTGAATTCGAGAAGGCTTGTTTTGCTTCCTTCGGAATCATCCCAAGTCAGTCATGCATGTGCGAAGTATTCCATGGTTTGATGGACTGATCATCTTCATTCCGTATGTGTCCTTAGCACACCAAGCCACTGATTGATTTGTTCAAGGAAAAGGAGTTGTTGTGCAAATCCTAGGTCATGCACAAGACTTCGTTACCCTAAATGATGGTTCCTCACCTGAACTTTGTAGAGTTTTATCATAAGACTACTATGTGTTCATGCTCGTCTTGGACATCATGTTCACATGTATGTAGCAGAATCAGCTCATGTTTTGGAGCTTACTATCGTAGTTCATTTCCCGAGAATCTCGCAACGTCATCTCGTCGATTTGTGTTGCAAACTTTCAATTTTCTTTCGAGACCCGATGAGTCTGGATTATTCTGACACCAACCAGATCTGAATCTCAGGCAGATATGATGGTTGGAACTTCTTCCAAGAGCTATGATATAGGTTCCAGTGAAGTGGACGCACCTAGCTGGAAGCACTATTATTGTAGTATCTTGATTAAGCCGTTTGGTCACTCCCCATGAGGATCTCGCATGACTTATTCTAGAAGTTGATCCTTATGGATTTCGTGCTCCCGAAGTCCGACCTTTCTTGATGGCCATATTGATGTTTATTGAACATGACGGTGGAAGCTAGAACATCAAGGAGAACATTAGAAGCAGAGTGCTAAATGACTCTCGGTCGATCATCCAGGTTTTGTCTCCTTGGCATTGCTAAGGAAAATCTGAGAACATGATGTCCTCCTTTGCATCTGCATCCTCCATCACCGTTTATCATGGTAGTATGATGTGTTGCCAGGATCCTCGGCACGGATGTTGGTAGAACCTTGATGAATACGGAAATTCTCAAGTTCTTGAGAGCACGCTCAGTCATTAGGCTATATCCTCGGTATCAATTGGAATGTGCCTTCCGTTTGCCGAGTTGTCTTATAACTCTACTTTCCTTTTGAAACTGAGTATGCCATTCTTTCTAATTCCTTCAAACGATCAATTGTGATTTTCCTCAGGCTGGTATGAAGAGCTTCAATGATCTATGGATCAAAAGTAATTCTTTTTGCCACTTAAGGGAATAGTTCTTCGAGTCACCTTCCCTGAGGTGCCCCATTTTGAAATCATGGCAATTTCCCTCGCTACTTTGAAACCCTCGTCAAATTGTTTCTTCTGTCGCTCCTGATGCATGTTTTTCCTCTCAGCTCCGGAGATGTTTCTATGTCTCATTCCATGAGTTGTTCCTCAGTTGCTCGATCTTCGAGAAGATCGATTCTTCTAGATTTTCCTTTTCTCCTCGTTGTCATCTTGGATGGAGTTCTCATAGCAAGACGTCGAGACAAAGATGATGAACAAATCAACAACCTTATGAGGTGCAACTTGGATCATGAAGATCGTGTTAGATTGGTGTCCCCTCTGTCTTCTTACCTCACCTCTTGAATCTCGGGACAAGATTCTTGTTTAGTGGGGGTGAGTTGTCACAGCCCCAGAATTGTTTGTAATTACTTGCATCTGCATCCATGCATCATGTTTGAATTCAAAGAAATTTGAAATGGGGATTGATAAACCCTAGCACAAATGCAATTCAAATAGGTTCAACCAAAATATTTTCAATGACCTCAAAATATCCTTTTAAAATGTTCATGATTTATGGGAAAAGGTGAAAGCCTCTACCAGAGATGATGCATATTTTTCCAGGACATTTTGATCATTGAATTAAATCATTATGATATTTGAGTTGGAGTTTAAAAGTTACCATTAAATATTGGTTGCTCCAAATATTCTGAAACTTATTGTGTGGTTTGAAATTAATTCAAATATTCCTCACAAAAATTTACAGAATTAATCAAAGTGTTTTGGTTGGTATTTTATTTACAAACATAAAGCAGAAAAATAGAAAACGGAATAAATTAGAAAGAGAGGGAGGAAAGAACTTACCTGTGCGGCCCACCAGAGCAAGCCCACCAGGGCCAGCCCAGCGGCCCAGCCCAGCAGCCCACTTACCGCCTCGCTCGTCGTCTTCCTCTGCCAGTAGGCAGAGGTGAAGGCGCACGCGCGCACTCGGAGGCCTCCACCTCCTGCTTCGCGCTGGCAGCGCCCCCCCCCCCCACGAGTCCAGCTGCTCGCCTGGAGACGCCCAACCCCCCTGCACCTCTTTCCTCTCCCCCTGGACCTCTTCCCCTCCACTACTCTCTCCCTACGACGCCACCAAACTGCCCATCGCCGCCGTTCGCCGTTGCCGCGACCACCGCCATCCCGACGACACCCCGAGCAGTCTACGAGCTCCGCCCCGATGACCTCTTCCTCCTCACCGATCCTCAAGACGCCGGAAGCCCCTGGACGCCGCCAACATCGCCGTTTCCCTCGTCGGCCACCGGAGATCGCCGCCGCCCATACGTCGCCTCCGAGCTCATTTCCGACGAGCTCCGGCCTCCCTAGCCGCTGCTGCTTGCTGCGCTGGATGCGGGCGAGCTCCAGCTCCCCGCGGGTGCCCTTCGCCGCTCGTTTGGGCGCTGGGAGAGCGAACCCGAGCCCCTCCGCCGCGCCTGTTGCCGCCGGCGACGAGCCACCGGCTGGTTAGGCCGTGTTGACCAGGGATTTGACCTCCCCTCGGTCAATGACAGGTGGGGCCAGCCCCCTGTTAATTAGTTTAGTTTGTTCTAACTTAATTAGCCACTGTTTCACTGACATGTGGGCCCTATGTTTAATTAACCGACTAATTATTTAATTAGGCTAATTAAGCTCTGTTAAATCGCCCTGCAGCTGACACACGGGTCCCACGTGACACGTTTGACTCTGGTCAACCCTGTTGACTTGCTGACGTCACACAGGCGTCATGCTGACGTAGTAAAGTATTTCTGGAATTAAAATAAATCAGGAAATGATTTATAAATTTTAGGAAATGTCCTAAACTTCTAAAAATCATAGAAATTCAACCGTAACTCCAAATGAAATAACTTATATATGAAAAATGATCAGAAAAATCCAATCTATCCATCTGTACCATTTTCATGCATGTTAGAACAACTTATGGCTGCTGTTTAGTACAAATCAAATGAATGGCATTTAAATATCCACATATGGAGTTTGAAACTGAACCTAGTGTTCAAACCAACTTCATTTAATCTGGTTTCTAGTTGCATTAGCTCAAACACAAGCATATTGCCATGTCATGATCATGCATCATATTGTGCATTGCATTGATTGTATTCTTTCTGTGTTTGCCGGTATTTGCCCCCTCTCGATAGACGTGGTTTCGACGATGAGATCGATGACACCGATGAAGAGCTATAATATCTTCAGAAGTGCCAGGCAAGAAAATACCCCTTGTTCATTCCGATACAATCCCACTCTCTCACTCCTGCTCTCTTTTACTGCATTAGGACAACAACGATTCAACTATTACATGCTGCGGTAGTTGAACCCCTTTCCTCTGCATGACCTGTCATTGCCACAGTAAATAGATGAAACCCACTAGCATGAGTAGGAGTTGTTTGAGCCCTGATGTGCCTACTCATTCATGTTTGTTTGTCATGCCTGCTACTGCTTAGAGTTGAGTCAGGTCTGATTCATCGGGGATGAATTGGAATGTGGTGAACATGTTCTACTGCTGAGAGCTAAGTGTGTGAACACGATTTGGTAAAGGTAGCGGTGAGAGGCCATGTAGGAGTACATGGTGGGTTGTCTCATTGCAGCCGTCCTCAGGAACTGAGTTCTGTGTTTGTGATCCATGAACAGTTACTACCACACATTGGGTTCCGGTAACTCGACCCCTCTCGACTTATTAATCAACTTGATCTCTGTCCAGGAGTTGCAATTAGTTTCTGGTGTTTGTAGGTAGTGTTAGTAGTCTACCAAGTGGCACCCGGTACAGGTGGGCTTGGGACAGACTAGGCACCATGGCACGGTGTACCAAGCGTAGATCTACCCGTCGAGGTGGGCTTGGGAACCCTGCACACATCGTTTGGGGCCGTGAGCGACACCCCGGCCGGATCTCCTTGCGGATGGAACCCGAATAGGCGATAAACCTGGACTAGAGACTTGTGTGGTTAGTCAGGTCGTGGCCGACTCCCTCGCCCGGCTTCCGCTTGAAGGTTGCCGAGGTACATGACGTGTACAGGGTGATAAGTGGCGAGAGCGTGTGTGAAGAAGTACACCCCTGCAGGGTTATCATTATCTATCCGAATAGCCGGATTCCTCGGATATGGAAACTTGGACCCCTTGCATAGTTCATAGACAAGTGAAAGTGGATACTCTAAAATGCGCAAGATAAGCGTGAGTGCTATGGATGGCGTTCTCGTAGGTAGACGGGAGCAGATCCATAGTGGTCTATTGAAATGGTGAATATGTGGACTCGTGTGCGCCACCTCAAAAGAGTTACTTGCAGTCGTAGTTCAGGATAGCCACCGAGTCAAAGCTGGCTTGCTGCAGTCAAACTCCACCACCCCCTTTATTGATACTGATGCATATGTAGCTAGTTCTGATGTAAGTCTTGCTGGGTACATTTGTACTCACGTTTGCCTATTTTATGTTTTGCAGAGAGACGTCAGTCTCGCTAGTAGTTCCATGTGGACTTCGACATTTAGCTTGTTACCTCAGCTACGATCTTGTGCCCTCGGCAGAATCTGGTAGATAGTCAGGCTGCTCAACCTTTTTCATTTGTAGATGTCTGTACTCAGACATGTTAAGCTTCCGCATGTGCTTGTTGCTTGTATGCTCTGTATGTTGGGTCGTGAGACCCATGTTTGTAATATCTCGCTCCTCGGAGCCTAATGAATAAATACTTTGAGTCGTAGAGTTATGTTGTGATGCCATGTTGTATTTACTCATATCGAGCATATTGTGTGTATGATTGAAATGCTTGGTATGAGTGGGATCCGACTATCTAGTTGTTTATCCTTGGCAGCCTATCATATGGGGAAATGTAGTCTAGTGCTTCTGAGCGATAGTAGTCCGCTACAGCCCGGTTCACCGGAGTCCTGCTAGCCCAGCACTACTGCTCAGGACACTTGACTGGCCGGCATGTGTTTCACTTCGTTCCTGTGTCTGTCCCTTCGGGGAAATGTCACGCGGTGACATCTGGAGTCCTGCCTAGCCTGCTACAGCCCGGGTTACCGGAGTCCTGTTAGCCCAGTGCTACAGCCCGGATTCACACGTTGTTGACCGACATGCTCGAAGTTGATTCATGTATGCCTGTCCCCATGGGTTAGTGCCGCTTTGGGTTCATGACTAGCCATGTCGGCCCGGGTTCTTTGTCATATGGATGCTAGCGACACTATCATATACGTGAGCCAAAAGGCACAAACGGTCCCGGGCCAGGTAAGGTGGCACCCGTGGGAATACCGTGCGTGAGGCCGCAAGGTGATATGATGTGTTACATGCTAGATCGGTGTGACTTAGGATCGGGGTCCTGACAGCGCGCGCCCGCCTGCCCGTTTCAAACCTGACGGGTGGATCCCACCTGTCAGGGCGTGAGGCTGACGGGCGGGGCCCCCGGCCGTCGTCGTCTACCTCTGGCCAGAGAGGGAGGCGAGCTCACCGGCGTCGCTGTGGTCGACGGCGAGGCGATCCGAGGGCACCGGTGTGCTCAGGGTGGAGTCGCCGTTCGGGTGGAGGTGGAGTTGGTCGCCGGGGTGCAGGGGTTCGCCGGCGACGAGGTTTGCGGCGGAGGAGCTTCGGGAGTCGACGGCTCCGGTCGATTCCGGCTGCAAACGAAGCGGGAAAGAGAGGGGAAATGATCAGAGAGGTGAGGAGGTTCCAGATCGAGAGAAAATGGGGGCGGAGGAAGCCCGTACCCGTAGATCGACGGCGACCCGAGGCGGCGGAGCTCGAGCTCGATCTCAAGCTCGGGCGGCTCTGGGGACGAACGGGAGGTGCAGGGGGAGGTTTTGGGGAGTGAGAGAACGAGTGGTGGGGAGAGGGGAGCTCGGGGAGCTAGGCTCTTATATAGGCGAACGGAGAGGTCCAGCAACCCGTGCGCCGGCGAGGCTGTTGCCGTCGCTGCAAGGCTCAGGGGGAGCTGGCGCCGTGTCTAGGGCATTTGTAGGAGTGGTCTACGCCCAGAGGGAGAGAGAGAGGAGCGGGGAAAGCGTCAGGGCAGCGCGCGTGTGAGCCGCGCCATTGGCGCGCTCGGGCGGCCCTTGTTCGCTAGCGCGGAGGCGCGGGGAGAAGGAGAGAGGAGGGGGACAGCGCCGTGGCGTGTCGTGGACGCCGAGGCGCATCGGCAGGCGCGCGGGGGAGGCTCGAGGTGGTCGGAGGCATCGGGCAGAGGGCGGCTACAGTGCGGGAGCGCACTGTAGCGCGCTCTGGAGCGTGCGTTTGGCATGCCATGGCATATTTTATGCCTTGTGGGCGCGGCCACTGATGTCCAGTAGTGCTAGGAAGGAGTAAAGAAAGGGGAGGGTGCATTGGATGCCATGGATGGCCACTGGGGTGAGGAGGGAAGAAGAAGAAGGGTGCAAAGGTGCTGTCCAGTGAGAGAAAAAGAGGTTTTACCCATCCAACAAGTGAGCTGTGGCCTTGCCATTGTTACTGGAGGTGAAAGGGGTCTAGGGAGAGCTGTGGTAAAAATTTGAGCTCTCCAAGAATAGGGGAAGGGGTTAAAACAGTGATTTTTGCAAAGTGTCATAAGGTGTTTGATAAGGTTTTGGGCAAGCAAATGACCTCCACTTGGTGTGCCACAGAATTTGAGCTTATTTGGGCAAAGTTGCCAATGCAACTTTTATAAACCCTAGAAATGAGCAGAAATAAACTTGAGTAGATCTAGTTGAGCAAATCACTTCTCCTTGATGCACCACTTGGTGTAGTGGCCTCATTTGGACATGTGAACATGCTTACAAAAGTTGGGGTCAAGGAGAGAAAGTTGGTAGTACAAACTTGATCAAACATGGCTCTGGTCAGAGAGGGTTTTGGGGCATTTTGGTGAACCAAAATGACTTTAATTGACATGAGGATTTGCAAGGTGATCACAATATTCATTTGCGACTTGCTGGATTTTTCCTGGATTTTTATGAAAATATTTCCTGTAGAAATATTTCAAATCCTTGAAATGGGCAGAAATGGTTTTGGGAGGTTTTGTCCAATATTTTGATCACAGCCATGTGTTGAAACTCATATATATGGAAAATATATGTCCATTGAGTTTCCCTAAATTTTCTCAAATATTTTTAAAGCTTTAAAATAATTTTAACCTATTGGAGACCATTTTTGGCCTTAAGAAAAATCCTTTAAATAAAATAGGAAAATAACTTTTAAAATTATATTTTTGTGGTTTCTGGGTATCCTATATCTAATAGGAGCCAATTATATTTTTGGAAAGATTTTTACTGCCCTTAATTAAGTACTTGCAGTGCAAACCTCAATCAAGGGGTTTTTGGAAAACTAGCTTTGGAAAATACTTTTTGGCCAAATTATTTTTGTAAGAAAATACTATTTTGCTCTATACACATGGCATGATCATTGGGCAGAAGGTTGGGACAAGGAGATGCAGTAGAGAATGTGGAGTGGTTGACCATAAAGAGCACTTGAAAAACCATAGAGAGAAATCCAACTCCAAATAAAAGCCAAATAATGCAAAAAAGTTTTTGTTGGTCCAAATTTTCATGCTTTATTAATGCAAATAACATGTTACAAAATGCAGGGTGTGACAGACCTACCCCCTTACAAGAATCTCGTCCCCGAGATTCCTAAACTAGGCTTTAAAGAGATATGGAAACTCGGATCTGAGGTAGTCTTCACGTTCCCAGGTTGCTTCTGCTTCAGAGTGGTTGCTCCATTGGACCTTGAAGTACTTGATGGTGCAGCTTCGAGTGCGTTGTTCAGCCTCGTCCAAAATACAGATAGGACTCTCACGGTAAGTCAAATCAGGTTGAAGGTCAATGGCTTGATGATTGACGCCCTTGTAAAGATCAGGCTTGTTTGGGACTTGGAGACACTTCCGGAGTTGTGACACGTGGAATACGTTGTGCACATCGGATAGTTCAGGTGGCAGTTCCAACTGGTACGCCACTTCTCCTCGTCGGTCCGTGATCTTGAAGGGGCTGATGTATCTTGGGGCGAGCTTTCCTTTGACATGGAAGCGCTGGGTTCCCTTGAGAGGGGTGACCCGGAGATAGACATGATCTCCAACTCGGAAGTTCATGTCTCTACGACGTGAGTCAGCATAGCTCTTCTGCCTTGACTTGGCACTCTTCAATCGCTCTCTGATAAGCTGGACTTGCTCTTCTGCTTCACGGAGAATATCGGGCCCAAAGACTAACCCTTCTCCGGTCTTTGACCAATTGAGGGGTGTGCGACACTTGCGTCCGTACAACACCTCAAATGGTGCCATCTGGAGGCTTGACTGATAACTGTTGTTGTAGGAGAACTCGGCAAAAGGGCTCGGAGCATGTCTTCGAGTATCTGATTCACTCGTTCTGTCTGACCTCCGGTCTGTGGGTGGAAAGCAGTGCTGAAGGACAACTTGGTCCCCATGGCCTCTTGGAACTTCTTCCAGAATCTTGAGGTAAACTGGGTTCCTCGGTCTGACACAATCTCCTTGGGAACACCATGGAGGCTTACGATCCTGTTGATGTAGAGGCTAGCTAGCTGGTTTCCCTTGTAAGTTGTTTTGACAGGAATGAAATGGGCTACTTTGGTCAAATGGTCGACTATGACCCAGATGGAGTCATGTCCCTTATTTGACCTGGGTAATCCAATGATGGAGTCCATTCCGACTTTATCCCATTTCCATTCAGGCACTTTGAGAGGCTGTAACAATCCAGCGGGTCGCTGATTTTCCGCTTTGACCCTTTGGCATATGTCACACTTAGCGACGAAAGTGGCTATTTCTCTCTTCATGCCATGCCACCAAAATCTTTCCTTCAGGTCTTGATACATCTTGGTCCCTCCGGGGTGGATGGAATATGGGGCGTCATGAGCTTATTGCAAGATCAAATTCTTGAGCTCAATCTTGTTAGGTACGCAAATGCGATTCCCAAACCACACGATTCCTTGCTCATCCTCTGAGAATCCGGGGGCCTTGCCTGCCTTGATCTTCCTCTTGATTCCTTCAATACTTTCGTGTCCCTTCTGGGCTTCCTTAATATCATCCATCAGGGTAGGCTTGACTTCAAGGTTGGCTAAGAATCCTGGTGCAACCAGTTCCAACTCGAAGATTTCAAGTTCTTCATACAAGGCGGGTAGCCTTTCCTTAAGCATAGCATTCAAGGAACAAGCCTTTCTGCTTAATGCATCTGCTACCACATTAGCCTTCCCAGGATGGTATTGAACACTGAGGTCATAATCCTTGATCAACTCTAGCCATCTTCTTTGCCTCATGTTCAATTCCTTCTGAGTGAAAATATACTTCAGACTTTTGTGATCTGTGTATATCTCACACCGCTTCCCTAGGAGGTAATGTCGCCATGTCTTCAGGGCATGAACTACAGCTGCCAACTCGAGGTCATGAGTAGCATAGTTCTCTTCATGAGGCCGTAGTTGCCTTGAAAGGTAAGCCACGACTCTGCCTTCCTGCATCAGAACACCTCCTAGTCCGGTTTTTGACGCATCACAATATATCACAAACTCCTTGTGTATATCTGGTGTGGCCAAAACGGGGCGGTGGTCAATCTCTTCTTCAGCTCCTGGAAGCTTTCTTCACACTTCGGTGTCCACTCAAACTTCTTGTCCTTCTTCAAGAGCTGAGTCATGGGTCGAGCAATGCTTGAGAATCCTTCAACGAACTTGCGGTAATATCCCGCGAGCCCGAGGAAGCTTCTGACTTCCTTTACATTGCTTGGGGATTGCCATTCGGTCACGGCTTCAATCTTAGCGGGATCGACCGACAATCCTTCTTCAGTCAAAACATGACCCAAGAATCCAACTTCACGCAGCCAAAATTCGCACTTGCTGAACTTGGCATACAGTTGGTGCTCTCGAAGCTTGTCTAGGACCATCCTCAAGTGTTTCTCATGTTCTTCCTCCGACTTCGAGAAGACAAGGATGTCATCAATGAAGACAACGACAAACTTGTCCAAATATTCCATGAAGACCTTATTCATGAGATACATGAAGTAAGCTGGGGCATTGGTCAATCCAAAGGACATGACCGTGCACTCGTACAGGCCATATCTGGTTACAAATGCCATCTTTGGAATATCTTGGGGTCTGATCTTCAGCTGGTAGTACCCAGATCTGAGGTCAATCTTGGAGAACACCTTGGCCCCATTGAGTTGATCAAACAGGTCTTCAATCTTGGGAAGTGGATACTTGTTCTTGACTGTAACTTCATTGAGGGAGCGGTAGTCAATGCACAAGCGGATGGTACCGTCCTTCTTTGCCACAAACAGAACAGGCAATCCCCAAGGGGAGGCACTAGGGCGGATAAATCCTTTCCTCAACTGCTCTTCTAGTTGCTTCTTCAACTCCGCCAACTCTTCCGATCCCATTCTATAAGGCTTCTTATAGATGGGTCCTGCTCCGGGCATGAGCTCAATGATGAACTCAATGTCTCGGTCAGGAGGCATTTCCGGTAGCTCATCAGGAAAAACATCGGGGTATTCGCATACTACTGGCACTTGCTCCAATCCAACTTCGGACAGACAGTTGACTTGGGTGCCCTGAGCAGAGGAGGGGTTGGGAGCAAACTTAACTTCGACTCCTTGGTCATTGGTCACTGAGACGGTCCGGTTGGCACAATCTAACAAGCCTTGGTGCTTGATGAGCCAATCCATTCCTAAGATCACATCCAAGCCCTGTGATCTTAAGATGATAAGGTCTGCTTGGAAGTCTACCCCGTTGATGACGATCCCGACTCCTTTACATCCTATCTTGGCTCTCATCTCTGCTCCGGGGGTTTGTACCACCATAGGGTTATTCAGGGGTGTAGGGGTCATGCCACTTTTTAATGCAAACTTTTGAGTGACAAATGAATGCGTGGCTCCAGAATCAAACAAGACAGTTACAGGTGTTGAGTTGACAAGGAACGTACCCAGCACGACGTTTGGGTCTTCCTGGGCTTCTTCAGCAGTGACATGATTCACACGACCCTTGCCGTTGTTGGGCGGGTTGCGGGGAGCTTGGTTCCTTGGTGGCATTCCACAGCCTTGGCCTGGGTTCTGCGCATTGGGGCGCGGGGCGTCGGGCTTCCTGTTGGGGCAGTACTTGGAGTAGTGTCCTGGCTGACCACATCCAAAGCAAGTGACTTGGTTGGGGTTGCTGCTCTTGTCGACATTGTTATCGGGGTTGTTGTAAGCTGGCCTGGGGTTGGCATACTGCTGAGATGGATAGTTGGCGTGGGGTGCAGGAGCTTTTGGCTGCTGATAGGTTGGCCTGACCGGGGCTGGCTGCCACGGGCGAGGCTTCTGGTTGCTGGAGCTACCCTTGCTGATCATCTTGCGCTTGCGGGTATCATCCAAAGCACGTCGCTTGTCTTCAAGCATGAGTGCCTTGTTTACCAGATCAGGAAAGGTCTGGCAGTCACACACACAAGCGAGTACTGCAGAGTCTGGTTAAGGCCTTCCATGAAGCGCTCCCTTTTGGCAGCATCAGTGCTGACATCTTCAGGGGCATACCTTGAGAGAACACTGAACTTCTGCATGTACTCCTTGACGGTGCTACTACCTTGCTTCAGGGCTCGGAACTCACGCTTCTTGATGGCCATGGTTCCGGAAGGAATGTGGGCCTTGCGGAATTCTGCCTTGAAGTCATTCCAAGTGATGTTTTGCTCAGCACACATGGCCTTGAATCCATCCCACCATGCTCTAGAAGTTCCCCCGAGACAGTGAGCAGCATACGCCACCCTATCACGGTCCTCAGTGCATCCGACTAGTTCCAGCAGATCCTCAATGGTGCGGACCCAGTCGTCTGCATCCAGGGGTTCAGCAGTCTCGATGAAGGTGGGTGGTGCATGCTTCTTGAACTCCACCAATGTGGAACGTCCATTGCCGTTCCCCGCCGGCTGGCGGTTGACAGCTTGAGCAATCATCTGGAGAGCTGCAGTGTTGGCTTGACGTTCCTCTCGGAAGGCTTGGAGAAGCTTAGCCATGTCCATGCTTGGAGGTGGTGGCGGTGGTGGAACTTGTCCTTGGGTTTGGTCTTGGCTGGCTCCTTCTCCGGCTTCTTGCTGCTGGGTAGAGGTACCAGTACGAGTTACAACAGGCATCCTGTTGGAGCGATCAAGGTCTCATGATTGGGAAAGATGGGGAAAGCAATATAGATGGGATGCCTAGTAAGGGGGTTGGTATGACACTAATGGTTTTCATGCAAGGGCCAAAAGGCCAAACACATTCATTAAAATCCAAATGGGTGATGTAGTCGCTTACAAGTTCCCGAAGGAAAGCACGACGTCCATCAAACACATCGAAAGCAATCATAACACTACATGGTTTCATATGAACCATTACAAGGACTCGACTTCGCATAGGGGTACACGACCTATCCTACCATAGGGGTTGCTAATGGGCATATCCGGATTGCGAATGATGCCTAAGTGGTGGAATGCTCGGTCGCGTAGTCTGGCTCTTCTGGGTCTTCCTCCTCGTCATCGGTGGCCGGACTTTCCTCTTCACTTGAAGGGGTGGGGGAGTGGAGGAGCTCAACACGGCGTTGCTTTGCCGGTGGTGCGAAGAGCTTGCGGTATTCCTTTGCGCTCATGCGGTGTTGCTGTGGTGGTTCTCCATCCTTTGGGGGTCTTCCGCCCCTCTATGCGATTGCGGGTTGTCCAGGGGGAGCACCTTCCTTCTTGATCCTATCCGTCTTCTCTTGCGCCTGACGAAGAAGTGCCTTGGTCTCATGGAGTTCCTTTCGGAGTTCCATTAATTCCGAGGCCAAGTGTTGTGCCAAACTATCGGCACAAAGGCTGAAGTAGGCCTGGAATCGAAGTGGAAGTCCTTCTTCTAGTGGTGGAGCTGGTGCACTGCTCTCATCCTCACCTTCCTTCCGATAAGGCAAGAAGCGGGTTGCCATCTCGTCTGCCATCTCGGGAAGGAGGTCTCGGAGGCGGGTGAGTGACTTGAGGGTTGCCGTCTCGATGGCAAGAACTAGCGTTGCCATCTGGGGTCCCTCGAAGAACCAGCTTGTTGGAGAGTCATTGGCCTTCACGATCACTTCCACATGATACTCCGTCTCGGTGTCACTGATCCAATGCTCATGGTAGGTGAAAATGGGGGCTCGGTGGAACTGGCACTTCTTGAGGCTGTCCTCGAGAAGCACGGGAAATCCGGTGGTCAGGAAGTCTTCGGGTACGGCAGCCATCTACAAAGGTTGAATGGGAGAGGTCAATAAGGGAAATATATCTTGGGTGGATAAACTTAGAAAAGAAGAGAGGTTCAGATGGTCTCAAGCTAACTAACGTCCATGCTAACTAAGGCTTCCTACAGTCAGGATGACTCTGATACCAGCTCTGTGGGGACCCCGACTCATAAGTCGTGATCACTGAATGCACGTGTACAGTGATCCCAGAGATCAATGCTCACTGAACACACAGAAGCTGAATAACAAGAGTCTTACATCCATACATATCGTCTTACACAAACTATGACCATTATGGTCAGGTCTTACATTGACAAAGCCTTAAGGGTTGAACATCAAATGAAACACAAGCAGCGGAAATCTTCGTCGATAAGTAGAAGCCATGCCATCTACCTTAACCCTACAGGCATTCTGACTGGGAAACGTCCTAGTTCACATGTTCGTCTCCCAAGAATTCTTCTTCAAACTCCTATTCTTCCATGCCTGGCCAATTAAATAACCAGTGGCAAGCCAATGAGTACTTTGAATGTACTCGCAAGCAACCCATGTTTTGGTTCAAGGAACAATAATGCATGACATAGGTAAGTTTTTGCCGAAAGCTAGTTTTGAGTGCAATGACATGTTCAACAACTTGTAATACATGCATCACGAGAATTTAATTAATCATGAGGACAGGCTACAGATATCAACATAAATAGAGAGTGCACCAACCCAACTCAATCATGTCAAGTCCTCTGACTTGACCCAAGTAGTTCTTCCCACTTATCCATCACACACACTGGTTTGTAAACAAGTGGACGTAGCCCAAGAGCGGTTACCCAACTGTCCTTGACCGTGGACACGGCTATTCGAATAGTTTTACACTCTGCAGAGGTTGCACACTTTACCCACAAGATCCGGGGAACTTCCGTGTCTTCCACGACCCGCGGTACCTTAAGTACCCGGGCAAGCACCCGATCAATACCTTTCCCTAGACGACACTAACAAGGAGTCCACTCGTTGTTCCGTATCCTCACGATGTACATCATACGAGACTCACTCGAGATCGTAACATCCGAGAGGGGACACAACGGTGTATCCGGTGCCCTGTGAAAACAGTCATGGCCGCCCTACCTGGCACGACCCTGTCCCGAGAGAGCGCACCAACAACTCTCCCGTCACTAGTAATGCGGGCTCCAAGCTAGTATTGGCCTAGGTAATCAATAATGCCCTTTCCCATATAAGGGTAGAGTGGTTGCGCATGTAAGGTTGGAATAACGGTCGCAACTTAAACCAATCCGGTTTTTTTTTAAACAACACACACACTTGCCTCGGTACCCCACTTCGTCATCAAGTGGCTACCCAACTCATCATCTCCCTTGGGCATAAGTGGCACCCGATGGGGTTTTCGGAAAGTCCTTTAAAAATACTTTTGTCTCCATCACCGTGCATATTCCCGTCCCTTTTTGCGTAGCAACTACTTTAGCATCCTATCTATTCCCATCGGCATAACCCTCATAAGGAGGTAGGGTCATGCACAATGCAAGTATTAACGAGGAAACAACGAAGGAAACCCACCAAAGTGGCTACCATCTCATCATGATTCCGATGCAACAATAATAAAGTGCTATATGACATGCATAAAAAGGTTTCATAGACATGGTCAAAGGGCTGCTTGCCTGGCTCAGCAAAGTCTTCTGGGTCTTCAAGGTCTTCTGGTCCAACTCCTTCGTCAGCAACGCAATCTATCGTCGCAAAATAATAATGAGAAAAATAAGGCAATAATAAAACAGAAACATCAAAGTGCTCAGAAAAATGTCAACTCATTTTTATAAAATACTAGGTGGAAATCTAAGAATGGGAAAATTCCTAGTTTTGGATTTGGAGTTGTGGAATAGGAGAAATGGATTTTCAAAGTCATATTTAAATGCTAAAAATCACATTTAAATATTTACAGTAAAGAAAAGTTTGCTGGATTTGAATGAAAGTTGCACCATTAAATAGGTTGCAATATTCTAGGAATTTAGAAATTGGAATTAAATTATTTGGACAATTATTTTGTCCTGTGGAATTTTTGGAAAAAGAGGCAGAAAAGAAAATGAGAAATGGCACTGTGCCACTGGGCCAGAACTGCCGCAGGGCAGCAGGCCCCGCCAGCGGGCCGGCCCAGCCGAGCCAGCGCACAGCGCGCGCGCACGCCTGCCCGTTTCAAACCTGACGGGTGGATCCCACCTGTCAGGGCGTGAGGCTAACGGGCGGGGCCCGCGGCCGTCGTCGTCTACCTCTAGCCAGAGAGGAAGGCGAGCTCACCAGCGTCGCTGTGGTCAACGGCGAGGTGATCCAAGGGCACCGGTGTGCTCAGGGTGGAGTCGCCGTTCGGGTGGAGGTGGAGTTGGTCACCGGGGTGCAGGGGTTCGCCGGCGACGAGGTTTGCGGCGGAGGAGCTTCGGGAGTCGACGGCTCCGGTCGATTCCGGCTGCAAATGAGGCGGGAAAGAGAGGGGAAACGATCAGAGAGGTGAGGAGGTTCCAGATCGAGAGAAAACGGGGGCGGAGGAAGCCCGTACCCATAGATCGACGGCGACCCGAGGCGGCGGAGCTCGAGCTCGATCTCGAGCTCGGGCGGCTCTGGGGATGAACGGGAGGTGCAGAGGGAGGTTTTGGGGAGTGAGAGAGCGAGTGGTGAGGAGAGGGGAGCTCGGGGAGCTAGGCTCTTATATAGGCGAACGGAGAGGTCCAGCGGCCCATGCGCCGGCGAGGCTGTTGCCGTCGCTGCAATGCTCGGGGGGAGCTGGCGCCGTGTCTAGGGCGTTTGTAAGAATGGTCTACGCCCAGAGGGAGAGAAATAGGAGCGGGGAAAGCGTCAGGGCAGCGCGCGTGTGAGCCGCGCCATTGGCGCGCTCGGGCGGCCCTTGTTCGCTAGCGCGGAGGCGCGGGGAGGAGGAGAGAGGAGGGGGACAGCGCCGTGGCGTGTCGTGGACGCCGAGGCGCATCGGCAGGCGTGCGGGGGAGGCTCGAGGTGGTCCGAGGCATCGGGCAGAAGGCGGCTACAGTGCGGGAGCGCACTATAGCGTGCTCTGGAGCGTGCGTTTGGCATGCCATGGCATATTTTATGCCTTGTGGGCGCGGCCACTGATGTCCAGTAGTGCTAGGAAGGAGTAAAGAAAGGGGAGGGTGCATTGGATGCCATGGATGGCCACTGGGATGAGGAGGGAAGAAGAAGAAGGGTGCAAAGGTGCTGTCCAGTGAGAGAAAAAGAGGTTTTACCCATCCAACAAGTGAGCTGTGGCCTTGCCATTGTTACTGGAGGTGAAAGGGGTCTAGGGAGAGCTGTGGTAAAAATTTGAGCTCTCCAAGAATAGAGGAAGGGGTTAAAACAGTGATTTTTGCAAATTGTCATAAGGTGTTTGATAAGGTTTTGGGCAAGAAAATGAACTCCAATTGCCATAATATTTAAAAGGATGAAAAGACACTTAGAAATAGGGTGTGCCACAGAATTTGAGCTTATTTGGGCAAACTTGCCAATGCAACTTTTATAATCCCTAGAAATGAGCAGAAATAAACTTGAGTAGATCTAGTTGAGAAAATCACTTCTCCTTGATGCACCACTTGGTGTAGTAGCCTCATTTGGACATGTGAACATGCTTACAAAAGTTGGGGTCAAGGAGAGAAAGTTGGTAGTACAAACTTGATCAAACATGGCTCTGGTCAGAGAGGGTTTTGGGGCATTTTGGTGAACCAAAATGACTTTAATTGACATGAGGATTTGCAAGGTGATCACAATATACATTTGTGACTTGCTGGATTTTTCCTGGATTTTTATGAAAATATTTCCTGTAGAAATATTTCAAATCCTTGAAATGGGCAGAAATGGTTTTGGGAGGTTTTGTCCAATATTTTGATCACAGCCATGTGTTGAAACTCATATATATGGAAAATATATGTCCATTGAGTTTCCCTAAATTTTCTCAAATATTTTTAAAGGTTTAAAATAATTTTAACCTATTAGAGACCATTTCTGGCCTTAAGAAAAATCCTTTAAATAAAATAGGAAAATAACTTTTAAAATTATATTTTTGTGGTTTCTGGGTATCCTATATCTAATAGGAGCCAATTATATTTTTGCAAAGATTTTTACTGCCCTCATTTAAGTACTTGCAACGCAAACCTCAATCAAGGGGTTTTTGGAAAACTAGCTTTGGAAAATACTTTTTGGCCAAATTATTTTTGTAAGAAAATACTATTTTGCTCTATACACATGGCATGATCATTGGCCAGAAGGTTGGGACAAGGAGATGCAGTAGAGAAGGTGGAGTGGTTGACCATAAAGAGCACTTGAAAAATCATAGAGAGAAATCCAACTCCAAATAAAAGCCAAATAATGCAAAAAAGTTTTTGTTGGTCCAAATTTTCATGCTTTATTAATGCAAATAACATGTTACAAAATGTAGGGTGTGACAGGAGGCGACGGAGCGGAACGCGCAGGAGAAGCGCAACGAGGAGGAAGTCGCCCGTCGGGAGAAGGCGGAGGCCGAGAAGGCGGCCGCTTTTGCCCAGAAGAAGCTGGACGATGCCGAAGCCGCCGTCGCGGCAAAGCAGCAGGCTGAGGAAGCCGCGCGCCGCCAGTCGGCGTTGTTCATCATCCCGCTGAACTCAGTGCGGCCGCCTCCGGAATTCACGGAGCAGACCAGGGAAGCCGGCGGCGAGAACCCCATCATGGAGAGGGAAGGCGGCGAGGCCTCCATGTCGGATATGGTCGTGCCGCTGCCCCCTCCGCCGCCGTCTGGGAGCGTGCGAGGCGAACAGCCGGCGGACCCGCCGGTTCCGCCGACTAAAGACGAGGCCGTGGCGAAGCTGCTCCTTCAAGTTGCGTCGCCAATGCGCCACCGCCTTGAGAAGGCGATTTCAGCGCCACGCCCCTTGGAGACCGGCGCCGCCAGCTCGGCCATTCCAGACGTCGAGGCGACGAGTGCTGCGCCCGTTGGGTGGGTGCGAGGATGCGGCACAGGCCCGCTGAACCAGGCGCTTCTGGACGTCCAGGGGAAGCTGCAAGCTGAGGGCGACGCCATCCAGAATTGCACCAAGGCGCACCTGGCGTCGCGAGCAGCCCTCCGGGTATGTTTTCTTCTGACTTTGTTTTTCTTGTTCTTCTCTGTGGGGGTGCACCAGCACACCCACTGGGTGTAGTCCTCGAGTTCCAGGCCGGCTGCTAAGCAGGCGGCTCGGAACTCTATTGGCAAGTTCTAAGTACTTACTCTTGTTTGAAATACTTATCGCAGGATTATCACAACCTCCGGGTCACCGCCTTCAACCGCAATGTTGAGGAGCTGGGCAAGCGGACTGCCGACTTGTCGGAGAGCCGGAGTGAGTCCTCCTTCTTCTTCGCGGGGGCGCGCTGGTGCACCCGCGGGCTGTAGTCCCCGAGATTCGGGCCGACTGCTGAGCAGTCGGGCCGGATCTTCCTGGCGACTTTCTTTGTTGATGACTTAGCACCTTCTTCTTCTTTTTTTCTTCAGAGGCCAACGCCGTTCTTCAGCAGCAGCTGGGCGAAGCCAACACCGCCTTGCGTGCCAAGGGGGAGGAGTGCGGCAAGCTCGTCGCAGAGCGCGACCTGCTAGCTACGGAGCTGGCGGAGCAGAGGGAGCTGCTTAAGAAGGCGCAGGAGTAGGCAGAGAAGAAAGAGACTGCCCTCCTGGACGAGTTCGAGAGTGAGCGCTCCTCCTGGTCCGACAAGGAGGCAATGCTGACCTCCGGCTTCCATGAGATTGAGGATATCGTCAACGGTGAGTTTCTTTACTCTCTTTCTTTGAGCCGCCGACTGCAGGTCAGGCTGACTCCTGATTTTCTGACTTGCTTCTTTTTCGTCTTGGCAGACATCTTCCCTTAGTTTCGGATGCTGCGCCGGCTTCAACGTGTCGGTGCCCAGGCGATTGCTGCCTTGTGGCCAGACATTCCGATTCTGCGCACTCCCAGTTGGACTACCGACTGGCTGGAGGTCGCAGCTGGCCGTCTTGAAGCTTGGAAGGGCTCCTCGACCCAGGCTGGAGCGCGCCAGGCCTTTGAATTCGTCAAGGCGTGGTATCCGGGGCTGGACCTGGACCAGCTGGCCACGCTCTAGGCAGAGGCCCAGTCGGAGCTGGCAGCCACGGAAGACGCCCTTGTCAAGCGCGCCGCGGCAATCGCCGAGTACGCCGATACCAGCGTCTTCATTCCTGAGCGGGCTGAAGACGGCGAGGAGGCACCGCCGGAGTGGTTTGGGATGAACCCGGACTACGACGAGGACTCGACGGAGGTGATCGGCTCCAGCGCCGAGGAGGGAGGCGAGGCGGAGGTCGGAGACAAGACGGAGGCGCCAGAAGATGGAGCGGGGGACCAGCCTCAGCTCGACCACGCCTCCAGCAACGAGCCGCGCCCGATCGAGCCGGCTGCCGTTGGAGACGATCAAGCCGAGACCGCCCAGCCGGCCGCCCCAGCGCCCGACACCGCCGTCTCCTCCGACCCTCCAAACCTGTCAGCCGCTTCCTAGGCCGTCGTCTTGCCTTTATTTATCTGCTTTAGTAGTCTTTGAAGAATTGTTAATTCGCACAATTCCACCCGCGGGGTGTATTTTGAACTTCTGTTCGAAGATTCGGCCAAGGGCCTATGTTATGTAAATATTTATCCGAGTTCTATCATTTCTTGCTTATTGCTCTGTTGGATTTTTCCTTTGCCGCCTTCCCTTAGTTGTCGTCTTTGCCAGTCGGACAACCACTCTACGGACTGCCGCTGGATCAAGTGCTTGGCTACTTTGGGAAGGCAAGTACTTGGCCGTTCTAGCGTTTCTTAGCAAGTTGAATAGAAGGCGGCAAGCCGACTACTCAGGAGTCGGCTTTGCGAAGACCGGCTGGAAAGACGGCTTAAGCTATGTTTATGCTTTGAGTCCTTAGCCATTTTTCATGTGGGCACCCATTCTTCCTTGCTCCTGCGCGCCAGATAGTCGCTCTGCGAACTGCGGCTTCTGACAGGAGACGGCTTAGGCACCACATGTTGGAAATATGCCCTAGAGGCAATAATAAAAGCATTATTATTATATTTCCTTATTCATGATAATTGTCTTTATTCGTGATATAATTGTGTTAACCGAAAATCGTAATACATGTGTGAATAACAGACAACAATATGTCCCTAGTGAGCCTCTAGTTGACTAGCTCGTTGATCGACAGATAGTCATGGTTTCCTGACTATGGACATTGGATGTCATCGATAACGGGATCACATCATTAGGAGAATGATGTGATGGACAAGACCCAATCCTAAACATAGCATAAGATCGCATAGTTCGTTTGCTAGAGTTATCCAATGTCAAGTATCCTTTCCTTAGACCATGAGATCGTGTAACTCCCGGATACCGTAGGAGTGCTTTGGGTGTGCCAAACGTCACAACGTAACTGGGTGACTATAAAGGTATGCTACGGGTATCTCTGAAAGTGTCTGTTGGGTTGACATGGATCGAGACTGGGATTTGTCACTCCGCTTGACGGAGAGGTATCACCGGGCCCTCTCGGTAATGCATCATCACAATGAGCTCAAGGTGATCAAAGTGTTTGATCACGGGATCATGCACTACGGAACGAGAAAAGTGACTTGCCGGTAACGAGATTGAACGAGGTATTGGGATACCGACGATCGAATCTCGGGCAAGTAAAATACCGATTGACAAAGGGAATCGTATACGGGATTAATTGAATCCTCGACATCGTGGTTCATCCGATGAGATCATCGTGGAGCATGTGGGAGCCAACATGGGTATCCAGATCCCGCTGTTGGTTATTGCCCGAGAGCCGTCTCGGTCATGTCTGCATGTCTCCCGAACCCGTAGGGTCTACACACTTAAGGTTCGGTGACGCTAGGGTTGTGAAGATATGTATGTGCAGTAACCCGAATGTTGTTCGGAGTCCCGGATGAGATCCCGGACGTCACGAGGAGTTCCGGAATGGTCTGGAGGTAAAGAATTATATATAGGAAGTGCTATTTTGGCCATCGGGACAAGTTTCGGTGTTATCGGTATTGTACCGGGACCACCGGAGGGGTCCCGGGGTCCACCAGGTGCGGCCACCTGCCTTGGTGGGCCACATGGGCCTTAGAGGGTGCGCCTTGTCCTTCTTGGGCCAAGGGGAACCAGCCCCAAGAGGCCCATGCGCCAAGAGAGAGAAAAAAGGGGAGAGTCCTACAAGGGGAAGGCACCTCCGAGGTGCCTTGGGGAGGATGGACTCCTCCCCACCCTTGGCCGCACCCTTCCTTGGAGGAAGGGGCAAGGGCTGCGCCTCCCCCTCTCCCTTGGCCCTATATATAGTGGGGAAAAGGAGGAGCAAACCAACCCTAATGCCCTGGCGCCTCCCTCCTTCCTGCAACACCTCCTCCTCCTCCCGTAGTTGCTTAGCGAAGCCCTGCCGGAGTTCTGCTGCATCCACCACCACACCGTCGTGCTGGATCTTCCTCAACCTCTCCTTCCCCCTTGCTGGATCAAGAAGGAGGAGACGTCTCCCGTCCCGTACGTGTGTTGAACGCGGAGGTGCCGTCCGTTCGGCACTAGATCATCGGTGAATTGGATCACGGCAAGTACGACTACCTCATCCACGTTCACTCGAACGCTTCCGTTGCAATCTACAAAGTGGTATGTAGATGCTATCTAATCTGAATACTCGTTGCTAGATGAACTCATAGATGGATCTTGGTGAAACCGTAGAAAAATTTTTAATTTTCTGCAACGTTCCCCAACAGTGGCATCATGAGCTAGGTCTATGCGTAGTTCTTCTTGTGCGAGTAGAACACAATTTGTTGTGGGCGTAGATGTTGTCAATTCTTCTTGCCGTTACTAGTCAATCTTGATTCAGCGGTATTGTGGGATGAAGCGGCCCGGACCAACCTTACACGTACGCTTACGTGAGACCGGTTCCACCGACTAACATGCACTAGTTGCATAAGGTGGCTGGCGGGTGTCTGTCTCTCCTACTTTAGTTGAATCGGATTCGATGAACAGGGTCCTTATGAAGGGTAAATAGAGATTGACAAATCACGTTGTGGTTTGAACGTAGGTAAGAAAACGTTCTTGCTAGAACCCTAATTCAGCCACGTAAAACTTGCAACAACAATTAGAGGACGTCTAACTTGTTTTTGCAGCAAGTGCTTTGTGATATGATATGGCCAAAGTTGTGATGTATGATGAATGATCTATATGTGATGTATGAGATGTTCATGCTATTGTAATAGGAATCACGACTTGCATGTCGATGAGTATGAAAACCGGCAGGAGCCATAGGAGTTGTCTTTATTTTTTGTATGACCTGCGTGTCATTGAGAATCGCCATGTAAATTACTTTACTTTATTGCTAAACGTGTTAGCCATAGTAGTAGAAGCAATAGTTGGCGAGCAACTTCATGAAGACACGATGATGAAGATCATGGTGTCAAGCCGGTGACAAGATGATCATGGAGCCCCAAGATGGAGATCAAAGGAGCTATGTGATATTGGCCATATCATGTCACGTTTATTATTTGATTGCATGTGATGTTTATCATGTTTTGCATCTTGTTTACTTAGAACGACGGTAGTAAATAAGATGATCCCTCATAATAATTTCAAGAAAGTGTTCACCCTAACTGTGCACCGTTGCTAAGGTTCATCGTTCCGAAGCACCACTTGATGATCGGGTGTGATAGGTCCTTACGTTCGCATACAACGGGTGTAAGACAGATTTACACACGCAAAACACTTAGGTTGACTTGACGAGCCTAGCATGTACAGACATGGCCTCGGAACACAGAAGACCGAAAGGTCGAGCATGAGTCGTATAGAAGATACGATCAACATGAAGATGTTCACCGATGTTGACTAGTCCGTCTCACGTGATGATCGGACACGGCCTAGTTGACTCGGATCATGTAATACTTAGATGACTAATAGAGGGATGTCTATCTAAGTGGGAGTTCATTAAATAATTTGATTAAATGAACTTTATTATCATGAACTTAGTCTAAATATTTACAATATGTCTTGTAGATCAAATGGCCAACGTAGTCCTCAACTTCAACGCGTTCCTAGAGAAAACCAAGCTGAAAGACGATGGTAGCAACTATACGGACTAGGTCCGGAACCTGAGGATTATCCTCATAGCTGCCAAGAAAGATTATGTCCTAAGAGCACCGCTGGGTGACGCACCTATTCTCCCTGCAGAACAAGACGTTATGAATGCTTGGCAGTCACGCTGCGATGATTACTCCCTCGTTCAGTGCGGCATGCTTTACAGCTTAGAGCCGGGACTCCAAAAGCGTTTTGAGAGACATGGAGCATATGAGATGTTCGAAGAGCTGAAAATGGTTTTCCAAGCTCATGCCCGGGTCGAGAGATATGAAGTCTCCGATAAATTCTTTAGCTGTAAGATGGAGGAAAATGGCTCTGTCAGTGAGCACATACTCAAAATGTCTGGGTTGCACAACCGCTTGACTCAACTGGAAGTTAATCTCCCGGATGAGGCGGTCATTGACAGAATCCTCCAGTCGCTTCCACCTAGCTACAAGAGCTTTGTGATGAACTAAAATATGCAGGTGATGGTAAAGACCATTCCTGAAGTATATGCTATGCTAAAATCAGCAGAGGTAGAAATCAAGAAGGAGCATCAAGTGTTGATGGTGAATAAAACCACTAAGTTCAAGAAGGGCAAGGGTAAAAAGAACTTCAAGAAGGACGGCAAGGAAGTTGCCGCGCCCGGTAAGCAAGTTGCCGGGAAGAAGCCAAAGAATGGACCCAAGCCCGAGACTGAGTGTTTTTATTGCAAGGGAAGTGGTCACTGGAAGCGGAACTGCCCCAAATACTTAGCGGACAAGAAGGCCGGCAAAACCAAAGGTATATGTGATATACATGTAATTGATGTGTACCTTACCAGTACTCGTAGTAGCTCTTGGGTATTTGATACCGGTGCAGTTGCTCACATTTGTAACTCAAAACAGGAGCTGCGGAATAAACGGAGACTGGCGAAGGACGAGGTGACGATGCGCGTCGGGAATGGTTCCAAGGTCGATGTGATCGCCGTCGGCACGCTGCCTCTACATTTACCTACGGGATTAGTTTTAAACCTCAATAATTGTTATTTAGTGCCAAGTTTGAGCATGAACATTGTATCTGGGTCTCGCTTAATTCGAGATGGTTACTCATTTAAATCCGAGAATAATGGTTGTTCTATTTATATGAGAGATATGTTTTATGGTCATGCTCCGATGGTTAATGGTTTATTCTTAATGAATCTCGTACGTGATGATACACATATTCATAGTGTGAATACCAAAAGAATTAAAGTTGATAACAATAGTCCCACATATTTGTGGCACTGCCGCCTTGGTCACATAGGTGTCAAACGCATGAAGAAGCTCCATGCAGATGAACTTTTAGAGTCTCTTGATTATGAATCATTTGACACGTGCGAACCATGCCTCATGGGTAAAATGACCAAGACTCCGTTCTCAGGAACAATGGAGCGAGCAACCAACTTATTGGAAATCATACATACCGATGTGTGTGGTCCAATGAGTGTTGAGGCTCGCGGTGGCTATCGTTATGTTCTCACCCTCACTGATGACTTGAGTAGATATGGGTATATCTACTTAATGAAACACAAGTCTGAGACCTTTGAAAAGTTCAAGGAATTTCAGAGTGAGGTTGAAAATCAACGTGATAAAAGGATCAAGTTTCTACGATCAGATCGTGGAGGAGAATACTTGAGTCACGAATTTGGCACACACTTAAGAAAATGTGGAATAGTTTCACAACTCACGCCGCCTGGAACACCTCAGCGTAATGGTGTGTCCGAACGTCGTAATCGCACTCTATTAGATATGGTGCGATCTATGATGTCTCTTACCGACTTACCGCTATCTTTTTGGGGCTATGCTTTAGAGACTGCCGCATTCACTTTAAATAGGGCTCCGTCGAAATCCGTTGAGACGACACCGTATGAATTATGGTTTGGGAAGAAACCTAAGCTGTCGTTTCTAAAAGTTTGGGGATGCGATGCTTATGTCAAGAAACTTCAACCTGAGAAGCTCGAACCCAAGTCGAAAAAATGCGTCTTCATAGGATACCCTAAAGAAACTGTTGGGTATACCTTCTACCTCAGATCCGAAGGCAAGATCTTTGTTGCCAAGAATGGATCCTTTCTAGAGAAAGAGTTTCTCTCGAAAGAAGTAAGTGGGAGGAAAGTAGAAATTGATGAAGTGTTACCCCTTGAACCGGAAAATGGCGAAACTCAAGAAAACGTTTCTGAGGAGCCTGCACCGACTAGAGAGGAAATTAATGATGATGATCAAGATGCTTCTGATCAAGCTCCTACTGAAATTCGAAGGTCCACAAGGACACGTTCCGCACCAGAGTGGTACGGCAACCCTGTCTTGGAAATCATGTTGTTAGACAACGGTGAACCTTCGAACTATGAGGAAGCAATGGCGGGCCCGGATTCCGACAAATGGCTGGAAGCCATGAAATCCGAGATAGGATCCATGTATGAAAACAAAGTATGGACTTTGACTGACTTGCCCGTTGAACGGCGAGCCATAGAAAATAAATGGATCTTTAAGAAGAAGACAGACGCGGATGGTAATGTGACCATCTATAAAGCTCGGCTTGTCGCTAAGGGTTATCGACAAGTTCAAGGAATTGACTACGATGAGACTTTCTCACCGGTAGCGAAGCTGAAGTCCGTCCGAATCATGTTAGCAATTGCCGCATACTATGATTATGAGATATGGCAAATGGACGTCAAAACGGCATTCCTTAATGGTTTCCTTAAGGAAGAATTGTATATGATGCAGCCGGAAGGTTTTGTCGATCCTAAGAACACTGACAAGTTGTGCAAGCTCCAACGCTCGATTTATGGGCTGGTGCAAGCATCTCGGAGTTGGAACATTCGCTTTGATGAGATGATCAAAGCGTTTGGGTTTACACAGACTTATGGAGAAGCCTGTGTTTACAAGAAAGTGAGTGGGAGCTCTGTAGCATTTCTCATATTATATGTAGACGACATACTTTTGATGGGAAATGATATAGAACTCTTGGACAGCATTAAGGCCTACTTGAATAAGAGTTTTTCAATGAAGGACCTTGGAGAAGCTGCTTATATATTAGGCATCAAGATCTATAGAGATAGATCGAGACGCCTCATAGGTCTTTCACAAAGCACATACCTTGATAAAATATTGAAGAAGTTCAATATGGATCAATCTAAGAAAGGGTTCTTACCTGTATTACAAGGTGTGAAATTGAGCTCAGCTCAATGTCCGACCACGGCAGAAGATATAGAAGAGATGAGTGTCATCCCCTATGCCTCAGCCATAGGTTCTATTATGTATGCCATGCTGTGTACCAGACCTGATGTAAACCTTGCCGTAAGTTTGGTAGGAAGGTACCAAAGTAATCCCGGCAAGGAACACTGGACAGCGGTCAAGAATATCCTAAAGTACCTGAAAAGGACTAAGGAAATGTTTCTCGTTTATGGAGGTGACGAAGAGCTCGTCGTAAAAGGTTACGTCGACGCTAGCTTCGACACAGATCTGGATGACTCTAAGTCACAAACCGGATACGTGTATATTTTGAATGGTGGGGCAGTAAGCTGGTGCGGTTGCAAGCAAAGCGTCGTGGCGGGATCTACATGTGAAGCGGAGTACATGGCAGCCTCGGAGGCAGCACATGAAGCAATTTGGGTGAAGGAGTTCATCACCGACCTCGGAGTCATACCCAATGCGTCGGGGCCAATCAAGCTCTTCTGTGACAACACTGGAGCTATTGCACTTGCAAAGGAGCCCAGGTTTCACAAGAAGACCAGGCACATCAAGCGTCGCTTCAACTCCATTCGTGAAAATGTTCAAGATGGAGACATAGAAATTTGTAAAGTGCACACGGATCTGAATGTCGCAGATCCATTGACTAAACCTCTCCCTAAGGCAAAACATGATCAGCACCAGAACTCTATGGGTGTTTGATTCATTACAATGTAACTAGATTATTGACTCTAGTGCAAGTGGGAGACTGTTGGAAATATGCCCTAGAGGCAATAATAAAAGCATTATTATTATATTTCCTTATTCATGATAATTGTCTTTATTCGTGCTATAATTGTGTTAACCAAAAATCGTAATACATGTGTGAATAACAGACAACAATATGTCCCTAGTGAGCCTCTAGTTGACTAGCTCGTTGATCGACAGATAGTCATGGTTTCCTGACTATGGACATTGGATGTCATCGATAACGGGATCACATCATTAGGAGAATGATGTGATGGACAAGACCCAATCCTAAACATAGCATAAGATCGCATAGTTCGTTTGCTAGAGTTATCCTGTCAAGTATCCTTTCCTTAGACCATGAGATCGTGTAACTCCCGAATACCGTAGGAGTGCTGTGGGTGTGCCAAACGTCACAACATAACTGGGTGACTATAAAGGTATGCTACGGGTATCTCTGAAAGTGTCTGTTGGGTTGACATGGATCGAGACTGGGATTTGTCACTCCGCTTGACGGAGAGGTATCACCGGGCCCTCTCGGTAATGCATCATCACAATGAGCTCAAGGTGATCAAAGTGTTTGATCACGGGATCATGCACTACGGAACGAGAAAAGTGACTTGCCGGTAACGAGATTGAACGAGGTATTGGGATACCGACGATCGAATCTCGGGCAAGTAAAATACAGATTGACAAAGGGAATCGTATACGGGATTAATTGAATCCTCGACATCGTGGTTCATCCGATGAGATCATCATGGAGCATGTGGGAGCCAACATGGGTATCCAGATCCCGCTGTTGGTTATTGCCCGAGAGCCGTCTCGGTCATGTCTGCATGTCTCCCGAACCCGTAGGGTCTACACACTTAAGGTTCGGTGACGCTAGGGTTGTGAAGATATGTATGTGCAGTAACCCGAATGTTGTTCGGAGTCCCGGATGAGATCCCGGACGTCACGAGGAGTTCCGGAATGGTCTGGAGGTAAAGAATTATATATAGGAAGTGCTATTTTGGCCATCGGGACAAGTTTCGGTGTTATCGGTATTGTACCGGGACCACCGGAGGGGTCCCGGGGTCCACCAGGTGGGGCCACCTGCCTTGGTGGGCCACATGGGCCTTAGGGGGTGCGCCTTGGCCTGCTTGGGCCAAGGGGAACCAGCCCCAAGAGGCCCATGCACCAAGAGAGAGAAAAAAGGGGAGAGTCCTACAAGGGGAAGGCACCTCCGAGGTGCCTTGGGGAGGATGGACTCCTCCCCACCCTTGGCCGCACCCTTCCTTGGAGGAAGGGGCAAGGGCTGCGCCTCCCCCTCTCCCTTGGCCCTATATATAGTGGGGAAAAGGAGGAGCAAACCAACCCTAATGCCCTGGCGCCTCCCTCCTTCCTGCAACACCTCCTCCTCCTCCCGTAGTTGCTTAGCGAAGCCCTGCCGGAGTTCTGCTGCATCCACCACCACACCGTCGTGCTGGATCTTCCTCAACCTCTCCTTCCCCCTTGCTGGATCAAGAAGGAGGAGACGTCTCCCGTCCCGTACGTGTGTTGAACGCGGAGGTGCCGTCCGTTCGGCACTAGATCATCGGTGAATTGGATCACGGCAAGTACGACTACCTCATCCACGTTCACTCGAACGCTTCCGTTGCGATCTACAAAGTGGTATGTAGATGCTATCTAATCTGAATACTCGTTGCTAGATGAACTCATAGATGGATCTTGGTGAAACCGTAGAAAAAAATTTAATTTTCTGCAACGTTCCCCAACACCACACACTATTTGTCCGACCGCAGGAAGCATTTCATAGCGCAAGGCGGTGAGTTCCCGAGCCGACTAGTCGGACCTGGTGCCAAGCGGCTTAAAAAAGAGTGCCATACTCGAAGGCATAATTCTTATCATATAGATAACAAAAAGGGCAGTCCCCGAGCTCGTCTCGGGGGCCCCGAAGTCTTGGTACTTTAATACAAAGGGTAGCGTGGTACATACTGCATCAACTGTAAAATCTTCGGAGAAGATTTGCATTCCATGGCCGTTCCGTCTCTTTCCCCGAGTCGTCCCTCTTGCGTGCTCGGGGCTTCTCAGCGTCGATCAGATAGTAGGAGTCGTTCCCAAGTACTTTGCTGATGATGAAGGGGCCTTCCCAAGGCGCTGACAACTTGTGCTGGCAGGCTGTCCGCTGGATCAGTCGGAGCACAAGGTCTCCCTCTTGGAAAGATCTCGGCATGACCTTCCTGTTGTAGTATCAGCGCAGGCTCTCCTGGTAGATGCGGGACCGGCTGAGTGCCAACAGCCGGCCCTCTTCCAGCAGATCGACGCCGTCTTAACGTGCTTCTTCTGCTTCCTCCTTGGTGTACATGGTGACTCGCGGGGAGTCGAACTCTATGTCCGTTGGGATGATGGCTTCAGCACCATAGACGAGGAAGAAGGGCGTGAAGCCGGTCGACTTGTTTGGAGTTGTGCGCAGACTCCAGAGGATGGCTGGCAACTCGTCAAGCCAACAGCCGGCCGAACGCTCCAATGGTTCGACCAGTCGAGGCTTGATGCCAGACAGGATGAGGCCGTTTGCCCGCTCCACCTGGCCGTTTGACTGCGGATGGGCAACGAACGCTAAGTCCAGTCGGATGCCCTGTGTCGCGCAGAAATGGGCCAAGGCGCCTTTGGCAAAGTTTGTGTCGTTGTCGGTGATGATGCTGTGTGGTATGCCGTACCGAATCGTGATGTCGGAGATGAAGGTCACGGCAGTCGGACCATTCAACTTCCTGATGGGCTTTACTTCTATCCACTTGGTGAACTTGTCCACTGCGAAAAGCAAGTGAGTTAGTCCGCCTCGTGCCGTCTTGAATGGTCCCACCATGTCCTGGCCCCAAACTGCAAAGGGCCAGGCGATGGGGATAGTCTTGAGCGTTGAAGCCGGCTGATGCGGCTTGGAGCGGAACTTCTAGCACCCCTTGCACTTTTGGACCATTTCCTTGGCCTCTTCTAGGGCAGTCTGCCAGAAGAAACCGTGTCGAAAAGCTTTGGCGACGAGTGCTCTTGAGGCCGCATGGTGGCCGCACTCGCCTTGATGGATATCTTTGAGAATTGCTTGGCCTTGCTCTGGCTCGACGCAACGCTGGTAGGCACTAGTGACGCTGCGCCTGACCAGCTCTCTGTTGACTATGGTGTAGGCTGCTGCTCGGCGTTGTACTTGCCAAGCCAAGATCTCATCGGCAGGCAGCTCTTTGTTCACCAGGAATTTGAGGATGGGCTGTGCCCATGAGGGTGCTGTTATTTCTTCGACTGCTAGAACTGCGACCTAGACGAGGACGGCTGGGCTGGGAGGCGGCGGGCTGGAGTCCGTCGCCGCTTGCTAGATTGATGAAGTCCCCGGGCCGACTGATGCAGTCCCCGGGCCGAGCTCTGGAGTCTTCGGTCTGGTCGCCGCAGTCCCCGGGCCGGGTTCTGAAGTCCCCGGGCCGGCTTCGACTGCGGCGTTCTTGGAGCCATCTGCAAGGGTTCTTGTGTCGTCTGCTGGGGCTCTTGAGTCGGATCCGACTTCTTCAGGGGGAGCCGGCACAAAGATGGAGTCTGACTCCGGTGAAGGCTTAATAGACGGCTTGAGGAGGCGCTGAAGGGCGATGCCTGACGGTATTTCTTGGCGGGTGGAGCCGATTCGCGCCAGGGTGTCTGCCTGGTCGTTGTCATTTCTTGGAACGTGAAGGAACTCGCATCCCTCAAAATATCCACTGAGTTGCTGCACGAGGAAGCGGTAGCTTTCCATGTTTGCATCCTTGGCGTCCCAGTCGCCACATGACTGCTGGACCACCAAGTCGGAGTCGCCATAGCACAGGATCCGACGGATGCCAAGTTCTTTGGCAAGACGGAGCCCGTGAATGAGCGCCTCGTATTCGGCAACGTTGTTGGAGGCGGCGAAATGGATCTGCAACGCATATTTGAGCTTGTCGCCCTTAGGAAAAGTGAGGACAACGCCGGCTCCTAAGCCGGTGCGCATCTTGGAGCCATCAAAATGCATCCGCCAATGGGTGGAGTCGGGCGCTGGTGGCAGGTTCTGGGTCTCGGCCCAGTCGACGAGGAAGTCGGCCAGTGCTTGCGACTTGATGGTGGTGCGGGGCTGATAGTAGATGGTGTAGGGGGCTAGCTCTATGGCCCATTTGGCCACTCGGCCAGAAGCATCTCGGCTTCCGATGATCTCGGCTAGTGGGGCTGTGCAAACCATAGTGATTGGATGCTCTTGAAAGTAAGGCTTCAGCTTCTGGGCGGCAAAGTGCACGCCGTAGCACATCTTCTGGTAGTGGGGGTAGTTCTGCTTGGAGGTCGACAGCACTTCGCTTAGGTAATATACCGGTCTCTGGACAGGTAGTGCCTTGCCTTTCTCCTTGCGTTCAACTACGATGACTGTGCTGACTGCCCGACTGGTGGCAGCAATGTACAGGAGCATGGGCTCTTTAGGAGTCGGAGCCGCCAGTACAGGGGGAGTAGCCAACATCTTCTTCAACTGGAGAAAAGCTTCGTCCACCTTATGGTTCCACTCGAAAAAAGTGGTTTTCTTCATGAGCTGGTACAAGGGGAGAGCTTTCTCGCCCAGTGGACTGATGAATCGGCTGATGGACGCCAAGCAGCTAGTGAACTTTTGCACATCCAGCAGTTGGCTGGGTACCTCCATCCTCTCGATGGCTTTGATCTTCACAGGGTTGCACTCTATGCCGCGTTCGGAGACCTGGAAGCCAAGGAGTTGGCCGGCTGGTACTCCGAAGATGCATTTCTCAGGGTTGAGCTTGATCTGGAATCGACGCAGGTTCTCAAAGGTCTCCTTGAGGTCTTCCAGCAGTGTTCCACGCTTCTCCGTCTTCACCACCACATCATCCACGTAGATGTGGGCGTTTCTGCCGAGTTGCTTGAGAAGGCACTTCTGCATGCAACGCTGAAAGGTGGCGCCGGCATTCCTCAAGCCGAACGTCATGGTCAGGTAGCAGAAGGCTCCAAACGGCGTGATGAAGGCGGTCTTCAGTCTGTCTGCCGGGTTCAGCTTGATCTGGTGATATCCTGAATATGCATCTAAGAAGCTCAACAGCTCGCATCCGGCTGTGGAGTCTATCACCTCATCAATTCTCGGCAGAGCAAACAGGTCCTTGGGGCAAGCTTGTTTGAGGCTGGTGTAGTCAATACACATTCGTCGCTGCTTGTTCTTCTTAAGCACCAGGACCGGGTTTGCTAGCCATTCTGGAAAAAAACACTTCCATAATAAAGCCGGCTGCCAGGAGTCGGGCTATCTCTTCTCCAACAACTCTTCTTTTTTCTTCTGACAGGCGGCGCAAGGGCGGCCTGACAGGCTTCACATTAGATCAGACATGTAACTTGTGCTCGGTGAATTCCGTCGGTACACCTGGCATGTCTTTGGGGGACCATGAGAAGATGTCCCAATTCTCACGAAGGAAATCAATAAGCTCGCCTTCCTATTTGCTGTCAAGGTTTGCACCTATGACAGCGTACCTCTCTGGGTGCTCCGGGTCCAAGGGTATCTTCTTCGTCTCTTTGGCCGGCTTGAACGAGCTCTCAGCTTCCGACTCCTTGGGGTTGGGTGACATCTCTGGCTGCTTGCCGGCCATCGCCACAACCCGATCAAGAAGCGGCTTCTCAGCTGCAATTACCAGGGACTCGGCCAGCTGACTGCTCTTAGCCGTGCAAGCGGACGACTTTCTGTAGTCGCCGGCTATGGTCAGAATCCCCTTGGAACTCGGCATCTTCATCTTGAGGTAGGCGTAGTGGGGGACTGCCATGAACTTGGCCAAGGCTGGTCGGCCAAGCAATGCATGGTACGGGCTCTCAAGGTCCACCACTTCAAACCATACTGGCTCTCGACGGAAATGATCTTTGTCTCCAAAGAGGACATCTATCAAAATCTTGCCGATTGGTGAGCAGGAAAGGCCAGGGACAATGCCGTGGAATACAGTCCGACTGTTCTGAAGCTGTCTTTGCTTGATTCCTAACTTCTCCATGGTATCCTTGTATAGGATGTTGATGCTACTGTCTCCGTCTATCGGCACTCGCGAGAAGCGAGCGGGCCGCCTATCTGTGGCAAAGGTGGCATCCAAGACCAGGGTGTAGGAGCCTGGATTCGGCATCACCTCTGGGTGATCAGCTCTGCTCCAACTGATAGGCTTCTCGGACCAGTGCATGAACTCCGGAGTATATGATGCCACTGCATTCACCTCTTGCTGCTGCAGCTCCTTGTTGCGTCGATCATCGTCCACACTGGTGAACACCACGTAGGCTCTGTGCTCTTCTGGGTACTCATCTTGTACTGCGCCGACTGGCCTGACAGCCGGCTGCTGGGGTGGAGGCGGAGGCGGCTGCCCAGCAGGCGGGGGAGGCAGGAGGCCGTCTCCCTTGGCGATCCTGGTAAGCCAGTGGCACTTCCTGGAGGTGTGGTTTGACGGCTTCGCGCCGCTGTGGAACTTGCAGGGTCCATCTAGAGTCTGCTCATAAGAGAAGGCCGGCAACCAGTTTGACTTGCCGCCTTTCTGTCGCTTGGGCGGAGGCTGCCCCTCCGGCTGCTGGTCTTCGACTGTCGCAACCTGCCGACTGCTGGAAGCCAGCTATGGGGCCTTGCGCTTGTGGTCGTTCTGCTGTTGCCGCCGACTGGCGTCTCCAGCCGGAGTTCTGGGAGCCTGAGGGGCCACTTTGCCAGTCGCACTAACTTAAATCTCCGCCTTCATGGAGGAGCCGGCTGTGGCATACTTGTCTGCTATGATCAGCAGCTCGTCAAGGGTTTCTGGCTCGTCGCAGAGGAGCTTGTGCTTGAGGAGGGTGACTTCTCTGCACCCGGCGGTGAAGTACTCGATAGCCTGCACCTCGTGCACGCCCTCGCAGGAGTTCCGAAGCTCGGCCCAACAAGTGAGGTAGACGCGATTCGACTCATTGGGGCCCTGCACGCACAAGGAGAGCTGGCGAGGCTTGGGAGGTCGCTTGTACGTGCTTGTCAAGTTGCGGACGAAGGCTTCGGTGGAGTCGACCCAGCTGTTGATGCTGCGGGGCTTCAGGCTGTTCAACCATGTCCGGGCCGTGCCCTGGAGCATGACCAAAACATACTTCACGGCGACACACTTGTTGCCGCTCGCTATGTCGATGGCCGTGGCGTAGTCAACCAGCCAATCTTCCGGCTTCACGGAGCCGGTGTACTTGGGCGTATCTCGGGGGAGCATGAACCCTTTGGGAAAGGGTCATCTCGGATGCGGGGTCCGAAGCAGGGCGGGCCCAACTCATCTTCTTCTTCCAGCGTCAGGGATCGGTGAAGTCGGTCAATCCGGTGGCGGGCATCATTCTCTCCAACTCCCTCTCGGCCGCCGAGGCGGTCGTGAGAGTCGGATGGCAACAGGCGGCGGGGAGACTCGCCTTTCCTTGCAAGGAGGAGGAGGCGGACAGTCGTCCCGTCGTTCCACTGCTCTTGGGCGGCCGTCTTGGTCGTGCTCGATGGTGATGCGAGTCCGACTGTGGCTGACAGCCGGATCCTTGTCTTTTCTTCCGCGGACCCCACCAGTCGGCGTCCAAGACGTCGCTCCTTGATCTCGGCGGGATTTATATAGGCCTACCCCCCGGGGGTACAATGGTAATTCGGCTGCGCGCGGGTCCTAGCCGTCTGTCTCTTAGGCCGCCATCTTCTCCGCCGACTACTGGGGCCCGCCGGCTGGTGGGCCCCGCCAACTGGCCCGGTATGGAGCCGACAGGCCTTGTCTGCCGCGGGCGGGTCTTGCCGGCTGCGGATTACTGTAGTCGTGCTTCGAATGACGCTGGCTTGGTCATGGGGTCATGGCAACAGTGCCGCCGCCTGACGGGCGATCATTGTTGCCACTCCCCGTCTTGTCTGATTAATGACGTGCGGGGCCCGTGGGAGGGGCCAGCCGACTCTTGGAGGCCGACTCCCACGGGGTCCGCCTTGTGGCGCTCTCGCCGTCTTCTGTACCCCCGCCGACCGGCGGGGCCCGCTGTCTCTGGGCCGTACAGGCGGGCCGAGGTGGGCACAGGGTTCCGCCACTGGGGCTGATGTCAGGGCTGGCATGGCAACAGTGCCACGCCAGACGGAGATCTCCATTGGTACGACGCACTGTGGCCATGCCTGCCCTAGGTAGTCAGGGCGGGAGCGGGCCGTACTGCGGCCGTTCCCCGTCTCGTCCCTTCTTACGAAGGCAAAGGGTGGTTGGAGTCGCGGGCCGACTCCCCATAGCCGGCTTCTCTGGAAGCCACCAATTAGGAGTCGGCTCATCTTGTAGTCGTCCCTGGGACTCGGCCATGAGTGGGTAGTCGGCAGCGCCGCTGCCGACTCCCAGAGGCGGCCCTCCGTCCTGGGGTTCCTGAGGGGCGTAGCCTGCCCCGATGTCTTGAAAGGTTCTGGGCTTCGGGTTAGCCTACCCGTGGCCCATTAATCCGACAACTGGGGTATGTGAAACCTTGTTTTAATCTCTAGGCTGCCGTGCTCCCCTTTTTCCTATACCTAAGGATTATTTCCTGGATCGGGATTTGGTCATAGCCGCAGCGGCAAGGAGGTGGGACGAGGAGCCTGAAGCCCACTTCATCCTTGCCTCCGCCAAGAGAACGAGAACGGTCCAGTGGAGTGGGGGCGGCAAGGCCTGTTGCCGGGCGAAAAACATTTATCTTAAACAATAACAAGGATTCACTCCTTGTCGCGGGATTTACCCGCGAACGAAAAACCCGGCAAGCATCCCTTTTTCATTAAAAACATCCCATACAGGTACAATTCGTGCGGGATGAAAAACATGAGCAAGGGGATTACAAGTTTTAAATTTAACAAAGGCCCACATGCTTACAAACTAAAAAAGGGATAAGATGCCCGTAATCCCTTTCTTCTCCCTCTCCTCAGGAGGCAGGTCAACGAGGCGAAAGGGCAAAAGGGGCGCCTAAGCGAGCTGCGAGCACTAGAAAGCACCAAGAGAACACCTCGGTGGCCGCCCACGGGCGGGCCGGTGATGATAGTGCCGGGAAAGGAGCTGGAAGACGAGGCGGCAGGACCGGCAATATGCGATGAAGGCATCAGTGCCCGCGTACTCCGAGTTGACAGCCTTGCCGCCCGCCCGCTTCCTCTTCCGCAGCCTCCCGACGCCAGCCGCCCAAGGAGACGGTCCCGAGAAGTTCAAGTAGCTGGCCCCGCCCCCGCCAAACCTCTGCCGGAGGAGCGGCCAGGTGCAGATGCTGCTGCTGCCGCACCCGCCCAGGCGCAGGGCGTCCGACGCCTAGTCGGACTCGTCCCCGCTATCCACCCTGCTGTCCCCCTCATCACTTTCGCTTGAGGAAGAGCTTCCATCGTCAGAATCTCCATAGGAGGAGCTCTCCACGCAGCACTTCAGGTGAGTCCCGAACTCTTCGAAGACCTTGAAGGAGAGTAGGCCGTCCTCCATTAATTTGAAGTAGAGGACAAGCCCCGCCGTCAGGCTGTGGATGCGAGCGAACATCTTCCACCTACGACGGACGTACATGAATCGAGGAGCCGTGAAGTCGACGTCGACCCGTGTGCCCCCGTTCCCGCAACCCCTCATGTGCAATCTAAGGGATTGGGGCCGGTCACGCTCCATCTCCCTAGCAAACGGGGCGGGAAGACGAAGACGGCGACGCGGAGGCCGGCACAGCCTGATGAAGAACTCGCGGGGCTGGTCTCCGACATGGCCTTCCATCGGGAAAGGCATCATTGGCGGGGGTGAAGCCGGCACGCCGCCCCGTCCTCCTCTTCCCCGAGCACTGCGACCTCCGCCCCGGCCTCGCCCACGGCCTCGCCCCCTCCCCCTTCCCCTCGCGGACGGCTCCACCACCGCAGGCTCAGGAGGAGGAGGGACGCGTTGTCGAGCCGCGACCCTCGCCGCCACCATCAAAGGACCAGGATTTCCTTTCTCCATGGGGAGTGAAAGGAAGAAGTAGAAGCAAGAGGAGATAGATGATAGAAGAGTGTGGGACGCTATCCCCCCTTCCCCCTCCTTATAAAGGAGCGGAGTCGGGGCTCGGCCGCCCTGATTCGGCCAATCCAGCCACCAGAGGCGCGCGGAATCGGGACCGACCCGCTGCCCCAACCAGCGACGGACCGCTTTCCCGCCCCCGCCGCTTGCTACCCCAAGTGCATGGGGGACGCCTGGAGGACGTGCAGAACCGAGGGGACAGGCGAAGCGACCTCTCCCCACCCCGTGATAGTGGGGAGTGGACGACTTGAAGACCGCGCCCCGGCCCCGTTCAGTAAATGAGCCGCGCCTCCACGCCTCCCTCTTTTTACGGGGAAGGCGCGAGCTGCCTCTTTACTGCGATGTGGCATGTGCGTGTGAAAACTGCCCCACGCATACCACCCACGTCACGCACACCCCTCCATGCCGCGCCACGCGCACGGGTCATGGGAGGCGGAGCGCGCGAAGAATCTTACCACGGTAAAAACCGCCCCACCTGCCCGTGCACCGTTTTGGGCCTGGCCCAACAACGTGTCGCACTTATGTGTGGCCCAGGCCCGGGGGCTCCTGTCGGTGTACAAAAATAGGGGCACATTTTTGTACCCCTTTACCTGTGCATGGCCACTCAGAGCCGCGCCCACGACCAGAACAAGCATAACAAGGGAGGTGAGCCAAGGTATGACCAAAGCCCAAGACAATCGAAGCAACGCCAAGGGCAAGACCACGAAGAGCAGAGGGACGAAGCAGGTTCCCCTGGCAAGACCCTTGCCGGGCGGCCTCAGCGGCCCCGGAAAGACCCTTGCCGGGACAGCTCGCCCCACACCAACAGAGCGAGCCACATTTGAGCCCACGGCCCCCAGCGCTATCATTAGCGTGGGGCCAGGTCTCGGAAAGGCACCACTGTGGTGGCATGCAGATCTTTGTGAAGACATATTCAAGATCAGATGAGGATTAGAAGACGATGACTCTCGGCAAGATCCTTGCCGAGGAGGACCACCAGACCGCCGGCAAGATCCTTGCCGGGGACGACAGCACGCCACGGCAAGACCCTTGCCGGGCCACCCGGCAAGGCCCTCACCAAGGACGTCAGTGAGGCCACCGCCAAACCCGCGCCGATCAAGCTTCCACCACCGTTCACATGCAGCTGCCAGCCCAACCAGCTGGGCAGGCACCTTCGTGGCAACATGCAGCTCTCAGGCCAACTCACCGAGCGCCTGCGTGGCGGCATGCGGATCTTCGTGGAGGCTCCGCCACCATGCCACCTTAGCTGCCTGACTGCCTACATGGCGCCACGCACCTCACTAGCCAGGGCGCGTGTAGAGACGAGGAGGAGCGGTGACAGACGGGAAGGGCCTCACCCCCGTCCCCAATAAAGCAAGGGGACACCTAAGCTACGCATTAAATGTGTCTTGTCCTGTAATACGAGCGATAAGCTCAGGGCACTGTACGCCTTTCCACCTCATGTGTGTCACTGTGGCAGCCCCTTTCAACTATAAAAGGAGGCCCATGGCATACTAGAGAAGGATTTGGCTCTTTCGAACCACGCGCTGACCACAGCTAGTTCGAGAGCTCAAGAACTCTCAGAAATACACCCACCAAAGCAGGACTAGGGTTTTACGCATCCTCGCGGCCCGAACCTGGGTAAACGATCCTTGTGTTGTCTACTAGAACTGCTCTCCTCGCAACCCTGCGCCCCGGCAACCATAGTAGGGATTCTTGTGATCCCATAGGTGTCGTTCCACACCGACAGATTTGTAGAGGTGCCAGAGCTCAAAGCGAAAAACTTAGAGATAAATACATGTTGGGAGGTGTACGTGTATCCATCCCACCAACGAAAACGACTTAGAGTTCCCAACACTTTCCATGCTAGATATATCATAGGCGGTTCCCAAACAGAAAATAAAGTTTATTCCTTTTTCAACCATACTTTCACTTTCCATGGCTAGCCGTATCCACGGTTGCCCTCCATACCAACTATCGGTGTTGAAACCGGCGGATCTCGGGTAGGGGGTTCCGAACTGTGCGTCTAAGGCGGATGGTAACAGGAGGCAGGGGACATGATGTTTACCCAGGTTCGGGCCCTCTCGATGGAGGTAATACCCTACTTCCTGCTTGATTGATCTTGATGATATGAGTAGTACAAGAGTTGATCTACCATGAGATCGTAGAGGCTAAACCCTAGAAGCTAGCCTATGGTATGATTGTTGTTGTCCTACGGACTAAACCCTCCGGTTTATATAGACACGGGAGGGGGCTAGGGTTACACAGAGTCGGTTACAAGGGAGGAGATCTTCATATCCCTATCGCTAGGCTTGCCTTCCACGCCAAGGTGAAAGTGCAACTATCCCTAGGTGGTTTTGGTAATTCATAACAACATATAGCTCATTGAGCTAATGCTATTCCAAGATAATTATTTCAGGAAAGCTCAATGATTGGCATGGCATGGATGGTGAAAGTGGAACCCTCAAAATGCTAAGGACAAAGGATTGGCTAAAGCTTCAAGCTCAAGACTCTTCATTTTATATTTTAGTGATCCAAGATCACATTGAGTCCATAGGAAAAGCCAATACTATCAAGGAGGGATGAAGTGTTGCTTAATGAGCTCTTTGCCTTATGTGCTTCATGATATGCTCCAAAATCCTCAGCTACTTTCCCATATTCACATTTGACCTAAACCCTAAGCCAAATTCGGTCATACCGATTCTTTCTATCCGGCGCCACCGAGTTTCATATGTCATAAGCCATTGCCAAAACCCTAGCAAATCGGTTCTACCGATAGGGATCTCGGTCTCACCGAGATGGGATTGCAACCTCTCTATTTCCCTTTCGTAACTTTTCTGTCTCACCGAAAGAGCGAATCGGTCCCACCGAGATTGCAATGCAAACTCTTTGTTTCCCTTTTGTAACTTTTCGGTCTCACCGAAAGAGCAAATCGCTCCCACCGAGTTTGCCTGACCAACTCTCTGGTTAGCTTATTACCAAATCGGTCTCACCGAGTTTGTGTAATCGGTCCAACCGATATTACGTTATGCCCAAACCCTAACCACATCGGTCCTACCAAGATGCATGTCAGTCCCACCGAAAATCTCTAACGGTCACTAGGTTTACCTTTTCGGTCCGACCGAGTTTGTTGATTCGGTCCCACCGAGATTGGTAAATTGTGTGTAACGGTTGGATTTTGTGTGGAGGCTATATATACCCCTCCACCTCCTCTTCATTCATGGAGAGAGCCATCAGAACACACCTACACTTCCAACTCATATGTTCTGAGAGAGAACCACCTACTCATGTGTTGAGACCAAGATATTCCATTCCTACCATATGAATCTTGATCTCTAGCCTTTCCCAAGTTGCTTTCCACTCAAATCTTCTTTCCACCAAATTCAAATCCTGTGAGAGAGAGTTGAGTGTTGGGGAGACTATCATTTATAAGCACAAGAGCAAGGAGTTCATCATCAACACACCATTTGTTACTTCTTGGAGAGTGGTGTCTCCTAGATTGGCTAGGTGTCACTTGGGAGCCTCCGACAAGATTGTGGAGTTGAACCAAGGAGTTTGTAAGGGCAAGGAGATCGCCTACTTTGTGAAGATCTACCGCTAGTGAGGCAAGTCCTTCGTGGGCGATGGTCATGGTGGGATAGACAAGGTTGCTTCTTCGTGGACCCTTCGTGGGTGGAGCCCTCCGTGGACTCGCGCAACCGTTACCCTTCGTGGGTTGAAGTCTCCACTAACGTGGATGTAGGATAGCACCACCTATCTGAACCACGGGAAAAACATCCGTGTCTCCAATTGCGTTTGAATTCTCCAAACCCTTCCCTTTACATTCTTGCAAGTTGCATGCTTTACTTTCCGCTGCCTATATACTCTTTGCATGCTTGCTTGAATTGTGTGATGATTGCTTGACTTGTCCTAAAGTAGCTAAAATCTGCCAAGAACTAAAATTGGGAAAAGGTTAAGTTTTTATTTGGTCAAGTAGTCTAATAACCCCCCCTCTAGACATACTTCCGATCCTAAAAGTGGTATCAGAGCTTTGGTCTCCATTTGCTTTGATTTCCATAGCTTTTGGTGATCATAGCCTTGGTTTCACAACCTAGGAGAGTATGGCGTCTAGTGAGGGAAATTATCACCGTAGAGGTCCTTACTTTGATGGTACTAACTTTGCTAGTTGGAAGCACAAGATGAAAATGCATATTCTTGGACATAACCCTACCGTCTGGGCGATTGTGTGTGTTGGTTTGCAAGGTGACTTCTTCGAAGGGAAAGAACCAAACCGTGAAGCTACCGCGGATGAGTGGAAGATGCTACAATACAATGCTCAAGCTTGTGATATTCTCTTCAACGGATTGTGCCCCGAAGAATTCAACAAAATCAGCCGTCTTGAGAATGCAAAGGAAATTTGGGATACTTTGATTGATATGCATGAAGGTACCGACTCCGTCAAGGAATCCAAATTGGATGTGCTTCAAAGTCAACTTGACAAGTTCAAAATGAAGGATGGTGAAGGTGTCGCCGAAATGTACTCTAGGCTTGCTCTCATCACTAATGAGATTGTCGGCTTAGGAAGTGAAGAGATGACCGACAGATTCATCATCAAGAAGATCCTAAGAGCCTTGGATGGAAAATATGATACCGTGTGTACATTGATCCAAATGATTCCCAATTACAAAAATCTCAATCCAACGGAAGTCATTGGAAGAATTGTTGCTCATGAGATGTCACTCAAGGACAAAGTGGAACTTCACAACAAATCAAGTGGTGCTTACAAAGCCTCATGTGAAGCCCCCACATCATCAAGTGAGAAACAAAACTTCAATGAAGAATTGAGCTTAATGGTGAAGAACTTCAACAAGTTCTACAAGAGTAGAAGCAAAGATAGAAGCTCCAAATCAAGGTCCTACAATGACAAAAGATCTTCTAGTCGAGAGCAAAACTGCTACAATTGTGGAAGACCCGGACACTATTCCAATGAGTGTACGGCTCCCTACAAAAGAAGAGAAGATTCTCCAAAAAGAAGAAGCAAAAGAGAGGAATCACCGTCACGAGAGAGAAGGAGTAGAGATGATCGTTATGAACGAAGACACTCACGGAGAAGCAAGGATTCGGAAAGGAAGGAAAAATCATCAAGGAGCTACACAAAACAAAGACATCAACCTCATGTTGGTGAATGGGTATCCGGCTCCGACTCTGACAATCACTCCGAGAGAAGTTATCACTCCGACTCCGACTATACTCAAGATGAAGGTGTTGCCAGACTAGCACTTGTGTCAACCAACTCCTACGACATATTTGATTCACCAAATGAAGGAATTGGAAGATGCTTCATGGCCAAAGGTCCTAAGGTAACTCACCCTGAGTATGTTGATTTTAATAGTGATGAAAATGACTTGTTAGGTGATGATGATTTACTTGTTGACAACTCTAGTGATGAATCCTATGATGAAACGTCAATTAATCATGCTAAAACGGATGACAATGATAAGGAGAAAATTGAGGCTCTAACTAAAGAACTAAACACTCTTAAGTTAGCTCATGAAACTATCTTCAAAGATCATCGAGAACTTTTAAGGGCTCATGAGAAGTTACGCTTTGAAAAGCTCAATCTTGAGCAAGAGCATGAGCTTTTAAAGGCAATCAATGATGATCTTCGCAAGAAAAGTTCTTCTTACATTGACAAACGTTTACTCTTATCCACTTACATGCCTCAAGTCAAGTCTAGTAACAAGAACAAGAAAGATTCTTCCTCTAATAGTAACAATGATCATGTTAAATCCAATATTGTTGCTTCTAGTAGTTCTCTTGATTCCACTAATGATTCTCTTAGCCAAGTTACACTTGAGCAAGAAAATAGCATATTGAAGGAAATCATAGAGAAAGGTGTGTACAAAAGCCTTGCCGGGAGTAAGCAATTCGAGGAGATTGTACGAAAGCAAGGAAGGCACCGGAAGAATCAAGGTGTTGGTTTTGAACGAAAGTTCAATGCCAAGGGAGTTGAGTGGGAAGAAGATCAATACCCCAAGACAAAGTTTGTTCATCAACAAGAGAAGTATGATCCAACTTCTTTCAAGGGGACACAAACTCAAGATGATCTTCCACCACAAGACTACAAGCAAAAAGGTAAGGACAAGCTTCAAGAGGAAATAGATGCATTTGAAGAAGCTCCTAAGACCTTAGTCAAGTGGATTCCCAAGACTACTTCAAGTTCCACTTCATCAAGTATGACTACAACTCCAAGGATTCCCATCAAGATGGTGTGGATCCAAAAGAAGAAGAACTAGAGAGTTCTTGAGGGTGACTCCGCCAACATACTTCACTCTTATCGCTTTGGCAAGAACAAGTGCGATCAACTTCCACATCTTGCACTAGTTCAAGGAGTCACAAACCCTCTTGTTGGTAAGTCAAGGGACAAGGTAATCTAAAAGTTTCATAGACATCACCTTGCATGTGCATCACTCTATGTCTATGGATATACTTGCTTGTTCCTTCTGGGACTAACCCATGTAGGTATTGAAAGTGCAATTCACTCAAAAGGATAGCTCCAAGTGATCTACATCAACATTGAGCATCCACAACTTCAACATCTACATGAAGTCATCATCGACAAAACCCAAGGTTAGTTCATCCCTCTTAGGGAGGGATATCACATCTAGGGGGAGCTTTACTCTAAGACTTGAGCTAAAGCAACTCTAATGATGTGAACACAACAATGCTTTATGTAAAAGTGGTAACCCCACTTGAGCTTAAACGATGAGTATGACCTATGATCAAATGTTCTCATTTGACTCCTAAGTCAATATACTCATATATAGATGACCTAGTCATCGCAAAATGCTTGATAGATGCTAGAATAGGTTGTGCATGCTTTGTCACATATTTCTATTGCCATTTTATTGTGTGAGCATGCTGGATGCATATTTTACTCATTAGAGGACATCCACTTGTTGTTTTGATTGTTTGGCTTTATGTTTTGCCAATTGGATGGACAAGAATGCCTAAGAACCCCCTCTAGCTATCTATGCTTTTCTCGTCTCAAACTCTATTCATGCTACATCACAAAATTGATCAAGTCAAATTCGAACCACTCTGTGTGAGGAGCACTCGGAGTCCCCGATTCGTTATAGACTTAAACTTCCAAAACCTCTTTATGATTCTCGGTCTGACCGATACTCCACTTTCAGTCCTACCGAGATCATCAAGTTGATCTATGTTTCTGATCTCGGTGCAACCGATTTGAACCATTCGGTCACACGAGTTGCAATAACTGTATACAGTTTTGCATCTCGGTGCCACCGAGTCGTTCCACTCGGTCACACCGACAGGGTCGGGCTATATATAGACACGGGCAAAAATTTGGAAATTTCTCCGAACCCCTTCACCCGCGCCATAGCTCGCTCTGCCGACGTGGTCTCCGGATCGTCTTCTCGCCACCAGCAGCCTCCAGTCGCTGGTCTCCGTCGCCGTCAACGGAAATCACCTCCGTCGTTGCCGCCGTAGCGAGTCTCCGCCGAACTAGGGTACGGACTCGATCTTTGTGCTATTCCTAAATCTGATTCCTAGCACATTGTGATCATTGTGATCTTTGCCACGATTGATAAACTCCTATCCAGTCAAAGAACCCATAGATTAGGTTTGATTCGAAAATTTTAGGGTTAGGATTCCGCCGAAACCATCTCGGACCCACCGAGTTGAAAAACGCGGTCCCACCGATTTGGCCTATGCCATTGCACAAGTGAAACTCGGTCTGACCGAGTGTTACTAATCGGTGTGACCGATTTTTGAATTTTGTGAAACCCTAGCAGTCTCGGTGCCACCGAACTGTGACTCGGTCTGACCGAGATCACTAGTTTAGGTTCCAAATGCTGCTTCGGTATCACCGAGTTTAGAAATCGGTAGATCCGAAATGCTTTCTGTGGGAAACTAAAACTATGTTTTTGAATCATTCTTTTGCAAAAATCTCTGTTTTTTTGTGATGCTCATCCATTCTACCTCATCTGTAAACTATTCACAGGGTCAGCAGTCAGTAGTCAGCCTATTCAACATGTCAGACCAAAGCGACAATCAGAATCAGTCAGAGCAGCTTGTGCACATGAGTGAGGGCACTAGTCCCTCAAGCTCTTCAGATGATGGCAGCAGGAGCACTCCCAGCAATCTGCCAAAGGCTGCCACCAGACAGAGAAAGAAGAGAAATTCAGATTCAGAAGATGAAGACTATGTGGCAGAGGAGGAGGCAACCTCCAAGAGAGTTGTGCTAAAGAAAGAGTATGGCTCAGCTGCAGCCACTAAACCAGGAATGCAGAAGAAAGCACCTGCTAGAAGAGTTCCAACCTCCAAGCCTAGGAAGGTTGTACCTGAGGAAACCATGAAGTTCACAATGGAATCTGAAGGAGAAGATATTGGCCAGGGCAAGAAAAAGAAGAGAGCAAGAACTACCATTGCCAGAGTCATTGGCAAGCCCTCTATGAGGAAAGATTCTGATGAAGAAGAAGAGGAAGAGGAAGGTGCTGCACCAGCACCCAAGGCACCCAAGTTGATGGGTGATGCTATTAGGTCAGGGGCAGCTGCACCCAAGCCCAAGGAAGCCCCCAAGACAGCTCCAAAGCAAAAACCCAAGAGGAATACAAGAAGCATTCCAGCTGTTGAGAAGAACAAGGCCCCAGTGCCTGATGTTGCAGAAGAAGAGGAAGGGCAAGTGTTGAGGAAATTGAAGCCCAAGATCCCAGACCACAATGATGCTCATCCTGTGGCTGAGGACATGAACATAAGGAGAGACTCTGGATTAAGAAAGTGGAGAGCAGAAGATCCTTATGCTACTAGGAGAAGGACTGCTGTGGATTACAGGTTCCACACAAAGGAACAGCAGGACTTCTATGAGACAATTCTGTTGGACAATAAGCCAATTGTCTGTGACATGAGATAGGTTGATTGGCAGTATATCCAGGACAATGAAGAGCACTTCCCAGGAGTGCAGGACAGCTTCAGAGCTTGTGGGGTAGCAGACTTTGTTGGGTAAAAGCTCACAAAGTGGAACGAGGAACTTATTATGCAGTTCTACTCCACAGCACATTTTTACCCCGATGGGAGGATCACATGGATGTCTGAAGGTACAAGGTACCAGTCAACTATTGCAGAATGGGCTCAGCTGATCAATGCCCCCGAAGAGAGTGAAGATGACTTGGATGTCTACTCCAAGAAGAAGATGGACCACAACTCAATGATCAACATGTACAAAGAGATCCCTGACAAGGCACTTGAAACCTTCAAGTATGGATCTGTACATTACCTTCTGTCAGAATTGCCCACAATCAACTGGATCTTAAGGCATACTCTGTTGCCCAAGTCTGGAGATCACAAGATGATCAGAGGCCATGCTATCAACCTGCTTCATATCTTTGATGTGCCTCAAAAGTTCAAAGTCACGAGCCTGATGATTGAGACAATCAAGAGGACAGCAGCAGACCAGAAGAGAAGCTGTGGATATGCTCCTCAGATCCAGGAACTCATCAACTCCAAGATGGGCACAGGCGTCTATCTTTTGGATAAGGAACATCTTCCTATTCATCCTGAGTTTGAAGATAATGAAGTTGTGATGAACAAGGATGAACCATCTTCAGCCCATGCTCAAGCACAAAAGGAGAAGGCAAGAAAGGAGAAAGCTGCTAGGATGCCAACTCAAGAGGAGGCATCAGAATACTTCTTGAAGACTAAGCAAGAACAGCTCAGTTACCTGATTGCATCCACCCTGCGGATTGAGAAAGGTTTGGCCAACCTAACTCAGAACCAGGAAAGCCTAGAGAGGATCGTAGAACAGAAGTTCTATGACTTGGACATCAAGGTGACAGAGATACAGACAGCAGTAGAGCAGCTCCAGGATGACATGCAGGAGAGGAGAGGGAAGACAACCATAGATGCATTTGCTAGAGTGCCACGTGCTCAGAGGTCCAGTGCAGTGCCAGTTCCAGACACAAGAGCAACAACCTCAGCACCAGCCGCAGCACCAGTCCAACCTGCTCCAGCATCCACCTCAGCTCCAAATACATCAGCATCAACAGAAGCCTTCGTCCTTGGAGTGATCCAGACTCCACCACCACCTGAAGACCAAGCATGAGTGTCGATTTAGCACTATGCATTTTCTAGGAACTTTTTGGTAACTTGTTGCCAAAGGGGGAGAAGATGTATAGATCATAGGCTTCGAGAGAGAGAGTGTTGGTTTTTCTCTCTCGTTTGATTTGGTGGCTTTTGATACAATTGTTTGCTTTTGGTTGAGATACTTTATTATGCTTGTGAGACATTGATGATCATGTGTTTGATAATAAGCTACAATTATGCATGATTGATATATCCTATCAATCTTATGTGATCATTCACTTTGCCTTGGTGATGAGTGCATGTATTTCATTATTTATCATTTTGAGCGCTCCATCAAGATGTATGTGACATGGAAGAGTAACCCACGATTCTAACTCTTTGTGCATTTGCAGTCCAAAGCAAATATTAAATATGCACAAATTTAGGGGGAGCTCTTACTTATCACATACTTCTCAAAGCGACAATGTAATTCATTCTTATTATCATTTGTCGAAGCTTTGATCTATATGTTGTCATCAATTACCAAAAAGGGGGAGATTTAAAGTGCAACTATCCCTAGGTGGTTTTGGTAATTCATAACAGCATATAGCTCACTGAGCTAATGCTATTCCAAGACAATTATTTCAGGAAAGCTCAATGATTGGCATGGCATGGATGGTGAAAGTGGAACCCTCAAAATGCTAAGGACAAAGGATTGGCTAAAGCTTCAAGCTCAAGACTCTTCATTTTATATTTTAGTGATCCAAGATCACATTGAGTCCATAGGAAAAGCCAATACTATCAAGGAGGGATGAGGTGTTGCTTAATGAGCTCTTTGCCTTATGTGCTTCATGATATGCTCCAAAATCCTCAGCTACTTTCCCATATTCACATTTGACCTAAACCCTAAGCCAAATTCGGTCATACCGATTCTTTCTATCCGGCGCCACCGAGTTTCATATGTCATAAGCCATTGCCAAAACCCTAGCAAATCGGTTCTACCGATAGGGATCTCGGTCTCACCGAGATGGGATTGCAACCTCTCTGTTTCCCTTTCGTAACTTTTCTGTCTCACCAAAAGAGCGAATCGGTCCCACCGAGATTGCAATGCAAACTCTCTGTTTCCCTTTTGTAACTTTTCGGTCTCACCGAAAGAGCAAATCGGTCCCATCGAGTTTGCCTGACCAACTCTCTGGTTAGCTTATTACCAAATCGGTCTCACCGAGTTTGTGTAATCGGTCCAACCGAGATTACGTTATGCCCAAACCCTAACCACATCGGTCCTACCAAGATGCATGTCAGTCCCACCGAAAATCTCTAACGGTCACTAGGTTTACCTTTTCGGTCCGACCGAGTTTGTTGATTCGGTCCCACCGAGATTGGTAAATTGTGTGTAACGGTTGGATTTTGTGTGGAGGCTATATATACCTCTCCACCTCCTCTTCATTCATGGAGAGAGCCATCAGAACACACCTACACTTCCAACTCATATGTTCTGAGAGAGAACCACCTACTCATGTGTTGAGACCAAGATATTCCATTCCTACCATATGAATCTTGATCTCTAGCCTTTCCCAAGTTGCTTTCCACTCAAATCTTCTTTCCACCAAATTCAAATCCTGTGAGAGAGAGTTGAGTGTTGGGGAGACTATCATTTGAAGCACAAGAGCAAGGAGTTCATCATCAACACACCATTTGTTACTTCTTGGAGAGTGGTGTCTCCTAGATTGGCTAGGTGTCACTTGGGAGCCTCCGACAAGATTGTGGAGTTGAACCAAGGAGTTTGTAAGGGCAAGGAGATCGCCTACTTCGTGAAGATCTACCGCTAGTGAGGCAAGTCCTTCGTGGGCGATGGCCATGGTGGGATAGACAAGGTTGCTTCTTCGTGGACCCTTCGTGGGTGGAGCCCTCCATGGACTCGCGCAACCGTTACCCTTCGTGGGTTGAAGTCTCCACTAACGTGGATGTAGGATAGCACCACCTATCTGAACCACGGGAAAAACATCCGTGTCTCCAATTGCGTTTGAATTCTCCAAACCCTTCCCTTTACATTCTTGCAAGTTGCATGCTTTACTTTCCACTGCCTATATACTCTTTGCATGCTTGCTTGAATTGTGTGATGATTGCTTGACTTGTCCTAAAGTAGCTAAAATCTGCCAAGAACTAAAATTGGGAAAAGGTTAAGTTTTTATTTGGTCAAGTAGTCTAGTCACCCCCCCCCTCTAGACATACTTCCGATCCTACACAAGGAGAGCCCATCCGGACACGAGACAAAGTCTTCAATCTTATATCTTCATAATCCAACAGTCCGGCCAAAGGATATAGTCCGGATACCCCCTAATCCTGGACTCCCTTAGTAGCCCATGAACCAGGCTTCAATGACGATGAGTCCGGCGCGCAGATTGTCTTTGGCATTGCAAGGCGGGTTCCTCCTCCGAATACTCCATAGAAGATCTTGAACACAAGGATAGTGTCCGGCTCTACACAAAAAGTTCCACATACCACCGTAGAGAGAATAATATTTTCACAAATCTAATCTGCTGACACACTTGATATCATGACATCATACCACGGCCCGGTCATTACTCGAACCTTTTTCTCAACCAGCCTTGGCGCATATCGCGAGGCGGTTTCCTTGGACGTCTTGTCGAAGCAGAGATCGTGTCCCCTTATCACGGGATTCTCATCAATACGGGCGTGGGTAACCCAACCACGCCATAAATTACGGCGCTTAGGGAATAAGTGGATTTACCAGGCTAGTGGGGGCGTATAGTTTCGTCCGCCTTTATAAAGGGATAAGGGTTCACCTTTTTTCACCCACGCCTTCTTCCTCCTTGCTCATTGAGGGAGTCCTGGATTAGGGGGTGTTCGGATAGCCGGACAATACCTTCAGCCGGACTCCAGGACTATGAAGATACAAGATTGAAGACTTCATCCCGTGTCCGGATGGGACTTTCCTTGGCGTGGAAGGCAAGCTTGGCGATGCGGATATTCAAGATCTCCTACCATTGTAACCGACTCTGTGTAACCCTAACCCTATCCGGTGTCTATATAAACCAGAGGGTTTTAGTCCGTAGGAAAACTTCATCATACAACAATCATACCATAGGCTAGCTTCTAGGGTTTAGCCTCCTTGATCTCGTGGTAGATCTACTCTTGTACTACCCATATCATCAATATTAATCAAGCAGGAGTAGGGTTTTACCTCCATCGAGAGGGCCTGAACCTGGGTAAAAACATCGTGTCCCTTGTCTCCTGTTACCATCCGGCCAAGACGCACAGTTCGGGACCCCCTACCCGAGATCCGCCGGTTTTGACACCGACATTGGTGCTTTCATTGAGAGTTCTTCTGTGTCGTTGCAATCAGGAAGGATGCCTCTTCCCGTCTTCAAAGACGGCGCCATTGCTAAGGGAGCCTTGGCTGTCGGCCAAACCCTCCGGCTAGGTGGTTTCCTCATGACCGCCTGTTCGGCCGTTGCACCAACGGTGACCTCTCGGGTCATTAAAAGCAATCTTCACGTCAGCTCGGAACTCATCGAGCAGCTAGATCCAATGGAGCTCTCTTCCGTAAACGAGCTCTTGGATCGCATCGCCACCCTGGGGGTCGCTACGGATTACGACTAGGTTGGGCTTAAACCCGATCTAAGAGAAATTAACTCTCCCCAAGCACCCACCATGTTGCCGTGGTAGAGGCGCAGTGCGGCGACCCTTCATCTATTTTAAGGACTAGCTACGTCCGAATTCCCAACCCCTCCAAGCCGGATACCCGCGAAGGGGAGGATGTAACTCAAGACCTGAACTTAGGATCAGACAACGGGCTAGATTCATTGGACGACATCCAAGAATCCGAACTTCAGAGTTCGGAAGCTCTTCGGCCTCCGAATCTTAGATTGGGTGAGGTTTCAGATTCAACGCCATCCGCCCACCCGAACATAAGCGATCTTTCCCAAATCAGGCAAAAGCCCGAGGAAACAGTACACCATTACTGGGCCAGATTCCTCCTGGTTATGAACAGGATAAAGGATTGCCGCGAGGGAAACGCAATCTCAATTTTCTGCAGTAATTGCACAGACGAGGGAATACTTAACACCATAAGTCGTCGTGATATTACACGCTTTTCTGATTTGGCGTCCATAGTACAAAAGTACTGTGCGATGGAAAGTGCCTGGAAAACCGAAATAAAATTTTGGGATAATCCGGCCTTGAATAGCAATCCCGTCCGAACTAAGAGGGTGCATCATCTTAAGACACCCGGGTTAAACACCAAAAAGCCAAAACCCTCTACAGGGCATGGAACCGTACTGGAAAGATGGCTTGATGGACCCAGTAAAATTCACTGTACAGAGGATGCCACACTAACTCACAGCCTTAGAGCATGTTGGATACTCCGGCAGGTGGCCAAAATTGGCGAGGACCTCTTAATTTTGGAGGCCGCAGAAAGCCACCCCGAAGACACTAGTACCATTCTCACAGTCTTCGAGACTTTCGCATCAAACAATATGCGAAAAAGAACACTCCGCAGCCTTGCCGAAGTCTATCAAGTAGCAACAATAAACCCATGGAGCGACACAGCTATTACCTTCAATGCAAGTGATGAACCTAAATTCCGAATAGCCCGAGCACCAGCCGCACTGGTCCTCAGTCCAATAGTGGACGGCTTTCGCCTCACCAAGGTACTCATGGATGGAGGCAACGGATTGAACCTCATTTATGAGGAAACCCTTCAAAAAATGGGAATAAACTGGAACCGCGTCGAGCGAAGCAGCACAACCTTTAGAGGAATAATCCCTAGTCGGGAAGCGCGCTGCACAGGAAAAATCACACTAGATGTGGTGTTCGGCACGCCGGATAATTTCAGCTCCGAAGAGGTCACGTTTTAGGTGGCCTCGTTCAACAGCGGATATCACGCTTTACTAGGGCGGGAAGCATTTACAATCTTCCAAGCAATACCCCATTACGGGTACATGAAGCTTAAGATGCCCGGGCCGAACGGAATTATCACTCTCGCTAGTGATCCGGACATAGCGCTCCGCGCCGAAAACAAGATGGCTGCATTGGCCTTTGAGGCATTATCCGAAGCCTTAGCGGCTAAGGAACTGACTGCGCTGCGCTCCACGGTTAACGGGGATGATGTGATACTCGACAAGAGATCCAAGTCCACATCCTTCAAGCCAGCGGACGAAATAGTCAAATTCGAGGTCCATCCAACAGACCCCAATAAAACAGCTTCCATCGGGGCACGACTGAACCCTAATGTAGACGCCGCAATGCGAGAGTTCCTACGAGAGAATTGGGACATTTTCGCCTGGCACCCTTCAGGCATGCCAGGAATCCCACGCAGGCTGGCCGCACATAGCTTAAATATCCTAAAAGGATTCAAACCTGTCAAACAAGCCCTTCGGCGTTTTTCCGAACCCAAGAGACAGGCTATGGGAGAGGAACTAGCCAAGCTACTGGAGGCCGGATTCATCAGAGATATAAAACATCCGGACTGGCTAGCAAACCTGGTGATGGTACCAAAGAAGGACAAATCCAGGCGCCTGTGCGTCGATTTTAAAGACCTTAACAAGGCTTGCCCAAAGGATACCTTCCCCCTCCCCCGCATCGATCAAATTATCGATGCCACCGCAGGACACGATTCGTTGTGTTTCCTCAACGCATACTCCGGTTACCATCAAATCAAGATGGCAGAATCAGACCAAGCCGCAACGGCATTCATCACACCATACGGCCCATTCTGCTTCAGCACAATGCCCTTCGGGCTGAAAAACACCGGCGCGACATATCAGCGCATGATCCAGACATGTCTGGCAAACCAGATCGGCAAAACAGTGGAGGCGTATTTGGATGATGTGGTCGTCAAATCAAGACATGTCGAATCTCTAGTAGACGACTTGAGGCTTACATTCGATAACCTCCAAAAATATGACATCAAGCTCAACCCGGAAAAATGCGTTTTCGGCGTTCCAGCCAGAAAGCTCTTGGGCTTCATTGTATCTGGTAGAGGAATTTAAGCAAATCCAGCCAAGATCCGAGCTTTGTCACAATTGGATATCCCAAAGGACCTCAAACAAATACAAAAATTAACCGGATGTGTGGCGGCTCTATGCCGCTTCATCTCCCGCTTGGGAGAAAAGGCACTGCCCCTCTATCGCCTCGTTTGGCGCACTGAACACTTCGAGTGGACGGATGCCGCCACGGCCGGACTCGACGAAATAAAAGCCATATTGGCAACAAACCCAGTCCTGGCCGCGCCAAACACCGGCGAACCAATGCTATTGTACAATGCAGCAACTCATCAAGTTGTCAGCGCAGTGCTCGTCGTCGAGCGGGAAGCGGACGGACACAAAATTCCCCTTCGAAGGCCAGTTTACTACGTGTCCACTGTCCTCACTCCATGCAAATCACGGTACCCGCATTATCAAAAGATTGCATACGCGGTATTCATGGCATCCCGGAAGCTACGACACTACTTTCAAGAGTGTTTGATAACAGTAGCATCGGAGGTACCGCTCAACGATATTATCAACAACCGCGACGCAATGGGCCAGATGGCAAAATGGGCCATTGAGCTCCTCCCGTTTGATATAACCTATAAGCCACGGCGAGCTATTAAATCACAAGTTTTGGCCGACTTCATCGCAGAATGGATGGAGGACGAGCTCCCTAAAGAGTACGGCACATATTCAAACTGGATTATGCATTTCGACGGCTCCAAAATGTTGGCCGGACTGGGGGCTGGCGTCGTCCTGACGTCCCCCACAGGAGACACAGTCCAATATGTGCTCCAGATAATGTACACGGACTCCAACAATGCAGCCGAATATGAGGCCATCCTACATGGTCTCCGGATGGCAGTATCCATGGGCATGCAGCGCCTAGAGGTACGCGGGGATTCGAACCTCGCGATATCCCAAATAAATGGAGACTTCGACGCCAAGGATCCAAAAATGGTAGCTTACCGCAACGCTGTCCTAAAAATGTCAGCTTGGTTCGAAGGGCTGGAGTTTCACAATATAGCCCGAGAAAACAATCAAGCAGCGGACGTCCTGGCACGCATCGGAGCAAAACGCGATGCAATCCCCCCCCCAACATCTTTTTGGAAAGACTGTTCAAGCCATCCGTAGCATGGGAGGGGGAACCCACAAATAACAGCCCGGACTCAGCCGCACCACTCGAAGCCGAACAATCTGACATAATTGGAGGCTCTGCCAATGAAATTACACCTTCAGCCCATGCAATAATGGAGGTTATCGCCCCGTGGACAGAACCATTCCTAGCCTACCTAACTAGGCAGGAACTCCCAGAGGACCAAAACGAGGCCCGCTGCATAGTGCGGCTATCTAAAGCCTATAAAGTCCATGAGGGAGAGCTTTATAAGAAAAGCACTACCGGTGTCCTTCAAAGGTGCATCTTCAAAGAGGAAGGGCGGAACCTTCTGGCTGAAATTCATGCCAGACTCGGTGGTCATCACGCCGCTGCTCGGTCCCTTGTTAGCAAGGCTTTCCGTACAGGCTTTTATTGGCCGACGGCCCGGGCAGACGCTCAGGACCTAGTCCAGCGATGCGTTGGTTTCCAACTTTTTGCCAACAAAAGCCATATGCCACCCACCGCACTCCAAACTATCCCCATCACCTGGCCTTTTGCGGTCTGGGGGCTTGACATGGTCGGACCCCTTAAAGGTGGGACCCATAAGAAAAAATACCTACTGGTCATGGTGGATAAGTTCACCAAATAGATAGAAGCCAAGCCTGTTAAAATGGCTGAATCCGGACCTGTGATAGACTTCATATCCAGGGTTGTACACTGTTATGGCGTCCCCACAGCATCATAACCGATAACGGTACAAACTTTACCGCCGACGAGGTAGAACTCTGGTGCAAAAACATGGGCATCAAGCTCGATTATGCTTCCGTCTATCACCCAAAAACTAACGGCCAGGTCGAACGTGCAAATGGTCTTATCATGAGCGGCATCAAACCCAGATTAGTGCGGTCCCTCAAGGAATCTAACATGCACTGGGTATAGGAGCTCGACTCCGTACTCTGGGGGCTGCGGACCACGCCGAATCGCACCACAGATACACACCATTTTTTATGGTGTACGGCGCGGAGGCAGTTCTGCCTTGCGACATAATTCATGACTCACCTCGAGTGCGCATGTACGAAGAAAGAGAAGCCGAGCTCGATCGGCAGGACAGTCTGGACGCCTTGGAGGAGGAGCGCGATGTGGCAAAAGCTCGTTCCGCATTCTATCAGCAGCAGGCTCGAAGATATCAAAGCAGAGAAGTACGGGCCAAAAATTACAATGTTGGCGAACTAGTTCTACGCCTACCGGATAAGAAAAATGACAAACTCAAGCCCAAATGGGAAGGTCCCTTCATAATTGACCAAGTCCTGACTGGTGGAGCGTACCGCCTGCGAGATGCGTCGGATAACTGACTCGAGCCGAACCCATGGAACGCCGCCCGTCTCCGAAGATTCTATGCCTAGCGCCGGACTCTGTGTTTGTCTCCTTCCTTTGTCCATTTTTTACATTTTCTGTCTTACATTTCTCTCGTTCCCCTTTTTTTATTTTATAAGCCCTTAAAGGCTCATCAAGTGATGCGCTACACGCGCTCATCAAACCTGGGGGCTTCTTTAATAGAAGCTTATTTATACGGGCTTCACACCCAACACATGTGTTAAACTTCCGCATGTACCTTTTTTCACCATTATATGCATCGATATGACTTAAGTTTTGGCCAAGCTGGGTTGCCTGGCTCCTGTGCTTACCCCTAGGTTCCCGATTGTTCGGCTAGGCGGTAAAGGGAGCACCTCTGCGTTGTTATACCGGGTCAGCCGGATGTGTACCTTGTGAAGCCGAAAGCTAGCGTTCCTAGGGAATATTCGGTCGGTGAATTAAAGATGACCTTTTTACTTATCTTATGCGCCCCCAGATGCCTTTTTCTGCGTTTTTTCACGCAGTCCGTACATGCACTTTAGGGCATGCCTCCCAGCGAAAGGAACCCCTAACGGAACTATTCTCTCTGGAAGATGTTTCTTACTAACCATGTAATATACCATAACTAGTTGGGCACTTGTCTGATAAAGCACTAATGACCCCTACGCCTGGTCTCCATGCATACCCCGGTTCTTATATAACCGCTATGGTATTCGGACACACTCCGGACCGTCAGGTCCCGAGGTTGAGCGAAAAGGTCGGCAACGACAAACGATCTACAATCCGGCTAGAAGGCATTACACATGTCAATTGAAATTACACAGTCACTATGACTGATTGTATTCCTCTTCAATACCATCTAACAGGCTGTCTAATTTACAGTCCTGCTGGGAATACTTCGCGGCCAATTCCACTTGGCCGTACACTAATCTTACAGGGATCTCCTTCCCATCAGGGCCCACAGGTCCGACCTCGGCCATGTGGTTTGGGTCAGACTTCATGTACCGCGTCTTCACCATGGCCCAGGCCTCCCTAGCACCTTGACGGCAGGCTGACATCTTCCACAACCAGAAGCGCCGCCGAGGTCCCTTTAGCTTCTCTGCAAGCTCTCCAAGACCCTCGGGCATGGAATGGGAGGGCCATAGGGCTTGGGCAACGCCTCGCATCGCCTGCCGAACTCGCTCGTGCAGTTGCGAAAGCTCGGGAAGAAGGTCACCCGTCGAACCGGGCATCTCCTCTGCAGGACGACCTGTTAGCATACCTACAGACATAACTCTGTTAGCCGGCTCCTTCGCCGAACTCCATTTTCAAGAGTTCGTTTAAAGCACTTACTAAATATGCCGCGTCGCAGCCGTTGATTCTCCTTAGTGGAGTCCGACAACTGGCACGGACATCTTTTAGTTCGACGTCCAGCTTTGTGTTGGCATCCTGAAGATCATTCTTCTCCCGCCTCACCTTTGTAAGAACGCTCTCGCCAGCTTCTAACTGGCGTAGGAGTTGCTCCTTCTCGGGATTTAATCCGGCGCCATATGCAATTTTATTTTGTCAGATTTACATGCATACCGCATAATACTTATCTTTTTAAGCATGTATTACCAATGGGAGTCTTCTTGGGCTCCCCCGTTGCGGCTAGTGCGGCCTCAAGTTGGCCTTTGCACTCTTCCAGTTCCCGAGACAGCAGGGTATTCTTTTCTGTAAGAACCTGCATAACACATGATCCTTAAATCAGTTATTCTAACTGTTTCAAGTCTCGGGGGCTACTGATATCTATAACCATTAAAATTCTTACCCGTATGTCTTTCACATATTGCTCCGTGGCTCTGGCTAGACCATTTTGAGCGGCACGGAGATATGCATCTCCCGAATTAAAGGCATCTAATGCCTCTTGGGAGAAACAAGCATCGCGGAGAACTGTGCGGCGGCGCCGGTGATTCATGGTGCTCTCCACCTCGGACTGGGTGGCGGACAGTCTGTCCGCATCCTCGGTTGGAGGAGCATCCGTCGCGTGCCTCGTGCTTGCCTCTGCCTCCGGACCAGGCGGTGGAGCCTGGCTGGTGGACGCATGATTGGCAACCTCTCCGGATATAGTCCGACGAGGTCTCTTTGTCCTGCACAAGAGCAGGAGTGTTAACACGCCTTACGCGAACAACACCCCGGAATAGGAAGGCGCTCTATACCTTTGCGCCGGCGCCTCAGTCCGGACAACGTTTCTTTTCGCCCTACGGGTCCCTGCAGCCCCTCGTTGGCTGGTCGCCGCAGGCATGGCCTCCCGCCTTGGGAACCTCCCCTGCAGAACACGGTCGTCAGGATACTGACAACACGTGAGGATGGGTCCCTCTTTAAGGTATTGAGGTTTCGGTCTCAATCACCTGGGAGGCCGGGATTAACCCTGGGTAATCGACCGTAATATCCACCAAGGTATTGTCCTTGCTTAGCTGATGAAACACCCCGTCAATCAACTCCACCGATATGTCCGGATCCTCTCCAGAGTCTGGATCGAGGGATCGTTCTGGATCCTCGGGCTGTGGAGGACGGTTGTTTATATCCTTTATTTCCTGGCCAGTTCCTGCGTTGAAGTCGTCAGACTATATATTTAATAATGGGAGTATAAAGCGGATGGGCGAGCAAAATTGTCCACTTACCCAACTTGGAGGGTTGTACATGGTAAACCCGCCCCGCGGGTTGACGCAGAGGAATTCCTCCTCTTCTCCCTTGTATAAAGAGGACAAGATCTTTACTAGAGCAGCCACTGAAGCTGGCCCCTTACGACCTTAACGGGTGGCGTCATCTTCTCCGTTGAAATCCCACATGGGGTGGCCTCTATACTGAAGCGGCTGCACCCCCCGCATAATGCGTTCGGCCATGACTCCAATCATGGTTAGTCCGGAATGAGCCAATAATCTTATCCGGCACATCAGGTAAAGGACGTCCCTGTCACTTTCTCTTTGAGAGCTCCGTGGACGCCAGCTTAAGCGTTTCTTCCAAGGAGCACTATTGAATTCGGGGAGACCGACCCGGATAGGATCCGGTAGCGGGACATCGTCTATATAAAACCATTCTGAAGGCCAGTCCTCGGACGCCTTCTTTGCGGTTCCGGATAGATATCCGGTCCCGGCGATGCGCCATACCTCGGCTTCGCCCACTTGAAATATGAACCCCTCTTGAGAGCGGGGCACCAGGCAGAATATCCTCTTCCACAACGCGAAATGAGCCTCCACACCCAAGAACAGCTCGCAAAGGGCAACGAAGCCCGCGATATGTAATATAGAGGCGGGCGTAAGATTGTGCAGCTGGAGGCCGTAGAACTCCAGAAGCCCACGGAGAAATGGATGAATTGGAAATCCAAGTCCCCTTATTAGATAAGGGACGAGGCACACCCGCTCTCCTTTGGAGGGATTCAGGGCGCTCTCCGCTTGCTATCCACCATTGTAGGTGGCGAGTCCGGCTCGGACCGGGACCATATAAGCCTGAGGGAGAAATCCCTTGGCCTGAAGCGACACTAACTCGCTGTGCGGGATGGAGCAACTCTCCCAGTCTCCGGGTTTAGGACTGGAAGGGCGAGAGGACGAGCTGCGGCGGCTAGCAATGTTGGAATGGACCTTTGCTGGAGGCGCTCTGATGATTACTCGCGGAGGGGAGAAGGTGTGGTTTGGATTTGAATCCCCATCCCGTTAAATAGGCGGCTCGTTTATACGGCCAGGGGTGTGGGTGTAAAAACGCCCCGGCTTTTCACATTTGTTTGACACGTGGAAGACGGCCATTATTGGGCGTGGAAGCCAAGGAGTGCTACATTAAAAAAATCGGACATTATTCCTACAGGTACACAGAATTTGGAGAAGAACCCGCCTTGCAATGCCGAAGACAATCTGCGCGCCGGACTCATCGTCATTGAAGCCTGGTTCGGGGGCTACTGAGGGAGTCCTGGATTAGGGGTGTTTGGATAGCCGGACAATACCTTCAGCCGGACTCCGGGACTATGAACATACAAGATTGAAGACTTCGTCCCGTGTCCGGATGGGACTTTCCTTGGCGTGGAAGGCAAGCTTGGCGATGCGGATATTCAAGATCTCCTACCATTGTAACCGACTCTGTGTAACCCTAACCCTATCCGGTGTCTATATAAACCAGAGGGTTTTAGTCCGTAGGAAAACTTCATCATACAACAATCATACCATAGGCTAGCTTCTAGGGTTTAGCCTCCTTGATCTCGTGGTAGATCTACTCTTGTACTACCCATATCATCAATATTAATCAAGCAGGAGTAGGGTTTTACCTCCATCGAGAGGGCCTGAACCTGGGTAAAAACATCGTGTCCCTTGTCTCCTGTTACCATCCGGCCTAGACGCACAGTTCGGGACCCCCTACCCGAGATCCGCCGGTTTTAACACTGACACTCATCCATTCTCGCGCGCTCGAGCTCCAACACCCAAGTTCGCACCTTTCTCCTCACACCGCCCCAACCATGTCCAGAGCGGGAGGCAAGTGGATGAAATCCTCCGTCACGGAGGAAGATGTAAGCCCCGGATTCGATGCGCCAGGTGTCCGATAGTTATTCGCCGTCATTGCCATGTCATTTGCTTGCGTGTTGCATTTTGCCATGTCATCATGTGCATCTCATTTTGCATACGTGTTCGTTTTATGCATCCGAGCATTTTCCCCGTTGTCCGTTTTGCAATCCGGCACTCCTATGTCACCTGGCGCCCCCTTTTGCCTCTTTTCGTGTGTGGGTGTTAAACTTTCTCGGAATGGCCCGAGGTTTGCCAAGCGGCCTTGGTACACCACCGTTAGACCGCCTGTCAAGTTTCGTGCCTTTTGGAGGTCGTTTGATGCTCCAACGGTTAACCGGGTAACCGTAAAAGCCTATTTGGGTTGCAGCCCAACAGCCCTCCAAAATAGCCCAATAACCCATCTAAGTCATCTCCATGTTCTCGGTCGTTCGATCACGATCGTGTGGGCGAAAACTGCACTCCATTTGGAGTCTCCTAGCTCCCTCTACCTATAAATAGGTCCTCCCCGTCCAAATCACAGTCCAAACCCTAGACCCGCTCCCCTCGCGCCGCCGGACATGTCCGCTCCCTCGCCGGACATGTCCACCACCGCCTCCAGCCACCTCACTCCGGCCAATGGTGTCGCGCCACGTCGCCTCCACCGCCGCCGCAGCCAACCGCGCCTCGCCACCTATCGCCTCTCCCACGCCCCCGCCGCCGCCGCCCGCCGGGGCCCGGGTCGGGCCCGCCCAGGCCCGCGCGCCGCCCGAGCGCCCGAGCCGCCGCTCGCCAGCGCCGCCCGCGCGAGCTCCGCCGCGCGCCTCGGCTCCTCCTTCGGTCGCGCCTCTCCCTCCGCCCGACGGGTCCCTCCAGCGCCTCGTCGGTGTTCCCCGCGCTCCCCCACCGCCAGACCTCCTCCGTCGCCGGCGTCCAAGCTCGCCGGCGCCGCCTCCCCGGCAGATTGTTTACATGTTATTCAATTTTGCCAAGCTTGTGTAGTTGATCCGTGCATGCGATGTTATTTTTCTTGCCCTGTATAGCTTCTATGCCATGTCAAGTTTCTGGGTGTATGCTTAGTTTTTCATGCAATGCCTCGTGGTGAGTGCATCGAGCTCGTAAACATGCCTACTTGTTATCTGTTTTGCCATGCTCCAGTTTTTCACTGTCTGTATCTGTTTACGTTTTTGCTATGTTCACATGCTTGTAATTGTATATTCTGATCTCTTTTGGCTTATTGTCACTAAGGGACTTTTGTTGTATGCCCTGAGTAGCTTCATGCCATGCCTTGTTTTTCCATGATAATTTCCTGTAGCATGTTGTTGGTAGCTCTAAACATGGTAACCTGATGTTATTTCTGCCATGTCTTGTGAATTCTGCTAAGTCTGTGAACCTGTTATTATTTGCAATCTTGCCATGTCCTTTTGAGAATGTTCTAGTAGTTTCTGGAGATAGATCAGTGTTCATGTTTTGTTATGCTAAACCTGTACATCATGACCATGCCTATTGTTTTTATGTTTATATCCCGTAGCTTGTTGTTTTGTTGCTTGCAATATGCCTAGTTGCTGTTTTGGACAGCATGCCCTTTGAACTTGATTCATGTGTATGTGTTGAACCGTTGCTCCGTTTTGAGTGTGCTCTATGTGGAACTTGCTTAGTTTTGCATGTAGTTTCATATTACCTTGTTGGATCCATGTTTTGAATGTGTTTGCTTGATGTTTAAATGCATTTTGCATCAATGCCATGTTTAACTTGTTTTGCTTATATCTTCTAGGCCGTAGCTCCGAATCTAACGAACTTTATATGTAACTTGACTAGAATTTTGTGTAGATCATCATGGTGCATCTTAACTTGCTGTTTAACAACTTTAACATAAGGTTTAATCAGATCTGGACTAATTTCGAAATTTGCATATGAGGACTTACCGGAAGTGTTCTATGTTGTTTCCGGCCTCATTTAAACTTGCTTTGATGTGTTGCTCTTGTATGCATCATCTCTTGCCATGCGTAGCTTCATGTAGCCTTGTCATGCATCATACTTGGTTGAGCATCATGCCTTGTTCATGTGTGGTGTGTTTACCATGTTGTGTGCTTCTTCTCGATAGTTCCCGTTTCGTTGCGATCGTAAGGATTCGTTCGTCTACGCTCGGTTCGTCGTCGTGGCTTCATCTTTTTCATGGATTCATTCTTCTTCCTTGCGGGATTTCAGGCAAGATGACCGTCACCTTGGATCTCATTACTATTATTGCTATGCTAGTTGCTTCGTTCTATCGCTATGCTGCGTTTCCTACCACTTGCTTATCAAGCCTCCCAAATTGCCATGAACCTTTAACCTTTGTCACCCTTCCTAGCAAACCGTTGTTTGGCTATGTTACCGCTTTTGCTCAGCCCCTCTTATAGCGTTGCTAGTTGCAGGTGAAGATGAAGATTGCTCCATGTTAGATTATGGTTATGTTGGGATATCACAATATCTCTTATATTATTAATGCATCTATACACTTGGTAAAGGGTGGAAGGCTCGGCCTTATGTCTGGTGTTTTGTTCCACTCTTGCCGCCCTAGTTTCCATCATATCGGTATTATGTTCCCGGATTTTGCGTCCCTAACGCGGTTGGGTGATTAATCGAAATATAGGAAAATATTACCGCATAGACAGTAGCCCCTGATGCTCTGTTCAGTGTTCACGAAGAAAAGCCGAATGGAGGATCAAATAGTAACTGCAGGAGTCTAATCCAAATATGTCTATATGCGTATGCAGGCTTCACTGCTGGCCGCTGCCGCATGTACTGCGTAGGTTGCCGCCCTGAAGCAGGACCTCGAGCGGTCCAAGGAAGAACTCAGCATTGCCAAGAGGCAGCTCGAGGAGAACAAAGGTAAGCAATACCTTGTCTATATAAAAACCAGTTTTGGCTGTAAGATAATAGCATCATCATGAATGTGCCAGGGACCACGACCAAAGTGGCGATCCTGAAGCAGGCGCTGTCCGAGGCCGAAAACAACGCGGCCAAGGAGCGCCTCAAGCAAGAAAGGCAAGAAGCCCGAGTAGGCGAGGTGCAGCAAGAGCTCCAGGCGCTCGTTAAGAAGCACGAGTCCTTGGACCTTGACTCGAAGACGCGAGAGTCCGAGCTTGCCAACGCCCTCGAAAGCGCAAAACATGCCAAGGCCGAAGCCCAAAAGGCTCTCCAGGATATTGAGGCGGTGAACAAGATAGCGGCGGGTAAGGCATTCATTATGCAAAGCAAGCATGTGAAAGAAAATTTCTGTTTACTTACCCGAGTTCGGAGCTCTCCAGGGGCGTTCGCAGATCTGCCCTGCAGTGTGTCTGATGCCACAGAGTTCTACCGGGCCAAGGAGGGGAGCTCGACGGAGAAAGTGTTCTGGTCTCAGTATACTAGGACCGAACACCCGATGCCCATGAGCGACCAGCTGAAGCAACTGGTCGAGCTCCACAAGGCGGCCGAACAGGCCATGAAGGACCTTATAGTCCAGATGTGGCCTGGCGATGCCCTTCCCAACAGCTACTTCGGCCTGGTGAGGCGGCTTGTGGATGCCTGCCCCCGGTTGGAAGTCATAAAGCGGTCCGTCTGCATTGAAGGTGCGCAGAGCCTTTGCCCGTGCGAAGTGCACTGGGCCAAGATGGACGCCGAGAAGCTGGTGAAGGAGGGGCCGCCGTAGGGCAAGGAGCATCGCCACCCCCAAAATGTATTATGAGGGTGTTCTGAAGGGTGCCCGTCTCGTGGCGGACGAGTGTACCAAAGATGTAGTTTTTTAATGAACTTGCTCATGTGATCCTGTGTGATAAAAACTAGTTCATGTGCGCTATGCAACGCTTTTTTATTTAAAATATTACCTTCTGTGCGGCCGTTTATAAATCTGAGAGTTGGCTAGTCGTCGGCTTCTGCCCCCATGCAACTAGTGCTGGGGTGTTCGGGATAAATATGAGCAATCTTTTTCCCATTTTTGGGTCCTTCGAGGGAGGTGCTCAGCGCAACGAACTAGGCAATCGGACTATAATGCTTTATCACTCTCACTTAGCCATAGAGGTCTACAATTTTAAATTTTGGCGAAGCCCCTAGTATTCGGAAGGCCGAATTTGGGGCGCTATACACGCCTAAGTCGTACAAGGCCGACTCCTCGCCCGAAGCGGAAAAAGTCTTTAGGGACTTGAGACCTCTCGAACAGCGACCAGCTCCCGCCTTATCATGACAGTCAGTTTTAGCTTTCTCTACTAAGGTGCTCGTCCGGAAGAACCGGGGCACAATCGCAGTAGTTCTCCCAGTGCTACCTTAGCCGATATAGCGGAACGTAAGGTACCAAAACATGGGAGCCTGGCAAACCCAACTATTGACCCAAGACATGATTCGGAGCTGATGCATATAATGCTATAAGTTCGGGGTGCCGCACTGTCAAAAGTGTTCGGACTTCTCACGCCGTATTATGGGGCATACGGAAGCCCATGGCATACTGGCCATACCAGAGTGTACGGGTGCTAACTGTCATAAATGAACATACATATATATATATATATATGAAAAAGAATATAGAATGCGCTAATAGACTAGTGATATGCATTGTTTATTCGAGAAATGTGTCGAAGCATACTGATACAAGTAGTGTGGTAAGAAAAAAAAGGACTATTTGACATGTCCCATCTAAGGGCAAGCTGCGGACTGGTATCTTAAAGTAGGTATTTAACTCATTATCAGAGACCACCTGGGGATTCCATTGTACGACGTAGCTTCCTGCCTCCTTGGATGTTGTATCACGTGTTCGGCAATCGTACTGCCGGATGGGGCTTCCAGATAGTAAAGTCCTGAAAGAGAGAGAATGATAAAGGTAGTAAGCCCCTAGTGCGGTTGAGCCGCATTGTGGGACCTGCCATGATCGTGCCCTCGCCTACACCTATGGTATTTTCAATGCATAATTATGTACGCGCTGTGCGAATCTCGCTGTTCGACTGAGACTAGGGTGGGGGCTGAATTGCTAGGCGAGCTCTGAACGTGCAGGCGATCCTGCTGCAGGTTACTCCGGACGCGCTTGACGATCCTTAAGAGGCTGCTTTGTGCCTCCGCTGCGAGGGACGCAGTGTGCTCCTCCGTACAGAGCGAGTGTTCTGTGTTTCCATTGACTGTGATGACCCCCCTAGGTCCTGGCATCTTGAGCTTGAGGTATGCGTACTGCGGTACCGCATTGAATCTTGCAAATGCGGTTTGCGCGAGCAGTGCGTGGTAGCTGCTGCGGAACGGGACGATATCGAAGATTAACTCCTCACTTCGGAAGTTGTCAGGAGATCCGAAGACTACTTCCAGTGTGATTGATCCCGTACAATGGGCCTCTACTCCTAGGATGACGCCTTTAAAGGTCGTTTTTGTGGGTTTGATCCTCGAGGGGTCTATACTCATTTTGCACACTAAATCCTGATAGAGCAGGTTCAGGCTGCTGCCGCCGTCCATAAGGACTCGAGTGAGGTGAAATCCGTCAATGATGGGGTCTAAGACCAATGCGGCAGATCCGCCATGACGGATACTAGTGGGGTGGGCCTGCGATCAAAGGTGATCGGACAAGAGGACCATGGGTTGAACTTTGGGGCGACTGGCTCCATCGCATATACATCCCGTAGTGCACACTTCCGTTCCCTCTTGGGGATGTGGGTTGCGTATATCATGTTCGCCGTCCTCACTTGAGGGGGGAACCTCTTCTGTCCCCCCGTGTTTAGCGGCCGTGGCTCCTCCTTGTCATCGCTGTGCAGCCCCTTGTCCTTGTTTTCGGCGTTTAACTTGCCGACCTGCTTGAACACCCAGCATTCTCTGTTGGTGTGATTGGCTGGCTTATCGGGGGTGTCGTGTATTTTACACGAGCGATCGAGTATGCGGTCCAAACTGGACGGGCCCGGAGTGCTTCTTTTGAATGGCTTTTTCCGCTGACCGGGTTTAGAGCCTCTGAATCCGGCATTGACTGTCGTATCCTCGGCGTTATCGCCGTTGTTGCGATTGTCGGATCACGGGTTCTGGAAGACCCTTAAGGTTCGAACTCTGGGGTGCGCACGGAGATCGTGCCCTCTACCTCTCCGTCTCGCAAGGATCTAAACTATAGAACGAACAGCACAAGAGACACATGGTTTATACTAGTTCGGGCCACCGTTGTGGTGTAATACCCTACTCTAGTTTGTGGTGGGTGGATTGCCTCTTGGGCTGATGAGGATGAACAGTACAAGGAAGAATAGCCTCGCGAGGGTGTGTTCTTGGCTAGGGGGTGGACTGCTAGGGGAGTCCAATCACCCTTCTCTCTTTCTCTCTCTCTCTCTCTCTCTATGCTTGCTCTCAATGCGCGATCGGAAGTCTCTACTACATGCCTGCTGCCCGACGCTTCTCCCAGATGCTAGATGCCTCTACCCTGGGGGTGGCTAGTCCTATTTATAGGCAAAGGCCCTGGGCCTCTTCCCAAATATTTGAGCTGAAAGGGCGCCAACAATTGGCCAATTCGAAGGGGAACATCCGGTACACTTATCCTGACTAAAGTTGGTCTTCTCCTGCCAAAGGCCCTGTGGTGACGCCGTTCTGGGCTCCATGGTGACCTCCTTCCCACCGTTGGATTGGTCTTGGTCTTGTAGCACCGAAATGGGTGCCTTTGCTTGATCCTCTCGCCTGCGCTTGCCCCCTTTGCACCAAAGAGGAAAGGGAGACGCTGCGCGGGCTGGCGCCCGCCTGGCACCCTCGATCGTCATGGCTTGCGTCATGGGCACCTCGCGAGGTACCCTGCCTTGATCTCTCCGCCTCTTCGCGAGCCAGCCTGAGGAGGTCGTGCCTGAGGAAGCGCTGTGTCGTCCGCCTCGCGAGGCTTGGCCCCTCGCGAGGGTCTTGAGTCTTGTGTTGATGAAGATGGGTCGCGCTGGGCCCCCACTTGAGCCACGCCGCAGGCCGCAGGCAGGCAAGTCTGGGTACCCCCGTTCCCAGAACGCCGACAGTAGCCCCCGGGCCCAAGGTGCGCATGGGCTTGGACGTGCCGAAAGGCGAAAGGGCAAGGGCGAAGCGCTGCGGGCCCTAACAGCCTGCGGCCTCGGGCGCCGCGTGGCGGTTTGATTGGACGTGGGCGGTACTGTTCACCCACGCTCCCTTATTCTGCGCCGTGCTAGGTTGCCCCACAGTTGTACACAGACTCCCTTCTTCCTGTCGCTCGGCCGTCCCCTGCTCTTCCTCCCTCCAAACTCTAACTCTTGCTTCCAATCCCATCTCACATCTCCCCTCTCTCATCCACCGCCATGGCTCCGACGAAGAAAGAGAAAGGGAAGAAGCCTGCGCCTTCATCTCGCCCGCCGCCGCCGGTGGCGCCCGCCGTCGGCCGCTCAATCATACTCAATCGGGAGTGCCTGGACATGCTCAGACCGGGTCTGGCCACTGTCTTCAACGAGTATGGGAGGACGACGGCCTGGCCCACGTCTCACTTCCCCACTAATAGGATTATCACCGAAGTTCATTACTTCGTCGTCGCCTTGTGGGCGGGTCTGGTTCCTCCTTTCTCCGATTTCTTCAACGCCGTCCTCACCCATTACCAGATCCATATGATGCATCTGGGTCCTGACTCCATCGCTCTCCTCTTGGTCTTTGCTTTTGTTTGCGAGGCGCTGATGGGCATCCCTCCTTCCGTTGCCTTGCTGCGTCATTTCTTCTCTTTGCGCCTTGTCGACCCCACTCAATGCTCAGCATGCGTGAGCTTCGTAGCTTCGCTTGAGACTGCAGCCTCTGGTATTGACTTCAACCTCCCTCCGCCTTCAGCCGGGTTCCGCGAGCGGTGGTTGTATGTTGATGTCGGGGTGCCCAACCCCCTGCTGGAGAAGCCGACTTCGCCTGCTGTGCCCAATTCGGGCTGGGACCAGGAGACGCTCGTGAGCCCCCGGCTCGCCTTCGTCTGGCTCCGCTTCATGTCTTTGAAAAAGCTCGGCATAACGGCGCCCAAGGTGGTGAAGGAGTTCCTATTGCGCCGCATTGCCCCTCTCCAGCGGGCATGATGATCGCATGAGGCTTCGGGAAGAAGACTTGACGCCCGAGGCGCTGAAGAAGGTGCTCTTGGTCCTGACTGGCGACCCCAACCCCGGCAGTATCCGGCGGGGAGGAGCTCTGTTGTACCTCTGCCAGAACAGGGATGACTTCGTGAGGCAGATGCCCCCTTTCGACGAGTGGGGGCTGCGCCCTGCCGGCTTCCAAGGGCCTCGCGAGAATCCTGTGGTGGTGACTGCCCTTCCGGTTGGCCTAGGCGAATCCTCCTCGAGTGGTGGAGCAGGGAGGCAGGAGACAGCGGGGGCCGAGGGAGCCACTGATGAGGTGACCGCACCTGGCGATGCTCTTGATGGGGCTGCTCTTGAGGCCCGCGCTGCCGAGGCCGCGGATGGGGTGCGGCCGACTCCGACGCTCGGGTGTCAGGACCCCGATCCTAAGTCACACCGATCTAGCATGTAACACATCATATCACTTTGCGGCCTCACGCACGGTATTCCCACGGGTGCCACCTTACCTGGCCCGGGACCGTTTGCGCCTTTTGGCTCACGTATATGATAGTGTCGCTAGCATCCATATGACAAAGAACCCGGGCCGACATGGCTAGTCGTGAACCCAAAGCGGCGCTAACCCATGAGGACAGGCATACATGAATCACATCGAGCATGTCGGTCATCAACGTGTGAATCCGGGCTGTAGCACTGGGCTAACAGGACTCCGGTAACCCGGGCTGTAGCAGGCTAGGCAGGACTCCGGAAGTCACCGCGTGACATTTCCCCGAAGGGACAGACACAGGAACAAAGTGAAACACATGCCGGCCACTCAAGTGATCCGAGCAGTAGTGCTGGGCTAGCAGGACTCCGGTGAACCGGGCTGTAGTGGACTACTATCGCTCAGAAGCACTAGACTACATTTCCCCATATGATAGGCTGCCAAGGATAAACAACTAGATAGTCGGATCCCACTCATACCAATACACCACTATGGATCCGCTCCCGTCTTCCTACGAGAACGCCATCCATAGCACTCACGCTTATCTTGCGCATTTTAGAGTATCCACTTTCACTTGTCTATGAACTATGCAAGGGGTCCAAGTTTCCATATCCGAGGAATCCGGCTATTCGAATAGATAATGATAACCCTGCAGGGGTGTACTTCTTCACACACGCTCTTGCCACTTACCGCCCTGTACACGTCATGTACCTCGGCAACCTTCAAGCGGAAGCCGGGCGAGGGAGTCGGCCACGACCTGACTAACCACACAAGTCTCTAGTCCAGGTTTATCGCCTATTCGGGTTCCATCCGCAAGGAGATCCGGCCGGGGTGTCGCTCACGGCCCCAAACGATGTGTGTAGGGTTCCCAAGCCCACCTCGACGGGTAGATCTACGCTTGGTACACCGTGCCATGGTGCCTAGTCTGTCCCAAGCCCACCTGTACCGGGTGCCACTTGGTAGACTACTAACACTACCTACAAACACCAGAAACTAGTTGCAACTCCTGGACAGAGATCATGTTGATTAATAAGTCGAGAGGGGCCGAGTTACCGGAACCCAATGTGTGGTAGTAACTGTTCATGGATCACAAACACAGAACTCAATTCCTGAGGATGGCTGCAATGAGACAACCCACCATGTACTCCTACATGGCCTCTCACCGCTACCTTTACCAAATCGTGTTCACACACTTAGCTCTCAACGGTAGGACATGTTCATCACCATTCCAATTCATTCCCGATGAATCAGACCCGACTCAACTCTAAGCAGTAGCAGGCATGACAAACAAGCATGAATGAGTAGGCACATCAGGGCTCAAACAACTCCTACTCATGCTAGTGGGTTTCATCTATTTACTGTGGCAATGACAGGTCATGCAAAGGATAAAGGGGTTCAGCTACCGCAGCAAGTAACAGATGAATCGTTGTTGTCCTAATGCAGTAAAAGAGAGCAGGAGCGAGATAATGGGATTGTATCGGAATGAACGAGGGGGGTTTGCTTGCCTGGCACTTCTGAAGATAGTATAGTTCTTCATCGGTGTCATCGAACAATCGTCGGAGCGTCGTCTACTGAGAGGGGACAGTCACCGGCAAACAAAGGAGAAACACAATCAATGCCATGCAACAATATGATGTATGAATGTGACATGTCAATATGCTGTGATTTGAGCTAATGCATCTAGCTATGATTTAAATGAAGTTGGTTTGAACCAAAGGTTCAAATTCAAACTCCATATGTGGAAATTCAAATGCCATTGACACAAATTGCCTTATACAGCAACTTTAAGTTGTTCAAACATGCATGAAAATGGTACAGATGGATTCCTTGAATTTTTCTGATAATTTTTCATATATAATTTGTTTAATTTGGAGCTACGGTTGAATTTCTATGAATTTTTAGAGGTTTATACTATTTTCTGGAATTTCCTTTATTATTTAAAATCCAGAAATTCCTTTACTGCGTCAGCACTACGCCATGCTGACCTCAGCAAGTCAACAACAGCGGTCTAGGTCAAACCTGACCAGTGGGGTCCACTGGTCAGTGACACGGTGCTGTTCAGAGTCAATGACAGGTGGGGCCTGGTCAACGGCCACGTCAGCCGGGTCAACACTGACGTGTGGGCCCAGTCAACGGCCATGTCAGCTTGGTCAAAACTGACTCGTGGGCCCACTGTGATTAGTTAAACTTTAACAGAAAAAAAAAACTGTGTTTAGTTAGGAAGTGGGACCCAGCTGTCAGTGTGAGAGAGGGTTAATTAGCTGGGTCATTAGCCCCTAATGGCGGAGCCACGTCAGCACGCCAGATTGTCGCCAGCGACGACCACAACCGCGGTAGGAGCTCGCCGGAGTGGTGCTACGGACGGTGTTGGGCAAAACCAAGGGCACCAGAGGGTTGCCCTTCCTCGCGCGCATCCAGGGGAGGCGCGGGGTGGCCGGAGCTCACCGGAAACGAGCTCGCGACGGCGGCCGGAGTACGGGTTCTATGGCTAAGACGCTACGGTGCATGCGAGGTCGAACAGACTGCAGTTTTGGGCTCCTGGGAGCTTTCTGGGCAAGGTGGCGCGCGCGGACGCGAGCTGCGGTGGCCCAGGCCACGACGGTGTGGAACCACGGCGGCGGGACCTCTCGGTTCCGGTGGTTAGCGTGGCTAGAGGAGGGGATTGAGCGTGGGGAGAGAGGGAGAACGCTTGGGAGCTCACAGCGGGGTCGTAGGGATGGTCAGCCGGCTCTGGGAGGCGCCGGAGCGAGCGAGGCGGCGAGGCGGATCTCCGGCGTCCGAGGAAGGAGGAGATGTTGGGGACGGCGATTCTGGGCTTCTGGCGCTGCTTGGCCCGGTGCAGAAGGCGTAGGCGGCGGAGGCGAGGCTCGTGGACTTGTTGGCGAGGCGAGGCGGTGGCCATGGCTACGGCAACGACGATGAGCGGCGACGGTGACTCTCGGGTGCGTGCGAGAGGAGAGCCAGGGAGGGAGAGAAACTCGGTGGAGAGAGTGGAGGGATTCCAGGGGGGTCGGGGAGACGATGCGGAGGTCGTCCAGGCGTCCAGGGGCGCGGGTGGCAAGCAGGAGGTGGCAAGGGTGGCGTCGGCGCTTGCCACCGAGCAGCTTCGGGGCGAGGGGGAGGAAGACGACAGAGAGGAGGAGGTGGGCTGGGCCGGCCAGCTCAGATGGGCCGCCAGGTGGACTAGAGCTCCAGGTAATATTCTCTCTCTCTGATTTGTTTCTGTTTTCTATTTTGTTTCTCTGTTTTGGTTTAGTAATAATGCTAAACCATTTCATAAAATCCTGGAAATAATTATGGGTGCTTTCTGAATTATTCCAGTGACCCTTAACAATTTCCAACATTTTTGGAGCATCTAAAATATATATAGCATTTAAATAGCCCCAATTCAAATAGAGTATGATTTAATTCAGAGCCCAAATATGTCATGGAAAAAATGTGCATCACCTCTGGTTACTATTTACAGCATTATCCATAACGATGAACATTTTTGAAAGCCATTTGGATTACTGAAAATATTTTAGTTGAACCTAGTTGAATTTCATTTGGTGTTAGGGTTTACCAATCCCCATTTCAAAATTCTTGAAATTTAGACATGATGCATGGATGCTTGTGCAACTATTTACAATCAAATTCTAGGGCTGTGACATCGGGGCCGAGGCTCCCGAGCCCCTAGCTATGCCCTCTGGCGAGGCAACCGACTGCGCGCGTCAGGCATGCGCCCTTGACGCGGGTCGCCTTGACGTTTCGTCCTCCTCGCAGGTCGATTCCTGCGCGCCTCTCCTGGGTCGCTTCCGTGTGGACTTTGAGGCCCTCCGGAGAAAAAGGGAGGCCCTGGGCGATGACTTCTCTTACTGCTTGCTGAAGCGCCGGAAATACTTTGCTACCGATGAGTAAGTCTTCTCCTTTCCTGCTTCTTGACCCACTTGTTGCGTCTACTGATCCTTGCTTTGCAGGCCTCTTCCGACTGAGCTCGCAGAAGTTGTCGAGGTCCCGCCTCCCTTGGCTTCGCCTCCTCCACCGCCCCCGAGTGCCCCGAGCAGCACTGCCCTTGTGGTGAGGGCGAACGATGGGGTGGACCGTCATGCCGCGCGTGACGTCCCTTCTGTCCCCGTGATCTCCTTCCGCGGGCCCTTTCTTGGCATGGCCAGCCTGCCATGGGCTTCTCATCTGGTCGCGGGCTGTGACTGGCTGAGGCGCCAGCCCCCAGCCCCCTGCCCGGAGCAGGAGCGATGGTCCGCGGTCCTCGGCGCTCGCTTGGGGCAGACGATGGTGTGGAAGACGTGCTCGAGCGTGCTCGGGCGCACCGCGCCCGTCGCCACGAATTCCTTCGAAGGGCGAGCGGCGCTGTAGACCTGCTTGGGCAGGAGCTCGCCGATGAAGACGCGCGCCTGGAGGCAGAGGGCCTGCGCCTGGCCGCAGAGAGGCGCGAGCTGGAGGCTGCCGTTGCCCTCGCGCGCCGTCAGCGCGACCTCGATGATGAAGAGGCGAAGGCATCGCTGGAGGCCTCTCTGGCGGCCCAATCCCAGGCCACTGAGGAGGCTCGGGGAGCAGACCGACGGCGAGAGGTAGCAGAAGAACGGGCTCGGGAGCTCCTGGCCCGGTGCCACTTGTTGGAGGAGCAAGCAGAGCTGCGCGAGGCAGCCATTGCATCGATGAAGGTGGCTTCCGGTGACCCGGCCGAGCTTCGGAAGCGCGAGGAAGCGTTGGTGCTAGAAGCCGCTGAACATACCTGCGAGTACGAGCGGCTGGAGACGAGGGAGCGCCTAGTGACGCAGGCGGAAGATGATGTCGCCGCGCAGGAAGCGCGGGTTCTGGAGGAGGTCTGTCGTCGGGTGGCAACAACGCGCCAAGGCCTCGAGCGTGGGTTCGAGGGGAAGCTGGGGATGATCCGGGTCGAAGCCGAGGGCAGAACCGCAGCCTTGAGGGCCCAGCGGGATGAGGCGACGCGGCGAGCCGACGCCTCCCGGGCCGCCCTTGAGGCAGCGCAGAAGGAGCTGGCCACCTCCCAGGCCGAGGTGCTCCGCCTCCGCCAGCGGGTGGAAGAGGCTGAGGCCGTTCAGCGTCAGAATGCCGACGAGATACGCCAGCGGCAAGTCCTGGAGCACGTGCACGCCCCCATGCTCACCACGCTCAGGGAGAGGGCTAACACTGCCTTGGGCAACATCTGCGAGGCGGCCGTCGGCGAGCCGCACACGATCAACTATGCCGGCAACCTGCAGTTCTTCACCGCCGTGGTGACGCAGCTGGAGGCACGGTCGGCCAGGGCCGACAGGTTGGTGGAGGAGAGGAGTCGTGCCCTGCTTGGGCGCGCCTTTTCCCGCGTCTTCAGCCATCTTCAGAACATGGACCCCCACTTCGACTTGGACGCCGCCATCGCCCCAGTCCCCCAGGCCGTCCGAGGCGACCTGGCGGATTGGGTGGCGAACAACGTGGATGCCCTCGTCCGGCCCTTCACTTTGGATGACGACGACGTGGTCGTGGCCGCCGATGAGGGCGGTGTGGTGGATGGCCCTGACGCCGCTAGTGGTGACGCGGACGACGAAGGCGAGTTCAGCGACACCAGCGACAGCTCGGGAGGCGCCCCTGAGGATGCGTTGGGGGATTTGTCAGACTGACCACGTACTACTCCCGTCTTCTTACCCTGCATGGATAGAACTCAGGTGCTTGGCCTGATGGTTGTGAGAGCATTTTTGGGAGGGGAAGCCCCTCATGTAAGAACTTGTGTCCATTATATCGGTAGTAGTCAAATTGCGCGTGTGCCTGATGATAGGCTGGTTTACCTTTGTTCCTTGCTGGCTCCAAGGCTGCCCTTAGGTGGGCGCCACGCCTTAGGTGTTCTTTAGTTGAGTCCTCAAGATGTGGGATCGTTGCGGATGAGAAACTTCACAGGCATGGGCCTTCTTCACAGGCTCCGGGCCTTCTCCCGAGCGGAACGGCTTCACAGGTGTTTGCCTTCTTCACAGGCTCTGGGCCTTCTCCTGAGCGGGACGGCTTCACAGGCATTCACCTTCTTCACAGGCTCTAGGCCTTCTCCTGAGCGGGACGGCTTCACAGGCGTTCGCCTTCTTCACAGGCTCCGGGCCTTTTCACAAACGTGATGACTTCACAGGCATTCGCCTTCTTCACAGGCTCCGGGCCTTTTCCTAAACGCAACGGCTTCACAGGCATTCGCCTTCTTCACAGGCTCCGGGCCTTTTCCTAAGCGCAATGACTTCACAGGCATTCGCCTTCTTCACAGGCTCCGGGCCTTTTCCTAAGCGCAATGACTTCACAGGCATTCGCCTTCTTCACAGGCCCCGGGCCTTTTCCTAAGCGCAATGATTTCATAGGCATTCGCCTTCTTCACAGGCTCCGGGCCTTTTCCTAAGGGCAATGACTTCACAGGCATTCGCCTTCTTCACAGGCCCTGGGCCTTTTCCTAAGCGCAATGACTTCACAGGCATTCGCCTTCTTCACAGGCTCCGGGCCTTTTCCTAAGCGCAATGACTTCACAAGCATTCGCCTTCTTCACAGGCCCCGGGCCTTTTCCTAAGCGCAATGACTTCACAGGCATTTGCCTTCTTCACAGGCTCCGGGCCTTTTCCTAAGCGCAATGACTTCACAGGCATTCGCCTTCTTCACAGGCTCCGGGCCTTTTTACGAGAAGACAGCCTCCACAAGCACCAAAGGGTCATCTCACGAGGGAGCGACAACAGCAGTCTGAGCTGTGCTCAAGCTAGGCCTGGCCCGACTCACGAGGGGCTCGCGAGGGGAGGCAACCGTGGTGAGGCGGTGACTAGAACGCGAGAAATGGTTCGAACGAGACCAAGCACCCCTTCCCCGAACACACGCAAAGCTCAAATTCGAATTCGACTTAAATCCAGTGGGGGAAAAGTTACAATCAAAAGAAGAAGGCAATGAAAGCAGACAAAAAGGCTGCGTCCGGCACCTAATCTAGTCTTGGACGTCTTCTCACCAGCGCGGAGCTAAGTGTTGTCCACTGGGCGTGGGAGGGAGCCCCAGGGCCTGAGGCCGGCACCCCTGAGACTCCGGGGCGTGTACAGCCCCACTCATTATTACGTGAGAGTGTCACGGGGCGGCGAGCTTCACAGGCACTCGGCCTTCTTCACAGGAACCGACCTTGCTTCATATCGCCAGACGAGGGCCCGGCCTTGCGCCACACTCTATTGCCACCAACGACGAACGGAAACCAGGACGCCGCCAGTGGGGTAGAGCGGTCGCCAGCGGTTCCTCCGACGACCACGGGTCCTCCGCCAGGGGCAGGCCCGTAGGCACCTCCCCAGCGGAGGGCCTGCCGCCTAAGAACGCCTTGCTCCGAACGACGCGGTGATGACGTAGAATCTCTGCTCCTCTCCTGCAGCTCCCTGTGTCCTCCTCCCGGGGGATAGGAGGCCGCGGGAGCGGGGCAGCTGCTTGCTGCGGTGACCTGCACCTCCTGCGATCCATGGTTAGCGTACGCCTGCTCTTGATGAATTAGCGGTACCCGATAGTCGTCGCCTCCCACACGGCCGATGAGGCCATCCCGGGGCTCCTGGAAGGGCTCGGCCTCTAGCGTCTCGTCTCCCCAGCTGGGGCTGAGGAGTGAACCTTGCTCGCCCTCGTGAGCGTGCCCTTGGTCCATCATGTGGGGCACGTACTCTTCTGGCGCCGCCATCCCGAAGGCTGTGCTGTAGTGCTCCGTGCGCCATGCGGCGTTACTTGACGTGCCCACCATGGGGTGGTAGCGCAGTTGCCCACTGGCCCCGTGGGCCGCACCGAGCCCCTCTCCTGCGCGCGCCGGGGGCGGGGGTAGCACCACCATCAGTCCAGCGTCGTTGGATTTGCTAGTGTTGGAGCAGCCCTGAGGCCCGCGAGAGCGTGCGGGGCCTCCTCGCGCGTCGCCCTGGACTTGGGGCGGGAGCTGGACACAGAAAAGGTGAGCCCCCGAGGTGGCAAAGCCTAGGAGTTCGGCGACCCGCTCCAACAGCACGTCGCGGCCGCCTTCCAGCAGCCTGCACTACAGCAGCTCCCGGGCCACCGTGAGCGCGGCCCTTGAATTCGCCTGCTCCCGGCGGGTGTACGGTGTCGTGGTTGCGGCGTGATTGGATGCCCTTGCCGCCGACCGCGCCTGCCGCGGTGTGAGGGTCGCGGAGGCTTGTCCGCGTCGTCCGCGGCCCGCAGCACCCTGCGGACCACGAGCTGCCTGGGGCGCGGGGTCGCCCGGGGCGGGCGGCTCCGCTCAAATGGGCCACGCCGCCCATGGACCTTGGTTGCCCGCCTGGTCGCCGGACATGGTGATGACGATGCGACGGGAGGCGGAGCGGTAGGGAGGCAGATTCCGGCGCACCCCTACCTGGCGCGCCAAATGTCGGATCACGGGTTCCGGCAGACCCTTAAGGTTCGAACTCTGGGGTGCGGGCGGAGATCGTGCCCTCTACCTCTCCGCCTCGCAAGGATCTAAACTACATAACGAACAGCACAAGAGACACAGGGTTTATACTAGTTCGGGCCACCGTTGTGGTGTAATACCCTACTCTAGTTTGTGGCTGGTGGATTGCCTCTTGGGCTGATGAGGATGAACAGTACAAGGAAGAACAGCCTCGCGAGGGTGTGTTCTTGGCTAGGGGATGGACTGCTAGGGGAGTCCAATCGCCCTTCTCTCTTTCTCTCTCTCTCTCTCTATGCTTGCTCTCAATGCGCGATCAGATGTCTCTACTAGATGCCAGCTGCCCGACGCTTCTCCCAGATGCTAGATGCCTCTACCCTGGGGGTGGCTAGTCCTATTTATAGGCAAAGGCCCTGGGCCTCTTCCCAAATATTTGAGCGAGAAGGGCGCCAACAATTGGCCAATTCGAAGAGGAACATCCGGTACACTTATCCTGACTAAAGTTGGTCTTCGCCTGCCAAAGGCCCTGTGGTGACGCCATTCTGGGCTCCATGGTGACCTCCTTCCCACCGTTGGACTGGTCTTGGTCTTGTAGCACCGAAATGGGTGCCTTTGCTTGATCCTCTCGCCTGTGCTTGCCCCCTTTGCACCAAAGAGGAAAGGGAGACGCTGCGTGGGCTGGCGCCCGCCTGGCGCCCTCGATCGTCATGGCTTGCGTCATGGGCACCTCGCGAGGTACCGTGCCTTGATCTCTCCGCCTCCTCGCGAGCCAGCCTGAGGAAGCGCCATGTCGTCCGCCTCGCGAGGCTTGGCCCCTCGCGAGGGTCTTGAGTCTGGTGTTGATGAAGATGGGCCGCGCTGGGCCCCCACTTGAGCCACGCCGCAGGCCGCAGGCAGGCAAGTCTGGGGACCCCCGTTCCTAGAACACCGACATCGGCGCTTGTGTTTGGTGCGACGTGACCTGCCGTTACTGTCCTTGGTATCCGAAGTGCCAAGGTTCCATGATATGTTGTTGTTGCGAGCCAGCCAGCTATCCTCTCCCGCGCAAAAGCGGGTCATGAGTGTCATGAGGGCTGCCATAGAGTTCGGCTTTTCCTGGCCGAGGTGCCGGGCAAGCCACTCGTCACGGATGTTGTGCTTAAATGCCGCTAAGGCCTCTGCATCCGGACAGTCAACGATTTGATTTTTCTTGGTTAGGAACCGTGTCCAGAATTGCCTGGCTGATTCTCCTGGCTGCTGAATTATGTGGCTCAAGTCATCGGCATCTGGTGGTCACACATAAGTGCTGATGCGGAGCATCCCACGATCATCCCCATGGACCTACAACCGTCTCATCAAGACCCAAGAGGACCCATGACACGAGCTAGAGCTAGAGCTCTTGAGAACGAGGTGACTTCCTTCCTTAGTGATATCACATATGATCCACTCGAGACATGGCTACTACCTAAGTCCGATATGTTATGCATGATCAGGTGTCAAGAGGAGCCCCCCGAAGATGCACGTGAAGACGGATAAGCCGCCAAGTCCATGGATGAAGAGAACCACCGGAAGGAGACGAAGACAGCTCCAGGGCCCGGACATCCGGCCCCCAGCCCTGGACATCCGGCTGCTGGAGAGATCCACTACATCAGCATTCCAGCAGCCAAAACTACAGGGCACTGACATCCGGCCCCCAAGCCCCGGACATCGGGCTCCTCCGGAAACCCCGGACATCCGGCCCCCAGCCCGGAAATCCGGCCTCGCCTAACCAGAGACTAAAGAAGTTTTGCACTTCAGCCCGGACATCCGGCCCGAGCCCCGAACATCCGGCGCCTCGCGAAGCCCCAGACATCCGGCCCCCAGCCCAGACATCCGGCGCCTGTCTGCGCACAGTGAACGGGCCAAGGGCCCATGTACCCCTCCAACTCACCCGAACTTGTACTAGCACTATATATACTCCTCCCCCTCCTCCTAGTTAGGGTTATCATTGATTTAGCTCATATGTGAGATAGAGCCTTGCTCATCCATACGGATCTCCTCCTCGAGAGAGACTGCGGCCCCTCTTCGGAGAAGATCAACTTGGATTCAAGACCCCCTCTTGGGTGGCCCCATCAAGACCTCCTTCTAGTAGAAGAACCGGTTACTTGTATCATCCTTTGTTGACCTTGGATCATCGTGTATCTCTTTGTGTTATTGGATCTAGCGCATGTGTAATCGAATCTTGTTGGTTTGAGTGATTCTCTCGTGTTTTCCCTCGTTATTTCCTCCGTGTTCTTTGTGTTTCTCTCTGGGATCCGCTCCTTTCGTGAAAGATCGGCCATCTAGGGTTCCACCCTACATCATCTTGGTATCATGAGCCACGTTGATCATGATTTCGGAGCCCCCTCTCTTTGTTTTCTAGCTTTATTTTGTTGTTTTTCATCCTAATCCGAAAATTGCCCCACAAAAATAGCCCCAATTTTTTTTTGTGATTTGTTGGTGTGATGAAGTTTTGTTGGATTTGATCCGCGGATTTCGTGTGTTGCGGGTAGATCTAGAATTCCCCCACCTTTTCCCCAATTTCCATCCACAAAATCCTCCGAATTTTGCCCCGGATTTGACCTCTCCACGCAGTGTTCTTCGAATTAATCCACGGATCCAGCGCCCGGACATCCGGCCCGACAAGCCCGGACATCCGGCCATCACCCCCGGACATCCGGCCCCTGGCAGCAAAACCACCCATCCACCATCCGTTTCCCGCCTAACTCTCGCCAAATTTTGTCCCGGTGCCCACATACACTTCCGCATACCTCCAACACTTCCGCATAGCACCATCCTAGCCTTTACCGCTACCAACTCCGACAATTTTGCCAAATTTTGCTTTGAGAATTTGAGTTGTGGTTTCCGTATCCTTTTGTGTTTCGGCTATCTAGGTATGGTTCAACATCAACATCACCACCGCTCATCTTCGCCAAGGACTACAACGAACGGCTACATTACTTTGGTATCACCTTCACCTTGGATATCAACTTGGTATCGTGATATCATCATACTCTTTTGCAATTGCATTGATAACCCCATGGCCTTACTTTTGCGTCACTTACCCATCGAGACTAGCCCTTGAGTATTGCCGGCAACGTGACTTGTGCACATTAGTGTTCATACTTCCCATAGCATACATACTATCATCGTGTTGCATATCTCGGCATCATCACTTGTGTCACAAAGTTGTTGTCGCATACACAATTGCTATCTTGGTTCGTGAAGCATTGCATGAGAAAAGAGCTCAAACATTAAAGAGCCAAACAAGCTTTTAAGCAAAAGAGGAAAGATAAGCATAGAGCAAGAACCATAGCATCATACAACATTTAGATTGTCATACTCGATCATCTTGGATCAACGCATAGGAACATCATACATATACCATACTTGGGATAGAAGTTGTTGCATTTTTGCTTAGTAGGTTGTGCACAAGTTCGTATCCGCCTATTGTGCAATCGTGCTAGCGTCTCTCTAGTGTTGTGCAACAAGAGCATCTTGGTGAATTTCACATTTTGGCTCATCCTTGGTTGCATAACCCCATCTTATCTATTTGCGTGTGTGTTTCCATGTACCATATCTTGTTATTGGTCTACTTGTTGCATTTGCAAATTTGTGAATCTTTTCCAACATTATTGAGTCTCACTTACAATTGCATCAAATTTTGTGCCACCATCCTAACCGAGCTCCACCATAAGCTTTTACTTGTGTAGGTGTGAGAACCGACAAGAATTGGTACCAATTGTGCTATTTCCTTGATACACATTGGAGTCATCTTTGATCCATTGTCAACATCGGTCAAGGTACATTTGATATTGGTTCTTCCCTTTCTCCCACTCACATATCTTTGTTGGAATGATGGATAGGCCAAGTACTTCGACCAACCCACTTCTCTTGGAGCAAGACGACGACATGTCTTCCTACGTCACCAAGACTCAACTATTTGGTGCACAACGGGCTTTGCTTCAAGAACAACTTGCTTTGGGTGACTGCATCGACAATCTCGCCACCGACCTACGACAATCCGAGCATCATACAAGGGATTACTTCGACAACAAGCTCGACGAACACAAGCTTGAGAATGACGCAAGAATGGGCGAGATTCGTGCTTTGTTTCTACGCTCTTCTACTTCGTCATCATCGAGATGGAGCCGCTCAAGTCGACACTCCGATGACACCATCTCCGGTTCAAGTACACCGACATCGAACACTCTTCGTCGTGCCGCGCGTCAAGACCGTCAAGCTAACCGCAACCCTCTACACGACACTGACTCTCAAGAGCATCGACATTGACAAAACCAAGCCGCTTTCGCACAAGCACAAGAACGACAACGCCAACGACAACAAGAACAAGAGGAGCGAGCGCGCCAACATCAAGATGCACAAGACGCCGAGGCGGAACGCCAAGAACAACAACTACGTGAATCTCAAGCACTTGAAGCGCAACGTGCCCTTCATGACTCAAGTCGTGCCGTAGCCAATCAAGACCGACAAGCTCGACTACATCAAGAAGCACTTCGCGATGAAGCTCAAGAACGAATTTACCAAGCACGTGTGCATCGACAAGCTCCTAGTCAAGATCGACAAGCTCCTCCTCAAGATAGACAAGTTCCTCCTCAAGCGAGACAAGAACATCAAGTCCATCGAGAGCAAGAAGACAATGGACTTCCTCCTCGCCAAGAGCAACATGAGGTTGACAACCCTCATCTCCAAGAGCAACATGAGGTCGACAATCCTCCTCGTCAAGAGCGACATGACAATGTTGATCCTCAACGACATGGACGTCATCATCCCCTACCACAACACAATGAAGAGCAACGATACGGCAAGCTAAAGTTCACCATGCCCAAGTTCAATGGAAGCAATGACCCCGAAGAGTACATCTCATGGGCATTGAAGGTTGACAAAATCTTCCGCTTGCACAACTACGAAGAAGTGAAGAAGATCGCAATGGCATCCCTCGAATTCCAAGACTACGTCATCATTTGGTGGGAGCAAGTCATTGAGCGCCGAGCGGCAAGAGGTGAACCACCCATCACCACTTGGACACAAATGAAGGATGTAATGAGAGCACGATTCGTGCCAAACTACTACAACCGCGACCTCTTCAAGAAACTTCAACAACTCAAACAAGGAACCAAGAGAGTTGAAGAGTACTACAGGGAAATGGAGATTGCCATGATACGAGCCAATGTCAAAGAAGATGATGAGCAAACTATGGCAAGGTTCTTGAATGGACTCAATCATCCTATCAAGAAGATCGCCGACTTCCAACCATACTCGAATCTCATCGAGCTAGTGCACCAAGCTACCAAAGCGGAACGGCAAGTACAAGACGACTTCAAGTACGCCAAGTTCTCATCCAAGTCCTATGGCCTCTCCAACAATCAAGCTTCGACAACTCCAACACCTTCTACCTCAACCAAGCCATCTACAAGCAACGGCGACAAGTCAAGTTACAAGAAAGCTTCGACAAGCTCAAGTCGTCCTCCTACTACAAGCAACTTCAAGAAAGCTTCATCATCATCTACTCCACCCGATGAGACCGTCAAGACAAGTTCTATCAAATGCTTCACATGCAGAGGCCGAGGCCACAAGTCCTTCGAGTGCACAAACAAGCGCACCATGATCCTCAACGATGACGGAACCTACGACTCCATGAGTGAAGGAGAAATGGAAGCTCTTGAGCAAGTGACCATGCACCGAAAAGTGAACAATGAAGATGACGATGATCAAGTCTTTTGTGATGAAGATTCAAGTCCCGCTCGTGTTGTCTCCAAGGTCTTGACTCTTCAACATCAACAAGACGAAGATCAAAGATGCCATATCTTCCACACAAAGGCCGGCATCAATGGACGTTACGTCAAGGTCATCATCGATGGAGGTAGTTGCCACAACTTAGCAAGAGAAGAACTTTGCTCCAAGCTCCAATTGGTCAAAATGAAGCATCCTCACCCCCTACAAGGTTCAATGGCTAAGCGACACCGGCACCATACAAGTCAAGCATAGAGTAAAAGTCTCTTTCAAGATTGGCGCCTATGAAGACACATTGGAATGTGATGTCCTCCCGATGACCGTTTGCCACCTCCTCTTTGGACGGCCATGGCAATTTGACTAAGGTGTCATTCACAATGGGCGTACAAATCACTATAGCTTCAAGATGAAAGGGAAGGAATTTGTGCTACGTCCTATGTCTCCAAGCCAAGTGCTTGCCGACAAGCAAGCCACCTGTCAGTGTCAAAACCGGCGGATCTCGGGTAGGGGTCCCGAACTGTGCGTCTAGGCGGATAGTAACAGGAGACAAGGGACACAATGTTTTACCCAGGTTCAGGCCCTCTCGATGGAGGTAAAACCCTACGTCCTGCTTGATTAATATTGAGGATATGGGTAGTACAAGAGTAGATCTACCACGAGATCAAGGAGGCTAAACCCTAGAAGCTAGCCTATGGTACGATTGTTGTATCTTGTCCTACGGACTAAAACCCTCCGGTTTATATAGACACCGAAGAGGGTTAGGGTTACACAAAGTCGGTTACAATGGTAGGAGATCTAAATATCCGCATCGCCAAGCTTGCCTTCCACGCCAAGGAAAGTCCCTTCCGGACACGGGACGGAGTCTTCAATCTTGTATCTTCATAGTCCAGGAGTCCGGCTGAAGGTTTAGTCCTGCCATCCGGGCACCCCCTAATCAAGGACTCCCTTAGTAGCCCCCGAACCAGGCTTCAATGACGATGAGTCCGGCGCGCAGATTGTCTTCGGCATTGCAAGGCGGGTTCCCTTCCAGATTTCGTGTACCTGTTGAATAATGTCCTATTTCTTGTAAATGCAGCGCTCCTTGGCTTCTACGCCCAATAATGGCCGCCTTCCACTTGTCAAACGAATACAAAAAGTATGGGTGTCTTTACATTCACACCCCTAGCCGCGTAAATGAGCCGCCCATTTAAAGAGATGGGGATTTAGATCCAAACCACACCTTCTCCCCTCCACGAGTAGTCATCAGAGCGCATCCAGCAAAGGTCCATTCCACCATGGCCGGCCATCGCAACTCCTCCTCTCGCCCTTCCAGTCCTAAGCCTGGAGACTAGGAGAGGTGCTCCATCCCGCATAGCGAGCTAGTATCGCTTCAGACCAAGGGATTCCTCCCTCCGGCCTATATGGTCCCGGTCCGAGCCGGACTCGCCACCTATAATGGTGGAGAGCAAGCGGAGAGCACCCCAACCCCTCCTAAGGAGAGCGGGTATGCCTCGTCCCTTATCTAATAAGAGGACTTGGATTTCCAATTCATCCGTTTCTCCGGGGGCTTCTGTAGTTCTATGGCCTCCAGCTGCACAACCTCATGCCCGCCTCTATATTGCATACCGCGGGCTTCGTTGCCCTTTGCGAGCTGTTCTTGGGTGTCAAGGCTCATTTCGCGCTGTGGAAGAGGCTATTCTGCCTGGTGCCCCGTTCTCAGGAGGGGTCAATATATCAAGTGGGCGGAGCCGAAGTGTGGCGCATCGTCGGGACCGGATATCTATCCGGAACCCCAAAGAAGGCGTCCGAGGACTGGCCTTCGGAATGGTTTTATATAGAGGATGTCCCGCTGCCGGATCCTGTTCGGATTGGCCTCCCTGAGTTCAACAGTGCTCCCCTGAAGAAGCGCCTAAGCTGGCGTCCACGGAGCTCTCAGAGAGAAAGTGACAGGGACGTCCTTTACCTAATGGGCCGGATAAGACTATTGGCTCATTCCGGACTAACCATGATCGGAGTCATGGCCGTATGCATCATGCGGGGGGTGCAGCCGCTTCAGTATAGAAGCCACCCCATGTGGGACTTCAAGGGGGAGGATGACGCCACCCGTCACGGCCGTAAGGGGCCGAATTCGGCTGCCTCTCTGATAAAGATCTTGGCCGCTTTGTACAAGGGAGAGGAGGAGGAATTCATCCGCGTCAACCCTCAGGGTGGATTTGCTATGTACAATCCTCCGAGTTGGGTAAGTGGGCAATTTTACTTGTCCATCCGTCCATTATTAATTATATAGTCTAACGACTTCAACGCAGGAACTGCGCCAGGAAGTAAAGGAAATAAACAGCCCTCCTCCGCAGCCCGAGGATCCAAAACGGTCCCTCGATCCGGCCTCCGAAGAGGATCCGGACTTATCTGTGGAGCTGATTGACAGGGTGTTTTATCAGCTGAGCAAGGACAATACCTTGGTGGCCATTACGGCCGATTATCCAGGGTTAATCCTGTCCTCCCAGGTAACCGAAACCGGAGTCCCATCGCCTTGAAAAGGGGATCCGCCCTTGCATGTTTTCAGTTTCCTGACAGCAACCGTGTTTGTAGGGGAGGTTCCTGAGGCGTGAGGCCGAGCCTGCGGCGACTAGCCAACGAGGGGCTGCGGGGCCCCGTGGGGTAAAAAGAAATGTAGTCCGGACTGAGGCGCCGGCGCAAAGGTATAGCCCGTCTTCTTGTTCCCAGGTGTTATTTCTATAAGGCATGTTAACACTCGTGCTCTTGTACAGGACAAAGAGACCTCGTCGGACTATATCCGGAGAGGCTGCCAATCGCGCCTCCACCAGCCGAGGTTCCACAGCCCGGTCTGGAGACGGAGGCGAACACGAGGCGCTCGCCGGATGCTCCTCCGACAGAGGATGCGGACAGGTTGTCCGTGACAAATTCCGAGGTGGAGAGTGCCATGAACCACAGGCATCACCGGACAGTTCTTCGCGACGCTTGTTTCTCCCAAGAGGCATTGGACGCCTTCAATTCGGGAGATGCGTATCTCCGTGCCGCTCAAGATGGTCTAGCCAGAGCCACGGAGCAATATGTGAAAGACATACGGGTAAGAAATTTTAACGGTTATATATATATCAGTAGCTCCCGAGACTTGAAACAGTTAGAATAACTGATTTAAGGATCATGTAATATGCAGGTTCTTTCAGAGAAGAATACCCAACTGTCCCAGGAGCTAAAAGAGTGCAAAGCCCAACTTGAGGCCGCACTAGCCGCGACAGGGGGGCCTAAGGAGACCCCCTCTGGTAATATATGCTTCAAAAAGATAAGTATTACGCGGCGTATGTGCGAATATAACAAATAAAAATTGCAGATGGCGTCGGTCTAGATCCGGAAAGGCAACAACTCTTGCGCCAGCTAGAGGCTGGTGAGAGCATGCTGACCAAGGTGAGGCGGGAGAAGAATGATCTTCAGGATGCCAACACCAAGCTGGACATTGAGCTAAAAGATGTTCATGCTCAGCTGTCGGACTCCACTAAGGAGAATCAGTGGCTTCGACGCGCCATATTTAGTAAGTGCTTAAACGAACTTTGAAAAAAGAGTTCGGCAAGGAAGTCGACTAACAGAGTAATGTCTGTAGGTATGCTAACAGGTCGTCCTGCAGAGGAGATGCCCGGTTCTACGGGTGACCTCCTTCCCGAGCTCTCACAACTGCATGAGAGAGTTCGGCAGGTGATGCGGGGCATTGCCCAGGCCTTGTGGCCATCCATTTTCGTGCCCGAAGGACTCAGAGAGCTTGCAGAGCAGCTGAAGGGAGCACGGCGACGCTTCCGATTGTGGAAGATATCAGCCTGCCGTCAAGGCGCTAGGGAGGCCTGGGCCATGGTGAAGACGCGGTACACGAAGGCTGACCCAAACCACATGGCCGAGGTCGGACCTGTGGGGCCTGACGGGAAGGAGATCCCTGTAAGCTTAGTATACGGCCAAGTGGAATTGGCCGCAAAGTATTCCTAGCAGGACTGTAAACTAGACAGCCTGTTAGATGGTATCGAAGAGGAATACAATCAGTCATAATGACTATGTAATATAAATTGACATGTGTAATGCCTTCTAGCCAGATTGTAGATCGTTTGTCATGGCCGACCTTTTCGCTTCAACCTCGGGACCTGACGGTCCGGAGTGTGTCCGAATACCCTTGCGGTTATGGAAGAACCGGGGTATGCATGGAGACCAGGCGTAGGGGTCATTAGTGCTTTAACAGACAAGTGCCCAACTAGTTATGTTATATTACATGGTTAGTAAGAAACATCTTCCAGGGAGAATAGTTCCGTTAGGGGTTCCTTTCCCTGGGAGGCATGCCCTAAAGTGCATGTCCGAACTGCGAAAAGGGACGCAGGAAAAACATCTGGGGGCCTAGAAATAAATAAGTAAAAATATCATCTTTAGTTCACCGACCGAATATTCCCTTAAGAACGCTAGCTTTCGGCTTCACCCAGTCTGAGGTACACATCCGGCTGACCCGGCAGTAACAATCGCAGAGGTGCTCCCTTTACCACCTAGCCGAACAATCGGAAATGTAGGGGTAAGCACAGGAGCCAGGCAACCCAGCTTGGCCAAAACTTAAGTCTATCGATGCATATAATGGTGAATAAAAGGTACATGCGGAAGTGTGACACATGTGTTGGGCATGAAGCCCGTATAAATAAGCTTCTGTGTAAAGAAGCCCCTAGGTTTAATGAGCACGGATAGCGTGTCACTTGATGAGCCTTTAAGGGCTGTAAGAGAAAAGAGGGGAAGGAGAGAAATGTGAGACAAAAAATGTAAAAAATGGACAGAGGAAGGAGACAAACACAGAGTCCGGCGCTAGGCATAGAATCTTCGGAGGCGGGCGGCGTTCCATGGGTTCGGCTCGAGTCGGTTATCCGACGCATCTCGCAGGCGGTACGCTCCACCAGTCAGGACTTGGTCAATTATGAAGGGGCCTTCCCATTTGGGCTTGAGTTTGTCCTTTTTCTTGTCTGGCAGGCGTAGAACTAGTTCGCCAACATTGTAATTTTTGGCCCGTACTTCTCTGCTTTGATATCTTCGAGCCTGCTGTTGATAGAATGCGGAACGGGATTTTGCCACGTCACGCTCCTCCTCCAAAGCGTCCAAACTGTCTTTGTACATGCGCACTCGAGGTGAGTCATGAATTATGTCGCAGGGGAAAACTACCTCTGCACCGTACACCATAAAGAATGGTGTGTATCCGGTGGTGCGATTCGGCGTGGTCCGCAGCCCCCAGAGTACGGAGTCGAGCTCCTCTACCTAGTGCGTGTTAGATTCCTTGAGGGACCGCACTAATCTGGGTTTGATGCCGCTCATGATAAGACCATTTGCACGTTCGACCTAGCCGTTAGTTTGTGGGTGATAGACGGAAGCATAATCGAGCTTGATACCCATGTTTTTGCACCAGAGTTTTACCTCATCGGCCGTAAAGTTGGTGCCGTTATCAGTGATGATGCTGTGGGGGACGCCGTAACGGTGTACGACCCCAGATATGAAGTCTATCACTGGTCCGGATTCGGCCGTCTTAACAGGCTTGGCTTCTATCCATTTGGTGAACTTATCCACCATGACCAGTAAGTATTTTTTCTTGTGGGTTCCGCCTTTAAGGGGTCCAACCAAGTCAAGCCCCCAGACCGCGAAAGGCCAAGTGATGGGGATAGTTTGGAGGGCGGTGGGTGGCATATGGCTTTGGTTTGCAAAAAGCTGGCAACCGACGCATCATTGGACCAAGTCCTGAGCGTCTGCCCGGGCCGTCGGCCAATAAAAGCCTGTACGGAAAGCCTTGCTTACAAGGGACCGAGTTGTAGCGCGATGACCACCTAGTCCGGCATGAATTTCAGCCAGCAAGTTCCGCCCTTCCTCTTCGGAGATGCACCTTTGAAGGACTCCGGTAGTGCTTTTCTTATAAAGTTCTCCCTCATGGACTTTATAGGCTTTAGATCTCCGCACTATGCAGCGTGCCTCGTTTTGGTCCTCTGGGAGTTCCTGCCTAGTAAGGTAGGCTAGGAATGGTTCTGTCCACGGGGCGATGACGGCCATTATTGTGTGGGCTGAAGTTGTAATTTCGTTGGCAGAACCTCCAATTATGTCAGATTGTTCGGTATCGAGCAGTGCGACTGGGTCCGGGCTGTTGTTGTCAGGTTCCCCTTCCCATACTACGGATGGCTTGAATAGCCTTTCCAAGAAGAAGTTGGGGGGACTGCATCGTGTTTTGCGCCGATGCGTGCCAGGAAGTCTGCCGCCTGATTGTTTTCCCGGGCTATATGGTGAAATTCGAGTCCCTCGAACCGAGCTGACATTTTTAATACGGCATTGCGGTAAGCTGCCATTTTTGGATCCTTGGCATCGAAGTCTCCATTTATTTGGGATATCGCGAGGTTTGAATCCCCGCGCACCTCTAGGCGTTGAATGCCCATGGATACTGCCATCTGGAGACCATGTAAAAGGGCCTCGTATTCGGCTGCATTGTTGGAGTCTGTGTACATAATCTGGAGTACATATTGAACTGTGTCTCCTGTGGGGGACGTCAAGACGACGCCAGCCCCTAGTCCGGCCAACATTTTGGAGCCGTCAAAATGCATGATCCAGTTTGAATATGTGCCGTACTCTTTAGGGAGCTCGGCCTCCGTCCACTCTGCGACGAAGTCGGCCAAAACTTGCGACTTAATAGCTCGCCGTGGCTTATAAGTTATGTCGAACGGGAGGAGCTCGATGGCCCATTTTGCAATCCGGCCCGTTGCGTCGCGGTTGTTGATAATATCGTTGAGTGGTACTTCCGAGGCTACTATTATCGAACACTCTTGAAAGTAGTGTCGTAGCTTCCGGGATGCCATGAATACCGCGTATGCAATCTTTTGATAATGCGGGTACCGTGATTTGCATGGAGTGAGGACAGTGAACACGTAGTAGAGCGGCTTTTGAAGGGGGAATTTGTGTCCGTCCGTTTCCCGCTCGATGACGAGCACTGCGCTGACAACCTGATGGGTTGCTGTAATGTACAATAGCATTGGTTCGCCGATGTTTGGCGCAGCCAGGACTGGGTTTGTTGCCAATATGGCTTTTATTTCATTGAGTCCAGCCGTGGCGGCATCCGTCCACTCGAAGTGTTCGGTGCGCCGGAGGAGGCGATAGAGGGGTAGTGCCTTTTCTCCCAAATGGGAGATGAAGCAGCTTAGAGCCGCCACGCATCCAGTTAATTTTTGTATTTGTTTGAGGTCCTTTGGGATATCCAATTGTGACAAAGCTCAGATCTTGGCTGGATTTGCTTCGATTCCTCTACCGGATACAATGAAGCCCAAGAGCTTTCCGGCTGGAACGCCGAAAACCCATTTTTCCGGGTTGAGCTTGATGTCATATGTTCGGAGGTTATCAAATGTAAGCCTCAAGTCGTCTACTAGAGATTCGCCATGTCTTGTTTTGACGACCACATCATCTACGTACGCCTCCACTATTTTGCCGATCTGGTTTGCCAGACATGTCTGAATCATGCGCTGATATGTTGCGCCGGCGTTTTTGAGCCCGAAGGGTATTGTTTTTTTTTTGACTATACACAGTAGGGCAAAACCCCACTGTCATTTTTATTAAATAAAAAGCAAGGGTCCAAAAGTACAAAGGCTTGAGGTAAGCCCTAAAAGAAAAGAAAAAAGAAAGAAAAGAAAACTATCTAAGACAAACCCCATTACAGAACAAGGCTGTCAAGCCAAGAACAGAAAGCCCTTGTATAACTCTTTTATATTCTGAATCTGAGCAGATTAAGTTCTTCAAGAAAGATTGCTCTCAACCTCTGAACTGAAGGTTGAATTGCTTGAAAGATGAGATTATTCCTTGAAATCCAGATGGCCCAAGAAGCTAGTATGATTACTTCCATGAAGAATGGTACATGTAGTTTCTGCCTGAGATCATCAAAAGCTTCAAGCACAGAGGCATTAGCTTGTCGTGTAGGGCATAAAAGGTCCCAGCACTAGGAAGCAAAAGGGCAGGTCAAAAAGAGATGCTGCAGAGTTTCCTCCTGAGGGCAATTATTGACAGCACAATTGTAACTTTCCAGATGGAAGGTTTTCCTACGCAGAAGGTTCCTAGTGTTGAGTCTATCATGAAGTAATCTCCAGAAAAACACCTTGTGTTTGGGCTGGCAAGAACTATTCCAGATCCAGTTAAACTGCTGAGGCACAACTCTTACTCCCATCATTACCTTATAAGCCTGAGCAATTGAAAACTGGCCATTACCCCAAATGTAGCTCCATGAGTCAGTGCAGTCCAGGGTGGCAGAGGTCCTTAAGGCAATACAGATGTCTTCCATATGTTCAAATTCCTCAAAGGCTTGCACAGTGAGTGGGAGGTGGAATAAATCTTCCAGGAATTCAGTGTGAATAATGGTGTGCATAGTAGTGTTATTGTTCTTCACAAAGGAGAAAAGGTGTGGGAACAAGTCCTGTAAACAAGCTGAATGCCACAGATCAGACCAGAATAAAGCACTTTTACCATCCCCTATGTGACATCTGGCCAAAGATTTAAAGTTGTCAATGAGCTTGAGATTTGCCTTCCACCAAAAAGATCCAACCCAAGAACTACCAGGCAATAAATCATTGCTATAGTAAGTTTCCCAGATCAAATTTACCCATGGGATGTTATGCCTATTATAAAACTTGTGCGGGTTCTTGAGAAGGAGAGCTTTGTTCTAGACAAAAATATCCTTGACCCCCAGGCCTCCTTGATCCTTGGGTCTACAAATAGTACTCCAAGCAACCATTGCAGGTCTATGGTCCTCTAGATCAGGACCTCTCCATAGACAATGTCTCAAAAGCTTGATAGCTTGAGTTTTAACAGTAACATGGACATCAAGGCACCCCATGAGGTAGATTAACAGTGAGTTTAATACAGATTTTACCAATAGTAATCTGCCAGCCAGTGTCATGAAAGAAGATAAACCCACAAGCTTCTTCCGTAGTCTTGTGACAAGAGGGAAGCATTGCTCCACAGTAGGTTTATGAAGACCCAAGGGTGTTCCCAAATACTAAATGGGGAAAGATTCTCTTTTGCAGTGAAAAGTGTTGGTTAAGATGTCCACCTTGTCCTCTGGCACATTGATTGGGATGAGGTGTCAGGACCCTGATCCTAAGCCACACCGATCCAGCATGTAACACATCATATCACTTTGCGGCCTCACGCACGGTACTCCCACGGGTGCCACCTTACCTGGCCCGGGACCGTTTGCACCTTTTGGCTCACGTATATGATAGTGTCGCTAGCATCCATATGACAGAGAACCCGGGCCGACATGGCTAGTCGTGAAGCCAAAGCGGCGCTAGCCTATGAGGACAGGCATACATGAATCACATCGAGCATGTCGGTCATCAACGTATTTATTCGGGCTGTAGCACTGGGCTAACAGGACTCCGGTAACCCGGGCTGTAGCAGGCTAGGTAGGACTCCGAATAACACCGCGTGACATTTCCCCGAAGGGACAGACACAGGAACGACGTGAAACACATGCCGGCCAGTCAAGTGTTCCAAGCAGTAGTGCTGGGCTAGCAGGACTCCGGTGAACCGGGCTGTAGCGGACTACTATCGCTCAGAAGCACTAGACTTACATTTCCCCATATGAAAGGCTGCCAAGGATAAACAACTAGATAGTCGGATCCCACTCATACCAAGCATTTCAATCATACACACAATATGCCCGATATGAGTAAATACAACATGGCATCACAACAAAACTCTACAACTCAAGTACTTTATTTAGAAGGCTCCGAGGAGCCATACATATCATTCATACAGGTAGGGGTCACATGACCCGACACTCAAGTCATACAAACATACAAGCACATGCGGAAGCAAAGTAGTCTGAGTACAGACACTAGAAAGAAAGAAGGCTTGACGAAGCCTGTCTATCTACATCGACCCTTCACAAGTCTTGGATCACCACCTGGGTGATAAGTCACTCATCAACGTCGAGGTCTACATAGAACCCATCAGAGGGGTTGGCGCAGTCGTCTGAAAAACATGAATAAAGCAACATGAGTACGGAGGTACTCAACAAGTCTTACAACAGGAACCTACTATACATGCACATTCTCAAGAAGGTAGTGGGGTTATTGCAGCAAGCCAGCTTTGACTCTTGGCTAAGCTATCCTACGATAGACACCACTTGTAAATCATTTGTCGCACACGAGTCCACTATCACCATCACAATACTCCACCGTGGATCCTCTCTCGCCATCCTACGAGAGGGCCATCCGCGGTACTCACACTTATCTTGAGATTTTTAGAAGTATCCATTTAATTGTCTATGAACTGTATAGGTGACCAAGTAGTCCTTTACCGCGGACGCGGCTATTCGAATAGATTTATACCCTGCAGGGGTGTACTTCTTCACACACGCTCCCACCACTTACCGCCTTTTACACGACATGTACTCGGCAACCTTCAAGCGGAAGCCCAGCGAGGGTGTCGGCCACGGCCTACCTAAACACTCAAGTCTCTAGTCCAGGTTTATCGCCTATTCGGGTTCCATCCGCAGGGAGTCCGGCCGAGGTTTCCACTAACGGCCCCGAACGATGTGAACAGGGTTCCCGAGACACCAAACGGGCGAGTCGGTACACCGTGCCACGTGCCTACCGCAACACAACCCACCCTTATGGTCAGCGCTGCGTGCGGCCCCCAGCATACTACAAACACCAGAAACTACTTTGCAACTCCTGGACAGAGGACAAGCGTGATCAAGAAGCCGAGAGAGTCAATTAAGGATCCCAATGTGTGTTAGTAGCTGAATCTTAAATCACACACACAGATCTCAGTTCTTAAGGACGGCCTCAATGAAACAACCCACCATGTACTCCTACATGGCCTCTCATCGATTCCTTTACCAAATCGTGTTCAACACTTCCACACTCTTGACAACGATACAACCTTTCACTCCAGTTCATCATCCCGATGAGCCAGACCTGACACAACTCTAAGCATAGCAAGCATAGCATGGTAGGAACACACACACATATGGCTCAATCAACTCCTACACATGCTAGTGGGTTTCATCTAGTTACTGTGGCAATGACAGGTCATGCAAAGGAAGTGGGTTCAACTACCACAACACACAGCAGTTTGAAACGCATTGTCTTAATGTAGTAAACGAGAGCAGAAGCGAGAACATGGGTTTGTATCGGAATGATCAATGGGTTGCTTGCCTGATGGAGTAGTAGCAGGATACTGCCCTTCAGTTGGATACTCGGAGATATCCTCGGAGGCAGAACCTACCACGAAGAACACATCAGAACACAATCAACACATGACGATATGCAACAATATGCATGCTATGACATGGCAATATGGATGTGTCTTGGTCTAATGCAAGCTAAAACAGAATGGAAAGTGCTTATTTGAACCAAGGTTCAAGTGTTAGCTCATTTGACATGACCATATTAGTGCATCACCTTATATTGCATAAATAGAGGATTTAACTTGTTCTGACATGCATGAAACCAGTACCAATGGATAGGTTGGATTTTTCTGATCAATTTTCATGTATAGAACTTTGCATTTGGAGTTACAGATTAATTTCTATGAATTTTTGAAGTTTGGACTAATTTCTGGAATTTCCTATACAGAAATAAATCCAGTAATTAAATTACTGCGTCAGCATTACGTCATTGTGACGTCAGGGGTCAACGGGGGCGTCCAGGTCAAACTGACCAGTGGGTCCCGCATGTCAGTAGTTAGTTTAACTAATTAACTTTAATTAAAGCTAACCTAGCTAATTAACAGGGGGGCCCACCTGTCATTGACTCACGGAAGTCAACAGGGCCCACCCAGTCAAGTCAAAGGGGTCAACTCGCCGGCGAGGCCAGACACGGCGAGTCAATGACAGGTGTCCCGCATGTCAGTAGTTAGTTTAACTAATTAACTTTAATTAAAGCTAACCTAGCTAATTAACAGGGGGGGCACCTGTCATTGACTCACGGAAGTCAATAGGGCCCACCCAGTCAAGTCAAAGGGGTCAACTCGCCGGCGTCTAGCCGCCGGCGAGGCAAGACACGGCGGAGGAAAGTGCATTTGCACGTTTCGGCCACCAAACAGGCGGCGGAGTGCAACTACGAGCTCCTGGGAACAGGCCGCGTCTCTTGGTGGTGGTGGCTAGGCTCGGGGTGGCTGGAAACATCGCCGGCGATGAGTTTTGCGGTCGCCGGAGTCAGGCAAAAGTGAACCCGTGGTTGTGGGGCACGGCGAGGTGCATGGAGTAGTGCGTTGAGCCCCTAGAGGTGCGGTGAGTGCATTAGACACGGCGAGGTGGCCGGGGTTAGGCCGGAGACACGTCGGCAACGAGCTCCGCGGCGGTGCGTGCGGGTGAGCTTCGTGTGCTCGTTGTGGTGCACGGGAAGAAGAACGGAGAGGATGGGGAGGTGGCTATGCTCACAGCGGTTACGACGGAGCTAACGGCGAGGTCGGGGACGAGCTGGTGCGGCGGCGACGGCGAAGGGGATCTGCGGCGGTGCTCGGTGAAGTCGGGGTTGAAGAAGACGCTGCAGAGCGTGTGAGCGCTCGGGGCTCGGGCTGCTCGACGGAGTCGACGACGGCGGAGAGGTTGGACACGGTGGTGCAGCACGGGGACGGCGTAGGACACGTCTACGGTGGCGGAACGGCGACGGCTGCGTCGGCCATGGCGGAGGGGGAGCGAGGAGAGGAACCAGAGGGGCGTGCGAGTGTCTGCGAGGTCGAGGAGAGAGAGAGGCTTCGTCCCGCGACGAGAGGAGCGGCGAGGCGGCGGCAGCTGCATGGTGCGCATGCGGGTGCTCGGCGTCGAGCACCTGGCTGCCTGCCTGGCGGGGACGAAGCAGCTGGCTGGCATGGGCCAACATAGTGCTGGGCTGCCAGGTGGGCTGGCTTCTGGGCTGCGGCCAGGTTAGTTTCTGTTTTGTTTCCTTTTTCTATTTTTTTCTGTAGCTTTGTGGCATTATTAAAAATACTTAGGCACTTCCTAAAATCCTGAAAATAATTGTGGGCACTGTTAAGATTATTTCCAACAGCAAACATTTATTTCCAGAATTATTTGAGCATTTAAATTATTTAATAGCATTTAAATGCCCAAATTCAAATACTTATGATTTAAATCAATGACCTTCTGTTGACCTAGAAATATGTGCACCATTTTTGCCAGAGGTTTAAGACCAAAGCATAGATGATGAACATTTTAGAAGGGCATTTCAGGTTCATTGAAAATGCTTTTAGTAAACCCTAGTTGATTTCAGAAGGGGTGCTGGGGGTTCTGCCTTCCCCATTTCAAGTTTCTGATGAAAAGTAAACATGATGCACACACTAATGCATGGTCTAACTAGGATGTGACAACTCACCCCCACTCGAAAGAATCTCGTCCCGAGATTTAGGATCCGTCGGAAAGAAGGTGGGGTACTCGAGTCAAAGACGATCCTCCCTTTCCCATGTAGCTTCTTGCTCGGAATGGTGTGACCATTGAACTTTGAGAAACTTGATGTTATGGCGTCGAGTGGTACGCTCGGCTTGATCAAGGATACGAACGGGGTATTCTTGATAGGTGAGGTTATCTTGGAGATCAAGCGTTTCGTGGTCCACTCCACGGATAGGATCCGAGAAGCAACGCCTGAGTTGAGAAACGTGGAAAACATCATGAACTCTGGAGAGATGCGAAGGTAGTTCCAGTTGGTAGGCAACTTCCCCTCGTTTGGCAAGAATGCGAAAGGGTCCAATGTAACGAGGAGCCAATTTGCCTTTGATACCGAATCGATGGGTTCCTTTTAAAGGTGTAACCCGAAGGTAAGCCATCTCGCCGACTTCATAAGCCATGGGCTTATGCTTGCGGTCATACTGACTCTTTTGTCGAGATTGGGTTGTTTTCAACTTCTCACGAATAATGCGAACCTGCTCTTTTGCATCCTGGATCATGTCCGGGCCAAAGAGTTGTCTCTCGCCGGTTTCTGACCAGTTAAGAGGCGTTCGACATTTTCGTCCATAAAGAACTTCGAAAGGAGCTTTGCCCAAGCTAGCTTGATAACTGTTGTTATAAGCGAACTCGGCGAATGGAAGGCACTTCTCCCAATTCATACCGAAAGAAATGACAGAAGCTCGGAGCATATCCTCCATGATTTGATTGACTCGTTCTACTTGACCGCTTGATTGGGGATGGAAGGCGGTGCTAAAGGAAAGACGAGTTCCCATAGCGTTTTGGAAACTTTCCAAAATCGAGAGGTGAAAAGACTTCCACGGTCTGAGTTAATTTCCAATGGAACACCATGAAGAGACACTATTCGAGAGATGTACAAATCAGCTAGCTGGCTAGCGGTTATACTCTCACGAACGGGTAGGAAGTGGGCTACTTTGGAAAGACGATCGACAACAACGAAGATAGAATTATTCCCTCTTTTGGTTCTGGGAAACCCGGTAATGAAATCCATACCGATTTTATCCCATTTCCATTCAAGAATTTCCAAAGGTTGAAGGGTGCCAGCAGGCCATTGATGCTCTGCTTTAACGCGACGACAGACGTCGCAATTTGCAATGTATTGAGCGATTTCTCTCTTCATCCTAGTCCACCAAAACCTCTGGCGTAGGTCTTGATACATTTTAGTACTACCGGGATGAATGGTGAGAGGGGATTCATGAGCTTCCTTAAGGATCAATTGCCGTAGATGTTGTTTCTTGGGAACCACCAAGCGGTTCTCGAAGAAGACAACACCTCGTTCATCCATGGAAAAACATTTAGCAACTCCGCTAGCGATGTTTTCCTTGATGCGGGATATTCCTCTATCATACCGCTGAGCGGTAATGATTTGATCCATAAGGTTAGGTTTCGCCACCAGGGTGGAAAGGAATCCTCGAGGAACAATGTGAAGGTTAAGCTTACGAAATTCCTCGTGGAGAAGTGGTTGACCTTGCTGTAACATCAGATTGTTACAATAAGATTTATGGCTTAGTGCATCAGCCATGACATTGGCTTTGCCTGGGGTGTAAGTTATTCCTAAGTCATAATCCGTGATCAACTCGACCCAACGTCTTTGCCTGAGATTCAAATCCGGTTGGGTGAAGATGTATTTCAAACTTTGGTGATCGGTGTAGATTTCGCAACGATTACCCAGAAGGTAATGTCGCCAGGTTTTGAGTGCATGGACTACTGCTGCAAGCTCTAGATCATGTGTGGGATAATTATCCTCATGTGGACGCAACTGTCGAGATGCGTAGGCAATCACATGACGATCTTGCATGAGTATGCAACCTAGTCCTGGTCGCGAGGCGTCGCAATAGATAACAAAGTCCTTAGAGAAATCTGGTGGTACCAGTACGGGAGCAGATGTCAGGCGTCTTTTCAGTTCCTGAAAGCTGAACTCGCACTGTGGGGTCCACTCGAACTTTTTATCTTTCTTGAGGAGTTCAGTTAGAGGCTTAGCAACTTTGGAGAAATTCTCGACGAAGCGGCGGCAATAGCTCGCTAAACCAAGAAAACTCCGAACTTGCTTGACCGTTTCAGGTGGAGTCCAGTCAAGGACGGCTTGAACTCACTCGGGATTGACAGCAATGCCCTTACCAGAGATTACATGGCCCAGATAGGTCACTTCTGGCAACCAGAATTCACACTTGGAGAATTTGGCGTAAAGGCGATGCTCTCGAAGTTTCATCAATACTAGCCTTAGATGTTCGGCATGTTCTTCCTCATTCTTGGAGTAGATGAGTATATCATCGAGGTATACCACGACGAATTTATCCAAATACTCCATGAAGATCGAGTTCATTAACTGAGAGAAAGTGGGTGGAGCATTGGTTAAACCGAAGGACATGACGGTGTACTCGTATTGGCCGTAACGAGTAACGAAGGCCGTTTTGGGAATGTCCCCGTTCTTGATTTTGATTTGATGGTAGCCCAACCTCAAATCCATCTTGGAAAAGACTGAGGATCCAGCGAGCTGGTCGTACAGGTCGTTGATCCTGGGGAGCGGATACTTGTTCTTGATAGTGACCAAATTGACAGGTCGGTAATCCACAACCATCCGATCCGTTCCATCCTTCTTCTTGACGAAGAGGACGGGACAAGCCCATGGAGAAGAACTAGGACGGATGAAACCCTTTTGCAAGGACTCATCGAGTTGTTTCTTAAGCTCAGCTAGTTCTAGGGGTGCCATCTTATAGGGTCTCCTAGAGATTGGGATGGTTCCTGGAACAAGGTCTATCACGAACTCGACATCTCTGTCAGGTGGAACACCTGGCAGTTCCTCTGGAAAGACATCCGGGAAGTCACGGACTACCGGAATATCTTCGAGGTCTGGAAGGGGGTTGGCATTTAGAGAATAGAGCTGACGCTCCGACACTCGGGTCAAAACATTGACTGTCTTGCCCGATGGATGGGTAAGTTGAACAGTTCTAGTTGAGCAGTCAATCTTAGCGTAATGGGCTGACATCCAGTCCATACCCAAGATGATGTTTATGTCCGAAGACTTGAGAGCTATTAGTGATGCAAGGAAGACCAATCTGTCGACAAGAATTTCATTGTCATGACTGATTCTAGAGGTTTGCCACTTAGAACCAGGGGTTTGAATTACCATGGAGGTGGGCATGTCACTAAAAGTGGTGTTGTGCAATCGAGCATAGCTCTCAGAAATAAATGAATGAGATGCTCCATTATCAAAGAGAACAGTTGCCGGATGGCAATTAACAAGGAGCGTACCGAGAACAACGTTGGGGTCCTCTTGAGTCTCTTCAGCTGAGACGTAGTTGACATGGCCACGAGTAGTGGTGGCTGGCTTGGCGACGAGCACCTTTGCTGTTGGCTTACCACGGCCAACAGACTTTCCGAACTGGCTGGGGTTGTTCTGGGGGCACTCACGGATGTAGTGACCCGGCTCACCACACTTGAAACAAGTTATCATGTTGGGGCGTGGAGCAGCATTGGCAGTGGGGCCACCAAAAGTCTTGGGCGGTACATACTGCTGATTTGGACGAGGCGCCTCGAAGGATGGCCTCGGGGTATACCTAGGTGGTATAGCAGTGTTTGGGATCCAGACCCGGCGCTTCTGAGACCCAGAGCCGGATGAAGACCCATAGTCACGGGAGTGCTTGCGTGAAGCTTCAAAATCATTCTGCCCTGTCTCGGCGCTGATGGCCTTGTTGACTAGCTTCGGAAAGGAAGTGCAATCGTGCAGACGAAGGTCACAGCGGAGCTCAGGGCTAAGTCCCTTGCGGAACCTTGCCTGCTTCTTGGCGTCGGTGGATACCTCTTCGGGAGCATAGCGTGCAAGCTTTCCAAACTCGCGACTGCATGCATCCACAGTCAGCCTACCCTGGGTGAAGTTACAGAACTCCTCCCGCTTGCGATCCATGAGGCCTTCCGGGATATGATGCTCACGAAAAGCGGCACTGAAATCAGCCCAAGTAGTGATCTGGCCGACCGGGCGCATAGCTTCATAATTCTCCCACCAAAGGCTAGCATGGCCTTCGAGGTGATAGGCAGCAAAGGTGACTTTATCATCTTCGGCTACGTTGGTAGAGCGTAGCTTGTGGGCGATGCTGCGGAGCCAGTCATCCGCATCGAGAGGTTCGATGGAATGGTTGAACTTTGGCGGATACAGCTTGACAAAGTCATTGATGGACACTGGATTGATCCTCTGCTGGCGTGCAGTGTTCTGCTCAATCCGCTCCAGCAAGCGGTTGGTGTCACGCCTGTTGCGCTCTGCCTCCAGCATCACTTCGGCCAGAGAAGGTGGTTGAGGCAGATTCTCCTCTCTAGCTGCACTAGCTTCTCCCTGCTCCGGAGCAGCAGGGTTGCTGCGAGTGTTGACCATCCTAGGAAAACAAGACAACGGTTTAAACCAGGATGGCAAAATCTGGCCAAGGAAGTGCGGAATGTAATGGACAACATGGAATGCAGAGATGTTCATCTGTATGACATGGTAATATAAAACTGCCATATATTAACCCACGGTCATACATACCATACATAGTCTAGTACAACCCCAAGCTAGAGTACAACCATGATGAAAGACGTTACATCTCATCAGAGGCATTCCAAGCTCCTATACATTATTTATCTACCCCTCCGGCATTGATACACACTAAGTCATATTCCACGGGTCACGCGGGACGGTGGACATACAACTGTTACAATACTAGCGAGACTACTACTAGCTCAGACGGCTCCGTAGAAGTCCTCATAGAAGTCACCACCCAGACCTGGAAGCGGAACATGATCATCTGGGAACAGACAGTCCTGCGGTGCTTGCGGGCCATAGGGACTTGGGTGCGGCCTTGGTCCAACAGACGGCGGCAGACGAGGTCCACGAGGAGGGGTGATGCCTCCCACCTCACGCCATTCCATGAAATCTGGCAGACTAGCCCGCACAGGATACAAGTCTCTCATGTCCATGTATCCGGCTTGCACAGCAGGTGCAAACCTCGTCAAAGTGGCCCAATGATCAGCACAAGCATTAAAGAGCTCCATACGCAAGGCCCGGCTTTCACGGTCCTTGTCTTCCAACATCTCGGTAGTGGTGCGGAGGAGTGAGTCCTCATGGGATGCATCACTGTACATACCCTGGAGGTAACCATGCGCCCCAGGGAGGGATGCTGGCATGTAGCGAAAATCAGTGTTGCTCAACAAGGCAGTTCTGGCTCGAATGATGGTCATCATCGAGTAGGCTGCATCTTGCACGGACATCCCAATAGTGATCCCAAGTCCATAAGAACAGTGTAGTGGTTCCGTGGCTCCGGGATAAGATGGATATATCCTGACCGTGCACAGATATTGGCTTTGGTTAAAATCTCTAAACTGCTCTTCGACGGTGTATTCAGGGTACCATCGGTAACCTGCCTCAACCATCACTCGAACCAACATGGCTGTATGACCACATATACCAATGCAACGGGTCAGACGAACCACTTGGTTCTGGGGACGGGTAGCCATCTGGAAGCACAAAATAGTGCAAAGGCATTAGAATTTTCAAGAAGAAATTGGACAGCTTAACGGTTGTAAATGCTCAGAAAAAGACTTGAGACATCCACAACAGTTGCAAAACCACTCAACATCATCATATCAAGGTTCTGATTCAATAGGCAACATACTAAAATGTAGTAGAACCGAACTGGGTTGTATCCAACAATCCTATAAGTTACTACGGATTTAGTAACACGTGAACCTGATAGAGAGAAGAGAGCCTAGTCCTTAACCCACGTAGAATAAGAAGAGAATGACTCAGAATAGAGGGCATAAGGTAAAGGAGTAAAAGAGCCTTACGTTCCCTCCCACAATCAATTCCCCTACATATAACTAAAGCATTTCTAGACACGACATCGACCAGTTTGGCTTAGCGAACCTACAGGCAGTCCGGCTCTGATGCCAACGCTGTCAGGACCCCGATCCTAAGCCACATCGATCCAGCATGTAACACATCATATCACTTTGCGGCCTCACGCACGGTACTCCCACGGGTGCCACCTTACGTGGCCCGGGACCGTTTGCGCCTTTTGGCTCATGTATATGATAGTGTCGCTAGCATCCATATGATAGAGAACCCGGGCCGACATGCTAGATAGTCGGATCCCACTCATACCAAGCATTTCAATCATACACACAATATGCCCGATATGAGTAAATACAACATGGCATCACAACAAAACTCTACAACTCAAGTACTTTATTTAGAAGGCTCCGAGGAGCCATACATATCATTCATACAGGTAGGGGTCACATGACCTGACAGTCAAGTCATACAAACATACAAGCACATGCGGAAGCAAAGTAGTCTGAGTACAGACACTAGAAAGAAAGAAGGCTTGACGAAGCCTGTCTATCTACATCGACCCTTCACAAGTCTTGGATCACCACCTGGGTGATAAGTCACTCATCAACGTCGAGGTCTACATAGAACCCATCAGAGGGGTTGGCGCAGTCGTCTGAAAAACATGAATAAAGCAACATGAGTACGGAGGTACTCAACAAGTCTTACAACAGGAACCTACTATACATGCACATTCTCAAGAAGGTAGTGGGGTTATTGCAGCAAGCCAGCTTTGACTCTTGGCTAAGCTATCCTACGATAGACACCACATGTAAATCATTTGTCGCACACGAGTCCACTATCACCATCACAATACTCCACCGTGGATCCTCTCTCGCCATCCTACGAGAGGGCCATCCGCGGTACTCACACTTATCTTGAGATTTTTAGAAGTATCCATTTAATTGTCTATGAACTGTATAGGTGACCAAGTAGTCCTTTACCGCGGACGCGGCTATTCGAATAGATTTATACCTTGCAGGGGTGTACTTCTTCACACACGCTCCCACCACTTACCGCCGTTTACACGACATGTACTCGGCAACCTTCAAGCGGAAGCCCAGCGAGGGTGTCGGCCACGGCCTACCTAAACACTCAAGTCTCTAGTCCAGGTTTATCGCCTATTCGGGTTCCATCCGCAGGGAGTCCGGCCGAGGTTTCCACTAACGGCCCCGAACGATGTGAACAGGGTTCCCGAGACACCAAACGGGCGAGTCGGTACACCGTGCCACGTGCCTACCGCAACACAACCCACCCTTATGGTCAGCGCTGCGTGCGGCCCCCGGCATACTACAAACACCAGAAACTACTTTGCAACTCCTGGACAGAGGACAAGCGTGATCAAGAAGCCGAGAGAGTCAATTAAGGATCCCAATGTGTGGTAGTAGCTGAATCTTAAATCACACACACAGATCTCAGTTCTTAAGGACGGCCTCAATGAAACAACCCACCCTGTACTCCTACATGGCCTCTCATCGATTCCTTTACCAAATCGTGTTCAACACTTCCACACTCTTGACAACGATACAACCTTTCACTCCAGTTCATCATCCCGATGAGCCAGACCTGACACAACTCTAAGCATAGCAAGCATAGCATGGTAGGAACACACACACATATGGCTCAATCAACTCCTACACATGCTAGTGGGTTTCATCTAGTTACTATGGCAATGACAGGTCATGCAAAGGAAGTGGGTTCAACTACCGCAACACACAGCAGTTTGAAATGCGTTGTCTTAATGCAGTAAACGAGAGCAGAAGCGAGAACATGGGTTTGTATCAGAATGATCAATGGGTTGCTTGCCTGATGGAGTAGTAGCAGGATACTGCCCTTCAGTTGATACTCGGAGATATCCTCGGAGGCAGAACCTACCACGAAGAACACATCAGAACACAATCAACACATGACGATATGCAACAATATGCATGCTATGACATGGCAATATGGATGTGTCTTGGTCTAATGCAAGCTAAAACAGAATGGAAAGTGCTTATTTGAACCAAGGTTCAAGTGTTAGCTCATTTGACATGACCATATTAGTGCATCACCTTATATTGCATAAATAGAGGGTTTAACTTGTTCTGACATGCATGAAACCAGTACCAATGGATAGGTTGGATTTTTCTGATCAATTTTCATGTATAGAACTTTGCATTTGGAGTTACAGATTAATTTCTATGAATTTTTGAAGTTTGGACTAATTTCTGGAATTTCCTATACAGAAATAAATCCAGTAATTAAATTACTGCGTCAGCATTACGTCATTGTGACGTCAGGGGTCAACGGGGGCGTCCAGGTCAAACTGACCAATGGGTCCCGCATGTCAGTAGTTAGTTTAACTAATTAACTTTAATTAAAGCTAACCTAGCTAATTAACAGGGGGGGCACCTGTCATTGACTCACGGAAGTCAATAGGGCCCACCCAGTCAAGTCAAAGGGGTCAACTCGCCGGCGTCTAGCCGCCGGCGAGGCAAGACACGGCGGAGGAAAGTGCATTTGCACGTTTCGGCCACCAAACAGGCGGCGGAGTGCAACTACGAGCTCCTGGGAACAGGCCGCGTCTCTTGGTGGTGGTGGCTGGGCTCGGGGTGGCCGGAAACATCGCCGACGACGAGTTTTGCGGTCGCCGGAGTCGGGCAAAAGTGAACCCGTGGTTGTGGGGCACGGCGAGGTGCATGGAGTAGTGCGTTGAGCCCCTAGAGGTGAGGTGAGTGCGTTAGACACGGCGAGGTGGCCGGGGTTGGGCCGGAGACACGTCGGCGACGAGCTCCGCGGCGGTGCATGCGGGTGAGCTTCGTGTGCTCGTTGTGGTGCACGGGAAGAAGAACGGAGAGGATGGGGAGGTGGCTATGCTCACAGCAGTCACGACGGAGCTAACGGCGAGGTCGGGGACGAGCTGGTGTGGCGGCGACGGCGAAGGGGATCTGCGGCGGTGCTCGGTGAAGTCGGGGTCGAAGAAGACGCTGCAGAGCGTGTGAGCGCTCGGGGCTCGGGCTGCTCGACGGAGTCGACGACGGCGGAGAGGTTGGACACGGTGGTGCAGCACGGGAACGGCGTTGGACACGTCTACGGTGGCGGAACGGCGACAGCTGCGTCGGCCATGGCGGAGGGGGAGCGAGGAGAGGAACCAGAGGGGCGTGCGAGTGTCTGCGAGGTCGAGGAGAGAGAGAGGCTTCGTCCCGCGACGAGAGGAGCGGCGAGGCGGCGGCAGCTGCGTGGCGCGCATGCGGGTGCTCGGCATCGAGAACCTGGCTGCCTGCCTGGCGGGGACGAAGCAGCTGGTTGGCATGGGCCAGCACAGTGCTGGGCCGCCAGGTGGGCTGGCTTCTGGGCTGCGGCCAGGTTAGTTTCTGTTTTGTTTCCTTTTTCTATTTTTTTCTGTAGCTTTGTGGCATTATTAAAAATACTTAGGCACTTCCTAAAATCCTGAAAATAATTGTGGGCACTGTTAAGATTATTTCCAACAGCAAACATTTATTTCCAGAATTATTTGAGCATTTAAATTATTTAATAGCATTTAAATGCCCAAATTCAAATACTTATGATTTAAATCAATGACCTTCTGTTGACCTAGAAATATGTGCACCATTTTTGCCAGAGGTTTAAGACCAAAGCAAAGATGATGAACATTTTAGAAGGGCATTTCAGGTTCATTAAAAATGCTTTTAGTAAACCCTAGTTGATTTCAGAAGGGGTGCTGGGGGTTTTGCCTTCCCCATTTCAAGTTTCTGATGAAAAGTAAACATGATGCACACACTAATGCATGGTCTAACTAGGATGTGACATGAGGCTTGACTTAGTATAGTTCACTTTCAGGCCAGTAGCATCTGCAAAAGTGTTTAGGAGTGCTTTGAGGCAATGGAGTTGTTTTGCATCAGCTTGGAGAAGAACCAGAGTGTCATCAGCATACTGGACAATAGGAAAATCAGGGCATGACTCCACATGCAGAGGTGAAGTAAGCAAACTCATGTGCATGGCCTTATTGAGAATTGACTGGAGCAAATCAGCAGCAAGCACAAATAAGAGTGGGGACAGAGGGTCTCCTTGCCTGACCCCTCTAAGGCAGTAAAACTTTTTCCCAGGAACACCATTAAGCAAGATAGCTGAGGATGCAGAAGTAAACAACATTTTAATCCAGTTGATCCATCTATCTCCAAACCCTTTGGCCTTTAGGATTTCCAAAATTGCCTGGTGCTCAATGGTGTCAAAAGCCTTCTCAGAATCTAGCTTGAGCACAATAACTTCTTCTCTGGATTTATGGCATTGATGTAGATACTCAAATGCCCAGCCCAAACAGTCATGGATAGATCTTTCCTTTAAAAAACCATATTGGTTGATGTGCACCAATTTTAGAATCACTTTTTGCAGCCTGTTGGCCAACAATTTAGTGGCAAGTTTAAGACAGCAATTAAGAAGTGAGATTGGCCTATAGTCATTTGCTGTCAGAGGAGTGCTTCCTTTAGGAATGAGAGTGATGTAAGAGGTATTTAAGCTCTCAATTGAGATTTGCCCATCATGAAAGTCCTGAATGAATCTAAGCACATCCACTTTTATGATATCCCAACAAGATTTGAAGAATTCATTATTAAAACCATCTGGACCTGGTGATTTGTCAAGTGGTAGGTCCTTGACAACTGCATTAATTTCTTCCTCGGTGAAGGGCAGCTCTAGGTTGTCAAAAATTGTCTGGTCCTGCCTAGGACCAAATAAGGAGTTCAGATCAAAGTGCATAGATGTTTTATGAGATGTTCCCATTCTTTTCTTAAAAGATTCCCATAAGATTGCATCTTTCCCAGCATGATCAGAAATTTCCACTTGGTCATCATTTTGAAGGACAGCAATATGATTGTGCCTGTAATTGATTGATGCCTTGGTATGAAAGAATTTTGTGTTTTCATCTCCAAATTTGACACCTTTAATTTTACCCCTTTGCTTCCAGTATATCTTTTGATTCCTCAGAAGAATGAGCAGCTAATCTTTGAGTATGGCCCTGCAGTTCCATTCATGAATATCCAATTCCCTAAATTCTTCAAAGAAATCCCAAAGAAAGATGAGCTCATTGAGTTTAGCAATTTGATCTTTCAAACAAGATAAAGACCTGGCCCATAACTTCAAGGCTCTCCTCAAGTTTTTAAATTTAGCATTCAGACTCTTGACAGCATCAAGATTACCCACTGGAATGTTCCAAGCAGCAGTAACCACCTCTTTAAAGTCTGAGTGCTGCAACCAATAATTTTCAAATCTAAAAACTCTTGCCTTTGGAATGGAAGTGCCAATTTTAATAACACAAGGCAAGTGATCGGAAATAGGTTATGCAAGAGGGAACACAATAGTGTTAGGAAAAGTGGTCATCCAAGAAGCAGAAGTAAAAAACTAGTCCAGATTGACCAAAAGGGGATCCTGCTGCATATTACTCCAACTGAACTTTCTGCCCTGCAAAGGTAACTCAATTAAGCCTTGGTTGCTGATGGCCTCATTAAACAAAAGCATGTCATTCACATCTCCACCAGGTCTATTTCTGTCTGAAGGTGCCCTCATAAGATTAAAGTCTCCCATAAGAATCCAATCTACATCTGCAGGCATATGGATGTTCAAGAACCAATTTATGAAGTCAGCTTTATCCTGAGGGTCACAGGGACCATATATGTTAGTTAGGATCCATGACTGATTGGACAATAAGCTGGTGAATTGGACTGAGAGAGAAAATCTATTTTGTGCAATAACTTCTCCAGTAAACTGTGAACCATTCCAAGCAACAAGCAATCCCCCAGAAGCTCCCACAGATGGGAGGAAAGCAAATTTATTAATTCTGTTAGGACAGAAGTTTTTAATGTAAGCTGTGTCAAAAGACTCTCTTTTAGTTTCTTGGAGGCACAAGATGTTACAGTCACTCTCATCAATTTTCTGCCTTAGAGCCAACCATTTGTCTTCAGAATTCATCCCTCTAATATTCCAATTAAGGATACTCCAGTTTCTATTTGTGTTATTCATGATAACAATAGCAGTTTGTGCACCAGCAATCAAGTACCAACACTTGATCAGTCAAGAGGAAGGGCAGGAGGCACAGTGCCAAGAGGCAGAGCACATTACAATAGCAGTGTAACAGCCACAAACAGCACAACTCATAGGTCTTAATAGTATAATACACCAACAGATCAACAAGTTCCATAAAGTGCCACACTTCCAACATTACATCATAAAATAAGAGAGCCCAGAAAGAACAACAAGGTCCAAAATCACTGTTCCTTAGAACCCTAAGACAGCAGAAGACCACTAACATCAAGAAGAGTTGGAAGTATTGCCCTCTCCCTTGGTCAAAGGCACCTTGACCAAGTCCTCATCTTGCCTTCTCCTGGGCTTCTTAGCCAGCTTGTCCTCCAGTTCCCTCTCAGCAACCTTACAGAAAGAAGCAGTAAGGTTTTTAACAACTGACTTTTGAATGATGGGAGGTGCAGCATTGCAAGGCAAACAGTTATTATTTGAACAAGGGTTCCTTCTGTACCCAGCATTATCCTTTTTTGATTCTATCACTTCTTCTTACCTCAGTTTCCACAAGGGGAGTCTTCCCACTCCTTCTCTTCCTCAAATTGTCAGATCCAAAAGGCTGTAGAAGGTCTTGAGATTCCACATCCTGCATATTGGGAGCCTGCCCAATATTTTCCTTGCCCTGATCATTATTAACTTGCTCATCAAGAGCAATGGCCTGACAGATAGGTGCATGAGTAGCAGGGCACTTATGAGGAATGTAAAACAGAAAAGCATGATCCATATTTTCCACAGCAGAGACAAGCTCCCACATTCCAGATTTTAACATATTGACAGTCCATTCAAACTTATCAGGGGACAGAAGAAGGTGGACAATAAAGTTAAACCAACTTACAGGAATGTTGGCAGTAAAAGAGCTCTTATTTTCCACATGTTCCTCCTGAAAGTGCTTTTTCCACAACAAAAGTCCTTCAGAAACAGCAAGAGCATTATTAGCAGATTCAGCAAGTTGAATGCACTTCAGACCAAGAAGAGAAGGAGCCATGCTAAAGTGTTCATCAATTCTGTTGACCCAATTACCTTGGAACCCAGGTTGAAGATCCTCCAAGTTAGCCACTGGCTCCAGGCTTCCTCTTGAAGTGTTAATATGTCCAAGGCTGCCTAGAACGGCTTCATTGGAGGAGCCAGCAGCCTTGGAGAGAGAAGTATCAGAAATCCCTGAAGCTCCCAGAGGCTGGATAGCTACCACACCAGAGTCCACAGTAGCCTGGACATTGGGTATCTCTAAAGCTTGGGCAGCAGAAACATCCAAAACAACCATCTCATCAACCCTAGGTGGAGGGCTAACTGCAGCACTCACCAAAAGGTTTGCAGCAACTTGACCATGAGGGAGTTCAGCAGGCAGAGCAACATGCAGATTCTGCTCTTGCAACAGAGGGGGCTCTTCATCATCAGATTGGTAAGCCTGAATGATGTTTTGCAGACCATTAGCAACCACAGTGACAGGAGGTGCAACAACTGGTACAACATAAATATGTTGAGGATTCTCAGCAACTGCAAGTGGCAATAGAAATGTGGAATTTTCTACTTCAGAGAAGGACATACTTGAAGATAAGCTATTGTTACTGACAGCAGGTAGCAGATCTTCACCATCTGCCCAAGCTATCTCTTCTTGCTCCACAGCATTTAAGAGATTCTCTAGGGCAGCATTCTGATTATCTTGCTGAGGTAAATTCCATTGCTCCCAATTATCCTCATTCTGAACATCCATAGGCACATTGTTAACAGCATCATTATGGAAACCATTTCCTTGCTCTGCATCTTCAGGTAGTGGGTGAGGATCCACATTGTCAGGAGGAATTGGATCCTCATCTGCTGGCCCCCCACCAAGCAACTCACTAGCCAGAACTTCAATGGAAGATGACCATCCATCTTCCTCAAACTCCTCCCCTTCATACCACCTCATACTTTTAGGGATAATATCCAAGTTCATGACCCTGGCTTTGACTACAATGCGGCCCATATGATCATCCTCCTTGTCCCAAGAGATCATACGGCCAAACTTACTGACAGCACATGCAAGATCTTCAGTGTTGCGAAAATCAAATGGTACTCCTGTGAGTAATAACCAGACTGTTCTATTGTAATGAACCCATCTATGATTTCTGCCTTCATCATGCTTCACAAAGGAGATGAACACGTCACCAAATTCATGAGGGCTATCAAGCACCAACTTATCTCTGTCTCTAACCCTCGTCAGACGCACATAAGCCCCACCGAAAGGACATCGCTGAATATCTCTCAACCCCAACTGCCTATGCTCAACAATAAACTCTTCAAGAACATCTCTTACATTGGGGAAAGGAGCATCCGCGGGAAGGGGGTGGAGAGTAGCAATCGCCCAGTCTTCGTGACGGCGAGGCCGCTGAGGGAGCACCACCCGCGCCACCCCATTGTGACCAGGAACTTGCTGAATGACAAAGTCGTGGGGCACAAAAGGCCGTGGATCAATCGGGATATTTGCCATATGCAACGCCGCACTGACACTCACAGTCGACGGAGTGCCAGAGGTGACCGGAGCAGGGTTTGCGAGCTGGGGAGAAACAGTGGAGCAGAGCACAGAAGTTGAGGAGGCAAGGGCAATTCGGGGCTGAAAATTAGGGAAAGATCCCTTACAGAGCTCTCTAAAAGAGGAAACCACCGAGGGGTCACGGGCCGGGCCTGTCGACTTAAACCAATCCTGGACCGCGTCCATGTCCCAAGCCTCGGCCGGTGGGCTGGGGAAAGTTGCAAATCTAAGGAAAGGAAAAAGCCCAGGTAGGTTTTTCTCACCACACTCTCTGGAAAAGTGGCCCAATCTTCCACAAGCATAGCACTGAAGTCGCTCATTTGAATGACCCTGATTCCCGCTCTGAGAGACCGGCGTGTTAACCTTGCTAGTGGTATTAAGATCGTGCATAATGGGCTCATTATTGCCGGATACCTCATTATTGCTAGAACTCGGAATACCCGCAAGGCGAGAAAAAACCGATGGCCGGAGTTGATCACCGGAGACATTGCCGGCAGCAGCCCGCGGGCGGGGACCACTGGTAACCAAGGTCCAAGAAGCTTCCTCTTCTCGATAAAAAAGCTGCTCTTCACGCAGCCAGTTTGGACCACCAAAACCCCAAAGATTGAACACTAGCTCAAAATCCTTTTCAATCACTCGGCCATGATTATAAATCTCAAAACCCACAGCTTTGGAAGCAACAGAGAACTTGAAAGATTTGTCCTTAAGGTGGTGCACACGGAAACCTTGGGGATACCCCCCAAAACAAGATTGAAGAGTGATACTAACCACGTGGCAATCCAAGCGAAACCGAGCTCGACAGAAAGACACCACCAAAGTGAACTCACGTTGACGAAAACCAGGGGAAAACACCACTGGATGACCAAACTTTTGTCTCATCGAATGTTGAAACTCTTTACCTCGAGCAAAGTTGAGCATAGGAGGCTCCATAGTCTCCCGTGGTCCTTCACATCCATAGGAGGCGAAGAAGATGGAGAGAGCCACCCACCAAGGGCCAAGGACAAAGAGGATGTGGCCGCCGGCGCCGGAGTGGCAACCGGCGGGAGGAGGTGGCCGCCGGGGCCGGAGTGGCCACTGGCGGTGGACGCCGAAGGAGAGCCTAGAGTGAGAGCCTAGAGGGAGAGCCTCGACTGGTAGTGCCTTCCCGAAGGGCATTGTGTTGAAGCAGAATGGGCCGTATGGTGTGATGAATGCCGTTACGGCTTGGTCTGACTCTGCCATCTTAATTTGATGGTAGCCGGAGTATGCGTCGAGGAAACACAATGAATTGTGTCCTGCGGTGGCGTCGATAATTTGATCGATGCGGGGGAGGGGGAAGGGATCCTTTGGGCAAGCCTTGTTAAGGTCTTTAAAATCAACGCACAGGCGCCAAGATTTGTCCTTCTTTGGTACCATCACCAGGTTTGTTAGCCAGTCCGGATGTTTTATATCTCTGATGAATCCGGCCTCCAATAGCTTGGCTAGATCCTCTCCCATGGCCTGTCTCTTAGGCTCGGAGAAACGCCGAAGAGCTTGTTTGACAGGTTTGAATCCTTTTAGGATATTTAAGCTGTGTTCGGCCAGCCTGCGTGGGATTCCTGGCATGTCTGAAGGATGCCAGGCAAAGATGTCCCAATTTTCACGTAGGAATTCTCGCAGTGTGGCGTCTACGTCAGGGTTTAATCGTGCCCCGATGGAAGCTGTTTTATTGGGGTCCGTTGGATGGACCTGGAATTTGACTATTTCGTCCGCTGGTTTAAAGGAGGTGGACTTGGATCTTTTGTCGAGTATCACATCGTTCCTGTTTACCGTGGAGCGCAGCGCAATCAGTTCCTCAGCCGCTAGGGCTTTGGATAGTGCCTCGAGGGCCAATGCGGCTGTCTTGTTTTTGGCGTGGAGCGCTATGTCCGGATCACTAGCGAGAGTGATAATTCCGTTCGGCTTGGGCATCTTGAGCTTCATGTACCCGTAATGGGGTATTGCTTGGAAGATTGTAAACGCTTCCCGCCCTAGCAGAGCGTGGTATCCGCTACTGAACGGGGCCACCTGGAACGTGACCTCTTCGGACCTGTAATTATCCGGTGTGCCGAACACCACATCTAGTGTGATTTTTCCTGTACAGCGTGCTTCCCGACTGGGGATTATTCCTCTAAATGTTGTGCTGCTTCGCTCGATGCGGTTCCAGTCTATTTCCATTTTTTGAAGGGTTTCCTCATAAATGAGGTTCAATCCGCTGCCTCCATCCATGAGTACCTTGGGCTGAGGACCAATGCGGCTGGTGCTCGGGCTGTTTAGAATTTAGGTTCGTCATTGGCATTAAAAGTAATAGCCGTATCACTCCATGGGTTTATTGTTGCTATTTGATAGAGTTCGGCAAGGCTGCGGAGTGTTCTTTTTCGCACATTATTTGATGCGAAAGTCTTGAAGACTGTGAAGACTGTACTGGTGTCCCTGGGGGGCTTTCTGCGGCCTCCGAAATTAGGAGGTCTTCGCCAAAATTGGCCACCTGCCGGAGTATCCAACACGCTATAAGGCTGTGAGTTGGTGTGGTGTCCCCTGTACTATGAATTTTACAGGGTCCATTAAGCCATCCTTCCAGTACGGTTCCATGCCCTATAGAGGGTTTTGGTTTTTTGGTGTTTAACCCGGGTGTCTGACGATGATGCGCCCTTTTATTTCGGACAAGGTTTCTATTCAGGGCCGGATTGTCCCAAAATTTTATTTCGGTTTTCCAGGCGCTTTCCATCGCACAGTACTTTTGTACTATGGACGCCAAGTCAGCGAAGCGTGTAATATCACGGCGACTTATGGCGTTGAGGATTCCCTTGTCCGTGCAATTATTGCAGAATATTGAGATTGCGTCTTCCTCGCGGCAGCCCTTTATCCTGTCCATAACCAGGAGGAATCTGGCCCAGTAATGATGTACTGTTTCTTCGGGCTTTTGCCTGATTTGGGATAGATCGCTTATGTTCGGGTGGGTGGGTGGAATTAAATCCGAAACCTCACCCAATCTGAGACTCAGAGGCCAAGGAGTTTCCGAACTCTGACGTTTGGATTCTTGGATGTTGTCCAATGAATCTAGCCCGTTGCCTGATCCTAAGTTCAGGTCTTGAGTTACATCCTCCCCTCCGCGGGTATCCGGCTTGGAGGGATCAGGAATCCGGACGTAGCTAGTCCTTAAGATAGATGAAGGGTCGCCGCACTGCGCCTCTACCACGGCAACGTGATGGGTGACTTGGGGAGAGTTAATTTCTCTTAGATCGGGTTTAAGCCCGACCTGGTCGTAATCTGTAGCGACCCCCAGGGCGGCGATGCGATCCAGGAGCTCGTTTACGGAAGAGAGCTCCATTGGATCTAGCTGCTCGACGAGTTCCGAGCTGACATGAAGATTGCTTTTGATGACCCGAGAGGTCACCGTCGGCGCAACAGCCGAACGGGCGGTCATAAGAAAATCACCTAGCCGGAGAGTTTGGCCGACAGCCAAAGCTCCCTTAACAATGGCACCGTCTTTAAAGATGGGAAGAGGCATCCTTCCTGATTGCGACGGCACAGAGGAACTCTCAATGAAAGCACCAATGTCGGTGTCAAAACCGGCGGATCTCGGGTAGGGGGTCCCGAACTGTGCGTCTAGGCGGATGGTAACAGGAGATAAGGGACACAATGTTTTACCCAGGTTCAGGCCCTCTCGATGGAGGTAAAACCCTACGTCCTGCTTGATTAATATTGAAGATATGGGTAGTACAAGAGTAGATCTACCACGAGATCAAGGAGGCTAAACCCTAGAAGCTAGCCTATGGTATGATTGTTGTATCTTGTCCTACGGACTAAAACCCTCCGGTTTATATAGACACTGAAGAGGGTTAGGGTTACACAAAGTCGGTTACAATGGTAGGAGATCTAAATATCTGCATCACCAAGCTTGCCTTCCACGCCAAGGAAAGTCCCTTCCGGACACGGGACGGAGTCTTCAATCTTGTATCTTCATAGTCCAGGAGTCCGGCTGAAGGTTTAGTCCTGCCATCCGGACACCCCCCTAATCCAGGACTCCCTCACCACCCATCATGGAGAGAATAGTGAGAGAGCGAACCACCAAAAAGAGAGTGAGCACCACAAGCCCAAATTGAGTGCCTCCTCGATGAGCGACAAGAAAAACTTAGTTCTCTTTACCACCAAACGTGAGATGAGAGAAGTGTGTGAGAACCCATCAAGTGTCCTACACTATGTCCTATTGTGCAAGGACGAGGTCATAAAAACTAACAACTCTCACGATCTACCTTTGGTGTTATCTTCTTTATTGCAGGAATTCCAAGATGTTTTCCCCGATGAGCTACCTCCGGGTCTACCTCCACTATTAGGCATTGAGCACCGAATTGATTTCATCCCTGGAGCGCCGCTTCCCAACAAAGCTCCATACCGTGTCAACCCCGAAGAAACCAAAGAAATACAAAGGCAAGTAAAGCATCTCATAGACCATGGACATGTGCGTGAAAGTTTGAGTCCTTGTGCCGTACCGGTCATTCTTGTGCCAAAACGAGACGGCAGCTTTCGCATGTGCTCCGATTGTAGACCTATCAATGCTATCACCATTAGATATAGGTACCCCATTCCATGCCTTGATGATATGCTTGATGAACTTATCGGTGCCACTATCTTTTCCAAAATTGATCTTAAAAGTGGTTACTATCAAATCCGCATACTAGAGGGAGATGAATGGAAAACCGCTTTCAAAACAAAGTTTGGTCTCTATGAGTGGTTAGTCATGCCTATGGGTTTATCGGAAGCACCCGGTACTTTCATGCGTCTTATGCATTACGTGTTTCGCCCTTACATTGGTGAATTTGTTGTTGTCTACTTTGATGATATCCTTGTGTTTAGCAAATCTCTCAAAGAGCATGTCACCCACCTTCGCACCATGCTACAAACTCTTCGAAAAGAGCACCTTTATGCTAATATGGAAAAATGCCTATTTGGTGTTGACAAGCTTGTTTTCTTGGGTTTCGTAGTATCTTGTAAGGGTGTTCATGTTGATGAGTCAAAGATCAATGCTATTAAAACTTGGCCCCAACCAACCAATTTGCAACAAGTGCGTAGTTTTCTTGGTCTATCCGGTTTCTACCGTAGATTTGTGAAGGATTTCAGCACCATTGCTTCACCTTTACATGCTTTGAGTAAGAAAAATGCACCGTTTGTTTGGGGAACATCTCAAGATATTGCTTTCAATGAGCTTAAGAATTTGCTTACTCATGCCCCCGTGCTTGCATTACCCAACTTTGACAAACCTTTCGAAATTCATTGCTATGCTAGTGGTAATGGCATAGGAGGCGTGTCAACGCAAGAGAAGCGCCCCATTGCATACTTTAGTGAGAAACTATCCGGAGCGCAACTCAATTACCCCATATATGACAAAGAGCTTTATGCTTTAGTGCGAGTTTTGCATGAATGGGAACATTACCTTCGCCCACATGAGTTCATCGTCCATACCGACCATGAAACACTTAAATACCTTAAGGGTCAAACTAAGTTGAACAAGCGTCATGCTAAACGGAGTGAATTTATTGAGTCATTTCCTTATGTCATCAAGTACATTAAGGGTAAATAAAATGTTGTGGCGGATGCGCTTTCCCGTATATGCATGCTTGTCACTACACTTGAGTTGAATGTCATTGCTTTTGAGCATATAAAAGACTTGTATGAGCATGATCCTACATTTGCTATTCCTTATGCCAAGTGTTTGACGCACACTTCTTGGGATCGCTACTACGTCAAGGATGGATACCTTATGAGAGATAACAAACTTTGCATCCCCGAGTCCTCTTTTCGTTTGTTGCTTTTGCAGGAATCTCACAGAGGCGGACTCATGGGACACTTTGGACGCGACAAGACATTTGCTACGCTATCCAAGAACTACTTTTGGCCAAGATGCATCGCGACGTCAATCGCTTCACCAACCGGTGTTCTACATGTCGCAAAGCTAAGTCTAAAGCCCAATCTCATGGCCTCTATATGCCACTTCCAATTCCATATCAACCATGGGAAGATATTAGCATGGACTTTGTGCTTGGTTTGCCTAGAACTCGAAATGGCAAGGATTCCGTTTTTGTTGTTGTGGACCGTTTCTCCAAAATGGCTCATTTCATTCCTTGCAACAAGATAGACGATGCTTCACATGTTGCAAATTTGTTTTGTAGGGAAATCTTGCGCCTTCATGGAGTGCCAAAGACGATTGTCTCGGACCGTGTCGGGGTAAATGACCACGGGTAGCCTAGCCGGCTCCCCCTGGCGCTTCAGAAAAATTACGAGCCGATCCGGCCTCCAAATATCCAAGACATGGGGCCGCCTTCCCCCTGCCGGCTACCTCTCAAGCCGACTGCTGGAAGGCGGCCCGACCTCGACCCCCATGAAGAAAGCCGCGGGAGGGCCGGCTCCAAGAAGCCGGCCACAAGAAGGCCGACTCCAAGAAGCCGGCTCCCACAACGCGGTCTAGATCATGCCCTCGAAGCCCGCACCCACATAACGGCGATGGGACGGGGCGTGGCTACAGTAAAGCCTGCCACCCCCGAAACCCGGAGCACGCCTGGCCCAGTGCGCCGTACGAGGTAGCCCTGACCCGTTCGGCGCGGCACTGTTGCCATGATGACTATGGCGCCGTCCGCGGCAGGCTGTCAGCGCGGCCAACGGGCGGTGGGCCCCTTTAGGCAGAGAGACGCCCGAAGGCGGCCGGGCCCCCTCCAGTCGGCCCAAGACATGGCCGGCTTCCCTAAGCCGGCTTGCCCCCTCCCTCGAAGGAGGCGCTCCATTAAGGAGTCAAGACGACGTGAGGCTACAGTGATTGCCCGCCAGGCGACGGCACTGTAGCCACGCTTACCTCGATAAAGCCCTTCTCATCAGGATTGAGGCAACAGTAACCAGCCACCGATAGGACCCTAGGCAGTAGGGACTGCCTGTCGACCAAGAAGCCTGCGGCCGGCGGGGCCCCCCAGCCGGCGGGCCCCAGCAGCCGGCGCAGAAGCCGGCCAGCGTAGACACTGACGGCTAGGGCCCGCGCCCAGCCGGATTACCATTGTACCCCCGGGGGTAGGCCTATATAAACCCCCCGGGGCACCCATGCAAAGGGTTGATCTCATCTAGGTTTAGAGACCACACAGAGAGAGGAGTCGTGCTAGCCTTGCCCTTCTTCTTCCTCTCGCCAAACAGCTCAAGGAGCATCTTGTAGCTACTTGTTCATCGAGTGATCATGCGGAGACCCCGCAGAGCAGCAGTAGGGGTGTTATCTCCACGGAGAGCCCCGAAGCTGGGTAAGATTCGCCGGCGTGCATGTCTTCGCCTTATCCCGCTTCCAGGCACCGGTGACGTCTTACTGGCTCCCACAATGATAAGCCACCCGTTGGCATATGTCGCACCTACCACCCGACATTTGGCGCCCACCATGGGGCCAGGTGCACCGTCGTCCGGAGACCTGTTCTGGACAGGAACCCTCTTCCTCCCCAGCGAGCGTAGCCAGCCCAGCACGCCCGATGGCGCTTGCCACGACGCGCTACAAGGCGTCACCACTGCTTGCGCAGTAGGTAACCTCGCCGATCCCCTTGGCGAGGCCCTCATCTCCGACGAGCCCGCCTCTGACGCGGGCACCGACCACCTCGTCGGCCTCCTCGGCCAGCTCCACGTCTCCAGCGAGCCCGCTGTGGACCAGGAGTCCGTTGGCTCCACCGATCCGATGCCTGTCGACTCCGACACGGCTTCGCTCGACGCCTTCCCCGCCAACATCGTGATCTACGACGACTCGCTTCCCCGAACCGATGGCTGTGACGGTGCCACCGCCGAGGTGATGGTCATCAGCCACAGCGGCGCTTCTGGCGAGAACGCCCACGATGCCCCCCAAGCGGCGAACCACGACTTGTCCGCCCCTCTCCTGGCCGACGCCGACGCCGAAGCACTGGAGGCTCGCCGCCTCGCCCTCCACACGGAGGGCCGGAAGTTAGCTTCCATGAGACGTCTCACCGAGGCCCACCAACGCAAAGTCAACCGCGCCGCCTTTGGCACACCACCTCCTGGCGGGCCAAGCCGAGCCGGCGTCGTCAGACAGCGCGGTGTCGCCATCGCCGACATGCTTTGAGTCGATCGTCCAGTCTATGCCACCCCGCTCGAGAACCTGCGCGCCGCCCAGGCGGCCGCAGACGAGCTGGACGGACAGGGGGCCGAAGAGCTCCCCCACATGGTCAGACGCATCCAGCAGTTGATCGATGCAGCCGCACAGTGGCACGATGCCGACGCCCGCACGGAAAGCCCTCCCCCGCGTCGAGAGCACGGCGCGACGTCCCAAATGCCGACTGCGGGTAAAACTCGTGCGCGGTACGAGAAAGAGCCGGCTGCCAGCCGAACCCGGATCTCCATCGAGCGAGACGCAGAAGGCCGCCCTAGAGCCGTGGAGCGGCTGGGCAACCCACCTCCGCCTCCGCCTCGTGGGGAGAGGTACCCCACCCCACCGCCTGTCACGCATCTCACTCTCAGCGGCCGACTAGGTCGCCGCGAAGGAGTCGGCGAGAATGACGCCCGCCATCGGATCGACCGCCTGGCGCGATCCCTGGCCCTGGAAGAAGAAGATGATGTCGGCCCGCCTTGCTTTGGCCCCCGCATCCGCGACGAGCCCTTCCCCAAAGGGTTCTCGCTCCCAAGAGACACGCCCAAGTACAATGGCTCCGTGAAGCCAGAAGATTGGTTGATCGACTACTCCACCGCGGTGTGCATCGCGAACGGCAACAGGCGGGTTGCCGTGAAGTACGTGCCCCTCATGCTACAAGGCACGGCGCGGACCTGGCTCAACAGCCTCAAGCCATACAGCATCAACAGCTGGCTAGATTTCACAGAAGCCTTCGTCCGCAACTTCACCAACACCTACAAGCGGGCACCCAAGCCCAGACATCTCTCCTTGTGCGTGCCAGGCCCCGCCGAGTCCACTCGTGACTACCTCACTCGTTGGGCCGAGCTCCGCAACTCTTGCGAAGGAGTGCACGAGGTGCAAGCTATAGAGTACTTCACAGCCGGTTGCCGAGAAGGCACCCTCCTCAAGCACAAGCTCCTCTGCGACGAGCCGACTACCCTCGACGAGCTTCTGGTCATAGCGGACAAGTACGCCACCGCCGACTCCTCAATGAAGACTAAACTCTGGGTAGACGCGTCCGGGAAGGTACTCAACCCGGCGCCCAAGACACCGGCCGGGGACTCCGGCCGACACCCGTACCAAAACAACCACAAGCGCAAGGGCCTGATGCCGCCTTCCACCAGTCGGCAGGTGGCCACGGTTGAGGGCGAGCAGCCCGAAGGTCGGCCCACACCCAAGAAGCAGAAAGGCGGCAGGCCGGCTTGGCAGCCGGCCTTCTCCTACGAGCAAACCCTCGACGCCCCATGCAAGTTCCACAGAGGCGCGAAGCCGTCCAACCACACCACCCGGAAGTGCCACTGGCTCACCCGAATCTCCAAGGGCGAAGGGCTCGCGCCGCCTCCGCCTGCTGGTCCGCCGCCTCCGGCTCCGCAGCAGCCGGCCGCTCGGCCAGCAGTCGGAGCGGTGCATGATGAGTTCCCCGACGAGCACGCTGCCTACGTCGTCTTTACAAGCCAGCCTGAAGATCGGCGCAGCAAACGCCGAGAGCACCAGGAAGTCAACGCGGTCGCTGCCAATCCCTCCGAGCACATGCACTGGTTAGAGAAGCCTATCAGCTGGAGCCGGTCCGACCACCCAGAGGTGATGCCGTCTCCCGGCTCTTATGCGTTGGTTTTGGATGCCACCCTTGCAACGGACAGGCGTGCCGCCCGTTTCTCCCGCGTGCTGATAGACGGCGGGAGCAGCATCAACATCTTGTACCATGACACCCTAGAGAAGCTCAACGTCAAGACAAAGCAGCTCATGCCTACCCGGACTGTGTTCCACGGCATCGTACCCGGCCTATCCTGCGCCCCCATTGGCAAGAACAAGATTGATGTCCTCTTTGGGGACAAGGATCATTTCCGTAGGGAGGCCATCTGGTTCGAGGTGGTGGACCTTGAGAGCCCTTACCATGCGCTGCTTGGCCGACCCGCCTTGGCCAAGTTCATGGATGTTCCCCACTATGCTTACCTCAAGATGAAGATGCCGAGTACCAAGGGCATCATCACCATAGCCGGCGATTACAAGAAATCCTCTGAGTGCGCAGCAGCCGGCAGCCGGCTGGCCGAGTCCCTTGTGATTGCCGAAGAGAAGAAGATGTTGAGCCGAGTCGTGGCCATGGCCAGCAAGCAGCCGGCCCTGTCCCACGATCCCAAAGAGTGCGATGCCCAAGGTTCCTTCCAGCCGGCCAAGGAAACGAAGAAGATACCTCTTGACCCCGAGCACCCGGAAAGGTTTGCCGCCATTGGGTCAAACTTAAGCAGCAAATAGGAACGCGAGCTCGTCGATTTCCTCCGTGAGAATCGGGACATCTTTGCATGGTCCCCCAAGGACATGTCGGGTGTTCCGAAGGATTTCTCCGAGCATAGACTACACGTCCGAGAAGGTGCAAAACCAGTCAAGCAACCCCTCCGCCGACTGTCGGAGGAAAAGAGAAAGATTGTAGGAGAAGAGATAGCCCGGCTCCTGGCTGCCGGCTTCATTATGGAGGTTTTCTTTCCGGAGTGGCTTGCCAACCCGGTCCTCGTGCTAAAGAAGAACCACAAATGGCGCATGTGTATAGACTACACGAGCCTCAACAAGGCCTGCCCCAAGGATCCTTTCGCCCTGCCAAGGATAGATCAAGTGATAGACTCCACAGCCGGATGCGAGCTGTTGAGTTTCTTGGATGCTTACTCTGGATACCATCAGATAAAGTTGGACCCGGCCGACCGCCTGAAGACCGCCTTCATCACGCCCTTCGGAGCCTTCTGCTACCTGACTATGACGTTCGGCTTGAGAAATGCCGGTGCCACCTTTCAGCGTTGCATGCAGAAGTGTCTCCTCAAGCAGCTCGGCAGAAACGCCCATGTCTACGTGGATGACATTGTGGTGAAGATGGAAAAGCGCGGCACCTTGCTGGAAGACCTCAAGGAGACATTCGAGGACCTGCGCCGATTCCGGATCAAGCTCAACCCCGAGAAATGCGTGTTCGGAGTTCCAGCCGGCCAGCTCCTAGGCTTCCTGGTCTCCGAACGCGGCATCGAATGCAACCCAGTGAAGATCAAGGCCATTGAGAGAATGGCGATTCCCACCAAACTGCGAGACGTCCAGAAGTTTACCGGATGCTTGGCTTCCCTGAACCGCTTCATCAGCCGGCTCGGAGAGAAGGCCCTCCCCCTCTACCGCCTCATGAAGAAGACCACTCACTTCGAGTGGAACGACCAAGCCGACCAAGCTTTTCACGAGCTGAAGAAGATGCTGACCACGCCGCATGTCCTGGCGGCGCCGACTGAGAAAGAGCCCATGTTCCTGTACATTGCTGCGACCAGCCGGGTGGTCAGCACCGTCATCATAGTCCAGCGCCCAGAAGAGGGCCGAGCCCAGCCGGTCCGGAGGCCGGTGTACTATTTGAGTGAGGTGCTGTCCACCTCGAAGCAAAACTACCCGCACTACCAGAAGAAGTGCTACAGTGTGTACTTTGCCGCCAAGAAGCTGAAGCCCTACTTCCAAGAGCACCGCATCACGGTCGTATGCACTGCCCCGCTCGCCGAGATCATAGGCAGCCGGGATACATCCGGCCGAGTGGCCAAATGGGCCATCGAGCTGGCCCCTTACACGATCTTCTACCAGCCCCGCACCGCCATCAAGTCCCAAGCATTGGCCGACTTCCTCGTCGACTGGGCCGAGACCCAGTACCTGCCGCCGGCTCCGGACTCCACTCACTAGCGCCCGCACTTCGATGGGTCCAAGATGCGCACCGGCTTGGGAGCCGGCGTCATCCTCACCTCTCCCAAAGGCGACAAGCTCAGATACACACTGCAAATTCACCTCCAACAATGTGGCCGAGTATGAGGCGCTCGTACACGGGCTCCGGCTTGCCAAAGAACTCGGCATACGCCGGATCCTGTGTTACGGCGACTCAGACTTGATAGTTCAGCAGTCATCCGGCGATTGGGACGCCAAGGACGCAAACATGGCGAGCTACCGCTTCCTTGTTCAGCAGATTAGCGGGTACTTTGAAGTATGCGAGTTCCTCCACGTACCACAAGCCGACAACGAGCCAGCAGATGCCCTGGCTCGAATAGGCTCCACTCGGTAGGCAATACCAACCGGCGTCTCTCTGCAATGCCTCCTCAAGCCGTCTATCAAGCCGTCTCCAGAGTCTGAGTCCATCTTCGTGCCGCCTAGCCCTGATGCAGCCGGATCCGTCTTGAAGAACCAAGCAGGCGGACCGGGGACTTTGATAGTCGGCCCGGGGACTTCAGTAGGCGGCTCGGGGACTTCCGTAGTTGCACCCGACCTCGGGACTTCTGAACCCGGCTCGGGGACTGCGGTAGTCTGCCCGGGGACTGCACCAACACAACAGGCGGCGGCCGACTCCAGCATTTCAACACCCAGCCCGCCCACCCTGGTCGCAGTAGCCGTGTTGGCCGTAGAAGAAGTCACAGCTCCATCATGGGCCCAGCCCATCCTCAACTTCCTGATAAACCAAGAACTGCCGGCTAACGAGACAGAAGCAAGACAAGTCCAACGCCGAGCCGGAGCATACACAATCGTCAACAGAGAGCTCGTCAGATGCAGCGTCACTGGAATCTTCCAGCGGTGCGTTGAGCAAGAGAAGGGCATAGCAATCCTGAGAGACATCCACCAAGGAGAGTGCGGCCACCATGCGGCCTCAAGATCACTAGTCGCCAAGGCTTTCCGCCATGGATTCTTTTGGCCGACTGCTTTGGACGACGCCAAGGGGCTAGTCAAACATTGCAAAGGGTGCCAAGTCTTCAGCTCCAATCAACACCTGCCGGCTTCGGCACTCAAGACCATTCCCCTCACTTGGCCCTTTGCTGTTTGGGGTCTGGACATGGTGGGCCCATTCAAGACGGCGCGCGGCGGCATGACACATCTGCTTGTCGCTGTGGACAAGTTCACCAAGTGGATCGAAGCAAATCCGATCAAGAAGCTGAATGGGCCGACTGCCGTGACATTCATCGCATATATAACAACTCGGTACGGCATACCGCACAGCATCATCACCGACAACGGCACAAATTTTGCCAAGGGAGCATTGGCACATTTCTGCGCGACGCAGGGCATCCGACTGGACTTAGCGTCCGTTGCCCACCCGCAGTCAAACGGCCAAGTCGAGCGAGCCAACGGCCTCATCCTTTCCGGCATCAAGCCCCGACTGGTCGTGCCACTGGAGCGTTCGGCCGGCTGCTGGCTCGATGAGCTGCCGGCCGTCCTCTGGAGTCTGCACACTACCCCAAACAGGTCAACTGGCCTCACTCCTTTCTTCCTCGTGTATGGTGCCGAGGCGGTCATCCCAACAGACATCGAGTTCGACTCGCCTCGGGTGACCATGTACACGGAGGCGGAGGCCAAGGAATCACGAGAAGACGGCGTCGACCTGCTGGAAGAAAGCCGGCTCTTAGCCCTCAGCCGGTCCGCCATCTACCAGCAGGGTCTGCGTCGCTATCACAGCCGGAAGGTCAAGCCAAGATCTTTCCAAGAGGGCGACCTTGTGCTCCGGCTGATCCAGAGAACAGCCGGCCAGCACAAGCTCTCAGCCCCGTGGGAAGGCCCCTTCGTCATCAGCAGAGCGCTAGGAAATGACTCCTACTACCTGATTGACGCACAGAAGCCGAAGGCACGAAAGAGAGACGACTCCGGCAAGGAGTCGGAACGACCATGGAACGCCAACCTCCTCCGAAGATTTTACAGTTGAAATGCAGTATGTACCACGCTAACTTTTGTACTAAGTACGAGATAATAGGCCCCCCGAGGAGAACTCGGGGACTGCCATCTTTTTATCTATGAATGAAGTGTACCATGCTTATGATTATGTCATTACATTCACTTTTTTCGTCCAGCACCGGGTTCGACTAGTCGGCCCGGGGACTGGCCGCCTTGAGATTATATTAGAAGTCCTACCCGCGGTCAGACAAGTAGTGTGCCGGCACCTAAGCCCTCTCTTGCCAAAAGTCGCAGCAAGAAGAATCGGTTGTCTGGCTGGCAAGAGCCAAAGGCAGGAAAGGACGCCCACACGAAAAACGGCTAGGGACTAGCGGACTAATATAGCAAAAGCCGGCCTCTTACCTGCCGCCGCCCGACTACAAGAGTAGCCGTCCGACCGGCTTCCATTCACTTCGTCACAATCTAAGAAAGCTCGAGTACTTGCCTCCCTCAACAAGATAGCCGAGTCCTTCCTTAGCCACAGACTGTAGAGCAGCTGCCGGCTGGGAAGGCAGCAATCAGGGGAAGGCGGCAAAGGAAACACCCTAAGGATAAAAGGCAAATGAGAATGGAAGCCAAACACATGCATGATTATATTTACACAAAAGGCCTTGAAAAGGCTAAAATTCAACATAGTTTGAATACACCCCCAGTGGGAGGAACTGCGCAAGCTTAATAAAAATTGTTCAAAGAGTAACAAGCCGGAAAAGCAAGGACGGCAAATCCAGCCAAGGGAACGACTGGCGTGTCGGGCAGGTCGGCTGAGACAGTAGCGCCAGCTGGAGGAGTGGCCGGTTGGTGAACCTCGGCATGATCACCGCCTCCCGCTGAGGGCGCGCCAGCACGCGCCTCGTTGCTGGAGGCACGGTCATGCTGAGGCTGGCTGGTTACTTCACCGTCCGGCTCGACGTCTTCGCCTTCCTCCTCTTCCTCGTCTTCGCCTTCATCGCTGGAGGCGATCTCCTCCGCCGAGTCCTTGCCGTCTGCCGGGTTCAGCCCGAACCACTCCTCCGGCTGGGCAACGCCGTTATCGTCCACCTCAGGAGCAAAGACGCTGGTGTCGGTAAACTCGGCAAGGGCCGAAGCGCGCTGGATGATAGCCGACCGCACCTCCACCAGCTCTTCGTCGGCCTCCTCCCGCCAAGTCCTCAGCTGCTCCAAGTTCAGCCCAGGGTACCAGGCCCGGACGAACTCCAGCGCCCGCCTGGCACCAGATCGAGCAGCGGAGGCCTTCCAGGCCTCAAAGCGGCCGACCGCCACCTCCAGCCAGTCGGCAGTCCGGCTCGGGGTGCGGGGAATCGCTTCGCCTGGCCAAAGGGCAGCCAGTACCTGTGCCCCAGCGCGCTAGAGGCGGCGGAGCATGCGGTGTGCCGGCTGCAACCGGGCTTGGATCGCCAAGAGCTGCTCCTCAAGCGTCCGGTCCGCGTCCAGCGCGATCTCAACTCCCGCCTGTCGGCGTGCCTCGCGGTGGGCCTCGATGGTCTGGGTGACAATGACGGAGTGGCCGGGGAAGTAGTCTGCGCGAAAAACAAAGAAGCAGCACAGATCAGAAGACGAACCAAAGGGCAAGGGGCGAGCAAGGAGGGAGGAAGGCGGCTTACCGTCGATCAGATCCTCGATCCTGCCGTAACCCTCGCTCAGCGCTTGCTTCGCCTCAGCCCAGCCCGCCGTTTCGGTCTCGAACTCAGCTTTGAGGGCGGCCTCGCTGTCCTGCGCCTCCTTCAGGGCCGCCTTGTGGCTCTCCTCCTGGTCGGCCAACTTCTTGGTCAGGCGGTCGCGCTCCAGGACTAAGGCGTTGAACTCGGCCTCCTTGGCGCGAAGGGCGGTCTGGGCCCTGCTGAGTTGCTCCCTCAAATCGGCGTTGGCCCCTGCAAGCATGAAGACGAGGGAAGAAACAATAAGGAAGAAGTCAACGGGGAAGATCCGACCCGACTGCTCAGCAGTCGGCCCGGATCTCAGGGACTACACCCAGTGGGTGCGCTGACGCGCCCCCACTGGTTATGAACAAAGCAGAACACGCACGTCGGCTAGTCAAATCCTCGCTCTTCTAGCGCAGCTCCTGAGCCTGGGAGTCGAAGGCGGCAGCACTCCGGTTATGGTACTCCTGGAAGATTAGACAGGATGCAAGAATAAGATAACTGTCAGGACCTAGTAAGTTCCAAGCCGCCTGCTCAGCAGCCGACTCGGAACTCGGGGACTACACCCAGTGGGTGCGCTGACGCGCCCCCACAGAAGAAATCAAAAAGCAAAACAACCAAGGCTATAAGACTCACCCGAACGACGGCCCGCGTCGCAAGGAAATCATGTGTATACCGCTGCAGCGCGGTAGCATGAGCCTGAAGACGGCTCCGGACCTCCTGGGCCGATGCGCTTAGCTCGCCCGTCTCCCTGTTGGGCGCCCATTCGAACGTGCTGGAGCTGGCCGCCTCCAAGGCTTCCGCCATCCGGCTGGCGCTCGCAGCTCTGTCCGGCTCCGGCATGGGGGTAGTTCCCTCCATGCGCCGGCGTGGTGCCGGCTACACCACCAGGCCGGTTCTTGCCACCGGCTCGCTCCCAGCCGGCTGCTCTGGCGCCGTAGCCGGCTGGCCGCTCTGGCCCGTCCCAGTCGGCGCCGTCCGCGGCACCTCCTCCAAGACAATCACATCGTCCTCCCTCCGATCCGCCTCCGGCTGGCCGCGGTTAGCTCCTTCTTGCGGAGGCACGGGGGCGTCGGGAGCCACGCTGAGAAGGGGAATGACGAGCTGTGGAGGCCGGTTGCGCGAGGCCTCCGCCTCCCTCTCCGTGGCCGCCGCCTCCGCCTGGGCCTTGGCCACCGCGTCGGCCTGCTCCTTCGCCGCCTGGGCGGCCCTTCGCTCCGACGCCTCACACTCCTGCCGCACTTCCCGCGCGTTCCGCTCTATGGCCTCCATGAGGTCGGCGCGGGGATCCACGTGGCGGGAGCTTGAAGACCCTCTGGCCGATCCGATCACGGAGCCGGCGGGACCCCGCTCGAGGGAAAGCGGCGCCCTGGCCGAGTGATCAAGAAAGAATATATAAAGAACTTCAATTGAAGAACACGGCAAGAATGCAAGACGCTTAAAACACTTACGCCGAAACCGCCTGCGGCTACTTCACGACCTTCTGGAAGCGGGCCGCCTTCGCGGCCGCTTCGTCCCGCTTGGTTGCCGCGGCGGTGCCCCTAGCCTTCTTCGGCCGGCTGCCGAAGTAGGTCGACACGGCCCGGCGCTTCGGTGCGCCGCCACGGGCGCCCGGCGTGGCAGACGGACCCGCGCCTTGATGATCAGGCACCGGCTGGCGGTGCGCGACGACTTCGACCTCGTCGTCATCCGCCCAGTCCTCAAGACCGGCTCCGAGCCCCGCGCCGCCCGCCTCGCCGCCTTCCGCTACGGAGGCGTCTTCCATGGTGGCCGCTCCCAGATCCGGATCGTCGACGTCGTCCACCGTACGGTCGAGGAGAAACGGGCGTTCCGCCCCTGCGGCCCCGGCCGCCGGTGGAAGAAGGGGGTTCTGCAGAAGACAAGCCGGCTGATCAGAAGCCGGCTACCATGAGGCCGACTACAAAAAGAAAAGGAGGAGGAAAGAAAAAAGACTTACAACGGGCGGAGGGTTGGCGCGAGAGTGCGGCCTCTTGCCGTACCGCCAATCCTCGGGGAGCTTGCAGTTGGCGACGTAGTTCACCATGTAAGACACCTCGGCGTGGGGCATCTCCCTGGTGCTCAGCCGGCATGGGTCGAAGCGGTCGCTCATCTGGCAGATCATGTGCGGCCGGCCTTGGAGCGGGAGAACCCGGCGCTCCACGAAGGCGGCCACGAGGTCGGCCCCAACTAGGCCCTCCGACTGCGCCATCACCCGGAGTCGGGCGACGGCGGTGTTCCCGGCCTGAGACAGCGTCTTGGCCCGGAAGCTCCATGAAGGCGGCCTCGAAGCCGGTGGGCCGGCTACGTAAGCCGGCAGGTTGACAAAGTCGCCTTGCGGGGCGACGTTCTTCACGTGGAAGTAAGATTTCTGCCAAACCTTCAACGACTGGATCAGCGGGATGGACGGGAACTGATTGTTCTCGCCCGTCCGCCTCATGGCGACGTAGGCTCTGCATGGTGCGGGCACGCCCGCGACGACGGTACCGAGCTAGCTTTGAAAGAACTCCCCCCAAAGCTCCAGGGTGGGGAGGACGCCGAGAAAGCCCTCGCAGAGGGTGACGAAGGCCGACAGTAGCATCACCGTGTTGGGGGTGAGATGATGCGGCTGAAGGTGGTAGAAGTCGAGGAAGGAGCGAAGAAACCCGCTCGCCTGGAGGCCGAAGCCGCGCAGGAAGTGCGATCGGAAGACAACCCGTTCGCCCTCCTCTGGCACCGGCGAGATCTCCCTCTCCGGCGCGCGCCGGACCCGCACGTAGTTCTCGCCGGGCAGACGCCGCGTCCGGCGGAGGAACTCGATGTGCTCATCGAGGACGTTGGAGCCGTCCCATGAGCTAGACAACGCCATTGGGACGGCGCGGCGAGGAGCGAGGCGCAGCGATGGCGGAGTGGCGCGGCGGTGAGGCGCTGCGATGGCGGAGAGAATGAAGATGGAATAAGAGAAGGGTGGAGCGAGGGAGAGCGTGTGAGCCCTTGCTACTCCCTCTCCTCCCCCTACTTATAACCCCGCGCGGCGGAGCCGAGGAGGCGTGGAGCGGGGGACGTGGGATTAACTGCGCCCACTCCCCCACGTCCTGCCATAATTGCACCTTGACGGCATGGCGAAACCTCCGCGGGAAGGCAAACAGCCCATCTTGGGCCACAGGAGATCCGCGCCTGGGCCGAGGCCGGGAGTGGCGGGCCCGGGCCTGCGACGACGTCCAGTCGCGCACGCGCAATGGCAGGCCTTTTCTGCCACGTGACCTGCGGGGAGGCGCGCGGTCAGCGTGAAAGTTGGCCCACGTTCCCGTTGACGAGTCCACAGCACCCTCCCAAGGCGGCGCGCATAAGCAGGGCCGGCTCCCAGCTGCCGGCTCCTCGAGATAGGAAGCTGACCAAGCTTCTCGTCCCCCTTGCCAACCTCGAAGCGCGATCAGCTTCGGGGACTACTGTCGGGGTAAATGACCACGGGTAGCCTAGCCGGCTCCCCCTGGCGCTTCAGAAAAAATTACGAGCCGATCCGGCCTCCAAAGATCCAAGTCATGGGGCCGCCTTCCCCCTGTCGGCTACCTCTCAAGCCGACTGCCGGAAGGCGGCCCGGCCTCGACCCCCATGAAGAAAGCCGCGAGAGGGCCGGCTCCAAGAAGCCGGCCACAAGAAGGCGGACTCCAAGAAGCCGGCTCCCACAACGCGGTCTAGATCGTGCCCTCGAAGCCCGCACCCACATAACGGCGATGGGACGGGGCGTGGCTACAGTAAAGCCTGCCACCCCCCAAACCTGGAGCACGCCTGGCCTAGTGCGCCGTACGAGGTAGCCCTGACCCGTTCGGCGCGGCACTGTTGCCATGATGACTATGGCGCCGTCCGCGGCAGGCTGTCAGCGCGGCCCACAGGCGGTGGGCCCTTTCAGGCAGAGAGACGCCCGAAGGCGGCCGGGCCCCCTCCAGTCGGCCCAAGACATGGCCGGCTTCCCTAAGCCGGCTTGCCCCCTCCCTCGAAGGAGGCGCTCCATTAAGGAGACAAGACGACGTGAGGCTAAAGTGATCGCCCGCAAGGCGGCGGCACTGTAGCCACGCTTACCTCGATAAAGCCCTCCTCATCAGGATTGAGGCAACAGTAACCAGCCACCGACAGGACCCTACGCAGTAGGGCCTGCCTATCGACCAAGAAGCCTGCGGCCGGCGGGGCCCCCCAGCCGGCGGGCCCCAGTAGCCGGCGCAGAAGTCGGCCAGCGTAGACACTGACGGCTAGGGCCCGCGCCCAGCCGGATTACCATTGTACCCCCGGGGGGTAGGCCTATATAAACCCCCCGGGGCACCCATGCAAAGGGTTGATCTCATCTAGGTTTAGAGACCACACAGAGAGAGGAGTCGAGCTAGCCTTGCCCTTCTTCTTCCTCTCGCCAAACAGCTCAAGGAGCATCTTGTAGCTACTTGTTCAACGAGTGATCATGCGGAGACCCCGCAGAGCAGCAGTAGGGGTGTTATCTCCACGGAGAGCCCCGAAGCTGGGTAAGATTCTCCGGCGTGCATGTCTTCGCCTTATCCCGCTTCCAGGCACCGGCGACATCTTACTGGCTCCCACAATGATAAGTCACCCGTTGGCATATGTCGCACCTACCACCCGACAGACTGCGACGTCAAGTTCTTGAGTTACTTTTGGAAGACCTTGTGCGCCAAGCTCGGAATCAAGATCTTGTTCTCTTAGGCATACCATCCACAAACCAACGGCCAAACGGAGGTGACCAACCATACGCTCTCCACCCTCCTACGCATGTTGATAAAGAAGAACATCAAGGAGTGGGAAGAGTGCCTACCCATCGCCTACAACCGAGCAAGACATTCGACTACCGGCAAGTCCCCTTCGAGGTCGTCTATGGCTTCAACCCATTGTCCCCATTGGACATCCTACTGCTACCGCTTCAAGAGCGCACAAACATGGACACGAGTGCACGAGTCAACTTCCTCAAGAAGATGCATGAAGATACAAGGAACACCATCGAGCGCCAAGTACAACGACTCGCGACCAAGCTCAACGTCAACAAGCAACCCATGATGTTCCATGTTGGAGATCTTGTGTGGGTACACCTTCGCAAGGATCGCTTCCCCAATGAACGCAAGTCCAAGCTACTACCCCGAGCGGATGGACCCTTCAAGGTGCTTGCACGCTACAACAACAATGCATACAAGATCGACATCCCACGCGGCAAGTACTCCGTGAGCGACATCTTCAACATCAAAGATCTCTCCCCGTACCATGGTAATGAGGATTTCGATCCGAGGTCGGATCTTTCCCAAGGGAGGGGAGATGATGCGGAGCATCCCACGATCATCCCCATGGACCTACAACCATCTCATCAAGAGCCAAGAGGACACATGACACGAGCTAGAGCTAGAGCTCTCGAGAACGAGGTGACTTCCTTCCTTAGTGATATCACATATGATCCACTCGAGACATGGCTACTACCTAAGTCCGATATGCTATGCATGATCAGGTGTCAAGAGGAGCCCCCCGAAGATGCACATGAAGACGGACAAGCTGCCAAGTCCATGGATGAAGAGAACCACCAGAACGAGACGAAGACAGCTCCAGGGCCAGGACATCCGGCCCCCAGCCCCGGACATCCGGCCGCTGGAGAGATCCACTACATCAGCATTCCAGCAGCCAAAACTACAAGGCCCGGACATCCGGCCCCCAAGCCCCGGACATCCAGATCCTCCGGAAACCCCGGACATCCGGCCCCCAGCACGGAAATCTGGCCTCGCCTAACCAGAGACTACAGAAGTTTTGCACTTCAGCCCGGACATCCCGCCCGAGCCCCGGACATCCGGCCCCCACCCCGGACATCTGGCGCATGCCTGTGCACAGTGAACGGGCCAAGGGCCCATGTACCCCTCCAACTCGCCCCAACTTGTACTAGCACTATATATACTCCTCCCGCTCCTCCTAGTTAGGGTTACCATTGATTTAGCTCATATGTGAGATAGAGCCTCGCTCATCCATACGGATATCCTCCTCGAGAGAGACTGCGGCCCCTCTTCGGAGAAGATCAACTTGGATTCAAGACCCCCTCTTGGGTGGCCCCATCAAGACCTCCTTCTAGGAGAAGAACCGGTTACTTGTATCGTCCTTTGTTGACCTTGGATCATCGTGTATCTCTTTGTGTTATTGGATCAAGCGCATGTGTAATCGAATCTTGTTGGTTTGAGTGATTCTCTCGTGTTTTCCCTCGTGATTTCCTCCGTGTTCTTCGTGTTTCTCTTTGGGATCCGCTCCTTTCGTGAAAGATCGGCCATCTAGGGTTCCACCCTACATCAAGTGCCCTGGAAGTTGTCGAGGAATGTGTGTTCCAGATCCTCCCAACCACCAACGGAGTCTGCTGGCAAGCTATTCAGCCAATGCCGAGCTAGTCCTTTAGGTTTTAATGGGAGGTAGCACTACAAAAAAAAGGCACATCCGTGAAATTTTGGGCCGAACGAAATATTTTTCTGTCATACATATGACACTTCTATGACGATAATTGTGACAAAACTGGTATCATCATAGATGTGGTGGGCTCCTACTTCTATGACAAAAAATCATGACAGAAAATGGGCTTTTCGTCCTGGGCGGGCCGGAGACGCAGCTGCATGACATTCTTTGGGCCGTCCATGATGGGAAAAACCGTGGTAGAAGCGAGGGCGTGGAAAATATCGGGGAGTCCCCGGTTACGGTGGGTGTTCAGGGGCCGAGCGATGCGCGTTTCTTTCTTACGTACGCGCGTGTGTGCGAGGCGTTGGGCTCTAACTGAACCCAAGCGAGGCGTTGGGATCTAACTAAACCCGAGCGATTGGACTGTAGGCTACGCGTTACTGAACCCGAGCGATCGATCGATGGCTGTTAACTGAACCCGATCGAGTGATCCTTCGCTACTGCTGCTAACTAAAGCCGATCGATGCTGCCTCTGGATGAACAGTGAGCGTTGCGCGGGGGGGGGGGGGGTTGGATGAACAGTTCCCGGTGGGGGTGGATGAACAGGACCCCGTGGTGTTGCCTCTGGACGAACAGTACCCTGATCGATCGAGCCGGTTGGGGCTGGATGAACAGGACCCCGTGGAGGGCTGGATGAACAGGACCACCCCGTGGAGGGCAGGATGAACAGTAGCCCGTGGAGGGGTGGTTGAACAGGAGCCCGTGGAGAGGGCTGGTTGAACAGTAGCTGGTGGAGTAGCACGCGGTGGAAGCTGGATGAACAGGAGCCCGTGGATGAACAATCGTAGGTGGAGGCTGGAGGAGGTCGACAGTGGATGAACAGTAGCCCGTGGAGGCTCGAGGGGGTCGACGATGGAGATGAACAGTATCCCGTGGAGTCCCGTTTTGCGGTACGCCACACCCCTCCCGATGAACAGGACCCCGTTTCGACCGTAGCGCTCCAACACAAGTTCGTTTCCTCCGTTTTGCGGTACGCCACACCCCGGCCGATCAACAGGACCCCCGTTTCGACCGTAGGAGGTCCGTTTCCTTCGTTTTGCGGTACGCCAGACCCCTCCCAATGAACAGGATCCTGTTTCGAACGTGGCCGGTCGAACACAAGGATGTTTCCTCCGTTCTGCGATACACCAGGCCTCGTTTCCATCGCCTGTTCCGTCCAAGCCCTCCCGATGAACACGACCACGCATTCCGTTGCCTCCCCATGAACACGACGACGACGTTGTTTCTCCGTTCCGACCCAGCCATGTACACGAGCCCTGGCTGTACGTATGTGCGAGTAGGCGTTCGAGACCCCGCCCGTATGTACACATACGTGGCCGTATTTTCTTTCTTGCACCCTGGCCGTTGTACGTACGTGTACATGCTACGTGCGCGCCTCTACTATGACACGTGCGCGCCTCTACATCGACTAGTATATATGTACGTACACATTCGCGACCAGAATAACAACGCTACGTACGCCTCGAACAGGTGGGTCCCGACTATCAGGCACTTCCTTGCGTGCGAAGATGTAGCTGGTGGGTCCCAGCAGTCAGGGGGAAATGTTTTTTTTTGCAAAATACATTGGCCCGTCAGGTGGGTCCCAGCTGTCAGGTGGAGGAATCATTATTTTCTGCGTAATAAGGAGGCACTCCCTTGCTGCAGCCGTGGACCCAGCTGTCAGCCTCTCCACGTACAGTCCACGTCCGATGGAAGTCGTTCCTTGACCACGTTGACCACACCGCGCCGAGAGCACCAGGGCGATGGATGACAACGAGGCCTAAGAAGGGGCCGACGGGGAGCCGGGGAAGACGCGGCAATGGGAGCCCGCGCGGAGAGGAGTACGAGGGTTCACTGGTTCGGCTGTGGTGTTAGGTTGCCGTCGCCACAGGGTCCTGGCCAGCGGTGGGAATAGTAGGGGGCGGTGAGGCCTCCGTGGCAGCACAGCCGGCCACGGGAGGCAGGAGCATGCAGCACGACCGGCGCTGCTTTGGGCGGCTGGAGCAAGAAGACCAGAGGTTGAAGAAGCACTACGGTCGTTGGATGGACATCGTACGGTCACTCGAGCTAGAATCGTTCATATTGACTAAAGTTGACAAAGGCCCCCGTCCCAGTCAACTTAGTAGGCCCACAAGTCAGCCTCCCACCATGGTGGGTCCCAGCTAGCAGGGGAGTATTCATTTTTTCTGTGCGTAAGAAGGAGGCACTTCCGGTGGGTCCGAGCTGACAGCTGGGGGAACGTTTTTTCACGAAATACGCTGGCCTGTCCGGTGGGTCCCAGCAGTCAGCGGGGAAACGTTTTTTTACGTGAAATAAGGTGGCTCGTCCGGTGGGTCCCTGCTGTTAGGTGGAGGAATAATTATTTTGCATGTAATAAGGAGGCACTTCCTTGCGGCCGCCTGGACCCAGCTGTCAGCCTCTCCACGTACAGTACTCTTTCGATGGAAGTCGGTCATTGACCACATTGACCACGCCGCGCTGAGAGCACCAGGGCGGTGGATGACGGCGAGGACTAGGAAGGGGACGACTCGGAGCCGGGGAAGACGCAGCAGTGGATGCCCACGCGAAGAGGAGTACGAGGGTTCACTGGTTCGGCTACGGTGTGAGGCTGCTGTCGCCGCAGAATAACAGGGGGTGTGGGTGAGTAGAGGGATGGCTTGTCCAGTGGTGGGAGTAGTAGGGGGCGGTGAGGCCTCCGTGGCATCACAGCCGGCCACAGGAGGCAGGAGCACGCGGCACGACCGGCGCAGAGGTTGAAGAAGCACTACGGCCGTTGGATGAACATCGTATGGTAACATGAGCTAGAATCATTCATATTGACTAAGTTGACAAAGCCCTCCGTCCCTGTCAACTTGGTAGGCCCACAAGTCAGCCTCCCACTTTGCTGGGTTCCAGCTGGCAGGGGGAATATTCATTTTTTTGTGCATAATAAGGAGGCACTTCCTTGCGTGCGAAGATAGCTGGTGGGTCCGACATGTCAGCGGGGGGCACTTTATTTCGCGAAATAAAGTGGCCCTTCCGATGGGTCCCAGATGTCAGGTGGAGGAATCATTATTTTGCGCGTAATAAGGAGGCATTTCCTTGTGTGCGGCCATGGACCCAGCTGTCAGCCTCTCCACGCACAGTCGTGTTGTTCGTTGAACATGTTGACCACGCCGCGCCGAGCGTATCCAAGGTGGTGGACGACGGTGAGGGCCCGGACAGCAACGAGTCGGAGATGGGAAGACGCGGGAGTAGAGTCGCAGACAGAGAGGTGTACGAGGGTTAACTGGTTCTAGTGCGGTGTGGTTCGGCAGTCAGTGGAGAAGAACGGGAGGTGTGTAGGGGTGGAGGGATGGCCTAGCCAACGGTGGAGTAGTGCTTCATAGCGAAGCGTGCTAAGCAGAGCTGCTAGCAGCAGGAGGCGGGAGGTGGTCCCGGCGGCGCTGGAGGAAGAAGACGAGAGATTGAAGATGGATGCCGGTCGTTGGATGTAAATCCAACGGCTAACATGTCAGAATCATTTGTTGACTAAATTGACAACGACTTGCATTGGCTTTGACCTATTGGCCCACATTTCAGCCTCCAAAAATGTGGCACGTATTCAACCCATTTTTCAGAATTTACAGTCTTTTTTTTGCGCGGTAGAATTTACAGTCAATTTGATATTTTTTTTGAATTACAACCATTAGCTGGGTTGGGTGAACAAATAATGTAGCGTCCACGTGACCCGTTTATTTTATTTCCTAAAAAATTACACACCACTTGCACTTTCTCGAAATACACGATTTTCCTGGGCTGATTCTAATTATAATGTTGGGTTGGGCCAGCAATGTTATCAAAAATAAAAAAGGGGCTGAGCATTTTGTTATAAAGATATTTAAATAACAAGTGATATTATTACACTCGTCCTTAAATCTTACCAAGCTTTTGTGCACAATCACTAGGATTTTCGTGCCAAAACAATCCAGGATTTTATTTGTTAAGAAATTGTTTTTATAATTTAATAAGATGTGGGATATTGTTTTCTTACATATGTAAGTATCTGTTAAATATATGATGACAATAAAAATAATATATAATAACATATAAAATAATTTTTTTTTGAAAAACACGGAGCATCTCCCTGGTTCCATTGCTGAGAACGAAACCACAACATATTCTGATACAGCAGCTCAAAGAGCAGTTCGAAAGCAAAGGTAGAAAAGCTACAAACTAGGGGGGTGGATGAACAAGTTCTCTGAATAACACAAATCACCCCAGTGGTGCCAAAGGCAGAGCGGATAGAGCACTCAAATGACACAAGGAGGGTCCAGCGAAGCCTTCATGGTCTTCAGCCGAGGGGCCGTGTCAGCCTGCGGTGACCAGTAAGCAAGCAGAGACACCGGGCTGGAAGGCGTAGCATGGTGGGTGTCCCTCTTTTTCGGCACCAGGTGCCCATTATCTTCATCAGAGATCTTGAGACGAGCCCACGGGTCCAGCCCCAGAGCAGGTCGAGCCTTGTTCAGCCACAAGTGATCGCCAACGGTTTCTGGAGGGATCTTGTTAGGGTTTCCACGAAGCTCATCAACTTGTCATTGTCCGGTCCGGAGGAGAGAATCGCCTAGTTCCTCAACATGTTCCTGATCAACCTCAAGACCTGTGGAATGGAAATCCAGGAGGTGTTACTCAAAATCATAGCATTTCTATATTTCCAGAGGCACCAAAGGACAGCTGAGCTAACAGTGTTTAAAACGGAGCACTTGTTGGTAGCAATCCATAATCTGGCGACAGATTCAAAGGATGAGCCAATCTAACTAGAGAAATATTCCTCAATGTGCGCCCAGAGATGTTTAGCAACTATACATTCAAAAAATAGGTGAGAACAAGACTCTTGTTCCAAGTAGTAAACACAATCAAGGGGTTTGATGATGTGTCTCTTCCTAAGGTTATCCCTAGTCATCAATTTGTTTTTGGAGAGAAGCCAGAGAAATACATGAATTTTAGGGGGAACTCTCAATTTCCACACATCAGGGATAAACACGGGTTGAACCCCTCTAAAGTTGATAACATGATAGAGGGAGCTGGAGGAATACTTCCCCTTATTGTCCAGCTGCCAAATCAGGGCATCCGGCTCGGCAGTAAAGGTAATGCTTTTGGCAATTTCCTCCAACTGGAACCATTGTTCCATGAGACTATCACTAAAGTTCCTTCTAAAAGAGAGTTTTAGGCATTGACCGTCCCAAACTTCATTGGCACTTTTGTTAAGCTCATTGCAGACAGAGTAAATAGGCCAAAATTGGGCTGCTAGGGGGGATGTGCCAAACCAAGTATCTTCCCAGAACCTGGTTCTGCTCCCATCCCCTATGTTCCATCTGTAGCCAAATTTCACAGCATGCATAATAGATTTTAATCCTTTCTAGAATCTAGAGGTCTTAGGGTTGGAGGAAGGGACAAAAATATTAGGTTTATTTCCTAGGTATTTATGGGTAATAAGAAGCTTCCAGGGTTTCATGTCTTCCTCATAGAATCTTTTAATCCAAGACCCTAGAAGACAGATGTTAATTTCTTGGAGGTTAGGTATGCCTAGGCCTCCAAAATCTTTTTTCATAGAGACTAGGGCCCAATTAGCAAGGTGTAGCTTCCTATTTCCCTCAAAATCATTCCACAAGCAATGAGACATCTGAGAATTGATGAGGTTCACTGCCCATTTAGGGAACTTGAAGAAGGAGAAGAGATACACTGGAATGCTAGCCAAACAAGCTTGTATGAGGATCAATCTACCTTTGTAAGAGAGAAGTTTGCCCCTCCACCCAGTAATCCTTTTAATGATTTTATCCAGAAGGGGTTGGATATCCTCTCTCCTCAGTTTATCATAGTGGAGAGCGATACCTATGTACTTAATGGGGAAGTTACCTTTATTACAGACTAGAATAGAGAGGAAGTCAGCTAACTCCTGATCATCCATGTTGATAGGGATGAGTTCACTTTTAGAGTAGTTGATTCTCATGCCTGAGACTTGTTCAAACCAGGTTAGAACAGTTTTCAGATTGCTAGCATGTGTGGAGTCATTGTCTAAGAAAAGGATGGTATCATCTGCATATTGAAGGCAGATGATGCCACCAGGGCAGACCTTAGGACAGAGCCCTGCAATCAGACTATGATCAGCAGCTTTGCTCAGCATTTTAGTAAGAACGTCCACTACTAAATTAAACAAAAGCGGGGAGATGGGGTCACCTTGCCTAAGGCCTTTACCAGCAAGGAAAAAATCACTTTCACAGTTATTTAACTTGACCCCAACAGACCCCCCATGAGTAAGTTGCTGGATCCAACTCTCCTCTATGAAAGGCTTTGAAAAGATCTAAGAGATCATTTTTCACCAAGTCCCAAAAATGCTGGTAAAACAAGAAGGGAATCCCATCAGGACTAGGAGCCCCATCAGGATAAGAGTTAAAACTGGCTTCCTTCACCTCTGTCTCTAAAAAAGGGGCTTCTAGCAGCTCATTTTCAGCAGGAGAGACTTTTTCAGAAGCAGAGAAAAAATTGTTTTGTAGAGAGAACCCAGAAGGATTTTCTTTCATAAACAGGTCTTTGTAGAAGTTGCTAGCCACTTTCAGCATCTCATCTACCTCGGTAACAGGGCCATTAGGGCCATCAAGGGAGTGAATGAGGGTTTTCCTCCTCCTCTGGTTAGCTACTGCATGGAAGTAAGCAGTATTTCTATCACCCTCCTTAATTTTCCTATCTCTAGACCTTTGTTTGTCTTTGATTTCTTCTTGAAGCCAAATTTTCTTGAGCTCCCCATGGACAAAGTTTAATCTATTAGTCTCAGCCTCAGAGAGGTCAGTGGTTTCTGCCTTAATATCTAGAGAATCAAACTCAAGGAGGAGAAGCCTTTTGTATCTTCTAATATTAGCTTCCTCATTGGATTTCCACCCTTTGGTAGTTCTTCTAAGTCTCCTGATTTTGATCTGCCAATTTTCTAGGGGGCAGCTGCTCCCAGTAGGCTCATTCCAGATTTTCCTAACTAGCTCAGTAAAATCTTCTCTAAGCAACCACCACTTTTCAAATTTAAAACTATTGCTCTTTGGAGTTTGGTTAAGACTAGAGTCCCAGAGCAAAGGAGTGTGGTCACTACCACATCTGGGCAGAGCTCTACAACTAGAAAGGGGAAAGAAACTATCTAATTCTGTGTCACAGAAAATTCTGTCAATGGTGGACATAATCCTGGAGCAGCACTTCCAACATATCTAGCAGAACTATGGGTTTACCTTCTGACAGGGCAATTCTCAACTTTATGGGTAACCATTTTGCAGATAAAACAACTCTTGGGCTTGGCACATTTATCCAAATGATGCCCTGGTTCCCCACAGTTGTAGCAGATCACCTCAGAGTATGCCATAAGGCCCAAAGCAGGGGCAGGAGCAGTTTTATGGATGTCCTATCTCTTCTTTTGTTGATTCTTGCCTTGAGATTTCCCACTGATTTGAGAGTCAGAACCACCAGCAGATTGATCTTGGGCAATTACAGGAGCCTGCCCAGATTATGCGCCCATTTGGGGCGGAGGTGGGCCGTACCATTGCCCAACCGGCGCTCCCCCCCCCCCATTGTGATAGGGGAAATTCATCGGAGTTCTTGGTTCCTTCTCATCCTCCAGCCAGATGTTGTCTCTCAGGAAGCAGAAATAACCACCAGACATCGCAATTGAAGCAGATTGCAAGCCTAATTTCATTCTTCTGCAGGTTTGGGGGAGAGGTAAGGTAGGGGATCCACCTGCTCCGGCTCCGGTGGCGTGCTGGTGGGCAGGAGTCCAGTCAAGCATTCCCATCTCGCAGCACGGCGTGGATCTCCTGAATTCACTTCTCCTTTCGCCCATCGAACGAACGCAATCGGCGGCTCACTGGGGTGGGCATCCTGTGCTTCTACGAGAAATCTCCTTCGAAGTAGATCCACAGGGCTAGATTCAGCAGCTCCCAATCCACATGATCCTTGCACATCCGAGCATACCTGCGCGAGTGAGAGAACGGATTCGTTCCCTCCTCGGCTTCCTCCCTCGCAGCTTCCTCCTCTGCTTCCCTCCATTCACGCGTGCATTGGGTCCAGGAGAGAGCGTCGTCGCGGATCCGCATTGCCTGCTCCCTCCATCTCCTCCCTCAAGTCTCCCGCAGCACCGCCGGTGCGACGGAGTCGAGCGGCTGGAGCATCCGCGGGAAGGTTTTGTAGACATGTGGGAGATGCATCTTGTACATATGCCTATCTTCCAGCCATTCCCCCGTGGATATGGCCGGCGACTCCATGGGGCGCGCGAGCGGACTTGCTGAGGGGGGTAGGCGCGCCCGGAGTTAGGAGGCGGGGGGTGGCGGCGAGATCTATGGCGGCGGCGAGGGTGGAGGTAGTGGCGGGGGCGGCGGCGAGGGTGGACGTGGTGGCGGGGGCGAAGGGGATCGCGAGAGCAGTCATCTATTTGCCAATTACTCCCTCCTTTTCGGTTTATAGGGCTCAATTCAAAAATCTCACCAACCAAGGTAGATGATGAATGGTGGAAACTTTTTGTAGTTTGCAAAAGCACCTAATTAATGCACTTGTTTTCCTCAAAAAATTATGTTTATCAATGCATAAATTTCAATGCATGCATGCATAAAGTACATGCATTGGTCAATTTTCTCTTAATACTTGCATGCAATGATTTAATGCACCTTGGAATCTGAACATGTGATGGAAAACAACCAAATTGAGCCTTATAAAATGGAAAAACTAAAATTTTGAGTTAGCCCTATAAACCAAAAAGGAGGGAGTATGTGAACTAAACAGTCAACATATAAAATAATTTAAATATATATAATATAGTTAGAAGGGAAACATAAGTTGGACCTGGCGTTCCTATTCTTATATAGAAAAATAGAACAGACCTCTGTGTTTTCTTCAAAAAAATACATAAATTGGGCTGCCAAAAATAAAACCTCGGATGGGAGGTCCATAGGCCGGTCGATACATGACGGCCCTAAGAAAATACAAACAGGCCTATGGACCTCCCATCCGAGGTCATGGGCTGCGCATGTTAAAAATGAAAGCCTAGACGGGGCAGCCCAAGACCACGTCCAACACTTGCCAAAACTTCGTCCCTCGTTTTCTATGTGTTTCGCACACTCGACATTGTGTGGGCATTTTGACTGTGCATCATATGAAGATGTGCTATGCATGAATGTTGATCAGCATTATGTTAACTGGCTGGTAGTTCCATTTTCGACCATGAATAAAACTTCCAACATGATGTTAACCCTGTTTGAAAAGGCCGTGTTAATATAAATGCTCTGCCTCTGAAAGTTGCAGTTTCTTATCTGAAACTGAAACTTGCAGTTTCTTCTCTGAGAATCACATTGTCTGCACTTTTATACCCCTATGAAACTACATTTTTTTAAGTGCTAAAAATTGATCTCTAGAATTCATAAAATACTTTATATGCTCAATACTGCAAATCTAAAATTCAAAAGACATTCATATCTGAAAGCACTCTCAAAATACACAACACAAAACACAATTCACAACCTGCAAATACTGACAACCCTAAGCTCCTCCTGATAATTCACAACCTGCACGACTATTGGGCTGGGGGGGCAGCCCCCTCCTATTCCTCGGCGGTATACAGCCTCCCTGTGAGACGATGTGAACGGCGAGGGAGACGATGGCGGGGAAGCATCGTCGGGCCAACTGCTTTTCTCCTCTTGCAGTTGGGTTCGGTCGACGAAGACTCCACCGGCTCGCTCTGGCAGTACATCGTCACAAACGGCACCCTGTAGATGCTCGATCCTTCAATCTCTGGTGGATGCTCCATCTGGGATCGATACTCCCACCACCGCTCCCTCACGATCGGATTCGGTGAATCTGTTTGCTCCATGGCCCAGAGGAGCAGCTCTATGTACTCCGGCGCGACACCCTCCGGGAGTATCGCCGTCTTTTCACTCTGTTGCAGATATTTGGCCATGGATGTTGCCGTTGCCGCTAGTTGGTCCTTGTTGTCAAACCAAGATTGTATCTCCAACATCGTAGCTAGCTTCACAGGGTCGCCGTCTGCGATCCTCACGTATCGGTTGTACTCCTCCATCGATCTACTTCTCCATAGCACCTTCACTCGCCGGTGGTGGTTTTTGAATGGAAGAGGAGAGGAGCAGCGCTGGTTTTGGATTAGAACGGGAGAGGAGCGACACTGGTTTTGGACTAGAACAGGAGAGGAGGGGCGGTGGTTTTTAAATGGAAGAGAGAGGAGCGGCGCTGCATTTAGATTGGAACAGGAGAGGAGCGGCGGTGGTTTAAGAGGAGAAGAGCGGAAGAGCGGCGCTGGTCTTGGAAGTATTTTTTTGTTGTTTCGCGTATTTTGGGTCAAAGTTTGACCATGTACTGTATTTGACAAGCAAAATGTGAATGCATGTCACCAAAAATTGTATCGTTTGGTTCGTATCTGAATGTACTTTCAAATTATACTCCCTCCATTTTTGTATACAAGGCCACAAACTCATATTACAGGTACCAAGGTAAAAATCAATGCTATGTTTAAGTCAATGTTGCAAGCTAGCTTGTCACCTTGATTGTCGTGTTAATTAATGTGGTTTTTCTCTCCCAAGCACAACAAGCCAACCCTCTTACTCCTCATTGGTTGATTAATGTTGGGAATGCAAGCTAACCTTCTCACTCCCGCATGCACACAAGGGATATTAATGTCCTCGGGTGCTAGTACGAGGCAAACACCATCAATTTTGCATCGATTAATGTTAGTGGCCTTGTATAGTTGCAAATTGTAATTTTGATAGTGGCCTTGTATACAATGTATAACATATATTTTATGTGCGAAAATCATGGTCAATTATGACCCAGAATAAAAGGGAGACTAGTTAATGTGGGGTCGCTTTCTTAATTGAAGGGTAAATTGATTTTGATTTTGATCCAGTCAGAGCGCGCCGGCCCTCTCGTCCAATCCTAAATCGCTACCGCACGCTCCTCTCCCTCTTCTCCATTGCAAAACCACCACCTCTCCTCTCCATCATCTCCATTCCAAACCACCGTCTCGCCTCTCCCTCTTCTCTGTTGCAAGACCACCGTCTCTCCTCCGTTTTCTAGACGCTTTGCTCCATGGCACGGGTGCAATCCATGGATACAAAATTAGTATACTGTATACTATTTAAAAGTCGAGGGCGGGGATTTTCCTGCGCGGTGGGCGGCGGGGCAGTTCCACCTAGTCGGTTCGACAGAGACGTGAGAAGATGAGGGAGTAGGCTGCTGCAAACGATGGGCTGTGTGATTTGACAGCGAGTTGCTGCTGGACAGGTGGGGCCCCGTGATTTGACTTGCCATTATCATTTTAACTGCGGCGCTACGACCGGCGTGAGTCTCCCAGATTCCTGACCACCTCCATACGGATGCCTCTCCCAATGCTCCACCATGTAGTAGAGGCTGGCTCTTGCATGAGAGCCCACTTCTCCACTTTTTCCTTGCCTCTCTTTCCTCCACATATGCAAAAATGCCATGTAAAGCGCACTATTGTACTTACTTTTACTTGCCCCTACAGGTGCTTAAGCTTGCCACATAGGCATAAAGTCTGATGTGGCAAGTTAATCAAGAAGAGAGAGACTAGTTTGGTGACCCAAGGAAGAGACGGTGCTAAGCGCGTGTACCTAGGTGAAAAGACAATTTTGAGTCTATAGCTAATTAAATGAAGCAAACTTAGCAACACCATTTCATTGGAAGAGGTCACTCCTTGGCAAATGCAATAAATACACGCGCTTAGCACCGTTTCTTCCTTGAGTACGAAGAAAGAGATAGAGACAAGTAAAAAAATACACTTATAGCCAACCTTGTTGTAGTATGAGTGACTAAGTGATGACTATGTATGACATTCCAACATCAGATAGCCTAACGCACCGTGTTAAATCTCCAAGGGCGCGACCGCGCGAGCGACGCGATGGTCGTGGTAGGCGCGACCATGATACGGGCTGCTGGCAGCCCTTGGATCTGAGATCAAACGGGCGCATGCTAAGTTGCTGAAAATTTGCAGAATAACCCTCCAGGATAGGATATTCACCCATAGGTCTAGAATCACGCCATGCAACCGTTCGATCTTAGATCCAAGGGCTCTCGGAAGCCCATATCATGGGAGAATGGAAAGTCACTACCCTGCCGTTCGCACGCTAGCAGTTCGCTAATACTCGTCCTCGCACGTCCTTCAATACTACAGCGGTTCGCTCCTAGTCGTCCCGTCCATTCACATTACGGCAGTTCCACTAATCCTAACCCTCCTCCTAAATCCATGGCGTCCCAAATCTCCACGATCGGCGGTGAGTACAAGGTTAGAACCATCACCAGCGATGAGTTCGACGTCATCTACACCCGTTCTTCCGCGACGGTGAAAGGATGCCTTTCTCGCGTCAGACACGTGTTCGAAAACTCAGATGATGAGTGGGTCGCTGGGATAGATGTTGAGTACACCACAGTCCTGGGATGAGAGAAGGATCTAAAGGACTAAGAGAGGAAGAAGCCCGCCGTGATCCAGGTTTGCGTACATAACGTTTGCTTGGTCTACCACATATGCCATGCAGACGTTGAGTGCCAGAATTTTAAGAACTTCCTCGAGAGCAACCTAGTCAAATTCGTTACTGTAGACTTTGGTAACGACAACGAAGTCCTGCGTGAGATAGGCCTCGTTGTAGGCAACACCTTTGACCTCCAGAAGAATCAGCTGGTGTCCTCTCGGCAGCCTTCAATGCTGACCCTGGCAGGAGCCATGGTTCATCCTTCGTACGGTAAACTAGAGAAACCTCATTACACGTTTCATCGTCATGCATGGCAGCGGAATGTACTAGATATAGACCACATCCACTACGCTGCAATGGATGGCTACCTTTAATTCAATATCTACAAGGGTTGGATGAAGAGCAACAGCCAAGTGTGCGGTTCAAGCAAAGAAGTATCGGCCAAGAGGAAGAGGGACAAGGACGAAGTCGAGGACGTGGACGAGGACTCCGAGTAAGGTGGCAGTGTCGTTGCTCATGGTGGTTCTAATGCAGTGTCTACCGGAATAGTTGCAAAGTTTAATTTCACATGTGCTTAATTTAATTTGAGGGGTGTGTTGTGCTGAGCCCCCAGCAGAACTATGTTATGTTTCTTCTCGTTACTTTAACTCTTCAGTACGTACATACTAGTATTTCTTACATTTGATCTTTTAGTTGGTATAGTACTACCACTCGTTTCTTCACATTATATATGTACAATATATATGGCCAACATCATATAGCCAGCAGTTTAGTTGTCAAAGAATTTCAGGGTGCTTAGTTTTGTCAAAGAATTACAGGATGCTTAGAGGGTGCTTGGATCCAAGGGACTTATTTTAGTCTGACTAAAAATAGTCTCTTTAAGAGGCTAAAGTTCCAAGCACCCCTGACTAAAGAGGGGCTAAAACTAGTCTTGAGACTAAAATTTTTGGGACAATTACATTTGAGCCCCTAGTTGTGTCACACCTGTGTGTTTTGCCCCTAAATTCAAAAAACCCTCGTTTCTGTCCAAGCTCGTTTACTCCTCTTATGCTTTTGCCCTTTGACCGTTTGACCGCAACTTTGAAAACTTCATAACAAATTCATACTAACTCAGAAAAATGCAAATAATATATTAAAATGATCGGAAAAACATCACCTATATGTGCATGTCAATTGCATTCATGACAAAAGTGCTGAAAAGTCCCTATCTCAGTTTGATATCATATGATGTTAGCATGAATAGTAAATGATGAAAAAAATTGAAAACATATTCAAAACATATAGGTGATGTTTATCTGAACATTTTGGTATCTTATATGCATTTTTCTGAGTCAGTATGAATTCATTATGAAGTTTTCAAAGTTACGGTCAAATGGTCAAAGGGCAAAAGCATAAGAAGAGCAAACGAGCTCGGGCAGAAACGAGGGTTTTTTGAATTTAGGGGCAAAACACACGGGTGTGACACAACTAGGGGCTCAAATGTAATTGTCCCAAAAAAATTAGTCAGGGGTACCCCTACTAAAATGTGGATTAGTCCTCTCTCTAGTCATTTAACTCCTCTCCTTTAACACAGGCGAGTTCTGGATTGGAGGGTTTGGAGGATAATAAATGCTCATTAACTTTATTTTATCCTTTTTAGTATTTGGATCCAAGCATGGGTAGCATGTTTTAGTCCCACTACTTTTAGTCATGGGACTAAAACGTATCCAAGCGCCCCTCTTAGTTTTATTTGATGGGTGGGTTGTGCTGGACACCATTATTGTGACTAGCCTTTTTAATAGTACTATATGCATAATTTGGCGATGAGCGCTCTCTATATGTACCACATTTTTTTAATTTCAAGTTTTGCTCCATGGCGCAATCCATCGATACTACTATTGTACAAAAGTATACATTTTTTAAAAGGCTAGAGGGCGGGGCAGTCTAGCTTGGTCGGTTTCACGAGAGGCGAGGGCCTTTGTGATTTGATAGCTCATTACTGCTGGAAGGCGGGGCCTTGTGATTTGACTTCTCGTATAAATGCACCGATGACCTGATCAAGGAGGAGCAAAGAACCGTGCGGTATACTCAAGTTTTCCACTGGAGTAGTACTACGACGGAGGAGCACGAAACACGGAAGCCCAGTGCCATATGGCGATAAAAAATGATCTAATTTGCTAGTCATCTCATTGTTAGCATTGTTCTATTCATTCACTAAAAAAACATTGTTCTATTCATGCCTCGCAGAGAACGTGACACGTGCGGCGAAACACCCGAAGCAAAAGATGAAACACAGGAGCAAAAGAAGAAGGAAGATTATCACCCCAAATGATCTAATTCGCCGCGGAGTCATAACTGCTTCTTCATCGCCTCCACGACCTTGTGGGGACCCCGACTCATAAGTCGTGATCACCGAATGCACGTGTACAGCGATCCCAGAGATCAATGCTCACTGAACACACAGAAGCTGAATAACAAGAGTCTTACATCCATACATACCGTATTACACAACTAGGACCATTATGGTCAAGTCTTGAGTATAACATTGCAGCGGAAATCTTCGTCGATAACTTGGACCCATGCCATCTGCCTTAACCCTACAGGCATTCTGACTGGGAAGCGTCCTAGCTCGCACGATCGTCACCAAATAATTCTTCAATATGTCTTGACTTTCATGCCTGGCCAATAAAATAACCAGTGGCAAGCCAATGAGTACTTTGAATGTACTCGCAAGCAACCCAAGGGTGATAACAGAGTAATTATGCAAGGCACTACTGCTAATTTGGCATTTTTGCGGAAAGCTAGTTTTCCTCATGCAAGTATGATCAACATTTATCAAGGATATGAATGCGTCTGCAACAAGTATCAGGAGGTTACAGACATCAACATCGAGAGAGAGAGAGAGAGTTATGAACAACTCATGCTCAAGCTCATCGTGACTTCCTCACGAATCACATCAACAGATTCACCAAATTGTGTTGTTTGTCAGAAACATATGGACGTAGTCTAAGCAGCACCACCCAACTGTCCTTGACCGTGGACACGGCTATTCGAATAGTTTTACACTCTGCAGAGGTTGCACACTTTACCCACTAGATCCGGGGAACTTCCGTGTCATCCACGACCCGCGGTACCTCAAGTACCCGGGGTAAGCACCCGATCACTATCTTTCCCTAGACGACACTAACATGGAGTCCACTCGATTGGTAGTAACCCCCGTGCCCAACATTTCACATCTTAAAATTGTGGAGCCTCGCTCCCATATTCATCACATACCACAAGCACGGGGTACCAACGGTGTGTCCGGTGCCCTGTGAAGACAGTCATGGCCGCCCTACCTGGCACGACCCCGTCCCGAGAGAGAGCACCAACTCTCCCTCGTCACTAGTAATGCGGGCTCCAAGCTAGTATCGACCTAAGTAATCAATAATGCCCTTTCCCATATAAGGGTAGAGTGGTTGCGCATGTAAGGTTGGGACAGTCGACAAATCTTAAATCTAATCCGTTTCTGTAAACAACACTTTTATCAAGCCTCGGTACACTACTTCTCCACCAAGTAGTGACCTAGTTCATCATCATCTCCCAGGGGCATTAGTGGCACCCACTGGGGTTTTTTGCAAGTATGTCAAACCACACTTATTTCTTTCCATGCATAACCCTGACCCACTTTGCATAGCAACTACTTTAGCATCCTATCTACTCCCACCGGCATAACCCTCATAAGAAGGTAGGGTCATGCTCAATGCAAGTATCAACGAGAAAAGTAACAGAGGCAATCCACCAAAGTGGTTACCCTTTCATCATGATTCTGATGCAACAATAATAAGTGCTATATGACATGCATAAAAAGGTTTCATAGACATGGCCAAAGGGCTGCTTGCCTGGTTTATCAGAGTCTTGAGATCTTCTGGTCCTTCTCCATGTACTCCGTCTACTTCGGCAACTAACGTCGGAAATAATCACAATAAGCAACACAACAAGGCAAAAATAAAAGTGCTCTAAAAATGAGAGTTGGACTTTTCTAGGATGCCTCTGATCATATGAGGTATGACCAAAGTGGTTTCAATGGGATTGGATAAGTGAATATCTCTAAACATTTGATATGATGGAATCAAGGGGTTTATGGAATTGCAAGAAGTGTACAAAAAAATATTTTTGAAAAATGAGCAAAGGCACCCATTTAACAAAGGATGATTTTAGAAGCATATAGGAATTGGTTTCACTCGATTTGGAGTTGAAATGATTTTCCTATGAATTTGCAAAGTTGGTAAACATGAAGAAATGGCTTAATAATTTATGTGGTACAGGAAGTATTAATAAAAATGTTCATAAACTAAGTTATGAACTTAGAAACATCTAGGAATTTGAATCATGGCATTGGATCAAATTTGAGCTCTCTGTGATTTTTCAAAGTTCATCACAGAAATGGAAATTGGGGTTTTGATAAATATTTGTGAAGAAAGTCTTTATGGAAAAATGTGCAAAATGCACCATGTGATAGATCAGGAATTTATGAACTTATAGAAATTTGAATCATCAAATTTGGAGCTAATTTGAATTGTCTATGGATTTTTGAAGTTGAATGGAAAAAAGAAAAAGACAAGGGAGGGGGGTTTATACCTATACTGTGCACTGGGCGCAGCATAGAGCCGCAGCGCACTGGGCCGGCCCAGCGGCTCGGCCACGTGGATGACAAGGCGACGTCGAAGGCGCCCAGCCAGAGTACACTTCTCCGCGGGGTAGACGGTTAACCCGGATCCCGCCTCCACTTAAACGTCGGGGCCCGCCGGCTGAGTCGCTGACCCGTGGGGCCCGCCCGCAGGGTCGCCTCCTTCCTCCCGCACCCGCAACAGAGGGGATCGAGGCCGCGGTTGAGCGCCAACCAGCGCTTGCCCCCGGCGGCACAGGCCACCCCCGGCCAAGCTCCGGCCACCGGAGGGGTCGCCGGGGAGAGGCACGTCAGGGGGAGCCCTCGGAGACGGCAGGGGATGGCCGGAGCGCATCCGGCGACGGTCGTGGCGGACGGCCCCATCAGGCATTGGCGGCACCGGCACCACGAGGCACGGGATGAGGCGGAGAGGAGCGGGGGGAGATCCATAGCCTAGTGGAGGCCCTCCTGGAGGTCGAAGGAGAGGGGAAGGGCTCTGGTTCGCCCGAGCAAGGTAGAGGCCGACGGCGAACATGGTGGCCATGGAGAGGGCAGGCGGGCACGTGGGGCAGTGAGGAGGTGTCTGAGAGGTGCACGGGAGATAGGAGGTTCGAACCGAGGCAAGAGAAAGAGTCGGGGTGGCTTAAATGGGCGTGGTCATGGTGCACCGTGGGTGGCGTCCACGGATGCGCTCGGGCGAGCTTACAGTGGGGAGAGGAGAGAGGTTCTGGAGGGGGCCGGCAGCGTGCCGTGTACTGGACGTCGAGGCGACCTCGAGAGACACGAGGGGGAGACCCTAGGTGGTCCCGTGGCTCGGGCAGAGAGCGGCTACAGTGCTAGAGAGCACTGTAGCGCGCTCCAGAGTGCGTCTTTGGCCGGCATGGCCATTGTTTTGGCGCCTTGGGCATGGCCAATAGTTTCCAGCAGCTCTAGTGGGTAGTAAACAATGCGGCAATGACATAGGATGCCCTAGAGAGCTAGTAGATGAGAGGGGAGGTGGAGAGAGAGGTGAACAGTGGCTGTCCAGAGAGAGGAAGAAGTGGTTTCACCCCCCAAATAATTGAGCTGAGGCCAGAGGAGAGTTACTGGAGGTAGGAGAGGACTAGGAGGAGATGTGGTAAAAAGTTGGGCTCAAGGAGATTAGTGGAAGAGGTCAAAATGACGATTTTGGAAAAATTGCAGAAGGTGTTTGTTGATGGTTTGGGCAAGTAAATTAATTCCACTTGCCATGAGAATTAACAGGATGAAATGTCACATATAAGTAGGGTGCTCCACCAAGTTTGAGCTCATTTGGGCAAAGTTGCCAATGCAACTTTTGTGAACCCTAGAAATCAACAGAAATGGTTTTACCAAGATTTAGTCATGCAAATCTATTCTCCGTGATGCACCACTTGGTGTAGTGTCATCATTTGAGGATTTGAACATGCTCACAAAAGTTGGGGTCAAGGAGAAAAAGTTGGCAATACAAACTTGTTCAAATTTGATTCTGGTCAGAGAGGGTTTTGGGGTACTTTGATCAAGATAAAATTCTCTCCAACTTGTGCCATTTGGTCTAGATGCATTATTACATCATCTGAGCATGTGCACCAAGTTTGAGAGCAATTGGACAAGTTTGACAATGCAAAGTTGTTCAAACTTGAAAAAGGACAGAAGTGGTTTTGAGAGGGTTTCATGGGGTTATACTATTCTCCATGACATGGTACTTGGCTAGATCATCAAACATATCATGTGTGACATGCTAGAATTTTATTGCATTTTTACGGAAATATTTCCTGTAGAAATATTTCAAATCCTTGAAATGAGCAGAAATGGTTTTGGGAGGTTTTGTCCAATATTTTGATCATGACCATATGTTGAAACTCATATATATGGAAACTATATGTCCATTGAGTCTCCCTAATGTTTCTCAAATATTTTTAAAGCTTTAAAATAATTTTAACCTATTAAAGACCATTTCTGGCCCTAAGAAAAATCCTTTAAATAAAATAGGAAAATAACTTTTAAAATTATATTTTTGTAGTTTCTGGGTATCCTATATCTAATAGGAGTCAAAAATATTTTTGGAAAGATTTTTACTGCCCTTAATTAAGTACTTGCAGTGCAAACCTCAATCAAGGGGGTTTTTGGAAAAACTAATTTTTGAAAATACTATTTGGCCAAATTATTTTTGTAAGAAAATACTATATTGTACTATAAACATGGCATGATCATTGGGAAGAGGTTTTGGATCAAGGAGAAGGAGCATAAGAGTTGGAGGATTTATTTGATTTTTAGAGCACTTGCAAACAACACACAAAAATCAAATCAAGCAAGGTCCAAAACACTCAAAAGTTTTTGTCAAACCAAATTTTATCATGATTTATTAGCTTAAGTGTTGTGGCATGAAAATCAGGGTGTGACAGACCTACCCCCCTTACAAGAATCTCGTCCCCGAGATTCCCAGACTAGGTGCGGGAAGGATTACATAAACTTGGATTTGGGGTAGTCTTCACGTCCTCATACTACTTCTGCTTCGGTTTGGGGCTCCATTGAACCTTGAAGTACTTGATGGTGTGGCTTCGTGTATGACGTTCTTGCTTGATCCAGATTGCAATTGGGGTCTCTCGCGTATGTCATATTGGGCTGGAGGTCGATGGCTCGGTGATCGATGTCCTTGTTGAGACCGGGCTAGCTAGGAAGTTGGAAACACTTTCGGGGTGTGTCGCGTGGAAATGTTGTGCACAGTGGGTAACTCGGGTGGTAACTCTAACTGGTAGTCGTCTACTCTTCGTCTTGCGGTGATCTTGGAGAGGGTTGCTAAATCTTGGCATGGGTTTCCTTGTCATGAAAATGCTTGGTTCCCTTGAGAGAAGTGGCCTGCAGATATGCCTGGTCTTTGATGCGGAGGTTCACTTCTTGATGATGGTGGTTGGTGTAGTTCTTCCTCCTGGACATGGCGATCTTCAGGTGTCCCCTATCTAGCTGAACGGTTCTTCTTCCGTCTTCGGGTAGGCAAGTATGCCATCAAAGAAAGATGGTAACTAACTTGTCCGAGTACTCCATGAAGACTTGCCTACGGGGTACATAGGGTATAGGTTGGGGTATCGGTGGTGGTCATGGTTGGGTATTGGCCAAGGTTTCCTTGTCCTGGAGCCAATGTCACGACCGGTTTTCCAATAAAAATATTTATTGAGAAACCAATCTTTAGAATCCAGTTTGAGATAAAACCTCCTCACTGGCAGACAAACTTTTGATACAATAAGCCAGTAGCATAAATATATTACAGGGTTGAGCTGACGATGCTCAACAATTTATTACAAGCGTGCCAATAATTATACATAAAGGCGATTAATGACACAAGGGAGTGGTGGCATACTACTGACTCGCAAATATGGTAGAGGTGGAGTAACACAGTGGGGAGTGGATAAGGGATTCTCAAACTAACATCCCATCGAGCGTCGAGGTGAAGCTCGATGAATTTATTAGGGTAGCGGAAGCGGATATGAAACAGTGACCAACTCCAGGGTTGCACGAGACTGACTGGGACTCCTCTAGGCGTCGAATTCGCTATCGAACTCTTCATCCATGAGATCACCTTCGTCAGCATCTGGCCAAATCAACAAGCCAGTGAGTACTTTGAAAGTACTCGCAAGACAGTTCGGACGTAAGATATAACAAATGCCAACATGAAATACATGGATAAGTTAACCAGTACGATCAGACATACAGGTGATAATGCTGGGTGCCAAACGAGTGTCTGAAAGACTCCTCGAGCGGAAAATGCAGAATAATAATACTGGTGCCAAACGAGTGTCTGAAAGACTCCTCGAGCGGAAAATGCGGAATAATAATACTGGTGCCAAACGAGTGTCTGAAAGACTCCTCGAGCGGAAAATGCAGAATAATAATACTGGTGCCAAACGAGTGTCTGAAAGACTCCTCGAGCGGAAAATGCAGAATAATAATGCCACAATCGGGCGTCTGAGCGACACCACATAAAGGGCTTTAAAAGAAATGCCACAGTCGGGCGTCTGAGCGACACCACATAAAGGGCTTTAAAAGGAATGCCACAGTCGGGCGTCTGAGCGACACCACATAAAGGGCTTTAAAAGAAATGCCACAGTCGGGCGTCTGAGCGACACCACATAAAGGGCTTTAAAAGGAATGCCACAGTCGGGCGTCTGAGCGACACCACATAAAGGGCTTTAGACTGATAAGGAAATAATATATTCATCATAAATATATTCAACTCATGGAAATAAACGGGTTAGTACATCCACAAGGATAAACATTTAACCGGTCTTAGTGCCCATGTGTCCCACCGGGTAATCTGTCACCAAACTGGCACATGACTGTTAGCAGGGAACTTGGAAATAGATAAGATGATTTAAGGATGTAGAGCTCTGCAGAGTTTGTACAAAAATTTCCCACAGTCGACGGATTTCTGTAGTCACTAGGACTAGTTCCGTTACGGTATTTCAGAAGAAAACACAGCAATCCAGTACACACCCATCCAACTCTTCGATGCCAGGAATCACCCTCAACATCGTCCAAGAAAAACTATTGAGACGGGGAGATCACAATCTCGAATAGCATGGGATCAAATTTATATACGCGCGCTCTAAGGGGTGCCCCCCTCTCGGTCCCAACCGGAAACACCCATGCCCCCTGACCGGATGCCTGGCTTTAATCCAGGGCCATGGAACCAGCATCCCGGCCTCTCCTTTTTGGTGTGTACCCAGAAAGTGGTTTGCATCTTACTAAACCATATCCCTTTCGGGAAACATGTGGTAGTACAGGGAAAGGAAATGGATTTGAACCCAACCGATATGGGTTGGTACTGAAGATATGGCCTAAGACTGGCATGCTACAACACTGCCATCTTGCCCATCTTCATGCCAACACATGGCCTTGCATACTCACGTCTAACGACGTGTGAAATCATCGGGCTTACTTGCTCCAACAATGCATAATGAACGGTTCATCGGTATGCTATGTTGGGAAACGTAGTAATTTCAAAAAAATTCCTACGCACACGCAAGATCATGGTGATGCACAGCAACAAGCGGGGAGAGTGTTTGTCTACGTACCCTCGTAGACCGAAGCGGAAGCGTTGACACAACATAGAGGAAGTAGTCGTACGTTCTCCTCGCGATCCAACCGATCCCAGCACCGTTACTCCGGCACCTCCGAGTTTTAGCACACGTACAGCTCGATGACGATCCCCGGGCTCCGATCCAGCAAAGCGTCGAGGAAGAGTTCCGTCAGCACGACGGCGTGGTGACGATCTTGATGTGTTACCGGCGCAGGGCTTCGCCTAAGCACTGCAACAATATGATCGAGGTGGAATTTGGTGGAAGGGGGCACCGCACACGGCTAAGGAACGATCCGTAGATCAACTTGTGTGTTTTTGGGGTGTCCCCTGCCCCCGTATATAAAGGAGCCAAGGAGGAGGGGCTGGCCGGCCAAGCTAGGCGCGCCAGGAGAGTCCTACTCCCTCTGGGAGTAGGATTCCCCCCCCCCCCCCAATCCTAGTTGGACTAGGATTCTCCAAGGGGGAGAGAGAAGGAGAGGGGGGCGCCCACCTCTCCTAGTCCTAATAGGACTAGGGGAAGGGGGGAGGCGCGCAGCCCCTAGGGCTGCCCTCTCACTTCTCCTCCAAGGCCCATGTTGGCCCATTATGCTCCCGGGGGTTTCCGGTAACCCTCCCGGTATTCCGGTAAAATCCTGATTTTACCTGGAATGCATCCGATGTCCAAACATAGGCTTCCAATATATCATTCTTTACGTCTCGACCATTTCGAGACTCCTTGTCATGTCCGTGATCACATCCGGGACTCCGAACTCCTTCGGTACATCAAAATGCATAAACTCATAATAACTGTCATCGTAACCTTAAGCGTGCGGACCCTACGGTTCGAGAACAATGTAGACATGACCGAGACACGTTTCCGGTCAATAACCAACAGCGGGACCTGGATGCCCATATTGGCTCCTACATATTCTACGAAGATCTTTTATCGGTCAGACCGCATAACAACATACGTTTGTTCCCTTTGTCATCGGTATGTTACTTTCCCGAGATTCGATCGTCGGTATCCAATACCTAGTTCAATCTCGTTACCGGCAAGTCTCTTTACTCGTTCCGTAATACATCATCTCGCAACTAACTCATTGGTTGCAATGCTTGCAAGGCTTTATGTGATGTGCATTACCGAGAGGGCCCTGAGATACCTCTCCGACAATCGGAGTGACAAATCCTAATCTCGAAATAAGCCAACCCAACATGTACCTTCGGAGACACCTGTAGAGCACCTTTATAATCACCCAGTTACGTTGTGACGTTTGGTAGCACACAAAGTGTTCCTACGGTAAACGTGAGTTGCATAATCTCATAGTTAAAGGAACATGTATAAGTCATGGATAAAAGCAATAGCAACATACTAAACGATCGGGTGCTATGCTAATGGAATGGGTCATGTCAATCAGATCATTCAACTAATGATGTGATCTCGTTAATCAAATAACAACTCTTTGTTCATGGCTAGGAAACTTAACCATCTTTGATTAATGAGCTAGTCAAGTAGAGGCATACTAGTGACACTCTGTTTGTCTATGTATTCACACATGTATTATGTTTCCAGTTAATACAATTCCAGCATGAATAATAAACATTTATCATGATATAAGGAAATAAATAATAACTTTATTATTGCCTCTAGGGCATATTTCCTTCATGCTACACACATGCCATGAAACTATCTATATGCAAACATGCCAAGACACTCATCATATCAAAAGTTCGAACATGCTTGCCTGGTTCAGAGTAGTCGGAGCCTAGCTCGGTGAAGTTCGCGGCCCCGTCACCTCCGTCGGTATCTACGGTACAGAGAAAACATACGCGCTAACGTGAATACCGAGAGGTGCATAAAAAGCATTGCAAATATTTTTCAAATAAATCTGATAAAAAACTAGACAAAATTTTGAAGAGAACAGAAAAAGGATCAATCAAAAATATGCTTCTGATAAAAAGTTATGAAGGTTTTCATCCAGGGACTCATATGTAATGAAACAGAAACTTCCCAGGGTTCTAACGGAGAAAACAGAAAACGGTTCGTTTGGAAATGCGCAAGCGCAAGAGAGAAAACGTATTTTGCCCGAAGGCGCCAACAGAAAACGGTTCGCGAATAAAAGAACAAAGGCTGACATGCGGGGTCCGCATGTCAGGTTTGAAAAGGCTCGCCGGCGCCCGAAGATGGCGGTGGACGCCGGCGTCGAACTACGGCGAATTAGGAGAAACGGAGGGTACCAAGAGCTTCAGTGTCTTCTTCCGCGTCGGTGGGTGGTGGACTCGTCCAACAGGGAGCACCACGTCGACGGCGACACTAACTCCGGCGGACGGCGGTTCGGGTGAGGATGGGGAACTCCGGTGGAGGACTGCAAGCTTCAAATTGAAGTGCGGGTCAGAATGAGGGATGCATGGAGAAGCTACTGGCAGGAGAATGGAGGTGGAGGAGCACACACGGGGGCGAATCGGGCTGGATCCAGTGGCGGGTCGCGGCGGTCGGAGTCGAGGAAGGAGACCTCCTCGGGGCTCTTCCAGAGGCCTGGCGTGCTCTAGGGGGAGTGCAGGGCTAGTGGGTCCTCGAGTTGAAGCTCGGGGCCTCTATTTATAGGCAGATCGATGGGGTGGCCGTAAACGGAGAATCTCCGGCGAGCGATTACGGCGGAGCAGTGGATTAGAGGGTGGTTTGAGCGGTCGGGCAGCATCAGTGGAGGTTACTGGACTCGTTCCGCTACTAAACGGAGCTGGCCCCGGCGTAATGGCGTCTGTCCACGGTGAGGTGACCGCACGGGCTCAACGGCGGCAGAGAGCGCACGCTGTGCGCATCGCGCCACGGCGATGGTGCTGCATGCGTGCGCTGGCGTGGAGATGGCCACGCGGAGCCATCAGCGGGGTTGTGCGGCGCGAAACAGCGTTGAGCCGCCGTTCTGCCTCCTGTTGGCTGCCACGGCGGTTCAGCCGCCGCGAGACACGCCGGCGTGGTCGGGCCAGGGCGCCACCGACGCCAGGAAGAAGCCAAGCGTGCATGCGGGCTCCGGACAAGCGAGCCAGGCGTCGAGCAATGTGCCAAAGGCACTGTGGGCGCGTGACTGAAGATGATCAACGTGTTCGACACTGAAACTGAATGTTAACTGAACTTGGCTGAAATAGTGCATGCAGGGTGCTCGACGAAATGATTCAGGCATGTAGGCATTTTTCCTGGGGCTGATTTTTGGTGGAGTGACTCCTCATTGCTCCAGTAGGCTGCCTGATTTTTGGTGGATATGAATTTCACCAAATTTGACAAATCTGGTCCAAACTTGCAGCAGATGTAATTTGAAAAAATTGAACTAGAGACCAGTGGATCTTCATAGTTCTAGGTTGATGGTTCAAAGGACTAGGAGGGGAAAAAGGTTTGGTGGCAAAAATCAAAACAGAAAAAGGAGTTCTTTTGCAAAACTCCAAGTGCTATAAGAGAAGACAGAAAATTATTTGAATAGAATTTGAATGGAAATGATCTCATGGGGAGGTTCAACTTGCTGGGTTTGATGCAAATCTTGATCCAAAGGTGGGAGAAAGGTTAGGAGAGAGTATTTGCACCAATGCCATGGCAAGAGGGATAGTTGCAAGTGGCAAAGGACTTTTCCAAAAGCCATAGTGCATTCTCAAAAAGATCTTCAAAAGCTACTTTCTCAAATAAAAAAACATTTTTTTTCTTAAGCCCAAATGAAGAGCAAGGACTCCCAAGACCAAAGGCTGACCTTGGGTGAATCCAAATAAAACTTTTGCCCTAAGGAAATTATATGAGAGGGAGAGTCCTCTTGAAAAAAAATCACTCCCCTCAAGTCAAATAAAACCTTTCGAAAAATCTAAATAAAACTTGGGTGTCACAACACCTACCCCCTTAGGAAAAATCTCGTCCCCGAGATTTTAGTTGATCCTTAAATAAGTGAGGATGCTCTGTTCGGAGAAAGTCCTCTCTTTCCCATGTTGCTTCACTTTTGGTGTGATTACTCCACTGAACTTTGAAAAATTTGTCGGTTTTCTGCCGGGTCCTCCTTTCAGACTCCTCTAATATCTTTACTGGGTGTTCCCGATAAGTGAGGTCTGGCTGCACGTCTATGTTCTCATGGGATACTTGTTTCTCTGGGTTGCTCACGTATTTCCTTAATTGTGAAACGTGGAATACGTTGTGGATATCTGATAGTTCCTTAGGTAGGTCTAGCTGGTAGGCTACAGTGCCTCTCTGTGCCAATATACCGAATGGTCCGATGAACCTTGGCGCTAGCTTTCCCTTAATTTTGAATCGTTGCAAACCCTCATAGGTGACACTCGTAGGTACACGAATTCACCGGGTTCGAAGTTGACCCCACGACGCTTCTGATCGTAATAACTCTTTTGTCGGCTTTGGGCGGTCTTGAGTCGATCTCTGATTAATTGGACCTTTTCCTCGGCTTCCTTGAGCATGTCTGGGCCGAAGATACGGCTGTCTCCGGTCTCTGAACAATTTAACGGGGTACGACATCTTCGTCCATACAAGGCTTCAAATGGTGCCATTTGCAGGCTGGCCTGATGACTGTTGTTGTACGCGAACTCGGCGTATGGCAGGCTGTCTTCCAACTGGTTCCATAGGTGAGGACACATGCTCTCAGCATGTCCTCTAAAATCTGGTTTACCCATTCTGTTTGTCCATCTGTCTGGGGGTGGTATGCCGTACTGAAGGCTAGTTGAGTTCCTAGAGCCTGTTGTAACTGCTCCCAGAATCTCGAGACGAACTGAGTTCCTCTGTCAGATATTATAGTCTTCGGGACACCGTGCAGACAAACTATGCGAGAGAGATATATCTTGGCAAGCTTCTGAGTGGTGTGGGTCGTCTTTACTGGAATGAAATGTGCCACCTTAGTTAATCTGTCGGTGATAACCCATATGGCATCATTCCCGTGTCGTGATCGAGGTAGTCCGACAATGAAATCCATCCCTATTTCATCCCATTTCCACTCAGGTATTTTATTTGGTTGCAGTAGTCCGGCTGGTCTCTGATGTTCGGCCTTTATACGTTGACAAGAGTCGCAGCATGCAATGAAGGTGGCTATGTCCCTTTTCATACCGTGCCACCAAAATCCTTCTTGGATATCCTTATACATCTTGGTTCCTCTAGGGTGGATCGAATATGGAGCGGTGTGGGCTTCAGCTAGAATTTGCCGTTTGAGGTCTTCTATGTCTGGCACGCAGAGTCTGTTTCCGTACCATAGTGTCCCTTCTTCGTCTATGATGAATTCCGAGGCCTTGCCCATACTCACCTTTCTTTTGATGCCTTCAATGCTGGGGTGACCCAGCTGGGCTTCTTTGATTCTTTTCACAAGGTTGGGTTGTATCTCCAAGTTTGTTATGGTGCCTTCTGCTACCATCAACAAGTTGAGTCTGGCAAATTCCCGTTGGAATTCGGGTCTTAAGTTGGGCAGACTGTTGTTGTCGGCGCTGGGGTTCCGACTAAGAGCATCGGCTACTACATTTGCTTTTCCAGGATGATAGTGGATTCCGACATCATAATCCTTTACTAGCTCCAACCAGCGTCGTTGCCTTAAATTCAGCTCTGGCTGTGTGAAAATATATTTGAGACTTTTATGGTCCGTATATATTTCACATCGATTTCCAAGTAGGAAATGCCTCCATTCCTTGAGTGCATGAATAACTGCTGCCATTTCTAAGTCATGAGTGGGATAGTTTTCCTCATGCTTGCGAAGTTGCCTTGAAGCGTATGCGACAACCTTGCCTTCTTGCATTAATACGCATCCGAGTCCCTTCCTGGACGCGTCACAATATACTTCAAAATTCTTGCGTATGTCTGGCACAATCAATACTGGTGTTGTTGTTAATTTCCGTTTTAGCTCTTGGAAACTTTTCTCACAGGCTTCTGTCCATTCAAATTTCTTATCTTTCTTGAGCAACTGCGTCATTGGCTTGGCTATGGTGGAGAATCCTTCAATAAATCTGCGGTAATATCCTGCCATTCCCAAGAAACTCCGTATGTTCGTTACGCTGGCTGGTGAATTCCAGCCAAGTACGGCCTTGACTTTCTCTGGGTCCACGGCGATCCCGTCTTGGGTTAGCACGTGGCCTAGAAAGCCTACTTGCCTTAACCAAAATTCACACTTGCTGAACTTGGCGTACAATTGGTGTTTCCTGAGTTCTCCTAGCACAATTCTGAGATGTTCAGCGTGTTCTTCTGGTGTTTTGGAGCATACTAAAATATCATCGATGAATACCACAATGAACTTGTCCATAAACTTCATAAATACTTTGTTCATGAGGTGAACAAAATATGCAGGGGCATTTGTTAATCCAAAAGGCATTACTGTGAACTCATACAGTCCATATCTGGAGGTGAAGGCTGTCTTGGGGATATCTTCTGTTCGTACCTTTAATTGATGGTATCCTGACCTTAGGTCGATTTTTGAGAATACCTTGGCCTTAGCGAGTTGATCGAATAAATCATTTATTCTTGGCATCGGGTATTTGTTCTTGATCGTGACCATGTTGAGTGCTCGGTAGTCAATACATAATCGCAGTGTTCCATCTTTCTTTTTGGCAAACAAAATTGGTGATCCCCATGGTGAGGAACTGGCTCGAATGTATCCCTTGTAAGCAATTCCTTTTTTTGTTTCTTCAGTTCAACTAACTTGGATGGTGCCATTCTGTATGGTTTCTTGTATATGGGGGTGGTCCCTGGTGCTAGCTCAATGCTGAATTCTATCTCTCGGTCGGGTGGCATGCCTGGTAGCTCTTCGGGAAATACGTCTGGAAATTCACGTACTACTGGAACCTTGTTTAATTCAGAAATGTCCACCTTGTTCAGTCTTGGTTGTCTGGGCATTTCTCTTTCTTTGGCGGACACTCTTATTGTCTTACCATGGTGGTGTGTGAGAATCACGGTCCGATTGAAACAATCAATGAAACCTTTGTTGGTGGTTAACCAGTCCATCCCTAGGATGACATCTAGTCCTTTATTTTCCAACACAATGAGATTGGCGTGAAACCTCAATCCTTTGAACTCAATAATCACATCCTGACAGTAATTCTGAGTAACTTGCTGAATTCCAGGGGACTTGATGATCATGGATTTCTCCAAAGGAAGCATCGAAAAATTATTTTGCGAAGCAAAACTTTTCGAAATAAAAGAGTGAGAAGCTCCAGAATCAAACAAAACCATTGCAGGTATTGTGTTGACAGGGAACGTACCGAGTACGATATCCGAAGCATTTTGTGCCTCCTCTTTGGTCACGTGGTTCAGATGACCTTTCCTGTGGTTATTGTTGGGATTGAAGTTGTTTCGCTTGGGCGCTGAATTATTGTTGCCGTTGTTCGGCTTTGGTGCTGAGCTTCTTGGCTTGGGACACTGCTTGGCATAGTGTCCTTCTTCTCCACAGGCGTAACAAGTAGCACCTGGGCGATATGTGAACTCCTTGTCCCTAGCATGAAAATTCTTTGTTGGGCGTGAGACGTGATGATGATTTGTGCGTCCCACCCTTCTGAAAATCGGTCTTACTTCGGTGATTGCGAGCATGGTTAGTCTGGTCCCTTTTTCGCTTGCGGATATCTTCCAAACTGCGTCTTTCATTTTCCAGAGTAATAGCTTTATCCACCAGCGTCTTAAAATCTGGTAAAGTGTGTATGACCAGTTGGCATTTAAGCGCGGGCGCTAGGCCGTCAAGGAACTTCTCCATTTTCTTGCTTTCAGTCATACGCTCTTCGTTGGCGTAGCGGGATAACAGAGTAAATTGGCTGTTGTAATCTAACACTGTCATGTTCCTTTGCTTGAGGTCATCGAACTCTCTTTTCTTGATTTTCATAATACTCTTAGGAATATGCGCGCCACGGAAACCTTCTTTGAAATCATCCCAGGTTATATCATTTTCGTTGGGATGCATGTGCAGAAAATTTTCCCACCAGGATGCGGCTGCTCCCGTGAGATAATGCGGTGCGTACAGTACCTTTTCTGGGTCTGAGCATTTTGCAATAATTAACTTTCTCTCCATATCGCGAAGCCAGTCTTCGGCCTCAAGTGGCTTGTCAGTATGAGAAAATGTTGAGGGACGTGTCTTCTGTAGCTCAGATAACTTGGAATGCTGCGGATACTGCCCATGGTGATTTCCCATGTTAATGACTTGGTTCATCATTTCCCGATGTTGTTGCTGACTCTATTCATAAAGGCGGCACATTTGGGAAAGTGCCGTTTCACTATCCTGTTGACTTGTCTGACCTCGTGTAAAATTGTTGCCTGATTGAGTATTATAGTGTTGACTTGACTGCCCTTGTGCAAAATTGTTGCCCGGTTGATTGCCATAATTTTCCTCTGGTGGGGCTGGCATGGAGCGAGTCCAAGGACGAGACATTTTTCACTCTGTGGATGTATTTGCAAAACCCATAAGAAAAATGGAAGGGTTGCGAAGATAAAACCCAAAATGCACAAGGTTGACAAATAAATTTTTAAAGCCAAGATTACTCAAGGGAAAACAAACCGATTTGCGCATAGAGAAGGACTGCGTCATTACGTATCTTACACGCGTCGATAAATATACAATACATCACTCAGGATATGCGTACATAACCCTGACATGTTATTTAGGCTAGTGCACTACTCCAGATTTTACATGATGCGCAAACAAGCTGCTACTCACAATATCTTACATGGCGATGCAACGCATGGCGGCTAAGCGTACTCAGTCGGAGATGTTGATGACGTCCTTGGCCCTGCCAAGGGTGAGGCGTAGCGAAGCCGGGGACTCGACTTCTTCCTCGCTAATAGGCTCCATACGAGTAGTGCTGCGCCGAGTAGATGGAGCGGGTGCCAGGGGCGGAATGACGCGGATTGGAGTCGGCGCGAGTGGCGGTGCAGTGCGTGCTGGAGTGGGCGCAATGACCTGGTTGAACTCCTCGGTGGTAGGCAGGCGACGAGCAGGAGCATGGGATGCAGAGGACGAGACAAAAGTCAGTGGCGGTGCGGTGGGTAGGAGCTCCCTCCTGTTGGCGGCACAACCGTGGACTGGGTCCATGCGGGCGGCCACAAAGTCATCCACCAAGTTGTCAAAGGCTGCCTCCAAGGCCCGGAGATACTCAATAAGCATCTCAAAAGCCTCGTCTCGTTCTCCTCTGGGGCAGGAGAATGCGTAGTGACAGGTGTAGGGCATATGGCATAGAAGATATCGGTAGCGATGAGCCTTCATCGCGGGAAGGGCATCCCTGAGACGAGCTATCGCCTCGCGGGCTGCCATCTGGATGGCATGCTTCTCCGAAGGCATGGCTCTCCCCAAGAACCGGAAGCGGCGTAGCTCACCACGCCCTCCCTTGAACTGCACCACGGCCTGGTGCATAGTCAGACTGTCGTTGACTCTGTGCTGACAGAGAGTGATGACTGGGCGCACAGACGGCCCCATCGCGACCTAAACGACGAAGGAGAGAAGCTTGACGAACCCATCGGGTACGTTGGCGAAGGTCTGAGACTCGCAGTTGCGGTCGGCCATCTACAAAAGTAGGCAAAAATCCTGAATGGTCAGATCATAAATATATGCTGACTGTCAGAAAAATGACTACTATTGTAAAAACATGAATAAGCTCTATCATGCTCATAACCGATTAGCGATCGCACCTAGTGGCTTCCTACAGTCAGCCTGGCTCTGGTACCAAGCTTGTCACGACCGGTTTTCCAATAAAAATATTTATTGAGAAACCAATCTTTAGAATCCAGTTTGAGATAAAACCTCCTCACTGGCAGACAAACTTTTGATACAATGAGCCAGTAGCATAAATATATTACAGGGTTGAGCTGACGATGCTCAACAATTTATTACAAGCGTGCCAATAATTATACATAAAGGCGATTAATGACACAAGGGAGTGGTGGCATACTACTGACTCGCAAATATGGTAGAGGTGGAGTAACACAGTGGGGAGTGGATAAGGGATTCTCAAACTAACATCCCATCGAGCGTCGAGGTGAAGCTCAATGAATTTATTAGGGTAGCGGAAGCGGATATGAAATAGTGACCAACTCCAGGGTTGCACGAGACTGACTGGGACTCCTCTAGGCGTCGGATTCCCTATCGAACTCTTCATCCATGAGATCACCTTCGTCAGCATCTGGCCAAATCAACAAGCCAGTGAGTACTTTGAAAGTACTCGCAAGACAGTTCGGACGTAAGATATAACAAATGCCAACATGAAATACATGGATAAGTTAACCAGTACGATCAGACATACAGGTGATAATGCTGGGTGCCAAACGAGTGTCTGAAAGACTCCTCGAGCGGAAAATGCAGAATAATAATACTGGTGCCAAACGAGTGTCTGAAAGACTCCTCGAGCGGAAAATGCGGAATAATAATACTGGTGCCAAACGAGTGTCTGAAAGACTCCTCGAGCGGAAAATGCAGAATAATAATACTGGTGCCAAACGAGTGTCTGAAAGACTCCTCGAGCGGAAAATGCAGAATAATAATGCCACAATCGGGCGTCTGAGCGACACCACATAAAGGGCTTTAAAAGAAATGCCACAGTCGGGCGTCTGAGCGACACCACATAAAGGGCTTTAAAAGGAATGCCACAGTCGGGCGTCTGAGCGACACCACATAAAGGGCTTTAAAAGAAATGCCACAGTCGGGCGTCTGAGCGACACCACATAAAGGGCTTTAAAAGGAATGCCACAGTCGGGCGTCTGAGCGACACCACATAAAGGGCTTTAGACTGATAAGGAAATAATATATTCATCATAAATATATTCAACTCATGGAAATAAACGGGTTAGTACATCCACAAGGATAAACATTTAACCGGTCTTAGTGCCCATGTGTCCCACCGGGTAATCTGTCACCAAACTGGCACATGACTGTTAGCAGGGAACTTGGAAATAGATAAGATGATTTAAGGATGTAGAGCTCTGCAGAGTTTGTACAAAAATTTCCCACAGTCGACGGATTTCCGTAGTCACTAGGACTAGTTCCGTTACGGTATTTCAGAAGAAAACACAGCAATCCAGTACACACCCATCCAACTCTTCGATGCCAGGAATCACCCTCAACATCGTCCAAGAAAAACTATTGAGACGGGGAGATCACAATCTCGAATAGCATGGGATCAAATTTATATACGCGCGCTCTAAGGGGTGCCCCCCTCTCGGTCCCAACCGGAAACACCCATGCCCCCTGACCGGATGCCTGGCTTTAATCCAGGGCCATGGAACCAGCATCCCGGCCTCTCCTTTTTGGTGTGTACCCAGAAAGCGGTTTGCATCTTACTAAACCATATCCCTTTTGGGAAACATGTGGTAGTACAGGGAAAGGAAATGGATTTGAACCCAACCGATATGGGTTGGTACTGAAGATAACTTGCATGGCCTAAGACTGGCATGCTACAAGACTACCATCTTACCCATCTTCATGCCAACACATGGCCTTGAATACTCACGTCTAACGGCGTGTGAAATCATCGGGCTTACTTGCTCCAACAATGCATAATGAACGGTTCATCGGTATGCTACACACATGCCATGAAACTATCTATATGCAAACATGCCAAGACACTCATCATATCAAAAGTTCGAACATGCTTGCCTGGTTCAGAGTAGTCGGAGACTAGCTCGGTGAAGTTCGCGGCCCCGTCACCTCCGTCGGTATCTACGGTACAGAGAAAACATACGCGCTAACGTGAATACCGAGAGGTGCAGAAAAAGCATTGCAAATATTTTTCAAATAAATCTGATAAAAAACTAGACAAAATTTTGAAGAGAACAGAAAAAGGATCAATCAAAAATATGCTTCTGATAAAAAGTTATGAAGGTTTTCATCTAGGGACTCATCTGTAATGAAACAGAAACTTCCCAGGGTTCTAACGGAGAAAACAGAAAACGGTTCGTTTGGAAATGCGCAAGCGCAAGAGAGAAAACGTATTTTGCCCTAAGGCGCCAACAGAAAACGATTCGCGAATAAAAGAACAAAGGCTGACATGCGGGGTCCGCATGTCAGGTTTGAAAAGGCTCGCCGGCGCCCGAAGACGGCGGTGGACGCCGGCGTCGAACTACGGCGAATTAGGAGAAACGGAGGGTACCAAGAGCTTCAGTGTCTTCTTCCGCGTCGGTGGGTGGTGGACTCGTCCAACAGGGAGCACCACGTCGACGGCGACACTAACTCCAGCGGACGGCGGTTCGGGTGAGGATGGGGAACTCCGGTGGAGGACTGCAAGCTTCAAATTGAAGTGCGGGTCAGAATGAGGGATGCATGGAGAAGCTACTGGTAGGAGAATGGAGGTGGAGGAGCACACACGGGGGCGAATCGGGCTGGATCCAGTGGCGGGTCGCGGCGGTCGGAGTCGAGGAAGGAGACCTCCTTGGGGCTCTTCCAGAGGCCTGGCGTGCTCTAGGGTGAGTGCAGGGCTAGTGGGTCCTCGAGTTGAAGCTCGGGGCCTCTATTTATAGGCAGATCGACGGGGTGGCTGTAAACGGAGAATCTCCGACGAGCGATTACGGCGGAGCAGTGGATTAGAGGGTGGTTTGAGCGGTCGGGCAGCATCAGTGGAGGTTACTGGACTCGTTCCGCTACTAAATGGAGCTGGCCCCGGCGTAATGGCGTCTGTCCACGGTGAGGTGACCGCACGGGCTCAACGGCGGCAGAGAGCGCACGCTGTGCGCGTCGCGCCACGGCGATGGTGCTGCATGCGTGCGCTGGCGTGGAGATGGCCACGCGGAGCCATCAGCGGGGTTGTGCGGCGCGAAACGGCGTTGAGCCGCCGTTCTGCCTCCTGTTGGCTGCCACGGCAGTTCAGCCGCCGCGAGACACGCCGGCGTGGTCGGGCCAGGGCGCCACCGATGCCAGGAAGAAGCCAAGCGTGCGTGCGGGCTCCGGACAAGCGAGCCAGGCGTCGAGCAACGTGCCAAAGGCACTGTGGGCGCGTGACTGAAGATGATCAACGTGTTCGACACTGAAACTGAATGTTAACTGAACTTGGCTGAAATAGTGCATGCAGGGTGCTCGACGAAATGATTCAGGCATGTAGGCATTTTTCCTGGGGCTGATTTTTGGTGGAGTGACTCCTCATTGCTCCAGTAGGCTGCCTGATTTTTGGTGGAATTTTTGGGGAAGTGTAGATATGAATTTCACCAAATTTGACAAATCTGGTCCAAACTTGCAGCAGATGTAATTTGAAAAAATTGAACTAGAGACCAGTGGATCTTCATAGTTCTAGGTTGATGGTTCAAAGGACTAGGAGGGGAAAAAGGTTTGGTGGCAAAAATCAAAACAGAAAAAGGAGTTCTTTTGCAAAACTCCAAGTGCTATAAGAGAAGACAGAAAATTATTTGAATAGAATTTGAATGGAAATGATCTCATGGGGAGGTTCAACTTGCTGGGTTTGATGCAAATCTTGATCCAAAGGTGGGAGAAAGGTTAGGAGAGAGTATTTGCACCAATGCCATGGCAAGAGGGATAGTTGCAAGTGGCAAAGGACTTTTCCAAAAGCCATAGTGCATTCTCAAAAAGATCTTCAAAAGCTACTTTCTCAAATAAAAAAACATTTTTTTTCTTAAGCCCAAATGAAGAGCAAGGACTCCCAAGACCAAAGGCTGACCTTGGGTGAATCCAAATAAAACTTTTGCCCTAAGGAAATTATATGAGAGGGAGAGTCCTCTTGAAAAAAAATCACTCCCCTCAAGTCAAATAAAACCTTTCGAAAAATCTAAATAAAACTTGGGTGTCATAGCCAAAGCCCATGGTTGTGATTCCTACCATATCGTGGCTAGGTGGGGCTCAAGGGTTTCAAGGATTGTAGTGTGCGAGTGAACGTTTATCATCTTATCCTTGAGCACAGTTTCTGAGATGCCAATCGTTCTATCTGGTCTTCCAAATAATCACATCATGTCACCGAAAGAATCATCCCTTATAGGTCAACTCCAATCATCACTCATGTTATACATATCATCATGACTCCCAGGAGGGGGGTCTAACAAAACCACATATGTCTATAATCCCCAAACTCGTATGCATGGCTACCCCTAAGAATCCATGGGTAGAGCATATAAACTGCTAAGCTTGAATTTAATCACCACAATCCAAGTGCTCAGTCTATTGATCCAAGGTCCATGATAAAGCATCTCTATCCTAAGGAAACACGTCGTAAGCCACTCCAAGATCTTGTTTGCTTCCTATGAATTAACTCCAATAGCCCATTAACTTCCTTTTATCGCTACATAATCCATTTAATTCTACAAATCCAACGTTTATGGTGTTCCACATGATCTTCTTATGTCATACAATCCCCAAGGGCTACCTTACTCATTCCACCAATTCCCATTATCATGGTCAAGTAAAATCCAAGGTCAAGCTTGTATAGATCCCTAAATCAACTCCGACAATTAATCCAATCTCCTAGTTTATTGTCCACCGAGAAACATGGTATCACGATCAACATTATCGATCTGAATCCAATTCACTCCGAACCATGTAGAATTACTCTGCATCCATACTCCATCAGGATAACCTATTGAATCCAAATCTCATGTCCAACGAGGATTCCTATCTATTTCCCCCAAGTCATTATCACAATGTCAACTATCTCCTATCAATATCATCTGATCAAGTCAAATCCTTGCACTTCCAGGAGTTCCAGCTTGCGATCATAACGGTCCTATAAATCCAATTTACTCAGGGGTAATGAAAGCTATGCTACTCTATAATCATGATCCCACCAAGTTCATCTACCAACATCAAAGCCTCATAATCCTCCAAATAGTCTCAGATGATTCCTCAAAGTCATTGATACAAACTCATCAAGTCACTTGTCCTTTATTCCTATATCCTCAAACTGGTCTTCCTTATGGCATCGTCAGTTCTGGTGCTATCTTAGGATGATAATGTGCTCGTTCACTATGCCCATTAGTTCCATAATGAACCCAGTGTTGTGCAAGGTCTATAGAGGCTTAACTGGTTCTCTTGCAATCCTATGGGTTAAGCACATGGTTAAGGACTCGAGCTGGGTATCTCGTGAAGTCTCGAAGGGTCTAGGAATGGGTTTCTAGTCCGGAGGGTTAAACATAACTCTACGGGGTTTCACTTGGTCGTGGAGATTGCAACAGAAGTCTTCATTGCTAGTTGGTTGCCGAGGCAGAATCCTTGGTGCATCTTGTCTTGCTTGTCTTCAGTTGATGAGAGGGATGAGAAGGAGAAGTAGCATAGAGGAGGGGAACGCCTAAAGGGGGTTCTATAGTGCAGGTGCAAACAAACAAGTGCCAAAAAGGGCCAAATCACAAACAACAAAATAAGGCAGGTGATATAGTTGCGTACTTGTTGCCTAGGGCAAAAAGGGCGACTGATATCAAAACAAAAACAAATAAAAGCAAGCAACACACAATCATGGTTCTATTCGAACCATCATATGGACTCGACTGCGCATAGGGGGTACACGACTCATCCTACCCTAGGGGTTCTCGGATCCAGTAATCGTGCCTTGAGCCTCGTGCAGTCTTCTGAGTTTTCCTCAGGTGTTGCTACATCTCTCGTGGTTGCTCGATGAAACGATCCAGGTTGGGCCTGAAGATTCTTCAACAACTTCTTGTCTGTTGATGTGACGGGGTGAATGTGGCTCCTCGTAGCTGGCATTGACTCGGTCTTTTGTTGTCTTCTTAATCCTGATGATCCCATTTTGTCTTCTAAGGCGTCGATGGTACCAGGTAGGTAATCCTTTATGTAATGACATTAACAAGGCATAATAGAGGACCAATCTGTCGGACTCATTGTTGACAATATCGTCACCGAGAGCGGGGGATGAAGAGAACCGTTTTCCTGCTCACTATAGTGAGGCGGACCAAATGGCTAGGTTCTCATCCACCGGTGGTTGCCGATAAAACAACGGTAATGACATGATTGGTCTATTAGCGACGTGTATCATGGTCTTGCATATCTTACACCCTGATCATCATAGGACAAGGTTGCATCATCCAGGGCAATTTCAAAGGTGTTACCATCCTCTGGGTCTTCTTGTCCTTATTCTTCAAAGGCCTATCTTCTGTTGGCATTGTCTTGTTGTGGTGTAGCCAATCTTGTGTTGGGAAGAGGTGGGTGAGTGTTTGGCAGGGTGTACTCCTTCTAGGCTATCCACGAGGATCGCAAGGATTCACGTGGTCAGGGGCTTGAGGGTGCTAGCGACCAAAGGTTTTGAAGGGAAGAGATCAATAAGGAAAGTATACCTTAGTTTTTGAAAAACTAAGAAGGGAAGAGAAGTATAGGTAGTTTTGAAAACTAGTAATAGTTTTGGAAATAGTTTTACCTTAACTAACGACCATGCTAACTAAGGCTTTCTACAGTCAGGATGGCTCTGATACCAGCTCTATGGGGACCCCGACTCATAAGTCGTGATCACCGAATGCACGTGTACAGTGATCCCAGAGATCAATGCTCACTGAACACACAGAAGCTGAATAACAAGAGTCTTACATCCACACATACCATATTACACAAGTAGGACCATTATGGTCAAGTCTTGAGTATAACATTGCAGAGAAATCTTCGTCGATAACTTGGACCCATGCCATCTGCCTTAACCCTACAGGCATTCTGACTGGGAAGCGTCCTAGCTCGCACGATCGTCACCAAATAATTCTTCAATATGTCTTGACTTTCATGCCTGGCCAATAAAATAACCAGTGGCAAGCCAATGAGTACTTTGAATGTACTCGCAAGCAACCCAAGGGTGATAAAAGAGTAATTATGCAAGGCACTACTGCTAATTTGGCATTTTTGCGGAAAGCTAGTTTTCCTCATGCAAGTATGATCAACATTTATCAAGGATATGAATGCATCTGCAACAAGTATCAGGAGGTTACAGACATCAACATCGAGAGAGAGAGTTATGAACAACTCATACTCAAGCTCATCGTGACTTCCTCACGAATCACATCAACAGATTCACCAAACTGTGTTGTTTGTCAGAAACATATGGACGTAGTCTAAGCAGCACCACCCAACTGTCCTTGACCGTGGACACGGCTATTCGAATAGTTTTACACTCTGCAGAGGTTGCACACTTTACCCACTAGATCCGGGGAACTTCCGTGTCATCCATGACCCGCGGTACCTCAAGTACCCGGGGTAAGCACCTGATCACTATCTTTCCCTAGACGACACTAACATGGAGTCCACTCGATTGGTAGTAACCCCCGGGCCCAACATTTCACATCTTAAAATTGTGGAGCCTCGCTCCCATATTCATCACATACCACAAGCACGGGGTACCAACGGTGTGTCCGGTGCCCTGTGAAGACAGTCATGGCCGCCCTACCTGGCACGACCCCGTCCCGAGAGAGAGCACCAACTCTCCCCCGTCACTAGTAATGCGGGCTCCAAGCTAGTATCGACCTAAGTAATCAATAATGCCCTTTCCCATATAAGGGTAGAGTGGTTGCGCATGTAAGGTTGGGACAGTCGACAAATCTTAAATCTAATCCGTTTCTGTAAACAACACTTTTATCAAGCCTCGGTACACTATTTCTCCACCAAGTAGTGACCTAGTTCATCATCATCTCCCAGGGGCATTAGTGGCACCCACTGGGGTTGTTTGCAAGTATGTCAAACCACACTTATTTCTTTCCATGCATAACCCTGACCCACTTTGCGTAGCAACTACTTTAGCATCCTATCTACTCCCACCGGCATAACCCTCATAAGAAGGTATGGTCATGCTCAATGCAAGTATCAACGAGAAAAGTAACAGAGGCAATCCACCAAAGTGGTTACCCTTTCATCATGATTCCGATGCAACAATAATAAGTGCTATATGACATGCATAAAAAGGTTTCATAGACATGGTCAAAGGGCTGCTCGCCTGGTTTATCAGAGTCTTGAGATCTTCTGGTCCTTCTCCAAGTACTCTGTCTACTTCGGCAACTAACGTCGGAAATAATCACAATAAGCAACACAACAAGGCAAAAATAAAAGTGCTCTAAAAATGAGAGTTGGACTTCTCTAGGATGCCTCTGATCATATGAGGTATGACCAAAGTGGTTTCAATGGGATTGGATAAGTGAATATCTCTAAACATTTGATATGATGGAATCAAGGGGTTTATGGAATTGCAAGAAGTGTACAGAAAAAATATTTTTGAAAAATGAGCAAAGGCACCCATTTAACAAAGGATGATTTTAGAAGCATATAGGAATTGGTTTCACTTGATTTGGAGTTGAAATGATTTTCCTATGAATTTGCAAAGTTGGTAAACATGAAGAAATGGCTCAATAATTTATGTGGTACAGAAAGTATTAATAAAAATGTTCATAAACTAAGTTATGAACTTAGAAACATCTAGGAATTTGAATCATGGCATTTGGATCAAATTTGAGCTCTCTGTGATTTTTCAAAGTTCATCACAGAAATGGAAATTGGGGTTTTGATAAATATTTGTGAAGAAAGTCTTTATGGAAAATGTGCAAAATGCACCATGTGATAGATCAGGAATTTATGAACTTATAGAAATTTGAATCATCAAATTTGGAGCTAATTTGAATTGTTTATGGATTTTTGAAGTTGAATGGAAAAAAGAAAAAGACAAGGGAGGGGGGTTTATACCTATACTGTGCACTGGGCGCAGCATAGAGCCGCAGCGCACTGGGCCGGCCCAGCGGCTCGGCCACGTGGATGACAGGGCGACGTCAAAGGCGCCAAGCCGGAGTACGCTTCTCCGCGGGGTAGACAGTTAACCCGGATCCCGCCTCCACTTAAACGCCGGGGCCCGCCGGCTGAGTCGCTGACCCGTGGGGCCCGCCCGCAGGGTCGCCTCCTTCCTCCCGCGCCCGCAATAGAGGGGATCGAGGCCGCGGTTGAGCGCCGACCAGCGCTTGCCCCCGGCGGCACAGGCCACTCCCGGCCAAGCTCCGGCCACCGGAGGGGTCGCCGGGGAGAGGCACGTCAGGGGGAGCCCTCGGAGACGGCAGGGGATGGCCGGAGCGCATCCGGCGACGGTCGTGGCGGACGGCCCCATCAGGCATTGGCGGCACCGGCACCACGAGGCACGGGATGAGGCGGAGAGGAGCGGGGGGAGATCCGTAGCCTAGTGGAGGCCCTCCTGGAGGTCGAAGGAGAGGGGGAGGGCTCTGGTTCGCCGGAGCAAGGTAGAGGCCGACGGCGAACATGGTGGCCATGGAGAGGGCAGGCGGGCACGAGGGGCAGTGAGGAGGTGTCTGAGAGGTGCACGGGAGATAGGAGGTTTGAACCGAGGCGAGAGAAAGAGTCAGGGTTGCTTAAATGGGTGTGATCGTGGTGCACCGTGGGTGGCGTCCACGGATGCGCTCGCGCGAGCTTATAGAGGGGAGAGGAAAGAGGTTCTAGAGGGGGTCGGCAGTGTGCCGTGTACTGGACGTCGAGGCGACCTCGAGAGACACGAGGGGGAGGCCCTAGGTGGTCCGGTGGCTCGGGCAGAGAGCGGCTACAGTGCTAGAGCGCACTGTAGCGCGCTCCAGAGCGCGTCTTTGGCCGGCATGGCCATTGTTTTGGCGCCTTGGGCATGGCCAATAGTGTCCAGCAGCTCTAGGGGGTAGTAAACAATGCGGCAATGACATAGGATGCCCTAGAGAGCCAGTAGATGAGAGGGGAGGTGGAGAGAGAGGTGAACAGTGGCTGTCCAGAGAGAGGAAGAAGTGGTTTCACCCCCCAAATAATTGAGCTGAGGCCAGAGGAGAGTTACTGGAGGTAGGAGAGGACTAGGAGGAGATGTGGTAAAAAGTTGGGCTCAAGGAGATTAGTGGAAGAGGTCAAAATGACGATTTTGGAAAAATTGCAGAAGGTGTTTGTTGATGGTTTGGGCAAGTAAATTAATTCCACTTGCCATGAGAATTAACAGGATGAAATGTCACATATAAGTAGGGTGCTCCACCAAGTTTGATCTCATTTGGGCAAAGTTGCCAATGCAACTTTTGTGAACCCTAGAAATCAACAGAAATGGTTTTACCAAGATTTAGTCATGCAAATCTATTCTCCGTGATGCACCACTTGGTGTAGTGTCATCATTTGAGGATTTGAACATGCTCACAAAAGTTGGGGTCAAGGAGAAAAAGTTGGCAATACAAACTTGTTCAAATTTGATTCTGGTCAGAGAGGGTTTTGGGGTACTTTGATCAAGATAAAATTCTCTCCAACTTGTGCCATTTGGTCTAGATGCATTATTACATCATCTGAGCATGTGCACCAAGTTTGAGAGCAATTGGACAAGTTTGACAATGCAAAGTTGTTCAAACTTGAAAAAGGACAGAAGTGGTTTTGAGAGGGTTTCATGGGGTTATACTATTCTCCATGACATGGTACTTGGCTAGATCATCAAACATATCATGTGTGACATGCTAGAATTTTCTTGCATTTTTACGGAAATATTTCCTGTAGAAATATTTCAAATCCTTGAAATGAGCAGAAATAATTTTGGGAGGTTTTGTCCAATATTTTGATCATGACCATATGTTGAAACTCATATATATGGAAACTATATGTCCATTGAGTCTCCCTAATTTTTCTCAAATATTTTTAAAGCTTTAAAATAATTTTAACCAATTAAAGACCATTTCTGGCCCTAAGAAAAATCCTTTAAATAAAATAGGAAAATAACTTTTAAAATTATATTTTTTTGGTTTCTGGGTATCCTATATCTAATAGGAGTCAAAAATATTTTTGGAAAGATTTTTACTGCCCTTAATTAAGTACTTGCAGTGCAAACCTCAATCAAGGGGTTTTTGAAAATACTAATTTTTGAAAATACTATTTGGCCAGATTTTTAGAGCACTTGCAAACAACACACAAAAATCAAATCAAGCAAGGTCCAAAACACTCAAAAGTTTTTTTCAAACCACATTTTATCATGATTTATTAGCTTAAGTGTTGTGGCATGAAAATCAGGGTGTGACAGACCTCCATCTCCTTGCGCGTCTCCTCCGCCATCTTCATCATTGTGTCCATGACACGGCATTTCTCGACGCGAGCCTTCATCATGTGTTCCACGTCCATATTACGTACCTTGACAGCAGCCGGGTACTTGATGCAGAGCTTCGCCAACTCTTCCTTCTGTTCCATGGCGAGGGCCTGCAGCATCTTCATCGAGGAACTACTATTCTCATGCAGCTTCTTCCAGCCGGCGTTCTTCTCCTTCAACAGGTCGATCTCGTGGTAGAGCTTCGCATTGTCCTCCCGAAGTCGCAGGATTTCGCTGGTCCCCTTCTTCTCCGAGGCAATGCTCTTCTTCAGCAGCATCACCAAGCCGGCGGTCAACTCCCCCTGCTGATTGAGCTCAGCGGGTATGTCGTCGAGGCTCTCCTTCAGCAACTCCATCAAGCCTTGGATGAACTCCTTCTGCTTACTGAGCTGATCGGGCATGCCATCGAGGGATAACGACTCCAGCTCCGCCGGCTCGACATGTTCGCCTCCACGGCTAGGGCGCTCCTGGGAGCCATCGCCTGCCCGTGAGAGATCTTTCGAGGTCTCTGCGTGGCAGCGAGACCTCTCTTTTTTTTCGCAGCCTTGGTTGTCGCTCCCTTGTTACGAGTAGTTCTCGAGCTAGAGCTCTGCTCACTGGCCATGGCAACGACGGACGAAGAAGAAGCACTTATGAGGAGGAAAGGTAGAGTGATTTTCGGTTAGGTAGTTTCCCTCTTTATAACCTAAGTACTAGCACTAGTACTAATACCTGCATAGTGGGAACACGTTCAGGTTTGGTACATACTACTAGTAGGTGTGAGCAAGCTTTCGAATGTGATGGGAACAAGGTAAAGATTAGTTGATGGTTTTGGTTTCGAGGCCCGAAACGGCTCCCGATGAGTTTAGTGGAACATAAATTTCAAGTACTACACTGCTCAAATGCGTAAATATTATGTTACTGTCAAAAATTGGCACAAAATACGAAGGAGAACAATGGAAGTACTACTAGCAACCCACGATTTAACTACTCACATGCGCGCAGTGGAGTAATAATGTCTTTCTTCTGCCCTCACGTCCACTCAATTTTCATGCGCTGTATTAATTGACCATCAATGAAGTGAATGAGTTTACACACGTCAAATTATCACATGGGGTGGATCTTGGTACAAAATTGCGTCCGCCCGTGTACCCACGTGTGCGTGCGAGGAATGAGTGCGTGCATGGCGTGCGTGCACATCTTCGCTTCGTGCATGTACCGCCAATATGGCTCAGGGAGGACGAGTACATTCTTCTGGAACCGGCAGCACGTCACTGTGATCAATCCACGCAAGGAGGTCGCGACAACGCCTACACATGTGCCACGTGGCTTCATGAACTGTAAGAGAGACACTGTGTAGCGTGCCATTGGTATTCTAATTTACGTGTTTTGCACATACTCAAAGTACTAGTAAGGTACACGTGCATTGCACGCATCAGATTTTGCAACCAAATTATGAACAAATACCACACTATAGCATGTAAGCTCTGAGTCATATATGCCTGATGTAGCCCTTCGTTTAATTCTTATAGTTCATCTCATTCAAAATCAATTAGTTTTTATAAAAAAGCTAAGAACGCGGGAATAGGAAAAACATGGGATTATAGTGGAATGCCGTCTTGAATCCTACAGGATTGTACGAGTGTTTGATTGTGCATAGAAAAAACGCAGAATTATTTCGAAGAGGTTTGAGTGGATGGGATGTTTCCTATGAAATCTAGTGCAAATGAATCATATGGAAAAATTGCTATGGTTTACAATCCTACGAATCAAACAACCAAGATAGGAAAAAATCCTAATGATTAGAATCCTCCAAAATTCCTTTGAGAATCCTTTGAATCAAAGAAGCCCTTAATCTATTTTATGATTCATGGAATTGTGCGTTGTAAAGCATAAAGTAAAAACAAATAATGGCAATTCAACTAGAAAAAAAGTTTGGGCAGTTATGATACGGAAGATTCTAGAACAAAAGAGAACCACTGTTGTTTTGAGGTTTGTGCATTATGCTTAAGTTCAACCATGGAGTCTGCTAGATTGTACATGTGGCAAAATCCGGTGGGGGGCTAGAAGATGGTGCGAGGGGCCGAGTGGAGGGAGACTATGAAGGAATGCACAAGTGAGAGATTGATATTTAGAGAGGGGGGGGGAACACGTGCGCTGATGCGCGCAGTGGCGGAGGCATGAAAAATAAATGAGCTAGGGGGCCAAGCATTGCTAATCCTTTACAAGGAGGGTCAATTAATGAACTTAAACCATTTTTAGCAGCAATTGTCTAATGATCACATTCATATTAGCCTTGATATATAGTGATGTTAGGGGGGAGGGGGGAGGGCCCTTACTGCCCCTGTCTTCGCCATTGTGCACGCGTCTGAGAGTTGAAGCGGAAGGCATGGATGATGAGAGGGGGACGTTGGATACATAATTAATGTGGGTGTATTAGCTATATATGTTAATCCTATATAGATAGGTATAGATTGATCGATGTGGACGTGGGAAAGAGGGTGAGACCTCACTGGATATATCGATTGATCGGTTTGTGTGGAAAACTATGAAAGACCTAGCTATATACACACATACATAGAGGAACATCGATCGTTGCGCATGCACGCGTGAGAGATAAAGAATGCCCGATATAATGGAGAGGGGGATGTGTGTTGGTGTGTGCCTTCATGGGAGACCGACCTGAAGAAAAAGATTGCATGCGTGCGATGGATAATGCCGACTGGTAGTGTGTGTGCATGCATGCACGACAGAAAGTTAGTGGTACAATTATAAAGAGAAGACTATTGTGTGGGTGTAAAATAATAACTGAATAGGTGAGGTCACAATCAATGTAAAGTTGAATTCAAATATTTGAATAAGAGATCCTGATGTTTGAAACCCATGCATGCATGAATATAACGGAGATCGGCACGGTGTGGTTTGGAAACGAGCATGTTGTAATGTATACACATTGAACAAGGTCAGACTGATTTGAATTTGAGATACCGATGGCAGACATCATTTGGCCACGTCGCATCCATGCATGGACACACTATTCTAATTGGAGATGATGGGCGGCTTTTCCATCACATATCTATATCTATACCCCTATATATATATATATTATATTGTGTGCGGGTAACTTTAACTTTGAAAGATGGTCATTGGATGAGGCGAATCCGATGGTCCAAAGATGGCAAATTTGAGCACTACTGGCCGTTGGATATCATCTAGATTTCACCAGATTTTGCCACATGTATAATCTAGAAGACTCCATGGTTGAACTTAAGCATAATGCACAAACATCAAAACACAAGAACTTCTTATTTGTTCTAGAATCTTCCGTATCAGAATTGCCCAAATGTTTTTCTACATGATTTGCCATTATTTGTTTTTACTTTATGTCTTACGACGCACAATTCCATGAATCTTAAAATAGATTAGCTTTCTTATAAAAACTAGATGATTTTGAATGAAATGAACTATAAGAATTAAACGAACATCTACATCATGCATATATGACTCAAAGCTTGCATGCTATAATGTGGTATTTATTCATAATTTGGTTGCCAAATCTCATGCGTGCAATGCACATGTACCTTACTCTAGTCTAAATGGTGTTTGTGTGTGTGTTGTGCGTGTTGAGGTGCAAATTGTCTTTTTTTTGGTACACGTTAAGCTTGTTCTTCCGAAATTTCAAGCCGCGCCTTGTTATGCCGAAAATTCAAGCTAGCGTCTCTGTCTATCGTGCTGCAAAACTCCCGCCTCTTCAACCCGCTCCTTGTTAGCCCGAAATATTTAAGATATATCTTTGTCTCGTTGTGCTCCGACAACTCCCTCCATCTCAACCCGCGCCTTGCTATTCCGAAATTACAACGCGCGCGAAAACTCCCACCTCTTGTGAAATCCCGACACGCGAAATGCCCGTGGTACCCCTGAACCGAAAGAACCACCTCAAATCGGTGGGGGTACTTTCGTAATTTACCCCACATTTCGGACAAGCGCGTCTCTAAGCCATGGTTCCCCACTGCCATCCCATTCGTACACCGAGGCCGCGAAAACCCGTGACAAAACCCCACACCCTGCTTCGTCCGGCACCCGGCCGGAGCCTCTTCCCCGACGACGTCGTCCACAGCAACACCTCGACGTCCCTCATCCACCGTACCGGATGAGGATCTGTCGTCGATCTCATCGTCCCGCCGGTTCAGCCACCCATCCTCCACCTCCAAGGAGCTGCCCCGACGTTCCCCTCGTCTTTCGCGCCACCTCCATTCCCACACCGCCGTCTTCACCTGCACCACCGGAAGAACATCATCCTCACCGTTTCCTCGGATGAAGTTGCGGCCTAATCGGCGCCACCAAAGAGGTTGTACACTAATCTCCGCATTTTCTTCTTGATTCGATCTCACGGTGCTGCCAGCGCTCGGTCCCGAGCCGACATGGCATGGCTCCATCCACGGCGGCGTCGCCGGCCACTTCCTCCACGGCGTTGCTCCCTCAGCGGCGACGTCCACATCAGTAGGACCTGCTGCTGCTTTAGCTCTCGTCGCGCTGCTGCTCTGCTCTTGCTCTCGGTCCCCTGCCTGGTCTGCTCTTGCTATTGCTCTTGCTCGCGCTGCTACGTTCGCTCTTGCTCTTGCTTGCGATGCTGCTCCGATTTAGCTACACTTCACTCTGATGCCGCCGGGGTGAAGGAAGAACCAGCCGCAGCGGGGAGGGGGGCTCGCCGGAGAGGTACCCCACTATCTATCTTAGGGTTCAGGATGGGGGCGGTGGTCGCCGACTGTGGTGGGGCGGTGGCGTGGGGATCGCCGGAGAAAAAGCTCGGCATGGGGGGGCTAGAGGGATGGTCGGGGCAGCGGCGGACCGGCGGTGGGGAGTGTTTTCGAGGCGGGCGGGGCGGCGCACTGCCGGCCACGGGCGACGGGGGGCTGCTGTTTGGCCGGCTCAGGGGGGTGGAGGTTGAAGATGAACTGCAGGCCCTTGATTTCATATCCAACAGCTGCCAAATCGACTGACCAGAGATGAAAAAGTCAGTCGACCGACGTGTAGCCTCACCTTGCTAGTGCGTTCAGTTTCGACAGCAAAATTCAGTTTCGACAGCAAAATTCAGTTTCGATAGTTAAGTTCAGTTTCGACAGTTAAGTTCAGTTTCGACAGTTAAATTAAGTTTCGACAGTTAAGTTCAGAGATGAGCGGGTGATGTATTTTACATCTAGCACTTTGTGGTTATGTATTTTACGTCATGTATTGGAGATGCTATTATAATTCCACTCAGGTTAACGTTGTTCATTGTCTCTCTTGTCCTGCTTCGGCCTCGGCGTCGTACAACCCATCGGAGCTGCTCTAACAACGAAACCCTCCATCACAGTGGAGCAGTACCTCGGGTTCCATCTCCAGACGCCTAAGATCTTCTTCCCCTCCTCCGACAGCCAAGTCAGTCGGAGCATCCTCACCGGCCAACCCAATCACACTGAGATCGACATGGCTTCGCCAAAGAGGTTGTACACTTGTTGCATCTCTTTTTTACTCTACATGTTATATATATTGTCCACTGAGCACTCGTAGTAACAGGAAATACGATTATTTTATCCTACTATATGACAAGCAGTGAGGTACCAGGCAACTTAGCTATCCATGATGGACTCTCTTGAACGCCATCATTATTTATCTCTGCACGTTTGAGCTGTGCATTTGTCGATGGGCCTAGGAGTTGAGCTAGTATGGCAGTGGCCTGGGTCCAAAGTAATAGAAGTAGCACAAAAACATTTTTTTAGTGTAGGATTTTCCTTGCTCAAGCGTGCCTACTAGAATCGCCAGTGCATGAAAGGAAAAGTGAATGAAAAACATCAGAATTGGAAAGTTTCCTATGGTACTACTTTTCATGAGTTTGGTTCAAAGGAATGGAGCAAAGGAAAACTGTAGGATTTGTTCCTTTAGTGTCTCCTTGAAAGAAAAACCGTAGGATTCTAATTTCCACTTCTCCTCCTTTTCATATTCCTATTCATCAAGCACACGACTAAGAGATAGTAGCATAATAGCATTATAACCGTACATTTTCTTGTGGTTTGACTTAATATCACCATGCTTTTTTGCATCCTGTGATCTTCCAATTGTTGTGAATCAAACACCCAGATTGGCAGAAATCCTGTGTTTTTAAATTCTCTGTTTTGCACGTGCATTCCTATCCTATTCCTGTCTATTTCCTATCCCTGCATTGTTAGAATCCTCAAATTCAAACAAGCCCTTACTCAATTACTTCTGTTACAGATATGTGTCAAAGAAAACCTTGTGTGGTTTGTCCTGCTACTGCGGCGCTGTGTTCCACCCCAGCTCAGCTGCTCCAACGAGGGAAGGGTTCACCACAGCAGGGATCCGCTCTCCAGACTGTCTTTCGCCACCTCAGATCTTCTTCCCCGCCGCCGGCAGCCACGGCAACTGCATTATCATCATCAACTGAGCAGATGACCTTGAGGACTACACGGGTCTGCAAGAGAGGTCGCACTCTTCCGTGTCTGCTTACGTTATGCGTCACTTAATATGATGACATGCTACATTATCGTCGTGTTCACCTATTAGACTCCGAGTCAGGTCCAAACTAATGCTGAAAATTGAGTTTTTAAATGGTTGTGGGGTACATATTGGGGCAGCAATCAGTACTATCTGTCTACTATCTGGTTAATCTCCGGTGTCTACTATGAGTTTCATGTTGGGTGCAAACAAACATTAAAGGAGCCATTATCTGTATTTTTTAACTAAAACTATTATCTGCCTGCTATCATTGGTTTTGGGTCTATCCACAGTTTGCTACCATCACTCTGGATTTGTGCATGCACTCCTTACATAATCTCACTATGTTTTATTCATATGCATGCCAGTTACTGTACACAATGGAACTGATCATGTAGAGCAAAAGAGACGAGCCTTGTGTGGCAATAAAATTTCATGCAGACGTCGTTCCATGGTGGGCGCAAAGGCAGCCCCCCTCCACCCATTTCGGATTGTAATCAAGAGGAAGATAACTGTTATGAGGGGGATTCAGAAGGAGAAGACCACTCCTATTTACCCCATGAGGTCTTCGCTCTAACTTGGCATGCTGATGTTGGTAATATCATGCATATGGTGCCTTGCATTGCTTACTGTATACATTAAAGATGTCATCTGCTTAGTTTAGACATGCTTTGTGTCAATGCCATCTGTTTAGTTTCTTTATCATATATGTGAATCATGCAATGCCATCTTGTCTAGCCAGGCATCATATATATGAATTTCGCAATGCCACCCTGGTTAGCCAGTCATCTTATATGTGAATTATACATGCCATCAATTTTTTATTACGTGTTAAATTTGTCAACAATTTTAGTACATTCAATTACTCTTCCTGTGCATCAGCCATTTGGCACGGTCATGGAAAAATCTGGAGTGGAAACAAGGTCTTCAGAGCAGACAATGCTATCTGACGAAGCGCATGTCTTGCTAGTTACCCATAGCTCCTCAGAGGAGGATTCAGAGACAGATGACTAGTCATATCCCCCCCCACGAGGTGCATGCCCTAACTTGGCAGGGTTATGTTGCTCATATCATGCGTATGGTATCTTGCATTGCTATGTCATTTTCTTAGTTTAGACATGCTTTGTGTGAATGCCACCTGTTTAGTGTCTAATTACCATATATGTGAATTACGCAAGGCCATCTTGTTGCAAGACATTATATATGTGAATTATGCAATGTTATCTTGTTGCAAGGCATTATGTATGTGAATTATGCAATGCCATGCTGTTTAGGCAAGCGTCATATATGTGAATTATATCATGCCGTCCTTTTTTTGTATTTCTCAAATCTTTTGTCGACAATGTTTGTATATTCAACTGCTCTTCCTGTGCATCAGCCATTTGAATTGGTGATGGAGAAATCTGGAGTGAAAACAAGGTCTTTAGAGCAGACAATGCTACCTACTGAAGCAGATATTTTGCTGGTTACAGATAGCTCTTCAGAGGAGGATTCAGAGGCAGATGACCAGTCCTATTATCCCCCTGAGGTGTATGCTCAAACTTGGCAGGGTTATATTACTCATATAATGCATATGTTGTATTGCAATGCTTAGTTTTTACATCATATACACAATATTGAATGCCATCTCCTTAGTTGACACATCATATATGCGATTGCCCTCTGCTCACTTCCTTAGTATGTAAATCATACATTTGAATTATGTCATGCCATGATGTTTACATAGACAACATGTATCTGAATTATGGCATGCTAACCCATTTTCTAAAGACATAATATAGTTATATCATCTCATCATGTTTACATAGTCATCATATTTAAACTATGTCATTCTATCTGTGAATTATATCATGCCATCATGTTTCCATCGATGGCATGTTTGTGATTTACGGCATGCCAACCACTTTAATAGACACATCGTATAGTTATATCATGTCATCCTGTTTACATAGTCATCATATTTTGAAGTATGTCATTCTATCCTGTTTAGTTAGCCATCATACATGTGAAATTGTGTCATGCTATCATGTTTAATTAGCCATCATATATGTGAAATTATGTCCTGCTATTCTGTTTGCTTAGACAACATAAATGTGAATTATCTCATGCCCTGTTTTCTTCCCTAATATCCATTGCACCTGTCTATCTTACAATGTTTGTACATTCAATTACTTTTCTTGTTTATCAGCCATTTCAATTGGAGGGAGTGATGGCAGTATTTGTGGGAGTAAAAACACGGTCTTCAGAAAAGATCGTGCTACCTGTCGATGCAGATAGAACCACGGTTATACTTGCCCAAGAACCAGCCCCACCACACATAACCCACACTCATGCAGATTGTACCCCTACCCAGTTGGACAGAGAACCAGCTACACCCCTTTTAACCCCAACCCCAGCAGATAGACACCCAGTTCCCGTTGACACAGCACTGTCTCCACCATAGAGCACCCAAACACGAGCAGTTAGTAAGGCAACTGCAGTGCCCAAATCACGAGGACCACCACTCTGAACCCGAAGTCAACGCTTAAAGCAGAAGAAGAATTGTTCTCAGGTCAGGTTCCGTAGCTATGGTTCATACTACTTTGCTCTTGCATCACTGTATTTACTGATACCAACTAATTTCAAATTTGAAGGATGCAATTGAAACTCCAATGGCGCAACAGGTATGTTTTAAACCTATTTCTTCAACGTGTTTGGTTGTTTGCTGTTGTAACTTGCTCTATGTTGATTTCAGTTTCAATTGAATAAATAGTTATGTTCTCATGCCATGCGCATTACAAGTGTTGTTATTGCTGTGTAGTTTCCCACACTTATATTCTATCTATGCTGCTTTGTCTTAAATAGATATGATTCGAACTGTATCTATCTTGATTTGGCAACATAAACTAGAATGATATAGACCATACAGTGACCATACTACATAGATATATGTTTGTTTCATGCTGTTATCCTGTCCACCTTACTGCTGAACTGGTTTACCAAAATGAGTTTCATATACTACATTGTAAACCTGAGATGTGTTTGTTTGTTTCTCTTTTAGAACATGGATAAAATATTGGAGAAGAGTACCCTGTTATGCAATGGTAAAGGAAGTAATGCAGATAAGGTTCAAGATAGTGAGACATCCCTGTTGGTCTCCAAGAAAGCTGATAAAAACTATATTGAAGACACTGAGACAACCCCAAAGTCCTGTCTTGATGTAGTGTTCGAGTTACTGGCTACCACTGCTGGCACCAGCTCTTTGAACTCATTGCCTGAATCAGTTCGGCTTCTTGAGTCTCAACTTCAAGTTGAAAGACATCGATCAGATGTTATGCGATAGGAAGCCGAAGGACTGAGGAAGTCCCTGCAGAATTCAGATGCATACTTTCTGGTGCAACAGCAAGCGCTGGAGAACTTAAGCGCCAAACAAGAGAAAGTTAATAAGATTGCTAAGCATCTTGCTAGCATTATGGGTACCCAGGATATTGTTTCTTGAGCTCTTCTGAAGTGGTTTCAGTTATGGACTTGTTTTGTTGCGGCATTTATATGCTGTTGTGTTCCCTATATTTGCACTGGTGGCGAACTTTGATGCCCAGTGGATGTAATATGTCTAATAGCCGTGATAGCCTAGTGTAAGTTACTTGCTTATTTATTTCCTTGTTGTCGTGTTTATTTGTTTGCTTGTAGTCAGTGCAGTTCTTTTTCTGCGGTTTGCTACTGGCTGCAATAACCTATTTTCTAAAACTAGGCCACAATAAACATGGGCTAATATTTACTATAGTGGCATTGGGCCTCCTACGGGCCGTAGAAACAGTGGGCCTTCTACGGGCCGTATAAACAGTGGGCCTTCTACGGGCCGTAGAAATAGTGGGCCTTCTACGGGTCGTAGAAACAATGGGCCTTCTACGGGTTGTATCATCAATGGGCCTTCTATGGGCCGTATCATCAATGGGCCTTATACGGGCCGTATGATCGATTGGCCAAACATGGGCCAAACAGACCGCATTCTGGCCATAAACGGGCTAGAGTTGGAATCGTCCGTTCATGGGCCGACCATAACGGGCCATCGTTGATAGGCCGTATTTGATGACGCTATGAAAACGGCCCAACGTATTAACGGACCACAAACGGGCCGACTGTAACCACGGGCTGAATTTGGCCCACAAGCAAAAAATGACAGTAACGGGCCGTAAGTAAACGAATGCTGCAAATGAGCCCAAGAATAAATGGGCTCTGAGAAGGCCGAAAGATAACATGGGCTGGAAACGGCCCAACGGAATAACGACCCGTTAATTGGTATAAAGTGATACACTGCTCATTACGGGCCAGTTTCACCACGGGCCGTTAATGGGTGTAAAGTGATACACTGTTCATTACGGGCCAGTTTCACCATGGGCCGTTAATAGGCCAAGAGTTACATAGGGCCTCATATGGGCCGAAAGACGTCATGGGCCATACATGGGCCAGAAGTGAAAACGGGTTGGAATATTGGATGGCCCAGATGACGCTACTGGTCCTAATTCGGATAGGGCGTAACGGGCCTTGGGTTAGTGGGCTGTAAATGGGCTATATGCGAACAGGCCGTTAACAGGCTTTCCATGGGCTGGCCCGCCACCTTTTGACCAAGTCAAACGGGCCGACCTTTTCACAGGAATGGGCCTCTGTTGGGCCGTGCCACGTGTCCCGACGATGAGCCGACACGTGTTTCATCCGGCCAATGATGATTTTACACGTGGAAAATCCCTATTGGTCGGGGCTGTTAACGGGTTACCGAATCCAAAACCTGACCCGATAGCTTAACGGCATTCCGTTACGGTGGATGCCACGTGTCAGTCACCCTTGACGAAAGCACTTCTGTGACGCGCGATTTATCGTCATGGAAGTGGACACTTCCGTGATGATAATTTTGGTAATGTCATGGAACACTTCTACGACAGCACAGGTATGACTATCTTGATTCTGTCATAAATTTGGCATGGATGTACATGCATGACAAAAACGCGACCTACTGTGACAAACACGTATCATCACGGAAGTGTATTTTTTTTGTAGTGTGATGGCATGTAGATCATCACCGCGGGCCATGTGGATGTGGAGGAGGAAGTCCTCGCTCCATACTGCGGGATCTGTTGTACCATCATATGATTCGATATTTACGGGTTTAAAACCCTCTAGGAATTCATGCTCCATTACTTCATCAGTGAAGCATAGGGGGTGTGCTGCGCCTCTGTGCTAGGCTATATCGCGAAGTAGCTCGTATGAGTCTTGCCTGCTGTATTCGGCCCAGCTGGATTTGCTTTTATTGTATCCTGCGTGGCTGTCACCGTCCCGCGTAGGGGCGTGCCCTCGTGATCCGTAGATCGATCTTGCATGTTTTTCCCTGTCTTCCAATACGTCTCTCAGGTCTTGCGTGTTTCCCGGTGCCTTGGTGTTTTTGTTTGAATGGCGGCGGGGTGCAGGTTGATTTTTAGGCTGGAATGCCTCTCTATCTCGGCCGCTGGGTGGCCGATCAGCCACATCGTACGCTGGTGATGTAGGTTTCAATGCTTCCTCCTCAAGTTGGGGTAGTAACCTGCGCTTTGGGTAACCCTTGGAAGGGCGTTCGAGTTCATATTCCTCGGCCGCAAGGACTTCAGTCCATCTGTCTGCTAGCAAATCCTGATCAGCTTGAAGCTGTTACTGTTTTTTCTTCAGGTTGTTTTTTGTGGCTATAAGCTGGCGCTTAAAGCGCTCCTGCTCGACGGGATCCTCAGGCAAGACAAGTTCTTCGTCGTCGAGGCTCACTTCATCTTCGGAGAGAGGCATGTGATTGTCATCCTCCGCTTCTCCCTTTGTCGCTCGCTTAGGAGGGCTGGCTTGTTCATCCTCCGGCTCTAGATCGTGCTGGAGGGGAATAACATCATCCTTCGCACTGTCCGGAGTACTGTTATCTCTAGTGCCGGTATCACCGCTTTTGCTGTAGCGAGACTTAGAGCGGCGCCGCTGACGCCGGCGCTTGGGTTCCTTCTTGGAGGGGTCATCGTCCGTTGTCTTGTCGCCATTGCCTTCTCTGAGGTGGCGGTCCAGTGCCCCGTGGGCAGTGGTTCCTGGTCGTCTCCTTCATCGTTGTCCATACCATCGATGTCTTCGGAGTCGAAGTCGAGCATGTCGGTTAAATCATCGACAGTGGCTACTAAGTGGGTGGTGGGTGGGTTGTGAATTTCTCCGTCATCCGCATCCCATTCTAGCCGAACATAGTTTGGCCAAGGTTCTCCTGATAGGGAGAGAGACCTTAACGAGTTCAATACATCGCCGAAGGGCGAGTGCTGAAAGATATCCGTGGAGGTGAACTCCATGGTCGGCGCCCAATCGGATTCGATAGGCATGGGCGCAGGCGGTTCAGAGTCCGTGGCCGGAGACGAGTCCTGTGGTTCGGTGTCACGGCTCTCGTGAAGGGTAAGGTCAGTGTTCGGCTCTATTGCCGCTGAGAGTTTGGCCTCCAAGGCGGGGTCTATCCACCCGTCCTCGGATGGCGCAATCTGCTCCGGAAAGAAGGCCGGAGTAGTTACTGGTGTGATCTCCCAAGCACTGTCTGATGGCAGAGCTACATCATGCTTGTCGTGATCGTGCGGCACACCTGGCATGGGCCCGAATCCGTCGAAGATCAAGTCTCCACAGATATTGGCAGTCTAATTCAAGTTTCCGAACCTGACCTGGTGGCCAGGGGCGTAGCTCTCGATCTGCTCGAGATGGCCAAACGAGTTGGCCCGCGGTGCGAAGCCGCCAAATGCAAAGATCTATCCAGGGAGGAAGACCTCCCCCTGGACCGCATTGTTACAGATGATCTAAGGGGCCAACAAGCCTTACGGCGACGGCACAGTGGAACTCTCAATGAAAGCACCAATGTCGGTGTCAAAACTGGTGGATCTCGGGTAGGGGGTCCCGAAGTGTGCGTCTATGGTGGATGGTAACAGGAGGCAGGGGACACGATGTTTACCCAGGTTCGGGCCCTCTCGATGGAGGTAATACCATACTTCCTTCTTGATTGATCTTGATGATATGAGTAGTACAAGAGTTGATCTACCACGAGATCGTAGAGGCTAAACCCTAGAAGCTAGCCTATAGTATGATTGTTGTTGTCCTACGGACTAAACCCTCTGGTTTATATAGACACCGGAGGGGGCTATGGTTACACAGAGTCGGTTACAAGGGAGGAGATCTTCATATCCGTATCGCCAAGCTTGCCTTCCAAGCCAAGGAGAGTCCCATCCGGACACGAGACGAAGTCTTCAATCTTGTATCTTCATAATCCAACAGTCCGGCCAAAGGATATAGTCCGGTTGTCCGGATACCCCCTAATCCTGGACTCTCTCACCAACACTTTCCAAGGAATTTATTATTTGACAACATAAAGATCATTTTTCATTTCGGGTCTGGGCATCCCTAATACCTTTGCCTTACTCTCGTGCAGTGACAAGTGAATAAACACTCATCTTGAGTATAACACATCTAGCATGGAAAATATTAGCCACCCCTCACCGCTCCACGAGCAAAACAAACACACAAAAGAGAAGTCTATTTTGAAAATTAGAGATGGCACATACAAATTTTCTTAGGACAGCAAAATAATACCACATACAGGTAGATATAGTGGACTCATGTGGCGAAACTGGTTTAAGGATTTTTGGATGCACAAGTAGAGATCATACTTAGTGCAAAATGAAGGCTAGCAAAAGATTGAGAAGCGACCAACCAAGAAACGAATAATCTCATAAGCAAGCATTAAGCATAAATAACACCAAATAATGCACCACAAGTAGGATATAATTTCATTGCATGACTATTGACTTTCGTACTTTCATAGGGAATCACAAACCTTAACACCAATATTCTTACTAAAGCATAATTACTCATCAACATAACTCACATATCACATCATCATATCTCAAAACTATTACTAAGAATCAAGTTTATTTTGTCCAATGATCTTCATGAAAGTTTTTATTATATCTTTCTTGGATATCTATCACTTTGGGACTAATTTTGATGTGTTGCTTTTGACAAGCTCCAACAAATATAAGTGAAGATCATGAGCATAAAATTTTTCTTTCTTTCTCACAAATTAATTTAAGTGAAGCAAGAGAGAATTTCTTGAAAATTTTACTAACTCTCAAATAAATCTAAGTGAAGCAAGAGGGCATTTCTTCAAAAATACTAAGCACACCATGCTCAAAAAGATATAAGTGAAGCACTAGAGCAAGTCCATTTCTCATAAAAATTGAAGTGAAGCATAGAGAGCAATTCTAACAAGTCATGACATAATTTTGGCTCTCTCAAATAGGTGTGTCCAGCAAGGGATCAAGACTTAAAAGACAAAATAAAACAAGAAAAGACTCAAATCATACCAGACACTCCAAGAAAAACACATAATATGTGACGAATGAAATATAGCTTCGAGTAAAATACCGATGGTCGTTCGAAGAAAGAGGGGATGCCACTCGGGGGCATCCCCAAGCTTAGTTGGTTGCTCATCTTTGGATATAGCTTGGGATGCCAGGGCATCCCCAAGCTTAGGTTCTTCTATCCTTTATTCCTTCATCCATCGTAAGATAACCCAAAACTTGAAAACTTCAATCACACAAAACTCAACAAAACCTTCGTGAGATCCGTTAGTGTAAGAAAGCAAATCACTACTATAAGTACTGTACCAAACAATTTCAATTTTTTTGCATTATATGTATTGTATTCCAACTTTTCTATGGCAAAACCTCGTCCCAGTGATTCCATAGGTGTCAATTTCCCCCGACATCATTGGAAGCCAGGTAGGGGGTGCGCGGTTGTGAAAATCCGGTCTCGCAGTTAGCCTAGCAGTTCTTCGTCGCCATGGCTCCCAAGAAGAAGACGATCACGGTTGTCGGATTTCGGGTTCCGGCAGACCCTTGAGGTTCGAACACTGGGGTGCGTGCGGAGATCTCTCCCCTACCGATCTACGTCCGATACTCTCGTGCAAACTGAGATGAAAACGATGAACAACACAAGGGACACGAGGTTTATACTGGTTCGGGCCACCGTTGTGGTGTAATACCCTACTCCAGTGTGTGGTGTGGTGGATTGCCTCAGGGGCTGATGATGAACAGTACAAAGGAAGAACTGCCTCGCGAGAGGTGTTCTTGAGCTGGTGCGATGAACTGCTTGGGTGAGTTCGATCGCTTCTCTCTCTCTCTCCCTCTATCCTTGCCTCCCGATCAGATGCCTCCACCCTGTGGTGGCTAGCTCTATTTATAGAGGCCCTGGGCCTCTCCCCGAAATAATTGAGCGGGAAGGGCGCCAACAATTGGCCATTTTGAAGGGGAACATCTAGTACAAGTTACCCTGACCAAAGGTGGTCTTCGGCTGGCAAAAGCTCTGGTGATGACACCGTCTTGGGCTCCACGGTGACCTCCGTCCGGCCGTTCGGCTGGTCTTGGTCTCGTTGCACCGGAATGGTAACCTTTGCCTAATGCCTCGGCCAGTGCTTGCCCCCTTTGCACCAAAGGGGAAACAAGGACTCTGCGCGGGCCGGCGCCCGCCTGGCCTTGATCGGCATGGCTTGCGTCACTGGATCCTCGTGAGGTACCCTTGTATTGATCTCTCCGCCTCCTCGCGAGCCTGCCTGATGAGGCCGCTCCTGAGGAAACTCTCTGTCGTCCGCCCCGCGAGGCTTGGCCCCTCGCGAGGGTCTTGAGCTTGTGTTGATGGAGATGGGCCATGCTGGGCCCCCACTTGAGCCATGCCGCAGGCCGCAGGCAGGCAAGTCTGGGGACCCCCATTCCCAGAATGCCGACAGTAGCCCCCGGGCACAAGGCGCGCGCGGGCTTGGCTTAGCAAAGAAGCGAAGGGGCAAGCGCGAAGTGCCGCAGGCCCTAACAGCCTGCGGCCTTGGGCGCCGCGTGGCGGTTGATTGGACGTGGGCGTCTGCGCTTCCCCATGACGCCTCGGCAACCGCACGTCTGACAAAAGGGGATGCCCGGGCCAGGCTTGCTTACCCTGCTCCCATCTATCTTGCCCTAGATCCCCTTTCTTGCTCTCCTTCCTCTTGCTCCCGAAATCCTCCAGATCCGTCTCAATCCTTTGCATCCGCCATGCCATGGCGCCTCACAAGTCCCCGGCTGATGCTTGGTACTCGCCGGCCCTGGACTCTCCGAACTTGACAGAGAAGAACCTTGCCCTCGCGCGCCTGATGACAGTGGCGCAGGGCAGCGAGGGGGCGACTGTGCTCAAGGTCGGCTCCGACCAGCCTGAGGGCAAGGGGAGCACCTTCTACCCGTTCTTCGTGAGCGCCATTCTCGCTGGTCTGGTGCCTCCTTTCTCTGAGTTCTTCCATGCCGTTCTCCGCCAACACAACTTGCAGGCTCTGCATCTCCACCCCAACTCTGTCCTTCTCCTGGCGATTTTCGCCTATTACTGCGAGGCTCATGTCGGCGTGAAGCCCTCGGTGGCTTTGCTGCGCCACTTCTTCTCCCTCCGGGTCTCTGGCGCTCAAGTCTCTGCATGCGCGAGCTTCATCACGTACTCCAACTCCAACGCCATCTTGAAGCCTGGGAAGAGGATCGAAGGCTACCGGAGCAAGTGGGTCATGATGGACGTCGGGCGCCTCCATCCTCGTCTGGTATTGCCCACGGGGCAGCCTAAGTCCGTTGACGCGTGGTCCCGCGCGGAGCTCGTCGACCCTCGCGTGAAAGCGGTGCTGAGGAGGATGAACGCGGACCTGAAGCCAAGCAACTTGGGGGCGGCGAAGCTGACGGGGCCTCACTCTTGAGGGAGTTCCTGGAGCATCGGGTGGCCCTGCTCCAGGAGCACCCGCTCCCACTATGGAGGCTTGGAAGGGCGGACGCCGCCATGCGCCTGAGCTCTGAGGCGCTGACCGACGAAGATCTGGCCGCGGCCCTCCATTCCTTGGTTGGGGGAGGCGAGGTGAGCCCGTTGGGCGCCCTCGTCCCCCTGTTCCTTCACGATGATTGGGAGCAGGTGGTGAATGCCATGCCCACCTTCAACGGTGTCACACCCTGATTTTCATGCCACAACACTTAAGCTAATAAATCATGATAAAATGTGGTTTGACAAAAACTTTTGAGTGTTTTGGACCTTGCTTGATTTGCTTTTTGTGTGTTGTTTGCAAGTGCTCTAAAAATCAAATAAATCCTCCAACTCTTATACTCCTTCTCCTTGATCCAAAACCTTTTCCAAATGATCATGCCATGTGTATAGAGCAATATAGTATTTTCCTACAAAAATAATTTGGCCAAAAAGTATTTTCAAAAATTAGTTTTCCAAAAACCCCTGAATTGAGTTTTGCACTGCAAGTACTTAATTAAGGGTAGTAAAAATCTTTCCAAAAATATTTTTGATTCCTATTAGATATAGGTTACCCAGAAACCACAAAAAATATAATTTTAAAAGTTATTTTCCTATTTTATTTAAAGGCTTTTTCTTAAGGCCAGAAATGGTCTTAAATAGGTTAAAATTATTTTAAAGCTTTAAAAATATTTGAGAAAAATTAGGGAGACTCAATGGACATATAGTTTCCATATATATGAGTTTCAACATATGGTCATGATCAAAATATTGGACAAAACCTCCCAAAACCATTTCTGCTCATTTCAAGGATTTGAAATATTTCTACAGGAAATATTTCCATAAAAATCCAAGAAACTTCTAGCATGTCACATATGACATTTGTGATGATCTTGCCAAGTACCATGTCATGGGGAATAGTATAACCCCATGAAACTCTCTCAAAACCATTTCTGTCCTTTTTCAAGTTTGAACAGCTTTGCACTGTCAAACATGTCCAAATGCTCTCAAACTTTGTGCACATTCTAAAATGGTGTAATAATGCATCTAGACCAAATGGCACAAGTTGGAGAGAAATTTATCTTGATCAAAGTGCCCCAAAACCCTCTCTGACCAGAATCAAATTTGAACAAGTTTGTACTACCAACTTTCTCTCCTTGCCCCCAACTTTTGTGGACATGTTCAAATCCTCAAATGATGACACTACACCAAGTGGTGCATCAAGGAGAATAGATTTGCATGACTAAATCTTGGTAAAACAATTTCTGTTGATTTCTAGGGTTCACAAAAGTTGCACTGTCAACTTTGCCCAAATGAGCTCAAACTTGCTGGAACATCCTAGTTCTATGTGGCATTTCATACTGTTAAGTTTCATGTCAATTGGAATTAAAATTCTTGCCCAAACCACCATCAAACACCTTCTGACAGAAACATAAAATCCCTGTTTAGGCCCCTTCCACTTATCTCCTTGAGCTCAAATTTTTCCCACAGCACCATCTGATCCTCCTCTAACCACTGCATCTTTCCCTGCCCGAGGAGCCATGATTATGGGGGTGAAAAGCTCTTTTCCCCTCTCTGGACAGCCCCATTTCCACTCTTCTCCTTCCTCTCTCTTCACCCACTGGCCATCCAAAGCATCCAAGGCCAATATACCTTCCTTAGCACCCCCCAAATACTACCAGACATCAGTGGCCGCGCCCACATTGCCAAAAAAATGGCCATGCCGGCCACACACGCGCTCTGGAGCGCGCTACAGTGCGCTCCCGCACTGTAGCGGCTCCCTGCCCAACACCTGCGACCACCTCGGCCCTCCCCCACGCGCCCGACGAGGCTCCTCGACGTCCACAGCACGCAAGGATGTCGGGCCCCTCCTCCCTTGCCCTCTTTCTCCCTCCGCAGAGCTCGCCGAGCGCTCCCTAGGCCACGCCCACGGTGCACCGCAGCCACGACCATATAAGGCTACCCCGAGCACTACTCTGGCCCCTCCCCGCTCTCCCTCTCTCCCGTGAACCTCTCGGACACTCCCCCTCTCCCCCTAGTGCTCTCCTGCCCTCTCCATGGCCGGAGTGCCGCCGCCGACCGCCGCTCGGATTCGGGCACCACAGCCCCTCTCTCTTCTCCCTACCCACTCCAGTACCCCCTCACCACCACCACGAAGCCCCCCATCGCCCCCATTCTTCTTCAGGGCGCCCCTGCGCTCGAAGCCGGCAATGGCCGACGCCATCGTCCGCCGTGGCCATGGCCCGCTCACCTCTGCCCTCCCCTGGATGCGCCGACAGGGGGGATTGGATGCGGCTCGTCTCCCCGAGCAAGTCGGTGGCGAAGCACCGAAAACGGTGGCCGGTAGCGCCGGCAGTCGACGCCCCTCTGCCTCGCCTCCTCTGTTTCGGGCGGGAGGATGAGGACGACGCCGTGTCAGCACATTGGGCCCCGCCTGTCAGCGGCAGCGGCAACCGAGCCGGTCCGCAAGTAAGGTTAAGTGGAGGCGCATTCGGCTTCTCCCGCGTCCCCGCAGCGAAGGCGTACTCCCGCTGGGCGCCTTCGACGTCGCCTTGTCCCCTGTGTGGTCGAGCCACTGGGCCGGCCCAGTGGCGCCCTGCTGCTATCTCCCGCCCACTGCACAGGATAAGGTTGAAACCTTTTCCCTTTTTCTTTTTCCACTGAACTTCAAAAATCAATAAACAATTCAATTTAACTCCAAATTTGATGATTCAAATTTCTAGTAGTTTCTAAATTCATTTCCTATCACATGGTGCTATTTGCACATTTTTCCATAAAGTTTTTCTTCACAAATATTTATAAACCCTATCTTTCCTATTTTAGTGATAAACTTTAGAAAATCACAGAGAGCCCATATTTGATCCAAATGCCATGATTCAAATTCCTAGATGTTTCTAAGTTCATAACTTAGTTTATGAACATTTTTAATAATACTTTCTGTACCACATAAATTATTGAGCCATTTCTTCATGTTTACCAACTTTGTAAATTCATAGGAAAATCATTTCAACTCCAAATCCAGTGAAACCAATTCCTAGATGCTTCTAAAATCATTCTTTGTTAAATGGGTACCTTTGCTCATTTTTCAAAAATATGTTTCTGTACACTTCTTGCAATTCCATAAACCCCTTGATTCCATCATATCAAAATGTTTAGAAATATCCATTGATCCTATTTCAATGAAATCACCTTGGTCATTCCTCATATGATCAGAGGCATCCTAGAAAAGTCCAACTCTCATTTTTAGAGCACTTTTATTTTCTGCCTTGTTGTGTTGCTTATTATGGTTGCTTTCAACGATAGTTGACGAAGTAGACGAAATGCTCGGAGTTGGACCAGAGATATTTGAAGACCTCGAAGACTTTGTTAAAACAGGCAAGCAGCCCTTTGACCATGTCTATGAAACCTTTTTATGCATGTCATATAGCACTTATTATTGTTGCATCGGAATCATGATGAAAGGGTAACCACTTTGGTGGATTGCCTCTGTTACTTTTCTCGTTGATACTTGCATTGAGCATGACCCTACCTTCTTATGAGGGTTATGCCGGTGGGAGTAGATAGGATGCTAAAGTAGTTGCTACGCAAAGTGGGTCAGGGTTATGCATGGAAAGAAATAAGTGTGGTTTGACATACTTGCAAACAACCCCAGTGGGTGCCACTTATGCCCCTGGGAGATGATGATGAACTAGGTCACTACTTGGTGGAGAAGTAGTGTACCGAGGCTTGATAAAAGTGTTGTTTACAGAAACGGATTAGATTTAAGATTTGTCGACTGTCCCAACCTTACATGCGCAACCACTCTACCCTTATATGGGAAAGGGCATTATTGATTACTTAGGTCGATACTAGCTTGGAGCCCGCATTACTAGTGACGGGGGAGAGTTGGTGCTCTCTCTCGGGACGGGGTCGTGCCAAGTAGGGCAGCCATGACTGTCTTCACAGGGCACCGGACACACCCTTGGTACCCCGTGCTTGTGGTATGTGATGAATATGGGAGCGAGGCTCCACAATTTTAAGATGTGAAATGTTGGGCACGGGGGTTACTACCAATCGAGTGGACTCCATGTTAGTGCCGTCTAGGGAAAGATAGTGATCGGGTGCTTACCCCGGGTACTTGAGGTACCGCGGGTCGTGGATGACATGGAAGTTCCTCGGATCTAGTGGGTAAAGTGTGCAACCTCTGCAGAGTGTAAAACTATTCGAATAGCCGTGTCCACGATCAAGGACAGTTGGGTGGTGCTGCTTAGACTACGTCCATATGTTTCTGACAAACAACACAGTTTGGTGAATCTGTTGATGTGATTCGTGAGGAAGTCACGATGAGCTTGAGCATGAGTTGTTCATAACTCCCTCTCGACGTTGATGTCTGTAACCTCCTGATACTTGTTGCAGACGCATTCATATCCTTGATAAGTGTTGATCATACTTGCATGAGGAAAACTAGCTTTCCGCAAAAATGCCAAAATAGCAGTAGTGCCTTGCATAATTACTCTGTTATCACCCTTGGGTTGCTTGCGAGTACATTCAAAGTACTCATTGGCTTGCCACTGGTTATTTTATTGGCCAGGCATGAAAGAACAGGATATGATGAAGGATACTTCGGTGACGAACATGCGATCTAGGACGCTTCCCAGTCAGAATGCCTGTAGGGTTAAGGCAGATGGCATGGGTCCGAGTTATCGATGAAGATTTCCGCTGCAATGTTATACTCAAGACTTGACCATAATGGTCCTACTTGTGTAATACGGTACGTATGGATGTAAGACTCTTGTTATTCAGCTTCTGTGTGTTCAGTGAGCATTGATCTCTGGGATCACTGTACACGTGCATTCGGTGATCTCGACTTATGAGTCGGGGTCCCCACAGAGCTGGTATCAGAGCCATCCTGACTGTAGGAAGCCTTAGTTAGCATGGTCGTTATTTAGGGTAAAACTATTTCCAAAACTACTACTAGTTTTCAAAACTATCTATACTTCTCTTCCCTTCTCAGTTTTTCAAAAACTAAGGTATACTTTCCTTATTGATCTCTTCCCCTTCAAAACCTTTGGTCGCTAGAACCCTTATGCCCCTGACCACTGGATTCCTGGTAATCCTCGTGGGTAGCCTAGAAGGATTACACCTTGCCAAACACTCACCCACCTCTCCTGAACACAAGATTGGTGACACCACAGCAAGACGATGCCAACAGGAGATACGTCTTTGAGGAATGAGTACATGAAGACCCAATGGATGGTGACACCTTTGAAATTGCCCCAGGATGATGCAACCTTGTCCTATGACGATCAAGGTGTAAGATATGCTAGACCATGATAGACGTCGCTAATAGAGCAATCATGTCATTACCGTTGTTTTATCGGCAACCACCGGTGGATGAGAACCTAGCCATTTGGTCCGCCTCACTATAGTGAGCAGGAAAACTGTTCTCTTCATCCCCCGCTCTCGGTGACGATATTGTCAACAATGAGTCCGACAGATTGGACCTCTATTATGCCTTGTTAATGTCATTGCATAAAGGATTACTTACCTGGTACCATCGATGCCTTAGAGGACAAAACGGGATCGTCAGAATTAAGAAGACAACAGAAGACCAAGTCAGTGCCAGTTACGAGGAGCCACCTTCACCCTATCACTTCAACAGGCAAGAAGCTGTTGAAGAATCTTCAGGCTTAACCTGGATCGTTTCATCAAACAACTACAAGAGAGGTAGCAACACCTGAGGAAAACTCAGAAGACTGCACGAGGCTCAAGGCACGATTACTGGATCTGAGAACCCCTAGGGTAGGATGAGTCGTGTAACCCCTATGCGCAGTCGAGTCCATATGATGGTTCGAATAGAACCATGATTGTGTGTTGCTTGCTTTTATTTGTTTGTGTTTTGATATCAGTCGCCCTTCTGCCCTAGGCAACAAGTACGCGACTATATCACCTTCCTTGTTTTCTTTTGTTGGCCCTTTTTGGCACTTGTTTGTTTGCACCTGCACTATAGAACCCCCTTTAGGCAATCCCCCTTTATGCTACTTATCCCCCTCATCTCTCTCTCATCAACTGGAGACAAGCAAGACAATATGCACCAAGGAGTCTGCTTCGGCGACCAACTAGCACTGAAGACCTTTTTGTTGCAGCCTCCTCGACCAAGTGAAACCCCGTAGAGTTATGTTTAACCCTCCAGCCTAGAAACCCATTCCTAGACCCTTCGAGACTTCACGAGATACCCCAGCTCGAGTCCTTAACCATGTGCTTAACCCACGGTATTGCAAGAGAACCAGTTAAGCCTCTGTAAACCTTGCACATCACTGGATTCATTACGAAACTAGTGGACATAGTGAACAAGCACATTATCATCCTAATATAGCACAAGAACTGACGATGCCATAGGGAAGACCAGTTTGAGGATATAGGAATTGAGGACAAATGACTTGCTGAGTTTGTATCAAAGACCTTGAGGAATTATCTGAGACTATTTGATGGATTATGAGGCTTCATGTTGGTAGATGAGCGTGGCTGGATCATGATTATAGAGTAGCATAGCTTTCTTTACCCCTCGATAAATTGGACTTAGCCAGGGGATATTGATAGGAGATAGTTGGCATTGTGATAATGACTTGGTGGAAACATGTAGGAATTTCTCGTTGGGCATGAGATTTGGATTCAATAGGTTATCCTAGGGGAGTATGGATGCAGAGTAATTCCACATGGTTCGGAGTAAATTGGATTTAGACTGATGATCTTGATCATGATGCCATGTTTCCCGATGGGCAATAAACTAGGAGATTGGATTAATTGTCGGAGTTGATTTAGGGATCTATATAAGCTTGACCTTGGAGATTACTTGACCATGGTAATGGAAATTGGTGGACTGACTACAGTGAGGCAGCCCTTTTCAAGTATATGAGGATTATAGGAACTTTAGGAGATCATGTGGAACACCATAAACATTGGATTTGTAGAATTAAAGGGATTATGTAGCAATTAATGGAAGTTAATGAGCTATTGGAGTTGGTTCATAGGAAGGAAACAAGATCTTGGAGTGGCTTACGACGTGTTTCCTTAGGATAGAGATGCTTTATCATGGACCTTGGATCAATAGACTGAGCACTTGGATTGTCATGTTTTATTCCAGCTTGGAAGCTTGTATGCTCCACCCATGGATTTTTAGGGGTAGCCATACATACGAGTTTGGGGATTATAGACACTAGTCGTCAACCCGTGCATTCGCACGGCTAGTCAATAAGTTGTATGTATTTATTTTGTTGCATGAAAAGGAAAAAAGTGAAACTCCCATCCATCCAGTGTAATCGCAAGCACATATGACGTGCCTCATTTTTTTATTAGTTTAATTCTAAGTGACTTGAAAGGAGTCAAAAAATTATTTTAACACTTTTGATTTTATTTTTTTCATTATCCTTGCTTTTATGTATATCCGATATGTGCCCGACAGGACCAACTTTTTATAATTGTTTTCAGTGATAAACTCATTCCATAATATAGAAACTTGAAGCAAGAGAACATATGTGGCCGAAAAGAGTGATTGATTAGTTGAATTTAAGTTACAGAAAAGGATCCAAAGAATTTCTTCTAATATTTCTGATTTTCTTTTATTTTCATTAACCTTGCTTCTATGTATATTGGATATGTGCCCCACAAAACATTACATAACATAGAATTTTGAAGCAAGAAAACATAAGAGACCAAAAGAGAGAAGATTTATTGAAAATCAGTGTATTGAGGCTCGTATAAAATACTTGTCAAAATATATATCAGGATGATATAAATCCCTATATACTCTGGTCAATCAATGACATTGTTTCCTATTGGACCAGAGAAGCATGACACATGAACATGGAACTACTGTAGAAAAATCATCTACTTATTAAAAAGACAGAATGCCAAATACTTGTCAGCCTAGTAGTCATATGAAGTAAATTGTTATTTCACATATATATCCTAGACCTATGAAATATATCATAGCTCTAGTTAGTACACAGTTTATTTAGTGCTATTCCTGTAGTCATGGGATCCTTCCATCCCCTAAGGATCGTTGGGCCATCAACCATGCATCCTCGCCATGAATGGGCTCCAGCAACGACACGAGTATCTGCAATTTTGCCACAAGCATGAACAGACAAAGAGAAAACAGAGATCAACTCTTATAAATAGAAAAAGGAAATTATAGATCGATTAGTAGATAAAAACATTGGCGTAAATGTTGCCACAGTAACCTGGTCTCCACGCATCAATGGATGGTAGTCCACACGTTGATGTGTTCGCATCGAGATAGAATGAAGACCAAATGCTCATTAGAATTAATTTTAAGTTGGCTTCAAGTTGATCCTGCTTCCTAGCCCCCATAGTAGCCCGCATCAACGTTTGGCTCGTGAATTGAGTGCCTGCACCGAGAAAAAATTCTCTAGAGATCGAGTCATACACAATGTATGCATTTAAATTAGAATGTGAAATCAAACATGCGCATCTACAATATGACAATATTCACCAGTTTTTTCATACGTCTATTGACTTATTGGATCTCAGTACGCCTTAGTTTATTATTTAACATGCCTTACTCTAAAAATATTTATTATATTTTCATCACAAAATATACTATCTTTCTCCTTTATTAACGGTGTGATTCAAAATCTTGTGTGCTTACCAAATCCATGATCTAGAACTCTGTGACATTAATATATCATGATATTTCGTGAAAACCCTGAATGGCTCCTTTGAGGTAGGTTCAAAAGAAGAAAGAAAAAGTGCGTTCTTGAAGTTTCAGAAAAATTATACATGTTGATTTGTACTGTCTACCTTTAATCGTTATTATAAAATCCTTTTTTTGTACGTCACACTGAAAGACCAATGCGTGCATCGCTTTTATTTACTGTTTGCTATTTCAGATCTAGAGATAAGTATTTTTTGTATAACCTGCAAACAATTTATTATAATCTAATGCTACATATACATAATGGACATTTACATGTATGGAAATTTAAGGATTTTTTTTGAACTTTGAAGGAGAGATTTGATTTGTTTTAAAAATATATTTGAAGCTCAGGAGCAGAATATTTGCACTCAATAGCAATCAACCACACCAATTACCTTGGAAAGAAACTAAGAAAAAGATCTGATGGACAATGTTACCATCTTTAAGAAAATAGCAGTGGTAAAATGCATAGATAAGGCATGCATGTAACATAGTTAGGTTTCATCCATAAAAAGCTACAGAGATCAAAATGCAAATCTATTAAGAAAGAGCGGGCACCTATGGTGATTGTCAACAAAATAATAAACATGGATGCTATCATCGCTGGACAAAACAGTGCGACTGTTGCCATTGTTTCTCCGGCAATAGGACATCAATCCTAGCAACTGTCATTGGAAAAATATGGCTTGTCTCCGGCCGCCATGTGTGCTTGTCGCCCGCTTGTACGTCCCAATAAACAGGGTTTAACTTCAGCAGCACAATAGTTCCATCTCAGTATCCAGCCACAAAACCTGGAGAAGATCATCACAGTTAGTTAGTTGCAGTGGTAGAGAGAGAGAGATGACTTGGTGGATGTGGTCATTAAGAGGCAAACATAACAGGCTTTGCATCAAAACTATCTGGATCAAGGTGCAAAGCCATTGACGAAGCTAGTCACATAGCATTGATGGATAAGACGGCACCACCATCTCGTCGACAACGTGGCAGCATGGTGTGCACTGATAGACCAATGAGACGGCACTGCCAATCTCATCTACAACGGCAGCAATAAAAAACGGTGGCGGCGTGGCATGCACTGATAGATCCATGCAGCGGCACCACCGTCTAGTCGACAACGGCTGCTGCGTGTCATGTGCACGCTACTTTACCCTTTATATCAAGAACAGTAGTATATACGGACTAAAGAAAAGTAGTATATATCGACTAAAAGATTATGTATATATATACTGACTAAGAAAAGTAGTATACTGGTTCACAAAAAAGGTGTTATATATTGCCTTACAAAAAATGATGTATATACTGCCGTGCACAAAGAGCAGTGCTCATACTACTTGGTTGTAGATGTATATAGACAAAATATAGTACAATAGTATATACTTGAAATTAGTACCTTATATACTCCCTTTGAAGGTAGCATATACCACAAGGAAGGTAAAAAAGGCGTCAGCTATTCTAACCAGTTCAAAAATGCAGTATAGAGTCCATGGCAAAAATGTGGTAAATACTCCATTATCACTAAGTCAGTATATACAATATGACAAAAATATTGTTCTGGTATATACTGATTATTGACACTATACTCTGTCCCAAGCTCCCCAAGTTCACAGCAAAAACAGTAAAACAACCGCATATTTTCAAGAGTTTGCAATATAAGCTAACATTTTAGAATACTTTCTATATACTATATGGTTGGTTTAGCACACGCAGTTTAGTAAGACAGCATATAGAAAATCACAAATGTATTTAGAACTGAAAGTAAATATAAGAAGCATGACCGTATTGTTGGAGATTATAAATCCATGTCCTGTAGGAAAGAAATCTCAATGAAGTAGTGTGGTAGCCTTAGCTGTGGTTGAAGGGACAAATCTGATTGAGCAAACTATCAAATACATGCAGGTCCATATGGCTGATGCCATGAGTTCAACAGGAGCCTGAACCCCCTAACTGGTGTTGATGATGAACATCCGGCACAAGCTCTGCATCGACAGCTAAAATCATAAGCCTGCTTGGTAAGAAGAAATTCTTCAAACAACACCAATCATATGGCACGCACATCAGATTGTGGAATTAGCTTATTAAGAATTATTCAAACAACACTAATCCTATGGCACACACATCAGATTGTGGTCACATGGATGCTTTCAGATTAGTAAAAATCAAATGTCATGCTATGTCAAGCAGCTTTGAAACCGCATTAATGATCACATCCTAAAGTGGTCCTCAAGAATCAGGATTAGATATCGACGCTCATAGTCATCGGAGCAGTAGTATTTCTTCAGTGAATTAACATGCCTTTGCCAAAAGATGCTAATCATACATGTGATCATGTCTCTGTAGAATAAACAGATGAAGCATCAATAATGAGAAATAAATACATGGACGTGGAATTAATTACTCCTTGTGGAAATTAGCACAGACGTTTTCTTGGCAAACAAAGCTCAAGTTGCGCATATTAAACTGTAGTACACTGGGCAACAGAAAGCAATGCATTGGGTGTTATTCATGAGCGACAATCCACACAACTATACTGTAGTAAGCTAAATAGCAGTTGAGACCATTAACCATTTTTCTGAAACTAACTAAACCACCAATTATACAAAATCGTATTGTCCTCTACAGAATTAAATCTTGTCGATCACTATGGACTATTAGTCCTAACTGAAGCACCTGTTAAGAAACTAACTAAACCACCATGATTGTAAAAAAACTATCTAAATCACCATTGCAAAGCTGAAGGACAATAGTATTGACTCAGTTCCTTGCAAAACCAAAAATCGTGTGTACAGGAGAGGAGATTCTACCCACTAACATGGCAATCCAGTGGCACTCCACCTAACACACCCGTCAATCCATTCCACCAAGTTCCATGAGAGAACTTCAAAGAAGAAAATTACCTTGCCGAGCAGCCACTTAGAACACAGACGAATTTGCTAAGCGGAGCGTGATCTTCTCCGCGTAGTTCCGTGCATCAGCGGTCTGAAGAGTGGAGGGGCACAAAAGGACATTGTTATCACCATACGCATCGCTGCCGCAGGAGAGCAGAGCGCCTGTCACAGTAACTACGGACATGACGATCGGTGGGAGAGAAGGAATTGGAGGTGGAGGAAGATCAACGAATGGGACACAATCCGCCTCACCCTCGTTCCCCGACCAGCCACATCACCACCACGTGACCGGAAGCATCCGCCGCCGCATGCTGATCCAAGAGAGAGGACCAAGGAGAGAGATGGTCCACGGTGGCTATGGAGGTGCTGGGATGCAACAGAGGGTGAATGCGGTGTGCAGCGGCGGTGGATGGGGCAGGGAGCGGCAGCGGATGGTCGGGATCAGGGCGGCGGAGGATCCATTGCAGGCGATGGGTGGGATGGTGGGGATGAGGTTAGGGATACGGGAGGGCTGTTTTTTTAGTGAAAGGGGAGGAGGGCTTCTATTTGTACAACATGGTGAAAGGACCGTGGGCCTTTTGAGTTTTTTTAATTAAGCACATAATTAAGCGAGAATTAAATGGGTTAATCTCCACCGTAATAACCTGGTCCCACCAGATGAACGACTCATAAATTCTAATTAACGTGGTAATTTCTAGGGAGTCTGTAATTAGTATAGGTATAGAGGTATAGATAGATAGATAGATACAGATAGATATAGATAGATAGATAGATAGATAGATAGATATGTGATTTTGTTAGACCCCCTCTTGGGAGTCATGATGATATGAATAACATGAGTGATGATTGGAGTTGACCTATACGGGATGATTCTTTCGGTGACATGATGTGAATGTTTGGAAGACTAGATAAGACAATTGGCATCTCAGGAACCGTGCTTAAGGATAAGATGATAAATGCTCACTCACACACTAGAATCCTTGAAACCCTTAAACCCTATCAAGCCACAACATGGTCGGATCATGACCATGGGCTTTGGCTCTATGTCAAGTAGACCCTAACCAATACCCAACCATGACCACCACAGATACCCCAACCTATACCCCATGTACCCCGTGGGCAAGTCTTCAGGGAGTACTCAGACAAGTTAGTTGCCATGTTTCCTTGATGACATACTTGCCTACCCGAAGACGGAAGAAGAGCCGTTCAGCTGGTCAAGGAACATTTGAAGACCGCCATGTCAAGGAGGAAGAACTACACCAACCACCATCGTCAAGAAGTAAACCTCCGCATCGAAGACCAGGCATATCTGCAAACCACTCCTCTCAAGGGAACCAAGCATTTTCATGACAAGAAACCCACGCCAAGATTCATCGGCCTCTTCAAGGTCACTCTAAGGTTCAACAAACCCCTTTGAGATCGCTTCAAGACGAAGAATAGACGGCTACCAGCTAGAGTTATCACCTGAGTCACCTACTGGGCACAACGTCTTTCCACACGACGCCACACCGGAAATGTTTTCAACTTCGTAACTAGCCCGGTCTCAACAAGGACATCGATCATCGAGCCATCGACCTCCAGCCCTATATGACCTACGCGAGAAACCCCAGTTACAATCTGGGTCAAGCAGGACGACAAACACGAAGTCATGCCATCAAGTACTTCAAGGTTCAATGGAGCACCAAACGGAAGCAGAAGCGGTATGAGGACGTGAAGACTACCCCAAATCCAAGTTTCCGTATTCCTTTCCGCGCCTAGTCTGGGAATCTCGGGGACGAGATTCTTGTAAGGGGGGTAGGTCTGTCACACCCTGATTTTCATGCCACAATACTTAAGCTAATAAATCATGATAAAATGTGGTTTGACAAAAACTTTTGAGTGTTTTGGACCTTGCTTGATTTGCTTTTTGTGTGTTGTTTGCAAGTGCTCTAAAAATCAAATAAATCCTCCAACTCTTATACTCCTTCTCCTTGATCCAAAACCTTTTCCCAATGATCATGCCATGTGTATAGAGCAATATAGTATTTTCCTACAAAAATAATTTGGCCAAAAAGTATTTTCAAAAAATAGTTTTCCAAAAACCCCTGAATTGAGTTTTGCACTGCAAGTACTTAATTAAGGGTAGTAAAAATCTTTCCAAAAATATTTTTGATTCCTATTAGATATAGGTTACCCAGAAACCACAAAAAATATAATTTTAAAAGTTATTTTCCTATTTTATTTAAAGGCTTTTTCTTAAGGCCAGAAATGGTCTTAAATAGGTTAAAATTATTTTAAAGCTTTAAAAATATTTGAGAAAAATTAGGGAGACTCAATGGACATATAGTTTCCATATATATGAGTTTCAACATATGGTCATGATCAAAATATTGGACAAAACCTCCCAAAACCATTTCTGCTCATTTCAAGGATTTGAAATATTTCTACAGGAAATATTTCCATAAAAATCCAAGAAACTTCTAGCATGTCACATATGACATTTGTGATGATCTTGCCAAGTACCATGTCATGGGGAATAGTATAACCCCATGAAACTCTCTCAAAACCATTTCTGTCCTTTTTCAAGTTTGAACAGCTTTGCACTGTCAAACATGTCCAAATGCTCTCAAACTTTGTGCATATTCTAAAATGGTGTAATAATGCATCTAGACCAAATGGCACGAGTTGGAGAGAAATTTATCTTGATCAAAGTGCCCCAAAACACTCTTTGGCCAGAATCAAATTTGAACAAGTTTGTACTACCAACTTTCTCTCCTTGCCCCCAACTTTTGTGGACATGTTCAAATTCTCAAATGATGACACTACACCAAGTGGCACATCAAGGAGAATAGATTTGCATGACTAAATCTTGGTAAAACCATTTCTGTTGATTTCTAGGGTTCACAAAAGTTGCACTGTCAACTTTGCCCAAATGAGCTCAAACTTGCTGGAACACCCTAGTTCTATGTGGCATTTAATACTGTTAAGTTTCATGTCAATTGGAATTAAAATTCTTGCCCAAACCACCATCAAACACCTTCTGACAGAAACATAAAATCCCTGTTTAGGCCCCTTCCACTTATCTCCTCGAGCTCAATTTTTTCCCACAGCACCATCTGATCCTCCTCTAACCACTGCATCTTTCCCTGCCCGAGGAGCCATGATTATGGGGGTGAAAAGCTCTTTTCCCCTCTCTGGACAGCCCCATTTCCACTCTTCTCCTTCCTCTCTCTTCACCCACTGGCCATCCAAAGCATCCAAGGCCAAGATCCCTTCCTTAGCACCCCCCAAATACTACCAGACATCAGTGGCCGCGCCCACATTGCCAAAAAAATGGCCATGCCGGCCACACATGCGCTCTGGAGCGCGCTACAGTGCGCTCCCGCACTGTAGCGGCTCCCTGCCCAACACCTCCGACCACCTCGGCCCTCCCCCGCGCGCCCGACGAGGTGCCTCGACGTCCACAACACGCAAGGATGTCGGGCCCCTCCTCCCTTGCCCTCTTTCTCCCTCCGCAGAGCTCGCCGAGCGCTCCCTAGGCCGCGCCCATGGTGCACCGCAGCCACGACCATATAAGGCTACCCCGAGCACTACTCTGGCCCCTCCCCGCTCTCCCTCTCTCCCTTGAACCTCTCGGACACTCCCCCTCTCCCCCTAATGCTCTCCTGCCCTCTCCATGGCCGGAGTGCCGCCGCCGACCGCCGCTCAGATTCGGGCACCACAGCCCCTCTCTCTTCTCCCTACCCACTCCAGTACCCCCTCACCACCACCACGAAGCCCCCCATCGCCCCCATTCTTCTTCGGGGCGCCCCTGCGCTCGAAGCCGGCAATGGCCGACGCCATCGTCCGCCGTGGCCATGGCCCGCTCACCTCCGCCCTCCCCTGGACGCGCCGACGGGGGGGATTGGATGTGGCTCGTCTCCCCGAGCAAGTCGGTGGCCGGAGCACCGAAAACGGTGGCCGGTAGCGCCGACAGTCGCCGTCGACGCCCCTCTGCCTCGCCTCCTCTGTTTCGGGCAGGAGGATGAGGACGACGCCGCGTCAGCACGTTGGGCCCCGCCTGTCAGCGGCAGTGGCAACCGAGCCGGTCCCGCAAGTCAGGTTAAGTGGAGGCGCATTCGGCTTCTCCCACGTCCCCGCAGCGAAGGCGTACTCCCGCTGGGCGCCTTCGACGTCGCCTTGTCCCCTGTGTGGCCGAGCCACTGGGCCGGCCCAGTGGCGCCCTGCTGCTATCTCCCGCCCACTGCACAGGATAAGTTTGAAACCTTTTCCCTTTTTCTTTTTCCAGTGAACTTCAAAAATCAATAAACAATTCAATTTAACTCCAAATTGGATGATTCAAATTTCTAGTAGTTTCTAAATTCATTTCCTATCACATGGTGCTATTTGCACATTTTTCCATAAAGTTTTTCTTCACAAATATTTATCAAACCCTATCTTTCCTATTTTAGTGATAAACTTTAGAAAATCACAGAGAGCCCATATTTGATCCAAATGCCATGATTCAAATTCCTAGATGTTTCTAAGTTCGTAACTTAGTTTATGAACATTTTTAATAATACTTTCTGTACCACATAAATTATTGAGCCATTTCTTCATGTTTACCAACTTTGTAAATTCATAGGAAAATCATTTCAACTCCAAATCCAGTGAAACCAATTCCTAGATGCTTCTAAAATCATCCTTTGTTAAATGGGTACCTTTTCTCATTTTTCAAAAATATGTTTGTATACACTTCTTGCAATTCCATAAACCCCTTGATTCCATCATATCAAAATGTTTAGAAATATCCATTGATCCTATTTCAATGAAATCACCTTGGTCATTCCTCATATGATCAGAGGCATCCTAGAAAAGTCCAACTCTCATTTTTAGAGCACTTTTATTTTCTGCCTTGTTGTGTTGCTTATTATGGTTGCTTTCAACGATAGTTGACGAAGTAGACGAAATGCTCGGAGTTGGACCAGAGATATTTGAAGACCTCGAAGACTTTGTTAAAACAGGCAAGCAGCCCTTTGACCATGTCTATGAAACCTTTTTATGCATGTCATATAGCACTTATTATTGTTGCATCGGAATCATGATGAAAGGGTAACCACTTTGGTGGATTGCCTCTGTTACTTTTCTCGTTGATACTTGCATTGAGCATGACCCTACCTTCTTATGAGGGTTATGCCGGTGGGAGTAGATAGGATGCTAAAGTAGTTGCTACGCAAAGTGGGTCAGGGTTATGCATGGAAAGAAATAAGTGTGGTTTGACATACTTGCAAACAACCCCAGTGGGTGCCACTTATGCCCCTGGGAGATGATGATGAACTAGGTCACTACTTGGTGGAGAAGTAGTGTACCGAGGCTTGATAAAAGTGTTGTTTACAGAAACGGATTAGATTTAAGATTTGTCGACTGTCCCAACCTTACATGCGCAACCACTCTACCCTTATATGGGAAAGGGCATTATTGATTACTTAGGTCGATACTAGCTTGGAGCCCGCATTACTAGTGACGGGGGAGAGTTGGTGCTCTCTCTCGGGACGGGGTCGTGCCAAGTAGGGCAGCCATGACTGTCTTCACAGGGCACCGGACACACCCTTGGTACCCCGTGCTTGTGGTATGTGATGAATATGGGAGCGAGGCTCCACAATTTTAAGATGTGAAATGTTGGGCACGGGGGTTACTACCAATCGAGTGGACTCCATGTTAGTGTCGTCTAGGGAAAGATAGTGATCGGGTGCTTACCCCGGGTACTTGAGGTACCGCGGGTCGTGGATGACACGGAAGTTCCCCGGATCTAGTGGGTAAAGTGTGCAACCTCTGCAGAGTATAAAACTATTCGAATAGCCGTGTCCATGGTCAAGGAAAGTTGGGTGGTGCTGCTTAGACTACGTCCATATGTTTCTGACAAACAACACAGTTTGGTGAATCTATTGATGTGATTCGTGAGGAAGTCACGATGAGCTTGAGCATGAGTTGTTCATAACTCCCTCTCGACGTTGATGTTTGTAACCTCCTGATACTTGTTGCAGACGCATTCATATCCTTGATAAGTGTTGATCATACTTGCATGAGGAAAACTAGCTTTCCGCAAAAATGCCAAAATAGCAGTAGTGCCTTGCATAATTACTCTGTTATCACCCTTTGGTTGCTTGCGAGTACATTCAAAGTACTCATTGGCTTGCCACTGGTTATTTTATTGGCCAAGCATGAAAGAACAGGATATGATGAAGGATACTTCGGTGACGAACATGTGAGCTAGGACGCTTCCCAGTCAGAATGCCTGTAGGGTTAAGGCAGATGGCATGGGTCCAAGTTATCGACGAAGATTTCCGCTGCAATGTTATACTCAAGACTTGACCATAATGGTCCTACTTGTGTAATACGGTACGTATGGATGTAAGACTCTTGTTATTCAGCTTCTGTGTGTTCAGTGAGCATTGATCTCTAGGATCACTGTACACGTGCATTCGGTGATCTCGACTTATGAGTCGGGGTCCCCACAAACGGCGAGGGGCTGGTGCCCGCGGCAGCCCCCGAAGACCTGGCGGGCTTGGCGACAGTGAACTTGTCCTCCAGCAGCTCCAGCAGGGGAAAGGGGGAAGAAGAGGTGGAGGAGGAAGCGTCTGACTCTGAGGAGACTGGCGAGGATTAGGGGGAATCCTTCCCTCGGCATAGGTCCCGGGCCCTTCGCTCCATGTCGGACGATGACGAGGCCGACGCCAGGCGAGGAGGGGAGGGTTCTTACTCGATCACGAGGATGGGCAAGTCGAGCCTGGTTCCCCCAGGGTCTGCTCTGGTCCCTGGGGGGTCCAAGGCCGGCTCCATCCCTCCTGACGTGCCTTCTGCTTCTGGGCCCCCCAAGGCTGACCCCCGCTGCAGGCTCTCGGGTTTCAAGTTCGGTCGGAGGTTGCTTGAGTCCACGGACGACGTCCAGTAAGTGCTCGATTTATGCTTCGCTTGGTCTCTGCTGCTGAAACTTGACGTTTGCGCTCTTTGCCAGGCCGGCACCCGCGCCCAAGAGGTTGAAAGAGGCCTCCGCGGCCCCCCTTGGGGCGAGCCCTTCCGCCGGGGCGGCGCCTTCGGCCGCTGGGGGAGGGGACGGCGAGGCCCGCACCTCTTCGATCCAGCCGCCCTCGCGAGGCCAACTGGGGCGCCCCGGCGAGGAGTCAGCCCCCAGTGGCCCCGCTGGGCCTGGAATCAACTGTGCCCGATGTTGCGGCCGAAGCGGCCAAGGCTCAGGAGGTCCCTTCCTGCCAAGCCGTGGTCACGCTGCCATCTTCTCCGCCTGCTCCACAGGTCCTTGTCTCTTCTGCTCCCTCTGCTGCTGTCTTGGACCAGGTTGCCAATGAGCTGAGCCAACTGCGGGAGGATCTCCTGAGCGCGGATCCTCGCCTTGTGGCCGGGCGCCTGGAGTTGGCTTCTGGCTGGGCTCGTTCTGCTGCCTCCGTCCCAGCGGCGCTGATCCAGGCTGTGTTGTCCTCCGACGAGGAGAAGCGAGTCACCAATCAAGCCAAGGCCGCTCGCGGTGCTACCCTGGGCGAAGTTGCAGCCGCCCAGGGCCGCTGCAAGACGCTCGAGGCTGAGCTACAGGGCCTGCGCAACGAGCTCGCCAAGGAGGTGCACAGCCGGAAGGAGAAGGAGAAGGAGATGAAGGCTAGGGAGGCCGCCGCCAAGGACCGGGACGCCAAGCTCGACGGCCGCCACAGCCAACTGGAGATGTTGGAGCAGTCGCTGAAGGCGAAGAGGGCCGAGCTGGACGCCAAGGCGAAGGTCCTGGCAGAGGACCGGGTAGCCTTCGCGAAGCTGGAGAAGAAGGCCCGTGGCATACTGAAGACACTGTATGAGAGCGGCCTGGAGGAGCCGTTGGCTAGTGCGGAGGGTGGCCCCGCCAAGCTGCTCCCCTTCCTGGTTGATGCGCTTGAGGACGTCGCAGACGGCCTTGGCCCCATGGTTTAGGCCAAGGCGCGTGCCCTGTCTTCCGCGGCGCTGACGCATGTCCTTAGCCATGTCTACCTGCGCGACCCCGGCGTCGACTTCGATAGCCTGCTGGAGCCCATGAGTGGCGACCGCGCCGCCGCTGCCGCTAGGGCCGTGAAGGGCTGAGCCGAGGCTTTGCTGGGGAAGTTCCGCTCCCGCAGCGTCCTGCCCGGGCGCGGCACCGCCGGCCGTGCGACCTCGAGAGGCGAAGCCGTCCAGCATGACTCCCCCACCGGTGACGGCGTTACTAGGGAGTGATCCCTTCGCGACTTCCATCCTGTTTTATCCCTGCACATGCACCATGCCTCGCGGAGGCGTTTAAATTTGTGTTTGATGTTGTGGAACAATCTTATGGCTTGTAATATTTGCTTTGAATTTCCTGGAATTTGCATTTTCCTCTCCTACTTGCTTGCGTTCTACGTTGGCAAGGCCCAGCCCTACGCATACCTCACCCAACGTTAGCTCCGACCGGAAACCAAGGACGGGACCAAGGAGTGAGGGGCTACGTGGCAAGTTAGGCTCCTGAGTCGCGATGCTCAGGAGTCCCCCTTGACGCGCGAGCAACAAATAGGGAAGGAGGAGGCGAGGGGTGGATTTGACCGTTCTGCGTCGGCAGGGCCCGGCCCCACGCATACCTCACCCAGCATTAGCCCCGGCCGGAAACCAAGGACGGGACTAAGGAGTGAGGGGCTACGTGGCAAGTTAGGCTCCTGAGTCGCGATGCTTAGGAGTCCCCATTGATGCTCAAACGGGTTTCGTACCTTGGCTCCGCTCGGGGAGTGTCGCGCGACGACCAGGTCTGAGGGACTTGGCTGGGTGGCGTGCTCGGGCGAGGCCCAGGCGTAGCCCCCGTGTCCAGTCCCCTCGCGCGGCACTCCCGAGGGGAGGCGTTGCGATGGTGCCAGACACTGAGCTCTGGGCTCCTTGAGGTTGGTACGGCCGTGGGCCGCCCTCAGTTGTTTATCACCTGCGCGGAGCATAGAGCTTCCGTATGTGTACGGGCATAGCCGCTCCTCGGTAGTGTCGTCAGCCAGCACGGAGCATGGTGCTTCCACTGGTGCGTGGGAGGGGGCTCCCCTCCGGGAGGAGCCCCCGTGGCGTGTACAGCCCTGCCCTGACACGTGGCAGGCACGGTAGGGCTAGGAGAGGTGTGTCTGGGCACCTGTCAGCCAGCGCGGGACTCATGAGGCCCTACCTCGAGGCGGGTTGCACCTGGCTCTGGGCCTTTTATCAATTGGTGTGTTCCTGCAGGGTTGTTAGAATGCAAATGCTCTACGTCCTCAGGTCTCGGCCCTCGAGCGAGCTCAGCCGCCGCTGGTATGACAGGTCGCGATGCCGTGTGTCAAGGCCAGGGGGTGAGGGCTGGAGAGCCAGTAGGAGCCCATGAGTCGCGATGCTCAGGCGCCCCCCTTTTAACGTGCAAGCGCTTTGCATGACAATAAGCAGTAGGTGGTAATTTACGGGGACTTCATCCTAATGCAAACATTAAAGATGCAACTGCCGCTGGGTCGGGCCCGAGCGGTGCGGGGTGATGCAGCCCGAGGGGCGCCCCCAACAAGGTAAGTAAAGAACATAAACAAAATGGATACATGCCGCGGGGACGGACCCACGCTGCCTAGGAATGGTGCAGCCCTGTGGGCGCTCCCAGCTGAAGGTACAGCTCTGAAAGATATCACCTGACGCCGTTGAAGATGAAGTGATGCTGAGGAAGTGAGCGATGCGCGGTGAAGACGTCGGCCCTCACGAGCCCCCAGGCCCTGGGGCCTCGGGAGGCTCCGTGGGCTCAAGCGGGTCCTCGAGAGCCATCTCCATCTCTGCCAGGACCGCGTGGTGCCTGACCTCCTGAGCCTCCAGAATGCCCCTAAGCAAGCGCTGGTGAGCGGCGGCCGCGTTCGGCAGGCCGAAGGGCATGCGAACGTAGTTGTGAGGTGGCCCCTCACAACGCCCCACGCGCGAAGGCCAGAGGCGCTCCTGAGACGCGGCTCAGTTGAGCCCCGGGATGTCGATGCAGATGTGCTGCCCGCCATCCTTGCCTGGATGTGGGGCTACGGCAGGCAAGCGGCGGCTGCCGCGCATGACTCTTGACTCTTGTAGCTCTTGAGTGTTTCTTGCGACGAACTCCTGAGGGTTTGGTCTTCCTTGCCTTGTACCTTCCTAGGGGAAGAGCGCCTGAAAGGGGCCCTCCAAGTGATGCCCGAGCACCTCCCTCGCGACCTTGGCAAGGTCGGTTGCTCTCCAAGGAGGATCCCCTGAGTCTTGCCTGAGGAGGGTGCTGGGCGCGCTTTCCTATGCGTGAGAGGGTGGCGCTCCCTGATCGAGCGCGGAGCTTGACGCAACACCTCCGGAGGCGCCAGCCCCCTTGTGGCTTGAGCCTGGCGAGGCCTTCTTCTTCTTGAGGGTCGCTTCAAGAGGTCTCCCGCCCCTGTGATCTGGGTCTTCGACTGCTGCGGCTTGGAACGCACGCTCCAGTGAACACACTGCGTCTCTTTCTTCACAGGGCACGGTGATGAGTCCACCACTTCCAGGCATCTTGAGGACATTGTAACCATGGTGAGTCACTGCCATGAACTTGGCTAAGGCCGGGTACCCGAGGATGGCGTTGTACGGTAGGCGGATGTGAGCGACGTCGAAGTCGATGAGCTCGGTGCGGTAGTTGTTGCGCTGACCGAAGGTGACTGGAAGGCGCACCTGCCCAATTGGAACAGTAGAACCATCGGTGACTCCTGAGAAAGGCTTGGTTGGCTGAAGCTGATCGTACGGCACTTGGAGATCGTCGAACGCCTCGACGGACAGGACGTTGAGTCTAGCACCGCCATTGATGAGGGTCCTAGTAACCCGCACATTGCTGATGACTGGGGAGCAAAGCATCGGGAGGACTCCAGCCGTTGCCGCACACTTGAGCTGATCCGCTGAGCTGAACGTGATAGTGCACGTAAACCACTTGAGAGGGCGCGTGGGCTCAAGCTTGGGAAGAACTGCATTCACCTCGCGAGTAAACTGCTTGAAGATGCGCTGTGAGGCTGGAGCCTGTGCGCCACCCAAGATGCAGGCAATTGCGCGCGGCTCTTGGAAGTCCCCAATCCCATCGTCTGGATGCTGGTCTTCATTCCTCCTTGGCGGTGGCGGCAGAGGAGGGAGGCATGCGTTGCCGCCAGGGCGGTCTTCGCGAGGCTGTTCCCTCCAGCCTCCCTCGCGAGGCTGGTCCTGCCAGCGGTCCTCGCGAGGGCGGTCACGCCATCCCTGGCACGGACCACGGTCTTCCCATCGTCCTCCACCTCATCCTCCTCCTCGGCCATAGCCCCTGTCGTTGTGTTCGGGGCGTCGGCCGATTCGCCCGTCTCGCACGGCTCTGAGCTCTCGACATTCGTTGGTGTTGTGGGTGTGGAGGTCGTGGTACACGCAGTAGCGTCCGCCCTTGGATGACTCAGGCTGATCCCTGCCTCGCTTGGTGTCCGGCTCTGCTGCTAGCACAGCAGCCCCCTTGCGCTTCACGTCTTTGGCTTTGAGCTTCTTCTCTTCTGGGTCGGCTGCCGGGAGCTCGAGAAGGGAGAGGCGCCCTTCCTCAGCCCTGGCGCACTTGGTCGCCAAGTTGAACAGCTCCAGGGATGTGCACAGGTCTTCATGGATGGCTAGCTCCTCCTTCATCTTGATGTCGCGCACGCCGTCGGAGAAAGCTGAGATGATGGCTTCCTCAGTCACCTTGGGGATCTTGAGGCGAGCATAGTTGAAGCGCTGGATGTACTTCTGCAGGGTTTCCCCTGGCTGCTGCTTGATGCGGCGCAGGTCGCTCACGGCCGGGGGCCAGTCGTGAGTGCCCTGGAAGTTGGCGATGAAGTGGGTGTGCATCTCGCTCCAGGAGGAGATCGTGCCGGGGGCCAGGTTCAGGAGCCAGGTGCGGGCTTCGTCCTTGAGAGCCATCGGGAACCAATTTGCCATGACCTTTTCGTCCCCGTTGGCGGCTATGATGCCCAGCTCGTAGAGCTGCAGGAACTCCGCGGGGTCCGCCGTGTCATCGTAGCGAGGAGGGAGGTCGGGCTTGAACTTGCCCGACCATGTGACGCCACGCAGCTCGGGGGTGAAGGCGAGGCAGCCCGCTGTGGCCACCGGCGCCCTTGGCTGGTGCCGATCTTGCTCTTGCAGGTCACCACGCGCCGCCGCTCGGAGCAGCGCGGGGTCTTGTCGTGGAAGCGTTGGGGCGCGATCTCGGCGCGCCGGAGCCGGGAGCGCGCGGGCACCTTCTCGGGGCGTGAGATCTCTTGGCAGCTCCTTTCTTGTTGCGCAGGCGGTGGACATAGTGGGTCTCGCCCTGGGGCAGCACGCCTTGCAGCCAAGGCGCCTTCTTTGGGAGGAGGTGGCGGAGGCACCTCCTGGTCATCGCCTCCTGCGCGGAACAGAGGGCATGGTAGAGAGGGGGACCGCAAGGGGGAGCCCCCTGCGGCGCTCACGAGCTCGGTGATGCGGGTGAGCCAGTCCTCGTAGAGGTCATCGATGGGGCGGTAACGGAGAAGCTCTTTCGCCAAGAGCAGCGAGGCGCGTGCATCCATGGGGGCGCGACGGGCGTGGGACGACGAGCCAGCCGGGGTCAGCGACGGGGTGGCAGTGCGGCCATCCCGCCGCACCGAAGGATGCTGGGACGAGGCATGCTGCTCATTCCCCGCCGGGCCGGTGGCAGCGTTGGCGACGGGCGATGGGGAACGACGAGGGGGACCGCCGACGGGCGCCATCTGGGCGACGCGGGTGGCGAGAGCAGCCCTGGCGCTCGGCGCGAGCCCGACGAGCGTCAGCCATGGACACGACGGAAGATCACACGTGAACAGCGGAAGAAGGGATTCCGGCGCACCCCTACCTGGCGCGCCAAATGTCAGATTTTGGGTTCCGGCAGACCCTTGAGGTTCGAACACTGGGGTGCGCGCGGAGATCTCTCCCCTACCGATCTACGTCCGAGCCTCTCGTGCAAACTGAGATGAAAATGATGAACAACACAAGGGACACGAGGTTTATACTGGTTCGGGCCACCGTTGTGGTGTAATACCCTACTCCAGTGTGTGGTGTGGTGGATTGCCTCAGGGGCTGATGATGAACAGTACAAAGGAAGAACTGCCTCGCGAGAGGTGTTCTTGAGCTGGCGCGATGAACTGCTTGGGTGAGTTCGATCGCTTCTCTCTCTCTCCCTCTATCCTTGCCTCTCGATCAGATGCCTCCACCCTGTGGTGGCTAGCTCTATTTATAGAGGCCCTGGGCCTCTCCCCGAAATAATTGAGCGGGAAGGGCGCCAACAATTGGCCATTTTGAAGCGGAACATCTAGTACAAGTTACCCTGACCAAAGGTGGTCTTCGGCTGCCCAAAGCTCTGGTGATGACGCCGTCTTGGGCTCCACGGTGACCTCCGTCCAGCCGTTCGGCTGGTCTTGGTCTCGTTGCACCGGAATGGTAACCTTTGCCTGATGCCTCGTCCTGTGCTTGCCCCTTTTGCACCAAAGAGGAAACAAGGACTCTGCGCAGGCCGGCGCCCGCCTGGCCTTGATCGTCATGGCTTGCGTCACTGGATCCTCGCGAGGTACCCTTGCATTGATCTCTCCGCCTCCTCGCGAGCCTGCCTGAGAGGCCGCTCCTGAGGAAACTCTCTGTCGTCCACCCCACGTGGCTTGGCCCCTCGCGAGGGTCTTGAGCTTGTGTTGATGGAGATGGGCCATGCTGGGCCCCCACTTGAGCCACGCCGCATGCCGTAGGCAGGCAAGTCTGGGGCCTCCGTTCCCAGAACGCCGACAACGGTGATCGGTTCATCCGGAGCCAAACGGCCCGTGCCGGTGCGGGCAAGCGGCGGGCCGGTCACGGACAGAACCCGAGGTGCAGCCCCCGAGCACCAGCATCACTCTGGCAGTCAGAGCCTGGCGAGCGGCGTCGTTCATGTGCGAGACGACGGGCCGCATGCCACCAAATCCAAAGACGGAGCTGGGCCCCCGCAGGTGGCTCAGGGCCCTCCAAGGGAGGTGTCGTGCCACCAACGGGCGGCGCGGCGACCTCCAAGTCACCTACGTAGGCGCCCGCGATGAGCAGCGCCACCACGCTGAGGACCCCGGGCGCCGCCGTGGGAAGAGTCTCGTGCATCATTCGCGGGACGAAGGAGGCCAACATGCCCGCCCAAGCGCTGGCAAAAATGGCATGCAGCCGCAGGGCCGTGATGGAGCCCCTTCTAACATGGTTAGGAGTCGAAGCGCGTCATGGTCCACGCAGCTTTCGTCGCCGCCCACGCCGGCAGAAGCTTTGGCGCGCGTGCAGTTGCTCCTCGACTTCCCTCCTACTGCAGAGAAGCTCGATGAATGGAGAGCCACCATCCGGAGCCTCGTTGGTGTTGCCAATAAAGACGAGCCGCGGCCAGCGGGGCCCTCGGGCCGGCGCTCCGTCGAACCACCACACTATAGCGGTGTAGGGTTCGGGTGTGCTGTGGCTACGGTGCACTCGCCTCCTCCACGACAGCCACCGCGGGTGTCGATCTGTCGTGATGACGCTTGTGATAACATCTCCATAGTGTCGTCCAACCCACGGACGCATCGCGACCAGCGCTAGGTCCTTCGGGAGCGAGCCCACGAGGACGCTCGAACCACCATCGAGCGCCGGCGCGATACGCGCCACCAGTCAGATAGGCGGGCTGGGCCCGCCATGGAGCACCCAGCACCGGGAGGCTCCGGCGGCCTACCTTACGAGGTGGGTTGCCCGACCTTTACCAGTGAGCTGTGGTAGTTCTAGTGGCCGTCCCACCGCACATTCAAGCCCGACGTCGGCGAGAAGTACAACGGCAAGACCCATCCATCAGAGTTCCTCAGTATCTACACCATCGCGATGCAAGCCGCCGGAGCTCGTGACAACAAGGTGCTTGCCAATTACTTCCCGTTGGCCCTGAAACCCAATGTCATGTCTTGGTTGATGCACTTGCCGGCGGATTCCATCTCTTCTTGGTCAGATCTGTGCCATGAGTTCATTGGTGCCTTCACTGGAGGCCACCAAGCTCATGGCCAGGCGAGTGATTTGCATATCATTCCCAAGGAGGAAGGTGAAAACATGCGCAAGTACATACAGAGGTTCAGCCGAGTGCAATATAACATCCCAGATGTTCATCTCGCTGCCGTGATCAGCGCATTCCATCAGAATGTGCATAACCGCAAGATGCGTGAAGAGCTGGCGATGAACAAGGTCAGGGATGTGGCCGAACTTTACGTTTTGGCCGGTAGGTGTGCTCGGGCTGAAGAGGGGAGGAAGTACCCCGGCGAGGACCCCGGCACAGAAATCGACTCTACCGACGAAGACACCGCCGCCCCGATGAAGAAGGGCCGGCGCTGCAACAAGAAACACAAGGGCAAGGTTGTGCTTGCCGTTGAGGGATCCGATGACACCGGCGCTGCCAAGAAGGCCAAGTCAGACGACCCCGGCAAGGAGATTGCCGGATGCGCCACTTGCTGGGCCTTGGCAGCTGCCGACAAGCCGAGAGGCTCCGACAAGGAGTATTGCAAGATCCACCGCACCAAGGGCCACGACCTCCAAAACTGCCGACAAGTCGAGCTCCTTGCTGAAAAGCAAAAAGCCGAGTATGAGAGGCAGGAAAAGGAGAAGGGTCAGGATGGTGCCGAAGGATCTGGCAAGAAGCGTGGCGGCCAAGGAGGCCGCCACGGCAAGGAAAACCAGCAAGAGAGGCCCGCTCGGGGCCGCGACAAGAAGCAACAAGACGATGATCATGACGAGGATGGCGAGTCCGGCGAGCACGAGTTCTAGAAAGCTATAAAGGCCATGTGCGTCGACGGTGGCGCCTCGCTGCATAACTCTCACCGCCAGCTCAAGCAGTGGGCGCGTGAGATCGCAGCTGCGGAGCCGTCGTTCGACGCTCAGAAGCCACTGAAGTGGTCCAGCACGCCTATCATCTTTGACACTAAGGACCACCCTGACCGCACAACTGCGGTCGGGTGTTTGCTGTTGGTCGTTTCCCCAATGATACGCAACCTCAAGGTGACAAAGATGCTAGTTGATGGCGGGGCCGGTCTGAACTTGATCTCGCCTGTTGTGATCAAGAGGCTGCAAATTCCTGACGGAGAGCTCGAGGAGACGGGCACGTTTCAAGGGATCAATGAGGGAGTCCTGGACTAAGGGGTCCTCAGGCGTCCGGCCTGTTATCCATAGGCCGGACTGATGGGCTGTGAAGACATGAAGGCCGAAGACTGTACCCGTGTCCGGATTGGACTCTCCTTGGCGTGGAAGGCAAGCTTGGCGACCGATTGTGAAGATTCCTTCTTATGTAACCGACTCTATGTAAACCCTAGATCCCCCCGGTTCATATATAAACCGGAGGGGGTAGTCCGGAAAGGATATATTCATTACCATAGTCATATAGGCTAGACTTCTAGGGTTAGGCCATTACGATCTCGTGGCAGATCAACTCTTGTAATACTCATATTCATCAAGATCAATTAAGCAAGAAGTAGGGTATTACCTCCATAGAGAGGGCCCGAACCTGGGTAAACATCATGTCCCCCGTCTCCTGTTACCATCGATCCTAGACGCAAAGTTCGGGACCCCCTACCCGAGATCCGCCGGTTTTGACACCGACATTGGTGCTTTCATTAAGAGTTCCACTGTGCCGTCGACAAAAGGTTCGATGGCCTCTTCAATCGTCCATAGCAACGATGTCCAAGGAGAAACCTTCCTCCCGGGATAGATTTTCATATTCGGCCGCTTCGTACTGCGGGCCAACTTGCTTGGCCATCTGGAGCAGATCGATAGCTACGCCCCTGGCCATCAGGTCAGATTTGGAAGCTTGAACTACGTCGCGGATATCCATGGAAACTTGATCTTCAATGGATTCGAGACCGCGGCGATCGCTCCCCCTCGCTCCGTTGAACATGACTTAAGTCTGTCATCGGACCAGATTCAGGAGATGGTTCCTGTAACTGCAACGGCCTTAGAACCAGAGCAGATCGTGCCATCTGAAACCATGGAGTCCGCGGCGTTGGAGCCGCACACGGACTCGACACCCTGCAATATTTGCGTCAACGAAACTCCGGACTCGTCTCCGGCTATAAGTTCCGGACCATGTACGCCTACGGACACCGAGCTAGATCGGTTATTGATCTTCGAATTCAGCACTGCAGACGTTTTCCAGCACTCACCTTTGGGCGATGTGCTGAAATCTTTAAAGAATTTGTCCTTAGAGAAGGACTCACAGTCGAACTATGTTCGGTTCGAGCTAGAGGCCGATGATAGGGAATTTCGCTTCCCACCCGCCACCCACTTCATAGCCACTGTCGACGACTTAACCGACGTTCTTGATTATGACTTCGAAGACATCGACGGTATGGACAACGATGCCGACAAGGAGCAAGGCCAAGACCCGCCATTCACTGGACGTTGGACGGCCACCTCTTTGTACGATGTGTACATGGTTGACACACCTAAAAAAGCTAGCGACAACGACAAAGAAGACCCAGATGCGAATAAACCTTCTGAGACACAGTCCAAGCACCGGTGCCCTAAACGCCGTTCTAAGCCCCGTCGCTCAAAAGACGGCAACACTGGCACCGGAGAAAATAGTACTCCGCGTGATGCCGAAAACAATGAAGACCCTGTCGGGGCTGCATCCGAACAGGAGGAACAACACAAAGGGCAAGTTAACCCTGATAAACAGGCCATGCCCAATGACCCAGATGGTGATAGTTATCGTCCAGTCTTTGAGGATGATGAGAGCCTCGGCAATGAGGACTTCATCGTGCCTGAGGCACCCCTCGAGCAGGAGCGCTTCAAGCGCTAGGTCATAGCCACTGCAAGAAGCCTGAAGAAGAAGCAACAGCAGCTCCAACATGATCAAGACCTGCTCATTGACAGGTGGACTAATGTCCTGGCAGCCGAAGAATACGGCCTCGAGCGCCCAGCCAGGAGTTACCCAAAGCACAGACTACTACCTCAGTTCAATGAGGAGGCACCAGATCGTATACCTCCCTCGCACAATGCGGACCGACCACCACATGGTCGGGATAGTGCGGCAGACCGACCACCCCGCGGTCAGGATAAAACGGCAACTCGGGCCGAATAACAGCCCGCCCCACCGCCTAGCCAAAACAAGGACATAACAGCTCGAGACCATGCATACGACCTTCGACGAGACCTGGACAGTAGAGCAGGACACACCAGATCAATCTACAGATCGCGAGGACGCTTCCCTACTCGGATGACAACTACCTAATTGGGCGTGACAAACTTAATCATACCCGGGCCGATAACCGCAGACGGACTTCATCGGAGGTGCGCCGTGACGCGGCCCGCTATAGAGGTGTCGCACACCCTCTCTGCTTCACAGATGAGGTGTTGGATCACGAATTTCCCGAGGGGTTCAAGCCCATCAATATGGGATCATACGACGGAACAACCGATCCTGCAGTGTGGATTGAATATTTTATTCTCCACATCCATATGGCCTGAGGAGATGACCTCCACGCTATCAACAACCTGGAGAGTCCGCCAAAAAATTCTGGACTAGGTACCTAACCAAAAAGAACCAGATCATCGACTGTCCGGATGCCGAAGCCCTAGCGGCCTTTAAACATAGCATTCGTGACGAATGGCTCGCCCACCACCTCGGCCAAGAAAAGCCAAGGTCCATTGCAGCCCTCACGGCACTTATGACCTGCTTTTGCGCGGGAGAGGATAGTTGGCTAGCTCGTAGTACAAACACAGCCAACGAAGCAGGCCCCTCCGAGGCCAAAAACAGCACCGGCAAGCTCCGGCGCAACAGACACAAACGCCGGAGCAATGGCGATAACACCAATGACACTACAGTTCACGCTGGATTCTGTCGGATTTCGGGTTCCGGCAGACCCTTGAGGTTCGAACTCTGGGGTGCGTGCAGAGATTACGCCTCCTACCTGTCTACACCCCTCCGCCTCGCAAAGATCTAAGCTATCGAAAGAACAGCACAAGAGACACAAGGTTTATACTGGTTCGGGCCACCGATGTGGTGTAATACCCTACTCCAGTGTGTGGTGGTGGATTGCCTCTTGGGCTGATGATGATGAACAATACAAGGAAGAACAGCCTCGCGAGGGTCTGCTCTTGGCTGGGGCGATGAACTGCTAGGAGGAGTTCAGCCGCCCTTCTCTCTCTCCGTCTGTTGCCTATGCCTTTCTAACTGATTATCGGGTTGCTAGATGCCTCTACCCTGGGGGTGGCTAGTCCTATTTATAGGCAAAGGCCCTGGGCCTCTTCCCAAATATTGAGCGGGAAGGGCGCCAACACTTGGCCATTTTGAAGGGGAACATCTGGTACACTTATCCTGACTAAAGTTAGTCCTCGCCTACCAAAGGCTCTGGTGGTGACGCCGGCCTGGGCTCCACAATGACTTCCTCCCCACTGTTGGACTGGTCTTGGTCTCGTTGCACCGAAACGGGTGCCTTTGCTTGATGCTCTTGCCTGTGCTTGCTCCCTTTGCACCAAAGAGGAAAGGAGGACACTGCGCGGGTTGGCGCCCGCCTGGCGCCCTTGGTCGTCATGGCTTGCGTCATGGGCACCTCATGAGGTACCTCGCCTTGATCTCTCCGCCTCCTCATGAGCCAGCCTGATGAGGCCTTGCCTGAGGAAGCTCCGCGTCGTCCGCCCCGCGAGGCTTGGCCCCTCGCGAGGGTCTTGGGTCTTGTGTTGATGAAGATGGGCCGTGCTGGGCCCCCCTTTGAGCCATGCCGCAGGCCGCTGGTAGGCAAGTCTGGGGACCCCCGTTCCCAGAACGCCGACAGTAGCCCCCGGGCCCAAGGCGCGCCCGTACTTGGCCGTGCAGAGAGGCAAAAGGGCAAGGGCGAAGCGCCGCGCGCCCTAACAGCTTGCGGCCTTGGGTGCCGCGTGATTGGACGTGGGCGCTTCAGCAACCGCGCAGGTTGATAAAGGAGCGGCATCTGCCTAGGCTTTGCTTTTTGCTTTCTCCGGTTGCTGCTCAGATCCCCTTTCTTGCGCCTCTCCTTCCTTCTTCGCCTCCATCATCCCGCAGGGAGAACTCCTGGAGCTTTGTCTGCAGCACGCCGGCTGCAGCACCCTCGCGACCGAGGCAGAGGTCGCGGTCGTTGCCCTGGGCGTGGTCTTCATGACTCGAGGCTGGGGCGAGATCGCCCGGGCTTGCAGGACAAGAGGCGCCCTCGCGATCCACTTGGAGTACGACGGTGCTTCAATGATGTTCTTCAAGGTCTTTGATGCGAACGGGAGCCTGCTGGAGTGCTGCCCCGGGAGAGGTGGTCAGGACCCTGCTACGGCGAGGACTAGGCTCGCCGATCGCTCCCTTGGCGGCTCCTCAGGCGGCGGAGACGTTGGAGGATCCAGCGACTCCGGCGAACTCTTCGCGACTCCAGAGATGAGCGACGACAGCTACGAGCCCACGAGCCGGCGCCGCTCTTGGAGCAGGGCGGGCTCGTCAGGTCGTCGCCGACTCTAATCTGGATGGGGTTGGCGCCGGCGCGTGACGTCCCACTGTTGATGATGGCGTCTTTTGCAGGGGCGCGTGTAGTTAGCATCCTTTTAGGATCTGTTCCCTGCGAGGAATCAAGGATGCGCCCCATGGGGGCTTGTAAGGTGCCTGTGATCCTGTTTGTTAATATAACCCTTGTCGTAAAACTGTGTGAGTTGCTCATTCCGTCTTAGCTCAGTTCTCCCTTTCGAACCTCACGAGGGCTTGGTGCTCTACGCCGACAGGTCCCAGTCCCAAGGCGGCGTCAGCCGTCGCTGGTATGCCAAGTCGCGATGCCGTGGTCAAGGCCAGGAGGTGAGCGACCCGGGGTCCGGTAAGAGCCCCTGAGTCGCGATGCTCAGGAGGTCCCCTTTGGCGCTCAAGCAGCCATCGTTCGGTGAGAAAGGAGAGCGGCGTCGCTAACACGGGATTGCATTAGGTGCAGGGATGGTGCCACGGTAGCTGGTGCTTCCGGATGGTGACTTATCTCGAGAATCAGGGACCGCTCCCTGGTGTGTTGCCGGGTCCGCGCGTCAGCAGGCGTGAAATTGCTTGGCGAGGTCCTCGCGTGTCCCTCCCCTCTCGCCCTTGCTCCCTTTTCTGCTCTACGTCCTCGGGTCCCGGCCCTCGAGCGAGTCTCGGCTGTCGCTGGTATGCCAGGTCGAGATGTCGTGGTCAAGGCCAGAGGGTGAGGGCTGGAGAGCCAGTAAGAGCCCTGAGTCGCGATGCTCAGGCACCCCCCCCTTTAATGTGCAAGCGGTTCACGCGGACGAGAGTGAAGGAGATGCCGCAAGGGCCTTGCCTGGCGCAGCTCCTTTAGGAGATCCTGTAGACTCATCATAGAAAGAACAAGGGGTTGCCATGACAATTGACAGTCAGCCGTTGGCTGCTTCCGAGGGGTGATGAGGCACTGAAGGCTTGACGAGGTGGAGCCATGCGGGACTGCCGCGGCCAGAGCTCAGCCATTCAGGTTTGTCGACGTTGCAGGGACGGACCCATGCGCAAGCGTCGTGTCGTTGTGGGAGCAGTTCCGTCAGTTGGCGTCAGTTGAGTAGGCAACTAGGGCAAACACATTAGTCGCGAAAGGGTGCATTCATTCAAATGGATGCTGGGAAGGCGGACATCACTGGGTCAGGCCTAAGCGATTTGGGGATGATGCAGCCCGAGGGGCACCCCCAACAAGGTAAGCTAACAGCATGACATGAAATAAAAGGGATACATGCCGCAGGGACGGACCCACGCGGCCTGGGAGTAATGCAGCCTTGGGGGGGCGCTCCCAGCTGGAAATGAAACTAGAAAGATGTCACCTAATGATGTCAAGGACGAAGGAGTGTTGGTGCAGCAGACTCGGTGGGCTGCGGAAGCCGATCCTCACGAGCCCCCAGGCCCAGGAGCCTCGGGAGGCCCTGGAGGCGCTGGTGGCTCCTCGCGGATCATCTCCATCTCCGCCAAGGCTACGGAACACCTGGCCTCTTGAGCCTCCATGATGCCCCTCATGAGGCGCTGGTACGCGACAGTCGCGTTCGGCAAGCCGTAAGGCATGCGAACGTAGTTGTGGGGTGGACCATCGCAACGCCCCACCCGCGAGGGCCAAAGGCGCTCCAGAGAGGCTACTTGGTTGAGCCCTGGTACGTCGATGCAGACGCGCAGCCCACCATCCTCGCCTGGATGGGGAGCCACAGCTGGTAGGCGGCGGCCGCCTCTCATGACTATTGACTCATGTAGCTCCTGAATAGCCTTGCTGACGAACTCCTGAGGGTCTGACCCTCCTTGCCTTGCTCCTTCTTGAGGGAAACATGCTTCAAAGCACGCCTCCATGTGGTGCCCAAGCGCCTCCCTCGTGACCTTAGCCAGGTCGGTGGCCCTCCAGGGGAGAGCCCCCGAGCCCTGTCTGAGGAGGGTGCCGGGCGCGCTTTCCTATGCGATGGAAGGAGGTTCCCCTTGGGCAGGCGCGGGCCCTGAGGGGCCTGCCTCCTGAGGGTCTGGGCCTGACGATGTCTTCTTCTTCTTAGGTGTGGTCTCGGGAAGCCTCCTGCTTCCGCGATCCGGGTCTTCGAGTGATGCTGCCTGAAAGGCTCGTTCCAGGGAACACATTGCGTCCTTCTCTTCACAGGGCAACGTGATGACTCCGCCACTCCCTGGCATCTTGAGGAGGTTGTAGCCGTGGTGAGTCACGACCATGAACTTGGCCAGCGCTGGGTACCCGAGGATGGCGTTGTACGGCAGGTGAATGTGAGCGACGTCGAAGTCGATGAGCTCGGTGCGGTAGTTGTTGCGTGCCCCGAAGGTGACAGGGAGGCGGACCTGCCCAATCAGGACCGTGGAGCCGTCGGTGAATCCGGAGAAAGGCTTGGTTGGCTGAAGCTGGTTGTAGGGCACTTGGAGATTGTTGAATGTTTCCACGGACAGGACGTTGAGCCCTGCCTCGCCATCGATGAGGGTCCTGGTGACCACCACGTTGCTGATGATTGGGGAACAAAGCATTGGGAGGACTCCGGCTATGGCCGCGCACTTGAGTTGATCCGCTGAGCTAAACGTGATGGCGCATGCCGACCACCTGAGAGGGCGCATGGCTTCGAGCTTGGGGAGGACTGCATTCACTTCACGGGCGAACTGCTTGAAGATGCGCTGAGAGGCTGGGGCTTGAGCTCCGCCCAGGATGCAGGCGATCGCGCGCGGTTCCTGGAAGCCCCCAGCCCCTTCGTCCTGATGGCGGTCCTCGTTTCTCCTTGGCTGAGGCGGCAGCGGAGGGAGGCCTGCATTGCCTTGCGGGCGGTCCTCGCGAGGCTGATCCCTCCAGTCCCCCTCGTGAGGCGGGTCTCGCCAGCGATCCTCGCAAGGTTGATCGCGCCACCCTTGGTGCGGGCCGCGGTCTTCCCAGCGCCCTGCGTTTCTTCCTCCTCCTCGGCCGTAGCCCCGGTCAGCACGGTCGGGATGACGGCCGATCCTTCCTTCCCGCACGACTCGGAGCTCTTGGCATTCGTTGGTGTTGTGGGTGTGGAGGTCGTGGTACACGCAGTACCGACTGCCCCTGGAGGATTCGGGCTGATCTTTGCCCCGCTTGGTGTCTGGTTCTGCCGCGAGCACAGCAGCCCCCTTGCGCTTCACGTCCTTGGCCTTGAGCTTCTTCTCTTCTGGGTCTACGGCAGGCGGCTCGAGGAGGAAGAGACGCCCTTCCTCAGCCCTGGCGCACTTGGTCGCCAAGTTGAACAGCTCCAAGGAAGTGCACAAGTCTTCATGCATCGTCAGCTCCTCCTTCATCTTGACGTCGCGCACGCCGTCGGAGAAGGCTGAGATGATGGCCTCCTCGGACACCCTGGGTATCTTGAGGTGTGCGTTGTTGAAGCGCTGAATGTACTTTTGCAGGGTCTCTCCGGGTTGTTGCTTGATGCGGCGCATGTCGCTCACGGCGGGTGGCCGGTCGCGAGTACCTTCGAAGTTGGCGATGAAGCGGGTGCGCACCTGGTCCCAGGAGGAGATCGTGCCTGGAGCCAGATTCAGGAGCCAGGTGCGGGCCCCATCCTTGAGCACCATGGGAAACCAGTTCGCCATGACCTTCTCGTCTCCGTTGGCAGCTTCGATGCCCAGCTCGTAGAGCTGGAGGAACTCCGCAGGGTCGGCCGTGCCGTCGTAGCGAGGAGGCAGGTCCGGCTTGAACTTGCCAGGCCACGCGACGCTGCGCGGCTCGGCGGTGAAGGCACGGCAGCCTGCTGTGGCCACGGGAGGCCTTGGGTGACGGAGAGCTTGGTCTTGCGGGTCCCCATGCGCTGCAGCTGGGAGCAGCGCGGGGTCTTGACGTGCGGGAGCAGGAGTGTGGTCGTGACGTGTCGGAGCAGGGAGCGCCCGGGCAGCTTCTTGCGGGCGAGGGACTTCTTGGCAGCTCTGTTCTTGCCGCGCCGGCACCTGACGGAGCAGGTTCCTCCCAGGGGCCACGCGCCTTGGAGCCATGGCGTCTTCTTGATGAGGAGGCGGCTGGGGCGCCCCCGGAGCTTCGTCGCCCGCGCGGGGCAGGGTGCGGTGCAGCGGAATGGACGGCGCTGGAGAGCCCCCCGCGGCGCGGACGAGCTTGGCGACGCGGTCGAGCCATTCTTCGTAGACGTCGTCGACGGGACGGTAGCGCAGGAGCTCGTTTGCCGCGATGAGCGCAGGTCGAGCATCCATGGGTGCGCGGAGCGCGCGGGACGAAGAACCAGCTGGGGTGAGCGAGGGAGTAGCGGTGCGGCCGTCTTGCCGCACGGACGGATGCTGAGACGACGCTTGCTGCTCGTTCCCCGCCGGGCCGATGGCGGCGTTAACGGCGGGTGACGGGGAACGGCGAGGGCGCCCGCCGACGGGAGCCGTCTGGGCGACGCGGGAAGCGAGGGCGGCCCGGCGCTCGGCGCGGGCCCGACGTGCGTCAGACATGGACGCGACGGTTGGAGGAGAACGGAGCGGTGGAAGACGAATTCCGGCGCACCCCTACCTGGCGCGCCAAATGTCGGATTTTGGGTTCCGGCAGACCCTTGAGGTTCGAACTCTAGGGTGCGCGCGGAGATTACGCCTCCTACCTGTCTACACCCCTCCGCCTCACAAAGATCTAAGCTATCGAAAGAACAACACAAGAGACACAAGGTTTATACTGGTTCGGGCCACCGATGTGGTGTAATACGCTACTCCAGTGTGTGGTGGTGGATTGCCTCTTGGGCTGATGATGATGAACAATACAAGGAAGAACAGCCTCGCGAGGGTCTGCTCTTGGCTGGGGCGATGAACTGCTAGGAGGAGTTCAGCCGCCCTTCTCTCTCTCTGTCTGTTGCCTATGCCTTTCTAACTGATTGCCGGGTTGCTAGATGCCTCTACCCTGGGGGTGGCTAGTCCTATTTATAGGCAAAGGCCCTGGGCCTCTTCCCAAATATTGAGCGGGAAGGGCGCCAACACTTGGCCATTTTGAAGGGGAACATCTGGTACACTTATCCTGACTAAAGTTGGTCCTCGCTTGCCAAAGGCTCTGGTGGTGACGCCGGCCTGGGCTCCACAATGACTTCCTCCCCACCGTTGGACTGGTCTTTGTCTCGTTGCACCGAAACGGGTGCCTTTGCTTGATGCTCTTGCCTGCGCTTGCTCCCTTTGCACCAAAGAGGAAAGGAGGACACTGCACGGGCTGGCGCCCGCCTGGCGCCCTTGGTCGTCATAGCTTGCGTCATGGGCACCTCGTGAGGTACCCCGCCTTGATCTCTCTGCCTCCTCGTGAGCCAGCCTGATGAGGCCGTGCCTGAGGAAGCTCCGCGTCGTCCGCCCCGCGAGGCTTGGCCCCTCACGAGGGTCTTGGGTCTTGTGTTGATGAAGATGGGCCATGCTGGGCCCCCCTTTGAGCCACGCCACAGGCCGCAGGCAGGCAAGTCTGGGGACCCCCGTTCCTAGAACGCCAACAGATTCAGTGGCTCCAAGTCCGCCCAGCGAAAAAAGCCCTATAAAAGGAACGACGGAGGACCATCCAGCTTGGACCGCATACTCGATCGTCCGTGCCAGATACATGGCACCCCAGACAAACCGGCCAACCATACTAACAGAGATTGTCGGGTCTTTAAGCAAGCCAGCAAGGTAAATAGCGGAAACAAGGAAGGGGAATCGCAGAGCGAGGATGATGACGAGGAGCCCCGACAGCCGAACACTAGGGGCAGAAGAAATTCCTGCCTCAAGTCAAAATGGTGAACATGATATATGCTACACACATCCCCAAAAGGGAGCGCAAGCACGCACTCAGGGACATCTACGCGGTAGAGCCAGTCGCCCCAAAATTCAACCCATGGTCGTCATTCCCGATCACCTTTGATCGTCGTGATCATCCAACTTGCATCCGTCATGGCGGTTCAGACGCATTGGTACTCGACCCAATCATCGACGGATTTCACATGACACGAGTCATAATGGATGGCGGTAGCAGCCTCAACCTTCTCTATCAGGATACAGTACGCAAAATGGGCATTAATCCCTTACGAATCAAGCCCACGATAAGCACCTTTAAAGGAGTTATACCAGGCGTAGAGGCCCGTTATACGGGCTCGATCACGCTGGAGGTGGTCTTCGGTTCCCTGGATAACTTCCAAAGCGAAGAGCTAATCTTTGATATCGTCCCCTTCCGCAGCGGCTACCACACACTGCTCGAACGAACCGCGTTTGCTAGATTCAACACGGTGCCACATTATGCTTATCTCAAGCTCAAGATGCCCGGTCCATGCGGCGTCATTACAGTAAATGGAAACACGGAACGTTCCCTCCGTACAGAGGAGCATACCACAGCCCTTGCAGCAGAAGTACAGAGCGGCCTTCTCAAGCGGCACCATAATCCGGTCGCCGAGCCCCTGGACATTGTTAAGAAGGTCCGGACTACACTGCAAACAGGGCAGCTCGGTTCGTCAAGAGCCAAATTAGTAAATTAGGCCTCCGTCCTAGCCCCGATGAGGAAGGGGCATCCGTACCACGCGTACATAACTACGCACTCAAAACCCCATGGGTACCGACGGAGGCATAACTCGCTTGCGATCCACAGTGCGGCTTGACCGACCCTGGGATTCGCACGCCTTTACTTTTTCTTTTTATTATGGGTCTCTTCTCTTTTTGAGGTCTATGCGGACGACCCGCTTGGAGAACACACCAAGGAGGCAAGGAGCTCTGGCATACAAGGGAATCCCCAGGTGGTCTCTACTAAACGATTGTCATACTTGTTTTACATACCCGCACGCAGCTCGCCCTTGGTTGCGGCATGTTAAATAGCTTTACTTGCTTATCACATTGCTTGCACAAAGTACGCCTCGACGTACTAATTACATCACAATGGTGAATAAATAGTGGCGTTAGCATATTACTTAATTTTCCTGTTTCCTCACCTTTGTATATATTACTTATTGCACACATACACCATGGTACGTATTACTACGCCAGGGGCTTCATTACACCCTGCATTACGGCAATAAAAGTCCGAACACTTTTCCAGTATAGTTCGGCACCCCGAACTTATAGCATTATATGCATCGGCTCCGAATCATGTCTTTGGTCAATAGTTGGGTTGCCCGGCTCCTGTGCTTACTACCTTACGTTCCGCTATATCGGCTAGGGTAGTAAAGGGAGAACTACTGCGATTGTGTCCCGGTTCTTCCGGACAAGCACCTCAGTAGAGAAAGCCGAAAACTGACTGTCATGATGCGGCGAGAGCTGGTCAGCTGTTCGAGAGGTTCCAAATCATTAAAGATTTTTTCCACTTCTTGCAAAGAATTGGTTCCTCCGATTAGGCATGTACAACGCCCCTAGTTCGGCCTTCTGAATACCAGGGGCTTCGCCAACTTTTTTAATTGTCAAACTCCTATGGCTAAGTGAGGGCGGTAAAGGCCGCATAGTCTGATTGCCTTGTTCGTTGTGCTAAACGCCTCCCTTAAGGACCAGAATGTGGAGTAAAGAGTGTTTAGATTTATCCCGAACACCCCCGTACTACCTATGTGGGGGCAGAAGCCGATGACTGGTCAACCCTTAGATTTCATAAACGGACGCACGGGAGGTAAAATGTAAATCGCAAGCATTATAATACATAACATCATTGTTCCATATTAGAGGATAGGATGTACAAATGTTCTCATGGGAATATGACATCCTTCGAACATTGCTCCGCCATAAGGCGGGACCCCTCCAGGACACCTGAGGGAGTCCTGGATTAGGGGGGTGTCCGGATGGCCGGACTAAACCTTCAGCCGGACTCCTAGACTATGAAGATACAAGACTGAAGACTCCGTCCCGTGTCCGGAAGGGACTTTCCTTGGCGTGGAAGGCAAGCTTGGCGATGCAGATATTTAGATCTCCTACCATTGTAACCGACTTTGTGTAACCCTAACCCTCTCCAGTGTCTATATAAACCGGAGGGTTTTAGTCCGTAGGACAACATACAACAATCATACCATAGGCTAGCTTCTAGGATTTAGCCTCCTTGATCTCGTGGTAGATCTACTCTTGTACTACCCATATGTTCAATATTAATCAAGCAGGACGTAGGGTTTTACCTCCATCGAGAGGGCCTGAACCTGGGTAAAACATTGTGTCCCTTGTCTCCTGTTACCATCCGCCTAGACGCACAGTTCGGGACCCCCTACCCGAGATCCGCCGGTTTTGACACCGACATTGGTGCTTTCATTGAGAGTTCCTCTGTGCCATCGCAATCAGGAAGGATGCCTCTTCCTGTCTTTAAAGACAGTGTCATTGTTAAGGGAGCTTTGGCTGTCGGCCAAACTCTCCGGCTAGGTGATTTTCTTATGACCGCCTGTTCTGCTGTTGCGCCGACGGTGACCTCTCGGGTCATCAAAACCAATCTCCACGTCAGCTCGGAACTCGTCGAGCAGCTATATCCAATGGAGCTCTCTTCCGTAAACGAGCTCCTGGATCGCATCGCCGCCCTGGGGGTCGCTACGGATTACAACCAGGTCGGGCTTAAACCCGATCTAAGAGAAATTAACTCTCCCCAAGTCACCCATCACGTTGCTGTGGTAGAGGCGCAGTGCGGCGACCCTTCATTTATCTTAAGGACTAGCTACGTCCGGATTCCCGGTCCCTCCAAGCCGGATACCCGCAGAGGGGAGGATGTAACTCAAGACCTGAACTTACGATCAGGCAATGGGCTAGATTCATTGGACAACATCCAAGAATCCAAACTTCAGAGTTCGGAAACTCCTTCAAAGGTGCATCTCCGAAGAGGAAGGGCGGAACTTGCTGGCTGAAATTCATGTCGGACTAGGTGGTCATCACGCTGCAGCTCGGTCCCTTGTAAGCAAGGCTTTCCGTACAGGCTTTTATTGGCCGACGGCCCGGGCAGACGCTCAGGACTTGGTCCAACGATGCGTCGGTTGCCAGCTTTTTGCAAACCAAAGCCATATGCCACCCACCGCCCTCCAAACTATCCCCATCACTTGGCCTTTCGCGGTCTGAGGGCTTGACATGGTTGGACCCCTTAAAGGCGGAACCCACAAGAAAAAATACTTACTGGTCATGGTGGATAAGTTCACCAAATGGATAGAAGCCAAGCCTGTTAAGACAGCCGAATCCGGACCAGTGATAGACTTCATATCCGGGGTCGTACACCGTTACGGCGTCCCCCACAGCATCATCACTGATAACGGCACAAACTTTACGGCCGATGAGGTAAAACTCTGGTGCAAAAACATGGGTATCAAGCTCAATTATGCTTCCGTCTATCACCCACAAACTAACGGCCAGGTCGAACGTGCAAATGGTCTTATCATGAGCGGCATCAAACCCAGATTAGTGTGGTCCCTCAAGGAATCTAACACGCACTGGGTAGAGGAGCTTGACTCCGTACTCTGGGGGCTGCGGACCACGCCGAATCGCACCACCGGATACACACCATTCTTTATGGTGTACGGCGCAGAGGCAGTTTTGCCCTGCGACATAATTCATGACTCACCTCGAGTGCGCATGTACGAAGAAAGAGAAGTCGAGCTTGATCGGCGGGATAGTTTGGACGCTTTGGACGAGGAGTGTGACGTGGCAAAAGCCCGTTCCGCATTCTATCAACAGCAGGCTCAAAGATATCAAAGCAGAGAAGTACGGGCCAAAAATTACAATGTCGGCGAACTAGTTCTACGCCTGCCGGACAAGAAAAAGGACAAACTCAAGCCCAAATGGGAAGGCCCCTTCATAATTGACCAAGTCCTGACTGGTGGAGCGTACCGCCTGCGAGATGTGTCGAATAACCGACTCGAGCCGAACCCATGGAACGCCGCCCGCCTCCGAAGATTCTATGCCTAGCGCCGGACTCTGTGTTTGTCTCCTTCCTCTGTCCATTTTTTACATTTTCTGTCTCACATTTCTCTCCTTCCCCTCTTTTCTCTTACAACCCTTAAAGGCTCATCAAGTGACGCGCTACCCGTGCTCATTAAACCTGGGGGCTTCTTTACACAGAAGCTTATTTATACGGGCTTCATGCCCAACACATGTGTCACACTTCCGCATGTACCTTTTATTCACCATTATATACATCGATATGACTTAAGTTTTGGCCAAGATGGGTTGCCTGGCTCCTGTGCTTACCCCTACGTTCCCGATTGTTCGGCTAGGTGGTAAAGGGAGCACCTCTGCGATTGTTACTGCCGGGTCAGCCGGATGTGTACCTCGGACTGGGTGAAGCCGAAAGCTAGCGTTCTTAAGGGAATATTCGGTCGGTGAACTAAAGATGATCTTTTTACTTATTTATTTCTATGCCCCTAGATGTTTTTCCTGCGTCCCTTTTCGCAGTTCGGACATGCACTTTAGGGCATGCCTCCCAGAGAAAGGAACCCCTAACGGAACTATTCTCCCTGGAAGATGTTTCTTACTAACCATGTAATATAACACAACTAGTTGGGCACTTGTCTGTTAAAGCACTAATGACCCCTACGCCTGGTCTCCATGCATACCCCGGTTCTTCCATAACCGCAAGGGTATTCGGACAGACTACGGACCGTCAGGTCCCGAGGTCGAAGCGAAAAGGTCAGCCATGACAAACGATCTACAATCCGGCTAGAAGGCATTACACATGTCAATTTAAATTACATAGTCATTATGACTGATTGTATTCCTCTTCGATACCATTTAACAGGCTGTCTAGTTTACAGTCCTGCTGGGAATACTTTGCGGCCAATTCCACTTGGCCGTATACTAAGCTTACAGGGATCTCCTTCCCGTCAGGCCCCACAGGTCCGACCTCGGCCATGTGGTTTGGGTCAGCCTTCGTGTACCGCGTCTTCACCATGGCCCAGGCCTCCCTAGCGCCTTGACGGCAGGCTGATATCTTCCACAATCGGAAGCACCGCCGTGGTCCCTTTAGCTGCTCTGCAAGCTCTCCGAGTCCTTCGGGCACGGAAATGGATGGCCAAAAGGCCTGGGCAACGCCCCGCATCACCTGCCGAACTCGCTCGTGCAGTTGTGAGAGCTCGGGAAGGAGGTCACCCATAGAACCGGGCATCTCCTCTGCAGGACGACCTGTTAGCATACCTACAGACATTACTCTGTTAGTCGACTTCCTCGCTGAACTCTTTTTTCAAAGTTCGTTTAAGCACTTACTAAATATGCCGCGTCGAAGCCGCTGATTCTCCTTAGTGGATTCCGACAGCTGAGCACGAACATCTTTTAGCTCAACGTCCAGCTTGGTGTTGGCATCCTGAAGATCATTCTTCTCCCGCCTCACCTTGGTCAGCACGCTCTCACCAGCCTCTAGTTGGCGCAGGAGTTGTTGCCTTTCCGGATCTAGTCCGGCGCCATCTGCAATTTTATTTGTTCGATTCGCACATACGCCGCGTAATACTTATCTATTTGAAGCATATATTACCAGAGGGGGTCTCCTTAGGCCCCCCTGTCGCGGCTAGTGAGGCCTCAAGTTGGGCTTTGCACTCTTTTAGCTCCTGGGACAGTTGGGTATTCTTCTCTGAAAGAACCTGCATATTACATGATCCTTAAATCAGTTATTCTAACTGTTTCAAGTCTCGGGGGCTACTGATATATATAACCATTAAAATTTCTTACCCGTATGTCTTTCACATATTGCTCCGTGGCTCTGGCTAGACCATCTTGAGCGGCACGGAGATACGCATCTCCCGAATTGAAGGCGTCCAATGCCTCTTGGGAGAAACAAGCGTCGCGAAGAACTGTCCGGCGACGCCTGTGGTTCATGGCACTCTCCACCTCGGAATTTGTCGCGAACAGCCTGTCCACATCCTCTGTCGGAGGAGCATCCGGCGCGCGCCTCGTGTTCGCCTCCGTCTCCGGACCGGGCTGTGGAGCTCAGCTGGTGGAGGCGCGATTGGCAGCCTCTCCGGATATAGTCCGACGAGGTCTCTTTGTCCTGTACAAGAGCACGAGTGTTAACATTCCTTACAGGAATAACACCTGGGAACAAGAAGATGCGCTATACCTTTGCACCGGCGCCTCAGTCCGGACTACATTTCTTTTTACCCCACGGGGCCCCGCAGCCCCTCGTTGGCTAGTTGCCGCAGGCTCGGCCTCCCGCCTCAGGAACCTCCCCTGCAAAACACGGTTGTTGTCAGGAAACTGAAAACACGCAAGGGCGGATCCCCTTTTCGAGGCGATGGGACTCCGATTTCGGTTACCTGGGAGGCCGGGATTAACCCTGGATAATCGGCCGTAATGGCCACCAACGTATTGTCCTTGCTCGGCTGATAAAACACCCCGTCAATCAGCTCCACAGATAAGTCCGAATCCTCTTCGGAGGCCGGGTCGAGGGACCGTTCTGGATCCTCGGGCTGCGGAGGAGGGCTGTTTATTTCCTTTACTTCCTGGTGCAGTTCTTGCGTTGAAGTCGTTAGACTATATATTTAATAATGGACGGATGGACAAGTAAAATTGCCCACTTACCCAACTCGGAGGATTGTACATAGCAAATCCACCCTGAGGGTTGACGCGGAGGAATTCCTCCTCTTCTCCCTTGTACAAAGCGGACAAGATCTTTATCAGAGCGGCAGCCGAATCCGGCCCCTTACGGCCGTGACGGGTGGCGTCATCCTCCCCGTTGAAGTCCCACATGGGGTGGCTTCTATACTGAAGTGGCTGCACCCCCCGCATGATGCATACGGCCATGACTCCGATCATGGTTAATCCGGAATGAGTCAATAGTCTTATCCGGCCCATCAGGTAAAGGACGTCCCTGTCACTTTCTCTCTGAGAGCTCCGTGGACGCCAGCTTAGGTGCTTCTTCGGGGGAGCACTGTTGAACTCAGGGAAGCCAACCCGAACAGGATCCGGCAGCGGGACATCCTCTATATAAAACCATTCCGAAGGCCAGTCCTCGGACGCCTTCTTTGGGGTTCCGGATAGATATCCGGTCCTGGCGATGCGCCACACTTCGACTCCGCCCACTTGATATATTGACCCCTCCTGAGAACGGGGCACCAGGCAGAATAGCCTCTTCCACAGCGCGAAATGAGCCTTGACACCCAAGAACAGCTCGCAAAGGGCAACGAAGCCCGCGATATGCAATATAGAGGCGGGCGTGAAGTTGTGCAGCTGGAGGCCATAGAACTCCAGAAGCCCCCGGAGAAACGGGTGAATTGGAAATCCAAGTCCTCTTATTAGATAAGGGACGAGGCATACCCGCTCTCCTTTGGAGGGGTTGGGGGCGCTCTCCGCTTGCTCTCCGCCATTATAGGTGACGGGTCCGGCTCGGACCGGGACCATATAGGCCGGAGGGAGGAATCCCTTGGTCTGAAGCGATACTAGCTCGCTATGCGGGATGGAGCACCTCTCCCAGTCTCCAGGCTTAGGACTGGAAGGGCGAGAGGAGGAGTTGCGATGGCCGGCCATGGTGGAATGGACCTTTGCTGGATGCGCTCTGATGACTACTCGCGGAGGGGAGAAGGTGTGGTTTGGATCTAAATCCCCATCTCTTTAAATGGGCGGCTCATTCACTACACCATGACACCACAATACCTACAGACGTGTGTTGGGAAAAGTACACCATACCATCAGACTGTCGGTCGGGAAAACTTGTATAACATGTAGCATCTAATTGTCGGTCGGGAATACTTTACTATCCCACGTCACATTATCGGTCGGGAACGCTTCACTTCCCCTTGGATTGTTGGTCGGCAATGAACGCCGACCGATTGTCTGCGTGTACTGGGCCGGCCAGGTAGCTGCGCGCGGGGGGATGAAAACTTGGCGCGGAAACAGCCCACTACGCGAAAAATCCCTCCTTTTCTCGTCCTGCCTCCACCCCGTTCCACAGACTGCCCCCAAATCTCATTCTGCCTCCAAACCTAAATCCTCCACCGCCTCCGCCGCCGCCCGAGCCCTCTCTCGCCGCTCGTGCTCTCTCCCCGTCCGGCTACGTGCTCTCCTGGCGGCGAGTCTGTAGCCCCCTCTCCCGCTCGTTCTCCAGTGTCTCCACCGCCGACCCCACACCATCCTGCCACGGCCACGCGCTCCACTGCTGTTCCCCGGTTAGTGCTCTCTCCGGCCAGCCACCACGCGTAAGCTTCCAGCGAGGCTGACGCCACCCTGCCTGGCACGTACTCCCCATTTTCCACCGTCGTATCCACCATTGCCATCGAAGTACAGAAGAGATCTTGGCGCCGGCGAGAGGGGGCTCGCGGCATAGGGCTAGTGAGGGGCTTTGGATATAGAGGAGAAAAGATGCCCTCGGTTCCTCCCCTTTCGGCCTTCCCCGACCGGATCTGCTCCCCTTCATCCACCCCGCCTGAATCCCCGAGCTCCTCCCTCAGGTAGTTCCTCTGCTCACCTCTCTTCCCCTGCTTGTGCTGCTGCCTACTTGCTGCTTGCTACTACTGCGTGACCGTGTGCCTGCTTGCTGCTTGCTACTGCTCCTGTGGTGCTTGCTGCTTGTCTGGTTGTGGTGTGCTAGCTGATTTTCTGCTGCGTGTGCTTGCTGTGGTGTGCGGTGTGCTGCTAGCCAAGGTTGTGCTGCTGAATGTTGATGTTCTACTGCCTACTGATTGGTGATTAATCCAATTTCTTCCTTGGAAAATAGCATTAGGCAGTATACATGTCAATAGGTTCTCCCCTTGAAAATTGAAACTTTGCTACGAATTGTAATTCTGTTAAACCTTGTAAGCAATGGACTGTACATTATCTGAGACAACTTTATATGAAGAGAATAACAAAAATATTTTGTATACCACCAACAGGTAAGAAGTGGCATTGAGCTAAACATACTTAATAAGAGGAGAATATAGACACTGATTTATCTCTAGACATGGTTCAGTCTTGCTGTTACACTCAAATGTTTGTAAACAAAACTTTTTCTTCGGGACAGGTGAAAAATAATGTGTTCTTTTCAGAAGAGTACAGATGAAATTGTGTTGCTGTAAACAAATAAGGCGGACCATCTAATACAACATTGTTTCAGAATATGTGGTTTTGGAATGATTATTCCATTTTTTCTTATGAGACTTGGGTAACTAGATAAAAGTTTCTTAGATGGTATACTATTCTGTTGATTATTTTCCCCTCATCTTTTACATTTTACGATGCTATTTACTGCTTAGCAAATGCTTTTGCCGCTACTGTTCTTAATCATCTGAGTTCTTAGTCCTTTCATTTATGTAGGAATGTCTGAAGAGAGTTATCCCCTATGGGCACATGGATATTGCATAATCAGTCTTTTCAAGGGAATAATTTGCGTAAAGAAGGTGAAGCAATCAGGTAAGCAATGAAACTGGAGTCAAGTAAAGAGAAATATTCCAGTGGCAATCAAGAGGTGAATCGTAAACATTCTGAAGGAGACAAGTCATCCACCCATCCAACAGAAAGTGTAGACAGTTTAAAGCTAACAGCACTTGATCTGGGCAATAACAGCGTATCAGTTTCATCTAGTTCTGACATAAGAAGGTAATGCACTTCTATGTTCCACTGTACATCTATTTTTACATGTATGTCTCAATCACTATGTTTCTAGTCTTCATGTGTAGGTATATGTCTCTTGCAAGTGTGCTATTCATTGCAGTGGCATACTCGTGTATGCTTCTACTATGCGCACCTTTTTTTAGGGGAAAAAATTGCCTATATTGCTTGTCTATGCGCACCTTGCTTTGACTGACTTTATTGCTTGTCTATCTAAGGCCTATATATAATTGTCGGCGTATATTATCAAATAGTGTTAGGCACATTTGCTTACCTATTTAAAACAACATGGATTCTTTTTTATTACTGCTCTGTTTTATAAAAACTGGTCGTTTGTTTTCTTTTTTTATCTTGGCACATATGTTGTCTCCTTGGTGCTTTTGTTTTCTTCAAAGAATTCTTTCTAATTGGTTTTCTTCATCAGTTAAATTAGTTCCTCTATAGGAAAAAGGTGTAGCGTGTGAAGAATGTTCGTCTTCAGATCCGTTACTCGCTTCTTGTTTTGCCCTATGTATCCTATCTATTTCTGTAAGGTCGCCATGTGGTATGAATTATGTACAATTTTTTTGGGCAATGAAACATCTTATTATATCCCTCTAGTTTCATATTAGCTATAGATGACAATGCAATATATTTAGTCCTCCTTGCTACATGGTTCAATTTTTTTTTGTTATGTATGGTTTAGTTAACAGGCTAACCTTGTTTGTTCTTTTTCTGAGAGCCTCACGTGTGAGCTTGATAGAGTCCAGAAAAGCATTAGCTTCTGCAGAGTAGAGGCTAACATGCTAAGATTATTGCTACCTCAGTCTCCTAGACAACAGCCCAAAGAAATATCATTTTAGCTTTCGTGGAGAGCAAGGAACGATCAAAGCCCACAGAGGTATCGGTTTAGCTTCCGCGGACCAGAGGAACGACCACAGCCCACAGAACTATCGCTTTTTCCTCTTCCTTCTTTGTTGCGCGGCGGACACTCAATTTCTCGTGGGATTTTGGCCATCACGATCCTTCTTTAGCTGCTGGATGAGATGTTGTCATGACATTTTGAATCTCTCGCTTGCCCAGCTCACAGAAGTACCACTTTCTCCCTTTTCTCCTTTGCACCCACAGTGGACTCTGAATTTCTTGTGGGATTTGTGGCATCATGATCCTTCTTTAGGTCCTCTATCAGATGTTTTCATGGCATGCCAAAGGTTCATGGTGGATAAGATGCTGTCGTGACATGTTGAATCTCTCGCTTGCCTACCCGATAGATGTATCACTTTCTGCTTTTCCTCCTTTGCACCCAGGTGGAATCTGAATTTTTTGTGGGATTTGTGGCATCACGATCCTTCTTTAGGCCTTGTTCGGTTAGACAGAGTTTGGAGAGTTTTGAAAGGGATTGGAGGGGATTAAATCCCTTGCAAGTCAAAATCCACCTCAAACCTCCCCAATCTCCTCCAATCCCTGTGGCGAGGGGATTAAACGAACAGGGCCTTAGGCGATCTATCGGATGTTGCCATGGCATGCTGAAGGTTCATGGTGGATTTGGATCCTGCCAAAGTAGTACAGGCTTTTTTCTTTCTTTCTTTTTTGCGGGGGGCCAAAGTAGTACAAGCTAACGACCACATCCCACAGAAATATTGCTATCTCCTCTTCCTCCTTTGCACGCACAACGGACACTAAATTTCTTTCGTACTCGATGAGATCCACGCTGGGTTACCGGATGGCTGCCATATCCGCGGCGCCATCGTGCTACCAAGACGCGGAGCGCGGCAGATGCATGCAGGCATGGGCATATTACTATATAAGACTGACAATATGTCCTACTCCAATACGATCAAGACTCTTCAACCTGATTTTCCCACCAAAATCAATCAGGCCATGAATCAATCTGGCAACTAACTATTAAATTGTACGCTTTCAAAAGGAAAGAAAAGTATCAAGTTGTACACATGCACGTGACCTCCTTTTCTTTAGCTGGAACGTAACCAACTTATATATGTATATAGCAAAAAACAATTGCATGGGATGTATATTTAGCCTGGTTGACTGTTTCTAGCAACGCTGGAAAAAACTGCTTTTAGCACATGGGTATGTCGTGTGTTTATGATGATAAAGCAGCCAATATTAATTTGTAAATGTCATGAGCGATAATTTCATATTTTTAACTTTTGGACGGCAATACAAATTGCACCTCGCTCACGCTGGTGCTATTACGTGTGCCAACCGGACTACTGCTTTTTTTTCCTTAATCGTGTTTGGCTCCCGTCGGACTACACACTTTTTTCCCTATGATTGTAATCGTGTTTGGCTCCAGCTAAAACATATATCTGTTTGTACGTGACAGATTGTACCCAATAGATGTTCTATGTAACTTTGTTCATCTCTTTAGCTCAGCCGTTATAATTAAAATCAATGGATACTATTTTTTTAGCATTTGTGGATTAAGGTGATGGCTTGTTCTTCTTCTATTTTAATTATATAATCGATACCTACACCTCTACATTTCCAATTGCAGTCTGGAGATTCAAATTTAGATATGAAAACTATATGGGGTTTTCAATTATTCGGGAATGTTACTACATATATTTTTACATGTTTCTCTCTGAAGCTAATTTCAATTTCACACCATCCTGGGTGGTACTGTGCGTGTAGTACATGCTCTGCTTCATCTTCTTTTTGCTCAAACCTCCATCTGTCAAGTTCTATCGCGAAAAAAAAAACAGCTGCATAGATATCACCGTTAGGGGCCTGACAAAATGTTACATATCTCAGTTTTGTCATTTAAACCCATTTGATGTCTCTATCTTCATAACTCTGTCTTGCTCTACCTTCAGATAGCCATAAACATTCAGTTCAGAGCTGGATATTGTTTGCTGCTATAATCATACCTACAACACAGTTCTACATTTCTAATTGCAGTCTGGAGATTCATATTCAGATATGAAAATATATGCTCTTGTTTGCAGCCCAATGCAAAAAGATACCAAGGGTGCCTCCTTCCCCGCTAGTGATAATGAATTCTCTTCAGTTGAAGGCAGCTTAGAGAAAATATCATGCTCTCCAGCTATGGTGTGGAATATTAACTTGGGATTTTGACTTGCAGATGTTCAAGCTGGAGGATGTGGCGATGGGAATATGGATCAATGAGATGAAGAAGGAAGGCTTTGATGTCAAGTACGAGAATGATGGAAGGATCTTGGTGGGTATCTAGTTGCCCACTACCAGGAGCCAATGTAGATGATGTGCCTCTAGGGCAAATTCCAGAAAACAAAGCGACATATGTTTTGCTCTCAAACAGTGAACCATAATGTTTGCTCTAGTTAATTAATTAAATTAGTTTATGGAAAATTTGGATGTGAAAAGTAATGAATGTGTGTTATTATTGTTTGCTTTCTGGTTAACGACATGCACGTTACTGTAATGAATTTTCTAAGTTGATTGATATTCCGTTGATAACATGAAATCTAGCTATATGGGAGGGCTAATGCTAGGCCCACCAGAATGTTGGCTGGGAAAGAATGCCCTGTGTGATAGTTGGTTGGGACAGGCCCATAGCAGCCCCAACGGATTGTCGGTTGGGAAAGAATATAGTGTCAGATAGTCCGTCAGGAAAGGCCCATCACAGCCCCAATGGATTGTTGGTTGGGAAAGAATACCGTGTCAGATAGTTGGGAGGCCGGGCGGTGGCGGACGGGCCCGCCGCTCGCCCGCGCCCGCTCCGCCGCTCCCGCGCCGCCCGGCTCCGCCTCGCCACCGCCGCCGCTCCGCCGCCCGGATCCCGCGCTGCGCCGCGCCCGGCGAGCGGCGCCGCCCCGCGCCTCCGCTCCACCGCCCCGGCGCCCCGTCGCCGTCCTCTGCCGCCCGCCGCGCGCCGCCGCCTCGCCGTCTCCGGCGGGATCCGCCAGATCCGCGCCGCCTCGATCTGCGTGCCCGGCTAGGGTTGACTTTCCCCGAGCCCAAATTTTCTCTAAGTCTGGAAATTTTATCATCATCATCACATGTTTGCCATGCCATAACTTTGCATCCATAGCTCCGTTCCGCGCGTATAATATGTCAAATTGTTCGTCTCGATGAGTACATCATTTCGTTCCATTGCATCATTTTCATTTGAGGTCATCTCGATGCCCGAAATGCTGTTAGAAGAGGGCTAGTTGATGTTAGTGGCTGGATCTTATCTGAACATGCACTTTTGTCATTTTTGCCATGATTGATGTGTACCTCCTATGAGGTTGAGTCCTACATGAGTTTTGTAATATGCCATGTTACCTATCCAGAGAATTTTGCCATGTATTTTTGTGATCTATGTGGTGACTAGCACAAGCATGCAAACTAGGTCACTTGATGTTGCTGATTTCAGAGACTTAGTAATTTCACTAAGTCCCTGACTGCTGTTATTTTTATGCCATGTGTTCATGTTGTTTCCGAGAGATCTATGCATATTTTGAGCATGATCAGTAAGGGTGTTTTGAACTTTAGGATTTTCTCAGTCCATCCATGCCTTTGTTTGTAATTATGGAGTGCCATAGCTTTAGTCAATCGAGCTCTACTTTTGCTACAAAATGTTGCTGGCAGATTGTTTACGTGTTATTCGATTTTGCCAAGCTTGGTGTAGTTGGTCCTTGCCTGATATGATGTTATTCTTGCCATGTTTTGTTACTATGTCATGTCTTCTTGATGTATGTATGCTTAGTTTATCATGCAATGCTCTGTAGTGAGTGCATCGAGCTCACGAACATGCCTAGTCGTTATTAGTTTCTGCCATGTCCAGTTTTCTACTAAGTCTGAAACCTGTAGCGAAACTTGCTTAATTGACATGGATGTAATCATATTTTCTGATCCTTTTTGGCTTATGTTCAGTAAGATACTTTTGTCAAGTGCTATGTGTAGATTCATGCCATGCCTTACTTTGCTATGTTATGAACCTGTAGCATGTTGTTTCGTTGCTCTGAACATGTCATCCTGATGTTAGTTTCTGCTATGTTGATTATTTCACTAAGTCTGAGAACTTGTTATCGTTTGCACTTTTGCCATGATTTTTTGGACCTGTTAAGATGTGAATTAGCCGTAGCTCAGTGTTCATCTTTTGTCGTGCATCTTGTTTAGATTACTGTCATATGCTTTGTTGCCATGTTTGGGTGCAGTAGCTTAATTAATTGTTGCTTGCTAAGTAGCATCATGCTGTTTATGGCAGATTGGTGTCATTCTTGTTTTGCTTGTCATCTGCAAACCGTGCATCCGATTCCGGTGAACTTTATATCGATTTCAACCGAAATCACCTCACCTATCCAGTGGCATGCTTGGTTTGCCAAGATTATGCCCTGTTCATCCTTGTCCTTCCGGAGCATGCATACGCATTGCATATCACCTCTCGCATATCATTGCCATGTTTTGCATCATATTGCTTGCGCATTGCATCGTGGTTGATATTGGTTCCTTTGCTTGTTCTCTTGTCTTGGGTAGAGCCGGGAGACGAGTACGTGAACGAGGAACCTGTTGAGAACGCTTTCGAGGACCAAGCTTTCGACAACTCTGAAACTCTTGCAGGCAAGATGACCATACCCTCGAAATCACTTCTATCTTTGCTTGCTAGATTGCTCGCTCTTTTGCTATGCCTATGCTGCGATACCTACCACTTGCTACATCATGCCTCCTATATTGCCATGTCAGCCCCTAACCATCCATGTCCTAGCAAACCGTTGTTTGGCTATGTTACTGCTTTGCTCAGCCCCTCTTATAGCTTTGCTAGTTGCAGGCGAAGATGAAGTTTGTTCCTTGTTGGGACATGATCTTGTTGTTCCTTGTTGGAACATGTTTACTTGTTGGGATATCACAATACCTCTTATTTAGTTAATGCATCTATATACTTGGTAAAGGGTGGAAGGCTCGGCCTTATGCCTGGTGTTTTGTTCCACTCTTGCCACCCTAGTTTCCGTCATACCGGTGTTATGTTCCCGGAGTTTGCGTTCCTTACACGGTTGGGTGATTTATGGGACCGCCTTGACAGTTTGCTTTGAATAAGACTTTTCCAGCAAGACCCAACATTGGTGTTACCATTTGCCACCTAAGCCTTTTTTCCCTTGGGTTCTGCAGACGCAAGGGTCATCCTATTTAAAACCCCCGGGCCAGTTCTCCTTCGATTGCTGGTCCAAACTAGAGCCCTTTGCAGCGCCACCTCGGGGCAACTCGAGGGCTGGTTTTAGTTGTACGGAGTGTTCATCCGGATGTGCCCTGAGACCGAGATATGTGCAGCTCCTATCAGGATTTGTCGGCACAATCGGGCGGCTTTGCTGGACTTGTTTTGTTGCTGCCGAAATGTCTTGTAGTCCGGGATTACGAGATTGATCGGGTCTTCCCGGTAGAAGGAATATCCTTCGTTGACCGTGAGAGCTTATAATGGGCTAAGTTGGGACACCCCTGCAGGGTATTATCTTTCGAAAGCCGTGCCCGCGGTTATGAGGCAGATGGGAATTTGTTGATGTCCGGTTGTAGAAAACCCGAAGTTGACCTTAACTAAAACACATCAACCGCGTGTGTAACCGTGATGGTCTCTTCTCGGCGGGGTCCGGGAAGTGAACACGGTTGTTGGAGTTATGCCTGACGTAGGTTGTTTCAGGATCACTTCTTGATCACTTCTAGTTTCTCGACCGTGCTTTGCCTTCTCTTCTCGCTCTCTTTTGCGCTGTAGCCACCATATGCTAGTCGCTTGCTGCAGCTCCACCTCACAAACCCCTTTCCCACCTTTAAGCTTAAATAGTCTTGATCTCGCGGGTGTGAGATTGCTGAGTCCCCGTGACTCACAGATATTATCACCACAGTTGCAGGTACCAACGATGTCAGTACAGATGTTGAGACTGAGCTCACTTGGGAGTTCGACGAGGAACGTGGCCGTTACTATGTTTCTTTTCTAGATGATCAGTAGTGGAGCCCAGTTGGGTGATCCGGGGATCTGTTTGGCATTTGGGGTAGTCTTCTTTCATTTTGGTACCATAGTCGGACCTTGAGTGTAATCTGTATGATGGATGTTATTTATGTACTTGTGTGAAGTGGCGATTGTAAGCCAACTATGCATCTTTCCCCTTTATTTATTACATGGATTGTGTGAAGATTACCTCACTTGCGACATTGCTTTCAATGCGGTTATGCCTCTAAGTCGTGCCTCGACACGTGGGAGATATAGCCGCATCGAGGGCATGACAAGTTGGTACGCCCGCTCCGCCACTCCCGCGCCGCCCGGCTCCGCTCCGCCGCCTCGCCGCCGCCGCCGACCACCGCCGCCGCTCCGCCGCTCGGCGAGCCGCGCCGCCCCGCGCCTCCGCTCCACCGCCCCGGCGCCCCGTCGCCGTCCTCTGCCGCCCGCCGCGTGCCGCCGCCTCGCCGTCTCCGGCGGGATCCGCCAGATCCGCGCCGCCTCGATCTGCGTGCCCGGCTAGGGTTGACTTTCCCCGAGCCCAAATTTTCTCTAAGTCTGGAAATTTTATCATCATCATCACATGTTTGCCATGCATAACTTTGTATCCGTAGCTCCGTTCCGCGCGTATAATATGTCGAATTGTTCGCCTCGATGAGTGCATCATTTCGTTCCATTGCATCATTTTCATTTGGGGTCATCTTGATGCCCGAAATGCTGTTAGAAGAGGGCTAGTTGATGTTAGTTGCTGGATCTTATCTGAACATGCACTTTTGTCATTTTTGCCATGATTGATGTGTACTTCCTATGAAGTTGAGTCCTACATGGGTTTTGTAATATGCCATGTTACATTTCCATAGAATTATTCCATGTTTTTTTGTGATCTATGTGGTGACTAGCACAAGCATGCAAACTAGGTCACTTGATGTTGCTGATTTCAGAGACTTGGTGATTTCACTAAGTCCCTGACTGCTGTTATTTTTATGCCATGTATTCATGTTGTTTCTGAGAGATATATGCATAATTTGAGCATGATCAGTAAGGGAGTTTTGAACTTGAGTATTTGCTCTATCTATCCGTGCCTTTGTTTGTAATTATGGAGTGCCATAGCTTGAGTCAATCGAGCTCTACTTTTGCTTCAAAATGTTGTTGGCAGATAGTTTACATGTTATTCGATTTTGCCAAGCTTGGTGTAGTTGGTCCTTGCATGATATGATGTTATTCTTACCATGTATTGTTACTATGCCATGTCTTCTTGATGTATGTATGCTTAGTTTATCATGCAATGCTCTGTAGTGAGTGCATCGAGCTCACGAACATGCCTAGTCGTTAACAGTTTTCTGCCATGTCCAGTTTTCTACCAAGTCTGAAACCTGTAGCGAAACTTGCTTATTTGACATGGGTGTAATCATAGTTTCTTATCCTTTTTGGCTTATGGTCAGTTAGGTACTTTTGTCAAGTGCTACGAGTAGATTCATGCCATGCCTTACTTTGCTATATTCTGAACCTGTAGCATGTTGTTTCGTTGCTCTGAACATGTCATCCTGATATTAGTTTCTGCTACATTGATAATTTCACTAAGTCTGGGAACTTGTTATCGTTTGCACTTTTGCCATGATTGTTTGGACCTGTTATGTTGTGAATTAGCCGTAGCTCAGTGTTCATCTTTTATCGTGCATCTTGTGTAGATTACTGTCATATGCTTTGTTGCCATGTTTGTGTGCAGTAGCTTAATTATTTGTTGCTTGCTAAGTAGCATCATGCTGTTAATGGCAGATTCGTGTCATTCTTGTATTGCTTGCCATTTGCAAACCGTGCATCCGATTCCGGTGAACTTTATATCGATTTCAACCGAAATCACCTCATCTATCCAGTGGCATGCTTGGTTTGCCAAGATTATGCCTTGTTCACCCTTGTCCTTCCGGAGCACGCATACGCATTGCATATCACCTCTCGCATATCATGCCATGTTTTTGCACCATGTTGCTTGCGCATTGCATCGTGGTTGATTTTGGTTCCTTTGCTTGTTCTCTTGTCTTGGGTAGAGCCGGGAGACGAGTACATGAACGAGGATTCCGTTGAGAACGCTTACGAGGACCAAGCTTTCGACAACTCTGAAACTCTTGCAGGCAAGATGACCATACCCTCGAAATCACTTCTATCTTTGCTTGCTAGATTGCTCGCTCTTTTGCTATGCCTATGCTGCGATACCCACCACTTGCTATATCATGCCTCCTATATTGCCATGTCAGCCCCTAACCATCCATGTCCTAGCAAACCGTTGTTTGGCTATGTTACTGCTTTGCTCAGCCCCTCTTATAGCTTTGCTAGTTGCAGGCGAAGATGAAGTTTGTTCCTTGTTGGGACATGATCTTGTTGTTCCTTGTTGGAACATGTTTACTTGTTGGGATATCACAATACCTCTTATTTAATTAATGCATCTATATACTTGGTAAAGGGTGGAAGGCTCGGCCTTATGCCTGGTGTTTTGTTCCACTCTTGCCACCCTAGTTTCCGTCATACCGGTGTTATGTTCCCGGAGTTTGCGTTCCTTACACGGTTGGGTGATTTATGGGCCCCCCTTGACAGTTCGCTTTGAATAAGACTTTTCCAGCAAGACCCAACATTGGTGTTACCATTTGCCACCTAAGCCTTTTTTTCCCTTGGGTTCTGCAGACGCAAGGGTCATCTTATTTTAAACCCCCGGGCCAGTTCTCCTTCGATTGCTGGTCCAAACTAGAGCCCTTTGCAGCGCCACCTCGGGGCAACTCGAGGGCTGGTTTTAGTTGTACGGAGTGTTCATCCGGATGTGCCCTGAGACCGAGATATGTGCAGCTCCTATCAGGATTTGTCGGCACAATCGGGCGGCTTTGCTGGACTTGTTTTGTTGCTGCCGAAATGTCTTGTAGTCCGGGATTACGAGATTGATCGGGTCTTCCCGGTAGAAGGAATATCCTTCGTTGACCGTGAGAGCTTATAATGGGCTAAGTTGGGACACCCCTGCAGGGTATTATCTTTCGAAAGCCGTGCCCGCGGTTATGAGGCAGATGGGAATTTGTTGATGTCCGGTTGTAGAAAACCCGAAGTTGACCTTAACTAAAACACATCAACCGCGTGTGTAACCGTGATGGTCTCTTCTCGGCGGGGTCCGGGAAGTGAACACGGTTGTTGGAGTTATGCCTGACGTAGGTTGTTTCAGGATCACTTCTTGATCACTTCTAGTTTCTCGACCGTGCTTTGCCTTCTCTTCTCGCTCTCTTTTGCGCTGTAGCCACCATATGCTAGTCGCTTGCTGCAGCTCCACCTCACAAACCCCTTTCCCACCTTTAAGCTTAAATAGTCTTGATCTCGCGGGTGTGAGATTGCTGAGTCCCCGTGACTCACAGATATTATCACCACAGTTGCAGGTACCAACGATGTCAGTACAGATGTTGAGACTGAGCTCACTTGGGAGTTCGACGAGGAACGTGGCCGTTACTATGTTTCTTTTCTAGATGATCAGTAGTGGAGCCCAGTTGGGTGATCCGGGGATCTGTTTGGCATTTGGGGTAGTCTTCTTTCATTTTGGTACCATAGTCGGACCTTGAGTGTAATCTGTATGATGGATGTTATTTATGTACTTGTGTGAAGTGGCGATTGTAAGCCAACTATGCATCTTTCCCCTTTATTTATTACATGGATTGTGTGAAGATTACCTCACTTGCGACATTGCTTTCAATGCGGTTATGCCTCTAAGTCGTGCCTCGACACGTGGGAGATATAGCCGCATCTGGTCGGGAAAGGCCCATGGCAGCCCCAACGGATTGTTGGTTGGGAAAGAATACTGTGTCAGATAGTCGATCGGGAAAGGCCCATGGCAGCCTCAACGGACTGTTGGTCGGGAAAGGCCCATAGCAGGCCCAACAGAATGTTGGTCGGGAAAGATACATCATAGCTGACAACCAGTCGGTCGGGAAAGATATGTCGGTCGGGAAAGGGTTTCCCTGTTTGGACTTTCCCCAACAGACAGGGTCGGTCGGCAATATGCTTTCCCGACCGACTGTCTATCGGTGTAACATGTATTCTCGACCAACCTGGCTGTCGGGGATGTAGTGTTGTGGTGTAGTGATTTACGCGGCTAGGGGTGTGAATGTGAAGACACCCAGACTTTTCGTATTCGTTTGACACGTGGAAGGCGGCCATTATTGGGCGTAGAAGCCAAGGAGCGCCGCATTTACAAAAAATAGGACATTATTCAACAGGTACACGAAATCTGGAAGGGAACCCGCCTTGCAATGCCGAAGACAATCTGCGCGCCTGACTCGTCATCATTGAAGCCTAGTTCGGGGGCTACTGAGGGAGTCCTAGATTAGGGGGGTGTCCGGATGGCCGGACTAAACCTTCAGCCGGACTCCTGGACTATGAAGATACAAAATTGAAGACTCCGTCCCGTGTCCGGAAGGGACTTTCCTTGGCGTGGAAGGCAAGCTTGGTGATGCGGATATTTAGATCTCCTACCATTGTAACCGACTTTGTGTAACCCTAACCCTCTCCGGTGTCTATATAAACCGGAGGGTTTTAGTCCGTAGGACAACATACAACAATCATACCATAGGCTAGCTTCTAGGGTTTAGCCTCCTTGATCTCGTGGTAGATCTACTCTTGTACTACCCATATCTTCAATATTAATAAAGCAGGACGTAGGGTTTTACCTCCATCGAGAGGGCCTGAACCTGGGTAAAACATTGTGTCCCTTGTCTCATGTTACCATCCGCCTAGACGCACAGTTCGGGACCCCCTACCCGAGATCCGCCGGTTTTGACACCGACAACACCATCAAAATAGAGCTCGGGTCGACGATGCTCCTTGCCCTCCGGCGGCCCCTCGGTCATCAGCTTCTTGGCATCCAGCTTTGCCCAATGCGTCTTGAAGCAGGCAAATGCCATACGCGCACCTTCAATACAGACCGACCGCTTCACGGCTTCGAGCCGCGGACAGGCACTTACAAGCCGCTTAACAAGTCCGAAGTAGCTACTAGGTATAGGCTCGGCAGGCCACAGCCGGACTATCAGGTCCTTCATGGCTAGCTCTGCCGACCTGTGCAGCTCGACCAACTGCTTTAGCTGGTCGCTGAAGGGCACCGGATGTTCGGGTCCAAGATATTGGGACTAGAATAGCTTCTCCGTAGACATCCCTTCTTTGGCTCTATAATGTTCGGCAGCATCTGATATACTGCGCAGCAGATCCGTAAACGCCCCTGGAAAACCCAAATTTGGATAAGTACGAGGAACGTTTCTTCTATGTACTTGCTTTGCAAGGTGAAAGACTTACCCGCCGCAATCATCCTGGCCGCCTGAATTTCCTGGAGGGCGTTCTGGCCTTCGGCTCGTGCATCCTGTGTGCTCTGGCGGGCCTTCGCCAGTTTGGACTCTTGCGCCTTACAATCGTGCTCCAAGGACTCAAATCTTTGGATCGCGCCCTGGAGCTATTGCTGCGCCTCGCCAACCTGGGCCTCGTGCTTCTCGCGCGCGGCGCGTTCCTTGGCCGCTTTGTCCTTGGCCTCGGCCAACGCCTTCTTGAGGGCTGCCACCTCGGTCGTGGCCCCTAATAAAGTTTATGACACCTTAGTCCGGACGGACTATTCATTTTTTCTTAAAATGTACCCGCAGGTTACTGCATACCTTGGCTATCCTCCAGCTGCTTCTTCACGAGTCCGCGCTCCTCCTCGGACCGCTCCAGTTTCCTCTTCAGTCCGGAGACCTCCGCAGCATGAGCGGTGGCAGCCTGCAGCGATACCTGCTTATTCACATAGACAACTTATGTTAGACTCCTGCGATATTTCTTCTTGATCATCTGTTCGGCTTTTTCTTCCCGAACACCAAACAGAGCATCAGGGGCTACTGTTTATACTGTGATATTCCTCCTACAAACACATTACTTACCTCAAAGCCCGATAGAAGGCTAGTGCAGGCTTCGGTCAGTCCGCTTTTATCGAACTGAACCTTCTCTATTACCGTGCCCATAAGGGCGCGGTGTTCATCCACAATAGAGGCGCCTCATAGCGCCTCCAGTAGATTATCCGGTGCCTCTGGTTGGAGAGAGGTCACCAGCGGAACAGTCACATTCCCTCCTTTTGGGGAATGTCGTTCGCTGGACTCCGGAGCCGCGTAGATCTCCGGAATGGTATCCGGCTCAGGTCCGAAGGGAACTCGGCCCCCGTCACCAGTCCCCATAGTGGCTTTTTCCCCCATGTGTCCGACGACTGAGAAATCGTCCTGGGGCGCCACCCGGACGATCTCCGGAAGCTCCCCCTGGTCGGGGAAGGTCTTTTGTGACACCACCTCGTCATCACCCTTGGGAGAGACGGAATGTGCAGGTGGCGGAGACATGCTAGCCATCTCCTTTGAGTCTAGCGATCCCTCTGTCGAGGATCGCGGGGAGCCATCGCGTGCTGGACTACAATGACAAGGTTTGAGATATATCAATAATACAAAACCAGGAAAGCCATACATTTTCAGATTCTGGTACTTACGAGGCGGCCCGAGGCTTGGTCCGGCGAGGTCGTTCCGGACTGCTATCAACATCCCACGCGAGGTTATCCGTGAGGGAGCCTTTAACCCTCTTAGACGCTTTCGCCTCCGGGCTTGTGGGGGCCGCTCTCTTCTTCCTCCCCACTTCAGGTGGGGAGTCGTTTTCTTCTTCCTCTTCGTCATCGTCATCAGCAGACGAAGAGGAAGTCTCGCTTTCGGACGTCACGTCCGGAGCGCCTTTTCAGCGAGGGCCCTTCTTGGCCCCTTTGGCCACCTTCTTGGCCGTCTTCTCTGGCACCTCATAAGGTGTAGGGAAAAGCATTTTTGTCAGTAATGGGAATTCTTGATCTTCGGGCAGCGGAGCCGGACAGTTAATCTCTGCTACCTTGATTCAGGCCTGAAAATAGGTGTAGGAGAGCTTAGGCTTTTTTTTCCAAAATATGCTAGTAGAGGGTACTCCTTTAAAACATTAAAGGAACTTACTGAGTTAGCATGGCGTTTTAAGCTAAGCCCGCGATCTTCGGTCATGGGCGGTGGCGTCTCGCCGTCCTTGAAGAGCACTTTCCAGATTTCTTCGTGCATCGTGCCAAAGAGCTCTAGCAGCGTCTGGTGCATGGCCGGATCGTACTCCCATAGATAGCAAGTCCGGCGTTGGCACGGAAGGTCCCGACGAATGAGCATGACCTGGACCACGTTGACGAGCTTGATCTTCCTATCTATCATATTCTGGATGCACGTCTGGAGCCCAGACAGCTCGTCCGAGGGACCCCAGGTTAGGCCCCTCTCTTGCTAGGAGGTGAGCTGCATCGGGATTCCAGATCGGAATTCGGGGGTCGCCGCCCAGTTGGCGTCGCACGGCTCGGTGATATAGAACCACCCCGATTGCCACCCCTTCACCGTCTCCGTGAATGTGCCTTCGGGCCAGGTAATGTTGGGCATCTTGCCCAGCATGGCGCCTCCGCACTCTGCTTGTTGGCCGCTCACCACCTTTGGCTTCACATTGAAGTTCTTCAGCAATAGGCCGAAATGAGGCGGGATGCGGAGAAAGGCCTCGCACACGACAAGGAATGTCGTGATATTGAGAATGAAGTTAGGGGCTAGGTCATGAAAGTCTAGCCCGTAGTAAAACATCAGTCCACGGACGAAAGGGTGAAGAGGGAAGCCCACCCCGCGGACAAAATGTGTAAGAAACACAACCCTCTCGTGGGGCTCTAGAGTAGGGACGATCTGTCCCTTGGCCGGGAGTCTGTGAGCTATCTCCTTGGCCAGATATCCGGCCTCCCGGAGCTCTTTGATATCGCTCTTCTTGACGGAGGAGGCCATCCACTTGCCTCCAGCCCCGGATCCGGACATCTTAGGGGTACTTTCTCGGACAAGGGAAAAACTAAAGACTTGGGCGCTGGAGCTCAGGGACGGAAGGACTGAGGAGGAACCGAGGTGTGGGAGAAGAAAGGGAATTCTCATCCCCTTATAAAGGCCATGAATATCAAGCGCCTCCTCGCTCGCCTTAAACTCGCCTATTCCCAAGGGTCGTGCAAACGGCACGGTTGGGTCACCCATGCCTGCATTGATGAGAATCCCGCAATAAGGGGACACGATCCCTGCTTCAACAGGACGTGCCAATGGAAACAACGTCTCGAAACGTGGAGTGGCAGACAAAAAATGGTTCGAAATTGTGAGCGGTCAGGCATGATGTCGCGCTGCAAAAAAGTTGTCAGCGGATGGAACTCGTGTAAAAATATATTCTCTCTGCGGTTGGTGACAGGTCCGGATACTATCATCACATCCGAAGACTATCTTGGAGTTCGGAAAAAGGGGAACACGCCTTGCAATGCCGAAGACAATCAACGCACCGGACTCCTCGTCATTGAAGCCAGGTTCAGGGGCTACTGAGGTAGTCCTGGACTAAGGGGTCCTCGGGCGTCCAGCCTATTATCCATAGGCCGGACTGATGGGCTGTGAAGACATGAAGGCCGAAGACTGTACCCGTGTCCGGATTGGACTCTCCTTGGCGTGGAAGGCAAGCTAGGCGACCGTTTTGAAGATTCCTTCTTATGTAACCGACTCTATGTAAACCCTAGATCCCCCGATGCATATATAAACTGGAGGGGGTAGTCCAGAAAGGATATATTCATTACCATAGTCATATAGGCTAGACTTCTAGGGTTAGGCCATTACGATCTCGTGGTAGATCAACTCTTGTAATACTCATATTCATCAAGATCAAACAAGTAGGAAGTAGGGTATTACCTCCATAGAGAGGGCCCGAACCTGGGTAAACATCGTGTCCCCCGTCTCCTGTTACCATTGATCCTAGATGCACAGTTCAGGACCCCCTACCCAAGATCCGCCGGTTTTGACACCGACAGTAGACCCAGGAAGGAGTCAGCCAAAGGGTAAGGTCACCCTGCTTGTGACGTTTGGAGGCGAGCTGAACTACGGGACGGAGAGGATTGTCTTTGATGTAGCCGAGATCCCCTTGCCTACAACACGCTGAAGATGCCTGGGCCGATGACCATCATCACCGTCCCCTCCGACAAGAAGGACGTGCTGATCTGCACTAACCAACTCTACCGGGAAGCAGTTGCAGCGACTGCCACCAAGGCACTTGCTCCTGCCGCTGAAGCCCCGAGAGGGAAGAAGACCGGCAAGACCTCTCACACCAACTCCGGCAAGCCCACCTCTTCGGAGTGTTGTGCTCCCGTCGAGGACGTGCCTGAGAGATCCACTGGCAAGAGCAAGAAATCTAGAGCTGCTCTGCCAGAGACCAAGAAGGTGTCTGTCAAGGAGGATGGCACGGGAGGGGCATTTACCATAAGCTCCACCCTGGACAGCAAATAGGAAGACGCGCTCGTCACCTTCCTGCGGGCGAATGTCGGCGTGTTTGCATGGCAAGCATCTGACATCCCCGGTGTTCCCAGGGAGGTGATTGAGCACCATCTTGCTGTTTGTCCTCATGCGCGGCCCGTTAAGCAGAAGGTCAGGAAGTAAGCTTTGGAATGGCAGGAGTTCATCACAGAGGAGATCAGGAAGTTAGAAGCGGCAGGCTTGGTGAGAGGAGTGCTCCATCCGACGTGGTTGGCCAATCCGGTGGTGGTGCGCAAGGCAAATGGGAAGTGGAGGTTGTGTATTGACTACACAGAAATCAATAAGGCTTGTCCTAAGGACCCCTTCCCGTTGCCGCGCATCGACCAGATTGTTGACTCCACGACAGCGTGTGATCTGTTGTGATTCCTTGACGCCTACTCAGGATACCACCAGATTTTCATGACTAGAGAAGACGAAGAGAAGACAGCATTCATCACCCCATGTGGTACGTATTGCTTTTTATGGATGCCTTTCGAGTTGAAGAGTGCTGGCTCAACGTTCCCAAGGGCAGTCCAAATTGGTTTTGAGCCCCAGCTACATAGAAATGTGGAAGCTTATATGGATGACATAGTGGTCAAAACCAAGGACAGGGCAACTCTGGTACAAGATTTAGAAGAGACGTTTGCAAATCTGCGCAAGATCAACCTCAAGCTGAGCCCTGAGAAGTGTGTCATTGGCGTTCCGTCCGGATAACTTCTCGGGTTCTTTGTGTCACAGCGTGGGATCGAGGCAAACCCAGACAAAATCAAGGCCATTGAGCAGATTGATGTCTACTACACCACCTTCTTCTTGTAGACGTTGTTGGGCCTGCAAGTGCACATGTTTGTAGGACAGTAGCAAATTTCCCTCAAGTGGATGACTTAAGGTTTATCAATCCGCGAGAGGCGTAGGAGGAAGATGGTCTCTCTCAAACAACCCTGCAACCAAATAACAAAAAGTCTCTTGTGTCCCCAACACACCCAATACAATGGTAAATTGTATAGGTGCACTAGTTCGGCGAGGGGATGGTGACACAAGTGCAAAGTAGATGGTAGATATGGGTTTTTGTAATCTGAAAATATAAAAACAGCAAGGTAGCGAGCGGTAAAAGTGATTGCAATGATAGGAAACAAGGCCTAGGGTTCATACTTTCACTAGTGTAAGTTCTCTCAACAATAATAACATAGATAGATCATATGACAAGCCCTCAACATGCGACAAAGAGTCACTCCAAAGACACTAATAGCGGAGAACAAACGTAGAGATTATGGTCGGGTACGAAACCACCACAAGGCTATTCTTTCGGATCAATCTATAAAAGAGTTCGTACTAGAATAACACCTTAAGATACAAATCAACCAAAACCCTAATGTCACCTAGATACTCCATTGTCACCTCAAGTATCCGTGGGCATGATTATACGATATGCATCAGACAATCTCAGATTTATCCAACCAACATAAAAGTACTTCAAAGAGTGCCCCAAAGTTTCTACCGGAGAATCAAGAACGTGTGCCAACCCCTATGCATAGGTTCCCAATGTCACGAAACCCGCAAGTTGATCACCAAGACATACATCAAGTGTTCTCATAAAGACTCAATCCGATAAGATAACTTCAAAGGGGAAACTCAATTCATCACAAGAGAGTAGAGGGGGAGAAACATCATAAGATCCAACTACAATAGCAAAGCTCGGGATACATCAAGATCGTGCCATAGAGGGAACATGAGAGAAAACACGAGAGAGAGAGAGAGAGAGAGAGAGAGAGAGAGAGAGAGAGAGAGAGAGAGAGAGAGAGAGAGAGAGAGAGAGAGAGAGAGAGATCAAACACATAGCTACTGGTACATACCCTCAGCCCCGAGGGTGAACTACTCCCTCCTCGTCATGGATAGCGCCGGGATGATGAAGATGGCCACCGGTGATGGATCCCCCTCCGGTAGGGTACCAGAAAGGGGTCCCGATTGGTTTTTGGTGGTTCTGGAGGCTTGCGGCGGCGGAACTCCCGATCTAGGTTCAGTTCTGGAAGTTTTAGGGTACGTAGGTATATATGGGTGAAGGGAGAACATCGGTGGAGCTACGGGGGCCCCACGAGGCAGGGGGGCGTGCCTAGGGGGCGGGTGCGCCCCCACCCTCGTGAGCACCTCCCGTATCTTCTAACGTGGGGTCCAAGTCCATCAGGTGGGTTTCCTTCCAAAAATAGCTTCTCCAGTTGATTTCGTTCCATTTTGACTCCGTCTGATATTCCTTTTCCTCGAAATACTGAAATAGGCATAAAACAACAAATCTGGGCTAGGCCTCCGGTTAATAGGTTAGTCCCAAAAATAATATAAAAGTGGAAAATAAAGCCCAATATTGCCTAAAACAGTAGATAATATAGCATGGAGCAATCAAAAATTATAGATACGTTGGAGACGTATCAAGCATCCCCAAGCTTAATTCCTGCTCGTCCTTGAGTAGGTAAATGATAAAAAAGATAATTTTTGATGTGGAGTGCTACTTGGCATAATTTCAATGTAATTCTTCTTACTTGTGATATGAATATTCAGATCCGAAAGATTCAAGACAAAAGTTCATATTGACATAAAAATAATAATAATTCAAGCATACTAATCAAAGTAATCATGTCTTCTCAAAATAGCATGGCAAAAGAAAGTTCATCCCTACAAAATCATATAGTTAGGCTATGCTTCATTTTCGTCACACAAAGATGTTCCCAACTTCTATACCCCCGATGACAAGCCAAGCAATTGTTTCATACTTAAATAATCTCAAACTTTTTCAACCTTCACGCAATACATGAGTGTGAGCCATGGATATACCACTATGGGTGGAATAGAATATGATGATGGGGATTGTGTGGAGAAGACAAAAAAGGAGAAAGTCTCACATTGACGAGGATAATCAATGGGCTATGGAGATGCCCATCAATTGATGTCAACATGAGGAGTAGGGATTGCCATGCAACGGATGCACTAGAGCTATGAATGCTCAACAAAAGAAAACTAGTGGGTGTGCATCCAACTTGCTTGCTCATGAAGACCTAGGGCATTTTGAGGAAGCCCATCATAGGAATATACAAGCCAAGTTCTACAATGAAAAATTCCCACTAGTATGAACAAGACAACTCAATATATGAAAAACATGGTGCTAGTTTGAAGCACAATATATGAGACTCACTACATGAAGAACAAGGTGCTACTTTGAAGCACAAGTGTGGAATAAAGGATAGTAGCATTGCCCCTTTTTATTTATTTATTTATTTATTTATTTTTTTGGGCCTTCTTTTTTTCTTTGGCCTTTCTCTTTTTTTTGGGGGGAACAATGCTCTATTGAATGATGATCATCACACTTCTATTTATTTACAACTCAATGATTACAACTCGATACTAGAACATAGTATGACTCTATATGAATGCCTCCGGCGGTGTACCGGGATGGTGCAATGAATCAAGAGTGACATGTATGAAAAATAGTGCATGGTGGCTTTGCCACAAATATGATGCCAACTACATGATCATGCAATGGCAATATGACAAAAGTAATGTATGTCATGATGATGATGAACGGAACGGTGGAAAGTTGCATGGCAATATATCTCGGAATGGCTATGGAAATGCCATAAATAGGTAGGTATGGTGGCTATTTTGAGGAAGATATAGGGAGGTTTATGTGTGATAGAGCATATCGTATCACGGGGTTTGGATGCACCGGCGAAGTTTGCACCAACTCTCAAGGTGAGAAAGGGCAATGCACGGTACCGAAGAGGCTAGCAAAGGTGGAAAGGTAAAAGTGCGTATAATCCATGGACTCAACATTAGTCAAAAGGACTCATATACTTATTGAAAAAATTTAGAAGCCATCAAAAACCAAGAACTACGCGCATTCTCCTAGGGGGATAGATTGGTAGGAAAAGACCATCGCTCGTCCTCGACCGCCACTCATAAGGATGCACAAGCCAGGTACACTTCATGTTTCAAATTTGTTACACAACTTTAACCATACGTACATGCTACGGGACTTGCTAACTTCAACACAAGTATTTCTCAAATTCACAACTACTCAACTAGCACAACTTTAATATCACTACCTCCATATCTCAAAACAATCATCAAGCATCAACCTTCTCGTAGTATTCAACACACTCATAAGAATTCTTACAAATCTTGTATGCCTAGCATATTAAGATTTTAAGCAAATTACCATGCTACTTAAGACTCTCAAAATAATATAAGTGAAGCATGAGAGTTCATCTATTTCTACAAAATAAAACCACCGCCGTGCTCTAAAAGATATAAGTGTAGTACTAGAGCAAATGACAAACTACTCCGAAAGATATAAGTGAAGATCAATGAGTAGTCGAATAATTATGCAACCAAGTGAAGACTCTCCCATTTAATAATTTCAGATCTTGATAATTTATTAAAACAGCAAGCAAAGCTAAATAAAATAAAATGACGCTCCAAGCAAAACACATATCATGTGGTGAATAAAAATATAGCTCCAAGTAAAGTTACCGATGAATGAAGACGAAAGAGGGGATGCCTTCCGGGGCATCCCCAAGCTTAAGCTCTTGGTTGTCCTTGAATATTACCTTGGGGTGCCTTGGGCATCCCCAAGCTTAGGCTCTTTCCACTCCTTATTCCATAGTCCATCAAATCTTTACCCAAAACTTGAAAACTTCACAACACAAAACTTAATAGAAAACTCATGAGCTCCGTTAGCGAAAGAAAACAAAACACCACTTCATGGTACTGTAATGAACTCATTCTTTATTTATATTGGTGTTAAACCTACTGTATTCCAACTTCTCTATGGTTTATAAACTATTTTACTAGCCATGGAGTCATCAAAATAAGCAAACAACACAATGAAAACATAATCTGTCAAAAACAGAACAGTCTGAAGTAATCTGTATCAAACGTAAACTTCTGGAACTCCAAAAATTCTACCAAAATTAGAAGACCTGGAAAATTTGTTTATTGATCAGCAGCAAGTTGAATCACTATTTTATCACGTTCTGGTGATTTTTAACAATTCTGGCACTGAGCGCAAAGATTCTGGAAATTACAGCAAGATCAAATAACTATCTTCCAAGAAGATCTAATAGGTTTAACTTGGCACAAACACTAATTAAAACATAAAACCACATCTAAACAGAGGCTAGATGGATTATTTATTCCTAAACAGAACCAAAAATAAAAAAATAAAATAAAATTGGGTTGCCTCCCAACAAGCGCTATCGTTTAACGCCCCTAGCTTAGGCATTATGATTTCAATGATGCTCACATAAAAGATAAGAATTGAAACATAAAGAGAGCATCATGAAGAATATGACTAGCACGTTTAAGCCTAACCCACTTCCTATTTATAGGGATTTTGTGAGCAAACAACTTATGGGAACAATAATCAACTTGCATAGAAAGGTAAAACAAGCATAACTTCAAAACTTTAAGCACATAGAGAGGAAACTTGATATTATTGCAATTCCTACAAGCATATGTTCCTCCCTCATAATAATTTTCAGTAGCATCATGAATGAATTAAAAAATATAACCAGCACCTAAAGCATTCTTTTCATGATCTACTTGCATAGAAAATTTACTACTCTCCACATAAGCAATTTTTTTCTCATGGATAGTAGTGGGAGCAAACTCAACAATATAACTATCATATGATTGAAAATTAAGATCAAGATGACAAGTTTCATGGTTATCATTATTCTTTATAGCATACGCATCATCACAATAATCATCATAGATAGGAGGCATGCTATCATCATAACAACTTTGCATATCAAAACTTGAGAGGCTAAAAATATCATCATTATTAAACATAGCATCCCCAAGCTTGAGACAAACATTAATTGCAGCAAATATATTCTCAAATATGTCATCCTCATCAAACATAGCTTCCCCAAGCTTGGGCCTTTTCATATCATAAGCATAATCACTCTCATCATTAAAAATATTGACCGCACCAATAGTATAGCAATTATCATCATCACAATCAGTAGTAGGAGCAACATCATTTGGAAGGGATACCTTTTTACCTTTGTTGCCCCTTCTTTTCCTTTTTCTTTTCTTCTTCTTCACCACATCATGTGTGGGTTCAATCATCTTTTCGGAGCTCCTTATCAATGAGATTGGTTGAATAGAAGGCTCCTCCTCGTTACCTGATTCATCATAAGAAATAATAGGAGGATATTGGGAAGTCTCTTCCCTTTCATTAGCATTTTTTTCATCTTCTATTTGTTTTCTTTTCTTTATGTAATTGGCAATATAAGGATTTTCAATGCAATTCACCTCACAATACATATAAATCTTCTCTAGATCAAAATCAAGAAATCTATCAAGATTAAATTTTGGAATACCCTCAGTTATACGTTTCATTTCTTCATAACCCAAAAGAAGGCTAGGTTCTTTATGATGCTCAAGGGTAATCAAATTATCACAATATTTGGACACGACTTGATCATGAAACAAATAGCATTGGATCTTTAAATGACCATGTTCATTGCAAAGTTCACAAGGGGCATGAAAAATATTGAATCTTTCAGCACATTCATCTAGCTCTTCTTGCAACAATTTGGTTTCTAGGTACTTATGCCTCTTGCAATAAATACCTTCTCTATTTGGTGTGTTCATGCAAACATGCACTCCACAAAAGTTGACATGCTCATAAGAGATATTTTCATCATAAAAAGTGCAATTATCATTAGCATCATGGATATTCAAAGAATTCGTACTAACAACATTGCAATCATGCTCATCATTCAAAGATTTAGTGCCAAACAATTTAGAGATTTCTTCTTCTAGCACTTGAGCACAATTATCCTTTCCATCATACTCACGAAAGATATTTAAAAGGTGAAGCGTATGAGACAAACTCAATTCCATTTTTTGGTAGTTTTCTTTTATAAACTAGACTAGTGCTAAAACAAGAAACAAAAAGATTTGATTGCAAGATCTAAAGATATACCTTCACTTACCTAGCCTCCCCAGCAACGGCGCCAGAAAAGAGCTTGATGTCTACTACACAACCTTCTTCTTGTAGACGTTGTTGGGCCTGCAAGTGCACAGGTTTGTAGGACAGTAGCAAATTTCCCTCAAGTGGATGACCTAAGGTTTATCAATCCGCGAGAGGCGTAGGAGGAAGATGGTCTCTCTCAAACAACCGTGCAACCAAATAACAAAAAGTCTCTTGTGTCCCCAACACACCCAATACAATGGTAAATTGCATAGGTGCACTAGTTCGGCGAAGAGATGGTGATACAAGTGCAAAATAGATGGTAGATATGGGTTTTTGTAATCTGAAAATATAAAAACAGCAAGGTAGCGAGCGGTAAAAGTGAGCGTAAATGGTATTGCAATGATAAGAAACAAGGCCTAGGGTTCATACTTTCACTAGTGTAAGTTCTATCAACAATAATAACATAGATAGATCATATGACAAGCCCTCAACATGCGACAAAGAGTCACTCCAAAGCCACTAATAGCGGAGAACAAACGTAGAGATTATGGTCGGGTACGAAACCACCACAAGGCTATTCTTTCGGATCAATCTATAAAAGAGTTCGTACTAGAATAACACCTTAAGATACAAATCAACCAAAACCCTAATGTCACCTAGATACTCCATTGTCACCTCAAGTATCTGTGGGCATGATTATACGATATGCATCACACAATCTCAAATTTATCCAACCAACATAAAAGTACTTCAAAGAGTGCCCCAAAGTTTCTACCGGAGAATCAAGAACGTGTGCCAACCCCTATGCATAGGTTCCCAATGTCACGAAACCCGCAAGTTGATCACCAAGACATACATCAAGTGTTCTCATAAAGACTCAATCCGATAAGATAACTTCAAAGGGGAGACTCAATTCATCACAAGAGAGTAGAGGGGGAGAAACATCATAAGATCCAACTACAATAGCAAAGCTCAGGATACATCAAGATCGTGCCATAGAGGGAACACTAGAGAGAACACGAGAGAGAGAGAGAGAGATCAAACACATAGCTACTGGTACATACCTTCAGCCCCGAGGGTGAACTACTCCCTCCTTGTCATGGATAGCGCCGGGATGATGAAGATGGCCACCGGTGATGGATCCCCCCTCCGGCAGGGTACCGGAAAGGGGGTCCCGATTGGTTTTTGGTGGTTCTGGAGGCTTGCTGCGGCGGAACTCCCGATCTAGGTTCTGTTCTGGAAGTTTTAGGGTACGTAGGTATATATGGGTGATGGGAGAACATCGGTGGAGCTACGGGGGCCCCACGAGGCAGGGGGCGCGCCCAGGGGGGAGGGCGCGCCCCCACCCTCACGAGCACCTCCCGTATCTTCTGACGTGGGGTCAAAGTCCATCAGGTGGGTTTCCTTCCAAAAATAACTTCTCTAGTTGATTTCGTTCCATTTTGAGTCCGTCTGATATTCTTTTTCCTCGAAATACTGAAATAGGCATAAAACAGCAAATCTGGGCTGGGCCTCCGGTTAATAGGTTAGTCCCAAAAATAATATAAATGTGGAAAATAAAGCCCAATATTGCCTAAAACAGTAGATATTATAGCATGGAGCAATCAAAAATTATAAATACGTTGGAGATGTATCACAGATCGAGGCACCCAAGCGGATCAAGGATGTGCGTCGGCTCACCGGCTGCGTTGCCACCATGAGCAGATTCATCTCCAAGTCTGCTGAGCGTGCCCTTCCCTTTTTAAATTTTTTGAAAAAGGTGGGCCCAATGGAGTGGACCCTGGAGGCCGAACCAGCGCTGCAGGATCTGAAGAAATACCTCTCCTCTACACCGATACTAGTTGCGCCTAAACCACAAGAGCCGTTGCTGTTGTATCTGGCGGCGACGAATCAAGTGGTCAGCGCCGCGCTAGTGGCACAGAGGGAGGTCGATGAAGAGGCAATGGCGACGGCGGGACCGGCGGATGGCTAGCCAGAGATTCCCCCGACAGGGCCCGGTGCTGGCAAGGCAAGGCACCCGGCAGGGTCTGACGCCATCGGGACAGGGCCCGTGCAACCAAATGAGGTGGTGCAGAAGAAGAAGATGATGCAGCACCCGGTTTACTTTGTCAGCTCCCTCCGGCAGGGGGCTAGGTCGAGGTACTCTGATGTGCAGAAATTTCTCTTCAGCCTCCTTATGGCCTCGAGGAAGCTGCGTCACTACTTCCAAGCACACGAAATCACCGTCGTCACCCGCCTCCCGTTGCAATGGATACTGCACAACCCAGACGCAACCGGAAGGATTGTGGAGTGGGCCTTGGAGTTGTCGAGCTTTGGTTTGAAGTTTGAGAGTACTTCAACAATCCAGAGCAGAGTCTTGGCGGAGTTCATTGCGGAATGGACCTCAACACCCGACGAAGAAATCCAGGAGACCACTCTCCCCGGCAAGGAAGCAAGTCGCAATTGGATCATGTACTTTGACGGGTCTTCTCGCTGCAAGGCGCTGGTGCTGGTGTGCTGCTCGTCGCACCCACCGGAGAGAACCTCAAGTATGTGATCCAGATGCACGTTCCCAGGGAGATGTCCACCAACAACACTGCAGAGTACGAAGGGTTGCTTGCCGGTCTCAGGATCATGGCAGACCTTGGAGTTAAGAAGCTCATCGTCAAGGGTGATTCATAGCTTGTCGTCAGGCAAGTCAACAAAGATTATCAGAGCCCGTTGATGGAGGCCTATGTGGACGAGGTGAGGAAACTGGAAGAGCGCTTTGACGGTATACAAGCGGAGCATGTTCCCCGAGCAGAGAATGACATCACCGATTACCTGTCGAAGCACGTTGCGTTCAAGCTACCTGTGGAACCAGGTACCTTTGTGCTTCGGTTAACTCAACCATCCGTTGAAACATCAATAGAGCAGAACAAGCATAGGAAATCAGGCCCCGGCAAGTACTTTCCCGCCGAGCCCCTTGGGGCTGCCGGCAAGGATATTGCCATGGATACTGAGCCTGCCAAGGAGCAACTGACTCCGGCAGGGCGTCAAGCCCTGGCCATAGAGATGGCCGCTCCCATGGCAGAAGAAATGCCTTTGGTCCTTGTCGTCGAGCCCCAGGCTCCGGCATGAGCGCAGCATACGGTCCGATTCCTCCAAACAGGGGAGCTTCCTGAGGAGCAGGAAGAAGTGGAGAAAGTAGCCCGTTGGTCTTCCATGTACCAGTTCGTCAACAACGTCCTGTACAGGAAAATATCAAACAGTGTGAAATTGAAGTGCATTTCCCGGGAGGAAGGACTGGAGCTGTTGGCGGAGATACACGGAGGCATATGTGGCTCCCACATAGGGCTGAGGGCCCTTGCTGGCAAGGTGTTCAAGGTTTCTTCTGGCCCACTACCCTCCAGGATGCAACGACACTAGTAACCAAGTGTGAAGCGTGTTAGTTCCATTTGAAGAAGCTTCATCAACCAGCTCAAGCCCTTCAAACAATCCCTCTCTCCTGGCCATTTTCGGTCTAGGGGCTCGACATACTGGGCCCCTTCCCCCGCGCTGTCGGGGGCTTTGAGTACTTGTATGTTGCAATCGACAAGTTCACAAAGTGGCTGGAGGTGGAAGCAGTGCGGAAGGTGACATCGCAGTCAGCCGTCAAGTTCTTCAAGGGACTAGTCTGCCGTTTTGGTGTGCCAAACAGAGTCATCACCGACAACGACACGCAGTTCACAAGCCACACCTTCATGCAGTACATCCAAGATCTCAGCAGCAAGGTCTGTTTCGCTTCCATGGCACACCCACGGAGCAACGGCCAGGCGGAGAGGGCAAATGCTGAAGTGTTGCGAGGCCTAAGGACAAAGACTTTTGACAGGTTGCACAAGTGCGAAAGGCACTGGATTGATGAGTTGCCGACGGTTCTATGGTCGATCAGAACGACGCCAAATCGAGCCACCGGCCAGACACCCTTTACCCTGGTATACGGGGCAAAAGAAGTTCTCCCCACGGAACTCACATACGGGTCACCTCGAGTGCTCGCTTATGACGAGCTTGAGCAAGAGCAGTTGCGGCAAGATGACTGAAAGTGCTAGTTATCGACTAGAGGGGGTGAATAGGTGGTTTTTATGAAAGTCTTCAAAACATGGAAGTTTCGAGGACAAACAATAGAAATGACCCAATTAGTATGTAGCGGAAGATAAACTACACTAAGCAAGCCATAGTCAAGTATGCAATAAAGTAATAGTACGAAGACTAATAGCATCTAGGTAGTAAGGATCAGGATGGAAGGTGGTATGGAGCCAAACAACAATAGAAGTCAAACAGTGAAGACAAATAGGTAAAGCAAACAGGCAATGACTTCACGAAGACAAACTCTAAGTAAATAGAGGGAGAGGATAGAACCAGTCACTTGTTGAGGACAAATGATTTGTTGGACCAGTTCCAGTTGCCGTGACAACTGTACGTCTGGTTGGGGAGGCTGAGATTCAACCTGAGCTAAGGACACCCAGTCCTCGCCCAATTACTCTGGTAAGTCTTCAAGGTAGACTTCCGAACCTTCACAGACTTCGTTCACCGGCGATCCACAATGACTCTTGGATGCTCAGAACGCGACGCCTAACCGGCTGGAGGATTCACAGTCCTCAAGTGTAATAAGTCTTCAGGTCACGCAGACAGAAAGACTTCAGTGATGCCTAACACTCTTTGGCTCTGGGTGTTTGGGCTTTGTCCTCGCAAGGATTTCTCTCTATCAAAAGCTTCGAGCTAGGTTGCTCCCAAAACGACAAAAGCCGTGCACTAACTCTGAGCAGCCACCAATTTATGGTGTAGGGGGTGGGCTATTAATAGCCACTAAGCAACCCGACCTGATATGTCCAAAATGACCCTGGGTCACTAAGGAACTGACACGTGTTCCAATGGTCAGATTTCAAACACACGCGACAACTTTACTTGGGCTACAAGCAAAGCTGACTCATCCAGCTCTGGATAAGATTTGCTCTTATTGTCTCGCTCGAAGACATAGGATTTTGGTTGAGCATCACTTCAGTCACTCTGACTTTGTTTACTTGGACCCCACTTAACAGTACGGTGGTTCCTATGACTCAACAAAGAAGAAAAGGAAACAACGAAACAACTAAGTCTTCGCGCTCCATAGTGTTCACTCAATGTCTTCTCATGTCATAGTCTTCAATATGAATATCTTCACATACCACCATTGTCGTCAATGTCTTCATACATTTTTAGGGGTCATCTCCGGTAGATAAACCGAATCAATAAGGGAGTACTACCTGTGTTATCCTGCAATTCTCACAAACACATTAGTCCCTCAACCAGGTTTGTCGTCAATACTCCAAAACCAACTAGGGGTGGCACTAGATGCACTTACAATCTCCCCCTTTTTGGTGATTGATGACAAACTGGTTGAAGTTTTCAACGGGGAAAAAGTATGTGAAATGTAAAGGATTTAGGTAATGTCTTCATAAGTGGCAAAGGCTCCCCTGAAGATGTGCATATAAGTAATTTGCTTTTGGAATGCAAGTGCACATGGCAGGTTGTACTTGTGGAGATCCTCTTCAACTTATGAAGACAATTCATCATGCATGATTTGATAAAATAAAGATAATGACATGCATAATGAAAAATGGACGTCTGCAGAATGACCTAAGTGCGGAACTTATCATCGCACATGCGGAATTTATCATCGCATCCCAGAATAGCAAATAAGTAGCAGACGACCATCGTGTTTAAGTGTTACAACTCAAAGAACCAAATGTATCAAAAAGCGAGAGTTGTAAACACTAGGCAAAATATAAAGCAACCTCCCATATGGACCCGCTTGAAGACTATCAAACTCATATGCTTCTCCCCCTTCTGTCAGTAAGGACCAAAAAGGTTTGAAGACATCGAGCATCTACTCGTTCCCATGAGGATTTGGTGAAGCAGCAGGGTCGTCGGTGTTGTTTGGAGGAGCAGACGAACTTGGTGCAATGTCGATTTGCGCTGAAGGTGGTGAAGTAGCATCGTCTTCATCATCGATGACACGGGCATTCACTGTTGCAGCAGAGGAGGAGAACTCGGAGTCTTCAAGAGACGGAGTGCACCGTAGCACAGTCCTTCTCGGAGGTGTTGTGTCAAACTTGAAGCGTTCAAAGAAGCCATCATCTTGAAGATCATCTTCAGAACACATAAGCGTCAGCCCTTTCATGTACGCCGACAAGTTTCATGGGCGACAAAGGCATTCTTGGTGGCAAGGTTGCGAATCATGTTTACGTCCACCAAGAGGCTTTTCATTTGGCGCTTCAGCCAATCATGATGCTTATCCTATTTCTGATGAAGGGCAACCAGAAGCTCTCGGTCATTGAGAACACGAGATCGCTTCTTAGGCCGTTGTGCAATGGTGCTTTCGGTGGCTTCAGTGAGGGCACGATGAGGTGCACGGGTAGTACCAGCCAGGTGATAAACACGAGTGACTGCTTGAACTCCTTCAATGTTTTGTGAGAAGCTTTGATTCTCAGCATTTTGAAGACTAAGAGGCTCCTTGGCAGGCTCTGGATAGATGGCTTCAACTGACATATCAACCTCAGGCAGAAAAATCAGATGATTGCGAGCAGAGGGCTGATAGTTGACAACTGAGTGTAGCTTGATTAGACACATGATCCATGGAGCGTAAAACTTCAACCAAAGAGATCAGAGCCTGATGCAGCAAGTTGGAAGATAAAGAAGTCTTGTGCATTGAAGCTTTTGCCGTGAAGAATATGGAAGACCAAAGTCTTCATTGCACCTTCAAGCTTTGCATGAGGAGAATGGCCTTTGATGGGCCAGAGTGTTCTCCTTATAATGTGATAGATAGTACGTGGCAGATACTCAAGGTCTTCAACAAAGAACTCCTTAGGATATTCTGCATCAGGAGACAAAGGCTTCATCATGCTAAGCATCTGGCTCATGTTGGGTTCAGGCTTGTGAAAGATGCTTTCCAAAGCAGCACTGTGAAGCTGACATCCAGGTTCATAAAGATCACCTGGAGTGGGTAGGCCAGTGAGCTCAATGATATCAAAGGCTTTGGCTTCATGATGGACATTGCCTGTCATCCACTCAAGGACCCAAGTCTTCGGATCCCTGTTGTAGCCACGAATATGAAGAGTGGCATAGAATTGGAGCAACAATTCTTCATTCCAGTGCTCCTTGTCAGTGACGAACTGCAACAAGCCAGACTTTCTGAAGCAATCTAGCGCTTCTTCCAAACAGGGCAGACCAGTTATGGCTTCAGTGTCAAGACGCATATGTGGGAAAATGCGACCTTGATTGTATAAGATGCATGAGTAATAACTGCGCTGCTGATAGCTCCAGAACCGATCAGATGATATTTTTGCCTTAGAGTAGGGGTTCTTGGCACTGTCAAAGAAGGTGTTGTGCGTTTTGAAACCATTGACATTGAATGATCCTGGTGCAAATGCAGTACCTGGAAACCTAGGCAGTCTTGGCAGTGGCTTCTGAACCTGAGGCCTGTGCTCAACGTGGTAGTCAAATTGAGGACCAACAGTAGGCGGAGGAACCAGAAGAGGCCATTTGACAGTGATAAGCTGCCCATAGTTGTATGCTTGCTCGATAGTATGCGGCCTTGGTGGCGGAATAGAAGCAGTGGCATTAGCAGAGGCGTCAGGCTGCGCGTCTGTAGCAGGTGCTTCATTGGCTTCATTGGTTTCAGGCACGGTGTTCAATGCAGGCTCCACATTTGCTTCAGCCATGATCACGTCATTGGCTTCATTGGTGTTAGTGGTGGCAGCCTCAAGATTCTCAGCCTCCACTTGAGAAGTTGGAGGGATGGGTTCAGACATGTTCACTTCTGGAACAGCTTCTTCAGTGATGGGGGGAGTAGCGACACACTCTTCTGCTTGTTTTTCTTCGACTGATGCAGCCGGATTGTCTTCAGCAACATTAGCTTCAGACTCAGAGACATTCACAGTTGGACTGGCTTCTGGGAACACTTGACGTGCAACAGATTGGTGGTGCACTTCTCCTTCTGGAACGCTCGGAAGAGTGACTTGGGGCCTTGGTCCTTTGCGAAGCCTTCATAACGCTGGCGACGCGTGAGGAGATGGAGTCGGCTGGGCCTCGAAGTCATCTTCTTCTTGGACTAGTGGGGTGACTTGTTGTTGGGGAGTACACGGGGTGTCTTGTTGTTGTGGGTGATCATCCCATGATGCATCCTGAGCAATTGGCGTCAGAGGACGACCAATGCTGATAAGTTCGTTGTTCATGAGAACAGGCGATGATACCAAGTTGTGCTCGATCTGAGGAAGAACTACATCATCTTCAACATTGTCATGGTGACCAATGTCTTCAGCAGCGGTGGGGTCAACTGCTGGAATATCTTCAGCTTCAGGAGCCTCTGTGTAAGCAGGCTCATGAACTATCATCCGTCATTCTTGATGTGAAGAGTCAGGACGAGCAACCGAGATTGGCTCTACAACAAGGGGCTCTATGGGAGAAGCCCGATCTTTCTTGGTTTTGCGCTTCTTCTTGGAGGGTTCGACATCAGAAGCTTCAGGATTTTTCCTCTTTCTGGCTTCAGCCTCAGCAGCCCTTGTCTTCTTCAGTTTTGAAGCGGTTGACTTGACCTTTGGCTTCGAGCCGGACATGCTGCTTGGGAAGACAATGCGAGGCTCTTCCCGCCTAGATGGTGCAGATTGGTCAGCCGATGGCTTCTTCTTCTTGGCAGCCATTCTGGGGTTGATGCTAGGATGCCCAAGGGCCTTGCGCTTTTCAGCTTCATTGTAGGCTTGCACGCACTTGTCAGCCAGACTCTTCATGCGCTCACGTGAACCTTTAGCTTCCTCACGTTTCTTGAGAAAAGCTTCCTTGAGCTCGTGCAACATAACTTTGAAGTTTTTGACATCTTGCACGCTGAGCTTTGCCATGTGCTTCTTGAATTGAGCTTTCTCATAGTCAATCTTGTGCTTCGGTTCAACGATGCGCTGAGCGAGAGCTAGCTCAGAAGAAATGGCGCCATTGAAAGAGACGCTGAGGCCAATTGGAAGTTGCAGATCTTCGAAGCTGAGATTGGGGGTGTCAAACCACTCATCAATGAAGTTGTTGATGATTGCCACGTCAAAGAGCGGCAAATCATTGAAGATTTCTGCTTCTTCCTTGCTCTTAATCAGTTGCTCAAGAGCGTCATCTGCAAGATCTTCATCACTTGACAGATCAATGTGTTCGTCTCGCAGAATGGCAGCAGGGGTCAATGCATGACCAGTATTCTTGACAATTTTCTTCTTCATCTCCGTCTTCTTGGAGATACGTGATAGATCTTTAGACTGCACACTGTCTTCAGGAGGTGCAGTAGCCAGTGGCTTCACACGTGAAGCTTTTGGAGCAGTAGCTGATTTTGAAGCTTTAGCCTTCTTTTGCTTCTGCGGCTTTGGAGTAGGAGCTGGGGCTTCATCAGTGTCGGAATCATCATCAGAATGATGCACTTTGGCACCTTGAACGGAAATGTGAGTGATGAGGCCATCAAGGTTGTAGAAGGGTCCGATGATATTGGGTTCAGCATCGCGTGTGCCGTCAGCCCGGGGAGCAGAAGGACCAGGGTTGAAGTCTAGCCCCAATGACTTCTTGTTTTCCTTGGCCGATGCCTTTGCATGCTGGAAGTTGCGCTTGAAGAGATTATCGTCACGACACCAGAGCAGTGATGATGGGTCGGCATTGTCAGGCTGTGGTCCATGGACCATGCAGGGATAGAAACCCTGTGCAATAGCATCAGCTCTGGTCTTGGGTGGAAGGCTTCGAAAGAGAATATCACCACAAGGACTCTTGATGGCATTCTTCTCAGCATACTCCTGGGTAACAAACTTGTACTTAAACCATTGTTCGGCCCAATATCTTCGAATCCAATTGGATTCGTGTCTTGCGGTGATTGTAGTCCTCTTCTGGATCTGTCTTGTACAGCTCTGAAAGGTCATCAAGCAAATATCTTGATGTTCCCCCACGACGCTGTCTGCCACCCTTCCTTGCTGATTTATCTATAGCCATGAACTTCAAACTGAATGGCTTCAACACAGTCAAAGGCTTCAAAGGCTTTCGCTTGCTGGTCAGACAGGAACTGGCTTCGGGAGAGTTAATGTGACGCTGTAAGAATTCTGCAAATGAATGCAGACTATGAGAACCAAGAGATTCTCCCACGGACATGTACATGTGACAGCATTAGAGATGCGAGGGAAGGGGAAGAGGTCATATGCATTCTCATAAGATTTTGAAGATAAATCGGTTTAGAAGACATTGACCTCATAGCGCGAAGACATTCACTTATATGTTGAGAATTGGTTCCAGATTTATACGAATCCAAGAATAAGTACAAGTGAGGAATCTAACTAGATGTGACGCTTAAGTGAATATACTAGGCAGTATATGAGATAAAGACAGGATAGATCTAACATTGTGTAGGCAGAAACCAATTTTGGCAAACAGGATGAATCTTTGAGGATCGAAAAGATGGTAAAAAGAGAGTTTTATTTACCACTCAAAGAACTGCTAGATGGGAAGAGTAGGAGACCGAGCAGTTCAATCCACCGTGCCCTAACTTGGCGACGGAGGACACCTACGGCGGCGGCAGAGAGGACGATGTTCGCGGCCGGCGTGAAGACGGCGTCGGTGAGGTCACGGCAGCTAAGCGCTTCGTCGCCGGCGTCGTCAAAAGCTAGCGGTGGTGCTAGGGTTTTGACGAGGTGGAGAGGTGGAAGAAGGTTTTCTTGACCGCAAGGGGACATGTATTTATAAGGAAGTATGCGGCACAACGCAATTACGCAGGTGCCCCTGGCGGTTCACATCTGAGGAACACGTGGCAAGCATGCAACATACATGGAGTTGTCCCACGTTCCCACGCCCGCCTGAACTGTCGGATGGTCGTTCCGGCTTCTCCGGATTTCAGGCAATTAGGATAGAGCATTTAAAACAGACTTAATATTTGTCTCTGTATCTTCTGCTAACAAGGACGCAGAGAAGACATTCGACAATTTCAATAGAATGCATATGATTTGGACAGATAGAGTTTGAGATAGAAAGCATAGATAGATTAGGTTCCGATCACATTCACTTAGTTCAAAGATTCAACAAGGAAGACATAGCTGTAAGTGAATGCTGTAGAGGACAGAACACTAGTGTATATATATATATATCAGAAAACAACACAGTGAAGATAATCATGAAAACAAGTTGAAATTGAATACAAACCAAATGCGAAGACATAGCAATAGTAACGCCTTGTGAAAAACACTTCAAATAGAAGAATTTGGTGGTGGCGTTACCCACCGTATAGGAAGTATTAGACCCAGACACGGCGCACAATTATCGTGGCGCTCCGAAGTCAAATTCCACATTAATGTATTCACACTCAGAATGTAAGTCTTCATTGATTGAAGATATACTTTACTTCGTGTGTTGCACATCTAAGTCATCAACATGCATAAGTGTTAGGATGTGTGCTTGATCACAGGACATTTGAGGATTCCAAGATATTTAGCTCACACCGTAACTTGCAAAACCTTTTCTCATCCAAGGGCTTTGTGAAGATATCAGCCAATTGCTCTTCATTGTTGACGTGAATGATATCAATATCTTCCTTCATGACATGATCTCTGAGAAAGTGATGACGAATTTCAATGTGCTTTGTCTTCGAGTGCTGAAATGGATTATTGGCAATCTTGATGGCGCTTTCATTGTCATAGAAGAGTGGTACTTGTTTTAGATGGATGCCATAGTCCTTGAGAGTTTGCTTCATCCATAGAAGCTGAGCACCGCAAGATCCAGCAGCAATGTATTCAGATTCAACAGTGGAGAGTGATACACAGTTCTGCTTCTTTGAAGACCAACAGACAAGTGATCATCCCAGAAAATGACATGTGCCTGATGTAGACTTGCGATCCACTTTGTCACCAGCATAATCAGCATCCGAGAATCCAACCATATCAAATTCTGAGCCCTTTGGATACCATAATCCTAATGTTGGGGTGTAAGCCAAATATCGAAGAATTCACTTCACAGCTAAGTGATGCGATTCCTTTGGTGCCGCTTGGAATCGAGCACACATGCAAACACTAAGCATAATATCTGGCCTAGATGCACATAGGTAAAGTAAATAACCAATCATGGAGCGGTATACCTTTTGATCAAACTCTTTACCATTGTCGTCGGGACCCAGATGGTGTTTGGCTGGCATTGACGTCGTGTAACCTTTGCAATCTTGCATCCCAAACTTCTTCAGGCAATCTTTGAGGTATTTTTTTGAGATATGAAGATGCCATTCCTTTGCTGACGAATTTGAAGACCAAGGAAGAACTTCAGTTCACCCATCATGGACATCTGATATTGCTCTTGCATCATGTGTCCAAACTCATCACTATACTTCTGATTGGTGCAGCCGAAGATAATATCATCAACATAGATTTGGCACACAAACAGTTCACCATCATATGTCTTCGTGAAGAGCGTGGGATCGAGGGATCCAGGTTTGAAGCCTTTGCTCTTCAAGAAGTCTTTGATCGTATCATACCAAGCGCGAGGAGCTTGTTTAAGGCCATACAGTGCTTTGTTTTGCTTGTACACCATATCAGGATGTTTTGGATCTTCAAAGCCAGGAGGTTGTGCGACGTATACTTCTTCTTCAATCTTGCCGTTGAGAAATGCACTCTTCACATCCATTTGATATAGCAAGATGTTGTGATGGTTATCATAGGCTAGTAGTATGCGAATAGCTTCAAGCCTAGCCACAGGAGCAAATGTTTCATCGAAGTCAATCCCTTCAACTTGAGTATATCCTTGAGCGACGAGACGTGCTTTTTTTCTGATGACTTGACATTGCTCATCTTGCTTGTTTCGATATATTCATTTTGTGCCTATTATGTTATGCTTGCGAGGGTCAGGATGTTTGACAAGTTCCCAAACATTGTTCAGCTTGAACTGTTGAAGCTCTTCTTGCATAGCTTAATCCATTTGGGTTCCATAAAGGCTCCAGCAACTTTCTTGGGTTCTGATATTGACACAAAGGCAAAGTGCCCATAGAAATTTGCTAACTGTGTTGCTCTTGAGCGAGTAAGTGGACCAGGTGCATTGATGCTATCAATTATCTACTCAATCTGTACTTCGTTTGCAACACGAGGATGAACTAGACGAAGATTTTGCTCTTGCTGATCATTATCAACATTGGAAGGATTGTCTTCAGGCTGAGCATTGTCTTCAGGTTGATTAGGTGCAGAAATGATAAGTTCCTCTTCAGGCTGTGTTTCAGAAGGCATGATTTCACCAGTTCCCATTAGCTTGATAGATTCACTGGGTGGAGCTTCGTCTAGTGTACTTGGCAGGAGTTCTCTTTGTGAGCCATTGGTTTCATCGAACCGTATGTCCACAGTTTCAACGACTTTGTAGAGACAGAGATTGAAGACTCTGTAAGAGTGCGAGTCCTTTCCGTAACCGAGCATGAATCCTTCGTGAGCTTTAGGTGCAAATTTTGATTTGTGATGTGGATCCTTGATCCAACACCTAGCTCCAAATACTCTGAAGTAACTGACATTTGGCTTCTTGCCAGTGAGGAGTTCATAGGATGTTTTCTTCAGAAGCTTATGAAGATAAACACGGTTGACGACATGACATGCTGTATCAATAGCTTCAGGCCAGAACTTTCTTGGTGTCTTGTACTCATCGAGCATTGTTCAATCCATCTCAATGAGGGTTCTGTTCTTGCGCTCCATGATGCCATTTTGCTGAGGTGTGTACGGAGCAGAGAACTCATGAGTGATTTCCATTGTATCCAGATAAAGATCAAGTCCAGTGTTCTTGAACTTAGTGTCGTTGTCACTTCTGATATGCTTGATCTTGACGCCATAATTGTTCATGGCACGGTTGGTGAAGCGTCTGAAGACATCTTGCACTTCAGTTTTGTAGAGAATTATGTGCACCCACGTATATCTTGAGTGATCATCAACAATGACGAAGCCATAGAGACAAGCAGTTGTTGTGAGGGTAGAGTAGTGAGTAGGGCCAAATAAGTCCATGTGTAGCAGCTCGAAGGGTTGAGATGTCATCATGATTGTCTTCGAGGGATGCTTGGCCCTCGTCATCTTTCTAGCTTCGCAGGCACCGCACAAATGATCCTTCTTGAACTTGACGCCCTCGATGCCTATGACATGCTTCTTCTTGGCGAGAGTGCGTAAGTTCCTCATGCCAGCATGCCCCAGCCTCCGATGCCAGAGCCAGCACTCTGAAGCTTTTGCAAGAAGACATACGGCAAGCAGTGGACCTGCTGAGAAATCTACCATGTATAGATCATCTTTCCGGTACCCTTCAAAGACTAGAGATTTGTCAGATTCCATAAGTACAAGGCAACGATATTTTCCAAATATCACAATCATGTTCAAGTCACAAAGCATTGAGATGGACATTAAGTTGAAACAAGGGATTCAACAAGCATCACTTTATCCATGTGCTGATCCTTTGAGATTGCAACTCTATCTAGACCCAATACCTTGCTTTTACCAGTGTCAGCAAATGTGATGTGACTCTTGTCAGATGGATGTAAGGTTAAGTCCATGAAAAGACTTCGATCACCAGTCATATGATTAGTGCATCCGCTATCCATAATCCATTCTGAAGCATGAGGTGTCATAGCCTACAGTACAGTTAGGGGGATAGGCTTCACCAAGAGTATTGTGAAGCATAAACATTTGACGGGCTAGAGGATTATTGAAGCTTAGATCAAGATTAGGACTGATAGGATTAATGACAAATGATTCAGGAACAAAATACATAGTGAGACCATTTGGGCATTTGATCTTGCGCCCTACAAGATGTTTTAGGTCCCCAGCAATAGCATCAGACGCCTTTGATTTCAGGCTGGAGACCTTTCCCTGCAAAAGAGAGTTAATTCTTATTAACCACCCACATCTTCAGGGGTGGCTTAGAAGCAATGAGTCTAAGTGCAGCATCTGAGAACTTCGGCTTTGGAGCCCTAGCAAATAGCCTTGCAGGAGATGAATGATACTCATATGAATAAGCAGAAAAGTTCTTAGTTCTATGAACATAGCGGTTTGAAGACACACGCTCATATTCATAAGTCTGAGAATGGTTTCCCTGCAAAACATTGGCGTTAGGGTGACTCAGGTGATTCCTGTGTCTGTATGAAGCCTTTGGACCATATGAAGCCTTAGATCTGGGGTTTGTCTTCTTCCCAGGTGGTGTCATGATGACATTCACTGGAAGATTCTCAAGATAGCTTTTGGGAACCCAGATCTTCTTCATAGGTGGCCCATTCCAGCAGTTAGTACCAATATACCTGGCAAACACTTCACCATTCTGATTCTTAAATAGTTTATAGTTTGCATCAAAGGATTCATCAATGATAATAGGATTAGCACACGTAAAGCCAGATAAGGTGGATGGGTCCACTGAAGGTCCCTTTGCAGCAACCCATGTGGTTTTGGGGTACTGCTCAGGCTTCCAGTAGGAACCATCAACATTCATTTTCCTCTCAAACCCAACACCCTCTTTCCTAGGGTTTCAGTTCAGAATCTGCTTTTTGAGGACATCGCACAGTGTCTGATGCCCTTTCAGACTTTTGTACATCCCTGTTTCGAGCAATGTCTTCAACCTAGCATTTTCATCAGCAATAGTAATGGTATCCTCAGCAGAGGGGTTAGTTACCACATCAGTAGTTGAAGACAATGCAACAGTAGCAGCAGTAGAACATTCAGCAACAGAGGTAGCGTTGTCACGCTCAAGACATTTTAGACATGGTGGTTCAAATCCATCCTGAGCGGGACTAATCTGTTGAGCGTGAAGTGACTCATTCTCTTTTTGAAGATCTTCATGAGCCACTCTCAATTTCTCAAGCTCTTGCTTCCTTTGAAGATAATCATAGGAGAGCTTTTCATGAGTGGTTGAGAGCGTTTCATGACGACTTTCAAGTTCTTGGTACTTAGCATGAAGATTTTTAATGTCTTCCACTAAGGACTGTGAACGGGTCATTCCGCGTCCAACAGGTCATCGCTTTTGTCTAACAGTTTTTGAGTATGTTCCATAGCTTTTTGTTGTTTAGTTGCAATTTTAGCAAGTGTTTTGTAGCTGGGTTTGGATTCACAATCAGAGTCATCTTCACTTGATGTTTGAAAGTAAGCATCACGTGATTTTACCTTGGCACCACGTGCCATGAAGCAGTAGGTGGGAGCAGGGTCGTCCTTGTCATTAGCTTCAGCGTTGGTGTGGAAGTCATTGTCTTCAGTGTTGAAGATGGACTTGGCAACATAGGCTGTGGCTAGAGCCAGACTTGCAATGCCAGGGTCGGACTCCTCCTCAGACTCCACCTCCGCCTCCTCAGAAGCAGACTCCTCCTCCGAAACCATCTCCTTGCCAACAAAAGCACGAGCCTTGCCAGATGAGCTCTTCTTATGAGATGAAGACTTGGAAGAAGAATTTGAAGATTTCTTCTTCTTCTTGTCATCAGAATCATATTCCTTGCTCATCTTCTTCTTCTTCTCATTGTCCCACTGTGGACACTCAGAGATATAGTGTCCAGGTTTCTTGCACTTGTGACATGTTCTCTTCTTGTAGTCATGAGTGGAAGCTTCATCATTTCTGGAGCTGGACCGTGAAGAATTTCTGAAGCCCTTCTTCTTAGTGAACTTCTGGAACTTCTTCACAAGCATAGCAAGTTCCTTTCCAATGTCTTCAGGATCATCAGAACTACAGTCAGATTCTTCTTCAGATGAGGAAACAGCTTTTGACTTCAAAGCACGAGTTCGGCCATAGTTGGGACCATAGATATCTCTTTTCTCAGATAGCTGGAACTCATGTGTGTTGAGCCTCTCAAGTATATCAGACGGATCGAGTGTCTTGAAGTCAGGGCGTTCTTGTATCATGAGAGCAAGGGTGTCAAAGGAGCTATCAAGTGATCTCAGTAGTGTCTTGACGATTTCGTGCTTGGTAATCTCAGTGGCGCCGAGAGCACGAAGCTCATTTGTGATGTCGGTGAGGCGATCAAACTTGAGCTGGACATTTTCATTGTCGTTTCTCTTGAAGCGGTTGAAGAGGTTGCATAGAACACTAATCCTTTGATCTCTCTGGGGTGAGACGCCTTCGTTGACCTTGGACAGCCAGTCCTAGACTAGCTTCAACATTTCCAGAGCACTCACGCGGCCATACTGTCCTTTGGTCAGATGACCACAGATGATGTTCTTGGCAGTAGAGTCCAGTTGAATGAACTTCTTGACATCAGCAGGGGTGACACCTTCACCAGTCTTGGGAACGCCATTCTTGACGACATACCAGAGGTCGACATCAATGGCTTCAAGATGCATGCGCATCTTATTCTTGCAGTAGGGATATTCAGTTCCATCGAACACGGGGCAAGCAGTGGAGACTTTGATTATCCCTGCAGTCGACATAGCTAAAACTCCAGGTGGTTAAACCGAATCACACAGAACAAGGGAGTCCGTTGCTCTGATACCAATTGAAAGTGCTAGTTATCGACTAGAGGGGTGGTGAATAGGCGATTTTTATGAAAGTCTTCAAAACATGGAAGTTTCGAAGACAAACAATAGAAATGACCAAATTAGTATGCAGCGGAAGATAAACTACACTAAGCAAGCCATAGTCAAGTATGCAATAAAGTAATAGTACGAAGACAAATAGCATCTAGGTAGTAAGGATCAGGATGGAAGATGGTATGAAGCCAAACAACAATAGAAGTCAAACAGTGAAGACAAATAGGTAAAGCAAATAGGCAATGACTTCACGAAGACATACTCTAAGTAAAGAGAGGGAGAGGATAGAACCAGTCACTTGTTGAGGACACAGGATTTGTTGGACCAGTTCCAGTTGCTGTGACAACTGTACGTCTGGTTGGGGAGGCTGAGATTCAACTCAGAAGACCGCGTCTCCACCTTATTCCCCTTGAGCTAAGGACACCCAGTCCTCGCCCAATTACTCTGGTAAGTCTTCAAGGTAGACTTCCGAACCTTCACAGACTTCGTTCACCGGGGATCCACAATGACTCTTGGATGCTCAGAACGCGACGCCTAACCGGCTGGAGGATTCACAGTCCTCAAGTGTAATAAGTCTTCAGGTCACGCAGACAGAAAGACTTCAGTGATGCCTAACACTCTTTGGCTCTGGGCGTTTGGGATTTTTCCTCGCAAGGATTTCTCTCTCTCAAAAGCTTCGAGGTGGGTTGCTCTCAAAACGACAAAAGTTGTGCACTAACTCTGAGCAGCCACCAATTTATGGTGTAGGGGTGGCTATTTATAGCCACTAGGCAACCCGACCTGATATGTCCGAAATGACCCTGGGTCACTAAGGAACCGACACGTGTTCCGACGGTCAGATTTCAAACACACGCGGCAACTTTACTTGGGCTACAAGCAAAGCTGACTCATCCAGCTCTGGATAAGATTTGCTCTTATTGTCTTCGCTCGAAGACATAGGATTTTGGTTGAGCATCACTTCAGTCACTCTGACTTTGTTTACTTGGACCCCACTTAACAGTACGATGGTTCCTATGACTCAACAAAGAAGAAAAGGAAACAACGAAACAACTAAGTCTTCGCGCTCCATAGTCTTCACTCAATGTCTTCTCATGTCATAGTCTTCAATATGAATATCTTCACATACCACCATTGTCGTCAATGTCTTCATACATTTTTAGGGGTCATCTCCGGTAGATAAATCGAATCAATGAGGGACTACTACCTGTGTTATCCTGCAATTCTCACAAACACATTAGTCCCTCAACCAGGTTTGTCATCAATACTCCAAAACCAACTAGGGGTGGCACTAGATGCACTTACAATGACGCAACGCTCCTTGAGGAAGATCGTCTTCGGGCGGCTGTGAGAGAAGCGCGTTACCAGCAAGCCTTGCGCTGCTACCATAGTCGCAAGGTTCATGCCCGAAGCTTTGAGGAAGGCGACCTTGTTCTTCGGCGCGTTCAGTCGGCCAAGAATTCCAACAAGTTGACACTGAAGTGGGAAGGCCCTTATCGGGTAATACGAGTCACCAGGCCTGGCGTAGTCCGCCTGGAGAGCGAAGATGTTGTTCCAGTGAGCAAATCCTGGAACATCAAACATCTTCGCTAGTTTTACCCATAAGGCGCGGTTGCCGGGCCTCCCGGCAAGCCACCTTTTGTACAAGCTTTGCCGACAAGGCATGTAACCCACTGTACAAAGTGAGGCGCAGACCCTGAGCATAAATAAATGAAGCGCTGGCTCCCTAAGTTTTAGCATGCATGCTAGGTCAAGTCTCTCCCTCGGTTAGGGTTGATAGTGCTTAGCGGCGACTAACCCCTTGCATAGAGGTCGAGTGTGCGTCTTTCTATTCCTTTCCATCCTCTTTTGGTTCGCATGTCAGGTGGACACGTCTGCTGAGCTACTTGGGAGGAAGGGAACGAACCGGCACTCCGTCCCCAGCAAGCCAAGGTTGCCGGGGGATGAAGACATAGGGATCCAACCACGGCAAGCCAAGATTGCCGGGGGATGCGGATTTAGATAAGTCCTTTATCCCCTGTTGTGCATTTCCGTATGGAATTGGGACGTATGAAACCTTGTTTTTCTATCCTTAAGTCACCGTGCTCCCCTTTTCCCATACCCAAGAGCTATCCCCTGGGTCAGAACTTGGTTGTAGTCGCGGTGAAAAGAAGATAAACGAAGCGCCTAACTCTGCTTTGCCCCTGCCTCCGCCAAGAGCGTGAGAATGGTCGACTGAAGTGAGGGGACAACAAGGCCTGTTGCCGGGCGACAATGTTTATCCTAAAAATAACAAGGATTCGTTCCTTGGCATGGGCCTCTCTCACGCACAAAGAACCCGGCAAGCACCCTTTTTCATTAAAACATCCCATATAGGTACAGTTCATACGGAATAAAAAACATGAGCTAGGGGATTACAAGTCTTAAAATTAACAAGTGCCCGCAGGCTTACAAACTAAAAAGAGATAAGATGCCCGTAATCCCTTTCTTGTCCCTCTCCTCAGAAGGTGGAACAAGACATCAGGAGGGCAAAAAGAGCGCCTAGGCGAGGTGCGAGGAGCAGAAGGCACCAAGAGAACATCCCGGTGCCGACAGGGGAGCTGGAAGATGAGGCAGCGGGCCGACAATATGCGACGAAGGCGTCGGGTGCCCGCGTACTCCGATTTGACGGCCGCCACCTGCTTTCTTCGCCTTCTCCGGCCCTCCTATGCCAGTCACCCAAGGAGGCGACAGGGAAGGCGCCGATGGAGAGCTTGACGAGGAAACCCTCGGCAGGGCGTGAGGCCGAGGGAGGGGCGACGCGGTTGGTCGGATTCGAGTTCGGCGTCCCGCCGCTCGACGCCCTCGTCATCGCTGTCGCTGTCCTCCTCGTCACTCTCGCTTGAGGAGGAATCTTCATCGTCAGAGGAGCTCTCCACGCAGCACTTCAGGCGAGTTCCAAGATCTCCAAAGACCTTGACGAAGAGCAGGCCGTCCTCCATTAACTTGAAGTAGAGGACGAGCCCCGCCGTCAGGCTGTGGATGCGAGCGAACGTCTTCCATCCGTGACGGAGGTACATGACCTGAGGAGCGGGGAAGTCGACATCGACCCGCGTGCCGCCATTCCCGTAGCTCCTCATGTGCAACCTGAGGGTCTGGGCAGATCACGCTCCATATCCCAAGCAAACGGGTAGGGAGACGAAGACGACGACGCGGTGGCCGGAGCAGCATGATGAAGAACTCACATGGCTGGTCCCTGACGTGGCCCTCCATCGGGGGAGGCATCGCTGGCGGGGGCCGGGCCGGTGCACCGCCCGTCCACCACTTCCCCGAGCGCCACGGCGACCTCGGCCTCGTCCCCTCCCCCTTCCTCTCACGGACGGCTCTGCCGCCACGAGCTCCTGGGAAGGAGGGACGCGCTATCGAGCAGCGACCCTCGCTGCCACCGTTGAACGGCCAGCACCTCCTCTCGCCATGGCGGATGGAAGAAAGGAGCAGAGGTAGATGGAGATGGATGATGGAAGAATGTGGGATGCCGTCCCCCTCCCCTTCTTATAAAGGGGTGGAGTCGGGGCTCGGCCGCCCTACTCAACCAATCCAGTCATCGGGGGCGCAGGGAATCAGGACCGACCCGCTACCCCAATCAGCGATGTCCCGGTTTCCCGCCTCCACCACCTGCCACCTGCATGAGGGACACATGGCGGGCAAGCAACATTGAAGGGACGGGTGAGGCGGCCGTTCCCCACCCCGCGATCGTGGGGCGCGTACGCCATGAAGCCCGCGACCCGAGTTCACCCAGTAAATGGGCCGCGCCTCTGCGCCTCCCTCTTTTCATGGGGAAGACGCGAGCCGCCTCTTTACCACGATGTGATGCATGCATGCGGAAAGCGCCCCATGCATGACCTCCACATCACGCACAACCCTCCACGTCGCGCGTTCAACGCGGGTCGTGGGGAAGCGCAGCAGACGAAAAGTTACCACAGTAAAATCCGCCCCACCTGTCCGTGCACCGTTCAGGGCCTAGCCCAACAACGCATCACACTTATGTGTGGCCCAGGCCCGGGGGCTCCTATTGGTATACAAAAGTAGGGGCTCACCTTTTGATCCCTTTACTTGTGCACGGGCAGTCAGAGCTGCGCGCCACGGCCGCACTTAGCAGGGCAGCGGAGGGAAGCCGGAGACAAGCCGAAGCACAAGACAACCAAGGCAACGCCAAAACCAGAGATACAAAGAGTAAGAGGGCGAGGTGGACTCCCCCGGCAAGACCCTTACTAGGGCGGCCTCTGCAGCCCCGACAAGAGCCTTGCCGGGACAACTTGCCTGACGCCAACAGAGCGAGCCGCCCTTGAGCCCAAAGATTCCAAACGCCGCAAACAACTACATTGGGACCAGGGCTCGGGAGGCACCTTCATGGTGGCATGCAGATCTTAGTGAAGACCATTAATACACAAGATCAGATGAGGACCAGAAGACGACGGCCCTCGGCGGGACCCTGGCCGAGGAAATCCACAAGATCCCCGGCAAGCGCCTTGCCAGGGCGGCCGCGGTGCCGCGGCAAGACCCTTGCCGGGCCCCGGGCAAGGCCCTTGCCGAGGGCATCAGCAGGGCCACAGCCAGGCCCGCCCCTGCCAAGACTCCAACGCCGTCCCCATGTAGCTGCCAGCTGAGCCAGCTGAGCAGGCGCCTGCGTGGCGACGCACCGCCTCTACACCGACTCAGCAAGCACCTGCGTGGTGGCATGCAAGTCTTCCTGAAGGCTCCGCCACCGCGCCAGCCCAGCAGCCAGCCAACGTGGCGCCACGGCGCCTCGTCAGCTCGGACGCGTGTCGAAGCCAGGCGAGGCACCGACAGCTAGGACGTGCTTCCTTGCCGTCCCCGATAAAGTGAGAGGGGCACATCGGGAGCGCATTAAATGCGTTTGTCCGACGGTGCCAAAGGATAGACTCATACACTGTACACCTTTCCACCTTCTGTGTGCCACTGTGGTGACCCCTTTTGCCTATAAAAGGAGGCCCGAGGCGTCCAGGAGAAGGATTCAGATCTTTTGGGCTCGTTACACCCCCGTAGCTATCTCAAGAACACAAGAACACTCAAATACATCCACCAAAGCAGGACTAGGGTATTACGCATCCTCGCGACCCGAACCTGGGTAAACGACCCCTGTGCTTTCTGTCAGACCCGCTCTTTGTACAACCCCGCACCCGCCAACCGTAGAAGGAATCCCAGTGATTCCATAGGTGTCGATTTCCCCCAACACAGATCATACTATGTAAACCTTGCTCTGATACCAGATGATGTGACACCATCTTCGGAGAAGAGGGTGTACAAGGGGAGGACCGATCTTCACGGCGCATGATCGATAAATGGATGGGGATAGCTAGCTGCAAGCAGGTGAAAAATGGGAAATGAGAGATTATGATCTGACGAGGAGGATGCTCACCGAAACTTGCAATCCAAACATTCACCTAGCATAACCCGCAATACTACCCCACACAGCCACGCTCAAGTTGTGGAGCACGGGATAGGTGCAATCTGCAAGGGAAATCACGAACTCTAACCCACACAACACGGTCTAGTCATGGAGCATGAATTAGGAGCACTTTTTTCAAGGAATCACGAGAATAAAGATGACAAGAGCACTCCAATCTCGAGAGGAGTCTATGTCTTTGGTCTTTGATAGAAATGGCAGAAGTCCCCAACAAAGGAAAGAGCTGGCATATGCTACCTCTTGAGCATGCGTTGGTTTTCCCTTGAAGAGGAAAGGGTGATGCAGCAAAGTAGCGTAAGTATTTCCCTCAGTTTTTTATAACCAAGGTATCAATCCAGTAGGAGGTTACACGCAAGTCGCCTTGTACCTGCACAAACAAATAAGAACCTTGCAACCAATGCGATAAAGGGGTTGTCAATCCCTTCACGACCACTTGCAAAAGTGAAATCTGATAGAGATAATAAGATAAATATTTTTGGTATTTTTATGATATAGATTGGAAAGTAAAGATTGCAAAATAAAATAGAATAGATCGGAAACTTATATGATGGAAAATAGACCCGGGGGCCATAGGTTTCACTAGTGGCTTCTCTCAAGATAGCATAATCTACGGTGGGTGAACAAATTACTGTCGAGCAATTGATAGAAAAGTGCATAGTTATGAGAATATCTAGGAATGATCATGTATATAGGCATCACATCCACGACAAGTAGACCAAAACAATTCTGCATCTACTACTATTACTCCACACATCGACCGCTATCCAGCATGCATCTAGAGTATTAAGTTCATAAGAACAGAGTAACGCATTAGGCAAGATGACATGATGTAGAGGGATAAACTCAAGCAATATGATATAAACCCCATCTTTTTATCCTCGATGGCAACAATACAATACGTGCCTTGCTGTCACTGGGAAAGGACACCGCACGATTGAACCCAAAGCTAAGCACTTCTCCCATTGCAAGAAAGATCAATCTAGTAGGCCAAACCAAACTGATAATTCGAAGAGACTTGCAAAGATATCAAATCATACATATAAGAATTCAGAGAAGAACCAAATATTGTTCATAGATAATCTTGATCATAAACCCACAATTCATCGGATCTCGACAAACACACCGCAAAAAGAATTACATCGAATAGATCTCCAAGAGAATCGAGGAGAACTTCGTATTGAGATCCAAAGAGAGAGAAGAAGCCATCTAGCTAATAAGTATGGACCCGAAGGTCTGTGGTAAACTACTCACACATCATCAGACAGCCTATGGTGTTGACGTAGAAGCCCTCCATGATCGATTCCCCCTCCGGCGGAGCGCCGGAAAAGGCCCCAAGATGGGATCTCACGAGTACAGAAGGTTGCGGCGGTGGAAATAGGGTTTCGTGGTGCTCTTTGATGTTTTCAGGGTATATGAGTATATATAGGCGAAAGAAGTAGGTCGGTGGAGCCACGAGGGGCCCACAAGGGTGGGGGCGCGCCTACCCCCCGGGTGTGCCTTCCTGCCTCGTGGCCGCCTTGTTGCTTCCTTGACATCCACTCCAAGTCTCCTGGATTGCGTTTGTTCCAAAAATAACTCTCCCGAAGGTTTCATTCCTTTTGGATTCCGTTTGATATTCCTTTTCTGCGAAACACTGAAATAGGCAAAAAAACAGCAATTTGTGTTGGGCCTCCGGTTAGTAGGTTAGTCCCAAAAATAATATAAAAGTGCATAATAAATCCCATCAAACATCCAAAACAGATAATATAGTAGCATGGAACAATAAAAATTATAGATACGTTGGAGACGTATCAAGCATCCCAAAGCTTAATTCCTGCTCGTCCTCGAGTAGGTAAATGTTAAAAACAGAATTTTTGATGTGGAATGCTACCTAGCATAATTATCAATGTAATTTTCTTTACTGTGGCATGAATGTTTAGATCCGAAAGATTCAAGTTAAAAGTTTAATATTGACATAAAAATAATAATACTTCAAGCATACTAACAAAGCAATCATGTCTTCTCAAAATAACATGGCCAAAGAAAGTTATCCCTACAAAATCATATAGTCTGGCTATGCTCTATCTTCATCACACAAAATATTTAAATCATGCACAACCCCAATGACAAGCCAAGCAATTGTTTCATACTTTTGATGTTCTCAAACTTTTTCAATCTTCACGCAATACATGAGTGTGAGCCATGGACATAACACTATATGTGAAATAGAAGGGTGGTTGTGGAGAAGACAAAAAGGAGAAGATAGTCTCACATCAACTAGGCGTATCAACGGGCTATGGATATGCCCATAAATAGATATCAATGTGAGTGAGTAGGGATTGACATGCAATGGATGCACTAGACCTATAAGTGTATGAAAGTTCAACAAAAGAAACTAAGTGGGTGTGCATCCAACTCGCTTGCTCACGACGAGCTAGGGCATTTTGAGGAAGCCCATCATTGGAATATGCAAGACAAGTTCTATAATGTAAAAGTCCCACTAGTATATGAAAGTGATAACATAGGAGACTCTCTATCATGAAGATCACGGTGCTACTTTGAAGCACAAGTGTGGTAAAAGGATAGTAACATTGTCCCTTCTCTCTTTTGATCTTATTTTTTATATTTTTTTATTTGGGTCTTTTTCTCTTTTTTTATGGCCTCTTTTCTTCCCCTTTTTTATTTTTAGTCCAGAGTCTCATCCCGACTTGTGGGGGAATCATAGTCTTCATCATCCTTTCCTCACTGGGACAATGCTCTAATAATGATGATCATTACACTTTTATTTACTTATAACTCAAAAATTACAACTCAATACTTAGAACAAAATATGACTCTATGTGAATGCCTCCGGCGGTGTACCGGGATATGCAATGAATCAAGAGTGACATGTATGAAAATCATGAACGGTGGCTTTGCGAAAAATACAATGTCAACTACATGATCATGCAAAGCAATATGACAACGATGAAGCGTGTCATAATAAACGGAACGGTGGAAAGTTGCATGCCAATATATCTCGGAATGGCTATGCAAATGCCATAATAGGTAGGTATGGTGGCTGTTTTGATGAAGGTATATGGTGGGTGTATGATACCGGCGAAAGGTGCGCGGTATTAGAGAGGCTAGCAATGGTGGAAGGGTGAGAGTGCGTATAATCCATGGAGTCAACATTAGTCATAAAGAACTCACATACTTGTTGCAAAAATCTATTAGTTATCGAAACGAAGTACTATGCGCATGCTCCTAGGGGGATAGATTGGTAAAGGACCATCGCTCGTCCCCGACCGCCACTCATAAGGAAGACAATCAATAAATAAATCATGCTCCAACTTCATCACATAACGGTTCACCATACGTGCATGCTACGGGAATCACAAACTTTAGCACAAGTATTTCTCAAATTCACAACTACTCAACTAGCATGACTCTAATATCACCATCTTCATATCTCAAAACAATCATAAAGAATCAAACTTCTCATGGTATTCAATGCACTTTATATGATAGTTTTTATTATACCCATCTTGGATGTTCATCACTTTAGGACTAATTTTTTTAACCAAAGCAAATTACCATGCTGTTCTAAAAGACTCTCAAAATAATATAAGTGAAGCATGAGAGATCAATAATTTCTATAAAATAAAACCACCACCGTGCTCTAAAAAGATATAAGCGAAGCACTAGAGCAAAATTATCTAGCTCAAAAGATATAAGTGAAGCACATAGAGTGTTCTAATAAATTCTGATTCATGTGTGTCTCTCCAAAATGTGTGTACAGCAAGGATGATTGTGGTAAACTAAAAAGGAAAGACTCAAATCATACAAGACGGTCCAAGCAAAACACATATCATGTGGTGAATAAAAATATAGCCTCAAGTAAAATTACCGATAGATGAAGACGAAAGAGGGGATGCCTTCCGGGGCATCCCCAAGCTTAGGCTTTTGGTTGTCCTTGAATTTTACCTTGGGGTGCCTTGGGCATCCCCAAGCTTAGGCTCTTGCCACTCCTTACTCCATAATCCATCAAATCTTTACCCAAAAACTTGAAAACTTCACAACACAAAACTCAATAGAAAATCTCATGAGCTCCGTTAGCGAAATAAAACAAACCACCAATTTAAGGTACTGTAATGAACTCATTCTTTATTTATATTGGTGTTAAACCTACTTTATTCAAACTTCTCTATGGTTCATACCCCCCGATAGTAGCCATAGATTCATCAAAATAAGAAAACAACACACGAAAAATAGAACAGTCTGTAGTAATTTGTATCAAACGCAAACTTATATAACTCAGAAAAATCAGCCAAAATAGGAAGGCCTAGATAATTTGGTTATTGATCTACTGCAATTGGAATCAGTATTTTATCACTTTCTGGTGATTTTTAACAATTGTTTTCGTGAGCAGAAAGTTTCTGACTTTTTCAGCAAGATCAAATAATTGTTATCCAAGAAGATCATATAGGTTTTACTTGGCACAAACACTAACTAAAGCATAAAACCACATCTAACCAGAGGCTAGATGAAATATTTATTACTAAACAGAAACAAAAATCAAGGAATAAAAATAAAATTGGGTTGCCTCCCAACAAGCGCTATCGTTTAACGCCCGTAGCTAGGCATAAAGGCAAGAATAGATCTAGGTATTGCCATCTTTGGTATTGGGAAAGAAAAGAGAAAAAATATTATCTATAGCATTTATCTTTCTATTTTGAGAAAGCACATGGCCATTAATGGAGGAAGAAAGATTAAGCATGCTACGGAAATTTGCATCTAAGCTAGCCTTCATCTCTTTGATAATTTCATTTTGATAAAAGCACAAAAGAGAGGTGGATTCCACCTTCTCACTCATGGGGTGCCCAAATATAGTTTTCATCTTTTCATAGGTATCTATGGCATCCCCCTCAAGAAAACCTTCTTCAAAAATAGAATCTAAAACTTGCTTGAACGAATAGGGTAATTCAACATAAAAGCTTTTTAGGTATATCTCAATTTGATATTGGGGCACATAGCTGGCTCGGATCCTTAATAGCTTATCCCAAGCATCTTTAAAAGACTCATCAAGTAAATAACGAAAAATTCCAAGATCATCTTCATCGAAATTATTCAAACTCTCATTGATAACCCCGGTAGGTCTCCATAGCATCATTATTTATGAGCTTAGAGAGGACAGAGGGACTATCCAAAGTACTAAAACCCAGGAGAGAACCCTTAGCCCTTTTTTATTCGACCATGGCGAAGGAAAGGCAAACTGGAAAGAGGCGAAGAAAAGGCAAGGGTGAAGTGGGGAGAGGAAAACGAGAGGCAAATGGCAAATAATGTAATGCGAGGGATAAGAGTTTGTGATGGGTACATGGTATGTATTGACTTGTGCGTAGATCTCCCCGGCAACGGCGCCAGAAATGGCTAGTTGCTGGGAGATCAAATCTTGACTTGACTTGGCGTAAGCCTCCCCGGCAACGGCGCTAGAAATCCTTCTTGCTACCTCTTGAGCATGCGTTGGTTTTCCCTTGAAGAGGAAAGGGTGATGCAGCAAAGTAGCGTAAGTATTTCCCTCAGTTTTTTATAACCAAGGTATCAATCCAGTAGGAGGTTACACGCAAGTCGCCTTGTACCTGCACAAACAAATAAGAACCTTGCAACCAACACGATAAAGGGGTTGTCAATCCCTTCACGGCCACTTGAAAAAGTGAGATCTAATAGATATAATAAGATAAATATTTTTGGTATTTTTATGATAGATTGGAAAGTAAAGATTGCAAAATAAAATAGAATTGATTGGAAACTTATAGATGGAAAATAGACCCAGGGCCATAGGTTTCACTAGTGGCTTCTCTCAAGATAGCATAATCTATGGTGGGTGAACAAATTACTGTTGAGCAATTGATAGAAAAACACATAGTTATGAGAATATCTAGGCATGATCATGAATATAGGCATCACGTCCGCGACAAGTACACCGAAACAATTCTGCATCTACTACTATTACTCCACACATCGACCGCTATCCAGCATGCATCTAGAGTATTAAGTTCATAAGAACAGAGTAACGCATTAGGCAAGATGACATGATGTAGAGGGATAAACTCAAACAATATGATATAAACCCCATCTATTCATCCTTAATGGCAACAATACAATACGTGTCTTGCTGCCCCTGCTGTCACTGGGAAAGGACACCGCAAGATTGAACCCAAAGCTAAGCACTTCTCCCATTGCAAGAAAGATCAATCTAGTAGGCCAAACCAAACTCATAATTCAAAGAGACTTGCAAAGATATCAAATCATACATATAAGAATTCAGAGAAGAACCAAATATTGTTCATAGATAATCTTGATCATAAACCCACAATTCATCGGATCTCGACAAACACACCGCAAAAAGAATTACATCGAATAGATCTCCAAGAGAATCAAGGAGAACTTTGTATTGAGATCCAAAGAGAGAGAAGAAGCCATCTAGCTAATAACTATGGACCAGAAGGTCTGTGGTAAACTACTCACATGTCATCGGAGAGGCTATGGTGTTGATGTAGAAGCCCTCCGTGATCGGTTCCCCTCCGACGGAGCGCCGGAAAAGGCCCCTAGATGGGATCTCACGGGTACAGAAGGTTGCGGCGATGGAAATAGGGTCTTCGTGGTGCTCTTTGATGTTTTCAAGGTATATGAGTATATATAGGCGAAAGAAGTAGGTCGGTGGAGCCACAAGGGGCCCACGAGGGTGGGGGCGCGCCTACCCCCCTGGGCACGCTCCCTACCTCGTGGCCGCCTCGTTTCTTCCTTGACGTCCACTCCAAGTCTCCTGGATTGTGTTGATTCCAAAAATAACTCTCCCGAAGGTTTCATTCCATTTGGATTCCGTTTGATATTCCTTTTCTGCGAAACACTGAAATAGGCAAAAAAACAACAATTTGCGCTGGGCCTCCAGTTAGTAGGTTAGTCCCAAAAATAATATAAAAGTGCATAATAAAGCCCATTAAACATCCAAAACAGATAATATAATAGCATGGAACAATCAAAAATTATAGATACGTTGGAGACGTATCAGCCTATTTATAATTGGGACAACCACCCTAGATAGATGTGAAATCAAACTAGCTTTAGGAACCAGCTTAGGTGTGCAAGAGAACCAGCTTTGGTTTGACTAAATGGCTTCGAGACTTAATGAGGCAGCTTCTAGAAAACTTTGGTTGGAGGTGGTTGCTAGTTCTCGACCAAACATTGTTCAGTGGAGTCGAACAATGTTTTCTTCAACAGAAAACTCGAGTCCTGGAAACCTTTTGCAAGTTGGGATATCCAAACTCGTGCAAAACATTTTTTCATCAGAATCGGAACGATGTTTCTTCAGCAGACAACTTATTTCTTCAGGTACTCCTAGCTTTGTTTCTTCACCATAAAACCTTGTTTTGCACGACCTGAAATGTGTTTGGCCTTCTTCGATATTGCACGTGAGTTCAACCAACAACAAAGGAGATGAAAAGTGCAGCCATGTGTTGAAGGTTATAGTATGAACATAAGGCATTCACTTTGCAATGTATTCGTTTGGCACAAATTAATAGGATTTCTCCTTTGATGATCGAGGATGTATAAATGGTGTGAGAACCTGGAATTAACTTCCAGACCCTCCTGTGTATATTTGTCAACCCCAGGATCATTGTTGACAACAGAGTGAAATGATATCATTGCAGAATACGTAAAATCATTACAAGTAGTATATTTGTCACAAGACATACCTAGTGAGATGTCTCATGACATTTACAATCAGAAAACAGCGGAAAGTAAAATGCGTAGTGACTCCATCTCAGCCACAAGCAGTCGATGTAGTCCACGTGACCTCACTCCTATGGATCGCCATAGTAGCTGTAACCATCACCTTCGTCTTCATGGAACTCTGTTGTCAACAAAATTATTGCCATGAGTACATTACATACTCAACATGCCTACCACGGGGAAGGACCTAATAGCTACATGTGGCTTCAAAGGAAGGATGTATGGCTCATTTGCATAAAAGCTAGTTTTGTTTGAAATAACATAGTACTTGGATATAGCAGTTTTAGATTAAAACATGTTTTGTCTCCAGAATGACTTTCATCAAGTGAGGATCCTCGATCAACTCACACTCTTCATAGGTTCCAAGAATAGGGGCAAAGAGGGAATAAGCAAGACATGTCCCGTATGTCAAGAAAGATTCATGTGTCGTCCATGACCGTGGACACGGCTATTCGAATAGTTTTACACTCTGCAGAGGTTGTACACTTTACCCACATGACACAATCCCGACTTGTTGCCACTAGTCGTCGCTAGCATAGTACAACATCTGGCCGGCAGGGAGATTGTGACGAGGTCTTTGGACTAGATCCCCAAAGATGTGACATGCCCACCGGATCTGGCGCACGGAACTGAGAGTACGTCCTCAAACCGGCCCCCCCTGTCGGCTTTCTGGGAACGGGGGTCCCCAGACTTGCGTGCCTGCGGCCCACGGCGTGGCTGAGCTAGCAGGTCGTACGGCCCATCTTCATCAACAAGACATCTAAGACCCTCGGGAGGGACCAAGCCTCGCGAAGCGGACGACGCAAGACCTCCTCAGGAGCGGCCAAGCCAGGCAGGCTCACGAGGAGCGGAGATATCAAGGCGGGGCAAACCTCATGAGGCCCTCGTGACGTGAGCCATGACGATCGACACCAGGCGGGCGCCAGCGCGCAGTGTCCTTGTTTCCTCTTTGGTGCTAAGGAAGCCAGCGCAGGCGAGGAGTACCGAGGCATCAGGTAAAAGGTTGTTATATTGGTGCAACGAGACGAAGACCAGGAGGACGGTAAGACGGAGGTCATCGTGGAGCCCAAGACGGCGTCACCACCAGAGTCTTTCATAGGCGAAGACCACTTTTTTCAGGATAGCTTGTACTAGCTGTCCCCCTTCAAATTTGCCCGCCGTTGTTGGCTCCCATCCCGCTCAATATTTGGAAAGAGGACCAGGGCCTCTATAAATAGGTCTAGCCACCACAGTAGTAGAAAGAACTCGAACAGATCGAAAGCCAACACTAGCACAAGAACAGCTCAACCTCAGGATGCTGTTCTTCCCCTTGTACTGTTCTTCATCAGCCCAAGAGGCAATCCACCACCACCACACTGGAGTAGGGTATTGCACCACAACGGTGGCCCGAACCAGTATAAATCTCGTGTCTTTCTATGCTGCGAGTTCGTCGAGTTCGTCCGCGAGATCTTAGCGAGCTACGGTGTAGATCGGTAGGAGGGAAAGACTTCGCGCACACCCCAGTGTTTGAACCTTAAGGGTTTGCCGGAACCCCACATCCAACATTTGTCGCGCCAGGTAGGGGTACGCCGTAGCTTCCCTTCCATCAGTTCGTCGCTCTGTTGCTCCATCATCTCCATGGCGGACACTCGTCGTGCTCGAGCAGAGCGTCGGGCTACCCTCACCGCCCGCGTTGCTCAAACGTCTCCCGTCGACGGGCAACCTCGTCGTTCTCCGTCTCCCGCCGCTAACGCTGCCACCAGCCCGGCGGGGAACGAGCAGCAGGCGTCCTCGCTGCATCCATCGGTGCGGCAAGACGGCGGCACCGCCACACCATTGCTAACCCCGGCCGGTTCTTCGTCTCACGCACGCCACGCTCCCATGGAGGCACGGGCCGCACTCCTTGCCACAAACGAACTCCTGCGCTACCGCCCCATCGACGACCTCTACGAGGAGTGGCTCGACCGCGTCGCCGAGCTCGTCCGCGCCGCAGGGGGCTCCCCGGTGCCGTCCCTCTCCCTACCTCACCCTCAGGCAGCCACGGGCGATGAGGCTCATGGCGCGCCTCCACCACCTCTGCCCCAAGACGGTGCCTTGGCACCAAGGCGCGCGGTCCCACGGCGTGATCCACCACGCCCGGTGCCCGCGCGCGAAGAACGAAGCTGCCAAGAAATCTCGCGGCCGCGAGAAGCTGCACCTGCGCTCCCCGCGTCGCCTCGTCAAGATTGCGCGCCGCCTGGAGCGGCGCCTCACGGACCTCGTCAAGACCAAGCTCCACCTCTGAGGCGGGCACCAGCGACCACAGCTAGCTGCCGCGCTTTCACCCCTGAGCTGCGTAGCGTTGCTTGGCCAGGCAAGTTCAAGCCAGATCTGCCTCCTTGCTACGACGGCACCGCCGACCCCGCGGAGTTCCTGCAGCTCTATGAGCTGAGCATCGAAGCAGCCAACGGCGATGAGAAAGTCATGGCGAACTGGTTTCCCATGGCTCTCGAGGATGGGGCCCGCTCCAGGCTCCTGAACCTGCAGCACGGCTCGATCTCCTCCTGGGACGAGGTGCGCGACCGCTTCGTCGCCAACTTCCAGGGCACTCGCGACCGCCCGCCGGCCGCGGGTAACCTGCGCCGCATCAAGCAACAACCGGGAGAGACCCTCCAAAAGTACATCCAGCGCTTCAACAACACCCGCCTCAAGATCCCCAAGGTCACGGACGAGGCCATCATCTCCGCGTTCTTCGACGGCGTCCGCGACGTCAAGATGAAGGAAGAGCACGCTATCCACGAGGAGCTCTGCACACCTCAGGAGTTGTTCAACCTGGCGACCAAGTGCGCAAGAGCTGAGGAGGGGCGCCTCTCTCTCCTCGAGCTACCAGCTGCAGGAGCGGAGGAGAATAAGGCCAAAGCCAAGGAGGTGAAGCGCAAGGAGGCAGTGGTGCTCGCAGCGGAGCCCGACACCAAGCGGGGCAGAGATCAGCCCGAGTCATCCAAGAACGTTCGACCGTTCTGCGCCTTCCACAACCTGAACACCCACAACACCAGCGACTATCAAGAGCTTAGATCCATACGGGAAGGACGCTTCGATCGACGCCCCGAGCGCAATGATCGGGGCTATGGCCGTGGAGGAGGACGTGGAGGCGGATGCTGGGACGACCGTGGCCCGCGCCAGGAGTGGCGCAACATGCCTCATGAGGACCGCTGGCAGGACCATCCTCGCGAGGGCGCCTTGAGGGACCAGCCTCGTGAGGATCACCCCGAAGGCAACACCGGTCTTCCCCCTCTGCCGCCACCGAGAAGGAACGATGACCACCATGAGGACGAGGGGGCTGGGGGCTTCCAGGAGCTGCGCGCAATCGCCTGCATCTTGGGAGGCGCCCAGGCCCCAGCCTCTCAGCACATCTTCAAACATTTTGCTCGCGAGGTGAACGCGGTGCTCCCCAAGCTCGAGGCCATGCGCCCGCTCAAGTGGTCCCAATGCGCCATCACTTTCAACTCGGCAGATCAGCTCAAGTGCGCGGCCACTGCCGGCGCCCTCCCGATGTTGTGTTCCCAGTCATTAGCAATGTGCAGGTTACCAAGACCCTCATCGACGGCGGCACAGGGCTCAACGTCTTGTCCGTCGACACGTTCGACAATCTCCAAGTGCCATACGAGCAGCTCCAGCCAACCAAACCTTTCTCAGGAGTGACCGACGGCTCCACCACACCGATAGGGCAAGTCCGCCTGCCCGTCACCTTCGGAGAACGCAAGAACTACCACACCGAGCTCATCGACTTCGACGTCGCGCACATCCGCCTGCCGTACAACGCCATCCTCGGGTATCCGGCCCTGGCCAAGTTCATGGCAGTCACCCACCATGGCTACAACGTCCTCAAGATGCCGAGAAGCGGAGGAATCATCACGGTCCCGTGTGAAGAAAGAGATGCGGTGTGCTCCCTTGAGTGCGCCTTCCAAGCTGCAGCAATCGACGACCCCGACAGCAGAAGTGAGGGCCCTCCGGAGGCCATCCCCAAGAAGAAGCAGTTGCACCGCGCAGGACCTCAGGAGGATGGCGACGCGGCAGGAGCCTCATCAGGATCTGCGTCCGTCCTAGGGGTGCCTCCCTCCATCGCCTAGGAAGCTGCGCCCGGCGCCCTCCTCGGACAGGGCTTAGGGGCTCTCTTCTGGAGGGGCTCAGACCTTGCCAACCTCACGAGGGAGGCGTTTGGGCACCACTTGGAGGCGTACTTCGCGGCACGTGACCCTCAGAAGAGCACAGGGCAAGGAGTGCCCACCACCCAGGAGTTCATCACCAAGACCACTCAGGAACTGCAAGAAGCAAGAGCCATGTGCGGCGACAGCCGCTCATGAGGTGCAGCTCCCCATCCTGGCGAGGATGCTGGGCTGCGTGTCTGCATCGATGTCCCCGGGCTCAACAGGGCCGCATCTCAGGAGCACTTCTGGCCATCGCGTGTGGGCCGCTGTGAGGGCCCACCACACAGCTACGTTCGCATGCCCTTTGGCTTGCCGAGCGTGGCGTCAACCTATCACCGCAACATGCGGCGTGTCCTGGCAACTCAGGAGTCCAGGTACCACACCGTCCTGGAGGAAATGGAGATGGTCTTCAGGGAACCTCCCGAGCCCCCAAGCCTCCCGAGGCTCAGGGCCCTGGTGGATCATGAGGAGCCACTCCTTCGACGCACGTCTTCAGCTGCACCAACTCTACTTCGTCTACAGAACCAGGTGACATCTTCCAAGCTCATTTAGCTGGGAGCGCCCCTCGGGCTGCATTATTCCAGGCCACATGGGTCCGTCCCTGTGGCATGTATCCCTTTTTCTTATGTCTTTAGCTTACCTTGTTGGGGGCGCCCCACGGGCTGCATCATCCCCAAGCCGCTCGGGCCGGACCCAGTGGCATGTATATTCCTGTGTTTACCCAAGTTGATCTGCTTTCCATACTTAACCTGCCCACGGCTATCGCCTGCTCGATCGCCGCCCACCATGGGTCTGCTCATCCTATGCAATTCGCTTGCGCGTAAAAAGGGGGGCTCCTGAGCATCACGACTCAGGAGCTCTTACTGGCTCTCCATCCCTCACCCCTGGCCTTGACCACGGCATCGCGACCTGGCATACCAGCGGCGGCCGAGCTCGCTCAAGGGCCGGGACCTGAGGACGTAGAGTGCTTGCATCTAACCGCCTTGCAGGAACATACAGTCACCAAGACTCAAGACCAGGCGCAACCCGCCTAGAGGTAGGGACTCGTGAGTCCCGCGCTGGCTCACGAGTGCCCAGATACACTTCGCAGCCCTGCCGTGCAAGCCACGTGTCAGGGCGGGGTTGTACACGCCCCAGGGGCTCCTCCCGGAGGGGGAGGCATCCCATGCCCAAGTGGAAGCACCATGCTCCGCGCTGGCTGTCGACACCGTCGAGGAGCAGCTATGCCCGTGCACAAGCGAAAGCACTATGCTCCGCGCTGGTGATAAACAACTAAGGGCGGCCCCACGGTCGAGCCCAGAGCTCAGCGCCCAGCCTCACCACAACGCCTCCCCTCAGGAGAGCTGCACGAGGGGGCTGGGAACGGGGGCTGCGCTCGGGTCACGCCCAATCGCACGCCACCCAATCAGGTCTCCCGGACCTGGGCGTCACGCGCCCCTCCCGAGGCCTCGGCGAGGGCAGGTATGGAAATTGTTTGCACATCAAGGGGGACTCCTGAGCATCGTGACGCAGGAGCCTAACTGGTCACGTAGCCCCTCACTCCTTGGTCCGTCCTGGTCTCCGGTCGGCTCAATGGCGGTTCAGGTATGCGCGGGGCCGGGCTCTGCCGACGTAGAACATTAATCTATCCTCACGAACTCTCCCTATATGTTGTTTGTGCGTCAAGGGGGACTCCTGAGCATCGCGACTCAGGAGCCTAACTGGTCACGTAGCCCCTCATTCCTTGGTCTGTCCTGGTCTCCGGTCGGCCCAATGGCGGTTGAGGTATGCGCGGGGTCGGGCTCTGCCGACGCAGAACACAAAGCAAAGAGGAAGGAAATCGCAAAATCTCGAAGCAAATATTACAAACACATTGTCCTCACGACATCAAATGAAAAGTCTAAACGCCTCCATGAGGCCTGATACATGTTGCAGGAACGAAACGGGAAGAATAGCCGCGGGTCAACCCTGGACGTCGCCATCGCCTGCGGAAGGTGCTCCCTCCGTGGGTAACGTTGTTCTCACCTTCACCACCAGCCGCAGGATCGGCGGCATCGCCAGACAAAGGGGCGGAGACGAAGCCGCGGAACTTCTTCCGCAAGGCCTCCACTTGACCTTGTATAGCTGCGGCGGCGGCTTCACAGTGATCTTCAGCCACAGGCTCTAGCAGTTCGTCAAGGTGAGCGTTGGGGTCGCGGAGGTGCAGATGGCTGAAGACGCGAGTCAGTGCAGCCGAAGACAGGACATAAGTTTCTGCCTCCGCCATGGGACCGAGGCCATCAATGACCTCCTCAAGCGTCTTCACCAAGAGAGGAAGCAACCGGGCAGGGCCGTCCTCATCAGTGGCCAGCGACTTCTCCAGGCCGTGCTCGTAGAGCGTCTTCAGCGCCTTGCGAGATCTCTTCTCGAGGTCAGCAAAAGCCGCACGGTCTTCGGTCAGGACTCGCGCCCTGGCGTCGAGATCGGCCTCCCTCGTCTTCGCCTTCCGCTCCAGCTCTTCCAACCAGTCGCGCTCAGCGGCATGCGCCCTCCCCAACTCTGCCAGCTCAGCATCACGGTTCTTGACGGCTTCCTCCCGGGCCTTCATCTCCTCCTCCTTCGCTTGGTGGCAGCGCGCTTCTTCGGCATGCTTGTCGTGCAGGCTTCGCAACTCGTCCTCTAGCGCCCGGCAGCGGTCACGGGCGGCCTTGGCATCTTTCAACGCCGTCTCACGATCAACTGCGGCGTTGGCGGCACTCTGCTTCTCCTTCTCAGAAGCCGCAGTAGCCTGGCCTAGCGCCGCGCGAACAACCAAGTCGGAGTGGAGCCAGCCTGAGGCCAGCTCCAGGCGCCCGGCCACAAGGCGCAGGTCCGCGCTCAGGAGATCCGCCTGCAACTGGGTCATCTTCGAAAGAGCACGTTCCAGAGCAACAACAGGAGCAGAAGAACCAGGGAGTGGTGTCGGCGTTCTGGGAACGGGGGTCCCCAGACTTGCCTGCCTGTGGCCTGCGGTGTGGCTCGAATGGGGGCCCAGCGTGGCCCATCTTCATCAACACCAGACTCAAGACCCTCGCGAGGGGCCAAGCCTCGCGAGGCGGACGACACGACGCTTCCTCAGGCACGGCCTCCTCAGGCTGGCTCGCGAGGAGGTGGATATATCAAGGCGGGGTACCTCATGAGGTGCCCATGACGCAAGCCATGACGACCAAGGGTGCCAGGCGGGCGCCAGCCCGCGCAGCATATCCCTTTCCTCTTTGGTGCAAAGGGGGAAAGGGCAGGCGAGAGGATCAAGCAAAGGCACCCATTTCGGTGCAACAAGACCAAGACCAGTCCAACGTTGGGAAGGAGGTCACCATGGAGCCCAGGACGGCGTCACCACAGGGCCTTTGGCAGGCGAAGACCAACTTTAGTGAGGATAAGTGTACTAGATGTTCCCCTTCGAATTGGCCAATTGTTGGCGCCCTTCCCGCTCAATATTTGGGAAGAGGCCCTGGGCCTTTGCCTATAAATAGGACTAGCCACCCCCAGGGTAGAGGCACCTAGCATCTGGATCGAACATCTGATCGAGTATCAAGAAATCAGTAGAGCAAGTAGAGAGAGAGAGAGAGAGAGAGAGAGAGAGAGAAGGGCGATCGGACTCCCTCAGCAGTTCATCCCCTAGCCTAACTTGTCACGTAGCCCCTCACTCCTTTGGTCCCGTCCTGGTTTCCGGTCGGGGCTGATCCTGGGTGAGGCACGCGCGAGGCCGGGCTCTGCCGGCGTAGAACACAAGCAAGTAGGGAAGGAGAACATAAAATTCAAGGAACTTAAAAGAAAATATTACAACCCATACTGTCGCCTTAGTACCAAACGCAAATTTAAATGCCTCCCCGAGGCGTCGTGCGTGTGCAGGAATCAGAAGAAGAACAAGAACGATAGCAAGGTCACTTGTCGGCGGTGGGGTTGCTTGGAGTGGCTTCGCTCGGCGGAGCAGCGGGGCCGGCAGCGCCTCGCTTCGGCTTGGTGCTGAAGGCCCGGAACTTCCCCAGTAGCACCTCCGCACGCCCCTTCACGGCTTCCACAGCGGCGGCGGCGCCCTCGCCGCTCACCGGCTCCAGCAGGCTATCGAGGTCGGCGCCGGGATCGCGAAGGTAGACGTGGGCGAAGACCCGCGTCAGTGCGGCAGAAGACAGGACACGCGCCTCGGCCTCAGCCGTGGGGGCGAGAGCGAGGGTGACATCTCCAAGAGCCTTCACCAAGAAGGGAAGCAGCTTGGCGGGTCCATCCCCGTCGCCGGCTAGCGGGCTGTTCAGGCCGCACTCGTAGAGCGTCTTCAGCAAAGCGCGGGCATCTTTCTCCATGTCCGCGAAGGCCACGCGGTCCTCGGCGAGGACCCGAGCCTTGGCATCCTGCTCGGCCTTCATCTCCGCCAGCTCCTTCTTCAGCGCGCTCAAGTGGGCACGGCGTTTCTTGAGCTTGGCCTCCCGCTCCTCGAGCGCCGTCTCGTGCACCTTCACTCCCTTCTGCTCTTGGCGAAGGCGGACCTCTTCTGCAAGCTGGCCTCGCAGGCCTTGCAGCTCGTCCTCCAGCTCCTTGCAGCGGCTGTGGATTCCAACCGCCTCCCCCAGAGCCACATCTCGGGCAGCCTTCGCCTCGAGGGTGGCCTCCCTCTCCCCGTCACAGGCCGTTGAAGCCTGAACCAACGCCGCCCGGATCGAGGCATCAGAACGAATCCACCCCGAAGCCAGCTCCCGACGCCCGGCCACCAGGCGAGGGTCGGCGCCTAGAAGATCCTGCCGCAGCCGGTCCAGCTCAGCAGCGACCCGCTCCAGGATGGAAGAAGAAGGCGGGGAAACATCAGTACGCCCCAAAGCAGCAGTAGGGGTCGCGGAAGCAGCGACCGATGGAACAGGAGGAGAAGGTAGCGGCGGCGAGGCCGTAGTATCCCGAGGCGGAGTCTCCTACGCCTCCCCAGCTGTAGCAGCAGCACCAGGCAAAGGCACCCCTGGGGTCGATCGAGCCATGGGGGCTGCGGCCCCAGCTAGATCAGCCAAGCCCTACAAAGACAAGTGGGCAGGAGAAGCCCGCGCGTCATGGTCACCCTCCCCTGCGGGCGGAGGCGTCGCCATGGTCGGGGCCTCAGGAGCTCCCTTCAGCTTCTTCGCCATGGGCGCCAGCCTACTCAAAAGAAGTAATCATCAAGCCTCGTCGGCGGAACAGGAAACCAAGGACCAAGGATCAGGCACTTACAGGTCGGCGCCGGAAAGCTCCAGCGGCCTCCTGCCAAACTTGAAGCCTGAGAGCCGGCTGGAAGGGTCGACCTTGGAGGCAGAAGGCGCGTTAGTGGTTCGCCCGGGAGTTAGGGCGGACCCGCGGGGAATCAACCCGGTCCTGCCCTTCTTCGGGACCGGGGGCGAACTCCCGCTACCCAGCACGTCGTCATCATCATCATCGCTCAGCGAAAGGTGGAGAGCGCGGGGCTTGCGCTGGATCGGGGGAGCCCTAGACTCTCCGTCAGTTGCCTCGGAGTCAAGATCTTCCTCCCGCTCCTCCTCGCCCGCTCCTTCGCTGGAGTCACCGGAAGACACGTTCACAAGTTCCTCGGGGGCCACCGCGGGCGCGGGCCCGTCCCTGCTGAAGACGGGCATGGATTTCACCACTTGCTCCCAATCGTCACAAAGGAACAGGGGCGAGGGTGCGCCCTCCAACCTTGCAACCTCGCCCCTGACCAAGGATTGGAGAACCGCAGTCACATCCTCCTCACCCACAGGTGCGGGGCTCGGATGAGGCCTCCACATCGGGGGAGAGTACTGCCGAAGCGGAGCCAGCTGGTGCTCCAGGAACTCCCGCAACAGCGACGCCCCGATCAGCTTCGCCGTCGCCATGCTGGCCGGCTTCAGATCGGCATCCATCTTCGCCAGCGTCGACTTCGCGCGGGGATCAGTAAGTTCCGCTCGGGTCCAGTCGCCCGAGCTCACGGGAGGCACTGTGGGAAGGGCCAACTGAGGTTGGACGCACCCGACGTCCACCAGAACCCACTTGCTCCGGAAGCCCTCGATCCTCTTCCCAGGATTCGAAATGGCCATGGCACTGCCGCACGCGACAAAGCTCGCGCAGGCAGAAGGGGAACCTTTGGAGGTCCGGAGGTAGAAGTAGTGGCGCAGCAAGGCCACTGAAGGCTGCACCCCCACATGCGCCTCGCAGTAGTAGGCGAAGATCGCCAGAAGAAGGATGGAGTTGGGGTGGAGATGCAGAGCTTGCAAGTTGTAATGACGGAGGACGGCGAGGAAGAACTCAGAGAAAGGAGGCACCAGGCCCACCGTAATGGAACTCACGAAGAAAGGATAGAAGGTGCTCCCTTGGCCTTCCGGGACATCGGAGCCGACCTTGAACACCTGCGCCCCGTCAATGCCCTGCGCCGCCGCCATCCGGTGCAGTTGGGCGAGGCTCGCCTCCGGCACGTTGGGCTAATCCAAAGCAGGCGAAAACCAAGCTTCGGCCGGGGCCCGGCGAGGCGCCATGGCTACCTGGGTCGAGCGGGTGGAGCAGATCTGGAAGCTTGAAGGAAGGAAAGAGAAGCACAAGAAAGGGGATCTGAGCAGCGGAGGAAGAAGGAGAGGAGCGGAGCCAGAGCAGATGCCACGCCTTTAGTAACCTGCGCAGCCGCAAAAGCACCCACGTCCAATCAACCGCCACGCGCGCCCAAGGCCGCAGGCTATTAGGGCCCGCGGCGTTTCGCCCTTGCCCTTTCGCCTCTCGGCACGGCCGAGTCCATGCACGCCTTGGGCCCGGGGGCTACTGTCGGCGTTCTGGGAACGGGGGTCCCCAGACTTGCCTGCCTGCGGCCTGTGGCGTGGCTCGAATGGGGGCCCAGCGTGGCCCATCTTCATCAACACCAGACTCAAGACCCTCGCGAGGGGCCAAGCCTCGCGAGGCGGACGACACGACGCTTCCTCAGGCACGGCCTCCTCAGGCTAGCTCGCGAGGAGGCGGAGAGATCAAGGCGGGGTACCTCACGAGGTGCCCATGACGCAAGCCATGACGACCAAGGGTGCCAGGCGGGCGCCAGCCCGCGCAGCATCTCCCTTTCCTCTTTGGTGCAAAGGGGGCAAGGGCAGGCGAGAGGATCAAGCAAAGGCACCCATTTCGGTGCAACAAGACCAAGACCAGTCCAATGGTGGGAAGGAGGTCACCATGGAGCCCAGGACGGCGTCATCACAGGGCCTTTGGCAGGCGAAGACCAACTTTAGTGAGGATAAGTGTACTAGATGTTCCCCTTCGAATTGGCCAATTGTTGGCACCCTTCCCGCTCAATATTTGGGAAGAGGCCCAGGGCCTTTGCCTATAAATAGGACTAGCCACCCCCAGGGTAGAGGCACCTAGCGTCTGGATCGAACATCTGATCGAGTATCAAGAAATCAGTAGAGCAAGTAGAGAGAGAGAGAGAGAGAGAGAGAGAGAGAGAGAGAGAGAGAGAGAGAGAGAGAGAGAGAAGGGCGATCGGACTCCCTCAGCAGTTCATCCCCTAGCCAAGGACAGACCCTCGTGAGGCTGTTCTTCCTTGTACTATTCTTCATCATCAGCCCAAGAGGCAATCCACCCACCACAAACTAGAGTAGGGTATTACACCACAACAGTGGCCCGAACTAGTATAAACCCTGTTTCTCTTGTGTTGTTCTTGCTGTAGTTAGATCTTTGCGAGACGGAGAGGTAGAGGGTACGATCTCCGCGCGCACCCCAGAGTTCGAACCTTAAGGGTCTGCCGGAACCCGTGATCCGACAAGTGGAGGTGTAGCAGTGGGAGGAAGCGACATCGTCACCAGGGCTTGGGAGACCGCCGGTTCTGGAGCAGCTGGGACCTCATCAGCCGCGCCAAGCGCCGGCACCTCCGTAGCCAGCGGGGCAATGGGGGCTGATTCCACACGGCAATGTTCCTCTTCGCCCCGCGAGGACGACCGGGCTGGGGAGATGCGGGTGCTGCTGCCTCCTTTCTCTGCGGAGGGAGGCACGGCTGCCGTATCCTCCTTCCTCTTCTTTGCCGAAGATGTCGGCCTGATCAACCAAGGGCGAGCGTCAGGAAATAACGAGTACCAGCAGGGATAAGGCAAAGCTCGAGGCACCTACCGGTCCACCGCGAAGTACTCCACCTTCCGCTTGGGGAGCTTGAAGCCTGAAAGCGTCGGGACCTGGGGATTAGACGTGCGGGCTTCAGCGGCAGCAGGCAGAGCAGCGGCAGGATCGGAGCCAGCGCCAGGAGGCATCGGGGCGGAGGCGGCATCGCGAGGCACCAGCGACGACCTGCCCCTTGTCGGGATGAGGGGTTGCTCCCTCACCTCCTGGCGGGCATCGACCTCGGCGTCGTCAGGCAAGGCGCGGAGGATCTCGGCCTTGCTCAGAGGGGAAGTCTCCCCCACCTCTTCCAGAGTCTTCTCCGAGTCCACCTCCTCTTCCCCCTCCCCGCGGGACTCGTCAGAGGACACCTCCACCGGTTTCGACGCCGCATGAGCCCCTGGGAGCGCCGGTGGCACCAGCCCGCGCGCGTCAAAGGTCGCCCTGGAGGCGACAAATTCCTCCCGATCCCTACGCTGGAACAGGGGAACGAATGCGCTTGGCGGGTACTCCTGGTTGTCCCCAACTATGAGGCGCAGAACAGCAGCCAATTCATCGTCAGGCAGGGCCCCCGGCCTCAGGCGGGCCTTGTTTCCTTCTTCTTCAAGCTCCCACAGGGGGCGCGCGTGCCTGGAGCGGGGCCACTCGCAGCATCAAGAACTCCCTCAGGAGCATGACCCACTTCACCTTGGCCGCCCTCGCATTGCCCGGCTTCAGGTCGGTCACCATCTGCCCCAACACTAGCGATGCCCTCTCAGCTCCACCTTGGGCCAACCCCCCACTAGAAGAGGGCGCCGCCGTTCGCAACGCCAGGCGCGGATCGGCACGCTTGGCATCCATCATGACCCATTTGGATCGGATGTTGCCTTGTCGCATGCGACGAAGTTAGCGCATCTTTAAATGTGACCCTCGCTAACACGAAGGAAGAAGAAATGGTGTAGTAACACCACGGACGGCATCACGCCCAGGTACGCCTCACAGTAGTAGGCGAAGATGGACAGGAGGAGGTCAGAGTTGGGATGAAGATGCAACGCCTGCAGACCGTAGTGGTCGAGGACTTCATAAAAGAAATCAAAGAAGGGAGGAACCAACCCGACGGCGACACCGCTCGAGAAGAAGGGGAAGAAGGTGCTTCCCTCGGGCTCCGGCACATCGGAGGCAAGCCAGAGCTCGGTCACCCCCACTCATTGCTCTCACCCGCCGTCAGCAGGCGCACGGAGGCGAGGCTTTTCTCCATGATGATGGGCGCCTCAAGGGCCGGCTCATACCAAGCCAGTGCTGAGGAAGTCTTGACTTTGCGTGGCGCAATGGATTGCGGGTGCAGGATGAGATTGGAGCGGATCTGGAGGTAGCGGTGGCGAGGAGCAAGAAAGGGGATCTAGAGCGAGGCAAGGAAGAAGCAATGAAGGCAAGTGCTGCCTGCGCCAGCCAGTGCTGAGGAAGTCTTGACTTTGCGTGGCGCAATGGATTGCGGGTGCAGGATGAGATTGGAGCGGATCTGGAGGTAGTGGTGGCGAGGAGCAAGAAAGGGGATCTAGAGCGAGGCAAGGAAGAAGCAATGAAGGCAAGTGCTGCCTGCGCCAGCCTTTTGTCAGGTCAAGCAATTGCCGAGGCAGCGTGGGGAAGCGGAGATGCCCACGTCCAATCAACCGCCATGCGTCAACCGAGGCCGCAGGCTTTTGGGGCCCGCGATGCTCCGAACTTGACCCTTGGCTTCGTCGCGAAGCCAAGCCCGAGTGCACCTTGGGCCCGGGGGCTACTGTCGGCGTTCTGGGAACGGGGGTCCCCAGACTTGCCTGCCTGCGGCCCACGGCGTGGCTGAGCTAGCAGGCCGTACGGCCCATCTTCATCAACAAGGCATCCAAGACCCTCGCAAGGGACCAAGCCTCGCGAGGCAGACGACGCAAGACCTCCTCAAGAGCGGCCAAGCCAGGCAGGCTCACGAGGAGTGGAGATATCAAGGCGGGGCAAACCTCACGAGGCCCTTGTGACATGAACCATGACGATCGACACCAGGCGGGCTCCAGGCGGGCGCCAACGTGCGCAGCATCCTTGTTTCCTCTTTGGTGCTAAGGAAGCCAGCGTAGGCAAGGAGTACCGAGGCATCAGGCAAAGGTTGCTATATTGGTGCAACGGGACCAAGACCAGGAGGACGGCAAGACGGAGGTCATCATGGATCCCAAGACGGCGTCACCACCAGAGCCTTTCGCAGGCGAAGACCACTTTTGTCAGGATAGTTTGTACTAGCTGTCCCCCCTTCAAATTTGCCCGCCGTTGTTGGCTCCCTTCCCGCTCAATATTTGGGAAGAGGACCAGGGCCTCTATAAATAGGTCTATCCACCACAGTAGTAGAAAGAACTTGAACAGATCGAAAGCCAACACTAGCACAAGAACACCTCAACCTCGGGAGGTTGTTCTTCCCCTTGTACTGTTCTTCATCAGCCCAAGAGGCAATCCACCACCACCACACTGGAGTAGGGTATTACACCACAACGGTGGCCCGAACCAGTATAAATCCCGTGTCTTTCTGTGTTGCGAGTTCGTCGAGTTCGTCCGCGAGATCTTAGCGAGCTAGGGCGTAGATCGATAGGAGGGAAAGACTTCGCGCGCACCCCAGTGTTCGAACCTTAAGGGTTTGCCGGAACCCCACATCCGACACCCCCATCTGTGCCAAGGATACTCCCTGCAGGGCAGCTATCCCATCTGCAGTACGGCGACATCGACAACTCAGGCTGACTAGCTTACTTGACCAAGCCAGTGCCCATATAGCATGTGGTTGTACTGTTATCAGTTATCACAATCTTCAAATCCAAGACTTATTAGGCCTCATGCGGCACGGACGACTGATTGCCCCCTTCAACTCGTGAAGGGCAGCCAAGCGCTCCTTCAATCCTTGATTCAGTTGTCGCCCGCGCCAGTATTCAGATGGTAAGTTTCACCCAGAGTAGAAGAGGATAGAGAAGGTCAACAAGGGCCAACTGGCCTAGCTCAGCGGTAAGTTCCAACTGTCAACGACTCAGAGGTCATTCAACAAAGCACCTATAGGGTGATAAGCATGGCTAAGCATTTCTACTCTACCGGAATACTATAATTCTACTCACGTGTCAAATGAATAGGCGACAAGCGGATCAAGGTAATGTGTCAATCGACACCCTAGCTATGAGAATTAAAATAACATGCATATAGTAACCATAAAACACAATGCAATTTTGTAAACCATAGGATAAGTATGATCAAAGAAGGAGGCATGCCTTCGTTGTTGAGTCCTTCGGTAACCTGTTTCTGTCCATGTCCAACACAGTCGTCACTCCCTACTCGTCGTAATGATAGAAAAAGACAAACAAATAAATACCAAAGCAATAACAAATCCAAATAACATCCAAAACAATTTAAGAGTGGATGGATAGCAAGATATTGATAAAGATGGAGACTCTAAAATGAGGTAGCTCGATTGGATGTAAGAGAGATTATTCATTGAAGTGACATGGTTGAGGTTGACACAGTTAAGGAATACTTGGCGATCAGGACTAACGTTCCAATACGAAAATGCAATTAAACACTAGTAGTGCCCACTACACATCTCGACAAACTATATAGGAAACTACTATCTAACAAACACAATGGCATCAACACACATGAAAAGGAACCATCCTATGCATTTAACCACACAATTACAATATGACATGATGAAGGTAATAGTTAACCACAAATAGATATTTAGATAGAATCTAAATAGTTATAATGGTGAATAGTATACAAACATATACATTAACTATATAATAATTCGAAAGGCAATAGTTTTGTAAGAAAAACGAACAAACATTACAAACCATACTAGTTAAGCAATCAAACATCACTCAACAACATGAATTGAATTGACCTAGGTCTAACCATATAACATTACTAGGTGATACCCCGCGCGTTGCTGCGGGATATTAGTATGCAATATTGTAAACATTAACGAGGTGCATTCTTAGAGTGCAGATAAGAGATAACAGGAAAATGAACTTATCACTGAAGTAGTATGTTTGTGAGGTCACGCAAACCACAGTTGTAAAATTTATAAATGACTGTCATACTTAAATATTAGTTTTATACTTTCAGTCATGCAAATTACATGGAGGTTGTCAAATCAATGAAGCAATTGTAGTGAAGTAATCATTCTGCAAAGTCTCTTTAGAATGTTCCAACAATAAATATATATAGATGGACAATAATGAACTTCGAGAACCATGACAGCTTGGCCATGTAAGCACACGTACAATACAACATGCGGAAATTCTCACTAAGTTCAAATATATACATATATGAACAATATAATCAGCTTAAGCAAGCTTAGTGTATTATACAGATATAGATGTTGACTCATACAAAATAATTTACTTGTCCCGCAATGATCGAAGTTTATTCTAGTATGAACTAACCCAATTTCATACATACAAATTATTTTACTATGCATAATTTGTGTCAGAGAGATATCTATCCAGATCTTTAGAATATAAGTAAATCTACAACAAACGACCAACACCATAAAAATAATTTTACTGGCCAGAAAGGCAATCTGTTCCTACCAAACAATACGCTATGTCCGGCAAGTCCGTATGCATGCTTCAATCTTTGTCCGCGGCAGTTTGACACGTATATATGCCACTGTTAAGAAGATATAGGGTAGCTGATACAAAGGAGCGATGACATTAATACATGAATGTAAGACAAATATAACCATATATTGAAGGAATAAGACACCTGGTAGTGTATCAGTAGAGATTTAGCGCGGGGAAAACTTCTAAAATTGCACACTTCTTGGATGTATGCATCAGACTTGAAAAAATGTCAGGTGACCAAACTTTATAATTAAGCAAGATGAACATGGGACATTTAAATCAATAGTAGAAGTATAAACAGAAGCTTCCCCAGCAACGGAAGATGAACTGTAAAAGGGGCAGGGAATTAAAGAATGATGAGGAATCATGAATTTTGGACCGTATTTACCTGCTTGGGAGGAGCGTCGAGGTAGAGGACACAGGCCGGCTGCAATGCAATGTTCTTGTATGTCAGACTTTAAGCTTTATAATTTCACAGAAAGATTAGGAACATACAGATCATAAACTAATTAAACTCCTTCTGCTCCAAAAATGGATGTGAACTACTACATGAACTAATTGACTTGTTATCACTAACTGTAGAAATTTATCAAATGAGTGATCAAATGGTTGTTCACAAATACATAGATATCATACCACATCATTGACTTGTTACATACACCTGCCGCTATAGGTTGAGCTATTAAAATAGGTGTTGATGATCAGTGGTGTGGTCTGCATCGACACCATGACCTCATCGAACAGAGAAACCCTGTGAAGTACATTATGGGACATCAATTTTGCCCAATCTTGTAAACAGAAGGGTTCAGCAAGGTAACCAAATGATGTAACTGTATACAAAAGAAACATCAAATTTAAGCTAATATCTAGTATATGGTAAATTCACCGTACCTCTTTAATTGGTGCCTCGTCACTGGGACTCCTTTTGTTATCCCTTCGTCTTCCAGCACTTGCTCACTGGCATCTTCGTCACGACCAGGATCTCGCCCAAGGATCAGGCAAGGTAGATCTGTTTTGAAAACGCATTTTTTTTGTTTGGGCCGCAAAAAAAACCCACCAGTCAATCTCTGTTCTTGCTCCACGGAGAAGTAAGGTGACTGAAAGATCAAACATGAGCAGTAGCAAGAATTGCTCACCTAGAATCCTTCCGCCCTACTCCTCCTGGCGCCTTCTTGAATTTGGAGAGGCAAGACCTGCGATGGACCCTATCAAGGCAGAACCATGAAGCCACCGACACTGATTGGGGAGCAGCTGCATCGGTTCCTCCTGCAATGGGAGGTAGAGGAGTAGGATTTGATGGAGAAGGTGAATAGAGATGTGATTCGGTGGGTGGAAGAGCAAATGTCGCCCCTCTGTTAAATCTAGCACCGAGGGAAAAATAGTGAGGGGTGATTAATCCTCTTCTTTCATGTGCATTTGTGGCCGCTGTTTCATATCGTGAGTGCATAGCATGTCGGTTGGAAGAGAGAGCGGCGGTGGCGAGCGAGGTTGGAGCGAGGAAGATGAAGTCTGGTCGCTTGATATTTTTTAGAAGAAAGCCTGGTCGCCTGATCGATCAACTACAATTACATGGGCTCACCCCACGCACCAAATAACATGGCCAGGCCTGCATGGGCTGGAACCAATGACAAAGCCAGCCACGTACGATTTATTGGACCTGGCAGCCCAGTTGTTGGCTTAAGCGCAAGTACACCTACAACCCAGCCAACACAGAATCAAGTCGCAGCGCTAGGAGCCAGCCAGCGAGCAGGACCGCTCGAAAGAACGAAGCAATAATTTCCACTTCGCGGTGGCATGTCTCATTAATTTTGTTAACTTCTGATCAAACGGCTGGAGGTTGCTTAGTTACACTGTATCAACGGCTATAACTATTGGGATGACGTGGCTTCATGAGGATCAAGAAAAATCAGATAGTGGGGTGCCCCTATTTAGATATAGAAGATTAAAAGGAAATAAGATCAACCTCATTATATCAAACCAAATTCATTTGTAAAACAATCAACAAGAACTATACAACACATGGAACAAGTTGATGAACTACTATCCTAGACATGATATGATTAAGTGTAGTAACCAACCAATAATAAATATTTGGATGAATCCAAATATTTATAATGGTTAACAACAAGCAAAGTATAAACATCATCCATAAGTACTATTAAGAAGTATTCTTATATCAAAAAGCCAACACAATACTAAGAAAGAAAATAAACAATACAGTAATATGGAATGTATCATACATGGTATGTGAATAAAGAATCATAAAGAGATCTTAACTAAAACCACAAGCATCAAACATACAAGTGATCATGAGAAGATACAACACATGCTTAAACAACAGAGTAAACTATGTGCATTAAGCATATGAGGAAGGCACAACTCAACTAACATGAAAGGTAAACTATCTTAAACATGGGATGAACTATTGCAACAAGTATACAACACTCATAATAATAATGTGAGACAAGTCAAACATATAAGAGCAACACAAGTTCAACTATAACACATGAAACATCACAAGACAGGAAATATCACTTGCATGGACGACATCTAAGTATACGACAATACAACAACTAGATACAGATGTATAATGATAAGTATGAATCATCACCACACGAGATGCCAAAGTATGATATTAATATATATAGAGAGAATACAACTCACATTGCTAATAGAATACAACTCACAACACTGGGATAACTTAGTTGATATCAACTAACATGAATATCCAGAATGGCAAGAGCACACAAACTTACATACTAGTTATGTCATATAAGCATATGGGCATACCATACCGCATTTAGGCAAGTAAATAACTAGATTATGGCATCTACCAATTCAACATGTGTTATACTCGCATGAGTAAGAAAGTGGCATGTATCTATATTTAGCTCATCCAACACTTGCAAGTACCTAAAGTACACAACTAGGCATCATACAACATAAAAATTGGTACACACACATGATGGTATCTAGTTATGCAATCACAACAACATGGCACGGTATTGAAAAAGCAAGAAGTTATTTAATAAAAGAAAGTACGAGATCAACAAACTAGTATCATGTGAATCATCTCAATGAAGGCTAACCATATGTGCAATCACACGGTAGTCCATACTAGTAGTGCTATAACACATGGTAGGAGACAAGTAAACAAGTATTCTACTTGAAGCAATTGCTAACATGGCATGACAATGAACTAAGATAAATAAACACACACCAAACAATTATCAAAAGTAAAAAACAAGGTTATATGCCATAAGAATAAATTCTATATAGCAATACAAATATGAATCATGTCATAAAGCAACCAACCATGAATCTAGAATGGTGACATGTAAGAAACCATAGGAACAACTACACAAAATATGTTATGCCACACAGAACTATAATGGAATTGTTCTAAAGTAACATATCACTTCATTTAACATCTAGAACCTAGCATAAAGAAAACTATGCAAAATCACACACGATAAATACCTAAACAACTATCATAGGCATGACATGATTTCAAACCAATAAAATTAACATGCAACATTGATGGAAATGAATATGTGAACCATATCTAAGATATATCCATGCTAAGGAAAAATTAAATAATCAAGACATAAAGTAATTAACCATAAATCTAAATATCTCAGAAATTGCTACAAATAGATATCATACTACTACATGGATATAAACAATAGTACAAGGAATGTTAATATAATCATAAGCGAGACACCAATCAATAATTCACGCAACAACTATTATATACCTATAGACATCAAACAAATCCTATAGATTAAACATGGAGATTTCTACGCATGGCAATAGTTCTAAAAAATTAGAACACGGGCAAAAAAGAAATATATGGTGTAGCACAAATTACCACACCGAAGGAAATACGTATAACTATTTTAACAATTTAAACAAGAGTAAAATAAATCTAATAAATCCTATTTTACTCCTAACATTAAGAAATAATTAGGAGCGACTCCTAGGCATATCAAAAACAATGAAAATTACACTCTAACGAAAAGTTCACCGAATATTCTACACATGCATAAAAGTGGACTATAGACAATAAACAAATTGTCCACTCAAAAAAATATGCAAAACTTATTTTAAATAACTCTAATTCATAAACGAATAATCTAACAACTCACATGTCACACCAAAAATAATGAAAGGCATAACACGAACATATGGAAATATCATATTACAAAAAGATCATCGAACTAGAAAGCCCATTGTATTCTACTGCAAGAATGAGCATGAAAATATATATTGTACCGCTTGCAAGATCAAACTATCAATCTAACTCCACAACATGGTTACTACAGCCATAAGAAACATTTCATATATTGACCATAAGATTATCCGATCGACCAAAAATATAAAGACAAAGCCGATGCCATCAAATTGAAATATGTTTTGGACAAGCGCGGCCAACGAGATAGATAGGTTGAAACATGATGTCTATGAGATACCACGGGCGATGTTGAGGAGGTGTGCATGAGAAATTGGATAGAGGCTCACCGAGTTGGACGGAAAGGTGTGGTGAAGTTGACGAACAGTGTACACGCACATGTGAAATTCTTCGCGTGTGCTCGACGGAACGCGTTGTTTCTTCTCTGAATGGAGCTGCGGCATGTAGTAGAATCATCTGGCGCAATGGTTTGGACGGAGGTGCTTGGAGTCATCGGGATGGAGACCTCGCGTCCATGGTGCTTCAAAGTTCAAGGAGAGTTCTTTGGTAGAGGAGGAAGGGAGAGGAAATGAGTTGCTATGGGAATGGAAGAGGAGGTCGGAGCGCTCATCTACATATCTTCAGAACTTGAAAAGGTTGAGATTTATGGGAGTGAAGGGGAAGGCACTAGAGCGGCTGTAGGTTTTTCTCATAACGTTTCTCTCTATATGCGAGCGAGCGTAAGGAGGAAGGAAGAGGAAGGAGAAGAGGCGTTCGGTGGAAGAGATGGTGAGTGGAGAGGAATAGGAAGGGAGGAGGAATTAAAGGAAGACGTAAGTCGCGCAAGGAGCGCTCCCTCGACATGTCCACGTCATCACACCCATACTGTGCATGACAGCCAATGGCGAGAGAGTTTTCCTGGCCAATTGGATGTGCGAGAGAGGGAGAGAAAAGGGAAACGCTTGAAACCGGTCAACCGGCTGAAACTCCGCCGGTCACATCCAAGCTGGCAGCAGGCCCACGCACTCACCGCTTAAGCCTTACCTTATCCTTTCACCTGGAAGCGTCCTTAGCCATTCATTTCACCCAACCCGTCTTCTTCCCGGATGTCCCTTCTTCTCTGTGATCTTCAAAAGCAAGCTTCTCGCCAGAGACCGCCGTCGATTCCGGCCCAACCTGCCCGACGTCCATCCCATTCCCAACAGCAACCCCCCTCCCAACCCCCAAAATGGGCGCTACCGCACCCGCCACCACGCGAGGCAAGGGGGATGTCATGGCCTGCGGCGCCGACTAGATGTGGTGCTCGAGACCGGCCGGGAGATTTTCTTCAACCAGCGAGGATGGTGATGGGGCGGCGACGGCGGTGACCGCCATTATTATTATTATTTATTGCTGCGTCATTTCTTTTTGCTGGAACCACTTCTATTTTTGCTGGAACCTTATTCCAATTTTGCTGCAAATTGAGAGAAGGGTGGTGCCGTAGCCCCCATGATTTTTTGCTACATCAAATTTTGCTGGAACTAGCATTCATTTTTGCTACCACTGTCTTTGAAATTTGCTAGAACCAGCCACTTTTTTTGCTACAAACGGGTCTTCTTTGTTATCACCATCTTTGAATTTTTGCTGAAACCAACCACTTTTTTTGCTACAATCGGCTTTCCGTTTTGCTTGAACTAGCACATTTTTCTGCTACAACCATGTGGGGCTTGTGCTGGAACCAGCGTATTTTTGCTACCACCATCCTTTTGTTTTGCTGGAACCGGCCTAATTTTTTGCTACCACCGGCTTTGGCTGTGAGCGACATCGCGTCGCCATTAATCCTGCAACCGGAGGTCGGCAGCACCGGCGAGGAATGATTTGCGGCCGACTCCATGGTGGGGCCATCATGGATGCACGGACGGGGGATGAAAATCTGCTATGGGGCTTTCTTGTGATTGACGGAGGCGAGCGGCGGCGGCGGCGAGCTTCGACGGCGAGCATCGGAGGCGAGGCAAATCGACGAGGGGCAGCAACACGTGATGCTGGGTGCCGGAGGAGACAGGGGTGGCCGCCATGTTTTTCTTAGCGGGGGATGCGAAGGCTGAGAGAAAGGGTGGACAACGAACAGATCGGACGGTTTACACCCACGGGATCGAAGGGCTGCGGTGCGACCGACCCAAATTTGGGCCGGTGCGCCAGCGCCTATCAGTGCCCGAGAGAAAACGCGTGCGAAGGAAAGAAAGAAAACGCCCGCACGCCCCGCACACACGGCCCAGCCGTCCCTCAATTCCCTTCTCCTCCTTGCCCTCGTTTTATCCTCCCTAGCTAGGGTTATCGCCGCCGCCGCCGCCTTCGGCACCATCCTAGCTCGCATCCTCGGTCGATTTACTCTGCGTCTCCAACCGTCCAAAGATCCCAACCCTATCATCGTCTCCTACCACGAGCTCGGCGACGAGATCGAAACGGCAAGTTCGGCTCCATTCGGATCTATGGTAGGAAGACCTGTGAAATCCAACTCGCCGTTAGGCCTTTTCTGTGCCTTCTCTCTGGTGGTCTTGGTTGTTGACCATGGGTGCCTTGTTTTTGTGGTCGTACAGCCGTTCAAGAGGTTCGTGCTGATCGAGCGGGTGGCCATGGTGAACTACGGCAAGGACTACGGCCGCCTCATCGTCATTGTCGACGTTGTTGACCAGAACAGGGTGAGTTTGATCCCCTTCCCTGCTTCCTCCTGTCATTTTTGATCTGCTGCGGCGGAGGAGCCTTTATGTACGTAGTGATTGAGATCATGCTCATGTTTAGTTTAGAATTTCCTTCTCTGCATGTCCCTCCCTTGGCTGTAGATTTGAGCTGTTCAAGGTGTGGACTTCTGTATAGTTCCAAGTAGAATTGTAACTGCACGGATATCATATTGTTGATGCGAATTTTTTGATAGTTTTCGTTAGCTTTTACTGTAACTCGGTAACTTTGTTTTGCTTTGTTGCTAATAACTTGGTTGTGATTCGCCTCCTAAAGTCCCTTAACTTCAATTTCATATATAACTAGCCTTTACAACCTGTACGAATTTGGAAGTGATTGTTGATTTTACATGCCATTTGAAGTTTACACTTGCCAAGTAAAATTGCATACTCTTGTCAGCGCAGTTATTCTGCCAGAACTTGTTTAATTTTTGTATTGACTCATCTCTAACATGTGGCCCTTTATCCACCTTGGCAATGTTTTTATTTGTATATGTTTACCTCACCTGATCAGCCCCTAACGTGCCTTGCGGCCTTTCGTAAATGTGTGAGTGACTACTGAAAATAAATAGCCAGAGTGCTATTGCTCAAATATATGCGATGTGTTTTGCCATTTGATATTTATTATTGTTTTCCTTGTGAAATGAATATGTGAAATAAATAACTCCAGTATTCATTTCATCTTCCATGAGTTGTGATGACTTCTTTATGCCTCTCATGATAGCTGCATTGCTCTGTTATACACTTATACCATTGCTTCTTGGTATATCCCCAAGAATGTCGAGGACACGGTCCACCGCGAGGTCGAGATCATGCAATACCTCTCGGGCCACCCCGCCGTCGTCACGCTAAAGGCCGTCTGCGGCGGCTGCAAATCGAAGGTGATTGTGTGGCGGCCCTCTCTCCTTCCAATCCTCTCTCTACCACTGGAGCAAAAGTTGCGGAGATCTTGGCGGCGTTGGCAGTCGCAGCTGGGCGTGGTGTGGAGCAGGCATGCGTCTGTGCTGCGCGTGCTGCCGGTGGCGTGCGTGTGTGCTAGCTGTCGTGGTGTGCGCATGTTGTGCTTGCTCTAGTGTGCGTGCTTGAATGGTGGTGTGTGCTGATCTTTCGATTGCTTTTTCCCTGCAGTAGATGAAAGGGACAAGGCGATTGGGAGTCAGGGACTACATATCCCTCCTCTCCTTTATTTTCTGTCCAAAATATAAGGTAATTTGTTTATTAAATCCCATATTTGCTAAATTCTAAAGCCTCTAAACATTTCTTGGTCTTATGTGTCTGTTAGATTTTACTGAAGACCTTGTCGTCTTTGTGCTTTACCAGTGTGATGAAGTTCAGCACTATGGCTGCCATTATGTGTTATGTAATGGTCTAGTGGGCATGAGTCATGTTTGATATAGTTATCATTTCTATGGTTAAAGCTGGTCATTTTGTAGGAAGACGTATGGGTTCTCGTCAAATGCAAGCTGTAGTACTGTGAAAAAGTGTACTAATTTTTGCAGTGCATTGACTTGTAAGTAATGTCATTTGGTAACCACAACGTCATGTAGTGCTTAGTCCTGTTTTGAAAATTTTCATACCATTGTTCTTTCGGGCATCTAGGATCATGGGATTCTCCATGATGGCAGCAAAGAGACAACATGGGGTGGAGATGCAGGTCGTCAGTACACTGAAGGCGCTGCGTTCTGTCGGGGTGTTGGGTTCGACGCAGAGCATCAGAGACGTTGCCATTGTCCTTGCACGACTCATCAGATCCAACCTCGGGCACGCGCCAGCTGTGTACGGAGCCCTCGCTACGGTGCTTAGTCTCTGAAACTGCAACTCAATGGTGAGTCCATCATCCATTCATTGCTCTCTGACTCGTACACATTTGAATTTGTTCATTTTTCAGCCTTGCATGAAGCTGCCAGCTATTGAGGCCCTCTCTTAATTACCAGTTCTGAATGGAGTCAGTTGGGGTCGTCTATAAATTTGCTTGTGATGTGCTTCCAAACCAAGACTTTGTTGAGGCTTTTCTGCAGGGTCAGGGGAGACGCCAGTGATCAAGCGGCAGCGGCCTACAGCCTGGGAGACCTGCACAAGGGAGCCGCTAAGATCTCCAACGACATCCTCGACTCTGTCGGGTGAGATTGATTCTTTTGCTCTTTCATTCTCCACTCGTCATGTTCTAGACCAAATAGATTGGATTTATTGGTATATTAGCTTATAAGCATCGGCATTGTTGTGATGTTGATGAAGATTTCAGTCTGTACTCTGTAGTAACCAATTCTTGCCTCTTGATAGTTTCTTTTTCAATGACAATGGTATTTTCTCCAAACTTTTGAACATGGCAGACTAAAGTGACTGCATACTGGTGTTTCTTTGCTGCATGTGGCTAATTACTAGGATAATTTGCTAGTATCTCCTTGACCAAAGATGAATTTAGGCATCTACGAAACAAAAGCTGATTTTTGCATCATTTCACGCATTTATGTTTTGCTTCTTGATATGTTTGTTGGAATGTGCAAGAACAGGGTTTCAGTATATGCAACAACAAAAAATTCGACAACAGTATACGCGACAAATGGTGCTATTTGCGTTCGCTGCAATCTCCTCATACTTACCAGGGTCGAGTGCCCAACATTCCCGAAGATGGCACCCGAGACGTGTCCGCAGCTAGAACCAGCACTACAAAAAAAGGACACATCCGTGATATTTTGGGCCGAACGAAAAAAATTATGTCATACATATGACACTTCTATGACGATAATTGTGACAAAACCCGGTATCATGACAGGAAATGGGCTTTTCGTCCTGGGCGGGCCGGAGACGCAGCTGCATGACATTCTTTGGGCCGTCCATGACGGAAAAAACCGTGGTAGAAGCGAGGGGAGGAAAATTTCGGGGAGTTCCCGGTTACGGTGGGAGGTCGGGGGCTGAGCGATGCGCGTTTCTCTCGTACACGTACGCGCGTGTGTGCGAGGCGTTGGCTCTAATTGAACCCGAGCGAGGCGTTGGGCTCTAACTGAACCCGAGCGATTGCACTGCAGGCTACGCGTTACTGAACCCGAGCGATCGATCGATGGCTGTTAACTAAACCCGATCGACTGATTCCTTGGCTACTGCTGCTAACTGAAGCCGATCGATGCTGCCTCTGGATGAACAGTGAGCGTTGCAGGGGGGTTTGGATGAACAATGAGCGGTGGTGTTGCCTCTGGATGAATAGGACCCCGTAGTGTGGTGGAGGGCTGGATGAACAGTAGACGGTGGAGGGGTGCCCGTGGAGGGGTGGATGAACAGGACCCCGTGGTGTGGAGGGCAGGATGAACAGTAGACGGTGGAGGGGTGCCCGTGGAGGGGTGGTTGAACAGGACCCCGTGGTGTGGATGAACAGTAGACGGTGGAGGGGTACACACCCCTCCCTATCAACAGGACCCCCGTTTCGACCGTAGGAGGTCCGTTTCCTCTGTTGTGCGGTACGCCAGGCCTCCTTTCCATCGCCTCTTCCGTCCAAGCCCTCCCGATGAACACGACCACGCATTCCGTTCCGACCCAGCCGCGTTGCCTCCCGATGAACACGACCATGCATTCCGTTGCCTCCCCATGAACACGACGCATTTCGTTGCCTCCCCATGAACACGACGACGACGATGTTTCTCCATTCCGACCCAGCCATGTACACGAGCCCTCGCCGTACGTATGCGCGAGTAAGCATTCGAGACCCCGCCCGTATGTACACATACGTGGCCGTATTTTCTTTCTTACACCCTGGCCGCCTCTACTACGACACGTGCGCGCCTCTACATCCACCAGTATATATGTACGTACACGTTCGCGACCAGAATGACAACGCTACGTACGCTTCGACCAGGTGGGTCCCAACTGTTAGGCACTTCCTTGCCTGCGAAGATGTAGCTGGTGGGTCCCAGCAGTCAGAGGGGCGAAATACGGTGGCCCGTCCGGTGGGTCCCCGCTGTCAGGTGGAGGAATAATTATTTTGCACGTAATAAGGAGGCACTTCCTTGCTGCGGCCGTGGACCCAGCTGTCAGCCTCTCCACGTACAGTCCACGTCCGATGGAAGTCGTTCCTTGACCACGTTGACCACGCCGCGCCGAGAGCACCAGGGCGGTGGACGACAGCGAGGCCTAGGAAGGGGACGACGGGGAGCCGGGGAAGACGCGGCAGTGGAAGCCCGCGCGCGTGATGAGAGGAGTACGAGGGTTCATTGGTTCGGCTGCGGTGTGAGGCTGCCGTCGCCGCAGGGCCTGGCCAGCGATGGAAATAGTAGGGGGCGGTGAGGCCTCCGAGGCAGCACAACCGGCCACGAGAGGCAGGAGCATGCGGCACGACTGGCGCTGCTTTGGGCGGCTGGAGCAAGAAGACCAGAGGTTGAAGAAGCACTACGGCCGTTGGATGGACATCGTACGGTCACTGGAGCTAGAATCTTTCATATTGACTAAGTTGACAAAGCCCTTCGTCCCCGTCAACTTAGTAGGCCCACAAGTCAGCCTCCCACCAAGGTGGGTCCCAGCTAGCCGGGGGAGTATTCATTTTTTTGTGCATAATAAGGAGGCACTTCCGGCGGGTCCGAGCTGACAGCGGGGGGGGGGGGGGGGGCGTTTTTTTCATGAAATACGGTGGCCCGTCCGGTGGGTCCCAGCAGTCAGGGGAAAACGATTTTTTTTGAGAAATACAGAGGCCCTTTCGGTGGATCCCTGATGTCAGGTGGAGGAATCATTATTTTGCGCATAATAAGGAGGCATTTCCTTGCGTGCGGCCGTGGACCCAGCTGTCGGCCTCTCCACATAAAGTCCACTTCAGATGCATGTCGGTCGTTGACCACGTTGACCAGGCCGTGCCGAGAGCACCAGGGCGGTGGACGACGGCGAGGCCTAGGAAGGGAATGACACGGAGGCAGGGAAGACTCGGCAGTTGTTTCCCACGCGGAGGGGAGTACGACTGTACGAGGCCTCGCCGTTGCCGGAGAATAACAGCAGGTGTGGGTGAGTAGAGGGATGGCTAGGCCAACGATGGGAGACAGTGGGGCGGTGAGGCCTGCGCGGCAGCAGAGCCGACCAAGGCGAGGAGTGAGCAGGCGGTCCCACCGGCGCCTGTTTGAGCGGCTGGAGCAGGAAGAGCAGAGATTGAAGAAGCACGACAGCCGTTGGATGGCCATCCAACAGTCACTGCTTGTGCGTCAACTTTTTTTTAGGAAAGCCTCAAATCTGTGGGAAACAGCATACAGCCCATCTGGCATTATTTCTAATAATTTACAGCCCATTTGCTAATTATTAAGGTTTTTTGGAGCCCATATTCTTTTTATTAGCATTACACCCCATATTGTGGCCATGGCTAAAAATATAAGAAATTTTGCATATTTCGGTGCGGTCCGAACTGTTTTTAATCCCGAAATTTGGACTCACATTCAAACTGATTTTAAAAATACATGTATATCAATATAAAATCCAACAAATTCTCCACGCATAAAAATTAATGTAATTTCAAATCTCGAAATGAAAAAAAGATATTTGAAACTAATTGTCAGTTTGATGTGTTTTAAAAATGTACAGCCCATTTCTCATTACTGATGGGCCATTTTCTCGGCCAGCCGAATGAAAGCTCTCCTCCTCTTCTTGAAAGATTTGCAGCCCAACAGGCCTGACAAAGCGACTTACTTGGCAAATCACAAAAAAACTGGGTTGTGGCCGTGGACACAGCTGTTAGCCTCTCCACGTACAGTACTCTTCCGATGGGATGTTGTTGACCACGTTGACCATGCCGTGCCGAGAACACCAAGGCGGTGGACGACGACGAGGCCTAGGAAGGGGAGGACGCGGAGCCAGGGAAGACGCGGTAGTGGATGCCCACGTGGAGAGGAGTACGAGGGTTCACTGGTTTGGCTGCGGTGCGAGGCTGCCGTCGCCGCAGGGCTTGGCTAGCGGTGGGAGTAGTAGGGGGCGATGAGGCCTCATTGGCAGCACAGCCGGCCACTGGAGGCAGGAGCAGGCGGTGTCCCCGGCGCTGGTTTGGGCGGCTGGTGCAAGAAGAGCAGCGATTGAAGAAGCAGCAGGACCGTTCGATTCAAATCCAATGGTTACTGCTGCTAGAATCGTTTGTTGACTAACTTGACAAGCCATGCGTACGCGTCAACTTAGTAGGCCCACAGGTTAGCCTCCCAACCGGTGCGCCCCAGATGTCAGTGGGAGGAATCATTTTTTCGCATAATAAGGAGGCAGTTGATTGCGTGCGGCCAGGCCAGCAGAGGGAGTAGAGTGGGCCGAGGAAGCCTGCGCGGCATCACAGCGGGCCACAAGAGGAGGCGTCGGCCATTGGATGGACATCCAACACTAACTGCTGCTAGAATCGTGTGTTCACTAACAAAGCCTTGCGTAAACAAGTCAGCCTCGAAATCCGTGGCGTGTACAACCCATTTGCTATTATTTTTATAATTTTTACTCAATTTCTAATTCATATGGAATTTATTGCAGCCCGTTTTCCATTTTTAGAATTGCTGGCCATTTTCTGGTCAGTACCAGGGTCAAAAAATTAACTAAATATGTGGGAAATTTTGAAAATTCGCAAATTTTTGCTAGGGAACGAAATATTCTTAATCCAAAAATTAATAGCCATAGTAAAACAAATTTAAAAATAAATTAGTACTATGTCATGTTAAATCCAATGAAATACGTTTAAGATATCAGTGAAGAACAAAAACAAAAAAAGAAACTTATATCCCATTTGCTATAAATTTTTTGGAATTTTCAACCCCTTTTGATATTACTTTTAACAAACATTGACCATACTCTTAAACCAGGCCGGAATGCATCCCTCCTCGTCTTGAAAGATTTGTAGCCCAGTAATTCGGAGAAAACAAATAGGCCTAGCTTGGGTATTCTTCAAAAAGAAATACTGGGCTAGCTATTTTCCCAAAGAACTGGTGCATGAGCATTTAGCTTTATTTATTTATTTATTTTCTTATTTATGTTTAGGGGACCATGAGCATGTACCTGGGCCGGATTCATGTGAGAGCCTCCCTTCCAGTGAATTATGGGCTTCTCTATTGGGCCTTCATCAGTGGGCTGCATGTTATCAACAAATCGAAAATGTGTTCTGAGTTTCAAAAAAAATGTGTTCCGTACGAAAAATAGTATGCTCTACGTACGGTACGGGGCACTAAAGGACCGAACCGTGCAATGACTTCCAAATCATTGTGTTTGTTGTTCTAACAACACATTTATTCAACCAACAGACGAAATATACTACTGATTGTACATTGAAAACAGCAGCAGCAGCAACCAGGGCTGGGGGTGCAACAGAAGCAGTAAGCAGGCCAGAAGAGTGAAGACGCAGCTCTCTCTTCCAAACCAAACATCAGCCATCATTACAAAAGGGCTACCAAAAAAGAACAAGTGTATGCATCAAACTAAATAAAGTTCCTACTACACCAAGTGTACACATCTAACTAACTGGCTCAGTTAGACGTTTGTGACGCCCGGATAATTAAGCTACAGTAATCCCACGTTAACAATGCCATGTCACCTCGGTTATTGTTGCTAATCTCGCATTAGTTCGAAATTGTTTCAAATTCGAAATTTAAAATCGAGCAAACAATAAAAGTTTTCAAATATTAAAACTTAAATGTTCAATAAATAGTAGATAAATCAGAGGCTATGATAAAATTGTAAACAACATTATTGAAAGTTAATAAGTGACTTAAACAACATCAAATGATGACTGAAAACATTAATTAATAACCTTTTATATATATACAAAATAAGTATGAAATGATATTTACCCCAAACTAGTTTTTGGTGATAGGATATATTGTGCTATGATTTGTGGGCGAACTCACATATTTTACAAAACTCATTTGTTGCCTAAATGAGTTGGCTAAAACAGAAAAGAAGAAAAATAAGAAAAAAGCAAAACAAAACAAAAAAAACAGAGAGGAAAGGAAACCCCCATCCTGGCCTCGGCCCAACTGGCCTATGGGCCGCCAGGCCGACCCACTGGCCCAACCGGTCGCCCCCCCACTCCCCTTATTCCCCCCCGAAACCCTAACCGCTCCCCAACCCCCACTCCCCACTCGCTCCACTTCCCCCCGATCTGGATCGGGGGCTGCGACCCCATCGCCGTTCGCTACATCCGGCGCCGTCCCGCCATCGCCGCTGGACCACGTCGCCGTTGCCTGCTCACCCCTCCTCTCCCTCGCGCGACGCCCTCCTGAAGACGCGGCCACACCTCGTCGCTCGTCGCCGACCCCGTCGATGGCGCCCATCCCCGACGCCGTCACCCCACCGCCGTCGCCCCGGAGCTGCCACGCCGTCGCCGGACTTCGTCGCTGCCTCACCGTCCTCCTCCTCGTCCCCTCCTCACCGGACCACCCTAAGCTGCCTCGAGCCCATTGCCCGGACCCTATGGATCCCGGTGAGGCCACGACCTCGTCCTCCCTTCCCCTCTTTGTCCCGCGCGGCCATCACGGCGTCCCGCAACTCCGCACGACGCCAGCCCCGCACCTAGTGCGTCCCCGCTCGTCCGCCCGCGGCCTGCCGGCGTCGCCCGCTTGTGCGCCCCGTGTTGGAGCCGCCTTCCCCTGCCATCGCCCCGACTCCGCCCCGGTGCGTTCACGCCTCACCCGGATCACGCTCGACGCATGGCCGCGCCCCTGCTCCTCTGTGAGCCGCTGCGTCCGCTGTGCTGCTCTCCCCTGCACGCTCGGACGGCTCACCGCCTCGCACGTGCCCCGTCTCGTGCACGCCCACCATGGCCGCCTCCCCTGCTGCTGCTCTTGCCGCCCTCCCGTGGCGCCGCCCTCCGTTCCCTTGGCCGACGTCGTGGGCGCCGGCGGCCACGCCGGCGGCCTCGCCACGCCCGTAGCTGCCCCCCCTTTCCTGTCGACCTGGGCGCTTGCCCAGTCGGGCGCCGACGCCCAGCGCCCGCACCCGCAAACCCACTAGGCCCCCAGGGCCTATGACAAGTGGGCCCCCTGCCCAGAACGTTATAAAAAAAGAATTTTAAAAATAAATAATAATAAAATTAATTAATTAATTAGTTAATTAACTTAATTAATTCTGATTAAATTAACTAATTAAGGTTAATTAACATAATGACTAGTTAACCTAATTAACTACTGTTAATTAACTAACAGAGTATGACAAGTGGGACCCACGAGTAAGTTTGACTTAGTCAAAGTCCACGTTTGACCGCTGACGTCATGATGACGTCAGCAAACACTATTCTGGATAATGTTGGTTTAAATAAATTAAATAAATCCTAAAAATGATTTAAATCTTTTAAAATTAATATAAAATAAACCGTAGCTCGGAGGAAAATACTTTCTACATGAAAGTTGCTCAGAACGACGAGATGAATACGGATACATTCTCCGTTCGTCCGCCACACATCCCTAGCATAGCAAACACGCAACTTTCCCCCTCCGGTTCGTCTGTCCGAAAACGCGAAACACCGGGGATACTTTCCCGGATGTTTCCCCCCTTAACCGGTATCACCTCCTACCATGTTAGGTCACCTCTAGCACAACGTATTGCCGCTTCTTGCTTTTTGGTACTTTTGATTGCTCTGTTATTTATTGTGTTCCCCCTCCGTTACATCTTTCCGGTAGACCCTGAGGCCGATGCCGGTACCCCTGTGATCGACTACATCGACGACCCCTCCTTCTTGTCTGAGCAACCAGGCAAGCCCCCCCCCTTGATCACCAGATATCGCCTATTCTTCTCTATACTGCTTGCATTAGAGTAGTGTAGCATGTTACTGCTTTCAGATAATCCTATACTGCTGCATAGCCTGTCCTTGCTACTACTGTTGTTAGCTTTACCTGCTATCCTACTGCTTAGTATAGGATGCTAGTGTTCCATCAGTGGCCCTAGACTCTTGTCCGTCTGCCATGCTATACTACTGGGCCATGATCGCTCGGGGATGATCACGGGCATATACTATATACTATACACTGTTACATTACCTGTGATACTGTTCGGAGATGGGGGCTGAAGGGGCAGGTGGTTCCATCCCGGTAGAGGTGGGCCTGGATTCCCGACGGCCCCCGACTGTTACTTTGAGGCGGAGCGACAGGGCAGGTTGAGACCACCTAGGAGAGAGGTGGCCTGGCCCTGGTCGGCGTTCGCGGATACTTAACACGCTTAATGAGATCTGGGTATTTGATCTGAGTCTGGCCATTTGGTCTATACGCACTAACCATCTACGTGGGAGTAGTTATGGGTATCCCGTCGTGGTATCAGCCGAAGCACTTCTTGACATCAGCGACTGAGTGGCGCGCGCCGGATTGGACTGGAACGCCACTAGGCTAGGTCTGCTTCCGGCCACGTTCGCAACGTGCAGGTGTGCTCAGGGCGATGGGCCCAGACCCCTGCGCGCTTAGGTTTAGACCGGCGTGCTGACCGCTCTGTTGTGCCTAGGTGGGGCTGTGACGTGTTGATCTCCCGCGGCCGGGCATTACCCCGAAAAGTGTGTCCAGCCAAATGGGATCAAGCGTGTTGGGTTATGTGGTGCACCCCTGCAGGGAAGTTAATCTATTCGAATAGCCGTGATCTTCGGTAACAGGACGGCTTGGAGTTGCACCTTGACCTTATGACAACTAGAACTGGATACTTAATAAAACACACCTTTCCAAGTGCCAGATATAACCCGGTGATCGCTCTCTAACAGGGCAACGAGGAGGGGATCGCCGGGTAGGATTATGCTATACGATGCTACTTGGAGGACTTCAGTCTACTCTCTCCTATATGGTGCAAGACGGAGGCTGCCAGAAGCGTAGTCTTCGACAGGATTAGATATCCCCCCTCTTATTCTGGCATTCTGCAGTTCAGTCCACTGATATGGCCCCTTACACATATACCCATGCATATGTAGTGTAGCTCCTTTGCTTGCGAGTACTTTGGATGAGTACTCACGGTTGCTTTCTCCTTCTTTTCCCCCTATCCCTTCTACCTGGTTGTCGCAACCAGATGGTGGAGCCCAGGATCCAGACGCCACCGTCGACGATGAACCCTTCTACCCTGGAGGTGCCTACTACTACATGCAGCCCGCTGACGACGGCCAAGAGTAGTTTAGGAGGATCCCAGGTAGGAGGCCTGCGCCTCTTTCGATCTGTATCCCAGTTTGTGCTAGCCATCTTATGGCAAACTTGTTTAACTTATGTCTGTACTCAGATATTGTTGCTTCCGCTGACTCGTCTATGATCGAGCACTTGTATTCGAGCCCTCGAGGCCCCTGGCTTGTATTATGATGCTTGTATGACTTATTTATGTTTTAGAGTTGTGTTGTGATATCTTCCCGTGAGTCCCTGATCTTGATCGTACACATTTGTGTGCATGATTAGTGTATGATTGAATCGAGGGCGTCACATTCAACCAACAGACAAAATATACTACTGATTGTACATTGAAAACAGCAGCAGCAGCAACCAGGGCTGGGGGTGCAACAGAAGCAGTAAGCAGGCCAGAAGAGTGAAGACACAGCTCTCTCTTCCAAACCAAACATCAGCCATCATTACAAAAGGGCTACCAAAAAAGAACAAGTGTATGCATCAAACTAAATAAAGTTCCTACTACACCAAGTGTACACATCTAACTAACTGGCTCAGTTAGACGTTACTATTTATTAGGCTGTGGAGATTGGCTGACGGCTTGAACCAGATGGGTGCCTGACGGGGGAAACTCCAGCCAGCAGGTCGAAGTCTGATACTTGTGACCCTCTCTCCTACTTTGGGCTGCAAAGCGTGGCGGCACATATCAGGGTATGGCGCATGCAGAGACGCATGGTACGCTGTGTACACACAGTTTTGCCTGATGAACGAAACCGCGCTACCATCATGATCCTTGCCGTCGGTTATCTCCTAGTTAATCGGATAATTCAGTCCGACAAACAGAGAGCGTGTACCAAGGCTACTTACCAGCCTCTAGTCAAAAATTCCTGAAGGCCCAAAGAAGTTGGGATCCTGCTCAAAGACCTTGCAGTGACTGTGATTGTATTCCCCGAAACAACACGTCCGGTATGTGCGAACGATCATCAATCTTTCGCCGTCGTCTGACCGAGCCAGGAACCACCTGCAACTGCCATGCCGCTTTTCTTTGAAAGGTTCTGGGATTAGGAAGGGTAGGGACACCAGGTGGCCTACAACATCATATCAAGTTGGAGTCAAATAAAAAAGGGCTCTTGGTTTAGTTAATCTTAAGAACAGCATGTTATGAGCATGAATATTTTTCAGCAAATGTTGACAGTAATATAAGCAAGCCATCATGATATCATAGGAAAGTATCATATTGCTGTAACAGCCGTTTGTAGCGATGACTGGAGTAGGCCAGCAATACGTCCAGCCATAGAAGGAGTGGACAGCGTAAATGAAGCCCTTGTGTTTAATGGCATCAGAGAACCATGGAGGATGTATGATCCTGCGATGGGCATGCAGATTTATCCACTTACCGCAGTGAACTGTCAGATAGGCGAGACTGCGGTTCAAGAATGCAATTAGCCTGAAGTCTTTATAATTCACAGATCTTGTGGGCACTTGGCAGATTACAACCTTGAGCAAATCAAACTTGGTATCATGTTGGCTACTGTAAGATTTCGAGTATTCTGGGCCGCGGTGCCAAAGCAGTGCAGTGTTAATCAAAGGAAGGGGGATCAATCGCCGGGTGTAGATCTCCACGAGCATCCAGTTGCCGCGACCGTCGACGAGCACCATCCAAGACGTGTTCATGCTGACCCAGTACATACCGTTAATGTAGTTGAGGCTGACGGGGATCGGATCGCAGTCAAGGGGGTTGATGCTCGCCACCCTTCGATCGTTATGCTGCGTGACACGCCGTTTCTGAAGATCAGGCGGCATCAGCAAGCAAGGAGCTGGCTTAAAAAGCTCTGGCCTAAGGGCTTTGAGTAATCGGTACAGCCCCGACGAGCACGCGGCGAGCGGCATGGTACTGAGATTGTCCACACACGAAACAATGAGCTTGATTACCTCTGTGGGGAGCGAATTCCATTCACTCTTTCGGTGGACGCTGCTCGGTTCTGCCATTGTTAGTGCTTGGGTTTCGGATGAGGGGGGAGGCGCCTTAGCGGGGATGGAAGATTGGACGAGATTATGTGCGGACAAAGATGGAGAAGCGAATATGTGTTGTGGGAAGTGGACAGGTGATGATGACTATAGCATGCCGCTTGACTTACGAGACACATACCAGCAGCGTAGGGTCATGTCGATGCCAGACAACTTGCTTGAGTGATCACAGTACTGGTACTCCCTATAGTGCTATGCCCTAACTTGCTTGAGTAGAGTAGTAGAGTAGGACTCTGCTCTACTACTAGCACCGGAGGAGTAGTATATTCTAATCTAAAATAGTTACAAACTTCAATGCCCGAGCATGGAACGACTATGAACCGTGCTCAAAGACCGTGTCTACGTGGTGTTTGGACATGGGCGACAACCTCAACACCAACGGTGCTGCTCCCGTTGCACCATATGTGTTTCTGTCCTTCCTGTTCAAAATCGTGGTAGAATTCATGTTTCTACTCTGTATCCTACTACTATGCTAGTCCACATTATTAGTTTCATCTCTGTTATAGCCGTCATAATTTATTTTGTGCTTATTCGGATTAAATCTCGTAGTAACTTGCTCATATATTCAACTGGCGCAACGTCCCCTACAGCCACTCCCATTTCATGGACGGCCTGGTCGATGTTGGAATTTTGCTAGTAGGCCTTTATAAGGTGAGCTCTTCTACCACTTGTATGAGCATGAGAAGAGGAGACCTACACGCGCGCTCCTCCTCCTCGCTCGCCTCGCCACGCCACACCTCGTCACGACGCGCCGCGGGTTGCGGGATTGATCCAAGCCGAGGACAGAGCTATACTCCCACGACCTACCCGGCCCGCACTATATAGTTTCTCACCACCGTTCCAGATCATTGCGCCACCAAGCAAGTCTTCTCCATCCCTCCTTTCGGTGTGCACCGGGAGAAGGGACAGCAGGCCTCCGGAACCCCGCCTCTCGTGATCCTGTACGTGAGAGGGGCGATCAGGTTTTTGGGGAGGGCACTCGCGCGACTGCTGGCAGCGACGACTTCGCGAACGACGACTTCTTCCCCGACCTCGGCAACCTCATCCTCGACGACATGGGCGACAACGTCAACACCGGCGGTGCTACTCCCGCTGCACCGTATGTGATTCTATCCTTCCTGTTCGAGATCATGGTAGAATTCATGTTTCTAGTATGTGATCTGTTCATCTGCTATGCTAGTTTGCATGATTAGTTTAATCTCTGTCAATGCTGTCATGATCTATTTCCTATTTATTCGGATTAAATATCATAGTAACTTGCTCATATTTCCAACAATCCAAAAACCTAATAATAGGCCCTTCGTCCACTGCTATGAGTGCCCGATGCCGTTTTGTGGCTCGCCAGCGGACATGGTGCATCACCTCACGGATGCGTGCAGCGGTCACTGCTGGCCCTTGGCGAAGAACATCAAGTACGAGACGTGCTACCCATTCACCATGCTAGAGTCGCTGGAGGATCACCGCCGCCTGCTAGTCTCGGAGGAGGACGGCAGCGTCTTCCTCTTGATCGTGGGCACCGGCGAAGCCCGCGCAGGCCGCCGCCCCGTCTCTATAATGTGCGTTAGGGGCGACGCCGCTAACGCTGACACTGCACGAGGCCGATGTACGGGTGTGTGGTCAGTGTTACTACCCCTCGGCGTTGCGTGGGCGGCGACACCGGCCTCATCGAACTGACTTGGACTCTAGGGAGCTGGGACTATCCTGCCAATGTGGACATGGAAAACCCATGGCATCCTTTACCCGCCCACGCGGTGCACGGGGACTCCAAGGAGGTTCACCTGGACATACGCATTATCAAGTTAAATGTTGATCATTAGTCTTCGCTCAATGTAATCCGCTGTCTAAGCATGTGGACACTTCCATGCAGGATCTTGCTCTATTGGAGTATCGCGCATGAATAAAAGTGTATCCGTTTATGGTTTAGTCTAGAATCTTCCATGTATGAATTTTTACTACAGTACTGGTGAAAGACTTACGATGAACCATTTCTTACATCTCCTCTGCCCGCTTGCAAGTCATCCTGATTTAATCCCTCCGTCTAGGTGTATAAGGGCATGGTTAATATTACTTAATAGTATAGCCAACTGTTGACTATAAGAAAGTGCCATGTCATCTGTAGCCAACATGTATAACAATCGATACTCAAAAATAATTCTTAAAGATCATTTCTTGCAAAGCACAATAAGTGTTATTTCTTCACAAGTTTTGGATGCAGGTTGAACAGTTGAACGCTTTTGTTTGCAAAAGATACCTTTTTATCTATTTCACTCGGATGTTTGTGAGCTCTAGATATGAAATAATATCCGAAGAAACCTATCGATGCCTGTTACACATGAGATGGCCCCCACAACCTTTGTCAAAATAAACAACTCCCCGATCAATGCATTTTACTCTTCGGTGCAACGCACGGGCACCTTACTACTATAGATTAGTACGACCAAAAATTGAACTAACATTATATATAGTACGATAAATGCTGATGCATGTCACCTAAAATTATATCATTCAAAACTATGTTCAAATACGAATCCAACGATATAGTTTTTGTTGACATGCACTAACATTTTGTCAGTTAAATCGTCAGTCAAATTCAATGGGGAACCACGACCGATGTAGTACAAGTGTAGAGGGCGGCTCTGCACGGGAGTCTCACCTCTCACCCCGCTCGTGGCTCGGCAGTAAAGCCGTCATATCACAAAACTCAACCACTCCTAGTAATAAGTACACTGTAGCCAGCCTGCAAGTCATGTACACTGTACTGACAGTGGAACCCACAGAGTACTTAGAATACAAGATTAAGAATGCCATTAACTTTTTATAGAGGGAGAATCATACACGCAATTAACTCAAATGGATTGGACGTGACTCTATTATTCTCCAACGGCAACCGGCAAATTTCCTCCCGCGGGCCGGAGTAGGTTTCTCGGTTTGCATGCGGGTTTAACGGAGGGGTTTGATGGAGGCGAGGAGGCGTGTTCAGCCGGGCGTGCAGTGGACGGCGCGGTACTATTCGATTTGACAACTACACCCAGTATATTATAAAAAACAAAGAAGAGTACTAGAGATAGAGATAAGAATAGAGACTAGGGAGGAGCACCATCTACTTCTTCGTGGGCTACTCTTGCGCTCCATTCGGCGGCCTCAACGTCCCCTACAGCCACTCCCTCCTGCACTCCATTCGGCGGGCGCTGTTGAAATTTGGGGAGCGCACTCTCGCGACTGCTAGCAGCGACGACTTCACCGACGACGACTTCTTCCCCGACCTCGGCAACCTCTTCATCAACGACATGGGCAACAAGCTCAACGCCAATGGTGCTGCTCCCGTTGCACCGTATGTGTTTCTGTCCTTCCTATTTGAAATCATGGTAGAATTCATGTTTCTAGTCTGTGTCCTAGATTCGATCTGTTCATCTACTATGCTAGTCCGCATGATTAGTTTAATCTCTGTTATAGCCGTCATGATTTATTTTGTAGTAAATCTCGTAGTAACCTTGCTCATATATTCAACTGGCGGAACGTCCCCTACAGCCACTCCCGTTTCATGGACGGCCTGGTCGATGCCTCCAAGGAGCCCTTCGTCTACTGCTATGAGTGCCCGGTGCCGTTTTGTGGCTCGCCGGCGGACATGGTGCATCACCTCACGGATACGCGTGGCAATCACTGTTGGCCCTTGGCGGAGAACATCAAGTACGAGACGTGCTACCCATTCACCGTGCCGGAGTCGCTGGAGGATCAGCGCCGCCTGCTAGTCTCGGAGGAGGACGGTAGCGTCTTCCTCTTGATCGTGGCCACCGGCGAGGCCCGCGTAGGCCGCCGCCACATCTCTGTAGTGTGTGTCAGGGGCGATGCCGCTGACGCTGACGCTGACACGAGGCCGATGTACAGGTGCGTGCTCATTATTACTACCCCTCGGAGTCGTGTGGGCAGCGACCCTGGCTACGCCGAGCATACTTGGACTCTGCGGAACTGAGAATTTCCCGCCGATGTGGACATGGAAAGGGTACGGCGTTATTTGAACCCCAACGATGTGCACAGGGACTCCAAGGAGGTTCACCTGGACATCTGCATTTTCAAGTTAAATGTTGATCATTAGTCTTCGCTCAATGTAATCCGCTGTCTAAGCATGTTGAGACTTCCATGCATGATCTTGCTCTATTGGAGTATCGCGCATGAATAAAAGTGTATCCATTTATGGTTTAGTCTAGAATCTTCCATGTATGAATTTTTCCTACAGTACTGGTGAAAGACTTATGATGAACCATTTCTTACATATCCTCTGCCCCCTCCCAAGTCATCCTGATTTAATCCCTCCGTCTATAAGGGCATGGTTAATAATTAAATAGTATAGCCAACTGTTGGCTACAAGAAAGTGCCATGTCATCTGTAACCAACATGTATAATAATGGATACTCAAAAACTAATTCTTGAAGATCATTTCCTGCAAAGCACAATAAGAGTTATTTCTTCACAAGTTTTGGATGCAGGTTGAACAGTTGAACGCTTTTGTTTGCAAAAGATACTTTTTATCTATTTCACCCGGATGTTTGTGAGCTCTAGAGATGAAATAATATCTGAACAAACCTATCCAAATGAACTAACCGAGGTATATCCATCTTAATTTTCTCTTGCAAGTCGTGTGTGGTCCCTTCATCGTGAAAATGCTCTGGCCGTCGCATTGATTTGCATGCATGGATAGCACTACCATATTTTCAAAGGAGGAGCGAGCTCTATATTTCAGCCAAGGCATGCATGATTTGAGGAATTATGGTTGGGCATGCATGTAGAAAAAGGAGGAGAGTAATTTGCATGCGAGGGATTAAATGAAGGGAGGCCAGCGGTGAGGCATTCAAAGGAGGCTGCATGCAAGATTACACGGGATCCAAATACTAGTCCCAAAATCAGTTCCTCTTTTTGCGGACATGCCTTGGTACGAAAGATTGACAAGTTAGGCCCTGTAAAAATGGATGGATGGAGTAGTAGTACGTGTAGAGGGCGGCGCTGCACGAGAGTCTCACCTCTCACCCCGCTCGTGGCGCGGCAGTAAAGCCGTCATATCACAAAACCCAACCACTCCCAGTAATAAGTGGCCTGGTAAAATAAGCGGACAAGCAACCATCACATCCCTCCGTCTTTTTTGCATTTCATCTCGCACACTCGATCCCTAGCTACTACTCCTAGGGCCAATTCTTTTGGCGGCTTCCCCAGCTTTTCCCACAAGACTAGTCACAGTGGAGAGTAACAATAAGGCACCTCACTCATTTGTTTGGTCTTCTAAACTACTATTCCGTCCTGGTTTATTCCTCACCATTGTAATTTGTGCTAAATTTTGACCAAAGATTTAACTGGTTTTTCCTCACCATTGTAACTTGTGCTAAATTTTGACCAAAAATTTGACATAGATTACAATGGGGACCAATAAACCAGGACGGAGGTAGTAGTTATGGGATTACTAATCTAGAAGCCTAAAAGAACTTGCCCCTGGTACTCCTACTAGTAGTAGTACTCAAGTTGGAATTCCAATTGCACGGCACAACCTGTTAGGCAAAAAATTCGATACAGGGTGTAGGAAGCGGTTTGGGAACTTGCATGACTTTCCAACCAGTGAGATACTCCGTACAAAGTACGACAGAGAAATAACCACAGAGAAGGAAGCTAAAAGTAAACAATCAAATGAGCATTTTTGCATTTGGTTTGCATTGAATCGTTTCACAAGCTTGACTAGTGCTGTTTTTCCACTTTTACAAAAACCGCATCGTAATGTTAAAACGTGCATTTGCACGTAATAAGTAATAGCAGTACTCCCTTCGTCTAGGTTTATAAGTCTTCCCTCCTTCTTGGTCACGGTGCACAACCGAAGATGACTTATTGACCTGGACGGAGGGTGTAGCACAGTCTGCAAGCATATATCGAGAGAGACGTGTAGTGTGATAGTATATAGTAAAGTTTGTGCTATATGCACGTACTTGCAAAATGCGTACGAATATACAAGGTTTCCAAACTTTCCCTTTTGCATACTTAATTAAGGACGCTAAAAATTCCTGAACGTTCGGGATTTATCATTTGCATCCCAAAACTAATGAGATCGCCTTACGAAACAAAAATTATACTCCTCCTAAAAGCCACGGCGCTCGCAGGAGCGCTTGCGGCGCGCCACGAGTGCCCTGGTGCGCGGCCGTTTCCCAGCGCGCCGACACAACGCCTCTTCCTCAACCTCGCAACTCGCGAGGTGCTGATTGGCGGCTTGCCGGCGGGCGAGCGCGATCTCACCAGTGTGGTGATCCGGCGCCAACAGGTACTCCTCCTCGCTGGAAGCGTGCACCCGGTCCACGTACCACCAAGCGTAGATGAGGCGCTTGGGCCTGACTGCACTCAGGGCGTCGGCACAGGTGTCCTCCGCCACCCTCACGGCCCTTGCACGAGCCTTCTGCCAAAGAACCAATTGCTTGACTCTCTCGGACGAGACATAGATCTCCCAGAAAGCTTGTTGTGCGGTGCGCTTCTCTTCCTCGGCCTTCTTCTCCACCTCTATTTTGGCGTGCTCTGCTGGAGGCAAAGCCTCCCACAAGGCGACATCCATTTCTTTCCAAAGATCCTCAAGGCTGGGGGGCTCGGCGGGCGGCACGAAATTCTCCTCATAGCGGGGAGCCGACGCGTCCTCCAGCGCGCGTGCTGGCGAGATTGGGAACGCCGACGCGTCCACCTCAAAGCGTCGCGGCGAGGAGTGGAACGCTGACGCGTCCTCTTCGACTAGTGGCGGCGAGGAATGGAACGGCGACGCGTCGCGTCGCGGCGAGGAGCAGAACACCGACGCGTCCTCCTCGACTAGTGGCGGCGAGGAACGGAACGGCGACGCGTGACCGTCCGCGTGGTGCTGCGAGGGTCTCCTAGGGCTTGGGAGGGGCGATGCCATGGTGCTCGACGTGAGAGGGAGGGGGAGGAGATAGCGATGAACATGAACGTGAGGGGGAGGAGATAGCGATGTCGTGGGAGGCGCAGTATTTATAGCAAGCAATGGCACACCTACGTAAGATATGGACTGAGCTGCACTGACTTAACTGCAGGTCCAGTTGCGTCACTGACATGTGGGCCAGACCCATGTTGGGCCCATATGTCAGTGACCGAATGCACCTGCAGTTAAGTAACAGCTAGGTGGGCATATTTGTTGGAGTAAATTACAGGGGAGCGAAGGGGTGGAAATATTGCTGGTCACAACGGATTGGACGAGCGTGGGGGGAGGAGAGTCATGCATGCAGATTTTTTCACACGGGGTGGAGTGGTGGGACTGCCGGAGGGAGAAGGAGAGTTTGGCAGGCATATTATTTCCACACATGGAGATGAAATGATTTGGAGACGAACGGGCTTCCTGCAGGTATGGGGAACGGTGCATAATAAGTCATCTTGCATGCCGGGCTAGGTATAGTCTCAAGTCATTAAAAACAAACACGCCCCACACATGTTCATATTTCAAGGTGCACTAAATCATTGCATGCGATGATTAAGGCTGGCCATAATGGTGGTATCTTAGCTGGTATATCATGCACACGGGAATAGCAAACATGCTGATGTGGCAAAGAATTAAAGAAGAGAGGGGGGTTAGAGTAACTAGTGTTCATGCATGCATTGGTAAACACATTTTTTTGTGGAGAACGACAACACTAGTTGAGTACTTTTGCAGACTTCAAAAACTATTCCACAATGTGTCAACATTCACAATGTCAAATCAATATTTTTACACTCATTATAAAAGGTAGTTCTTATACTCATTATAATCAGTACTCCCTTCGTCTAGGTGAGCAAGTCATCTTAGATTGTGCACTGTGACAAAGGAGGAGGGGAAAACGAGAGATCTTAATGTTTATTTGCTAATTAATAGCATTGCATGGAATGAACTAACCACTGCATGTCGTGTTTGGTAGTCTCAAGTCATTAAAAGCATGCACACCCACATCTCCTATTGGTTGATATGTCAAGAAACAAGAAACGAGGTAGAAGTTAATGCACCGCGCCTAAGTGTTTTGGGAATATTGTATCGAATGAGTGTACTGGTGTGGCTGGTTAATTAATATAAGGTGGTGTTCAAAAAAAGTATAAATTTGGTCAAACACTTTGCAAACGGTTGGCGGGAGTAAAAAGGACCGGAGGGAGTATCATGCATGCGGAGTAGGCAAAAAAAATTTGCTTGTCTAAAAAAAGGCAAAAAAATTTGCTCATTTATAGCCGGTCGAAGTCTCCAAGGGCGCGACCACGCGAGGGAGGCGATGGTCGTGGGAGGCGCGGCGTTTGACGGAACTAAGTGAAGTTACATCCACGCGCCGGCATGGTGTGCGAACAGGCAGAAGCTATACCGTCAGGCCTACGATATGGGTCTAGTAGACATGACATCTAGTGGGTCCTGCATAGTTCTCGAGAACTCTTTGGGGGCTTGCAGCCGTTTATCCACCGGGCAAGCCAGCAACCCCACGCCGTTCGCACGCCCTACTCGTCCCCGTCTTCTACCTTACAACAGTTCGCTCCCAGTCGTCCCGTCCTTTCACATTAGTTCGCTCCCAGTTTTTTTTTCGGGGTACAACAGTTCAACTTCTCCTAACCCTCCTCCAAAATCCATGGCCTCCCAAATCTCCATGGTCGCCGCCGAGTACCAGGTTAGAGCCATCACCGGCAATCAGTTCATCGTCATCTACACACGTGGATCTGAGACGGTGAAAGCATGGCTTGCTCGCTTCCTACGCATGTTCAACAGTTCAACGGATGAGTGGGTCGCTGGGCTAGATGTTGAGTACACCACGGTCTTGGGATGAGAGAAGGATCTAAAGGACAAAGAGAGGAAGAAGCCTGTCGTGATCCAGGTTTGCGTACATAACGTTTGCTTGGTCTACCACATATGCCATGCAGACGTTGAGTGCCAGGATTTTAAGAACTTCCTCAAGGACAAAAGAGTGAAATTCGTTACTGTAGGCTTTAAGAACGACAGTGACGTCCTGTGTCGGATAGGTCTCGTTGTAGGCCATCCCTTCGATCTCCAGAAGGCAAGCCTGGTGTCCTCCTCTCAACCTTCAATGCTGACCCTGGCAGCAGCCATGATTGATCCTTCGTATGCTAAACTGAAGAAACCTCATCACGATTTTCATCATGCATGGAAGTCGAAGACATTAGATGAAGATCACATCCTGTACGCAGCAATGGATGCCTACCTTTGTTTAAATATCTACAAGGGTTGGATGAAGAAGTTGAGCTCAATGTCTGGTTCAAGCAAAGAAGCGTCGTCGAAGAGGAAGAGGAAGAGGAACGAGGACGAAGTCGAGGACGTGGACTCGGACTCCATGTAGGTGGCAGTGTCGTCGCTCATGCTGGTTCTACTCCAGTGTCAAGTGGACTAGTTGCTTATTAGTTTATTTTCAAGGGTGTGTCGTGCTGAGGCCCCAGCAGAACTATGTTTATGTTCTTTCTCGTTATTTGAACTCTTTAGTACGTACAGTAGCACTAGTACTATGTCTTACTACTATTCTTCTTGCAGTTGGTACTACTGCTCGTATCTTCGTGTTCCTACTGTACTTAATACGTTCGTACTAGTAGTATAATTTGGGTCAGTCGTTTTGTGAAAGAAGTTCGACGGAGCGAAGGAAGAAGACGACAAAAGAGGTGGAAGAAGCCCTTCTAGCCATCCATGTTGCATCAAACGGCTCACATGAGTCGACTGACCCAAATTGCTCCTTCAGATTGTAGGATCCACGTGGCATTGAAGGTCTCGAAGGTAGATTCCGCGTCTGCACCCGGTTTGCGGGCTCGACGCGTGCGCGACCGGCTTCCGCCACGACAGCCACCATGTGCGCCTCCTCCGCGCGGGCGGAGACGACAATGACACGCTAGTTCCTCCTCGCCGGCGTGCTGGAGCACGCGCTCGTCCTCCTCTTCGTACGTTGCGTGCATAGACGCGGCTCCACCAGCTGCTCGCGTGCTTGGCAGCGCGGAGGCATCGCGAGGAGGGACTGCAGACGACGTGAGCGGGCGAGACTTCGGCTTCATGGCACAGGGATGGCGGCGACACGGCGGTGATGGGCGAGAAATTATTGGCCGGAGCAGGCGGGCGCCGGCATGCGCAACGGCGGCGGCGGCATATTGATGAGTGCGCGTGTGGGAGCTTACTTTAGTTTTAAATATAAGGTTGGCCAAACTTAAAAGAAAACCATACTAGTCTCTACTCTTATAAAAAACCGAGTTGGTGATGATGGTGTGCCTGCCATCTTGCAATATAGACCGTCCGATCTATATCTGACGGATAGAAAGCAAACTATGACAATTTTGCAAAAAGATACCCGCACCTCTCTCCACATTTGCAGATAAGGCCTTCCCTTGTTCATCCTTATCTCCCACAACTTCATTGTTGAGCAATTAAAAAAGCAAGCATCTGGAACAATCTGGCATGGTGGCCGCTGTCCACGTCGTCCATCCCATACCTCCGCTCAGTCCGACCACCAATCACCACCACACCCCACACTCCTCCTCAACTTATCTCTCCTCTTTCTCGAGATATCATTAGTTTTTACACATGGGATTACTCCTGCATGGGTCGATCACTACAGGTGTTTTGTAAGAAAAAAATGCATCTTGATGTTCCGTGCAATGCACGGGCATCTTGCTAGTACACGTAAACATTAGACTTAGGCAGCGCTTTTATTAGTTAGTACCACAGCCACGATATGGAATCCTGTGCAAGCGCGTGAACCGCGGCCGCGCGGTCGATCGAACGGTGCGTCACCGTGTCGCGCTCGAAGGACATCCACCGAACCTTTTTGTGTGTGTGAAAACAATCCTCGAGTATTACTCAACTTTTTTTTCCTATGAAAGTTCTTGACGCTGCAATATTTCCATATATTTGAATTTAGCTGCAGTTCGTGTTTATTTGGATTTGGATGTTTTAGGTGCGCCCTAGTTTTTTTAATACTGATTTTGTGTGTGTGACTGAGAGAGAACGTGTGTATGTGTCCATATGTGAGTTGTGGCGGAAGGGCAATGTGGAGACGGTGTGCGTGTGATACAGACATAGAGAGGTGTGAATGTGCAAATGATCATGCATGAGTGAGACATAGATAGATGCCGATACATTGTGTATACATGAGAGAACGGTCTTCTAGTTTACTTGTGTGTGTGTGTGAGAGAGAGAGAGAGAGGAGCATCCGTAACACAACAACCATCTCTCTCGATTCGTCCGTCCCTCACACGGTTGCATGCAACACATGCATCAACGCGCACATTTTTACACCCTCACCCGGCCCCTGCCCACCTCAAGGCCCGCATAATCTCTTCGTGAATACCCATTTCTCTCCTTAGGTTTGTTTTCTCTCAATATCTGACACACACACACACACACACACACACACACACACACACACACACACAGAGAGAGAGAGAGAGAGAGAGAGACACACGCAGCACAACACACACACACACACACTCCCTCGAGCACACAATTCATCCCCATCCAAGGTTATACGGCGACCACTCTCGCTTGTGCTTCTTTGCACCCCAACATGCACAACATCTCAATCTTCAAAGAGGGCAACGAGCAGATCGAAGACGGAGACCACACCGTGCTAGAGAACGTGGGGTCATTTGGAAGCAGGGTGATGTGACGACGGCTGACTGACTCCTCCCCCCGCCCTCTCTCTCTCTTGCACAAAATTACCAATCCCTCTCTCCCCCGCACAAAATTGTCAATCCCTCAACCCACGAGATCCTTCCCCTCTCGTCCATGTTTTTCCTGCTCTCTCATCAAACATGTTGTCTCTTCTCCTTCCACGTATACAGAATCCAGATGCACACACATCTCATGTATATTACATGTATGCATCTTTCTCACAGACCTAACTTCTTCCTCTCTCTTTCTCTCTCTATCTCCCTCTCTCTGTCTCGTTAGGTTTGATTCCTACTCTCTCGTCCACATACATACAATCTTTCCCGCCCTATCTGCTCCATTTTCGAAAGCTATCTCTGCACGTTTGATTCACACATTGGGATATGTCAAAATGTTGCTTCTATAATGGCTGATGTAGAGTTATGGTTGTTCTTGTTGCATCCTACAAAGTAATAACTATGAAATGCATTTAGATTCTCATTTGACTGGGATTATGTGAGTTTGAGCATGTTGTGAAGTACTATAGACCTTGTATACATCTTGGGATTCGACAATGATTGTAACTATTGAATTGTATAGACCATTACATTCGAAGTCAGTAGCCTAATATATTTATTTCACAATTTCAACAAATGATTAGTTCACTACAAACTAAGAAAACAAATGTGTACTCCCTCCATTTTTATTTAAGTCCGCTTATTAGCATTGGTCAAAGTCAAGTTTTGTAAACTCTCAGAAAGCTTATAACAAAAAATATTAACATATACAATAACAAATAAATACCATTAGATTCATTATTGAATGTACTTTCACATCATACATATTTGTTATGGTAAATGTGTATATTTTTCTATAAACTTGGTCAAACTTTAGGAAGTTTGACTTCGGTCAAACCTAATATGCAGAGTTTACTACTACTACTCGCTAGTTGCTTAGCCGAATCACTCAACACGCCACACGGGGAATCCAGTGTCACAAAATTTTGAGGTCGGCGGGAAAATCTCCCGCGACCCTGATTCGAGCAGTGGGAAGTTACCATCATAGCCTTCGGAACAGGCCTACGGATGACGCTTGGTAGGGGGCTGTTTTCGTAACTTCAGGTTCACCCTACCCAGCCAACCCCACCCCGACACCCAGAGTAGTACACCTGAATACTCCCCAATTTCTATCCCCACCGCAAAATAGACTTCTCCACGGCACCGCAGCCTTCGTGCTCCTCCCCTTTACATCGGCGCACTCGTCCACCGCAGCGCATCTGCCTCATCGACGACCTCGTACGCCGCACTGGAGCCGGTCCACCGTCGTCGTCGTACACGAAGCCTCTTCCCCGACATCGTCTTCCACGGTCTCGGATCTGCTTCCCGGAAGCCGACACCAAGCGCAGAAGTACCACCGTCATGGACAATGAACTGACTCCCGTTGCCGACCATGACTCACAGAGGCCGCCGCAACCATTGTTCTCCTCCTCGATTGGTAATGTGTGTATTGAATCAATTAGCAGTACATGTGCAGTTCCAATTTTGTTCATACCTACCCTTCAAATTTCCTGGGTGCTATTGTTCCCGTAAAAGTAATTGGTTATAGCCTCCATTGTCCAACAGAATATCAGCTTGTAATTGTGTGTCGCTCCTTTATCGCGCTTTGCTTGGGTAGGTTTTTCATCTGCAACCAGTAGTGTGGCAAATGATGGAAAGGTTTTTAGAACTAGCAAAATGCCCATGCGTTGCATGCATCAAGATGCATTTGTATGAGTAGTTTATCTTGTGGGAGATGCTCTAACATAGCAGACGAGTGCTTTAATGTTGCCCACAAGATGCACGAGTATTACTAGTAGTATATTTTTCTTGCCATGTTGAGATTTTAAAACCATGAGTGCGAACATGCAGAGGAGCAATGAACACCAAACACGGGATATTTGGGACATCTTCAAGGAGCGTGGCAAGTTAAAGAGGAGCTGCACCGAACCTGTAAAACGAGCTTTGGTAAGTAACACCCTTTCAATTACTTTCATGTAGCCTCGTGTTCTTCGATGTGTATATGCTGTAGTTTCTGTTTCTCTTAAGCATGGTGTTCTTCGATGTGTAATAAGAAGAGTCTTAATCGTCCTAATGCTTTCGTTTTTAGCTTGATGTAGGAAGTGGGTGTTCTCACCTTGTAGTCTGTTTTTATTTATTTTTTCCTTTTGAATTCACTTCTCCGAGTTCTGTTTATCTGGCTTCTACTAAATGGATCTAGGTTGCTCTGAGTATTGATCTAAAAAAGAAGTAACTTCATGTCAGGATGCAGTTCCTGCAAGGAGGGAAGTATGGTCAACCTCGAGATCATGTTTCCAAAATGAGGCTGGATTACACACAAGGTGCCAGTTCCCTAATGATGCTGGATTAGACACAAGGTGCAAATTCCCAGATGATGCTGGATTACACACAAGCCAGGTGGAGTCGTCAGCTGTTCGTGTCCTCGTGGCATTAGTAAAGGCTGAAAGAAAGCATGCAGCAGCCCTTGAGAATGTAGCTGAGTTCCTGAAGAAGCGAAAAGAGCAATCATATGCTCTCTTCACCCAAGCCAAAGAAGAGATGGAAGAAGCCAAAAATAAGCTAGCAGAGGCAGAGCAGGCTAGGCGTTTCCTGCTATCTAAAACTGTTGTCAATACAAAATTTCCTTCATAATAGCTAGGTTCAAATGTTTATCCAGTCAGCATGCCTGTTGTGATGTCCATGCATCTACTGATGTGGCACAAAATGTTTTTTTTGGGTCATGTAATAACAACAATTACTTTCCAAACAATAACAGACGAAGCATTGGACATGGTATAGTTCACGCGCAAGCCCGACATTCCAAGTTCAACTTCCACATCAAACTCAGGTTCACAGATATCTGCACATTCATACATAATGTCCACAACCATGATTCACTTCAAAGCCAAAAAACATGTGAGGAGAGTTATAAATAAAGAAAATCCTCTACTAGTTCCTGCTACCGGTGCGAGCACAACAAGTCAAGACCATGCGTAAATTAATTATATTTTAGTCATTTTTGTGTTCTAAAATGCCTGCCGGCTCGCGGAAGGACGTGTTGCCGGCACACGCACGGATTCAATGCGTAAATTAATTATATTTAAGCTGGTTGCACGCGGCGAGGAGGCGTGCTCAGCCGGGCCTGCAGCGAGTGTTGCCCTCTTGGCCGGCGCGCCGGTTCAATGCCTGCGATATGAGAGGTCGCGTCCGTGTCAGAGCAATCACTCCCTCCAGTCCTTTTTTGTTTGGGTATAACAAAATCTCGTTTTCCATTCACATTTTACAAGTAAAGTTCGTGGACAAACTTTGACCCAAAGTACAATGGGCACTAGTAAACCAGAATGGAGGTAGTAGTTTTTTTAATCGAAGAAGGGTTTCCCCTTCCGATTTTCATTAAAGAAAACCAGCATCTAAATCTAAACCATAGTATTTGCCCTAGAACTACCAGGTTCAACATCTCGCAACATAAACACATACAACCTCCATCGAAAAAAACAAACAAACCATACAACCATACGCCAAGGAGGTACGTAGTACTATGAATTCCATTTTCGCTCCATACCAATCGTTCTAAAAACTACTTACTACTTATAACGCGCCATTGAAAATTGGAACTCTTAACCCCGCTAAAAAACGATATTTTAAACGTGGCTACTCGATCTGTGGCAACTGGTGAGCCACCGCACTCCAAGTCGTTCACCTGTGGTCCCGACCATCAACTCCTACGGATCAAATTATCACGCGAGCTGACTATTCCTACAAAGATGCTCCACCACGTACCCGGTACCCGCGAATGCAGCAATCGTGCCCCTAGGGTTTTAGAGTTTATTTGTTAATGTCGCCTTTACGTAACACTCATGTGTGCGAGACAGCGAGAGGCCGACTGCGTGTGTGCGCCTCTTCTCTTCGTATATGTACTCCACCATTTGTCTGGTGTCCAAAAAATTATAATAACTACTAGCAATGTGCCAATGCGTTGCCACACGATCAAAGTAGAGTAATACAGTGGCGGAGCCAGATGCATTTTACGCCTGGGGCTGTGCTATGTTGAGTGATAAACTTCTATGATTTTCTATGTTTTGCATGAAGAAATTACAAAGGAAGTTGTTTCTAGGCCTGGGGCTATAGCCCTAGCTGCCCCAGGCCTGTCTCCGCCATTGGATTAATACATATTCACCGATTTGATAGAAAAAAAAGTCTAGCTTTGAAATACGTATATCACTAAAAATATGTTATGTTTCACTCAAAATATATTCCTTTGGCGGTTTTGATGAGATAAGGGAGGAATGTTGTTGGTTTCAAGATTCGAGAAGTGGTATATGTCTAATTTCTACTCTTACTAGCAAGATGCTCGTGCGTTGCATGGAACATCAAGATCTTGTGGGAGAAAAGGATGAACGAGGGAAGGCCTTATCTGCAAATGTGGTGAAGAGTGCGGGTAAATTGCCATATTTTCCTTCCTATCCGTCAGATATAAATCAGACAACCTACATTGCAGGATGGCAGGCCCACCATCATCACCAACTCTATTTTTTATCCCTACTCTTATAATAAGCATTGTCGGTGATGATCGTGTGCCTGCCATCCTGCAATATAGGCCGTCCGATCTATATCTGACGGATAGGAAGGAAACTATGGCAATTTTGCAAAAAGATACCCACACCCCTCTCCACATTTGCAAATAAGGCCTTCCCTCGTTCATCCTTTTCCCCACAAGATAAACTACTCATACAAATGCATCTTGATGTTCCGTGCAACGCATGGGAATCTTGCTAGTTGTTGCAAAAAGCCCATGTGTGTGTGTGAGAGAGAGGGCGAGTGGAGGAGGATGGAGTGCATGTGTGTTAAAGACACAAGGAGGGTGTCTGCGATAGGTATCAGCTTAAAATGAGGCGATAGTGTGTGTGTGCACGATCGAGAGGGTGTGTCTCAAAAAAGGAAGAAAAATCTACATAGATACAAGGAGCGGGAGAGAGACATGTATGCGATGGTGGAAGCACGAGTGTGTGGGTGTATAAACCTATCTAGAGGCTAGCTAGTCGATAAATGTTTGTGAGAGAAATACGAGTCGGGGTGCGAAAGCGAGAGTTTTGTGTGTGTGAGTGAGAGACGGTAGTCGGGAAGGGGAGTGGAAGCAGGAGTTGTGTGTGTGTGTCTGTGTGAGAGAGAGAGGAGACGGTAGTCGGGGTTGTCTGATCGGTAAACAAATGAATAATGTCAGTCTGGGATGGAGATGAAAAGGAGATCACAACAAATGTTGTGTCTACGGGAGAGATAGAGAGAGTAATTTTAGTGGTATGAGTCATATGTAGAGACATATAGGGTGTGTGAGAGAATCCCATAGAGAGAAAGACAAAGTGAAAGACGAGTGGAGACTGTGTGTTTGGCGGTGAAAAGAAAGCTTAGGTACTGTCGGGGATATAACTATTTGTAAGCCGCCCAGGAGGGGCCGGGTTACACAAAGAGAAGTTCATCAGAAGCCTAAGACCAAGGCATGAATATGGCGGTTCATTAAAGGGTCTAAAGGCCCACAGGTGACTTAAAGCCCATAGAGATAAACCGCCATTATGGCATGACTTGTATTGTAAGGTAGAAATAGCTAGTCGCCGAGCCGGACACTGTTTATGAGCCGGCCGGGACTCTGTAGGCCGCAGGGCGTCAACCCGAGTATATAAGGGGACGACCCGCCAGCGGCTTAGGGCAAGAAACAACCAATCGATAACCGGGCATAGCGTATCTCGCTCCCTGGTCATCGAAACCTCAAGCAATACCAACCCAACTAGACGTAGGCTTTCCTTCACCGCAAGGGGCTGAACTAGTATAAACCTCTCGTGTCCTTTGTCCCGATTAACCCCTTTAAGCTTCCTAGTTGCGATGGCTTTATGATCAAGTCCTTGCAAGAGGACATCTGCTGTGACAATTCCACGACAGTTGGCGCCCACCTTGGGGCCTGCACACGGTGGATTTGAGTTCTTGAAGGGCAGCTTCGAAGGGCTCAAGGGATACGCGGTTGGCCGGATGACCAAGAGTCGTCGCGGCAAGATCTACATCGACGACGAAGGCTGGGGCCCCGACACCGGCTCAATTGAGTACGGGTACCGGGTCCCCTTCGGCGGAATCCACGTCTTCATTGGCCGGATTGGTGAGCCGGGCCCTGAGCCGGACAGCTGCACCGACCTCATCGAGACGGCTCAGCGTGCGAGACCCGCCCGAGCTCAACCCATCGTGAAGCGTGCCTTCGTGGGTTGCATCCACGGAGGTGAACTTTCTGAAGGATCTAAAGATGATGGTGAGACGGTCGTCCTCTCTAACGGTGATTCGTCCGCCGGCTCAACAGATTCGCTGTATCAAGTTCAAGAGGGCGTGCTTGGGGGCTGTTCTGATGGCAATACTATTCCTGACCCCTCTGAATCGCCAAACTGGGCAGGAGTCTTCATGGCTGGTACTCAACCCGACCAAAACTTTACGGCATCAGCAGCGATAACATCCGGGCTAGGAGCAGCGGGGGCAGGAGGTCCCGTGCGCTCACCGGCTCAGGTGCTAATGGATCTTATGGATAAGCTTATGACCCTGTTGACTATTACAGTCATCCCTGCAAATCAATATGAGCATGAAGCACAGGTGGCACGGGTTCGTGAAGAGATCGCTCGGGCCAAAGAGGCCTTAGCAGCTGAAGATACTAGATTGGCCACGGAGCGGGCGGCTTTGGATGCACGGGCACAACAACTCCAAGCAGAGGCTTTCCAGCTCACAATGAGTTTAAATGCATCTAACGAGGTAATGAGGAGGAGACATCAGAAAACTCAGTCTCGTTTGCCTCCGGTTTATGATCCTCGAAATCTTTTCACTACACCCGGAGCCGGCCCAAGTAACCCGCCAGGTGCAAATCAGCTTATGACATCCGGACCGGGGGCCCGGTTCAGCCTCAGGTGACGGCGCCTCTTCATGGCAATATGGCACCACCCTGTTATGTGCCGATACCACCGGGTCACTTCTCCAACCCCATGGAGAATTTAATCGCAGCATCAACGTGTTTGGCGGCACTCCCAGTGGACGGTGATGATCCGACAGCGGTGGAGACCCGGAGGATCAGAGAACTTGTCTAGACAGCCCTGGTTCAGCAAGAGACTTACTCCTACAGCCGAGACATGACTCATTCAACCCCTCCGCCCTGGTTAGCTCCGCCTCGTCCAAACCGGAGCCTGAGTTACAGCAGACACATGGAGTCAGAGGCCCTGTCAAGCAGCGCTCAGCGCCGGAACCAGCCTGGCGGATATAACCCGGTGCAGGATCGAATACGTCAGGAGGACGAGCGGGCAGCTCAACTAGCGGCTCAGCTAGCAGACCAACAGGACTTACTGGCTTATCCGACGACTTCCGTTGAGGAGGGAGTTGCTACTAGAACCGGAGGTGTTCCTTGTCTGGTACCGGCTCTACGTAATGTACGTCTGCCCAAGGATTTCAAGGGACCGCGAAAGGTGCCGAATTATACGGCCGACTTACAGCCGGGGACGTGGATCGAGAGTTATGAGATGGCCATGGAGCTGCTGGAGGTTAGTGACGCAGCAATGGCTAAATACTTCACCATGATGTTGGACGAAACGGTCCGTTCTTGGTTAAAGGGCTTGCCACCCAATTCCATTAGTTCATGGGCAGAGCTAAAGGCCCGTTTTATCCAGAACTTCAAGGACACTTGCAAGAAGTCTATGTCGATTGTGGACTTGACAAATTGTAAGCAGGAGGAAGGTGAATCCACGACTCATTGGGTGCGCCAGGTCAAAGAGATTATACATTCATCTGACAAGATGGATGTCGGCTCTGCAGTCCTCATGTTAGAGAAGAATTGCCGCTTTGAGCCGCTGAGACAAAAGCTGGGGCGCCTTAAGCGTGATTGCAATGATATGGGTACGCTGATGGCGGCTTCAGTCAAGTATGCCGATTCTGATAGTACCAAGGATCCCGCATCTGATGAGGAAAAGACAAGGAAGGGAAAGAAGAACGGTAATGGAAAGGGTCAGCAGCATAACCTGACGAATCAAGGAGGCAATAAATGTAAGGCGGACGATAACCCGGAATTTGTGGCCAATGCGCAGGGTAACAACTAGAAGCGCAAGGGGAAACCACCCCCTCGGTTTGGTGGGTCAGGTCCCTCTCTTGAACAGCTACTCAATGAGCCTTGTCTGAAGCACGACCCCCGGGAATGGCCAGCGACTCATTTATGGAAGGATTGCGCAATCATGAAGGCTTTCAAGAATTCTAATATGTTTGATGGCAATCAAGGCTCCGGCGGCGGCTCAGGAGCCGGCGGCTTTCATGGCCCGGGCGGCGGTTCAGGTTCCGGTTTTCAGGGAAACCAGGGCGGTTATAACCAACAGCAGTCTGATCAAGGAGGACAACAGCAGCAGCAGTCGGGTTACCAGAGCCATCCAAAGCAGCTAAATAGTGGGCAGTATCACGTGTTCATCACCAGTTTGTGTAAACATCATCAGAAAATTCATAAGAGGGATGTGAACTCTGTTGGGCCGGCAGTCCCTCGTTACTTGAGGTGGTCAGAACAGCCCATTGTCTGGAGTAGGGAGGATCACCCTCCCCGGGTTGATAATCCGGGTCAACTAGCCTTGGTGGTGGCACCGCAGGTCGGTGCATATAAATTCACTAAGGTGCTCATGGATGGAGGTAACAGCATCAACATCCTCTATTATGAGACCTTTCGGCGCATGGGTTTAACTGACAAAAACTTAAAGACTTCCAACACCGTCTTCCATGGAGTGGTGCCTGGTAAGTCAGCATATCCCATCGGTAAGATTGAGCTCGAGGTGGCCTTTGGAGACTAGCATGATTCTAGGGCCGAGAAGTTAACCTTTGAGGTGGTCAAAATCAAGAGTCCATATCACGCTTTGTTCGGGCGGCCGGCTTATGCCAAGTTCATGGCGCGGCCGTGTTATGTTTACTTGCAGCTCACGATGCCGGGTTACAAGGGCACCATCAATGTGCATGGAAGTCGAAAGGTGGCCCTGGAGTGCGAAGAAGGCGACGCGGCTTATGCCGAGTCTGTCTGTGCAGCAGAGGAGCTCAAATTTTATCAAGATAATGTTGACACGACGGATATGACCTCCCTCAAGAAGCCAACCACAGAACATGACCCGACCATGAAGTTTAAGTCGGCTGCAGAGACTAAGCTTGTTGATTTTACTCTAGGTGATTCACCTAAGCAGTTCAGCATCAGTGCCAACTTGGATCCTAAATAGGAAAGCGCGCTCATCGAGTTCATCCGTGAGAACCGGGACATCTTTGCATGGAAGCCTTCTGACATGCCGGGTGTACCGAGAGGACTCGCTGAGCACACTCTTAATGTTGATCCGAAGTATAAGCCGGTCAGGCAGTTTCTGCGACGATTCAATGAGGAACGATGAAAAGCTATTGGAGAGGAGGTCGGCCGGCTCTTGGCGGCTGGGTTCATTATTGAAGTTTTTCACCCGGAGTGGTTGGCTAACCCGGTGCTTGTACTCAAGAAAAACGGCACCTGGCGGATGTGTGTGGATTACACGGACTTAAATAAGGCTTGTCCGGCTGATCCTTTCGCTCTCACCCGTATTGATCAAATCATTGATGCTACGGCGGGTTGTGCGCGTTTGAGCTTTTTGGATGCTTACTCTGGTTATCATCAGATCAAGATGGAAGTTAAGGACCAGGAGAAGACGGCTTTCATCACTCTGTTTGGAGCCTTCTGCTGTGTTTCTATGCCTTTTGGGCTCAAGAGTGCCCAAGCGACCTATCAGCGGTGTGTACAGAACTGTCTCCACAATCAGATTGGGCGCAATGTTCACGCTTATGTGGATGACATAGTGGTGAAGTCCAGAGAGACGGAAACTTTGATATTTGATCTTAGAGAAACCTTTGATAACCTCCGGGTTTACAAGATGATGCTTAACCCGAAGAAGTGTGTATTTGGTGTACCTGCAGGCAAGCTTTTGGGATTTTTGGTCTCAAATAGGGGCATTGAAGCTAATCCGGAGAAGATCACGGCAATCACCTCTTTGGCCAAGCCGGCGTGCATCAATGATGTTCAGCGATTGGCGTGTCGTGTTGCTGCTTTAAGCCGGTTCATAAGCCGGTTAGGTGAGAAGGCCCTACCGCTATATAAGATGATGAAGAAGGCAGACACCTTTGTCTGGAGTGATGCTGCGAATGCTGCTTTTGAGGATTTGGAGAGGCAGTTATCTGAGCCACCGGTTCTTGCAGCTCCCATAGACAAAGAGCCTTTGCTGTTACATGTGGCTGCTAATTCACGAGCCGTCAACGTTGCAATCATGGTGGAGCGCAAGGAGGCTGGTAAGGAGCATCCGGTTCAACGGCCGGTTTATTATGTCAGTGAGGTGCTCATCGAGTCAAAGCAAAGGTACCCTCATTGGCAGAAGCTTGTTTACGGGGTGTTCATGGCAAGCCAGAAGCTGAAGCAATACTTCCAAGGTCACCCTATCACTGTGGTGAGTTCTGCCCCCTTGGGAGACATCATTCAGAACAGAGAGGCTACAGGACGAGTTGCCAAGTGGGCCATTGAGCTCGGGCCTCATGGTCTGAAGTACATGCCATGCACTGCCATTAAGTCTCAAGCCTTGGTGGATTTTATCAATGACAGGACAGAGCTACAGGCACCTGAGGAGAAGCCCGATAACACATATTGGACTATTCACTTTGATGGGTCCAGACAGCTGGAAGGCTCGGGGCTGGAGTCGTATTAACTTCCCCTCGAGGTGACAAATTCTGTTATGTGCTCCGGCTTATGTTTCCTTGTACTAACAATGCAGCTGAGTACGAGGCCCTACTCCATGGTCTCCGGATGGCCAAAGAGATGAACTTAAGCCGGGTAAGATGCTTAGGAGACTCAGACCTTTTGGCTCAACAGGTGTCAGGCAAGTGGGACTCTAAAGATCCCCTTATGGCGGCTGACCATCGTGAAGTTGATGCTGTGGCTGGGCACTTCAAGGGTTATGTGGTGGAACACATTGATCGAAGGAAGAATGAGGCGGCTGATGCCTTAAGCCGGCTGGGATCTCAGCGTAAGCCGGTGCCGCCTAACACCTTTCTTGATGTCTTGCATAATCCTTCTGTCAAGTTACCTACAGAGGAAGATCTGGCAGTGCCAGACCTGGAGGCACAACTGGTAGCGGCTCTCCACGTTATCCCGTATTGGACAGTGCCTTATTTGGCTTATATGACCCGGGGAGAGTTGCCTGAAGATGAGACCTTGGCAAGACAAATTGTCCGGCGGTCCAAATCCATGACAATAGTTAATGGCGAGTTACATCACTGCTGCGTCACTGGAGCGTTTCAACGTTGCGTGTCACCTGCGGAGGTTCAGGAGATACTCCGTGAGATTCATGAAGGCGATTGCGGTCATCATGCCGGCTCAAAATCTCTTGTGGCCAAGGCTTTCCGTCATGGGTTTTATTGGCTGACGGCTCACGCTGATGCAGAAGATCTGGTCAGTAAATGTGACAGATGTCAGAAGTTCTCACGATGAGCCCACGTACCGGCTCAAGAATTGAGGATGATTCCAATTACTTGGCCGTTTGCAGTCTGGGGGCTTGACATGGTCGTGCCTTTCAAAAGGTCTAAGGATAAAAAGACACACCTCTTGGTGGCGGTTGACAAGTTTACGAAGTGGGTTGAGACGGAGCCGGTCAGTAAGTGTGATGCAGCCACGGCGGTCCAATTCATGAAAAAGGTGATTTTTCATTTTGGCTTTCCGCACAGTATCATAACCGATAACGGCACTAACCTCTCCAAAGGAGCCATGGAAGAATTCTGTCAACGAGAGCATATCCGGCTTGACGTTTCGGCTGTGGCTCATCCTCAATCCAATGGTCAGGCGGAAAGAGCTAATCAGGAGATCTTGAAGGGTATCAAGCCCCGGCTCTTGGTCCCCTTGCAGCGGACGCCGGGTTGTTGGGTGGAGGAGTTACCTTCCGTACTTTGGAGCATCAACACTACACCTAACAGATCTACGGGTTACACGCCTTTCTTTATGGTGTATGGAGCAGAGGCAGTCCTGCCAAGTGACATCTGTCATGACTCACCCCGTGTGGTGGCTTATGTCGAGGCGGACAACGAAAAAGCTCGTCGGGATGCACTTGACTTGTTGGATGAAGAGCGAGACTTGGTAATAGCCCGCTCGGCGATTTACCAGCAAGACCCGCGCCGCTACCACAGCCGTCGGGTTACGTCCAGAACCTTTCAGGAAGGCGACTTAGTGCTCCGACTCATCCAGGATCAATCTGACATGCACAAGCTATCCCCTCCTTGGGAAGGACCCTTTGTGGTCAGCAAGAATCTGAACAACGGGTCATACTACCTTATCAATGTTCGAGAGCACAAAGACTCACGTAAGTCGGAGGAGGAGACCCGCCGGCCGTGGAATATCTCTCATCTTTGGCCTTACTATACTTGAGCCACCGGCTCTAATGTGTATATATTTATACTATGTATATATTACATAAAGCAATAAAGCAGGACCTCTGTCCTTTTTTCCACCCCAAAAAGTTTATGTGTCTTCTTTGGTATATGGTGGAGATAACCAAGAGGGAGCGGGTCATATCTGAATCCGGCTTTTCCTTTGGTCCGGCTTATGATCATATCTGAATCTGGCCATGATCACTTGGGGGCTTCCTATTCAAACATAGGTCGTATTCGAACCAAAGAGAACATAGTTGTCGATACCCACTTGATCGGCATACTGCCAAACCCACTTGGGGGCTTCCTGGTCATATTTGAATCATAGCTTAACCCCTTTGGGTCTGACGTGGATCGTATTCGAATCAGCGTCATTAAACAACTTTTATGGTCACTTGGGGGCTTCCTGTTCAAACATAGGTCGTATTCGAACCAAAGAGAACATAGCTGTCGATACCCACTTGATCGGCATCGCCACAGCCACTGGGGGCTATATGATCGTATCCGAATCTTAGCTTAACCCCTGTGGAACAATTCACTGATCATATTCGAATCAGAGGCCTTTTAAAATTTTGTTTAATATTCATCATATTTTATAAGTGTCAATATTTGACTATCTTGAGACCCTCTTGAAAATACAATGGAGTAGATTGCAATCCTCCGGGTTAATATTGGTTACCTCAGGTTGTTAAGCACCAGGTGAACTTTTATATGCCAATTTTCAGGAGTTAAGCTTAACCTCAGGGGTTGGGTTATATAAGCCGGAAAGATAACCGCAAGCATCACAGGTATATCATTATGGTTATGTCTACTAAGTCTAATCGTAAGTTGGTTTTCCTGAAATTGTTCGGTGCATATTCCAGGTTATCAAAACGTTATGTGACCCTCAATGCGATAAGTCGCCAAGGGATTTTTGTTTGTCTTATGTGCAGGGCGATACAGGTAAGTCTCTATAAGGGCATAACAGATTAATATAAACTGCGAATGCATAGTGATGGCGGCTTATGCAAATATCAAGCGCCATAAGCAGGCGCGAAGGCATAACAAAAATTGAGTTTTCCTACTCTATTACAAGACTCCCCGAGTCTGAATAGTGAGGCATTGTTTTCACAAAGACATAAATATATGACACCCGACGTCTTCACTCCTTTGGTTGGCTTGACGATTCCGGGTTATCCTTCTCCGCCTCTTCGTCGGTTGCCCTGTCCTGGAAGGTTGATGAGGCCCAGTCAATGCCACTCAAGGCTTCAAACTCAGCTTCATTATCGATTAAACTGGTTGGGTTGACTTCAGGGGCAAAAGTGTGCTTACGAGTTGGAGGAATCAGGCTGACTTCATGGTAATGAGGTGTTGGAATCCTCCGGTTCTCACTATCGTAACCCGGCTGATACTTGGTCAGATCAGTGTCATTCCCAATGAGAGTAGCCACAGGGCGTATGTCTTTCACACAGGCGGTGAAGTCTGCCTCATTAAATAAGGTGCCATCTTCCTTCAGACTCGGGTATCCAAGAGCAATGTCGGCCGGCTCTAGTTCTGGAATCCATGCTTTAGCCCAGCTCAACGCGGCTATGGCCCCGGCTCTTGCGGATGCCCGCCTTAGCTCTTGAATCCGCTGAGGGAGCACAACAAGCCGTTTCAGCACATCTTGAAGGAGATAGGGAACATCAATGGATAAAGCCACAATGGCCAGAGCATGTTGTGACCCGGTGTAAAGTTGTTCCACCAGAGTATACACTGCCTTCAGCTTGATCAACATATTCTGCTTAAGGTTGTTGCTCCTGGGGCCTATATTGTTAAAAACATAAGGTGAGTCGGAGGTAAGAATTAAGGTGTTCATCAAAGGAAGCTTTGCAGTATTTAAGTTTTTATATGTATCATCACTTACCAAAGATGGCTGAGACCATTTGAGATATCTGGTGCTCTAAGCCGGACAACTCAGTGTTTACTTCTGCAAGTGATGCTTCTGCTGTCTCGGCCCGGGTCACCAGTAAGGCCTTTTCATCAGCCCAGATTTTCTTATCCGCCTCAAAATTCTTCTTCAACTTCTCTTGTTCAGAGATGCTGAATTCAAACTTGGAGTTGGCTTTTTGAATTTCAAGCTCCTCGGCTGACATGCAACTCTTCAGGTCAGCAATCTCCGACTCAAATTGACTTATGGTGGCCTGCATTGATACCGGATAATGGTCAAGATTATGGTAAATAATATTAAGTCCCAAGCACTTTGCAAGCAAAGGTACTTGGCACTTGGGGGCTAATGTATACCGAAGCTCTCTAAAGCATAAGCCGGTCATGGATATTAAGTCCCAAGCACTTTGCAAACAAAGATACTTGGCACTTGGGGGTTAATGTGTATCACAAGTTAAAGGTATTGTGTTACAGCCGGTTTAAATACTTTCTCTTTAAGCCGGGCAAGTATCTCTAACAATTTTTTTAAGTCTATAGCATATTTGCTCATAAGCAATAGACTTGGGGGCTGGTACAGTAAGTGTGATTGAAAGTAAGGAAGCATAAGTCATACCTCAGATTTTTGCTGTATTTGCTTCACCATGTCAATTTCCAGATCAGGCTGCTCTGCACCTGGTTGATGTAGCCCGAGACGATCTCTCCGATACTCAAATGAGTATAGTCCGTGATGTCCATCTTGGCCTTATGGTGTTCTAGCAACTCCTCTTTAGCCGAACATTTGGCAAGGACGGTGGGTCGGCCGTCTCAATGAACTGATCTTGAGAATTTCCACCTCTGGGTCAGTCGCTTTGACCGGGCTAGGCGCCTCCGGGTTAACAGAACCATCGAGAATATCTTCAGCAGGCGGATTATAAGTTGGCGCTGCAATATCTTGAGCCGGTTCAGGCGGCGGCTGAGGTGGGGAAGAGCCGGGAGCAGCTATGCCCTGTTCCGGTTCAGTCACCACAGGATCTTGGCCCGGTTTATCTTTCTTTGTTTTCTTTCTGGGCTTAACTTGCACGCTGTGGAAAAAGCAAAAAGAAAGAGTACAGAAACATGAGAAAGGAAATACAACAAGTAAACAAATTGCTATTACCCAGGGGCAGTCTTAAAAGCCGGCATGTTTGACTGCATGGACTCGCCAGATGAAGGAGAGGTATCCTGGTAATTGGAGTCAGATAAATTGAGAGGTTGACGGATTAGACCCGCCAAAGGTAAAAAAGGGTATAAGTCGGAGATAACCTCAGTCCGACGCTTCCGGGTTGTGTCAGGCAAGCCGAAGGAGAGCTCTGCATCCTTGCTGGTCCGGGTCTGCCTCCGGCTTTCAGTTTGTTGTCGCTTCAAAAGAAAGTCAGGATCTTGGTAAGCCAAAGGGTGTGAAAATCTTACTTTTCGGGTTACTCTTCGAATTTTCTGACACGGCCGAAGCTCGGAGTCGGAGGAGATTATAGTTACCTCTTCCTCGACGGGTTGGCTGTTTCCCGTGTCTTCCTGAAAGGTGGTTAATATCAGTAAGGTAATGATAAAGGAGTAAGGGAAGTTGAAAAGTTACCTCTTCCTCATTGTCGTCAGAATCATCAAGTTGGAACATCTCAAAAGCGCTTGGCTTCCTTTTCCTTGAAGTGGTAGGCTTGGCGGATTTTCTTTCGCCTCTCTTGGTTGCCCTACCTTGCTTGGCCGCCTCATGATCATACTGGACTTTCCAGAAGTTGTCATTAGCCTGTAAAGGGTTATAGAGGGTTATGAGTAAGAATAAAATATAACATCGTAAAAGTAATCATTGAGGCTGATGACTTACAGCAGGGGCCGGGTTCTTCTTGCAGAAGGGCAGTAAGCCGAAGGTGTTACTGGTCACTGTACCCTCCTTCAACAAGGACTGGGTTGTAGCCTCTACTACATCATCTGGTAAGTCGTCAGGATTATGACGCCGAGGATCATCTTTCTCGCCTGAGTAATTACACATTAAGCCAAGGCGGCGGCTTAACGGAATCACTCTCCAAGCAACCCAAACTCGGACCAGGTCGATGCCATCTAAGCCGTTCCCCAAAAGAGCTTTGGTTTTCTTGGTAATGGGGGTAAGTGGCAGACGTTCAATAGAAGTTAACTTGTCCGGCAGCGGGTGAGTGGATTCAAGGCGCAAGGCACGAAAGCCGGGCAGTGGATTTTTGCCAGCCGAAGAAGTATCCTGGCAGTAGAACCATGTCTAGTTCCAGTCTTTGGGGTGACTCGGCAGTTCAGCGTAAGGGAACATGCAGTCTCTCCGCCTCTGAATTGAGATGCCACCGAGTTCCAGACTGGGCCCGTTGGCACGTTCATTTTGCCGGTTCAAATAGAACAGTTCCCTGAACAAAAGTAGGCTAGGCTCTTCTCCAAGGTAAACTTCACAGAAGACTTGAAAATTGCAGATGTTTGACATGGAATTAGGCCCGATATCTTGAGGTCTTAAGTCAAAGAAGTGCAGAACATCTCTAAATAATTTTGAACCGGGTGGAGCGAATCCCCGGCTCATATGATCCATAAAAACTATTACCTCCCCTTCCTTGGGTTGAGGTTTCTCCTCAGACGGGTCAGGAGCACGATAAGACATAACATCCTTCTTGGGCAGATAGCCAGACTTGACAAAATCGGACAGTTTGCTCTCTGTGACAATGGACGGGACCCAGTTGCAGGTCACCGGAGGTTTGGGACCTTTGGGTGCCATTGCGTAAATCGAAGCCTGCAACAAGATAAAAGAATTTTCTGGCTCAATTCTAACCCGGAGGAAAGCACTGTTGATTTATTCAAGGTGGCGGCTTAAGAAGGGGCCTAATGACATATGAGTAACTATGTGATAATGTTTAAACAGCTGCAGGTATCAAAGGTAATTCAAATTTTCTTAAGTCGCCAGAAGCAAGCGGCACTGACAGCCGGAATAATCTTAAGCCGGTCACATGAGTTACTATGGCTGAAACAGAATCAGCAGACGCCGTTTTTGGCTAAGTGTGGAACAAACAGGTTTCACAAGTTGCAATTATTATTTTGGATCAAACGATGCTCTAGAAAGGAAAAAATTTCTAGGCCTAAAACAGTACAGAGAAGTTCATATACTCGAAGAGGGCTTCCAAAACAAGAGAAATGAGATCTGTTCTCATGCAAGATAAACACAAACAAGTACTGCAGCAGTTCTATGTCTTTCTTATGATCTAAACAAGGTATTAGAGGTGAGAACTAATGGAGGTTTGCATCGGGCGGCGATGAACGTCGACGAACTAAAAGACAGTACCAATGCAGATCTGAGAAAGGGGATAAAAAGAACTCACAGATGCGGATGAACTGCGGAGGGTCGCCGTTGTTTTCTGGTCAGAATCAGGGTGATGCAGCGGCCTGAGTCGGTGAAGACGAGGGGTTCGACGGCGGCGGCGGTGGAGCATGAGCAGCAAAGAAGGAGGTGCGAGGAGGAAGACGACTGAAGGGAATGAAAAAGACCTAGGTCGCATCTATTTATAAGGAGGAGCCAACCAAGACGACGCGAAAAACGAGGAGACCAAGGCATCATTATCCAGCGGCCCCGACGCCTTGATTCTCGGGATGGTTAGTAAAGGCAAAGATCGGTTGGAGGATATGATGAAATAAAATATGAGTTTTATTGAAGATGACGTCACGATGATTTAACCCGGATTCAGATGATGATGTCACGGCGGGTTAAAACTTTCGCACAAAACAGAAGACTGAAGGCCAGTTCATAAGGTTCTTAAAGATTGACATGAACCGGTTCAAATCAATCTGAGGCCTAATGTCGGGGATATAACTATTTGTAAGCCGCCCAGGAGGGGCCGGGTTACGCAAAGAGAAGTTCATCAGAAGCCCAAGACCAAGGCATGAAGATGGCGGTTCATTAAAGGGTCTAAAGGCCCACAGGTGACTTAAAGCCCATAGAGATAAACCGCCATGATGGCATGACTTGTATTGTAAGGTAGAAATAACTAGTCGCCGAGCCGGACACTGTTTATGAGACGGCCGGGACTCTGTAGGCCGCAGGGCGTCAACCCGAGTATATAAGGGGACGACCCGCCAATGGCTTAGGGCAAGAAACAACCAATCGATAACCGGGCATAGCGTATCTCGCTCCCTAGTCATCGAAACCTCAAGCAATACCAACCCAACTAGACGTAGGCTTTCCTTCACCGCAAGGGGATGAACTAGTATAAACCTCTCGTGTCCTTTGTCCTAATTAACCCCTTTAAGCTTCCTAGTTGCGATGGCTCCTCGATCAAGTCCTTGCAAGAGGACATCTGCCGTGACAATTCCACGACAGGTACCGAGTGATACCAGAGAACAATAGAGACGTGAGAGATAATGAAAACCGTGTAATGTATAATGATAGGGAGAGTGTGACACTTCTCAAGGGAGACCTCGAGAGACCATGTTTGCGAGGATAGGAGCAACATGAAGTGAGCGTGCGGGTGAGCTGGAGAAAAGAGAGTGATAGCTACCTGAAGGAGCATGCATGCGAGAGAGATGGGCGTGAAAGGAGTGAACAAAAAAGGGATTCAAATATTTGAATTCGAGATGATGATACATGTAATCCATACTCGAACCAAAATTGATCTATCAAACATGCATACTCATATGAATTCACGCACATCTATGTTATTTAATATGTAGAACATAATTTGGTTAAATTTTTTCGAATTCAACCTTACGATTGTGGGATCGTTGTATTTGTAAATCATAGTATACATATAAAGGAGCAGAATTCTTTGTTGTGCTTTTGAAAGTATATATAAAAAATGATGTATATAGAATGTAATTCCAATTGAAAATGGATCCCGCCCAAAAAAATAGAATACAAACGGGATTCGAATTGAGTTGGCACGGTAAACGTGCACTCTGCAAAATTTGAACGAAGCGGGGAAAGTCGCAGTAACCGCCTGAAACCAAAATCTGCGAGATGGAAATCACTACTGCCTATCCCTGCCACGCAAAGCCTATATGCTGGATTTCTATAGGTTTCGATAGGGGTAGGTTTGTAATTTCACCCAAACGCGCCTCTCACCCGGATTCATACATGGTGGGCGCCAAAACACAGTGTGTCTTCGGCCGAAATCGACTCCCTCCCTGATTCATATTCATACACGGTGGGCGCCAAAAACAAACTCTCGTCGGCAAATATTCGGTGTATGCGAGATTACCGCCCTATCCCCAACCGACTAGTGTTGCTGTGATGTAGTAGAAATTTGAAACCGGGGCTAAGTTTGTAAATTTCCTCGCACTTGAGACAAGCGCGCCCTGAATACATGGTTCCCCCCTTCCTCTCTACCTCCCTTTTCCCTATTCGTACTCCGTGGGCGCCAAAACACCCTCTCCACCCCATCCTCCTCCGTCCGCCGCCGTCCACCACCCCATCCACCGCCGTCCTCCTCCACCATGCCGGAGCTGATACCCGGCGCCGCTGTCCATTACGAGAGATCGACCTCTCTCATCCACGGCTTTGGACCGGCATCCTTGCATCCCGTCCTCTCGCTTCATCCCCGCAGTCGTCCACCTTGCCGGCGCCGCTCCTACTACCGTCTCATCCACCGCGCCCCGCCGCCACCGTCTACCCTCCTAGATCTGCTTCCACACCGCCGACAGCCATCGCTACCGCAGCACCGTCAAATTCTCAGCAGATGCGTACACGGCGCCGCACCAGAGGCGGTACTCTTTCGTATCTGCTCAACTTATTTATCGCAGCAAGAAAATAGATCGCCAATGCTTTAATCTGATTTCTTGTCTTGGTTGCGAAGTTGCCTTTGTCCGGTTTGCACCTTCAGATCCGCCATGGCACGCTCAACACCATACTCGCAATGCTCATGGTTTTCCCCTTTTATATTCCACACTAGTTAAATCACAGTAGACTAAATTTCAAAATTGGGTCAGTCAATTTTTCAGAGCTCGCCCGATGTCGGTGTACTAGAATAGGGGTACCCTAGTATCCCGAACTTGTGCACGGGCAGTCGCAGCACCCCGCGGCAAGGCTTGCCAGGTGACCGCCAAGGCCCTCCGTGGTCCCTTTGGAGCCATTCAAGAACAAAGTATTTAAGCCAAGACACAAGGCCCCGGCAAGAGGAGCTTGCTGGGAAGGCCACTCGAAGCACAAGACCCTGGCAAGAGGAGCTTGCCGGGAAGGCCAATCGAGGCATCTCAAGGAACTTGCCGTGGCGCGCCTCGCATCCCGGCAAGGCCCGGTGAGCGACAAACTCCCGGACGCGACAAGACAACGACCGCGGCAAGGCACTTGCCGCGACAGGCTACTATTCCACAGCCCACGCTCCAGCTCATCCACCAACGTGTTGCTCTGGGACCATTCCAAGCATACGTGGCGAGAAGCTGTGCAGCCAGGGGTATGCGGTGGCAAGCGGCGCTGACAAGATAGCCATCGTGGCGAATGGTGGCGCCCCTGACGGCCACTTTTTGCACTGTTTGGGCGACGCAGACGGGCATTTAATGCCTTTGTCCCCTGCCGTCAGGGTTAGGTATGATACACTATGTAGGTAGCTGTACCAACCACAGTTCTTTTCCATTTTTACCCTCGTCTATGTTGCCACCTGTCGGTGACCCCTTGAGCATATAAAAGGAGGCCCATGCGCAACGTGCAAGGGGGGAGGATCAGAAAACACGCTCACGCTCGGTCTCGTTAGCTGCTAGAGTGTACTGTAGCACTCAGCACTCCCGAGCAAGAACTCAATACAATCCACAAAGCAGCAGTAGGGTTTTACGCATCCGTGCGGCCCGAAGCTGGGTAAACTGCTCGTGTGCCTCGCCTCGATCCGCTCTTCGTGCGACCTCCGCCCCCTGCCGAACCGAAAAGGGGCTCGGTCCCCATAGGTGCTCATGGAGGCAGTTTCCCCGACATCTTTGGCGCGCCAGGTAGGGGGTTCTTTGGTCGATCAGGTAAACGCTAAATCGAGCCACTGGCCAGGCACCCTTTGCTCTAGTCTATGGAGCATAGGCAGTTCTCCCCACGGAAGTCGTATACGGGTCGCCTCGAGTGCTCGCTTATGATGAGCTTGAGCAAGAGCAGCCGCGGCAAGATGACGCGGCGCTCCTTGAGGAGGACCGTCTTCAGGCTGCTGTGCGAGCTGCTCGCTACCAGCAAGCTTTGCGCCGCTACCATAGCCGTAAAGTTAAAGCCAGAAGTTTCGAGGAAGGCGACCTTGTTCTTCGGCGTGTTCAGTCCGCCAAGAATTCCAACAAGTTGACGCCGAAGTGGGAAGGCCCTTACCGGGTGAAACGAGTCACTAGGCCTGGCGTTGTCCGCCTTGAGACCGAAGATGGCATTCCGGTGAGCAACTCCCAGAATATTGAGCATCTTCGTAAGTTTTACCCGTAAGGCGCGGTTGTCGAACCCTGTTCCGGCAACCACCTTTTGTACAAGTCCTGCCACTGTTGCATGTGATCCTTTGTACAAAGCCAAGCGCAGACCCTATGCATAAATTAAGCTTATGTGCTCCGCACATCTTGTCAATTTCATGCTCTTTATTTTTTTATTGCATGAGTTATCTGACACTTTGTGCAGCACCAACCCCCGGTAAGCAATAACGAGCCATAAGGCTCCATATCTTTATTTTCTCTTCTTTCTTTTTCTTCTCAAGGAAAGGAAGGTTCCCTCGCCCACAAGTTTGCCGGGGAAGAAAGAGAAGATAGTGGTATGGACCAGGCGTCGTTCAAAAAAGTTTCGCCTTGCCGGGAAGCGGCCTTGCCGGAAAACAAACAACAGAAAAGCTAAGTTGCCAAAGTTTGAGCAATCAGATTCTTTTTAAATTTTATAAGTTATCTTCCTTGAACGATCGTGCTTTGTATGGAAAACTCGTGCGCGGAGGAACCAGCTCGTGGCTAGTTGCGCCCTTACTTTGTTTCGAGTTTGCTCAACAACTTGAGTGTGCTGCGACTAGAGTTGCGCCCTTACTTTGTTTCGAGTCCGCTCAACAACTTAAGTGAGCTGCGACTAGTCGCGACAAGGTTTCTTGTCGGTAACGGCACCGCCAGCAGGCTGCTGACGTCCCGCACTCAGCGCTCGCGGCAAAGGTGCCTGCGCTGGCAAGTTCCCTAAAAGCGTAGGGCAAAAACATACAAAGGAAGGAGTCAAGTAAAGGAAATAACATTGCAATCACTACCCCAAGTAGAGTTATATTACAAGATAGCTTGTCGCGGCTCTAATAAATTGTTTTCATAACATGACAAGCAGCGGCAAGGAAAGAAGAAAATGGGCGGCCTAGTCTACGCGATCGCCCTCAACCCTCTTGATCTCGCTCACCCTTTTCACAATGGGTGCGACAAGGGCCCTGAGCGTCTCCAGATCAGCATCTGGCGGCAGGGACCCGAGGACGTTGGTGAGGTTGAGGCCCGGGTTGCGGTAGGCCACCTTCACCAGCACCTTTTGGAGGGCTCCCGCGCAGATATCGCGCGACTCGTCGGCCAGCTGCCTTGGGATCCTTTCCCGGAGTCGCTGGAGGGCCATCGCCACGCCTTTGAAGAATAAGGTGAGCTTGGCGCTGGATGGGAGGTTCTCATCGGAGGGATACCCGAGATCCTCCATCCCCAGCAGCGCCAGCTCCTTCTCGATGGTGGTGGCAACGTCCACGAGACCCTCCGTCCACTGCTCCACCGTCTCCCTAAAAGTATTCTGGGTGGCAGCAATGCTCTCCAGCAACTCCTTGTCGGCCTTGATCTCCTTCTTCAAGGCCACCTCTTGCTCCTTGGCGCCGTCCAGCGTCTTGGTCAAAGTAGCCAACTTCAACTCGAGATCGGCGTTGGAGTCCTTGGCGGCGCTAAGCTCCTTGACCTTCTCGGCGAGACGACCCTGCAGCTCGCCAAAGGTGTAAGCGTCTTTCTCGCGCTCCTGTTTGAGCGCGGCAAGCTCTTCACCGCTCGCCCTGAGATCGGTCTCCAGCTGCGCCACCTTTGTCTCCAGCTCCTTCTTGGCAGCCTCGGCAGCGTCCTGTGCTTCCTTGAGAGCCCCACCAAGCATTTGCTCGCGCGCAGCAAGCTCCTCCTCGTGGCTATCAAGGTCGACCTTCTGCTGCGCCAACTCGCCCTCCTGCGCAGATAGCCCCTCGCGGCAAGCCGCTGTTGCTCTTCAACTTCCGCCTTCTCGAGGATAAAGGTTGTTTGCGCCTCGGCGAGTTGCTCCCGCTCCTCCGCCAGGGCCCGGAGAGCTTCCTGTCTCTGACCCCGGAGCTCCTCCGCACGCTTCTCAAGATCTGCTCCCGCCTTCGCGGCAAGCGCCTCGCGGGACTCCAGCTTGGCCTGTCGAGCGCGGTAGAGCGACACCGGCTTCCGGAGCAGTCGCTCCTCCTCAGACTCGCCACTGCTGCTGCTTGGCGCATCAACCAGCGTCAGCTCGGCGGAGGCGAGCACTTCTCCGTCGAAGGTTTCTCCCTCGACCGGCACCCTGGAGCTTGACTCCCAGGGGAGCTTGATGAAGACACCATCGCCAGCCTTCAAGTAGACGCCTGGCTGGGGCTCTTCGGAGCCTGACACTGCAGCAGCGGCAGGGTCGGCGGTCGGCGTAGCGCCTAGCGCTCCTACGGCCTCAGGGCCGTCAGTGCGATCGCCAGTTCCCTCGCCAGCTGCTGCGGCAGCAGCCTTGGCGGCCTCTTTGCCGGCGGGATCATCAGCGCCGGCCGCTTCCTCGGTGGTGGCGTCGTCGTCAACGACAACCTCAGTCTCCATCGGCTCCGCAGCAGATGGGTCTGAAAGCCGGAAAAAGAGAGAGAAGTCAAGCAAATATCCAAAGAAGATCAAAGGAAGAAGAACGCAAGGGAAGTTTTCGAGCGAGAGGATTACCCGTACCAAGATCTGCGATCACGGTCTCCTCCGCCAAGGGGTCGCTGGTGCTGTCCCTTGTCGGAGACCTCTCCCTTGCCGGAGACCTCCCCCTTGCCGGAGACTTCTCCCCTGTCGGAGAGCTCTCCCTTGTCAGAGGATTCTCCCTTGCCGGAGAACTCCCCCTTGGCGGCGTAGTTGAAGCAGATGGCACCTCGGGGGCGGTCTCTGGACGCTCCTAGCGGGGCTGCTCTGCTCCTACACAAACCAGCAGTCAGATGTCAGCAAAGAAAGAGCACCCATGCGCGCCTAACGGCGGAAGTAAACCATATACTTACGCTGGGGGCTGCGCTGGGGGCTGCTCTGAAGATCAGTTGCCGGGTCCGGCAAGTTTGTCTCGGGTGCACCCCCTGGTGTCGCGGTGGGTTCGTCCTCGATGATAATCAGTGGGACCTTGGCTTTCTTTGCTGTTCTCTGGGCCAGCGTCCTGAAAAGGAATGAGTTCAGAGTAGGGCAAATGAGATACAAGACAAAACAACAAGAATTGAAGAAAAGTAAGTGCAACAAGGATCTTACTCGTCTTCTTCCTCGTCGGAGCTGAGCGCGGAGAAGTCAAAGCTTGGCCCCCCTCCGGCGCGACGAGGCGGAGGAGTAGGTTCCCTTGGCTGCTTGGTGGGAGCAGGGACGGTGGTCTGAGACGACCCCGCTCCAGCTGCCGCCGCGGCATGAGAAGCGGCAGGAGTAGAAGCGGCGGTCCGCGAAGACCCCGCTCTAGTTGCCGCGGTGGAACGTGTCGCGCGGCGCGGCGGCTGTTGACCCGTCTGCCGCTCCGCTACGTCCCCGGCCTTGCGGAGACGCCTTCTTGGCAGAGCCGGGGGCTCTGCTTGCGACGAGCTGCCCAAAGGGGGAGCAGAAGAGGAGTCTATCTCCGATAAGCCACTCGTATCCTCGATGGGCTCGCTCGACTCGGCGTCGTGTCCGGCAGGCTCTTCCTCGCCGGCGAAATCCGCTCGCTCGACAAGGCTTGCCGCCTTTGCTGCCTCTGCCTCCTCCACGGTGAATCCAAACTCGCCCGCGGCGGCGGCTGCCGCCGCCTCTTCCAGCCTAGTGACGATGAGCTCCATCTCCTCATCGGTGGTGTCACGGGTGAGGCCCTTCTGTTCGTCGGGGCGGATCGGCACTTCCACCAAACCATCAAAGAACGCCTGCACGACATCGTCTGCAGGCTCTTGCCAAGTTGGATCGATCCCATGCGAATCGCACAGCGGCATCATTGCACGGATGCGGCTGAGCGAGGAGTTGTTGCACAATGGAACGACGCCCTGCGGCAACCTGAATATCTCGGGATGCTCAGGATCGTGCTTGAACAGCTCCTTAAGCATCGCGTCAAGTTCCAGGACAGTAAAGTTAAAGTTGAGGCCCGGACGCAGCCTCATGATATCCGCCGCGTTCCTGAACTCCCAGGCGGGTCTCCTCCTCTCCTGCAGGGGGGCGATGCGGCGGCGAAGGAAATCTGCGCCAACTGCGCCTACAGTGAGCCCGGCAAGCCTGAGGCGTTGGATCCGGGCGACGGCAATCTTCAGCCTGTCTTCGTCAGGGGCCACGTTACTCCAATCGCTGCCGCGCACCACTGCGGTTTGGCGCAGGGCAGTGAACGGCTGCGGGTCCTCCTCGACAATCCAGCACCAGTCCGCTCTCCATTCCTCCCACTTGCTGCAGAACTCCCCCTCCAGATAAGCCTCTTTCTTGACGGCCTTCGAGATCCAGGCGATTCCGCCGAATAAAGGCTCTCCTCTCTCAACTCGAGGCGTAAAAAAGTGGCGAAAAAGGGCTACGTTGGGGTGGACTCCGGCAAAGTTTCCGCAGAGATGTGCGAAAACTGCCATGGTCAGGACAACATTGGGGGTGAAGTCAAGGAGGCGAAACCCGTAGGTGTTCATGATATCACAGAAAAATTCGAAGAAGGGCGGGCAGAGCCTGCAGTAGAAGAACAAGGCGAAGAAAGGGTATCCGGTCGGGGCCATTGCCCGGGCGGCAGCTGGAAGTACCTTCGTGCGCGGGTGCGCCCGCGTCTCCGTCGACCAGAAGAGGTAGAAGTCCTCCCTCAGCTCCCCCGCGGCGAGCCTGGGGGGGAAGATTGCCCGCTCCTTTCGTAGCGCCTTGAGCCGCTGCACCTCGGTCGACTTCGAGGCTTTCCCCTTCCCCTTGTCGCCCTTCAGAGCCATGGCGGAAGTAGGTGAAAGAGGTCGACGGCGTCGGTGGTGCTGGTGGCGATGGGGGCAGAGCGCTGCTCTCTTTCGGCTTTGGGAGGAAGGGGAGTGGCGGAGATTTTCAAGGACGGAATAGCAACGGGCGGATGGGCGAACTGCCCCTGTTTCCCCTGCTTATAAGGAGGAGGGGCGGACGATTCGCCTTTCCGAATAAAGAAACCACCCACGACCTCTCCCACGACGCTGCGATCGACGTGTGCCGTTCGGGAAGGGCGCGGTGGATACAGAGTAAGATACGGCGTGACCCAGGCCGCGCGTGCCCGTGCCATGTTTTGGGCCTGGCCCAACAGCGCTCGGCACCGTGTATGGCCCAGGCCCGGGGGCTCCTGTCGGTGTACTAGAATAGGGGTACCCTAGTATCCCGAACTTGTGCACAGGCAGTCGCAGCACCCCACGGCAAGGCTTGCCAGGTGACCGCCAAGGCCCTCCGTGGTCCCTTTGGAGCCATTCAAGAACAAAGTATTCAAGCCAAGACACAAGGCCCCGGCAAGAGGAGCTTGCCGGGAAGGCCACTCGAAGCACAAGACCCCGGCAAGAGGAGCTTGCCGGGAAGGCCAACCGAGGCATCTCAAGGAACTTGCCGCGGCGCGCCTCGCGTCCCGGCAAGGCCCGGTGAGCGACAAACTCCCGGACGCGACAAGACAACGACCGCGGCAAGGCACTTGCCGTGGCAGGCTACTATTCCGCAGCCCACGCTCCAGCTCCTCCACCAACGTGTCGCTCTGGGACCATTCCAAGCGTACGTGGCGAGAAGCTGTGCAGCCAGGGGTATGCGATGGCAAGCGGCGCTGACAAGATAGCCATCGTGGCGAACGGTTGCGCCCCTGACGGCCACTTTTTGCACTGTTTGGGCGACGCAGACGGGCATTTAATGCCTTTGTCCCCTGCCGTCAGGGTTAGGTATGATACACTGTGTAGGTAGCTGTACCAACCATAGTTCTTTTCCATTTTTACCCTCGTCTATGTTGCCACCTGTCGGTGACCCCTTGAGCATATAAAAGGAGGCCCATGCGCAACGTGCAAGGGGGGGGGGGAGGATCAGAAAACACGCTCACGCTCGGTCTCGTTAGCTGCTAGAGTGTACTGTAGCACTCAGCGCTCCCGAGCAAGAACTCAATACAATCCACAAAGCAGCAGTAGGGTTTTACGCATCCGTGCGGCCCGAAGCTGGGTAAACTGCTCGTGTGCCTCGCCTCGATCCGCTCTTCGTGCGACCTCCGCCCCCGCTGAACCGAAAAGGGGCTCGGTCCCCATAGGTGCTTGTGGAGGCAGTTTCCCCGACACCGGAGTTCGCCGGTGCGATCAAAGGGGCTCGGGTGGGGACGATGGTTTTGGGGGCGGTGGTGGGGCCTCGTCGAACGAAGAAAACTCGACGCGGGTGGGGGCGGGGGTGGGGGTGGCGGAGGAACACAGGCGATGGGGCCAGTGGTTCGGCCGGCGGCCCGTGCGGTGTTCTGTATGGGAAGCACAGTATGTTCCTTGTCAGGAAGGGGAGCAGGGACATCTGCAGTCTAACAGCTGATAGAGCTGGCTTGTACGTGATCGATAGGCTTTCAATTACTAGCGGCAATACAACACCGTAATTTCCAGCCAGTTCCACTTTCCCGATTTATATATCCTGGTTATGGTGTACCCCTGTTATGTACACTATGATCTGCCTAGTTGCTGTGTGCTCTTGTTATCATCGTTTGGCAATAAACTCTCTATACAGTATATTTATTAACCTATCATCTTCCCGCTATCCTTACTTCTGGAGCCTGTTTTTTTGTGTACTTGTGCCAGATTATATAAATGCACGCACCATATTACAGCACACATGAGCTCTCTCATCAGAATCCAGTGATAGCACACAAGTGTTTACAGGGGCGCCCCTATATTAGAATATCATCTGCATTACAAAGATAATCTCACAACTATTTATGTTTTCATGGTTCTCAAATATCATACGCAATTACAGTGAATATAAGAATCCGCGCATCAGAAGAATATTGTGGAACACTGCAATGACTTACAAAATTGGCACCAAGGCATTGAGTGCCATTGTGGAAGCAATGAAACTCGTACGCTCCCCACCTGTTGATTCTTGTTCAGAATATCATCCTAACTATTCTAACCTCGAGGAGTCAAAGGCAGATGGTCTATCCTATTCACCCATCAAGGTGCCTGTTCTAATTTGGCAAGGTTTTATTGATTGCGCGTATCTTGCATATGTTGTCTTGCATTTCTTCTATTTTGTTGCACCGCCATCTTCTTAGTTTACTCATCATATATGTCGAGATGCCATGCCCATCCATTATCAATACATATTCCATCTGTCATCGTACCATGTTTTTCCACTCAAATGCTTACATTAGTGTAGAATATATCCAATGCCAATGTTTTTATCAATTGTTTGCTCCAAATTATCTGATTTGTATGAATGGTTACATTAGTGTAGAATATATCCAATGCCAATGCTTTTTTAGCTCTGCATTGTTCTTGTAAGTACATGATGTCCTTTATCAGTGTACTTATAATGACAGGTAGGTGTTCATGTACCATCACTCTGCAGCTTATTTTCCTTTACCCTCCATTTTCTACACATCAGATCTATATTTACTCTTACCATAAGGTTGGTACTGAAGAAGTTTAGTTGTGCATCACTCTTGGCTGTACCTTTTGCTTGTATCGCTGCACTTACATTTATAGCTACTTGGTTATGTAGCATCACTCTTCATCTTATCTTAAATATTCTCCATTTTTTTCGTATATTATCACATCTATATTTACTCTTAACAAAATGTAGAATAAAGGCAATGCTTTTGAAGAATATTCTGTGGTAAACTTCTTGAATTGCCCCCCCCCATCAGCATGGACAAGGCCTTTATAGAGCCTGTCTTCACCAATAATGTAAGTTTGTCCATCTCAAGCCTTCAAACTTTGTTGTATATATTTGGTTAGGCATGACTGCAATAGCTGTTTATTTTTGGTGTTTGCATCAAATTGCTTGTTTAAAGTTTATTATATGTAGTTCATAAACAAAAGTTTGTCCTTTCTCAATTTAAGTTTTCAGTTGTACAACCAAGTTCCTTCTTCATACCATGTAAATTAAACTATACAGAGCAAGTGATCTTCTTTTGCACTGCATGTATGCTTCTGGTCTTCATCTGTAATCCAGTGGTGTGGTGAACCTACCCACTACAACACAATGTCATATTCTACAATGTCTTAACTATGAACAATGTCATATCATTCTACTATTATTTAAACCGTCTCTTTATTTGCCAATCTGAAATGGTATAAATTGATAGCACACTAACCATTGATACTTATGAGTTCTTGATCTGTAATCCAGTGGTGTCGTGAAGCTGCCAACTCCTTCACAATATCATTTCCTGCCATGTCTTGACCTGAACAATACCATATTGTGTTAATGCAAATTTAAACTATGTCACTTTATTCGTCAGTAAGAAATGTGATGAATTGTCAGCACTGATACTTTTATGTGCAAAACCTGTCTTCTGTCTGCTTGTTTATCTTTCAGAGTGAGCAAGATATAAGTGTTGAACAAGCGCAGTCCCATCATCTTGCTCAACTGCTTGCGCTGCAGCTCCCCAGCAGGGCTAACCTTTCTTGAACTCTATTGAAGTGCTGTCGGTTTTGTATATTATTTTGTCAGCGTGTTTATTTGCAATGGTGGCGATCTTTGATGCCCAGTGTATGTAATCTTTTGTCTGCTTGTGCTTTATTATCATAGTGGCGAACGTTGATGCCTAGTGGATGTAATATGTCGTAATTTCTTTATTGTATAGTCTAGGTTTTTTCTTATTCATGTTGCTGCAGTTATTTTACTGTATATATATCCTGTCTTCGCAGTAAACCGGCCAAACCGTAAAATTACGGTACATAATCGGGCCGTCGTGCAATCACGATGTAGGTTGGGCCTGAAAACGTGCCGATCAGCTCACGGGCCGGCGGCAGCCCGAAATGAACCCCGGTCCATGATTGTGCGAATCAAATCACGGTCTTTTAACAGGCCGAAAAATTGTCTCGGTCCTTGTTTGGCCCAATCAGATATCGGCTGCGAGCAGGCCGGATGGAAACCGGATGCAAACCGAGTCGTAGTTAGGCCCAACTATATGACGGGCTTTTAACAGGCTGAAATTAATATGGGGCCGAAATGTTAAACGGGCCCTTAACAGGCCAAAACTAATATCAGGCCGAATTACTAAGTGGGCCTTTAGCAAGTGGGCCCAAAAGCATAGTGTCCAGTTGACGGGCCGAATCTGATATGGGCCATAATTGAGCCCAAAGCCTCTTAAAAGGTCGGACCTGATCTGGGCCGTAATTTGGCCCAGAACGTGGTAGGCCTTTAATAGGCCGGATCTCATATGGGCCACTATTAGGCACGGAGCGTGGCAGGCCATTAATGGACCGGATCAAATATGGGCCGGCATTTGGCCCAAAACATGGCAGGCAGTTAATGGGCCGGCCTACTAGGGTCCACAAAATCTTGTGGGCCTACAGCTGGGCCGGCCCATTAATGTCAGTGAAATCTCGTGGGCCTTTAGCTAGGCCGGCCCAGTATGACCCGCAAGAATCTTGTGGGCTTTACCTGGGCCGGCCCATTATGGCAAAAAAAATCTTGTGGGCCTTTACCTGGGCCGGCCCATTATGGTCCGCAAAATCTTGTGGGCCTTTAGCTGGGCCAGTCCATTATGGTCCGCAAAATCTCGTGGGCCTTTAGCTGGGCCGGCCCATTATGGTCCGCAAAATCTCATGGGCCTTCAGTTGGGCCGGCCCATTTAAACTTGATGGGCCGGTCCACGTGTCAACATATCATAGGCGCGTCTCGCCCATTGGATGAGTTGACACGTGTCTCCTCCAGCCAATGATGATTTTACACGTGGAAAATCCCCATTGGTCGGGGCTGTTAACGGGTTATCGGATCCAAAACCCGACCCGATAGCTAAACGGTGTTCCGTTACGGTGGATGCCACGTGTCGGTCACCCTTGACGAAAGCACTTTTGTGACGCGAGATTTATTGTCATGGAAGTGGACACTTCCGTGATGATAATTTTGGTAATGTCATGGAACACTTCTACGACAGCACAGGTATGACTATCTTGATTCTGTCATAAATTTGTCATGGATGTACATGCATGACAAAAAAGCGACCTACTGTGACAAACACGTATCATCACGGAAGTGTATTTTTTTGTAGTGCAGCGAAGTTGCCGTACAAGAAGCTGGGAGATTCAGATCTCCTTATTAGCGAGATAACTCTTGGAAAGTATGTGCAGAGTTGAACCATCATGTTTCTGTTGTTGTTGGTCCAGTTTTTTTTACATCTTAGTCTAATGTTTACTTCTCTTAGATGATCTTTGGAGAGCAAAGCATAGAGAAGGAATCCCATGATATGCTCTCTTATTCTTTTAATCAGGGCATCAACATACTGGACACCGCAGAAATTGCCGGTACACATTCCTTCCTTCCCTTCGACCACCGTCTTATTTTCTGAAGTTGATCCCAGTTTTAATTGGTATACTCCACTTCTATTGGTCGTTACTACCGAATGCAAGCCAAGAAGGAGACTCAAGGGAGTTCTGATCTGTATGTAGGCAGGTGGATGAAATCCAAGCCACGAGATAAAGTACCCTAAACCGGCCTTTTAATTTATTTGCAGTTTTCTAATCCATTTGGTGTTCACCGATTTCCACTTCAGATAGCATGCTTCTAAATCCATTTGTCGTTACCTGCTCACTATGTTTCCGACTAGACAACTTTAGCCACCAAAATTTCTGGTTATTCAGACCCCACTTTTCATCGGTACAATGCAGAAAGGTGTGTGTTGATGGTCCCATTATAAAGGAAAGTGTCGAAAAGAGCCTTTCATGCTTATCTAAAGACTACACTGATTTTCTTCACATACACTGGGTAGTGTTTATTTCAGAGATTATTTTTTCTCAGAATAATTTTCACATCTTGTTCCAGATTGATTCATACACAATCATATTTCACATTTTGCATTTCCTTACCGAACTTGAAAATTGTGAATCTGATTTCTCTTTTCCATCCTCTGTGAGTCCTTTTGTCATCTTATACAGACTGTTTTTAGCACACGTTCTTGGTATGGATCTATCTTTCCAAAGGATTTGGTGCATGTATTTTGCACACTCTTTAAAAACCATGTGCATTTTCGTTGTAATAATAGCCTAGATCTATTCTAGATTATGAACATATGATTGTTGTGTTCATAAACGCACATTTGAATAATTCACTTAGATGCATAAGACAGCCAATGATAGCACACAGTTAACCATAAACCAGTATATAATTCCATGCTTGTCTCTTCTAATCTAGGCATAATATATCGGTGTTTCCAATAAAACCCCGTACGGAGTAATGCAGTTTGTACATGCTGCAAAGCTTGGTGAACTTCCAAAGATTATGAGCATCTAGAATGGTTATAGTCAACTTGTGAGATGCTGCTTCGAAGGTGAAACAGAGATGTCAGCCATAATTTATTCATTTTCATTCACTGGAACTCCATGCCATCCCTGTTGTTCTGAAACTTATTTGCAGACATGTAATTTAGAGAAAGAGGGAGGAAAGAACTCCTCGGTTGTAGTTCAGATCATTGGCCTGCTGTGATCTCTTTCATAATTAAATTTTTAGTCGAATAGTCTTGGCTTCTTATTAGGTCTTTGGAGTTATGTTCAGTGGTTATCATTCATCATCATCATGCGATGATTTCATTTTGTGGATGCTTGAGTTTAGAAAATTTAGGCTCTGCAGTCCATCATTTCTATAGGTATAAGTCTTTGTAGGATGTAAGACTGCTACTCTATGTTCATATAAGCCTACCTATTAATAGTATTTCCGATTTATTTTATAAATGTATGTTGCAAGTAATGCATTTTTGTTGGTCTTGTAAGCCACATGAGTTGACCAGCTGTTCCATGTACATGTTCTACTCATAGCGCCAAAAAGTGAATGAAAAGTGCGGCCACCTACCTGCCATCGCACATGCACGCCTCAAGCGGCACCACCCGGTGGCGCCCCAACCACTAGTATGTTTCCTATGTGTATGCTTAGGTGGCTGTTGAGGTTACCTCATGTGTAACGTGAGCGTATAGAGGAAGGAGAAGAGGGTTGGTCACTAGGTTGGGTGTTGGGCCAGTTCGGCTAGGCCCATGTGGAAGCAAAAAAGAATAGAGAAGGAGTGGTTGGGTTGCAGCCCAGGAAACAGAGAAAAACAAAATAAAAATTTCGGTTGGGAGCGGAAAATATGGAATGCATACCCAGGGGTGAGAGAAAGATATTAAGTGAAGGAAATTCCGTACAGAGTTTGACAGAGGAAAATAAATGATTCTCCTTTCCAGAAAATCTAGAAAAGGAAAAGAAGCTCAAAAAAAATCAAATGAATCCCACAAGACCAAAGAAAATTCAAACGCGCATATTTTAATATGCTAAGGACGAGAAAATAAAATCTGATTAAATGAAAAGAACTAAACACAATTTTTTAATTTAGGTTCACATTAGTTCAAATTAAATCCTTCAAATTATAAAAGTCCGATTTAAGCTTTGGTACCAAATAAAACAAATGAAATTTTCTCATCCTGATTTTTGGAATTTTTTTTTCTTAAACATTTCGAGAATCGGGATGTTACAAATGGTTGTCATGTCCTCATCATCCTCCCCCTCTTGAAAAGGAGTTGTCCTCGACTCTAAGGGTTCAATGACTTTCATGTCCTCATCACCGCAACCGCGAGTCCAATTCCTTTATATCTATGGGATGGTAGTAAGGAAATTTCAGCCCCAACCACTTTCCGCACAGCTAACGCCATGGCTTCCTGAGATTGATTCTGGCCAAATCTCACCGCAGCCGCCGCAAGCGAGCTGACGCACGCCGATGTTGCCGCCCGCCTACCGCACGCCGCCATTGCCGCCTGCGAGCTGCCGCACACCGCCGTTGCTGCCCGCGAGCTAGCTAGCTACTGCTGCTGCTATTGCCACCACGAGTTAGCTAGCTAGCTAGCAGCCGCTGTTAGCGAGCGAGCGAGCTAGCCGCTGCCACGAGCTAGCTGCTGCCTGCTCATCGTGTCCGTCCCCGTGGTGCTTGTTTCTCCACGACGACGCTGTCACCAGCAACACACGCTCCTCCTCTGTCTAGATCCTTGCTGTGGGAGCAGTCGAGACAGACCCAATTACAATTAAACAGACGTTTTAGGTGTTGGAAATATGCCCTAGAGGAAATAATAAAATGGCTATTATTATATGTCCTTGTTCATGATAATTGTCTATTGTTCATGCTATAATTGTATTGACCGGAAAACGTGATACATGTGTGAATACATAGACCACAACATGTCCCTAGGAAGCCTCTAGTTGACTAGCTCGTTGATCAATAGATGGTCATGGTTTCCTGGCCATGGACATTGGATGTCGTTGATAACGGGATCACATCATTAGGAGAATGATGTGATGGACAAGACCCAATCCTAGGCATAGCACAAGATCGTGTACTTCGTTTTGCTAGAGCTTTTCTAATGTCAAGTATCGTTTCCTTAGACCATGAGATTGTGCAACTCCCGGATACCGTAGGAGTGCTTTGGGTGCATCAAACGTCACAACGTAACTGGGTGACTATAAAGGTGCACTACAGGTATCTCCGAAAGTGTCTGTTGGGTTGGCACGAATTGAGACTGGGATTTATCACTCCGTATGACGGAGAGGTATCTCTGGGCCCACTCGGCAATGCATCATCATAATGAGCTCAATGTGACTAATGAGTTAGCCATGGGATCATGCGTTGCGGAACGAGCAAACATACTTGCCGGTAACGAGATTGAACGAGGTATGGGGATACCGACGGTCGAATCTCGGGGAAGTAACATACCGATAGACAAAGGGAATTGTATACGGGATTGACTGAATCCTCGACATCGTGGTTCATCTGATGAGATCATCGTGGAACATGTGGGAGCCAATATGGGTATCCAGATCCCGCTATTGGTTATTGGCCGAAGAGGTGTCTCGGTCATGTCTGCATGGTTCCCGAACCCGTAGGGTCTACACACTTAAGGTTCGGTGACGCTAGAGTTGTTATGGGAAATAGTATGTGGTTACCGAAGGTTGTTCGGAGTCCCGGATGAGATCCCAGACATGACGAGGAACTCCAGAATGGTCCGGAGGTTAACATCGATATATTGGACGAAAGGCATTGGAGTCCGAAATTGTTCCGGGGGTACCGGGTGATGACCAGCGTGTCCGAAAGGGGTTTCGGAGGCCCGGCAACCGTTTGGGGGCCTTCTGGGCCAAGGGGAGGGGGCACACTAGCCCACTAAGGGGTTGTGCGCCCCTCCCACCCCATCTCATGTAACGTGGAGAGGTGGGGGCGCCTCCCCTAGGGCAGCCACCCCTCCCCTCTTGGGGGGCAAGTTTCCTTGGGGCGGGGGCGCCTAAACCCATCTAGGGTTGTGACGCCCCCGATTCAATCGTACACTAATCATGCACACAACCGTGTACGATCAAGATCAGGGACTCACGGGAAGATATCACAACACAACTCTAAAACATAAATAAGTCATACAAGCATCATAATACAAGCCAGGGGACTCAAGGGCTCGAATACAAGTGCTCGATCATAGACGAGTCAGCGAAAGCAACAATATCTGAGTACAGACATAAGTAAACAAGTTGCCATAAGATGGCTAGCACAAACTGGGATACAGATCGAAAGAGGCGCATGCCTCCTGCCTGGGATCCTCCTAAACTACTCCTGGTCGTCGTCAGCGGGCTGCACATAGTAGTAGGCACCTCCAGTGTAGTAGGAGTCGTCGTTGACGGTGGCGTCTGGCTCCTGGGCTCCGGCATCTGGTTGCGACAACCAGGTAGAAGGGAAAGGGGGAAAAAGAGGGAGAAAAGCAACCGTGAGTACTCATCCAAAGTACTCGCAGGCAAGGAGCTACACTACATATGCATGGGTATATGTGTAAAGAGGCAATATCAGTGGACTGAACTGCAGAATGCCAGAATAAGAGGGGGATAGCTAGTCATGTCGAAGACTACGCTTCTGGCCACCTCCATCTTGCAGCATGTAGAAGAGAGTAGACGGTAAGTTCACCAAGTAGCATCGCATAGCATAATCCTACCCGGCGATCCCCTCCTTGTTGCCCTGTTAGAGAGCGATCACCGGGTTGTATCTGGCACTTGGAAGGGTGTGTTTTATTAAGTATCCGGTTCTAGTTGTCATAAGGTCAAGGTACAACTCCAAGTCGTCTTGTTACCGAAGATCACGGCTATTCGAATAGATAAACTTCCCTGCAGGGGTGCACCACATAACCCAACATGCTTGATCCCATTTGGCCGGACACACTTTTCTGGGTCATGCCCGGCCGCGGAAGATCAACACGTCGTAGCCCTACCTAGGCACAACAGAGAGGTAAGCATGCTGGTCTAATCCTAAGCGCGCAGGGGTCTGGGCCCATCGCCCATTGCACACCTGCATGTCGCGTGGGCGGCCGGAAGCAGACCTAGCAAACTCCATTACAAAGGAAGTCACATTACGCGGTCCAATCTGGTGCGCGCCGCTCAGTTGCTGATGTCGCGAAGGCTTCGGCTGATACCACGACGTCGAGTGCCCATATCTTTCCCACGTAGTTGGTTAGTGCATATAGACCAAATGGCCAGACTCAGATCAAATACCAAGATCTCGTTAAGCGTGTTAATGATGTAACTGCGGACACCGACCAAGGCCAGGCCCACCTCTCACCTAGGCGGTCTCAACCTGCCATGTCGCTCCGCCACAAAGATCCACTCGCGGGTACTCCTACGAGTCGACCCGACTTTAGTCACCACAGGTATCATGTAAAGTATATAAGTATATACCCGTGATCACCTCCCAAGTGATCACGGCCCGATAGTATAGCAAGGCAGACGAACAAGAATGTAGGGCCACAGATGGAATACTAGCATCCTAAACTAAGCATGTAGGATTGCAGGTAAAGGTAACAACAGTAGTAGCAAGGATAGGCTATGCATCAGGATAGGATTAACGGAAAGTTGTAACATGCCACACTACTCCAATGCAAGTAGCATAGATAAGAATAGGCGATATATGGTGATCAAAGGGGGGGGGCTTGCCTGGAAGCTCAGCCGAGAAGGAGGGGTCGTCAACACCGTAGTCGTACTGGGTAGCAGCGGCATCGGTCTCGGTGTCTAGCGAGAGAAGAGGGGGAATAAACAATGAATACAATGCAAACAGATGCATGACGATGCATGACAAGACATGTAACGGTGCTAGGTGTGCCCTAACGCAGTACCGGGTGATACTGGCGAAGGGGGGAAACATCCGGGAAAGTATTCCCGGTGTTTCGCCTTTTTGGGCGGATGAAACGGAGGGGGAAAGTTGCAGGTTCGGTATGCTAGGGACGTGTGGTGGACGAACGGTCTGCGTATTCGGATCCGTCTCAAAATTCTAAGCAACTTTCATATACAAAGTATTTTCATCCGAGGAACGGTTTATTTTATATTAATTTTAAAAGATTTAATCATTTTAAGAATTTATTTAATTATTTTAAATCAACATATCCAGAATAGTGTATGCTGACGTCAGCATGACGTTAGCAGTCAACACGGGGTTGACTGGTCAAACTAACGTGTGGGACCCACTTGTCATACTTTGTTTAGATAATTAACATTTAATTAAGTTAATTAGTGTTTAGGTTATTCTAAACAGAATTAATTAAGTTAATTAAGTAATTAGTTAATTAAAGCTTTTATTATTTATTATTTTATTATTATTATTATTATTATTTGTTTATATTATTATTTTTTAAACCGTGCTGGTCGTGAGGCCCCCCTGTCATAGGCACACGGGGCCTTAACGGGTTTTGGGCGCTAGGGCGACGGTTGTCGCCCGAACGGGCGCATTCCCGAGGGGCGCAGGGCGCCGCCGGGCGGACCCGAGCGACGGCGGCAGCGATGCCGGAGACCGGGGTCAGGCGGCACGAGGCCGGAGGCCGGCCGCAGTGAGCGGCGGCGCGTGCGGCCAGGCGGCCGCGGGCCAAGGCGACCGGAGGGGGAAGGGCGCGGGGACGAGCGCCAGAGCGGGGCAGCCGTGCGGGACGAGGCCGACACGGCGAGCGGGCGGCAGGGCGGCGGGCGCGGGGCTCCGGCGCCCGCGGCAGTGGCCGCGGCCGCGGCTTGGTGGTGGCGATGTGGGGCGCAGCCGGCGCGGGGCTAACAGAGTGGTGCCGAGGCGAGCGCCAAGGCGAGGCAGGGAGGGGCGGAGGGAGAAGAAGCGGGGGCGAGGCGAGGAGGACTCGGGGCGCAGCGGCGACTGCGGTGGTGAGCCCGCGCGTCGACGGGCGGCTCGAGTAGGCGCAGGGCTAGCGACGCGGCAGATCGGGAGAGCAGGGCAGCGCGCGCGCAGGTGGCACAAGGGACCGCGGACGGGCATAGCGGCGTGCGGGTGCGGACGGCGCGGTTGACGGCGAGCGGAACAGGGGAATGGAGAGGGGGAGGCCCGGGGCCTCACCGGGGGCTGTAGGTGTACCGGCAGCGGGGGTCGAGGAGGACGTCGGGGACGACGGTGACGAAGAGGAGGCGGTCCGTCGATGGCAGAGGCGCGTCGAGATCCGGGCGGCGAGGATTCAGTGACCGGGGCGACGGGGTGCGTCGGGGGGTTTGGCCCCATTCCAGATTGGATTGGGAGGGGGAGGGGGGAGACGTGGGGAGTGGGGGTGTAACACCCATGATGCGGCTATATCTCTCACGTGTCGAGGCACGACTCAGAGTCATAACCGCATTGCAGGTTTTGTCGCAAGAAGGGTCATCTTCACACAATCCCATGTAATGAACAAGAATGGGATAAAGAGTGTTGGCTTACAATCGCCACTTCACACAATACATAAATAAATTCATATATCATTCAAGATACACACAAGGTCCGACTACGGAACCAAAATAAAAGAAGACAACCCCAAATGCTAGATCCCCGATCGTCCCAACTGGGCACCACTACTGATCATCAGGAAACGAAACATAGTAACGACCAAGTTCCTCGTCGAACTCCCACTTGAGTTAGGTAGCAGCATCTGCACTGGTATCATCAGCACCTGCAACTGTTTTGGTAGAATCTGTGAGTCACGAGGACTCAGCAATCTCACACCCGCGAGATCAAGACTATTTAAGCTTATGGGTAGGATGGGGTAATGAGGTGGAGTTGCAACAAGCACTAAGCAAATATGGTGGCTAACATACGCAAATAAGAGCGAGAAGAGAAGCAACGCAACGGTCGTGAAGCTAGAAGTGATCAAGAAGTGATCCTGAAACTACTTATGCACAACCATAACACAAGAACCGTGTTCACTTCCCGGACTCCGCCGAAAAGAGACCATCACGGGTACAGACGCGGTTGATGTTTTTTAGTTAAAATCAAGTGTAAAGTTCTCTACAACCAGACATTAACAAATTCCCATCAGCCATATAACCGCGGGCACGGCTCTCGAAAGTTTATACCCTGCAGGGGTGTCACAACTTAGCCCATCACAAGCTCTCACAGTCAACGAAGGATATTCCTTCTCCCGGGAAGACCCGATCAGGCTCGGAATCCCAGTTACAAGACATTTCGACAATGGTAAAACAAGATCAGCAAGATGATACGTCTCCAACGTATCTATAATTTTTGATTGACCCATGCTATATTATCAACTATTTTGGACTATATTGGGCTTTATTTTCCACTTTTATATTATTTTTGGGACTAACCTATTAACCGAAGGCCCAGCCCAGAATTGCTATTTTTTTGCCTATTTCAGAGTTTCGGAGAAACAGGATATCAAATGGAGTCCAAATGGAATAAAACCTTCGGGAACGTGATTTTCTCACCGAACGTGATCCAGGAGACTTGGACCCTGCTCCAAGGAACAAGAGAGGTGGTCACGAGGGTGGGGGCGCCCCCCCTAGGGCACGCCCCCCTGCCTCGTGGGCCCCCTATTGCTCCCCCGACGTACTCCTTCCTCCTATATATACCTACGTACCCCCAAACGATCAGATATGGAGCCAAAAACCTAATTCCACCACCGCAGCCTTCTGTACCCACGAGATCCCATCCTGGGGCCTGTTCCAGAGCTCCGCCGGAGAGGGCCGTCATCACGGAGGGCTTCTACATCATCATAGCCTCTCCGGTGAAGTGTGAGTAGTTTACCTCAGACCTTCGGGTCCATAGTTATTAGCTAGATGGCTTCTTCTCTCTTTTTGGATCTCAATACAATGTTCTCCCCCTCTCTCGTGGAGATCTATTCGATGTAATCTTCTTTTTGCGGTGTGTTTGTTGAGACCAATGAATTGTGGGTTTATGATCAAGTCTATCTATGAATAATATTTGAATCTTCTCTGAATTCTTTTATGTATGATTGGTTATCTTTTCAAGTCTCTTCGAATTATCAGTTTGGTTTGGCCTACTAGATTGGTTTTTCTTGGCATGGGAGAAGTGCTTAGCTTTGGGTTCAATCTTGCGCTGTCCTTTCCCAGTGATAGAAGGGGCAGGAAGGCACGTATTGTATTGTTGCCATCGAGGATAACAAGATGGGGTTTTTATCATATTGCATGAAACTATCCCTCTACATCATGTCATCTTGCTTAAGGCGTTACTATGTTTTTAACTTAATACTCTAGATGCATGCTGGATAGCGGTCGATGAGTGGAGTAATAGTAGTAGATGCAGGCAGGAGTCGGTCTACTTGTCTCGGACGTGATGCCTATATACATGATCATACCTAGATATTCTCATAACTATGCTCAATTCTGTAAATTGCTCAACAGTAATTTGTTCACCCACCGTAGAATACTTATGCTCTTGAGAGAAGCCACTAGTGAAACCTATGGCCCCCGGGTCTATTCTCATCATATCAATCTCCATCACTTTAATCTTGCTTTGCTTTTTTACTTTGCCTTTTACTTTTCACTTTGCATCTCTATATCAAAAATACCAAAAATATTATCTATCAGATCTCACTCTCGTAAGTGACCGTGAAGGGATTGACAACCTCTAATCGCATTGGTTGCGAGGAGCTATTGTTTTGTGTAGGTACGAGGGACTTGAGCGTAGCCTCCTACTGGATTGATACCTTGGTTCTCAAAAATTGAGGGAAATACTTACGCTACTTTGCTGCATCATCCTCTCCTCTTCGGGGAAAACCAACGCAGTGCTCAAGAGGTAGCACAAGACCACCCGACTGTGCCGACAAATCCCGATAGGAGCTGCACATATCTCGTTCTCAGGGCACACCGGATAAGCTAAGCGTACAGGTACCAATGTAACCCAAGTTGCCAAGGGACGGTCCCGCTCGGTGCTCTAGTTTGGACCAACACTCAGAGGAGCACTGGCCCGGGGGTTTAAAACAAAGATGACCCTTGAGTCCGCGAAACCCAAGGGAAAAAGGCTTAGGTAGGCAAATGGTAAAACCAAGGTTGGGCCTTGCTGGAGGAGTTTTATTCAAGGCGAACTGTCAAGGGGGTCCCATAAATCAGCCAACCGCGTAAGGAACGCAAAATCAAGGAACATAACACCGGTATGACGGAAACTAGGGCGACAATAGTGGAACAAAACACCAGGCATAAGGCCGAGCCTTCCACCCTTTACCAAGTATATAGATGCATTAATTAAATAAGAGATATTGTGATATCCCAAAATATCCATGTTCCAACATGGAACCAACTTCATCTTCACCTGCAACTAGCAACGCTATAAGAGGGGCTGAGCAAAGCGGTAACATAGCCAAACAACAGTTTGCTAGGAGAGGTGGGTTAGAGGCTTGACATGGCAATATGGGAGGCATGATATAGCAAGTGGTAGGTAGCACGACATAGCAATAGAGCGAACAATTAGCAAGCAAAGATAGAAGTGATCCCGACGGTATGGTCATTGTCGGTGTTAAAACCGGCGGATCTCGGGTAGGGGGTCCCGAACTGTGCGTCTAGGCGGATGGTAACAGGAGACAAGGGACACGATGTTTTTACCCAGGTTCGGGCCCTCTCGATGGAGGTAAAACCCTACTCCTGCTTGATTAATATTGATGATATGGGTAGTGCAAGAGTAGATCCACCACGAGATCAAGGAGGCTAAACCCTAGAAGCTAGCCTATGGTATGATTGTTTTCCCCCTACGGACTAAAACCATCGGGTTTATATAGACACCGGAGAGGGCTAGGGTTACACAGAGTCGGTTACAATGGTAGGAGATCTACATATCCGTATCACCAAGCTTGCCTTCCATGCCAAGGGAAGTCCCTTCCGGACACGGGACGAAGTCTTCAATCTTGTATCTTCATAGTCCAGGAGTCCGGCCGAAGGTATAGTCCGGCTATCCGGACAACCCCTAATCCAGGACTCCCTCCGTAGCCCCCGAACCAGGCTTCAATGACGATGAGTCCGGCGCGCAAGTTGTCTTTCGCATTGAAAGGCGGGTTCTCCTCCAAATTCCGTGTACCTGTTGAATAATGTCCGGTTTCTTGTAAATATAGCGCTCCTTGGCTTCTACGCCCAATAATGGCCGTCTTCCATGTGTCAAACGAATACGAAAAGTCAGGGTGTTTTTACATTCACACCCCTAGCCGCGTAAATGAGTCGCTTATTTAAGGGGACAAGGATTTAGATCCAAACCACACCTTCTCCCCTCCGCGAGTATTCATCAGAACGTATCCGACAAAGGTCCATTCCACCATGGCCAGCCGTCGCAGCTCCCCCTGTCACCCTTCCAGCCCTCAGCCTGGAGATTGGGAGAGATGCTCCATCCCGCATAGCGAGCTAGTGACGCTCTAGACCAAGGGATTTCTTCCCCCGGCCTATATGGTCCCGGTTCGAGCCGGACTTGCCACCTATAATGGCGGAGAGCAAGCGGAGAGCGCCCCCAATCCCTCCAAAGGAGAGCGGGTATGCCTTGTCCCTTATTTAATAAGAGGGCTCGGATTTCCAATTCATCCGTTTCTCCGGGGCTCCTGGAGTTTTATGGCCTCGAGCTGCATAACCTCACGCCTGCCTCCATATTGCCTATCGCGGGCTTCGTAGCCCTTTGCGAGTTGTTTTTGGGTGTCATGGCTCATTTCGCGCTGTGGAAGAGGCTATTCTGCCTTGTGCCCCGTTCTCAGAAGGGGTCAATATATCAAGTGGGCGGAGCCGAAGTGTGGCACATCGCCGGGAGCGGATATCTATCCGGAACCCCAAAGAAGGCGTGCAAGGACTAGCCTTCAGAATGGTTTTATATAGAGGACGTCCCGCTGCCGGATCCTGTCCGGATCGGCCTTCGTGAGTTTGACAGTGCCCCCTAAAGAAGCGCCTAAGCTGGCGTCGATGGAGCCCTCAGAGGGAAAGTGACGAGGACGTTCTTTACCTGATGGGCCGGATAAGATTGTTAGCTCATTTCGGACTGACCATGATCGGGGTCATGGCCGAATGCATTATGCGGGGGGTGCAGCCACTTCAGTATAGAGGCCACCCCATGTGGGACTTCAACGGGGAGGACGACGCCACCCGTCACGGACGTAAGGGGCCGGAATCGGCTGCCGCTCTAATAAAGATCCTGTCCGCTTTGTACAAGAGAGAAGAGGAGGAATTTCTCCGCGTCAACCCACAGGGTGGATTTTCTATGTACAATCCTCCAAATTGGGTAAGTGGACACTATTACTAGCCCATCCATTTTATATTCCCATTGTTAAATATTCAGTCTAACGACTTCGACTCAGGAACTGCGCCAGGCTGTTAAAGAAATAAACAACCCTCCTCCACAACCTGAGGACCCGGGACGGTCCCTCGACCCGGCCTCCCAAGAGGATCCGGACGTATCTGTGGAGCTGATTGATGGGGTGTTTCATCAATTGAGCAAGGACAACGCCTTGGTGGCCATTACGGCTGATTACCCCGGGCTATTCCCACCTCACAGGTAACCGAGACCGAAGTCCCGGCACCTTGAAAAGGGATCCATCCTCGCGTGTTTTCGGTTTCACATAACAACTGTGTTTTGCAGGGGAGGTCCTTGAGACGGGAGGCCGAGCCTGCGGCGACTAGCCAACGAGGGGCTACAAGGCCCCGTGGGCTGAAAAGAAGTGCGGTCCGGACTGAGACGCCGGTGCAAAGGTATAGCGCGCCATCTTATTCCCAGGTGTTATTCCTTCAAGGCATATTAACACCCGTGCTCTCTTCAGGACAAAGAGACCTCGCCGGACTATATCCGGAGAGGTTGCCAATCGCGCCTCCACCAGTCAGGCTCCAAAGCTTGGTCCGGAGGCGGAGGTGAACACAAGGCGCGCACCGGACGCTCCTCCGATAGAGGATGCGGACAGGCTGTCTGCCACCCATTCCGAGGTGGAGAGTGCCATGAACCACAGGCGTCGCCGGACAGTTCTTCGCGACGCTTGTTTCTCCCAAGAGGCATTGGATGCCTTCAATTTGGGAGATGCGTACCTCCGTGCCGCTCAAAATGGTCTAGCCAGAGCCACGGAGCAATATGTAAAAGACATACGGATGAGAAAATTTAATGGTTATATATATCAGTAGCCCCCGAGACTTGAAACAGTTAGAATAACTGATTTAAGGATCATGTAATATGCAGGTTCTTTCAGAGAAGAATACCCAACTGTCCCAGGAGCTGGAAGAGTGCAAAGCCCAACTTGAGGCCGCACTAGCCGCGACAGGGGAGCCCAAAGAGACTCCCTCTGGTAATATATGCTTCAAAAAGATAAGTATTTTGTGAAGTGCGGCGTGTGTGCAAATCTGACAAATGAAATTGCAGATGGCGCCGGATTAGATCCGAAAAAGCAACAACTCCTACGCCAGTTGAAGGCTGGTGAGAGCGTGCTGACAAAGGTGAGGCGGGAGAAGAACGATCTCCAAGATGCCAACACCAAGCTGGGCGTTGAACTGAAGGATGTTCGTGCCCAGCTGTCGAACTCCGTTAAGGAGAATCAGCGGCTTCGACGCGGCATATTTAGTAAGTGCCTAAACGAACTTTGGAAAAAGAGTTCAGCGAGGAAGTCGACTAACAGAGTAATGTCTGTAGGTATGCTAACAGGTCGTCCTGTAGAGGAAATGCCCGGTTCTACGGGTGACCTTCTTCCCGAGCTCTCACAACTGCACGAGCGAGTTCGGCAGGTGATGCAAGGCGTCGCCCAAGCCTTGTGGCCATCCGTCTCCATGCCCGAAGGCCTTGGAGAGCTTGCAGAGAAGCTGAAGGGAGCGCGGCGGCGCTTCCGATTGTGGAAGATATCGGCCATGGTGAAGACGCGGTACACGAAGGCTGACCCGAACCACATGGCCGAGGTCGGACCTATGGGGCCCGATGGGAAGGAGATCCCTGTGAGTTTAGTATACGGCCAAGTAGAATTGGCCGCAAAGTATTCCCAACAGGACTATAAACTAGACAGCCTGTTAGATGGTATTGAAGAGGAATACAATCAGTCAGATTGACTATGTAATTTTAATTGACATGTGTAATGCCTTCTAGCCGGATTGTAGATCGTTTGTCATGGCCGACCTTTTCGCTTCAACCTCGGGACCTGACTGTCCGGAGTGTGTCCGAATACCCTCGTGGTTATATAAGAACCGGGGTATGCATGGAGACCAGGCGTAGGGGTCATTAGTGCTTGAACAGACAAGTGCCCAACTAGTTATGTTATATTACATGGTTAGTAAGAAACATCTTCCAGGAGAATAGTTCCGTTAGGGGTTCCTTTCCCTGGGAGGCATGCCCTAAAGTGCATGTCCATTCTGTGAAAAGAGATGCAGGAAAAACATCTGGGGGCGCATAAATAAATAAGTGAAAAGATCATCTTTTAGTTCATCGACCGAATATTCCCTTAAGAATGCTAGCTTTCGGCTTCACCCAGTCTGAGGTACACATCTGGCTGACCCGGCAGTAGCAATCGCAGAGGTGCTCCCTTTACCACCTAGCCGAACATTCGGGAATGTAGGGGTAAGCACAGGAGCCAGGCAACCCAGCTTGGCCAAAACTTAAGTCATATCGATGCATATAATGGTGAATAAAAGGTACATGCGGAAGTGTGACATATGTGTTGGGCATAAAGCCCGTATAAATAAGCTTCTGTTAAAAGAAGCCCCCAGGTTTAATGAGTGCAGATAGCACGTCACTTGATGAGCCTTTAAAGTCTATAAGAGAAAGGGAGGGGAGAAGGAGAGAAATATAAGACAGGAAGTATATAAAAAATGGACAGAGGAAGGAGACGAACACAGAGTCCGGTGCTAGGCATAGAATCTTCGGAGACGGGCTGCGTTCCATGGGTTCGGCTCGAGTCGGTTATCCGATGCATCTCGTAGGCGGTACGCTCCACCAGTCAGGACTTGGTCAATTATGAAGGGACCTTCCCACTTGGGCTTGAGTTTGTCCTTTTTCTTGTCCGGCAGGCGTAGAACTAATTCGCCAACGTTGTAATTTTTGGCCCGTACTTCTCTGCTTTGGTATCTTCGAGCCTGCTGTTGATAGAATGCGGAACGGGCTTTTGCCACGTCACACTCCTCCTCCAAGGTGTCCAAACTGTCCTGCCGATCGAGCTCGGCTTCTCTTTCCTCGTACATGCGCACTCGAGGTGAGTCATGAATTATGTCGCAGGGCAAAACTGCCTCTGCACCGTACACCATGAAGAATGGTGTGTATCCGGTGGTGTGATTCGGCGTGGTCCGCAGCCCCCAGAGTACGGAGTCGAGCTCCTCTACCCACTGCGTATTAGATTCCTTAAGGGACCACACTAGTTTGGGTTTGATGCCGCTCATGATAAGACCATTTGCACGTTCGACCTAGCCGTTAGTTTGTGGGTGATAGACGGAAGCATAATCGAGCTTGATGCCCATGTTTTTGCACCAGAGTTTTACCTCATCGGCCGTGAAGTTCGTGCCGTTATCCGTGATGATGTTGTGGGGGACGTCGTAACGGTGTACAACCCCGGATATAAAGTCTATCACCGGTCCGGATTCGGCCGTGTTAACAGGCTTGGCTTCTATCCATTTGGTGAACTTATCCACCATGACCAGTAAGTATTTTTTCTTGTGGGTTCCGCCTTTAAGGGGTCCAACCATGTCAAGCCCCCAGACCGCGAAGGGCCAGGTGATGGGGATAGTTTGGAGGGCGGTGGGTGGCATATGGCTTTGGTTTGCAAAAGGCTGACAACCGACGCATCGTTGGACTAAGTCCTGGGCGTCTGCCCGGGCCATCGGCCAATAAAAGCTTGTACGGAAGGCCTTGCTTACAAGGGACCGAGCTGCAGCGTGATGACCACCGAGTCCGGCATGAATTTCAGCCAGAAGGTTCCGCCCTTCCTCTTCAGAAATACACCTTTGAAGGACTCCGGTAGTGCTTTTCTTATAGAGCTCTCCCTCATGGACTTTATAGGCTTTAGATCGCCGCACTGTGCAGTGTGCCTTGTTTTGGTCCTCGGGGAGTTCCTGCCTAGTAAGGTAGGCTAGGAATGGTTCTGTCCACGGGGCGATGACCGCCATTATTACGTGGGCTGAAGGTGTGATTTCATTGGCGGAGCCTCCAATTATGTCAGATTGTTCGGTGTCAGGCAGTGCGGTTGGGTCCGGGCTGTTATTGCCGGGTTCCCCTTCCCATACTACAGATGGCTTGAAAAGCCTTTCCAAGAAGATGTTGGGGGGGACTACATCGGGTTTTGCGCCGATGCGTGTCAGGACATCTGCCGCCTGATTATTTTCCTGGGCTATATGGTGAAATTCGAGCCCTTCGAACCGAGCTGACATTTTTAAGACGGCGTTGCGGTAAGTTGCCATTTTTGGATCCTTGGCATCGAAGTCTCCATTTATTTGGGATATCGCGAGGTTCGAATCCCCGCGCACCTCTAGGCGTTGAATGCCCATGGATACTGCCATCCCGAGACCATGTAAAAGGGCCTCATATTCGGCTGCATTGTTGGAGTCTGTGTACATTATCTGGAGCATGTATTGAACTGTGCCTCCTGTGGGGGACGTCAAAATGACGCTAGCCCCTAGACCGGCCAACATTTTGGAGCCGTCGAAGTGCATGATCTAGTTTGAATATGTGCCGTACTCTTTAGGGACTTCGGCCTCCGTCCGTTCTGCGACGAAGTCGCCCAAAACTTGCGACTTGATAGCTCGTCGTGGCTTATAAGTTATGTCGAACGGGAGGAGCTCAATGGACCATTTAGCAATCCGGCACGTCGCGTCGCGGTTGTTTATAATATCATTAAGTGGCACTTCTGAGGCTACTGTTATTGAACACTCTTGAAAGTAGTGTCGTAGCTTCCGGGATGCCATGAATACCGCGTACGCAATCTTTTGATAATGCGGGTACCGTGATTTGCACGGAGTGAGGATAGTGGACACATAATAGACCGGCTTTTGAAGGGGGAATTTGTGTCCGTCCGTTTCTCATTCGACGACGAGCACTACGCTTACAACCTGATTGGTTGCTACAATGTATAATAGAATTGGTTCTCCAACGTTTGGCGTGGCCAGGACTGGGTTTGTTGCCAATATGGCTTTTATTTCATCAAGTCCGGCTGTGGCTGCATCCGTCCACTCGAAGTGTTCGGTGCGCCGAAGGAGGCGGTAAAGGGGGAGTGCCTTTTCTCGCAAGCGGGAGATATAGCGGCTTAAAGCCGCCACGTATCCGGTTAATTTTTGTATTTGTTTGAGGTCCTTTGGGATATCCAATTGTGACAGAGCTCGGATTTTGGCTGGATTTGCTTCAATTCCTCTACCGGATACAATGAAGCCCAAGAGCTTTCCGGCTGGAACGCCGAAAACGCATTTTTCCGGGTTGAGCTTGATGTCGTATGTTCGTAGGTTATCGAACGTTAGCCTCAAGTCGTCTACTAGAGATTCGGCATGTCTTGTTTTAACGACCACGTCTTGCCGATCTGGTGTGCCAGACATGTCTGAATCATGCGCTGATATGTTGCGCCGGCGTTTTTGAGCCCGAAGGGCATTGTGTTGAAGCAGAATGGGCCATATGGTGTGATGAATGCCGTTGCGGCTTGGTCTGACTCTGCCATCTTGATTTGATGGTAGCCGGAGTATGCGTCGAGGAAACACAACGAACCGTGTCCTGCTGTAGCGTCGATAATTTGATCGATGCGGGGGAGGGGGAAGGGATCCTTTGGGCAGGCCTTGTTAAGGTCTTTAAAATCAACGCACAGGCGCTAGGATTTGTCCTTCTTTGGTACCATCACCAGGTTTGCTAGCCAGTCCAGATGTTTTATATCTTTGATGAATCCGGCCTCCAATAGCTTGGCTAGCTCCTCTCCCATGGTATGTCTCTTAGGTTCAGAAAAACGCCGAAGAGCCTGTTTGACTGGCTTGAATCCTTTTAGGATATTTAAGTTGTGTTCAGCCAGCCTGCGTGGGATTCCTGGCATGTCTGAAGGGTGCCAGGCGAAAATGTCCCAGTTCTCGCGTAGGAACTCTCGCAGTGCGGCGTCTACATCAGGGTTTAATTGTGCCCCGATGGAAGCTGTTTTATTGGGGTCCGTTGGATGGACCTAGAATTTGACTATTTCGTCCGCTGGTTTAAAGGAGGTGGACTTGGATCTTTTGTCAAGTATCACATCGTCCCTGTTCACCGTGGAGCGCAGCGCAGTCAGTTCCTCAGCCGCTAGGGCTTCGGATAGTGCCTCGAGGGCCAGTGCGGCTGTCTTATTTTCGGCGCGGAGTGCTATGTCTGGATCACTAGCGAGAGTGATGATTCCGTTAGTCCCGGGCATCTTGAGCTTCATGTACCCGTAATGGGGTATTGCTTGGAAGATTGTAAACGCTTCCCGCCCTAGTAGAGCGTGGTATCCGCTACTAAACGGGGCCACTTGGAACGTGACCTCTTCGGACCTGTAATTATCCGGCGTGCCGAACACCACATCTAGTGTGATTTTTCCTGTACAGCGCGCTTCCCGACTGGGGATTATTCCTTTAAAGGTTGTGGTGCTTCGCTCAATGCGGTTCCAGTCTATTTCCATTTTTTGAAGGGTTTCCTCATAAATGAGGTTCAATTCGCTGCCTCCATCCATGAGTACCTTGGTAAGGCGAAAGCCATCCACTATTGGATTGAGGACCAATGCGGCTGGTGCTCGGGCTGTTCGGAATTTAGGTTCATCACTGGCATTAAAAGTAATAGCCGTGTCACTCCATGGGTGTATTGTTGCTACTTGGTAGACTTCGGCAAGGCTGCAGAGTGTTCTTTTTCGCATATTGTTTGATGCGAAAGTCTCGAAGACTGTTAATACCGTACCGGTGTTCCTGGGGTGGCTTTCTGTGGCCTCAAGAATTAGAAGATCTTCGCCAATTTTGGCCACCTGCCGGAGTATCCAACATGCTCTAAGGCTGTGAGTTGGTGTGGCGCCCTCTGTACTGTGAATTTTACAGGGTCCATTAAGCCATCCTTCCAGTATGGTTCCATGCCCTGTAGAGGGTTTTTGCTTTTTGGTGTTTAACCCGGGTGTCTGGCGATGATGCACCCTTTTATTTCGGACTGGGTTTGTATTCAGGGCCGGATTCTCCCAAAATTTTATTTCAGTTTTCCAGGCGCTTTCCATCGCACAGTACTTCCGTACTATGGACGCCAAGTCAGCGAAGCGTGTAATATCACGGCGGCTTATGGCATTGATGATTCCCTTGTCCGTGCAATTATTGCAGAAGAATGAGATTGCGTCTTCCTCGCGGCAGTCCTTGATCCTATTCATAACCAGGAGGAATCTGGCCCAATAATGATGTACTGTTTCTTCGGGCTTTTGCCTAATTTGGGATAGATCGCTTATGTTCGGGTGGGTGGGTGGAATTAAATCTGAAACCTCACCCAATCTGAGACTCAAAGGCCAAGGAGTTTCTGAACTCGGAAGTTTGGATTCTTGGATGTTGTCCAATGAATCTAGCCCGTCGCCTGACTCTAAGTTTTGGTCTTGAGTGATGTCCTCCCCTCCGCGGGTATCCGGCTTGGAGGGATCGGGAATCCGGACATAGCTAGTCCTTAAGATTGATGAAGGGTCGCCGCACTGTCCCTCTACCACGGCAACATGACAGGTGACCTGGGGAGAGTTAATCTCTCTCAGATCGGGTTTAGGCCCAATCTGGTCGTAATCTGTGGCGACTCCCAGGGCGGCGATGCGATCCAAGAGCTCATTTAGGGAAGAGAGCTCCATTGGATCTAACTGCTCGGCGGATTCCGAGTTGACGTGAAGATTGCTTTTGATGACCCGAGAGGTCATCGTCGGCATAGCAGTCGAACAGGCGGTCATAAGAAAACCACCTAGCCGGAGAGTTTGGCCGACAGCCAAAGCTCCCTTAGCAACGGTACCTTCTTTAAAGACGGGATGAGGCATCCTTCCTGGTGGCGACGACACAGAGGAACTCTCAATGAAAGCACCAATGTCGGTGTCAAAACCGGCGGATCTCGGGTAGGGGGTCCCGAACTGTGCGTCTAGGCGGATGGTACCAGGAGACAAGGAACACGATGTCTTTACCCAGGATCGGGCCCTCTCGATGGAGGTAAAACCCTAATCCTGCTTGATTAATATTGATGATATGGGTAGTACAAGAGTAGATCCACCACGAGATCAAGGAGGCTAAACCCTAGAAGCTAGCCTATGGTATGATTGTTTTTTCCCCTACGGGCTAAAACCCTCGGGTTTATATAGACACCGGAGAGGGCTAGGGTTACACAGAGTCGGTTACAATGGTAGGAGATCTACATATCCGTATCGCCAAGCTTGCCTTCCACGCCAAGGAAAGTCCCTTCCAGACACGGGACGAAGTCTTCAATCTAGTATCTTCATAGTCCAGGAGTCCGGCTATCCGGACACCCCCTAATCCAGGACTCCCTCAGTCATATTGCCTGAGATCCCGCAAGGAAGAAGAACGAGTCCATGAAGAAGACAAACGGACATAGACGAACGAATCCTCACAACTCCGGAACAAAACCGAAGCTAACGAGAGAAGCAACTCGGAAAGAAGAAAGCAACATGGTAAACCAACAAGCATAAGCATGGCATGATGCACAATCAAGTATGATGCATGTCCGGTTTAATGAGGCATGGCATGGCAAAGTGCAACAAACAACACTACAAATTAAGTGGAGCTCAATATGCAACGAGTTGCATATTGACAAAACACCACATTAATTATTTAGTTCTCTCCCGTTTATGTACCCAACAAAATTAACTGTGGTTAAGCATGGCAAGAGGTGAAGCATAAGAAAACTATCTATTTAGGCAAGTTTAAATGAGGCCGGAAATAACAAATAACAATTCCGGAAAATCCTCATATGCATATTTTGGTTATGGTACTGTTCTGCACTAAACCATATTTTATTGTTGTTAAACATGCAAGCTAAAACCACCATGTTAATCTATGCATTTTTCTACCCCATTTACATATAAAGTTTATTTAAAACCGAGCTACGGTTATTTAGTTATGAAATAAAGCATTTTAGCATGGCATTTAAGCAAATTAATGCAAACAACAAGTTAAACATTTTTAACATGGATGAAAGTTGCATATTATGAAACTAGACAGGAATCTAAGCATTTTTCATATTTAAATCATTTTAAATCGATGCATGGTTAATTAGTTATTACATGCATGAACATGAGGGGTTTTCTGAAAAACTGCAATCTCCGAATAATTAGCAAAATCGCAGAAGGGAAAAAAACATGACACGGGCCGAAAATGAGATCTGGCCCAGGGCGTGGGGGAGCTGCTCACATCGGGCCAAGGCCTGGCTGGAAGCAGAGGAGGAGCAGGGGCAGGCCCAGGGGACGGAGTTGACCGGTCCACGCGCGCTGGGACGGGGTCAACACGGGCGAGCGAGGCAGAGGCTCGAGCAGGCGACCACCTGCTCAATGCAGATGATGCAGAGGCCGCGGCGGCGCGCACAAGAGGTCAGGGATGGACGGGTTCATGGCGGAGGCGGCGACATCCAGCGGCCCCCGGCCGGATCTGGCGCAGAACAACGGCGAGGACCTGCGTGGGAGCTCCACGGAGGCAGTGGCCACTGCTGTTACCTGAAGAAAGGAGGGAGAGAGATTCAGAGAGGGATCAGGGGAAGGAAGCAGAGAGAGACGGCGGAATAGGGGCTTCCTACCGGCGTCATGGAGGAACACCGGCGGTGGCACTGCTTGAAGGAGCGAAGCAGGCAGCAGCGGGACCGCGCGGGCAAAGCAGAGGACGGGGTCGAGCTCATTCCCTAGCAGAGGACGACGGCGGACTTGGCGCGAGCTCCTGGCGACGGGGTGTGATGCAGGGAGGCAAACGAGGCCGCGAGGAAGGCCGGGACTGCAATGGCGCGAAGACGACGACAGTGACGCGGTCGGCGAGCAGGGGAGGCCATGTCGTGGTGCTTGCCTCCTGCAGTTTTCTGGAGAGGACAGAGAGCAGGTGAGAGAGGGAACCAGAGGGAACGGGAGAAGAAGAAGGGAAGGAGAAGCGGCGGGGCATGGCCGGTCCTGGTAGTTGTCGTTGGCGGGGTCGCCGGAGGGCGTGGCTTGCGGGGTCGGCGAGGACCGAGGCAGGGCGGGGCTCAGGCAGACGAAGCCCTCACGCTCGAGTGGCTGCGCTGGCTGCTGCGGGTCGAGGAGGGCCGAGGGAACTCCTCGCTCGAGCGTCGGGGCGAGCGCGGGGATGGAGGAGGTTGCGTCTTGTTAGGGATTTGGGTGGCGCGGAAAAGATGGGAGGTGGTCGGAGGTTGCTGTGGCGATGGGTAGTTGGATGGATGGGGATCGAGGGCACTGGTTGGAGGAGATGGATCTGGGAGGATCCCGATGAAGATGCGGGAGAGTGGTGGCGGCTATTGGATAGGGGAGCAATGGATGGGATAGCCTAGGGTTAGACTGGTATATATAGAGTAGGTGGGATAGAGTTAGGGGTCTTTGGACCCTCCGATCAAAATCGAACGGTCGAGAATAAATAGGTTAGGTAGTCGAATTAAGAAAACAGAGATATTTTACAGATGTTTGGGGATGATCTGGATCCAATGGTCACGACTGAGTGGTTCGGGTTCGAGGGAGTATCGGACGCGTGCACGAGGAGGGCTGTGCACTTTACAGAGAGACTCCGGTTTAGGCAAGAGGGAAAACGAAGAACAAGGTTGGTCTCAGAACGGTCAACAAAAGAAAGGAGAACGCGACAACTATGAGCGGATGCAAGTTTTAAAAACAATGACGTTAACGAGTGCCGATGCAATGCAAATGATGACATGATGAATGCAACAAACAAACGAACCACATGTCAACGACGAAAAACATGGAAGCCCTCTGGAGCGTCGGTCTCGGGGCGTTACAGGGGGGAAGTGTCGGTGGGTTGTTTAGGTCACAGGGGAGGAAGGGCCATATAGGCCAGAAAATTGAATGGTATTTCGAGGACTTTTTTGAAACACATGAACAACTAGGAATGAGCGGATACCCGGCAAGTGCGAGGGATTATCCATAGGGGTATTTATGTGGCAAGGAACTGCAAGGCAGTAGGCACAAAGTATACTCGGAACAATAGAGAGAATTTCAGGGTATCTTGTAATAACAAGATCAACGGGGAATGATTGAATGAATGGCAAGTGTACGTGGCTATCCATAGGGGTTTATCCGTGGAAGGGAATTGCAAAAGCGATGGCACAAAGTATCGAGGGAACATCGGAGAGTAACTTCGGAATCTTCTAGTGCATCAGGCGATCATCTGAAGTGAGGGGCTCTCCGGGAGAAAGTATTTTCGAGAACCTAAAGTTAGTTTTGTTTTTAGAAAAATCATTTAACCCGAATAGAAGAGATGTCAGAGTCTCAGAGTATAGGTCGAGGAATAAAAGATCCAAATACCACCCAATGGCGACGTGGGCCCATAGGCCACACAGCCATGTTACTAAAGGTTTTGCAATGACTAGACTCAACTTCGGCCAAGGAGTTGGAAAGGGGGATTCCTACAGGCAGTCGGCTCTGATACCAACTTGTGACGCCCCCGATTCAATCGTACACTAATCATGCATGCAAACGTGTACGATCAAGATCAGGGACTCACGGGAAGATATCACAACATAACTCTAAAACATAAATAAGTCATACAAGCATCATAATACAAGCCAGGGGCCTCGAGGGCTCGAATACAAGTGCTCGATCATAGACGAGTCAGAGGAAGCAACAATATCTGAGTACACACATAAGTAAACAAGTTGCCATAAGATGGCTAGCACAAACTGGGATACAGATCGAAAGAGGCACATGCCTCCTGCCTGGATCCTCCTAAACTACTCCTGGTCGTCGTCAGCGGGCTGCACGTAGTAGTAGGCACCTCCAGTGTAGTAGGAGTCGTCGTCGACGGTGGCGTCTGTCTCCTGGGCTCTGGCATCTGGTTGCGACAACCAGGTAGAAGTGAAAGGGGGAAAAGGAGGGAGAAAAGCAACCGTGATTACTCATCCAAAGTACTCGCAAGTAAGGAGCTACACTACATATGCATGGGTATATGTGTAAAGAGGCAATATCAGTGGACTGAACTGCAAAATGCCAGAATAAGAGGGGGATAGCTAGTCCTGTCGAAGACTATGCTTCTGGCCACCTCCATCTTGCAGCATGTAGAAGAGAGTAGATGGTAAGTTCACCAAGTAGCATCGCATAGCATAATCCTACCCAGTGATCCCCTCCTCGTTGCCCTGTTAGAGAGCGATCACCGGGTTATATCTAGCACTTGGAAGGGTGTGTTTTATTAAGTATTTGGTTCTAGTTGTCATAAGGTCAAGGTACAATTCCAAGTCGTCTTGTTACCGAAGATCACGACTATTCGAATAGATAAACTTCCCTGTAGGGGTGTAGCACATAACCCAACACGCTTGATCCCATTTGGCCGGACACACTTTTCTGGGTCATGCCCGGCCGCGGAAGATCAACACGTCGCAGCCCTACCTAGGCACAATAGAGAGGTCAGCACGTCGGTCTAATCCTAAGCGCGCACGGGTTTGGGCCCATTGCCCATTGCACACCTGCATGTTGCGTGGGCGGCCGGAAGCAGACCTAGCAACCTCCATTACAAAGGAAGTCACGTTACGTGGTCCAATCTGGCGTGTGCCGCTCAGTCGCTGACGTCACGAAGGCTTCGGCTGATACCACGACGTCGAGTGCCCATATCTTTCCCACGTAGTTGGTTAGTGTGTACAGACCAAATGGCCAGACTCAGATCAAATACCAACATCCCGTTAAGCGTGTTAATGATGTAACCGCGGACACCGACCAGGGCCAGGCCCACCTCTCACCTAGGCGGTCTCAACCTGCCCTGTCGCTCCGCCACAAAGATCCACTTGCGGGTACTCCTACGAGCCGACCCGACTTTAGTCACCACATGTATCATGTAAAGTATATAAGTATATACCCGTGATCACCTCCCAAGATCACGGCCCGATAGTATAGCAAGGCAGATGGACAAGAATGTAGGGCCATAGATGGAATACTAGCATCCTAAACTAAGCATGTAGGATTGCAGGTAAAGGTAACAACAGTAGTAGCAAGGACATGCTATGCATCAGGATAGGATTAACGGAAAGTAGTAACATGCTACACTACTCTAATGCAAGCAGTATAGAGAGGAATAGGCGATATCTGGTGATCAAGGGGGGGCTTGCCTGGAAGCTCAGCCGAGAAGGAGGGGTCGTCAACACCGTAGTTGTACTGGGTAGCAGCGGCGTCGGTCTCGGTGTCTAGCGAGAGAAGAGGGGGAAGAAACAATGAATACAATGCAAACAGATGCATGACGATGCATGACAAGACATGTAATAGTGTTAGGTGTGCCCTAACGTAGTACCGGGTGATACTGGCGAAGGGGGGAAACATCCGGGAAAGTATTCCCGGTGTTTCGCGTTTTCGGGCGGATGAAACGGAGGGGGAAAGTTGCAGGTTCGGTATGCTAGGGACGTGTGGTGGATGAACGGTCTGTGTATTCGGATTCGTCTCGAAATTCTGAGCAACTTTCATATACAAAGTATTTTCATCCGAGGAACGGTTTATTTTATATTAATTTTAAAAGATTTAATCATTTTTAGAATTTATTTTATTAATTTAAATCAACATTATCCAGAATAGTGTATGTTGACGTCATTATGACGTCAGCAGTCAACAGGGGGTTGACTGGTCAAACTGTTGTGTGGGACCCACTTGTCATACTCTGTTTAGATAATTAACAGTTAATTAAGTTAATTAGTGTTTAGGTTATTCTAAATAGAATTAATTAAGTTAATTAAGTAATTAGTTAATTAAAGCCTTTATTATTTATTAATATTTTTAATTATTTTATTATTATTATTATTTGTTTATATTATTATTTTTTAAACCGTGCTGGTCGTGGGGCCCCCTGTCATAGGCGGGCCTTAACGGGTTTTGGGCGCTGGGGCGACGGTTGTCGCCCGAACGGGCGCGTGCCTGAGGGGCGCTGGGCGCCGCCGGGGCGGACCCGAGCAACGGCGGCAGCGATGCCGGAGACCGGGGCCGGGTGGCACGAGGCCGGAGGCCGACCGCAGTGAGCGGCGGCACGTGCGGCCAGGCGGCCGAAGAGGGAAGGGCGCGGGGACGAGCGCTAGAGCGGGGCAGCCGTGCGGCGGGCGCGGGGCTCTGGCGCCCGCGGCAGTGGCCGCGGCCGCGGCTCGGTGGTGGCGATGTGGGGCACGACCGGCGCGGGGCTAACAGAGCGGTGCCGAGGCGAGCGCCAAGGCGAGGCAGGGAGGGGCGGAGGGAGAAGAAGCGGGGGCGAGGCGAGGAGGACTCGGGGCGCAGCGGCGACTGCGGTGGTGAGCCCGCGCGTCGACGGGCGGCTCGAGCAGGCGCAGGGCCAGCGACGCGGCAGAGCGGGAGAGCAGGGCGGCGCGCGCGCAGGTGGCGCGAGGGGCCGCAGACGGGCGTAGCGGCGTGCGGGCGCGGACGGCGCGGTTGACGGCGAGCGGAACGGGGGAATGAAGAGGGGGGAGGTCCGGGGCCTCACCGGGGGCTGTAGGGGTACCGGCAGCGGGGGTCGAGGAGGACGTCGGGGACGACGGTGACGAAGAGGAGGCGGTCCGTCGATGGCGGAGGCGCGTCGAGCTCCGGGCGACGAGGATCCAGCGACCGGGGCAGCGGGGTGCGTCGGGGGGTTTGGCCCCGATCCAGATTGGACCGGGAGAGGGGAGGGAAGAGACGTCGGGAGTGGGGGGAAGTGTCGGTGGGTTGTTTAGGTCACGGGGGAGGAAGGGCCATATAGGCCAGATGGTTGGACCGGCCTAGTGGCCAGCTGGGCCATTTGGCCCAGTTGGCCAGGGAGCCCTTTTTCTTGCTTTTGTTTTTGTTTAGTAGTTTTTCTTTTCTTTTATTTATTTATCTTTTCTGTTTTATTTAGTTTAAAGCACTTAGGCACTTTGTAAAATTATGTTTTCTTCACTATAATTACCATAGCAATATTTGTCATACACCGAACATTTTTGTTTTAGTGTTTTGGAAAATTTTACAGTTTGACTTTATTTTAAGTTCAAATTTTGAATCATTTTGAACTAACACGAGATTAATAACAGTAAACGTGGTGACGTGGCATCATTAACGTGAGATTACTGTAGCCTAATTATCCGGGCGTCACAAGGGTTTCCCCTGTGGCCGCCGCCCCTCCCCTAGGGAACCCTAGGGCGCCCCCTCCACCCCCCTTCCCCCTATATATAGTGAGGGAGAGAGAAGGCAGCCGCATCCCTTCCCTGGCGCAGCCCTCTCCTCCTCCAACTGCTCCTCCTCCTCCGCAGTGCTTAGCGAAGCTCTGCCGGAGAACCACGAGCTCCATCGCCACCATGCCGTCGTGCTGCTGGAGTTCTCCCTCAACTTCTCCTCTCCCCTTGCTAGATCAAGAAGGATGAGACGCCCCCGGGATGTACGTGTGTTGAACGCGGAGGCGCCATCCGTTCGGCGCTAGATCGGATCTTCCACGATTTGAATCGCAGCGAGTACGACTCCATCAACCGTGTTCTTGTAACGCTTCCGCTTAGCGATCTTCAAGGGTATGAAGATGCACTCCCTCTCTCTCGTTGCTAGCATCTCCTAGATTGATCTTGGTGACACATAGGATTTTTTTTTGAATTTTACTACGTTCCCCAACAGTGGCATCATGAGCTTGGTCTATGCGTAGATTCTATGCACGAGTAGAACACAAAGTAGTTGTGGGCCATGATTTTTTCAATTTGCTTACCATTACTAGTCTTATCTTGATTCGGCGGCATTGTGGGATGAAGCGGCCCGGACCGACCTTACACGTACGCTTACGTGAGACAGGTTCCACTGACTGACATGCACTTGATGCATAAGGTGGCTAGCGGGTGTCTGTCTCTCCCACTTTAGTTGGATCGGATTCGATGAAAAGGGTCCTTATGAAGGGTAAATAGCAATTGGCATATCACCATTGTGGCTTTTGTGTAGGTAAGAAACGTTCTTGCTAGAAACCCATAGCAGCCACGTAAAACAAGCAACAACAATTAGAGGACGTTTAACTTGTTTTTGCAGGGTATGCTATGTGATGTGATATGGCCAAAAAAATGTGATGAATGATATATGTGATGTATGAGATTGATCATGTTCTTGTAATAGGAATCACAACTTGCATGTCGATGAGGATAAAAACCGGCAGGAGCCATAGGAGTTGTCTTAATTTATTGTATGACCTGCGTGTCAATGAAAACGCCATGTAATTACTTTACTTTATTGCTAATCGTTAGCCATAGTAGTAGAAGTAATAGTTGGCGAGACAACTTCATGAAGACACGATGGTGGAGATCATGGTGTCATGTCGGTGACAAAGGTGATCATTTCACGCCTCGAAGATGGAGATCAAAGGCGCAAGATGATATTGGCCATATCATGTCACTTTACGATTTGCATGTGATGTTTGTCATGTTTACATCTTATTTGCTTAGAACGACGGTAGCATAAATAAGATGATCCCTCACTAAAATTTCAAGAAATGTGTTCCCCCTAACTGTGCACCGTTGTGAAGGTTCGTTGTTTCGAAGCACCATGTGATGATCAGGTGTGATAGATTCTAACGTCCGCATACAACGGGTGTAAGCCAGATTTACACATGCAAAACACTTAGGTTGACTTGATGAGCCTAGCATGTACAGACATGGCCTCAGAACACGAGAGACCGAAAGGTCGAACATGAGTCGTATAGTAGATGTGATCAAGATGGAGATGTTCACCGTTGATGACTAGTCCGTCTCACGTGATGATCGGGCACGGCCTAGTCGATTCGGATCATGTATCACTAAGATGACTAGAGGGATTTCTATCTGAGTGGGAGTTCATTAAATAATTTGATTAGTTGAACTCATTATCATGAACATAGTCTAAATTTTCTTTGCAAATTATGTTGTAGATTAATAGCTCAGCCAGTGAGCATGTGCTCACAATGTCTGGGTACTTCAATTGCTTGAATTAAGTGGGAGTTAATCTTCCAGATAAGAGAAGTGATTGACGAAGTTCTCCAATCACTATCACCAAGCTAACTAGAGCTTCGTGATGAACTATAACATGCAAGGGAAGTTGATCCTGGAGCTGTTCGTCATGCTTAAGGCCGTAAAGGTAGAAGTCAAGAAGGAGCATCAAGTGTTGATGGTTAACAAGACCACTAGTTTCAAAGAAGGGCAAGGGCTAGAAGGGAAACTTCATGAATGGCAAACCAGTTGCCGCTCCAGTGAAGAAACCCAAGAACCCAAACCCGAGACGAAGTGCTTCTATTAGGGGAACTGTCACTAGTAGCGGAACTGCCTCAAATACTTGGTAGATAAGAAGGCTGGCAACTTCAACAAAAGTATATTTGATATATGTGTTATTGATGTGTACCTTACTAGTACTCCTAGTAGCACATGGTTATTAGATACCGGTTCAGTTGCTAATATTGGTAACTCGAAACAAAAGCTACAGAATAAACGGAGACTAGCTAAGGGCGAGGTGACGATATGTGTTGGAAGTGTTTCCAAGGATAATATGATCACCATCGTACGCTCCCTCTACCTTCGGGATTAGTGTTGAACCCATATTTGCATTGGTGTCTGCGTTGAGCATGAACATGATTAGATCATGCTTATTGCAATACGGTTATTCATTTAAGTCAGAGAATAATGGTTATTCTATTTACATGAATAATACCTTCTATGGTCATTCACCCAATGTGAATGGTTTATTGAATATCGGTCGTAGTGATACACATGTTCATAACATTGATGCCAAAGGATGTAGAGTTGATAATGATAGTACCACTTTCTTGTGACACTGCCACTTAGGTCATATTGGTGTAAAGCGCATGAAGAACCTCCATGCTAATGGAATTTTGGAGTCACTTGTTTTTGAATCACCTGACACATGCGAACCATGCCTCATAGGCACGATGACTAAAACATCGTTTTCTGGAACAATGGAACGGGGAAGTGACTTGTTGGAAATCACACATGCTGATGTGTGCGGTCCGATGAGTGTTGACGCACCCAGTGGATATCATTATTTTCTCACCTTCACCGATGAATTGAGTAGATATGGGTATATTTACTTAATGAAGCATAAGTGTGAAACGTTTGAAAGTTCAAGCAATTTTAGAGTGAAGTTGAGAATCATCATAACAAGAAGATCAAGTTCCTACGATCTGATCAAGGGGAGAGTATCTGAGTTATGATTTTGGCAATCACTAAATACAAGGTGGAATCGTTTCACAGTTGACGCCACCTGGAACACCATAGCGTAATGGTGTGTCCATACGTCGCAATCGCACCCTATTGGATATGGTGCGATCTATGATGTCTCTTACCGATCTACCACTATCATTTTGGGGTTATGCATTAGAGACAATTACATTCACTTTAAATAGGGCACCATCTAAGTCCGTGGAGACGACACCGTATGAACTATGGTTAGGCAAGAAACCTAAGTTTTTGTTTCTTAAGGTTTCGGGTTACGATGCTTATGTCGATAGTCTTCGGCCAGAAAAGCTCGAACCCAAAGCGGAAAATTACGTCTTCATAGAATACCCAAACAAGATGATTGGGTATACCTTCTATCTCATATCTGAGGGCAAAGTGTTTGTTGCTAGGAACAGGTCCTTTCTCGAGAAAGAGTTTCTCTCAAAAGAATTGAGTGGGAGGAAGATATAACTTGATGAGGTTGTTGAACCTTTACTTCAACCAGAGAGTAGCGCAACACAGAAAAATGTTTCTGTGGCACCTACCTCAGTTGAAGAGAAAGCTAATGATGATGATCATGGAGCTTCAGATCAAGTTACTAACGAACCTCATAGGTTGACAAGGGTGTGTACAACTTTTGAGTGGTAACCCTGTCTTAAAGGTCATGTTGTTCGACAACGATGAACCTATGAGCTATGGAGAAGCGATGGTGGGCCAGGATTCCAACAAATGGCTGGAAGCCATGAAATCCGAGATAGGATCCATGTATGAGAACAAAGCAAGCTTTTAAATCTAGGTCGATACGACCGATATATAGGCCGATATATCACTTTTGGGGCTCTACCGATATAAACATAACATATCATTTGGTAAATATCATTTTCCAACATATCATCCGATATGGACCGAAATATCGACTGATATGTCCGATATCTAGTCCGATATGTCCACCGATATAGAACGATACGTAGATGACAATTTTTTTTATTAGAAAACAGTGAAATAACATTATGCATTTACAACTTCATTATATATTATCGAAGTCATGCACAATGTTTTGTACAAATGCATATATATCGTATTGTTTTTAATCACAAAGTAAGGATTTTGTGAGTCCTTCCTTATTAGTTTCTATATCAACAAGTTACTAAACTAGGAATCTAAAAGTGTTATGTTAAAGCATTGAGATCATATATTTTCTTTTACTAAAAGTAAATGTTTTGAACAAGAATAATGAAAAAAAACTAGAATTGGTTTCTTCGATATATCTACATATCGTCCGATATATCACCCGATATCCGATATCCGATATGTCGAAGCCAAACCGATACGAACCCGATATCTGATATTTTGAAGCTTGGAACAAAGTATGGACTTTGGTGGACTTGCCCGATGATCGGCAAGCCATTGAGAATAAATGGATCTTTAAGAAGAAGACAGACGCTGATGGTAATCTCACCATTTATGAAGCTCGACTTGTCTCAAAGAAGTTTCCGACAGGTTCAAGGAGTTGACTGTGATGAGACTTTCTCAATCATAGCGATGCTAAAGTCTGTTAGATTTATGTTAGCAGTTGCTGCATTTTCATTTATGAAATGTGGCAGATGGATGTCAAAACAAAGTTTCCTTGACGGTTTCCGTGAGGAAAGGCTGTATGTGATACAACAAGAAGGTTTTGTCAATCCTAAGGATGCTAAAAGGTATGCAAACTCCGGCGTTCCTTCTATGGACTGGAGCAAGCATCTCGGAGTTGGAACATACACTTTGATGAGGTGATCAAAGCATTTGGGTTTATACAAATTTTGCAAGAAACTTGTATTTGCAAGAAAGTGAGTGGGAGCACTACAACATTTTGATAAATATATGTGGATGACATATTGTTTATCAGAAATGATGTAGAATTTTTGGAAAGCATAAAGGGTTCTTTGAATGGAGTTTTTCAATGGAAGACCTGTGTAAAACTGCTTACATGTTGGGTATCAAGATCTATGGAGATAGATCAAGACGCCTGATAAGACTTTCACAGAGCACATACCTTGACATGATCTTGAAGAAGTTCAAGATGGATCAGTCAAAGAAGGAGTTCTTGCCTGAGTTGTAAGGTGTGAAGTGTTGGAAATATGCCCTAGAGGCAATAATAAAAGCATTATTATTATATTTCCTTATTCATGATAATTGTCTTTATTCATGCTATAATTGTGTTATCCGGAAATCGTAATACATGTGTGAATAACAGACAACAATATGTCCCTAGTGAGCCTCTAGTTGACTAGCTCGTTGATCGACAGATAGTCATGGTTTCCTGACTATGGACATTGGATGTCATTGATAACGAGATCACATCATTAGGAGAATGATGTGATGGACGAGACCCAATCCTAAACATAGCATAAGATCGCATAGTTCGTTTGCTAGAGTTTTCCAATGTCAAGTATCCTTTCCTTAGACCATGAGATCGTGTAACTCCCGGATACCGTAGGAGTGCTTTGGGTGTGCCAAACGTCACAACGTAACTGGGTGACTATAAAGGTATACTACGGGTATCTCTGAAAGTGTCTGTTGGGTTGACATGGATCGAGACTGGGATTTGTCACTCCGCTTGACGGAGAGGTATCACCGGGCCCTCTCGGTAATGCATCTTCATAATGAGCTCGATGTGATCAAAGTGTTTGATCACGGGATCATGCATTACGGTACGAGAAAAGTGACTTGCCGGTAACGAGATTGAACGAGGTATTGGGATACCGACGATCGAATCTCGGGCAAGTAAAATACCGATTGACAAAGGGAATCGTATACGGGATTAATTGAATCCTCGACATCGTGGTTCATCCGATGAGATCATCGTGGAGCATGTGGGAGCCAACATGGGTATCCAGATCCCGCTCTTGGTTATTGCCCGAGAGCCGTCTCGGTCATGTCTGCATGTCTCCCGAACCCGTAGGGTCTACACACTTAAGGTTCGGTGACGCTAGGGTTGTGAAGATATGTATATGCAGTAACCCGAATGTTGTTCGGAGTCCCGGATGAGATCCCGGACGTCACGAGGAGTTTCGGAATGGTCCGTAGGTAAAGAATTATATATAGAAAGTGCTGTTTTGGCCATCGGGACAAGTTTCGGGGTTATCGGTATTGTACCGGGACCACCGGAGGGTCCCGGGGGTCCACCGGGTGGGGCCACCTTCCTCGGAGGGGCCCCATGGGCTGTATGAGGAAGGTAACCAGCCCAAAGTGGGCTGGTGCGCCTCCCCCCCAAGGGCCCATGCGCCTAGGGTTGGGGGGGAACCCTAAAGGGGTGCCCCCCTTGCTTGGGGGGCAAGTCCCCCTCCCTGGCCGTCGCCCCCCCTAGGAGATTCCATCTCCTAGGGCCGGCGCCCCCCCCAAGGGGCTATATAAAGGGGGGAGGGGAGGGGGGCTGCGCACCCTTTGCCCTGGCGCCTCCCTCTCCCTCTCCAACACCTCCTCCTCCTCCTCCGTAGAGCTCGGCGAAGCCCTGTCGGAGTACTGCGGCTCCACCATCACCACGCCGTCGTGCTGCTGCTGGAGTCTTCTTCCCCAACCTCTCCTTTGCCTTGTTGGATCAAGAAGAAGGAGACGTTACGCTGACCGTACGTGTATTGAACACGGAGGTGCCGTGCTTTCGGTGCTAGGATCTCCGGTGATTTGGATCACGGTGTGTACGACTACTTCATCCACGTTCGTTGAATGCTTCTGCTCGCGATCTACAAAGTGGTATGTAGATGAAATCTCTCTCTCCCATGACTCGTTGCTAGATGAACTCATAGATGGATCTTGGTGAAACCCTAGGAAAATTTTTAATTTTCTGCAACGTTCCCCAACAGTGGCATCATGAGCTAGGTCTATGCGTAGTTCTCTATTGCACGAGTAGAACACAATTTGTTGTGGGCGTAGATGTTGTCAACTTTCTTGCCGCTACTAGTCTTATCTTGCTTCAGCGGTATTGTGGGATGAAGCGGCCCGGACCATCCTTACACGTACTCTTACGTGAGACCGGTTCCACCGACTAACATGCACTAGTTGCATAAGGTGGCTGGCAGGTGTCTGTCTCTCCCACTTTAGTTGGAGCAGATTCGATGAAAAGGGTCCTTATGAAGGGTAAATAGAAGTTGACAAATCACGTTGTGGTTTTCACGTAGGTAAGAAAACGTTCTTGCTAGAACCCTAATTCAGCCACGTAAAAACTTGCAACAACAATTAGAGGACGTCTAACTTGTTTTTGCAGCAAGTGCTTTGTGATATGATATGGCCAAAGTTGTGATGAATGATGAATGATCTATATGTGATGTATGAGATGTTCATGCTATTGTAATAGGAATCACGACTTGCATGTCGATGAGTATGACAACCGCCAGGAGCCATAGGAGTTGTCTTTATTTTTTGTATGACCTGCGTGTCATTGAGAAACGCCATGTAAATTACTTTACTTTATTGCTAAACGCGTTAGCCAGAGTAGTAGAAGTAATAGTTGGCGAGCAACTTCATGGAGACACGATGATGAAGATCATGATGATGAAGATCATGGTGTCAAGCCGGTGACAAGATGATCATGGAGCCCCAAGATGGAGATCGAAGGAGCTATGTGATATTGGCCATATCATGTCACGTTTATTATTTGATTGCGTGTGATGTTTATCATGTTTTGCATCTTGTTTACTTAGAACGACGGTAGTAAATAAGATGATCCCTCATAATAATTTCAAGAAAGTGTTCCCCCTAACTGTGCACCGTTGCGACAGTTCGTTGTTTCGAAGCACCACGTGATGATCGGGTGTGATAGATTCTAACGTTCACATACAACGGGTGTAAGACAGATTTACACACGCAAAACACTTAGGTTGACTTGACGAGCCTAGCATGTACAGACATGGCCTCGGAACACAGAAGACCGAAAGGTCGAGCATGAGTCGTATAGAAGATACGATCAACATGAAGATGTTCACCGATGTTGACTAGTCCGTCTCACGTGATGATCGGACACGGCCTAGTTGACTCGGATCATGTAATACTTAGATGACTAGAAGAGGGATGTCTATCTAAGTGGGAGTTCATTAAATAATTTGATTAAATGAACTTTATTATCATGAACTTAGTCTAAAATTTTTACAATATGTCTTGTAGATCAAATGGCCAACGTAGTCCTCAACTTCAACGCGTTCCTAGAGAAAACCAAGCTGAAAAATGATGGCAGCAACTATACGGACTGGGTCTGGAACCTGAGGATCATCCTCATAGCTGCCAAGAAAGATTATGTCCTACGAGCACCGCTGGGTGACACACCTATTCTCCCTGCAGAACAAGACGTTATGGACGCTTGGCAGTCACGCTGCGATGATTACTCCCTCATTCAGTGCGGCATGCTTTACAGCTTAGAGCCGGGGCTCCAAAAGCGTTTTGAGAGACATGGAGCATATGAGATGTTCGAAGAGCTGAAAATGGTTTTCCAAGCTCATGCCCGGGTCGAGAGATATGAAGTCTCCGACAAATTCTTTAGCTGTAAGATGGAGGAAAATGGCTCTGTCAGTGAACACATACTCAAGATGTCTGGGTTGCACAACCGCTTGACTCAACTGGAAGTTAATCTCCCGGATGAAGCGGTCATTGACAGAATCCTCCAGTCGCTTCCACCTAGCTACAAGAGCTTTGTGATGAACTACAATATGCAGGGGATGGTAAAGACCATTCCTGAGGTATATGCTATGCTGAAATCAGCAGAGGTAGAAATCAAGAAGGAGCATCAAGTGTTGATGGTGAATAAAACCACTAAGTTCAAGAAGGGCAAGGGTAAAAAGAACTTCAAGAAGGACGGCAAGGAAGTTGCCCCGCCCGGTAAGCAAGTTGCCGGGAAGAAGCCAAAGAATGGAACCAAGCCCGAGACTGAGTGCTTTTATTGCAAGGGAAGTGGTCACTGGAAGCGGAACTGCCCCAAATACTTAGCGGACAAGAAGGCCGGCAAAACAAAAGGTATATGTGATATACATGTAATTGATGTGTACCTTACCAGTACTCGTAGTAGCTCTTGGGTATTTGATACTGGTGCAGTTGCTCACATTTGTAACTCAAAACAGGAGCTGCGGAATAAACGGATACTGGCGAAGGACGAGGTGACGATGCGCGTCGGGAATGGTTCCAAGGTCGATGTGATCACCGTCGGCACGCTGCCTCTACACTTACCTACGGGATTAGTTTTAAACCTCAATAATTGTTATTTAGTGCCAAGTTTGAGCATGAACATTGTATCTGGATCTCGCTTAATTCGAGATGGCTACTCATTTAAATCAGAGAATAATGGTTGTTCCATTTATATGAGAGATATGTTTTATGGTCATGCTCCGATGGTTAATGGTTTATTCTTGATGAATCTCGTACGTGATGATACACATATTCATAGTGTGAGTACCAAAAGAGTTAAAGTTGATAACAATAGTCCCACATATTTGTGGCACTGCCGCCTTGGTCACATAGGTGTCAAACGCATGAAGAAGCTCCATGCAGATGGACTTTTAGAGTCTCTTGATTATGAATCATTTGACACGTGTGAACCATGACTCATGGGTAAAATGACCAAGACTCCGTTCTCAGGAACAATGGAGCGAGCAACCAACTTATTGGAAATCATACATACCGATGTGTGCGGTCCAATGAGTGTTGAGGCTCGCGGTGGCTATCGTTATGTTCTCACCCTCACTGATGACTTGAGTAGATATGGGTATGTCTACTTAATGAAACACAAGTCTGAGACCTTTGAAAAGTTCAAGGAATTTCAGAGTGAGGTTGAAAATCAACGTGATAAAAGGATCAAGTTTCTACGATCAGATCGTGGAGGAGAATACTTGAGTCATGAATTTGTCACACACTTAAGAAAATGTGGAATAGTTTCACAACTCACGCCGCCTGGAACACCTCAGCGTAATGGTGTGTCCGAACGTCGTAATCGCACTCTATTAGATATGGTGCGATCTATGATGTCTCTTACCGACTTGCCGCTATCTTTTTGGGGCTATGCTTTAGAGACTGCCGCATTCACTTTAAATAGGGCTCCGTCGAAATCCGTTGAGACGACATCGTATGAATTATGGTTTGGGAAGAAACCTAAGCTGTCGTTTCTAAAAGTTTGGGGATGCGATGCTTATGTCAAGAAACTTCAACCTGAGAAGCTCGAACCCAAGTCGAAAAAATGCGTCTTCATAGGATACCTGAAAGAAACTGTTGGGTATACCTTCTACCTCAGATCCGAAGGCAAGATCTTTGTTGCCAAGAATGGATCCTTTCTAGAGAAAGAGTTTCTCTCGAAAGAAGTAAGTGGGAGGAAAGTAGAACTTGATGAAGTGTTACCTCTTGAACCGGAAAATGGCGAAACTCAAGAAAACGTTCCTGAGGTGCCTGCACCGACTAGAGAGGAAATTAATGATGATGATCAAGATACTTCTAATCAAGATCCTACTGAAATTCGAAGGTCCACAAGGACACGTTCCGCACCAGAGTGGTACGGGAACCCTGTCTTGGAAATCATGTTGTTAGACAATGGCGAACCTTCGAACTATGAGGAAGCAATGGCGGGCCCGGATTCCGACAAATGGCTGGAAGCCATGAAATCCGAGATAGGATCCATGTATGAAAACGAAGTATGGACTTTGACTGACTTGCCCGTTGAACGGCGAGCCATAGAAAATAAATGGATCTTTAAGAAGAAGACAGACGCGGATGGTAATGTGACCATCTATAAAGCTCGGCTTGTCGCTAAGGGTTATCGACAAGTTCAAGGAATTGACTACGATGAGACTTTCTCACCGGTAGCGAAGCTGAAGTCCGTCCGAATCATGTTAGCAATTGTCGCATACTATGATTATGAGATATGGCAAATGGACGTCAAAACGGCATTCCTTAATGGTTTCCTTAAGGAAGAATTGTATATGATGCAGCCGGAAGGTTTTGTCAATCCTAAGAATGCTGACAAGGTGTGCAAGCTCCAACGCTCGATTTATGGGTTGGTGCAAGCATCTCGGAGTTGGAACATTCGCTTTGATGAGATGATCAAAGCGTTTGGGTTTACACAGACTTATGGAGAAGCCTGCGTTTACAAGAAAGTGAGTGGGAGCTCTGTAGCATTTCTCATATTATATGTAGACGACATACTTTTGATGGGAAATGATATAGAACTCTTGGACAGCATTAAGGCCTACTTGAATAAGAGTTTTTCAATGAAGGACCTTGGAGAAGCTGCTTATATATTAGGCATCAAAATCTATAGAGATAGATCGAGACGCCTCATAGGTCTTTCACAAAGCACATACCTTGATAAGATATTGAAGAAATTCAATATGGATCAATCTAAGAAAGGGTTCTTACCTGTGTTACAAGGTGTGAAATTGAGCTCAGCTCAATGTCCGACCACGGCAGAAGATATAGAAGAGATGAGCGTCATCCCCTATGCCTCAGCCATAGGTTCTATTATGTATGCCATGCTGTGTACCAGACCTGATGTAAACCTTGCCGTAAGTTTGATAGGAAGGTACCAAAGTAATCCCGGCAAGGAACACTGGACGGCGGTCAAGAATATCCTGAAGTACCTAAAAAGGACTAAGGAAATGTTTCTCGTTTATGGAGGTGACGAAGAGCTCGTCGTAAAGGGTTACATCGACGCTAGCTTCGACACAGATCTGGATGACTCTAAGTCACAAACCGGATACGTGTATATTTTGAATGGTGGGGCAGTAAGCTGGTGCAGTTGCAAGCAAAGCGTCGTGGCGGGATCTACATGTGAAGCGGAGTACATGGCAGCCTCGGAGGCAGCACATGAAGCAATTTGGGTGAAGGAGTTCATCACCGACCTCGGAGTCATACCCAATGCGTCGGGGCCAATCAAGCTCTTCTGTGACAACACTGGAGCTATTGCACTTGCCAAGGAGCCCAGGTTTCACAAGAAGACCAGGCACATCAAGCGTCGCTTCAACTCCATTCGTGAAAATGTTCAAGATGGAGACATAGAAATTTGTAAAGTGCACACGGATCTGAATATCGCAGATCCGTTGACTAAACCTCTCCCTAAGGCAAAACATGATCAGCACCAGAACTCTATGGGTGTTCGATTCATCACAATGTAACTAGATTATTGACTCTAGTGCAAGTGGGAGACTGTTGGAAATATGCCCTAGAGGCAATAATAAAAGCATTATTATTATATTTCCTTATTCATGATAATTGTCTTTATTCGTGCTATAATTGTGTTATCCGGAAATCGTAATACATGTGTGAATAACAGACAACAATATGTCCCTAGTGAGCCTCTAGTTGACTAGCTCGTTGATCGACAGATAGTCATGGTTTCCTGACTATGGACATTGGATGTCATTGATAACAAGATCACATCATTAGGAGAATGACGTGATGGACGAGACCCAATCCTAAACATAGCATAAGATCGCATAGTTCGTTTGCTAGAGTTTTCCAATGTCAAGTATCCTTTCCTTAGACCATGAGATCGTGTAACTCCCGGATACCGTAGGAGTGCTTTGGGTGTGCCAAACGTCACAACGTAACTGGGTGACTATAAAGGTATACTACGGGTATCTCTGAAAGTGTCTGTTGGGTTGACATGGATCGAGACTGGGATTTGCCACTCCGCTTGACGGAGAGGTATCACCGGGCCCTCTCGGTAATGCATCCTCATAATGAGCTCAATGTGATCAAAGTGTTTGATCACGGGATCATGCATTACGGTACGAGAAAAGTGACTTGCCGGTAACGAGATTGAACGAGGTATTGGGATATCGACGATCGAATCTCGGGCAAGTAAAATACCGATTGACAAAGGGAATCGTATACGGGATTAATTGAATCCTCGACATCGTGGTTCATCCGATGAGATCATCGTGGAGCATGTGGGAGCCAACATGGGTATCCAGATCCCGCTGTTGGTTATTGCCCGAGAGCCATCTCGGTCATGTCTGCATGTCTCCCGAACCCGTAGGGTCTACACACTTAAGGTTCGGTGACGCTAGGGTTGTGAAGATATGTATATGCAGTAACCCGAATGTTGTTCGGAGTCCCGGATGAGATCCCGGACGTCACGAGGAGTTTCGGAATGGTCCGGAGGTAAAGAATTATATATAGAAAGTGCTGTTTTGGCCATCGGGACAAGTTTCGGGGTTATCGGTATTGTACCGGGACCACCGGAGGGTCCCGAGGGTCCACCGGGTGGGGCCACCTGCCTCGGAGGGGCCCCATGGGCTGTATGAGGAAGGGAACCAGCCCAAAGTGGGCTGGTGCGCCTCCCCCTCAAGGGCCCATGCGCCTAGGGTTGGGGGGGAACCCTAAAGGGGGCGCCCCCCTTGCTTGGGGGGCAAGTCCCCCTCCCTGGCCGCCGCCCCCCCTAGGAGATTCCATCTCCTAGGGCCGGCGCGCCCCCAAAAGGCTTTATAAAGGGGGGAGGGGAGGGGGGCTGCGCACCCTTTGCCCTGGCGCCTCCCTCTTCCTCTCCAACACCTCCTCCTCCTCCTCCTCCGTAGAGCTCGGCGAAGCCCTGTCGAAGTACTGCGGCTCCACCATCACCACGCCGTCGTGCTGCTGCTGGAGTCTTCTTCCCCAACCTCTCCTTTTCCTTGTTGGATCAAGAAGAAGGAGACGTTACGCTGACCGTACGTGTGTTGAACGCGGAGGTGCCGTGCTTTCGGTGCTAGGATCTCCGGTGATTTGGATCACGGTGTGTACGACTACTTCATCCACGTTCGTTGAACGCTTCCGCTCGCGATCAACAAAGTGGTATGTAGATGCAATCTCTCTCTCCCATGACTCGTTGCTAGATGAACTCATAGATGGATCTTGGTGAAACCGTAGGAAAAATTTTAATTTTCTGCAACGTTCCCCAACATGAAGTTAAGACTTGAAGCTCGACCACGGCAGAAGAAATGGAAAGGACGAAAGTCGTCCCCTATGCCTTAGCCATAGGCTCTATACGATATGCCATGCTGTGTACCACACCTGATATGTGCCTTGCCACATGTCTGGCAAGGGGGTACAAAAGTGATCCATGAATGGATCATTAGACAACGGTCAAAATTGTCCTTAGAGGAATAAGGAAATGTTTCTCGGTTTTGGAGGTGATAAAGAGTTCGGCATAAAGGGTTACGTCGATGCAAGCTTTAACACCTATCTGGATGACTCGAGTAGCAAACCGGATACGTATAGTGGAGCAACCATTTGGGATAGCTCCAAGTGGAGCGTGGAAACAACATCTGTGATAGGACATAGAGATTTGCGAAGTACGTATAGATCTGAATGTTGCAGAACCGTTGACTAAAAACTCTCTCACAAGCATAACATGATCAATCCCTAGAACTCATTGAGTGTTAATCACATGGCGATGTGAATTAGATTATTGACTCTAGTAAACTCTTGGGTGTTAGTCACATGGCGATGTGAACTATGAGTGTTGATCACATGGCGATGTGAACTAGATTATTGACTCTAGTGCAAGTGGGAGACTGTTGGAAATATGCCCTAGAGGCAATAATAAAATGGTTATTATTATATGTCCTTGTTCATGATAATTGTCTATTGTTCATGCTATAATTGTATTGACCGGAAACCGTAATACATGTGTGAATACATAAACCACAACATGTCCCTAGTAAGCCTCTAGTTGACTAGCTCGTTGATCAATAGATGGTCATGGTTTCCTGGCCATGGACATTGGATGTCGTTGATAACGGTATCACATCATTAGGAGAATGAAGTGACGGACAAGACCCAATCCTAAGCATAGCACAAGATCGTGTAGTTCGTTTTGCTAGAGCTTTTCTAATGTCAAGTATCGTTTCCTTAGACCATGAGATTGTGCAACTCCTGGATACCGTAGGAGTGCTTTGGGTGCATCAAACGTCACAACGTAACTGGGTGACTATAAAGGTGCACTACAGGTATCTCCGAAAGTGTCTGTTGGGTTGGCACGAATCAAGACTGGGATTTATCACTCCGTATGACGGAGAGGTATCTCTGGGCCCACTCGGCAATGCATCATCATAATGAGCTCAATGTGACTAATGAGTTAGCCACGGGATCATGCGTTGCAGAACGAGCAAAGAGACTTGCCGGTAACGAGATTGAATGAGGTATGGGGATACCGACGGTCGAATCTCGGGGAAGTAACATACCGATAGACAAAGGGAATTGTATACGGGATTGACTGAATCCTCGACATCTTGGTTCATCCGATGAGATCATCGTGGAACATGTGGGAGCCAATATGGGTATCCAGATCCCGCTATTGGTTATTGGCCGGAGAGGTGTCTCGGTCATGTCTGCATGGTTCCCGAACCCGTAGGGTCTACACACTTAAGGTTCAGTGACGCTAGAGTTGTTATGGGAAATAGTATGTGGTTACCGAAGGTTGTTCGGAGTCCCGGATGAGATCCCGGATGTGACGAGGAACTCCGGAATGGTCCGGAGGTGAACATCGATATATTGGACAAAGGGTATTGGAGTCCGGAATTGTTCCGGGGGTACCGGGTGACGACCAGCGTGTCCGAAAGGGGTTTCGGAGGCCCGGCAAGCGTTTGGGGGCCTTATGGGCCAAGGGGAGGGGGCACACCAGCCCACTAAGGGGCTGTGCGCCCCTCCCACCCCATCTCACGTAACGTGGAGAGGTGGGGGCGCCTCCCCTAGGGCAACCACCCCTCCCGGCTTGGGGGGCAAGTTTCCTAGGGACGGGGGCGCCTAAACCAATCTAGGGTTTCCTCTGTGGCCGCTGCCCCTCCCCTAGGGAACCCTAGGGCGCCCCCCACACCCTTCCCCCTATATATAGTGAGGGAAAGAGAAGGCAGCCGCACCCCTTCCCTGGCGCAGCCCTCTCCTCCTCCAACTGCTCCTCCTCCTCCGTAGTGCTTAGCAAAGCTCTGCCGGAGAACCACGAGCTTCATCGCCACCATGCCGTCATGCTGCTGGAGTTCTCCCTCAACTTCTCCTCTCCTCTTGCTGGATCAAGAAGGAGGAGACGTCCCCGGGCTGTACGTGTGTTGAACGCGGAGGCGTCGTCCGTTCGACGCTAGATCGAATCTTCCGCGATTTGAATCGCAGCGAGTACGACTCCATCAACCACGTTCTTGTAATGCTTCCGCTTAGCGATCTTCAAAGGTATGAAGATGCACTCCCTCTCTCTCATTGCTAGCATCTCCTAGATTGATCTTGGTGACACGCAGATTTTTTTTTGAATAATTACTACGTTCCCCAACATTAAGGGAGTTTGTGCAATTTTACCGGGACAACGGAATATTTTACGGGATCTGTTCTGCTGGAACAAAAGTCAAACTGATTTTTGCGAGACGTGGGTGGTTTATTACGAAGTTCCGTTGTTTGTGCTTTTCTTGGGATCCTTTTTTCGCTTATTTAAAGTTAGCTCTGCCTTTTCCATGGGATCCTGGTTTCCGTACGTTACTCTTTAGCACACCCCGGCCCAGCTATCGGCATATCTGGCGCCGGTTCGCCAACCGGCGTCTGCATGCGTTTCTAATTGGGCCGGCCTGTTTCATTCTTTTCCCCTGTTTTTGAAACGCAAAAAGTGCGTGGTGAGGAGGATTCGAACTAGCGCCCCCTTGTTGCAAGGGCATGGCTATAGCCACTAGGGAAACTCCCCCGGAGTGAGAAGTTATCTCGGTTTTCTCTTTTTACTTTGTTCTTCAGTTTGATTTCCTTTTTATTCTTTTTTTTCTCATCATTCTTTGTTTTCTTTAGTGCACCTTTTTTTACAAATTCGATGAACTTTTCTCAGAGTCGATGAACTTTTTTGAACTTCGATAAACTTTTTTCCAAATCAGTGAACTTTTTCCAAAACCCATGAACGTTTTTCAAAATCGATGAACTTTTTCCAAATTTGATGAACTTTTTTTCAAATTTGATGATTATTTTTTCAAATTCGCTGAACTTTTTTCCAAAAACAATGAACTTTCTTTCAATATGATGAACTTTTTTGAAACATTGATGAAACTGTGTTTCAAATTCATGAAATTTTTTCTTAAATTTGTGAACTTTATTCAATTTTCTTGAACTTTTTTTTGTTTAGCATGAACTTTTCAAAGTTGTGAACTTTTTCATTATGGACTTTGCTAACTTCCTACTGTTTGGAAATTAAGCAATAGATCAAGACGACCTCCTCTCCCATAATCACGCATGCATACTGCATGCAAACTCCTCTCGTGTGTGCGCATATGTAGACTCTCCACGTTGGAAAATAATTGCATGCAAAAAACAAAAAAACTGATGTCACCAAAGATTCCATCTAAAAATAAGATTCAAAATGTTTTGTAGCTCAAACCGTCGCTCTGATTGAAAAACTGTTTTCACATAAAAGATTCGTAGCGATGAGATCTTCAAAACTAGATCCCATGTTGATACATTCTGACAACTTTTTTTTCCCTGGTAAAAAGTTATCACGTGTGCTACATAAGTTATCATGTATGTGTTGCATAAGTTATCATGTTGTTTACATAGAAATTATCGGGACATAAAAAAGTTCCTCCAACCTTCTCTTCACAAGCACATGCGTGCATGCATTATATATAGAGAAAAATAATAATGTCATCCTAGTCCTCCCCTGTTCGAAACTTCAAAATGTTCTACAGCTCAAAACCGTTGGTCCGATAGAAAAAATGTTTTCACATATAAAATCCATCGCGACGAGACCTTCAAAACTAGATCTCATGTTGATATGTTCAGACGACTTTTTTTCATGCAAATAGTTACGGTTGGGCTAAGCTATCAGGTCTGGCGAGTGTTTATTATCATGTTATTTACACAAGAGTTATTGTGGTACATTTTCAACAACATGAGTTATCGGGAGGGGGGGTATGTTTTCAAACAACTTTCTCCCCTCCAACCACCCCTGGATCAAACTTACCGTGGTACTTATATGTAAGTTAACACCTCCCCCCCGGTAAAGTAATCATGGTGTTTGCGTATGAGTTATCAGGTTTGTGGTGTGTAAAATATCATATTATTGATGCTGAAACTATCGGGGATGTCTTCAACAACTTTTTCTGCGGGTCAAAGTTATCACGGTGTTTGTGTGTGAGTTATCATGTCTGTGGTGTGTAAATTATCATGCTATTTATGCAGAAGCTATCGGGGGGGGGGGGGTCTTCAATAATGTTTTCTCTCGGGTCAAAGTTATCACGGTGAGGTCTGGGATGTGTAAATTATCAAGTTATTTTCGCATAAGCTACTAGGCGTGTATTATACCACACGCAGCCAGATAACTGTGAAAATGAACCATGTTGATAACATAGTACATCTGGCCGATAACTGCATAGTAACCATGTTGGTAACTATAGTACATCTAGCTCGATAACTACAAAATAACCATGTTGGTAACTATAGTACATCTAGCCCGATAACTACAAAATAACCATGTTGGTAACTATAGTACATCTAGCCTGATAACTTCAAGAAGCTACCGCTGTCTCGTCTTTCTGAGCTGGACACAAACCCTAACAAAAACTTAAAGCACCAAAAAAAAAAGCTCTCCCGTCGGCAAGCCCCGGGATCCACCGCGCATCCATGGCAATAAGGTCACCGGGGATGTGGTAGATCGACGGCACTGCCGACGGAAGGTAGAAATCCTAGCCGCCTTTTCGTTCGTTCAGGTGAGACTCATGGGACTGGATGACATTCTATGTTATTTACACAGAAGTTGCCGGAGATACGTTTCTAACTTTTTTTTCAGGATTGAAGCTATCATGATGTTTGTACGTAAACTATCAGATTTGCGATTTATAAATTATTGTATTTTTCCATAGAAGTTAATAGTGTATGTTGCAAAACAACTTTTCTTTCCGGGTCAAAGTTACCGTAGTATTCCCACGTAAATTAACGAGATCGCAGGGCATAAAAATACCGTGATATTTACATAGAATTTACCCGAACATATTTTCAACAACTTGTTTTTTTCTTTGGGTCAAATTACCAATAAAATTGTTTGTATGTATGCCTAATTCCGCAAGTAATATGTACAAAATGATAGACTAGAGAAGCTCAACAAAAGAAAACAAAAACATCTCTTTTTTTGCGGGGTAAAAAAACATATTTTCTTTCGCTGGCATGGGGTTTAATAAGGTCACATAGTTATTTTCCATTTTTACGAAACTTATCCGGTCTGCGGTGCGTAAATTACCATGTTCTTTGCACAAAAGTTACGGAAGGGTTATCAGGTATGTGATACGTAAGTTAGCATATTATTTACACATAAGTTTCTGAGATCAAAGTTACCACAATATTTGTACGTCTGTTAATAGGCATGAGGTTCATAAATTAGCGTGCTATTCACACATAAATTATCAAGGGCATATTTCCAAAAAAAATACCGTGTGAAAAATCATGTGTATAAGACTAAAAAGATGGAACATTCGTCGTATACCTATTTTAGAGCCAGACAGTCAATGAAACAACTAGGCTGGTGTTTTTTCTTCAAGTTCGTATTACAAATGATGTACAAGAAGTAAGTTACCTACACCTAGGCATCAAAGAAAATTAGTTGGGTTGGTTGAGATGCTGAAGTCCGACTAGCTGCCTCTTTTTCTTTTCTTTTTCACTCGCATTTAGTATGGATGAAAGGTTAAATAGCACAGTTTGTTGAAAATACACAGCGGCGAAACATTAGCGTGGTGGCTATGGACCTTGAGGTTTTGCGAAGCGGCCACGGTTCGAGCCCTGCTGGAGGTCCTTAATTACTGTCGAGGTTAGCCGAGCTGGTTTAGAACGCAAGGTCGTGAGTACGAATCCTTAATTACAGTTTAGTAGGAGCTCCCCACGTTTCCGCTCAAAAAAAAAAACTCTCCAAGCTGTCTCTTGCGAGTCCAAAAGCGAGTATAATAAAAGGGGCCTCTCTCTCGACCCACTCCACAACCACAATGGGCCGTCCCAAGCGAGTTACCTCAAACCCTAAGGCGAATACCCTAGCCCCTGGCGCCTCTCGCCGGCCGCCGGATGCGGCTGCAGGCGGCGACGGCGACGCCACTTTGCGGGAGGAGTGTGCCAAAATTTTCCACATGATAAGCTACAAGCTCTTCAATTACAAAATCCCAAGCTCCACAAGCGCCATATAGATGAGGCGCTCAAGGCCTCCAGCCGGGCATGTGAGGTCGTGCCACACTCGAGCACGCTCTCGCTTTTGCATGCAGAAATTCTATATCAAGCCGCCTTGTCCGTCGACGATTACAGCCAGGTCATCGCCGAGTGCGAGCGTGGGATGAAAATTGAACATCTTCCCGACCCGGCACTGCATAGCATCGGCAACTAGACAAGCTGCTCAAGGAAGCCCGCCGGTTTAAGGATCTAAGAGAGTTGGAGAAGGAACATGCAAGTGAGGAGTTTGGGCTACAACAGATGCGTGAAGATTTGAGCAAAGACCCAATTATGGAGCAAGAAATGAGGGCTCTAGAAGAACTATCACTAGACGAGCTGAGGGATACACAGCTGACTGATGCTTTGTTGAACCAAAAGGCAAGTGAGATGTTCAGTTTGAGCAAAGACTTCGCAGCCACTTCCCCACTTCTGGAGCCACGTACCAGTGCTGGAGAAGAACAGTCCAATTGCATGGAAGAGGACTCCAGAAAAGGCTATGATACCTTGACCGAGGTGAAGACTATCGAGATGGGGATAACCCTCAAGCAAAGTGAGATTTTCAGTTTGAGCAAGGACTCCGCTGTCACCTCCCCACTTCTGGAGCCATGTACCAGTGCTGGAGAAGAACAACCCAATTGCATGGAAGAGGACTCCAGAAAAGGCTATGATACCTTGACCGAGGTGAAGACTATCGAGATGGGGATAACCCTCAAGCAAAGTGAGATTTTCAGTTTGAGCAAGGACTCTGCTGTCACCTCCCCACTTCTGGAGCCATGTACCAGTGCTGGAGAAGAACAGCCCAATTGCATGGAAGAGGACTCCAGAAAAGGCTATGATACCTTGACCGAGGTGAAGACTATCGAGATGGGCATAACCCTCAAGCAAAGTGAGATTTTCAGTTTGAGCAAGGACTCCGCTGTCACCTCCCCACTTCTGGAGCCATGTACCACTGCTGGAGAAGAACAGCCCAATTGCATGGAAGAGGACTCCAGAAAAGGCTATCAGACCTCGAAGGCCAAGGTGAAGACTATCGAGATGCGGATAGCCCTCAAGCAGGTGCAGCAGGAAGGTGACCTGGCTTCCTCCTCACCGGCCACGGGCACAGCCACAGCCACCCCAATCCCGGTGCCACATAGCATGAGCGCCAACATGCCCGCATTCCCAATTACTGACCAGACTCTCTCCTCATCGGCCACTGCCGCAGCCATCCCACTCCCAGAGTTACTGGATGATCAAGCATTATTGTCATCACCAGCGGCCACATATTTGGGTGATGGGAGGAGCGAGGAACCAACAAAAGATCCATGTGTACGTCTTTATTATTAAGCAATTCTCCTCTAAATCTTCTTGTGAGTTCGTAGCTCATGAAAAATGAATCCTTCCTGTATACTTTTTATTAGGACTCGAGCTGGAGTAATAAAGGCAGTTCATCCGTGGAAGCAGTAGTTTCTGGTATACGCTCAAGCTCAAGCTCTTATTATTATGTTTCCATGTATGCAAACTGGATGTGTTATGCATGGCATGTCATCCTTGTCCCTTTTCATATAAACATATTATTTCTGGGCACTAGAATGTCCTTAATATCACTTAACCAAGACGCCAAATTTTCTGTGAACTGTTCTATATTTGGGGTATGAATTTTGAATTTACAGAATGCTAGGATTTTTTGATGCATCTTTAGTTCATTATAGCCATCTTCCCATGTCCATGTCTTGCTTCCTCGTTACTTAGTTTCACTATCCATATGCCATATCTAACAAGAGCTTGTTATGGATGAATCATATGTTAGATATTTCCTCACTGTTCTTTTTAACATATTTGCATTTTTTTTTCAAATCTAGATGACAGTGGTGCGATGATAATCCCACCTGAAACTGTATGTTCTGAGGATGATGGTGATAATGAGGACTCCTCAGGAAAGTCTGAAATGAACGATGGTATTTTATATTTATTCTCCCTAACCATGCATTATCATGTGTATTTCATAAAATACAAGCCAATGGTCATTATTATTTTGCTTTTGACATATTTACACATGTTCTTTTTTTATAGATCAAGTTGATATTGATGACACATCAGTGGCACCAGAAACTGCATGGAGTGAGGACGAGCGTGATTTTGAAAATTGTTTACTAGAAGACGTGCACAAAAGCCTTGGTACATTAGTACTTCTTTTGCTGCTGTTGCTTTTTCATTTCTCAACAAGCTCTTATCAAGGGCCTAAATCAGCCATCGATTATGGAATTTCAAATTGACAACATATTGGCACCATGAGTGGCATGTCATTTGGTTGTGCATGCACAATTGTGAATTAGTTTTTTAAGTATAATTTGAGTTGTTTAATCTGAGCATTTTATGTTGCTATATATAATAAGTAAGTAGATGAAACAGAAAACATGGTTTAAGCATATTACAAAATGTAAGCTATTAATTTCATGTGAGTATTATTGCCAGTACACAGTGAAGCTAATAGGAGCTGCAGTTTGCAGGCTATGAAATATTATCTATAAAATCTGTGGTTTAAAAGGCCACTAAGTTGTGTCTATAGTTTGACCTCAGTCTTGTCAGGATCTATGCTTGGTTAGGACTCTATGCCTTTTGCCCTTCCCTCTAACATCACTGCGATCTTACGTTCCTATTTTGTATGCTGGAGGTCTGCATGATATTCATGGGATTTTATTTATTTCCTTCATGTAAATATGATGCTAAGATGCTTATTTTCATTTTTCTCGGTTGTTTGTAACTTAAATCTTTTCACTTTGTGATCACTCTACTGCTGGTGCTGCAGGGATTTCAAATGGGAAAAAAGTGCATGGGGCAGGCCTTAAAAATTCCTTTGGTGATCTAAATTGTTTCTTAAATGTGATAATTCAGGTAACTATCCAAACTAGTGACATCTATTCAACTATGCGTTGTATTCACCTAATGGTCCTTGTTTGGCTGTTCCTCTTTACAGACATTGTGGAACTTAAGAAGGTTTCGAGATATGTTTCTTATAACATGCTCGATGCATGAACATATTGGAGATCCTTGTGTTGTATGTGCATTACATGATGTGTTTATTGATCTGCATGGAGTGTATGAGAAGCAAGGAGCAGCTGTTGAACCAATTGCCCTGAGGATGGCTTTGAGCAATTACTCTTCCAACGAGGAGCTCTTTAAGGAGGTATAGTTCTGTTTAGGGTCATACACTTTTATGCACCATTTTATCATCTAGATTCTCACATTACACCTACAATGATCACTGTCGATCTGATACTATCGATGTATTTTGACCATGATTAGGGACAACTAAATGACGCATCTGAGCTACTGTTGCTGCTGTTCCAGTGTTTGCATGATTCCTGCACCTCTGTGTCTGGTGCTGAATACCATGATATATCTCTTGATAGCAATTGCACTGGCTCTTGGGATTGTGCAAACAAAGATTGTGTAGTACACAATTTCTTTGGAATTAACATCTTAAGACAGTTGGTCTGCTACAAGTGTGGATTGGTATCCGGCCAGTCAAAATACACCTTATTTGTCCAGCATGTCTATGTTGGACAACTTATGCGTGCAATGGTAAATAATCTCATGATATGCTTTAGTCCAGTTGTTTTTTGTTTTCTATACTTTCTTGGTTTCTGACATGTTTCAGATGATTTTAATGCTTGTTCTATGTTACAGATGATACATCCAGGAAGTGCATTTGATGATCTTTTAAAAATTGGGATCAATAGTGAATGCCTAACTTGTGATGATCTTAGAGGTGGCTGTGGAAAATCCTCTAGTATGCAGGAACGTGTTTTGAGCCCCCCTCCTGTTTTTGCTGTTGGTAAACATCTTTCTCTTGGCTATGTGTACATCGAGACCGGTGATGTGTTTGTAGTGTTTCAGTTTCTCTGATTTTGTGCTTCAAAAAAAGAAGTGACATTTGCTAACAAATTCTTGCCGTACGTCATCTTTGTTACCTCAAGAAGACAAACTGTATTTGTGAATCCCCATGGCATTTCTTTCCCTTTTGAAATTACTGCGGTAGTTTTTTTCCCATTTGAAATCCCTGCGGCAGTTGTTTCCCATTTGAAATCCCTGCGGCATCAGCAGTAGAACGATCTCAAACTGAATAAGAAATACTGTAACACAAATTAGTTTAGCATGCGTATCCTCTGCATATGTTATTACTTCTGTATGAGCTGCATATTTACTTATCAACATGGATCTTACTTATTCATTATTTTTTTGTTTTAGGACTTGTGTGGGATCCTGATGATAACGTTCTATCCCAGTTTCTGGCTGTTGTTTCCACTGAGATTGACATGAGTGTTATCTACAATGGCCAGCTTAAAGGAAGCAAACGTTCTTTGGTATCAATGGTATTGACTTTTTCCTCCACAATTGTTTTTGGACGTCTAACGGTATTGTTAGTGGCTGCTTTCTTAAACCTTTTACTCCCTCTTATATTATGGGACGGAGGGAGTAGTTAATAATGTGTTCTTGCAAAATAAAATCAAGTAATCATGGTTTTAAGCTGTCACCTAAGCGTTGTTTCAGTGTGGCAAAATAAAATCAAGTAATCATGCACCCTGATGGCAAAGCGTTGCCCTCACCATACCCAGCCAGCCAATGGCATCCAGCTTAGTCACGATGGTGCAGTTAGGCATCGCCTGAGCCTTGATTTAGTAGTAAGATGCCCCATGGTGGCAAGATGTGTCCTAGTTTGCTGTCAAGTAAAACCCCAGAACCAAACTCAACCCCCCCTAGAGAGCTCTATACTAAAGGTTTCATGGGTGTGTTTGTCGAATATTTAAAAGGTGCAGTTGTCACTTTTTCCAACTTGAGCTGCCAGATTTAGCTTAGCGCTGTACTAGAGGTTTCATGGGTGTGTTTGTCGAATATTTAAAAGGTGTAGTTGTCACTTTTTCCAACTTGAGTTTGCCAGATTTAGCTGTACACTAGAGCTTCTATGAGTTTGTTTGTTGGATATTTCAAAGGTATAGGTGCCACTTTTCCCAACTTTAGGTTGTCATTTCAGTGGTACATTAAAGGTTTCGTGGGTGTGTTTATTGGATATTTAAAAGGTATCGTTGCCACTTTTTCTGAGTTTAGGTTGTGAAATTTTGGCGGTACACTAAAGCTTTCATGCGTGTGTTAGTCGAAAGTATTTAAAAGGGTATAATTGCCACTTTTTTCAACTATAGGTTGGCAGATTTTAGCGGTACACTAAATGTTTCATTGGCGTGTTTGTCGGCGTAAAGAAAACTAGGGTAGTGGCAACCTGATGCATTGGGCCTGAACAATTGGGCCGTACACCTTCCTTGGGAAGGAAGACTTTTTGAGGACTCTACAAAACCCGGTGGACTTTGGCCTACCACGGTAAAGGTAGTCAGAGATGGGACGCAAGGCGAGCGCTCGTGATCCATTTGCGGTATCCGCCCTGGAAGATGCATGAGTGCTTCTAGGATGGGAGGACGGTGATCCCGGGAAAGTTAAGCAGCGGCCCTTACCTCGAAGGACCGTTGCCAGCGCTAGCAGCTGGATGGGTGTATGTCACCAATCCTTACGCTCACGCACCAGCAGGATCCGTGTGGACAAAGTCATCCGCAACGGCTATAGTAAGATTCATCTGCTATCTACGTCGCAACAGCAGCAGTACCTCGCTACCGCCCGGCGAATGCCAAAGGAAGCAAGTAAGTATCCGGGGGGCAACACACTGCCCCAGAAGGACGCCATCATCACTCGCAGAAGCATGCCATGGGCGACCATGCCATCGTGGTACAGGATAAACAAGACTACTCCAATGTATATTCAACCAATCAGAACCTCCGGCAAGGCCTCCCTCGACACTATAAATAGGGGAGACCAAAGCCTCACAAGGGGACGATCTTTTCATCTTATAACAGACACATTGTAGCTCTCTACCATTGCAATACAAAACAAGGTAGGAGTAGGGTATTACACCAAGAAGGTGGCCCGAACCTGGGTAGTTCTTTGTGTTCATCTGTAGTTCATCCACCACATTTCATCCATGACTTAGGATTGCTGGACGGGTTCAGTCCCTGGCCGAACTCTCAAAGGGTTGTTGCTCACAACTCATATGTGGGTTCTTAGAAACCGACATTTGGCGTGCCAGGTAGGGGATTGAGGCGTTCCCAACAATCCTAATTGACGTCCCCCGCTTCTTCGAGCGCTCTCTCCGGCCGGTGTCCCCGATAAGAATTGACGTCCCCCGCTTCTTCGAGCGCTCTCTCCGGCCGGTGTCCCCGATAAGGTGTGAGGCGATGGATCTCCTTGATCGCTCGCCCCCGACGAAAAGCACTGATGGTTGGTGTCGTTCACCCTGAATGACCGCCATGAAGGCAGTCTCGCAAACATGCGCATCACCAACTCCTAGCCGCTTCAGCGAACTGGCGAACAAGAACGTTGGTGCCGCCTTTTGTTAAGAAAGATGAGGTTCCACGCCGAGGGTGCGCCCGCTGTACATCCCGTGGCAACCTCAGTGGTGTGGAGCACGAACTCATTCTCGGAAGGCCGTGCTGATCCCCGTCAGGCAACCAAGGAATTGCACGAGTCCATGGTCCGACCTGCGCAGCAGGGAGGCGCTCGCTTATCTCTAAATTGCAAACCCTGCGGTGGCCAGAATACCGAGGACCAAGGATGCCAATATGGCGCGGCAGGCCTGTTGGTCCCTTAATTATGATGAACTCCGATGGAAAAAGGCGATTATGCTCCCTGAAGATGACACGAACAAGGAGGGTAGGGACTGCTCCTGCCGTGGCGGCAGGGATACGCCCTTCTCGGTATTAGCCTTTCGGGTTGAGCAATGCGGGAAACACCTATCAAAGGTTTGCGTTGCTCTCCCCCATCACAAAGTCCCACCGTCAGGACATCCTCCAAGGGCACGGCAGGCCGCCTTGGGGCGAAAAATGTTCCGGCTACGATAAGGGCGCTCGACCTCTCGGACACCTGATCGATTGTGAATCTAAAGACGAGCCCATTCACGATAATGAATCGGGGGTTCACGGAAGAACAAATGTTTAAAAAGAAGAAAACTGCGATGACTTGGCGTGAATTCGGCGTCCCTTGCAACAAGCGCGCTCGAAAACCAAGACAAATGGCGATGGACGCCGAATGCAGTTACAAGCAGGTGGCATCTGGAGGTTTTAGGCCTCAGGGTCGACATCCTCGCCCAGAGAGCCCTCGACGTGCATGGAAATCTTTTGGGCGTCTTCATCGTTGTCAGGCACAAACGCACCAACAAGCTCCTCAACAGAGCCGGTGATTGCAGCCCTCGAAGCCTTGACCCGTGTACTCTTCCCAAAAGGCTTCACCCGCTTCGCGAACGGAAGGCGGGGTCGCCACCTCCTGAGCTTTGGCCTCAATGGTCCCCAGGAACTCCCCGCGAACGCCTCCAGCTTGGCGATGAATTCCTTGAAGAAAAAGGCGTAGCTCCCTACATCATCAGCTTGAAAGTTAAGAGACCTCGAGAGGGCTATCTGGAGCTTCCTAGCGATCGTGAAGATACGGTCACAGACCTCCTTGAAGACATCACACTTCATCTTGCTTGACCCCGAAGCTAATCCATCTCTTCACCCCGTTTCACGAAATTGCTCACCAATTGAGCGTTTTGCGTTTCGAGGTGTGACGGCTCTTCCTGGCAATCTGAGAGCTTTTTCAAGGCCTCATCCCGAGCCTTCTCGCGGGCGCCCGCCAAAGACCTTGCTTCACTAATGGAGCCCCTTAAGGAACCCAACTGTCTCTTCAGGTCTGAGCGTTTGGCCTTAAGGCTTTGCTTTTCTCCGTGAAGCACGGAACGGGCCTCGTCCTTCTACTTAAGAAGGGTGTCCGCAAGGGTCTTGTTTCGGGCCTCCTACTTGTTGTGGTGATCCCTCGGTCGAGCATCGACAACCTCAACGTTGGCTTGATGAGTGGCTTCCCGGCGCGGGACGACAGCTTCATGGTTTTCAAGCTCAACCTCCTGGGCATGCAACACCTCCTAGAGCAGCTCCAACTGTTCCCTCTCGGCGCGATGGCGTCTGTCTTCTCAGCCTGCACCTCACATGTCCCTGGCGTGCCACTGCCTCCTCGGCAGGTGTTTGGTGAAGGACGAGGCCGGGGGTGCCTTATCAGGGAGTGCGCTGGACCGGGGCGGAGCTACGGGGGGACGAGCGGGGGCCACGCCCCCCCAAGGGCCGCGTCGTACCCAAAGCACCGTGATCTATGCCAAGTTAATTAGGCTACGTCAAACAGCTTTAGCGATAATTAGCCCCCCTAACAGTGCGCTCAAGTATTAAAGCCCAGGAGCTTTCCTAGTTAAAGCCCATATGTACTTGTTGGTCAGCCCACGCTAGGGTGCTTTCCTAGTTGAAGCCCATACGTGCTTGTTGCTCAGCCCACGCTAGGGAAAACAAACACCCAGGGGTAGTTCCAGAATCTGACGAGGCCACGATCGAGGACATTCCCTATCGTTCGTTTCGGCGCCGACGAAGCAGGCACACGCGCTTGCTCCGCCTGGAAGTTTGACGATGGCATCTGTACAACTGACCCACAACAGTGCCGATGGAACAATATTCCTGCGGTGAGTCTCCTTTGATTCCTTTGTTGATTTATACTGTGGAATTCAACTGATGAACTGATCCGCATCTGGCTCCAATAGACCATAAACTTTTTTGCTTTAGATGAAATTAATTAGGAGTAATTTCTCAAAAAAAATTAGGGGTCGCAATTTCTTGTTTTATTCTCAAATAATAGGTACTGTAAGTTAGGTTTGCGCTGATTTTATCATTTGAGTTTTAAATTTCACCCTTAGGACAACACAGCAGGACTCTCGTCGGATCTAAGGTATATCATTGGCTCATGTCTAGGCTATTGCAAGTTACTATTATTATTAGGTATGCACAAACTGTTAGATGCTAGTTTGTATTTTTGGGACCATTATAAATCTACGAGTTTGTATGCATGATGACTTCAATATCAAATTAGCTGATACACAAAGTACCGGTCAAATATTCTAGCATGAGTAAAATTTACAACAAGCTAGAATCGCCATGTAGGGTTATTGACTTTGTTATGTGTTATGGGTGTAAAAGCCACATTCAAACTAACAAACAAAAATACAATTTTCTAATTGAAAAATACATATTATCTTGTGTTCCTCTATGTATGGTCATTGTTAGAAAAAAAATGTTCGGTGTCTTCTTCGCCCCCCTATCGTCAAATCCTGGCTCCGCCCCTGGCTGGACGACGCTGAAGCTCTAAATCCTGGTTTGGGCTTATTGGTGGCCGCAGCCACAAGGAGAGAAGGACCCGCATCCACACCTTCGTCGCCTGAGCCTTTCAGTCTACCAACAGAAGGGCGGCTGTGGTTAAATCACATCGGTCTACGGAAAGCAACAAGGAAAGAAAGAGAAAAGCGGCTCTTACCGCCTCACGAAGATGGCGGTCGAACGACGCCCATCGTTTGGGTCGCCCATGCTTCTTTGCATCCCCTGAAGGACGCGACCCCCTCTTCCTACCGGTTACCGGCAACACGGTTCGTACGGGCGGATGGCTTCGGTTGCCCCGAGAAGAGGTTGGGGCGGCCAGCATCTCCTGTGCCCTTGGGGACGATGCCCCACCTATCACTCTGGCAAGCCTTCCAGGATGGCCTCATATGCCCCGTCAGTGTGCAGCATCCGAACGGAAAGAGGGAGGCCCGGACCATCATCGGTGCGAAACAAGAACTTCATGATCCATTTAAGCTTCTTGTCTTCTATAGCAGACAGGTGGAGGCGCCTCGGGTCTTGGGGTCCCTGGTATGACCACAGTGAAAGTTGTTGGTCCTGCAGGGGGCTACCCGCATCCGAGAAAAGCTGAGGACTACCATGTGCCCGTCAAGATGTTCTCCTAGGAGGCGTTTGATGCGCCCAAGTACAGGACCGAGAGCATCTCCGGCCGGACAACTCACCTACGCGTTGCCCTCCTTCGCTGGGGCAGTGGGTTGGCGTAGCCAGGCGTTCTCCCGTCGGGCGTCTACGAACATTCAGTTGTGGCGCCATTCATCCAGAGGTTTGTGGAGATTCAGGGAAATGAAATCGGCCTCGGCCTCCTTCCCTGCAAGACGGAAGGTCACACAACCTGAGGTTTGATTCCCGGGATTCTGACGTGCTGACAAGAAATGTCGGAAGAGCTCCAAGGACGGCCTCACCCCCACGAACCCCTCACATAATTGGGAAAAAATCGCCAGAACCAGCACAGCGTTGGGATGAAGATGGAGCACGTGGAGTTGGAAATGTTCCAAGACCGCCATGAAGTTGGAGAAAGGCGGAAGTAAACTGGCCGCGACGAAGTTGAGGAAAATGGGGTCACGATGTTGCTCTTTGCCGCGTCTCCCGCCGGAATAAGTTCCGTTGGCCCCCACGAGTGGTTCGCTCCTCCAACCAAGAACCTGAACTTCCTCAGGCTCCGGGCGTCTGGAAATGCGGACTCAAACAAGGCCGGACGAAACTCTCCTCGAGCTATCTCCTTACCCCTTCCCCCCATTCCCGCATCCGGTGTAGGATCGCGGGACGCCATGGCTAATGGGGAGAATTGGCTAGGGAGGTTTTGGGCGACGACGAAGGAGCAAGAAGGGTGGAAGATGGTCGGTTTTGCGCCATCCGGTTTTCCCCTTTTTATCAGGTAAAGACAGGCAAGAAGGCAACTGCTCGCCCGAGCATGTGGTGGCCCACGACCCCTGGAGAACTGTAGGAGTGTCGCAGAAGCCGATAAGGCGGCCTGTTCTCTCAAGAAACAATCAATTGGCCTCTGCTCTCGTGACAGAGCGAGGGTTGGTTCTATTAGTCCCTAGGAGGCGGCCCAGGCTGCCACACATCACGTCTCTAGGGTTGCTTGGCCCCATCCCCCTCTCCGCTACCACTATTGGGTGAGAGGAAGATGGGCCCGGGGGCTATTGTCGGCGTAAATAAAAAACTAGGGTAGCGGCCTGATGCATTGGGCCTAAACAATTGGGCCGTACACCTCCCTTGGGAAGGAAGACTTTTTGAGGACTCTACAAAACCTGGTGGACTTTGGCCTACCATGATAAAGGTAGCCAGAGATGGGACGCAAGGCGAGCGCTCGGTATCTCTTTGCGGGATTCGCCTGGGAAGATGCATGAGTGCTTCCGGGAGGGGAGGACCGCGATCCCGTGAAAGTTAAGTAGTGACCCTTACCTCGAAGGACCGTTGCCAGCACTAGCAGCTGGATGGGCATATGCCACCTGTCCTTATGCTCACGCACAAGAGGGATCAGCGGGATCCGTGTGGATGAAGTCATCTGCAACGGCTATAGTAAGAGTCTCCTACTATCTATGTCGCAACAGTAGCAGTACCTCGCTACCACCTAGCGAATGCCAAAGGAGGCATGTAAGTATCCGGGGGGTAACACACTGCTCCGGAAGGACGTCATCATCACTCGTACAAGCATGCCATGGGCGACCATGCCACCGTGATACAGGCTACACAAGCGTACTTCAATTTATATTCAACCAATCACAACCTTCAACAAGGCCTCCCTCGACACTATAAATAGGGGAGACCAAAGCCTCACAAGGGGTCGATCTTTTCATCTTGTAATAGACACATTGTAGCTCTCTAACATTGCAATACAAAACAAGGCAGGAGTAGGGTATTACACCAAGAAGGTGGCCCAAACCTGGGTAGTTCTTTGTGTTCATCTGTAGTTCATCCACCACATTTCATCCATGACTTAGGATTGCTGGACGTGTTCAATCCCTGGCTGAACTCTAAAAGGGTTGTTGCTCACAACTCATATGTTGGTTAACTGACAGTGTTTCCCGAATATTTTGAAGGTATAGTTGCCACTCTTTTAACTAAGGGTGCCACATTTTAGCAATACAGGTCTGGTTCCGGTATGAGGTTGCCAAATTTTAGCGGTACACTAAATGTTTCATTGGCGTGTTCGCCGAATATGTAGAAGGTATAGTTGCCACTTTTCTAACTAAGGTTGCCACATTTAGCAATACACCGGTCTGGTTTCCAGTGCGAGGTTGCCAGATTTTAGCAGTACACTAAAGGTTTCATTGGCATGTTTGCCGAATATGTAGAAGGTATAGTTGCCACTTTTCTAACTAACGTTGCCACATTTTAGCTATACACTGGTCTGGTTTCCAGTCTAAGGTTGCCAGATTACCGAAAAAGGCTTTGACCCTGCTTTATATATAAAGCAACGATTATCAACAACCCGGTACAAACGCACGCCACCACAACACACGCCCACAACCAAGGCATGATACATAGGCGCCGAGCGCAGCAACGCCACCCCTAGCACTCCAAGAGCAACTAGGGGCTTCAACCGTGAACACACCACCGGAAGAGATGAAGCCTCATAGACGAACCGTGGGCTCCAAGGTGGCGCCTTCAGGAAGGATACGACACTGGAGCGCCGCCACCATCCGATCCGAGGGTCAGAGTTTCCCCTGGAGCAAGACGACGGGCAATGAGAGTTGCGTCGTTGCCTTCAAGAAGGGAACGAGCTTCGCTGCCGCCGGTCCGTCCGAAGATAGAACAGGTTTTCACCCTGGCCAACACTCACCGCCACCGAACGCCACACCTCGGCAACCACGCCGCCCACACGACCATGGCCATCGGCCAGCACCGAGCCACAAGCTCTCCCCCTGAGCACCACGCTACCACCACCAGAGATGTCGCCCTGGCATCCAAGACCATGACACCACCTCACCCGAGACCCGCCGCTAACCCAACCAAAGAGACGAGCAGAAAGGCCCTGCCTTTCGCACCCCTGGGCGGCACCAGCGCTGAAACCCAATAGGCCGGCCAAAAATGGCCTCCATTGATCCGTCCTGCAGCACCGGGAGCGAGACGAGCTCGGTCCTGCCGCCGGGCGCGCGACGAACTCGGTCCTGCTGCCGAGCGTGAGACGAGCTCGGTCCTGTAGCACCGGGCGCGGGACAAACGATGGACCGCAGCTTCGAGAGGGCAAACACTTCGGCGAGAGTAGCGCCCGGACGACGAAGAGAGGGGTCGAGGGCCGAAACAGTCTACCTACAAACGAGCCAACACCGGCGGAGACGCCAATAGTCGTTGCAGCCGGAATCGCCGATCTACAATGTAGCTACCACGCCGCAGGACGGCCCCCGCATGGACCATACTGCATTGCTGTCGCCCATGGCCGGAGCAGCAACCATGCCGTGCCACTGCCCCAACCTGCGCCGCCTGCCAAATTCCAGCCGTGAGACCCAACCGGGCACGCGACCACCCGAAGCCCCTGCTCCGCAGCCACCATCCACCCAGAAAACCAACGAGAGTTGCAGAAGACTGACGGAGGTCCACCCGAGCCGCCCGTAGCCCACCGACGACCAGATTTGAGCCAGGACGCGGCCATGGGCGCGCAGCCGCCGCCGTCAGGATGTCGTCGTGCCACGGCATGTCGCCGACCGGAGCCACGGCCGCAGCGGCGCGGGGATGAGAGAGAGGAAGCGGTGTAGTGACCTACCCGAGGATCCACGACTTCCGGTTGCCAGATTTTAGCGGTACACTAAAGGTTTCGTTGTCGTGTTTGCCGAATATTTAGAAGCTATTTTAGTTGCCACTTTTCTAACTAAGGTTGCCACATTTTAGCGATACACAGGTCTGGTTTCCAGTATGAGGTTGCTGGATTTTAGCGGTACACTAAACGTTTCATTGTTGTTTGCCGAATATTTAGAAGGTATAGTTGCCACTTTTCTAAGTAAGGTTGCCACATTTTAGCGATACATGGGTCTGGTTTCCAGTATGAGGTTGCCAGATTTTAGGGTACAATAATTAGATTGCTAGCTTGAGAGTTATAAATAATTTTTCTGCAAACCTAGATTAATTGGCCTTTAAAAATATAATTTTGTTCTCAAATTCCAACTTCAGAAAAATGATGTGAATGCATGATCCAAGCCAATGAAGTCTAAAGATACAAGTTGTTTGGCATTAATACGTATTTTCTGGTCTTCACATAGTACAAGCCAACATGTTTTGGAACATATTAGAAGTAAAGTTTTACATGTTAAATTTTAGAGGCTATGTACCCATGACCCAGAGAGGGAAAGATGTGCCCATTACGAAAGTTAGATAGCCTATAATATTTCCTGTGCAAATGCAGAGTAGCAGCCTATGTGCTAGGTGGACCGTAGTGTCAGTGTGCACTGTAGTGTTTCCTATAGCAGTGCTCCGTCTCAATTCGGTCCCACGGATTAGATTCCTTTTTTTTGCGCAGGGCGCGGATAAGATTCTTGCATTTGTTAATTACACGGGTTAAAATTGAAACTGAACGAGCCTGCCAGGAATCGCGAGGCCGCTGCACGGGAACGTCTGCGTGCACACACTACTCTTAGATTTTTCCCATTATTCTTTCTTTGTTGATATAAAAATGCTGTTATCTTTTACTCCCTTCGTTCTAAATTACTCGTCGCAGAAATGGATGTATCTAGAACTAAAATACATCTAGATACGTCCATATCTGCGACAAGTAATTCGGAACGGAGGGAGTAGTAGTTAGGATAAGGGTTTGAAAGGGCTGGTCTTGAAAACATCGTCAAAGCATGCACAATATTTTCTCTAGATTTTCTTTTATATTGAGCATGCGCAATACTTTCTCTAGATTTTCTTTTATATTGGTAAGATCATATGAGATGCTGAAACTTGTGGATAAATTTGAATATATTACGATACTTTTTTCGCATGAAGACCTGCTTCGTAGGTATACACTACATTTGTTTTGCTTTGGAGTGTGGGCAGTGGATCCTCTATGATGACCAGACTGTTGAGGTAAATATTTATGGACTCCACTAGCTAGCAGCCTGCATGGTTGTGTTTCCATGCGGCAGCTCCTTCCCCATTTTCTTGCATGCAACTATGACATGTAAGATGACATCAGCAAAAGATTCTTTCAAATTTGACTTTAGAAGTTTTATCTCCTAAAATTGATGATCCACTTTCACCATTAGCTTTTTCTTGTCGTGATTTTCGAAACTAGATCCCACGTCAACATATTTCAACAACTTTTTTTCTGTCTATACTTGTCAGATTATTACTAGTTACCTGCCATGTTAGTAGCCACTTAGTTGCCAAATTGAATTAATTTAGCTGCCATAGTGTTTAGCGTCGATATACACGATTGAAAGACTTGTTTCATGGTACTTGTGTGGAGTAGATCTATCTGAAATCTATTAAAATACTTGCTTTACTTTTTCCTTCTTCTTATATATAATCATTGTACAGGCCGTTGGTGATTGGTTTAATGTGCTTAATATGTGCGAAGAAGGTAACTGGCGACCAGTGCTTCTTTTCTTCGGAGATGCAGAATAATTATCCTGAAGGAAAAATGGTTTTTGTATAACTGGGCATGACCTTCCTTCCTAAGGATAGAATGCAAGGAATTTCTTTTTTTGACGAGGAGTTTCATTTAAGCATACGTGTGGTACATGACAAGAAGTTGCTGATTTAGCTCCACATAGCCTTGATGTCTTATTTCTGATGTCTTTAGCCTTCCAAGTCATGAACATATATCATTTTTATCCTTAGGGAAACCAAAAAAAGTTAGGGCCTCATATTCATTTTCATGCATATGCACCTGCTATGAGGTACAAGTAATCAATTCAGTTTGTACATCTATACCCTTTAGGAAAACATAACGAACACGCATACTTATCATTACGCCCTTCTCATCTACAATAAGCCTATACGGAATATTATGCTGGAATTTTGTCTATTTTAGACCAACCCAATAGCAGTTTCAGAAATTCTTAATAAATCCTATAGGTCCACACAACCCATTTGTGCAAGGCAAGAGGTGAAATCAAAGTTTAGTCTCACCTTGCTAGTTAAATAGGAGTTGGACCTCCTTATAAGGGAGGTTGTTTCCTCACATGTATGAGCATGAAAACAAAAGGGACATTAGGGAGGTTGTTTCCTCACATGTATGAGCATGAAAACAAAAGGGACATTCACGCGCGCTCCTCCTCTGCCGCCGCCCGCTTTGCCACGCCACGCCACGCCTCATCACGGCGCGCCGCAGGTTGCGGGAATGAGCCGAGCCGATGTCTAATTTTTTGCCAAGCACGACGGGTATACGAAAGGTTACTCGGAAGCTGAAAAGTTTTTTGAATGGCGCACCTCTTCAGCTGCCGACTGTTCGCTCCGTCTCCCTTTTTTTTGCTTCACCTCCCGTCGCTGTCCTCTCGCCTACTTCTCCTGTGCCTATAAAAGAGAGGTCGCTCCTCTCCAGAGAGACACACCAGAAAATCATTTCCCTCTTGCCACCGAGTTCCAATCTCTGAGCTCTTGCTACAGTCTTCCCCATCCTGGCTTGCGGCGTGCACCGCAGGTCTGGACAGTAGGCCGCCGAAACTCCATCTCTTTGTGTCCCGAACGAGAGAAGGGTGATAAAGTTTTTGGGGAGCGCTCTGCACGACTGCTGACCGGTTCATCACGGACGCTAAGGACACCGAAGATCACTTCCCCAATGACGACTTCTTCCCCGACGTCGACAACCTCTTCGACGACATGGCTGGCGAGGATGTCGACCCCAAGTCCAGTGCTTCTGCTCCTGCTGTTGTCCCGTATGTATTTACTCTTTCTGTTAGAGGTCCTTCCATAGTTCCTTGTTCTAATGTCTGACTTAGATATGTTCGGTTCTACTTCACATATGCAACTTGCTCTACTGTCTGCTATAAATATGTTTGGTTACAATTCATATTTGCAGATGCTATTTACCTTCTCACTTTCAGATTGCATGACATGTTTCTCTGCAATAGTAGTCATGTTTTATCTAGTATTTCTGTTAATAAAATCATATGGTAAATTTCTCATATTTCCAACTATCCAAAAACTTTATTATAGGCAATTTACCCCTAGTGGTTTTGCTGCTTCCATGAGACCTCCTATATTTGAGGGTATCCACTATAAGAGGTGGCTCGTGAGAGCAGTCTTATGGTTTTAAACCATGAGTTGCTATGACGCCACCCTTGGCAAACCTGAAGGAGAGTATGATGCTCAACAGGAACAAGCTTTTCAGAAAATGGATACCCTATTTAAGGCTGCTCTCTTGAGTGTTCTTGGTGAGAACATAGTTGATGGTTATGCGTCAATTGAAAATGGAAAAGATATGTGGGATGCACTCGAGGCCAAGTTTGAGGTCTCGGATGCCGACACTGATCTGTACATCATGGAGCAATTCTATGACTACAGGATGACTGAAGAGCGATCCGTGGTTGAGCAAGCTCACGAGATACAATCATTTGCTAGAGAACTTGAGCACTTCAATTGTATGCTACCAGACAAGTTTGTTGCCAGAGGCATCACCACTAAACTTCCTCCCTCGCGGAGGAACTTTGCTACCTTACTGAAGCATAAGATGCAGGAGTTTTCCGTTCCGGATCTCATTGGTACTCTTGATGTGGAGGAAAAGGCAAGTGCAAAAGACACACGTGCTTGAGGTATTGAGGGAGGATCTAGTGCCTATCTGCTACAGAAGAAAAACTTTCAGCCCCACAAGTTCAAGAACAAGGGCAAGTTTGATGGTAAAACAAAATTTGTTGGGAAGACAAGGCTATACAACACACCAACTTCAAGAAGAAGAATGACAAGAAGAAAGGTGTTTGTCATGTGTGCGGAGATCCTGACCATTGAGCTCCTAGTTGCCCTAATCGTTATGACACACGCCATCTTGGGAAAGGCGGCAAGACCGCTAATATTGTCATTGGTGACACTGACATGAAGAATGCCGGGTATGGTATATTTTCCACTGTTCTTTTAGTATGTCAGTCTCCCAATTGGTTGATTGACACGGGTGCTAAATGTGCATGTATGTGGTGATATTTCCATGTTTTTGCTTTATCAGACCGCAGGGACTTCCACCGTGCTGATGGGCAACGGTTCAAGTGCTTCTGTTCGTGGTGTTTGCACGGTCGGTCTGAAGTTTACTTCGGGGAAGATTGTGCGACTGAAGAATGTGCATTATGTCCCCTCCGTCAATAAAAATCTTGTTAGCAGATCTCTTCTATGTAGAGATGGCTACAAGCTTGTCTTTGAGTCAAATAATTTGTAATATCCAAGTATGGAACCTTTGTTGGAAAAGGCTATGAGTCAGGAGGCCTGTTTCGTTTGTCCTTGTCAGATGTTTGTAATGAAGTTGTTAATCATGTTTGCAACAATAGCGAATCAAATGTGTGGCATTCGCGTCTCTGTCATGTTAATTTTGGTTGCATGTCGCGACTAGCAAAGTTGAACTTAATCCCTAGTTTCACCACTGTCAAGGGATCTAAGTGTCAAGTTTGTGTGCAAGCTAAGCAACCTCGTAAGTCTCACATGACTGCGGAAACGAGAAATCTTGCACCACTAGAGCTCATACATTTAGATCTATGTGAAATGAATTGTATTTTGACAAAAAGTGGAAAGAAATATTTCATGACGTTAATTGATGACTCCACTAGATACTGCCATTTGTATCTTCTGAATTCTAAGGATGAGGCTTTGAACTATTTCAAGATCTATAAAGCTGAAGCGGAAAACCAACTTGATCGAAAGATCAAGAGGCTTAGGTCCGATCGTGGTGGAGAGTATTTCTCAAACGAATTTGATTCCTTTTGTGAGGAACATGGTATAATCCATGAGAGGACGCCTCCCTATTCACCTCAGTCAAATGGGGTAGCCGAAAGAAAGAACCATACTCTAACTGATTTGGTTAACGCCATGTTAGACACATCGGGTCTCTCGGAGGCTTGGTGTGGGAGGCGATATTGACTGCATGTAATGTCCTAAACCGAGTTCCCACAAAAAACAAAGAGATAACTCCATTCGAGGAATGGGAGAAGAAAAAGATAAAGCTCCCTTATCTACGAACCTGGGGTTGTTTGGCGAAAGTTTATGTGCCAATTCCGAACAAGCGCAAGCTGGGAGCAAAAATTGTGGATTGTGTTTTCTTGGGATATGCTTTTCATAGCATTGGCTGTAGATTCTTGATTGTAAAATCTGAGGTATCTAACATGCATGTTGGTACAATACTGGAATCGAATGATGCGACTTTTTTTGAAGATATCTTCCCCATGATGGATTTAGGAGTGGCTGATGTCATTCTGAACATCAAGTTGTTGAGAGACGATGATGATGGGATTACATTGCTTCAATCTAACTATGTGGAAAATGTAGGGGAACGTAGCATGCAATTTAAAAAAAATTCCTACGATCACGCAAGATCTATATAGGAGATGCATAGCAATGAGAGGGGGAGAGTGTGTCCACGTACCCTCGTAGACCGAAAGCGGAAGCATAACACGGTTGACGTAGTCGAACGTCTTCGCGATCCATCCGATCAAGTACCGAACGTACGACACCTCCGAGTTCAGCACACGTTCAGCTCGATGACGTCCCTCGAACTCTTGATCTAGCAGAGGGTCGAGGGAGAGTTCCGTCAACACGACGGCGTGGTGACGGTGATGGTGATGCGATCCGCGCAGGGCTTCGCCTAAGCACTACGACGCTATGACCGGAGGAGTAAACTGTGGAGGGGGGCACACAAAGGGCTAAGAGAACAATTGATGTGCTATGGGGTGCCCCCTGCCCCCATATATAAAGGAGGGGGGAGGAGGTGGCCGGCCAGGAGGCGCGCGCCATGGGGGGAGTCCTACTAGGACTGCACTCCTAGTAGGATTCACCCCCCTTTCCTTTCTTACCGGAGAGGAAAAGGAAGGAGAGGGAGAGGGAGAGGGAAAGGGGGGCGCCGACCCTTCCCCTAGTCCAATTCGGACTCCCATGGGGGGGTGGGGGGTGGCCACCCCTTGCGGGCTCCTCTCTCTCTCTCCACCAAGGCCCATGTAGGCCCAGTACTTCCCCGGGGGGTTCCGGTAACCCCTCGATACTCCGGTAAAATACCCGAACCACTCGAAACCATTCCGATGTCCGAATACTACCTTCCAATATATGAATCTTTACCTCTCGACTATTTCGAGACTCCTCGTCATGTCCGTGGTCTCATCTGGGACTCCGAACAAACTTTGGTCACCAAAACACATAACTCATAATACAAATCGTCATCGAACGTTAAGCGTGCGGACCCTATGAGTTCGAGAACTATGTAGACATGGCCGAGACACATCTCCGGTCAATAACCAATAGTGGAACCTGGATGCTCATATTGGTTCCTACATATTCTACGAAGATCTTCATCAGTCAAACCGCAATAACAACATACGTTATTCCCTTTGTCATCGGTATGTTACTTGCCCGAGATTCGATTGTCGGTATCATCAGACCTAGTTCAATCTCGTTACCAGCAAGTCTCTTTACTCGTTCTGTAATGCATCATCCCGTAACTAACTCATTAGTCACATTGCTTGCAAGGCTTATAGTGATGTGCATTACCGAGAGGGCCTAGAGATACCTCTCCGATACTTGGAGTGACAAATCCTAATCTTGATCTATGCCAACCCAACAAACACCTTCGGAGACACCTGTAGAGCATCTTTATAATCACCCAGTTACGTTGTGACGTTTGATAGCACACAAGGTGTTCCTCCGGTATTCGGGTGTTGCATAATCTCATAGTCACAGGAGTATGTATAAGTCATGAAGAAAGCAATAGTGATAAAATTTAACGATCATTATGCTAAGCTAGCGCATGGGTCTTGTCCATCACATCATTCTCTAATGATGTGATCCCGTTCATCAAATGTCAACACATGTATATGGTTAGGAAACTTAACCATCTTTGATTAACGAGGTAGTCAAGTAGAGGCATACTAGGGACACTCTGTTTTGTCTATGTATTCACACATGTACTAAGTTTCCGGTTAATACAATTCTAGCATGAATAATAAACATTTATCATAATATAAGGAAATATAAATAACTTTATTACTGCCTCTAGGGCATATTTCCTTCACTCTCCCACTTGCACTAGAGTCAATAATCTAGATTACATAATAATGATTCTAACACCTATGGAGTCTTGGTGCTTATCATGTTTTGCTCGTGGAAAAGGCTTAGTCAACGGGTCTGCAACATTCAGATCCGTATGTATCTTGCAAATCTCTATATTTTCCTCCTTGACTTGATCGTAGATGGAGTTGAAGCGTCTCTTGATGTGTTTGGTTCTCTTGTGAAATCTGGATTCCTTCGCTAAGGCAATTGCTTCAGTATTGTCACAAAAGATTTTCATTGGACCCAATGCACTAGGTATTACACCTAGATCGGATATGAACTCCTTAATCTAGACTCCTTCATTTGCTGCTTCCGAAGCAGCTATGTACCCCGCTTCACACGTAGATCCCGCCACAACGCTCTGCTTGGAACTCCACCAACTGACAACTCCACCATTCAATATAAATACGTATCCGGTTGGCGACTTAGAGTCACTTGGATCAGTGTCAAAGCTTGCATCAACGTAAACATTTACGACAAGCTCTTTATCACCTCCATAAACGAGAAACGTATCTTTAGTCCTTTTCAGGTATTTCAAGATGTTCTTGACCGCTGTCCAGTGATCCACTCCTGGATTACTTTGGTACCTCCTTGCTAAACTTATAGCAAGGCACACATCAGGTCTGGTACACAACATTGCATACATGATAGATCCTATGGCTGAGGCATAGGGAATAACTTTCATTTTCTCTCTATCTACTACAGTGGTCGGGCATTGAGTCTGACTCAACTTCACACCTTGTAACACAAGCAAGGACCCTTTCTTTGACTGATCCATTTTGAACTTCTTCAAAACTTTATCAAGGTATGTGCTTTGTGAAAGTCCAATTAAGTGTCTTGATCTATCTCTATAGATCTTTATGCCCAATATATAAGCAGCTTCACCGAGGTCTTTCATTGAAAAATTCTTATTCAAGTATCCTTTTATGCTATCTAGAAATTATGTATTATTTCCAATCAACAATATGTCATCCACATATAATATTAAAAATTCTACAGAGCTCCCACTCACTTTCTTGTAAATACAGGCTTCTCCAAAAGTCTGTATAAAACCACATGCTTTGATCACACTATCAAAGCGTATATTCCAACTCCGAGAGGCTTGCACCAGTCTATAAATGGATCCCTGGAGCTTGCACACTTTGTTAGCACCTTTAGGATCGGCAAAACCTTCTGGTTGCATCATATACAACTCTTCTTTAAGAAATCCATTAAGGAATGCAATTTTGACATCAATTTGCCAAATTTCATAATCATAAAATGCAGCAATTGCTAACATGATTCGGATAGACTTAAGCATCGCTACGGATGAGAAGATCGTAGACAACTCCTTGAACTTGTCAAAAACCTTTCACAACAAGTCGAGCTTTGTAGATAGTAACATTACCGTCAGCGTCAATCTTCTTCTTGAATATCCATTTATTCTCTATGGCTTGCCGATCATCGGGCAAGTCAACCAAAGTCCACACTTTGTTCTCATACATGGATCCCATCTCAGATTTCATGGCCTCAAGCCATTTCGCGGAATCTGGGCTCATCATCGCTTCCTCATAGTTCGTAGGTTCATCATGGTCTAGTAACATGACTTCCAGAATAGGATTACCGTACCACTCTGGCGCAGAACGTACTCTGGTCGACCTACGAGGTTCGGTAGTAACTTGATCTGAATTTTCATGATCATCATCATTAACTTCTTCACTAATTGGTGTAGGAATCACTGGAACTGATTTCTGTGATGAACTACTTTCCAATTTGGGAGAAGGTACAATTACCTCATCAAGTTCTACTTTCCTCCCGCTCACTTCTTTTGAGAGAAACTCCTCTAGAAAGGATCCATTCTTAGCAACGAATATCTTGCCTTCGAATCTGTGATAGAAGGTGTACCCAACAGTTTCCTTTGGGTATCCTATGAAGACACATTTCTCCGATTTGGGTTCGAGCTTATCATGTTGAAGTTTTTTCACATAAGCATCGCAACCCCAAACTTTAAGAAACGACAGCTTAAGTTTCTTGCTAAACCACAGTTCATATAGTGTCGTCTCAACAGATTTAGATGGTGCCCTATTTAATGTGAATGCATCCGTCTCTAAAGCATAACCCCAAACGATAGTGGTAAATCGGTAAGAGACATCATAGATCGCACCATATCTAATAAAGTACGGTTACGATGCTCGGACACACCATTACGCTATGGTGTTTTAGGTGGCATGAGTTGCGAAACTATTCCACATTGTTTGAAATGAAGACCAAACTCGTAACTCAAATATTCACCTCCACGATCAGATCGTAGAAACTTTATTTTCTTGTTACGATGATTTTTCACTTCACTCTGAAATTCTTTGAACTTTTCAAATGTTTCCGACTTATGTTTCATTAAGTAGATATACCCATATCTGCTCAAATCATCTGTGAAAGTCAGAAAATAACGATACCCGCCGCGAGCCTCAACACTCATCGGACCGCATACATCACTATGTATTATTTCCAATAAGTCAGTGGCTCGCTCCATTGTTCCGGAGAACGGAGTCTTAGTCATCTTTCCCATCAGGCATGGTTCAGAAGCATCAAGTGATTTCAAAAGCCCATCAGCAAGGAGTTTCTTCATGCACTTTACACCAATATGACCTAAACGGCTGTGCCACAAATAAGTTGCACTATCATTATTAACTTTGCATCTAATGGCTTCAATATTATGAATATGTGTATCACTACGACCGAGATTTAACAAAACTAGAGCACTCAACAAGGGTGCATGACCATAAAAGATATTACTCATATAAATAGAACAACCATTATTCTCTGATTTAAATGAATATCCGTCTCGCGTCAAACAAGATCCAAATATAATGTTCATGCTCAACGCTGGCACCAAATAACAATTATTCAGGTCTAAAACTAACCCCGAAGGTAGATGTAGAGGTACGTGCCAACGGCGATCACATCGACCTTGGAACCATTTGCGATGCGCATCATCACCTCGTCCTTATCCAATCTTCGTTTAATCCGTAGCCCCTGTTTCGAGTTGCAAATATGAGCAATAGAACCAATATCAAATACCCAGGCGCGACTACGAGCATTAGTAAGGTACACATTGATACGTCTCCGTCGTATCTATAATTTTTTATTGTTCCATGCCAATATTCTACAACTTCCTTATACTTTTTGGCAACTTTTTATACTATTTTTGGGACTAACATATTGATCCAGTGCCCAGTGCCAGTTCCTGTCTGTTGCATGTTTTTGGTTTCGCAGAATATCCATATCAAACGGAGTCCAAACGGGATAAAAACGGACGGAGCTTATTTTTGGAATTTTTGGAGAATCTGGAAGAAAAATCAACGCGAACCAGTGTCCGAGGTGGGCACGAGGTAGGGGGCGCCCCCCTCTAGGGCGCGCCCCTAACCCTCATGACCCACCTGTAAGGCGGTTGACACCCTTCTTCGGCCGCAGGAAAGCTAATTTTTGGAAAAAAATCACGGCGAAGGTTTCAGTCCAATCGGAGTTACGGATCTCCATATATACCTGAAACGGTGAAAAGGCAGCAGAAGAGAACACAGAAACAGAGAGAGACAGAGAGATAGATCCAATCTCGGAGGGGCTCTCGCCCCTCCCACGCCATGGAGACCATGGACCAGAGGGGAAACCCTTCTCCCATCTAGGGAGAAGGTCAAGGAAGAAGAAGAAGGAGGGGGGCTCTCTCCTCCTCGCTTCCAGTGGCGCCGGAACGCCGCCGGGGGCCATCATCATCACCGTGATCTACACCAACACCTCCGCCATCTTCACCAACATCTCCATCACCTTCCCCCCTCTATCTACAGCGGCCCACTCTCCCGCAACCCGTTGTACCCTCTACTTGAACATGGTGCTTTATGCTTCATATTATTATCCAATGATGTGTTGCCATCCTATGATGTCTGAGTAGATTTTCTTTGTCCTATCGGTGGTTGATGAATTGCTATGATTGATTTAATTTGCTTGTGGTTATGTTGCTGTCCTTTGGTGCCCATCATATGAGCGCGCGCGTGGGTCACACCATAGGGTTAGTTGTATGTTGATAGGACTATGTATTAGAGGTTAAGAGTGACAGAAGCTTCAACCTAGCATAGAAATTGATGCATACGGGGTTGAAGGGGGACCAATATATCTTAATGCTATGGTTGGATTTTACCTTAATGAACGTTAGTAGTTGCGGATGCTTGCTAATAGTTCCAATCATAAGTGCATAGAATTTCCACATGAAACTTGCTATCGGTATAGTAAAGTAGTCAATTGCTTAATGGACAATTTCGCAACTCCTACTACCACTTTTCCACACTCGCTATATTTACTTTTTGTGTCTTTACTTCAATAGCCCCTAGTCTTTATTTTCGTGCTCTTTACTTTCTTGCAAGCTTACCCAAAAACACCTACAAAGTACTTCTAGTTTCATACTTGTTCTAGGTAAAGTAAACGTTAAGCGTGCGTAGAGTTGTATCGGTGGTCGATATAACTTGAGGGAATATTTGTTCTACCTTTAGCTCCTCGCTGGGTTCGACAGTCTTAGTTATCGAAAACTGTTGCCACCCCCTATACTTGTGGGTTATCAAGACCTTTTTCTGGCGCCGTTGCCGGGGAGTCATAGCGTGGGGTGAATATTCTCGTGTGTGCTTGTTTGCTTTATCACTAAGTAATTTTTATTTTCTGTTCTTAGTTGTTCTCTATCTTTAGTTATGGACATGGAACACGAAATACCAAAACAAATTAGGTGTGCTTGCTGCTCATGGAGATGGGGAACCTCCTAAAACCCTCAATGCTGGTTATGTGGAAGATATTACGTACTACTTTAATAATCCTGAGAAAACCCCATTCAATTATGTAATGGGAGTAACGTTGGATCAACGCGAATACTTTAGGGATTACCGCTTGACACAAAAAGGGAAACTATTATGGGATCAAATTCATATATTGAAGTGGTATGCTAGGCAACTATGCTTGAGTTATGATTATACTTGTTGCTCTAGAATGAAGGCTTCACACCTTCCCTTTTCATGCAAATTTAATGACAATAAAACCTTAGCTTCTTATGCTAATGGTATATATGATTACTATGATGTGGAACAAATAGAAGAATTTGTTGCTTTTATGGGTGCTTATGAAATTGAATCTATGTTTAAAGAGTGTGAAGATTTTGATGATGTTGCTTATAGACCTGAAAATTTAGCTATCCTCAAATATTGCTATGAGAATTATGAATACAATTCCGATATTAATGCACTTATTGAGAAAGTCTCTGCTGTCCAAGAAGAGATTAATATTTTGCAGGAATCTATGGAAGAAGAAATTGATGAAACTGTGAGCTCATTGGATGAAAAAGATGAGGAGGTGAGCGAAGAACAAAAGGAGAAAGAGCGGATTGCTACCCGTGCCCACCTTCTAATGAGAGTAACTCTTCAACTCATAATTTTTTAATTTCCCTTCGTGCTTACCGAAGGATGATTGTTATGATCCCGTTGATTCTTTTGAAATATCCCTTTTTGATGATGCTTGCTATGCTTGTGGCCATGATGCCAATATGAATTATGCTTATGGAGATGAACTTGCTATAGTTCCTTATGTTAAACATGAAATTGTTGCTATTGCACCCACACATAATAGTCCTATTATCTTTTTGAATTCTCCAAACTACACTATATCGGAGAAGTTTGCACTTATTAAGGATTACATTGATGGGTTGCCTTTTACCGTTGCACATGATGATTTTGATAAATATAATATGCATGTGCTTGCTTCTCCTACTTGCAATTATTATGAGAGAGGAACTATATCTCCACCTCTCTATGTTTCCAACATGAAAAAATTGCAAGAAACTGTTTATACTATGCATTGGCCTTTACTAGGTGTGCATGAATTGTTCTTTTATGACATGCCGATGCATAGGAAGAGAGTTATGTTGGGGATCGTAGCAGAAATTTAAAATTTTCTACGCACCACCAAGATCAATCTATGGAGTAATCTAGCAACGAGGGAAGGGGAGTGCATCTACATACCCTTGTAGATCGCTAAGCGGAAGCGTTGCAAGAACGCGGATGAGGTAGTCGTACTCGTGGCGATTCAGATCGCAGTCAATTCCGATCTAAGCACCGAACAACGGCGCCTCCGCGTTCAACACACGTGCAGCCCGGTGACGTCTCCCATGCCTTGATCCAGCAAGGAGAGAGAGAGAGGTTGGGGAAGACTCCGTCCAGCAGCAACACGATGGCGTGGTGGTGGTGGAGGAGCGCGGTACTCCAGCAGGGCTTCGCCAAGCACTATGAGAGACGAGGAGGGAGAGAGGTAGGGTTGCGCCAAGAGGGAGATCAAATCATGTGTTGGGCAGCCCCCATACCTCAAGTATATATAGGGGAGGGGAGGGGCTGCATGCCGCGGAGGCCTCACCGCCCCGTACTACTCCCACCGCTGGCCAGGCCATCCCTCTACTCACCCACACCCCCTATTATTCTGCGGCGACGGCAGCCTCACACCGCAGCCGAACCAGTGAACCCTCGTACTCCTCACCGTGCGGGCTTCCGCTGCTGCGTATTCCCCGGCTTCGCGTCGTCCCCTTCCTAGGCCTCTCCGTCGTCCAAACCACCGCCCTGGTGCTCTCGGCGTGGCGTGGTCAACGTGGTCAACGACCGACTTCCATCGGAAGAGTACTGTACGTGGAGAGGCTGAAAGCTTGGTCCAGGCGGCCTCGAGGAAGTGCCTCCTTATTACGCGCAAAATAATTATTCCTCCACCTGACAGCAGGGACCCACCGGACGGGCCACCTTATTTCGCGAAAAAAACATTTCCCCCTGACTGCTGGGACCCACCGGACGTGCCAGCGTATTTCACGAAAAAAACGTTCCCCCCGCATTCAGCTCGGACCCACCGGAAGTGCCTCCTTATTACGCACAAAAATATGAATACTCCCCCTGCTAGCTGGGACCCACCATGGTGGGAGGCTGACTTGTGGGCCTACTAAGTTGACTGGGACGGGGGCCTTTGTCAACTTTAGTCAATATGAACGATTCTAGCTCCAGTGACCGTACGTTGTCCATCCAACGGCCGTAGTGCTTCTTCAACCTTTGGTCTTCTTGCTCCAGCCGCCCAAAGCAGCGCCGGTCGTGCCGCATGCTCCTCCTCCCGTGGCCGGTTGTGCTGCCGCGGAGGCCTCACCGCCCCATACTATTCCCACCCCTGGCCAGGCCCTGCGACGACGGCAGCCTCACACCGCAGCCGAACCAGTGAACCCTCGTACTCCTCTCCGCGCGGGCTTCCACTGTCGCGTCTTCCCCGGCTCCCCGTCGTCCCCTTCCTAGGCCTCGCCGTCGTCCACCGCCCTGGTGCTCTCGGCGCGCCGTGGTCAACGTGGTCAAAAAATGACTTCCATCGGACGTAGACTGTACGTGGAGAGGCTGACAGCTGGGTCCACGGCCGCAGCAAGGACGTGCCTCCTTATTACGCGGAAAATAATGATTCCTCCACCTGACAGCTGGGACCCACCGGACGGGCCACTGTATTCCATGAAAAAAACGTTTCCCCCTGACTGCTGGGACCCACCAGCTACATCTTCACACGCAAGGAAGTGCGTCCGGGAAAAAAACGATTCGCCCCCTGACTGCTGGGACCCACCAGCTACATCTTCGCAGGCAAGGAAGTGGCTGACAGTCGGGACCCGCCTGGTCGAAGCGTACGTAGCATTGTCATTCTGGTCGAGAACGTGTACGTACATATATACTGGTGGATGTAGAGGCGCGCACGTGTCATAGTAGAGGCGCGTACATGTCGTAGTAGAGGCGCGCATGTAGCATGTACATGTACGTACAACGGCTAGGGTGCAAGAAAGAAAATACGGCCACGTATGTGTACATACGGGCGGGGTCTCGAATGCCTACTCGCGCATACGTACGGCCAGGGTTCGTGTACATGGCTGGGCCGGAATGGAGAAACAGCGTCGTCGTCGTGTTCATGGGGAGGAAACGGAATGCGTCGTGTTCATGGGAAGGCAAAGGAATGTGTCGTGTTCATCGGGAGGCAATGGAACGTATGGGAGACAACCGACTGGGTTGGAACGGAATGCGTGGTCTTGTTCATCGGGAGGGCTTGGACGGAACATGCGATGGAAACGAGGCCTGGCGTACCGCACAACGGAGGAAACAGACCTCCTACGTTTGAAACAGGGTCCTGTTGATCGGGAGGGGTCTGGCGTACCGCAAAACGGAGGAAACGGACCTCCTACGGTCGAAACGGGGGTCCTGTTGATCGGGAGGGGTGTGGCGTACCGCAAAACAGACGAAACGGACCTCCTACGATCGAAACGGGGGTCCTGTTCATCGGGAGGGGTGTGGCGTACCGTAAAATGGGACTCCACAGGATACTGTTCATCTCCACCGTCGACCTCCTCCAGCCTCCACGGGCTACCGTCGACCTCCTCCAGCCTCCACGGGCTCCTGTTCATCCAGCCTCCACCGTGCGCTACTCCACCGGCTACTGTTCAACCACCCCTCCACGTGCACCCCTCCACCGTCTACTGTTCATCCAGCCCTCTACACCATGGGGTCCTGTTCAACCATCCCTCCACGGGCACCCCTCCACCGTCTACTGTTCATCCAGCCCTCCACCACACCACGGGGTCCTGTTCATCCAGAGGCAACGCCACCGCTCACTGTTCATCCAACCCCCCCTCCCGCAACGCTCACTGTTCATCCAATCGATCGGCTTTAGTTAGCAGCAGTAGCGAAGGAATCGCTCGATCGGGTTCAGTTAACAGCCATCGATCGATCGCTCGGGTTCAGTAATGCGTAGCCTGCTCTGCAGTCGCTCGGGTTCAGTTAGAGCCCAACGCCTCACTCGGGTTCAGTTAGAGCCAACGCATCGCACACGCGCGTACGTGTACGAGAGAAACGCGCATCGCTCGGCCCCCGACCTCCCACCGTAACCTGGAACTCCCCGAAATTTTCCTCCCCCTCCCTTCTACCACGGTTTTCTCCGTCATGGACGGCCCAAAGAATGTCATGCAGCTGCGTCTCCGGCCCGCCCAGGACGATAAGCCCATATTTTGTCATGATTTTTTGTCATAGAAGTAGGAGCCCACCACATCTATGATGATACCGGGTTTTGTCACAATTATCGTCATAGAAGTGTCATATGTATGACAAAAAAAAATTTTGTTCGGCCCAAAATGTCACGGGTGTGTATTTTTTTTGTAGTGGCCGACGTAGCCGCGCTCTCCGTCGTCCCGGTGCCGCGCCACCGTGTCCAGAAGCTCCGCCGCGCTCCTCTCCTTCGAGCAGGTCGATCCCCGAGCGCTCGCTTGCCCCAAAGCCGCCGCAACGACCACGCCTGACTCCGCCATCGCCGGAGATCCCCTTCGCCGTCGCCGCCGCATCAGCTCGCCCCCGACCGTGCCGTCTGCTCCTACGTGACCGCCGTGAGCCTAGATACCTCCTCCCCCTTCTCGTTCTCGCTCTCGAGCACCGTAGCGACTGCACGAAGCTCCACCGCACGCGCCGCCACCGAGCTCGTCGCCGACGTGACTCCGACCACCCAACGGCCACACCATCGTGTCCATTGCATTCACCACACTTGCAGGAACCTGTAGCACCACCGCACGCCCCTTGCCGCCCCCCTAGCGACGGGTTCGACCTCACCCGAAATCCGGCAGCCGCACAGCTCGTCGCTGGCGTTGTTTCTGGCGACCCCGAGCACAACCACCACCACCACTCGACGCGGCTCACTCCCCGCATCGCGTAGATGGCCTCCGCCGCCCTTTTGGACGCCGGAGCATGAAACCCGCACCGCACCGCCGCGTCTGGCCTCGCCGGTGGCTAAACGCCGGCGAGTTGACCCCGCTGACCGTTGACCGGGTGGGTCCAGTTTGACCCCATGGGTCTATGACAAGTGGGGCCCGCCCTGCTAATTAACCCAGGTTTAGCGTTACCTAAATTTAGTTAGTTTAACTAACTACTGATAGACGGGACCCACTGGTCAGTTTGACCTGGACCAGCTCCGTTGACCGCTGACGTCACCATGACGCAATAAGTATTTTCTAGATTTATTCTTATATAGGAACTTCCAGAAAATACTACAAACTTAAAAAAATTCATAGAAATTAATCTGTAACTCCGAATCCAAAGATTTATGTATGAATTTTGATTGGAAAAATTCAATCTTTCCATCTGTACTGGTTTCAGGCATGTCAGAACACTTTAACCTTGCTGTTTAGAAGAAACAAGCTAATGCACTAATATGACCTCTTATTTTGGGGTGAGCATTTGAATCCTTGATTCAAATGAACTCAAACCAATCTGTCCTAAGTTGCATTAGCCAAAACACACTCATTTTTCCATGTCATTGCATGCATCATATTGTTGCATATTGCCATGTGGTGATTGTGTTTCGATGTGTTCTTCGTGGTAGGTTCTGCCTCCGAGAATATACACGAGTACCCAACTGAAGGGCAGTATCCCACTACCACTCTGTCAAGCAAGCAACCCCATTGATCATTTCGATACAAACCCAACTTCTCGCTTCTGCTCTCGTTTACTGCATTAAGACACCGCGTTTCAAACTGCTGTGTGTTGCGGTAGTTGAACCCACTTCCTCTACATTACCTGTCATTGCCACAGTAACTCGATGAAACCCACTAGCATGTGTAGGAGTTGATTGAGCCATGTTTGTGTTTCCTACCATGCTATGCTTGCTATGCTTAGAGTCGTGTCACGTCTGGCTCATCAGGGTGATGAACTAGAGTGAATGGTTGTGTCGGTAATGAGAGTGAAGTGTTGAATATGATTTGGTAAAGATATCCATGAGAGGCCATGTAGGAGTACATGGTGGGTTGTTTCATTGAGGCCGTCCTTAAGAACTGAGATCTATATGTGTGATTTAAGATCAGCTACTACCACGCGTTGGGCCCGAAACCAATGGACCCTCTCGACTTATTAATTACTCTTGTCCTCTGTCTAGGAGTTGCAAGTAGTTTATGATGTTTGTAGTATGTTGGAGGTCGTGCGCAGCGCTGACCTTAGGGGTGGGCTGTGATGCGGTAGGCTCGTGGCCCGGTGTACCGAGTCGCCCATTTGGTGTATCGGGAACCCTGCACACATCGTTTGGGGCCGTTGAGGACACCCCGGCCGGATTTCCTTGCGGATGGAACCCGAATAGGCGATATACCTGGACTAGGGACTCGTGTGTTTAGTCAAGTCGTGGCCGACACCCTCGCTGGGCTTTCGCTTGAAGGTTGTCGAGTACATGTCGTGTAAACGGCGATAAGTGGTGAAAGCATGTGTGAAGAAGTACATCCCTGCAGGGTATAAAACTATTCGAATAGCCGCGTCCGCGGTAAAGGACTACATGGTCGCCTATGCAGTTCATAGACAAGTTAATGGTTACTACTAAAAGACTCAAGATAAGTGTGAGTACCGCGTATGGCCCTCTCGTAGGATGACGAGGGAGGATCCACGGTGGAGTATTGTGATGGTGATTAGTGGACTCGTGTGCGAAAACTATTTTGCAAGTGGTGTCTCGTAGGATAGCTTGGCCAAGAGTCAAAGCTGGCTTGCTGCAATAACTCCACTACCTTCTTGAGAATGTGCATGTATAGTAGGATCTGTTGTAAGACTTGTTGAGTACCTTTGTACTCATGTTGCTTTAATTACTGTTTTCAGACGACAACACCGCCCCCTCCGATGGGTTCTATGTAGATCTCGACGTTGACGAGTGACTTGCCACCCAGGTGGTGATGTGAGCTTGTGAAGGGCCTATGTAGATAGACAGGCTTCGTCAAGCCTTCTTTCTTTCTAGTTGTCTGTACTCAGACAAGTTTGCTTCCGCATGTGCTTGTATGTTTGTATGACTTGAGTGTCGGGTCATGTGACTCCCTACCTGTATGAACATGTTATTTATGGCTCTCCGGAGCCTTTAAATAAAGTATGTTGAGTTGTAGAGTTTTGTTGTGATGCCATGTTGTATTGACACATATCGAGCATAGTGTGTGTATGATTGAAATGCTTGGTATGTGTGGGATCCGACAATCTAGTTGTTTATCCTTGACAGCCTCTCTTATGGGCAAATGTAGTCTAGTGCTTCCATGAGCCATAGTAGTCCGCTACACCCAGGTTCACCGGAGTCCTGCTAGCCCAGCACTACTGCGCCGGAATACTTGACTGGCCGGCATGTGTTTCACTTCGTTCCTGTGTCTGTCCCTTCAGGGAAATGTCACGCGGTGACATCCGGAGTACTGCCTAGCCTGCTACAGCCCGGGTTCTCGGAGTCCTGTTAGCCTAGTGCTACAACCCGGATTCACACGCTGCTAACCGACATGCTCGATGTTGATTCATGTATGCCTGTCCCCGTAAGTTAGTGCCGCTTTGGGTTCACGACTAGCCATGTCGGCCCGGGTTCTCTGTCATATGGATGCTAGCGACACTATCATATACGTGAGCCAAAATACGCAAACGGTCCCGGGCCATGGTAAGGCGACACCCGTGGGAATACCGTATGTGAGGCCGCAAAGCGATATGAGGTGTTACAGGCTAGATCGGTGTGACTTAGAATCGGGGTCCTGACAGCGTTGGCATCAGAGCTGGACTGCCTGTCGGTTCGTCAAGCCAAACTGGTCGATGTTGAGTCTAGAAATGCTTTAGTTATTTGTAGGGGGATTGATTGTGGGAGGGAACGTAAGGCTCTTTTTACTCCTTTACCTTATGCCCTCTGATATGAGTCATTCTCTTCTCATTCTACGTGGGTTAAGGACTAGGCTCTCTTCTCTCTATCAGGTTCACGTGTTACTAATCCGTAGTAACTTATAGCATTGGTGGTTACAAGCCTCAGTTCAGTTTCTACTACTTTTAGTGTGTTGCCAGTTGAACCAGAACCTTGATATGATGTTGTTGAGTGTCTATGCAAACTGTTGCGAATGTCTCAAATCTTTTTCTGAGCATTTACAGCCGTTATGCTTTCCGATTTCTCCTAGAAAATTCTAATGCCTTTGCATTATTTTGTGCTTTCAGATGGCCACCCGTTCCCAGAATCAAGTGGTTCGTTTGACTCGGTGCCTCGATGTACCTGGTCACCCGACCATGCTAGTCCGAGTGATGATCGAGACACGCTATCGATGGTATCCTGAGTGTACTGCCGAGGAGCAGTTTCGAGACTTTAATCAGAGCCAATTACGGTCAGGATATACCCTTCCTATCCTGGAGCTACTGAACCCCTCCATTGCTCTTATGGACTTGGGGTTACCATCGAGATGTCCGTGCAGGATGCAGCTTACTCGATGATGACTATCATATGAGCCAGAACTGCCTTGCTTCGGAACACTGATTTCTGCTATATGCCAACATCACTCCCTGGGGCACAAGGGTACTATCAGGCTATTTACTGTGACTCTACCCATGAGGATTCACTACTCCGCACCACCACCAAGATGCTTGAGGACAAGGACCGTGAGAATCGTGCCTTGTGAATGGAGCTCTTCAACACTCGTTCTGATCATTGGGCCACTCTGACACGGTTTGCACCTGCCGTGCAGGCTGTGTATATGGACATGAGGGACTTGTACCTCGTGCGGTCTGGTCTGTCAGATTGTATGGAATGGCATGATGTAGGAGGCATCACCCCTCCTCGTGGACCCTGTCTGCCACCGTTTGTTGGACCAAGGCCACATCCGAGTCCTTATGGATCGCAAGCTCCACAGGACTGACTGTTTCCAGATGATCATGTTCAGCTCCCATGACATGGTGGTAATCTTTATGAAGATTACTACGGAGACGTCTGAGTTGGTAGTAGTTTCACTAGTATTGTAACAGTTGTAATCTCCACAGTCCAGCGTGACTTGTGGGATACGACTTGGTGTGTATCACATTCCGGAGGTGTAGAAAAATAATGTATAGGAGCTTGGAATGCCTCCGATGAGATGTAACGTCTTTCACCGTAGTTGTATTTTAGCCTGGGCTTGTACTAAACAATGTACGGTGTGTATGACCGATGGTATATATATGGTAGTTTCTATATTACCATGTCGTGCAAATGAACATCTCAGCATTCCATGTCGTCCATTACATTCCGCACTTCCTTGCCAAGATTTTGCCATCCTTGTCTAAACTGTTGTCTTGTTTTCCTAGGATAGTCAACACCCGCAACAACCTTGCTGCCCCGAAGCAGGGTGAAGCCAGTGCAGCTAGGGATGAGAATCTGCCCCAACCTCCTTCTCTAGCCGAAGTTATGCTGGAGGCGGAAAGAAACAAGCGTGAGACGAACCGCTTGCTAGAACGAATTGAGCAAAATATTGCACGTCATCAGAGGAACGACTTGGTGTCAATCAATGACTTTGTCAAGTTGTACCCACCGAAGTTTAATCATTCCGTCGAGCCCCTCGATGCAGATGATTGGCTTCGCAACATCACCCATAAGCTACGTTCTGCCAACGTAGTCGAAGCTGATAAGGTTACCTATGCTACCGATCACCTCGAAGGCCCTGCTAGCCTTTGGTGGGAAAACTTTGAGGCTATGCGCCCGGCTGGCCAAATCACTACTTGGGATGAATTCAGCGAGGCTTTCCGTGAGCATCACATTCCAGAGGGTCTCATGGATCGTAAGCGGGAAGAATTATGCAATTTCGCCCAAGGCAGACTGACCGTGGATGCATACAGCTGTGAGTTTGGAAATCTAGCACGTTATGCTCCTGAAGAGGTATCCACCGACGCCAAGAAGCAGGCAAGGTTCCGCAAGGGACTTAGCCCCGAGCTTCACCGTGATCTTCGTCTGCACGAGTGCACCTCCTTCCAAAAGTTAGTCAATAAGGCCATCAGTGCTGAGACAGGTCAGACTGACTATGACGCTTCACGCAAGCACTCCCGTGACGTTGGTTCTTCATCCGGCTCTAGATCTCAGAAGCGCTGGATCTGGATTCCAAACACAGCTCTGCCACCCAGGTTCACTCCAAGGCCATCCTTTGAGGCGCCTCGCCCCAACCAGTAGTATGCATCGCCCAAGACCTATGGTGGCCCTACTGCTAATGCTGCTCCACGTCCCAATGTTGTGACATGCTTAAAGTGTGGAGAGACGGGTCACTACCTGCGCGAGTGCCCCCAGAACAACCCCAATCAGCCTAGAAAGTCCGTTGGCCGTGGTAAGCCAGTGGGAAAGACTTACTACACCAAGCCAGCCACCACTGCATGTGGTCATGTCAACTATGTCTCAGCTGAAGAAACTCATGATGATCCCAACATCGTCCTTGGTACGATCCTTGTTAATTGCCATCCGGCAACTGTTCTTTTTGATACTGGAGCATATCATTCATTTATTTCTGACAGCTATGCTCGATTGCACAACACCACATTTAGTGACATGCCCACCTCCATGGAAATTCAAACTCCTGGTTCTAGATGGCAAACCTCTAGAATAAGTCATGGAAATGAAATTCTTGTAGATAGATTGGTCTTCCTTGCATCACTGATGGCTCTCAAGTCCTCGGACATAAACATCATATTGGGTATGGACTGGATGTCAGCCCATTATGCTAAGATTGATTGCTCTACTAGAACTGTTCAACTCACCCATCCATCGGGCAAGACTGTCAATGTTTTGACCCGAGTGTCTAAGCGTCAGCGCTACACCCTAAATGCCAACCCTCTTCCAGACCTTGAAGATATTCCAGTAGTCCGTGACTTCCCGGATGTCTTTCTAGAAGAACTGCCAGGTATTCCACCTGACAGGGATGTCGAGTTCGTGATAGACCTTGTTCCAAGAACCGTCAATCTCTAGAAGACCTTATAAGATGGCACCCCTAGAATTAGCCGAGCTTAAGAAACAACCCGATGAGTCCTTGAAAAATGGTTTCATCCTTCCTAGTTATTCTACATGGGCTTGCCCTGTCCTCTTCGTCAAGAAGAAGGATAGAACAGATCGGATGGTTGTAGATTACCGACCTGTTAACTTGGTCACTATCAAGAACAAGTATCCGCTCCCCAGGATCATCGATCTGTATGATCAGCTCGCTGGATCCTCAGTTTTTTCCAAAATGGATTTGAGGTTGGGCTACCATCAAATCTAAATCAAGAACGGGGACATTCCTAAAACGGCCTTTGTTACTCGTTATGGCCAATACGAGTACACCGTCATGTCCTTCGGTTTAACCAATGCCCCAGCCACCTTCTCTCGGTTAATGAACTCGATCTTGATGGAGTATTTGGATAAATTCGTCATAGTATACCTCGATGATATACTCATCTACTCCAAGAGTGAGGAAGAAGATGCCGAGCATCTAAGGCTAGTATTGATGAAACTTCGAGAGCATCGCCTTTATGCCAAATTCTCAAAGTGTGAATTTTGGTTGCCAGAAGTGACCTATCTAGGCCATGTAATCTCTGGTAAGGGTATTGCTGTCAATCCCGAGCGAGTTCAAGTCGTCCTTGATTGGAATCCACCTGAAACGGTCAAGCAAGTTCGAAGTTTCCTTGGCTTAGCGAGCTATTGTCGCCGCTTCGTCGAGAATTTTTCCAAGGTTGCTAAACCTCTAACTGAACTCCTCAAGAAAGATAAAAAGTCCGAGTGGACCCCATGGTGCGAGTTCAGCTTTCAGGAACTAAAAAGACGCCTGACGTCTGCTCCCGTACTTGTGCCACCAGATTTTTCTAAGGACTTTGTTATCTATTGCGACGCCTCGCGACAAGGACTAGGTTGCATACTCATGCAAGATCGTCATGTGATTGCCTATGCTTCTCAACAATTGTGTCCACATGAGGATAACTACTCCACACATGATCTAGAGCTTCTAGCTATAGTCCATGCACTCAAAACATGGTGACATTACCTTCTCAGTAATCGTTGCGAGATTTACACCGATCACCAAAGTCTGAAATACATCTTCACCCAACCGGATTTGAATCTTAGGCAAAGCCGTTGGGTCGAGTTGATCACAGATTACGATTTAGGAATAACTTACACCCCGGGCAAAGCCAATGTCATGGCTGATGCGCTAAGTCGTAAATCTTATTGTAACAACTTGATGTTACAACAAAGTCAACCACTTCTCCACGAGGAATTCCGTAAGCTTAACCTTCACATTGTTCCTCAAGGATTCCTATCCACCCTAGTGGCGAAGCCTAACCTTACGGATCAAATCATAGCTGCCCAGAAGCGTGACAAGGGAATATCCCGGATTAAGGAAAACATCGCTAGCGGAGTGGCTAAATGTTTTTCCATGGATGAGCGAGGTGTTGTCTTCTTCGAGAATCGCTTGGTGGTTCCCAAGAAACAACATCTATGCCAGTTGATCCTTAAGGAAGCTCATGAATCCCCTCTCACCATTCATCCCGGTAGTACTAAAATGTATCAAGACCTACGCCGAGAGGTTTTGGTGGACTAGGATGAAGAGATAAATCGCTCAATATATTGCTAATTGCGACGTCTGTCATCGTGTTAAAGGAGAGCATCAACGGCCTGCTGGCACCCTTCAACCTTTGGCTATTCCTGAATGGAAATAGGATAAAATCGTGATGGATTTCATTACCGGGTTTCCCAGGACCAGGAGAGGGAATAATGCTATCTTCGTTGTTGCCGGTCGTCTTTCCAAAGTAGCCCACTTCCTACCTATTTTTGAGAGTGTCGGTGTCAAAACCGGCGGATCTCGGGTAGGGGGTCCCAAACTGTGCGTCAAAGTCGGATGGTAACAGGAGACAAGGGACACTTTATTTTACCCAGGTTCGGGCCCTCTCGATGGAGGTAAAACCCTACTCCTGCTAGATTAATATTGATGATATGGGTAGTACAAGAGTAGATCTACCACGAGATCAAGGAGGCTAAACCCTAGAAGCTAGCCTATGGTATGATTGTGTATGACGATGGTTATTGTGGTTGTCCTACGGACTACAACCCTCCGGTTTATATAGACACCGGATAGGGTTAGGGTTACACAGAGTCGGTTACATTGGTAGGAGATCTTGAATATCCGCACGCCTAGCTTGCCTTCCACGCCAAGGAAAGAACCTTCCGGACATGGGACGAAGTCTTCAATCTTGTATCTTCATAGTCCTGGAGTCCGGCTGAAGGTATAGTCCGGCTATCCGAACACCCCCTAATCCAGGACTCCCTCAGTAGCCCCTGAACCAGGCTTCAATGACGACGGGTCCGGCGCGCAAATTGTCTTCGGCATTGCAAGGCGGGTTCCTCCTCCAAGTTCTTCAAGAAGATAATGAACACCAGAAAATAGTGTCCGGCTCTGCAAAACAAACTTTTCACGTATTGCCATATAGAGAATAATGCAAACACAAATCGAATCTGCTGACGTATTCTGCAGTGCGTCATAACACTGCGACCAAGCCTTTTGTATGGAGTATTTTTACTGTTTCACCGCAACACGTCAAACGAGGCGGCTTCCTTGGCACATCTTGTCAAAGCAGAGATCGTGTGCCCCTTTTAGCGGGATTCTCATTAATACGGACGTGGGTAACCCAACCGCGCCATTTACCGCGGCGCTTGAGCGGCAAGCGAGTTTTATGAGGTAGGTGGGGATGCATAACAACATCAACCTATATAATGGGATAAAGATCCTCCTTTTTCACCTACGCCTTCTTCCTCCTCTGCCTATCCATCTCTTGTGCACTCAAGCTCCAACGCCCAAGTCCGCTCTTTCGTCCTCAACCTACTCCAGCGATGTCCAGAGCAGGAGGCAAGTGGATGGCTTCCTCCGTCACGGAGGGACAAAACAAAAAGCTGAGGAAGGCCGGATATCTGTCTCAGGACATCCTGCACCGGCTTCCTGAGGCAGGGCAACTTCTTCCCATCCCTAGGCCTGACGAGAGGATGGTTTTCCTCCCCCATTTCCTCCGCGGACTGGGCTTTCCGCTCCATCCTTTTGTCCGGGGGCTCATGTTTTACTACGGCCTAGATTTCCACGATCTGGCCTCGAACTTCGTCCTCAATATCTTGGCGTTTATCGTCGTGTGCGAGGCCTTTCTCCGCATCCGCCCCCACTTCGGCCTATGGCTCAAGACTTTCAACGACAGGCCTAAGGTGGTGTCCGGCACCCAGGCGGAGTGCGGAGGAGCTATGGCTGGCCGAATGGCCAACGCCATCTGGTTCGAGGGCTCCTTTGTGGAGACCTTGAAGGGGTGGCAGGCTGGGTGGTTTTACATCACCGAGCCACGCGACGCAAAATGGGTCGCGGCCCCTGAATTTCGATCCGGACCCCCCACGCGCCTTAAGTCTTGGCAAGAGACGGGCTTATCGTGGGGCAACGAGAACGAAGTGACCGGACTGCAAACTTGCATCCAGTCCCTGGTGAACAAGCCAATTCGGCATGTAAACATAATCCAGGTTATGCTTGTTCGCCTGGTCCTCCCGTGCCAACAACGGGATTTTACTTTGTGGGAATTCGTCCCGGCGCAGCACCAAACCCTTAATAGGCTCTTCGACACGACGTATGAAGATGTCTGGAAGATGCTGACCAAAAGCGCCGAGTACCCCACATCCGCCACCGAAGATCGCGGATACAGCTCGCAGCGTGACGCTGGCGAGGTAAGCTATCTATACCTTTAACAGGCTTGTTAAGCTTCTTTCCATAGACTAACTTTATGCGGGATCTAAAAAACTCCCTTTGTCTTTGACAGAAGTGGCTGAAGATAGCCGGACCAATCAACTGTCCGGCTCCTCTACCCGAAGACCAAGCCCCAACTCTTCTAGAGGAGCTGTTGGCTCCGGCGCCATATGTGGTGCCGGAAAAGAAGGTCCATGTCAGGACCCCGATCCTAAGTCACACCGATCTAGCATGTAACACATCATATCACTTTGCGGCCTCACGCACGGTGTTCCCACGGGTGCCACCTCACCTGGCCCGGGACCGTTTGCGCCTTTTGGCTCACGTATATGATAGTGTCGCTAGCATCCATATGACAAAGAACCCGGGCCGACATGGCTAGTCGTGAACCCAAGGCGGCACTAACCCATGAGGACAGGCATACATGAATCACATCGAGCATGTCGGTCAACAACGTATATATCCGGGCTGTAGCACTGGGCTAACAGGACTCCGGTAACCCGGGCTGTAGTAGGCTAGGCAGGACTCCGGATAACACCGCGTGACATTTCCCCGAAGGGACAGACACAGGAACGACGTGAAACACATGCCGGCCAGTCAAGTGTTCCAAGCAGTAGTGCTGGGCTAGGAGGACTCCGGTGAACCGGGCTGTAGCGGACTACTATCGCTCAGGAAGCACTAGACTACATTTCTCCATAAGAGAGGCTGCCAAGGATAAACAACTAGATAGTCGGATCCCACACATAGCAAGCATTTCAATCATACACACAATATGCTCGATATGTGTAGATACAACATGGCATCACAACAAGACTCTACGACTCAAGTATTTATTCATTAGGCTCCGAGAAGCGAGATATTACAAACATGGGTCTCATGACCCAACAATCAGAGCATACAAATCAAAGCACATACGGAAGCTTAACATGTCTGAGTACAGACATCTACAAATGAAAAAGGCTGAGAAGCCTGACTATCTACCAGATCCTGCCGAGGGCACAAGATCGTAGCTGAGGTATCAAGCTAAACGTCGAAGTCCAAGTGATACTACTAGCGAGACTGACGTCTCTCTGCAAAACATAAAATAGGCAAACGTGAGTACAATTGTACTCAGCAAGACTTACATCAGAACTAACTACATATGCATCAGTATCAATAAAGGGGGTGGTGGAGTTTGACTGCAGCAAGCCAGCTTTGACTCAGTGGCTAACCTGAACTACGACTGCAAGTAACTCTTTCGAGGTGGCGCACACGAGTCCACATATTCACCATATCAATACACCACTATGGATCCACTTCCGTCTCCCTACGAGAAGGCCATCCATAGCACTCACGCTTATCTTGCGTATTTTAGAGTATCCACTTTCACTTGTCTATGAACTGTTATAGGCAACCCAGAAGTCCATTACCGCGGACACCACTATTCGAATAGATGATGTTAACCCTGCAGGGGTGTACTTCTTCATACATGTTTCCACCACTTAGCGTCTGCACACGACATGTGCTCGGCAGACTTCAAGCGAAAGCCGACGTGGGTGTAGACCACGACCTAACCAACCACACAAGTCTCTAGTCCAGGTTTATCGCCTATTCGGGTTCCATCCATGAGGAGATCCGGCCAGAGTTTCGCTCACAGCCCCAAACGATGTGTGCAGGGTTCCCGGGACACCAAACGGGCGCCCGCTACACCGTGCCACGTGCCTACCGCAACACAGCCCACCCCTACGGTCAGCGCTGCGTGCGGCCCCCAGCATACTACAAACACCAGAAACTACTTGCAACTCCTGGACAGAGAACGAGAGGGGTCGGTAAGTCGAGCGGGGTCATATTTCAGGGCCCAATGTATGGTAGTAGCTGTTTCATGGATCACAAACACAGAACTCAGTTCCTGAGGACGGCTTCAATGAGACAACCCACCATGTACTCCTACATGGCCTCTCACCAATACCTTTACCAAATCGTATTCACACACTTAGCTCACACACAGTAGGACATGTTCATCACCATTCCAATTCATTCCCGATGAATCAGACCCGACTCAACTCTAAGCAGTAGCAGGCATGACAAACAAACATGAATGAGTAGGCACAACATGGGATCAAACAACTCCTACTCATGCTAGTGGGTTTCATCTATTTACTGTGGCAATGACAGGTCATGCAGAGGATAAGGGGTTCAACTACCGCAGCGAGTAACACATGAATCGTTGTTGTCCTAATGCAGTAAAAGAGAGCAGGAGCGAGAGAGTGGGATTTTGTCGGAATGAACAAGGGGATTTTGCTTGCCTGGCACTTCTGAAGATAATATAGCTCTTCATCGGTGTCATCGATCACATCGTCGGAAACATCGTCGACTGAGAGGGGACGGTTACCGGCAAACAGAGAAGGAAACACAATCAATGCAATGCACAATATGATGCATGCTCATAACATGGCAATATGAGTGTGTTGGCCTAATGCAACTACAACCAGATGGATTTGGGTCATATTTAACCAAAGGTTCAACCCCGAATTCAAATTATGAATTTAAATAGTGCCTTATCATGTTTTGCACTAAACAGCAAGGTTAAGTTCTTTAAACATGCATGAAACCAGTGCAGATGGATAGATTGGATTTTTCTGATCATTTTTCATATATAAATCTTTGCAATCTGAGCTACGGGTGAATTTGTATGAATTTTAGAAGTTTGCAACATTTTCTGGAATTTCCTGATTTATTTTAAAACCAGAAAATGATTTATTGCGTCAGCATGACATAGGTGTGACGTCAGCAGGTCAACTGGGTCGGCCAGGTCAAACCTGACCTGTGGGACCCATACGTCAGTGGCTCAGTCTGGTTTGGGTGGATGACAGGTGGGTCCGGTCAGCATTGACTTGACCAAAGTCAAAGCTGGCACGTGGGGTCCAGTCGGGTTGGATTAGTTCTAACTAATTTCGTTAGCTGACTAATTAAATCGGTGGGGCCCGTGTGTAAGTGGGTCAGTGGGGGTTAATTAGTGGGCGATTAGCCCTAGCTAGGTGGCCACGTCAGCGCACCGGCGGCTAGCCGCCGGCGACCAAACGGGGCGGCGGAGGCGCTCGGAATTCGCCGGACTTGAGCTACAGGCGGCGGCTGGACTAGCGGAGACCACCGGGGCGTAGCCCGTGCTCTCCCGCATCCAGACGAGCAGGTGGGTGGCCGCGGGGGCGCCGGAGCTCACCGGAACGAGGCTCGCGGCGGCTGCCGAAGTTCGGGGTTGGTGCGGGATGGCACTAGGGGGCACGGTAGGTTGAATGGGTGGGCGCGCCCGGCCCCTAGAAGCGTGCTGAGCACAGCGGTGTGCTCGGCTTCGAGCTACCGTGGCTCTAGCCATGATGGCGACGAGGCACGGCGGCGGTGAGCTTCGGGCACGGCGGCGTTAGCGCTAGAGAACATGCGGGGCAACGGGGATAGGGGCGAAACGAAGAGGGGCTCACCCCGCGTCGTTTGGAGGCATCTGCGAGCTCGGGGAAGGCCGGATGTTGAGGTGACGTTGCCGGCGATCTCAGGTGCTGGAGGTAGAAGACGACGGCGATGGCGGCATTCCAGGGGCTCCGGCGGTGCGTTGCTTGGCGAGGAGAGGGAGGTGGTCAAGACGGAGCTCCTGGACACATCGGGAGGTCGAGGGGAAGGCGGTGGCTGCGGTGGTGGCGAGCGACGGCGGCTCTCTGTTCGGTGGCGCCACGAGAGAGAGAGAGCAGGGGAGGGGAAAGAGATCCAGGGAGAGAGGGGAGAGGACGAGGGGGTCGGGGGGTGTGCGTGGCGTCGTACAGCGCGTCCAGGGCGTCGGCGGCAAGCAGGAGCTGGCGAGGGGCGTGCTCGCGAGCGGTGGCCACGCGCCCTTCGTCCTCCTGGCAAGAGGAGGAAGACGACAGGGGAGGTGGAGATGGGCTGGGCTGGCTTTGCCCAGCTGGGCGGCTACAGTGCCAGGCCAGGTGGGCTTCCCAGGTAAGTTCCTCTCTCTCTTTTAATTCTGTTTTCTATTATTCTGTAGTCTTTAGGCTTTTATTAAAATACTAAAACTAACCCATAAATCATGAAACTGCTCAAAGCTACTGTTTGGAATATTTCCAACAGTAAAGATTTTAGTTCATGATTATCTGAGCATTTAAAATATTTTATAGCATTTAAATGCCCAAATTCAAATAGCATATGATTTAATTCAAAAATCCAGAATGGCCTAGAAATATGTGCATGACTTTTGGCAGAGGTTTTCACCTTTAACAAAAATCATGAGCTTTTCTAAAGGCATTTGGGATTATTGAAAATATTTTTATTTGATCCTAATTGCATTCCATTTGGTGCTAGGGTTTGTCATCCCCATTTCAAATTTAAATGGAATTTAATCATGATGCAAGATGATGATGCAATGACAAGCAAGGCCAAAGCTAGGGCTGTGACAGTCCAGAAGAAGAAGACCACCGGGACTCGAAAGAGTGCCCGTAACGTGGTGGTGTCGAGCTCGTCATCTGCCGAGTCCGCGGCGCCCTCCTCTCGTGAGAACGAGGAGGAGGAAGAAGAAGTCTCCCCCCCTCCAACGGGGGAAGGAAAGAAGAGGAAAGCTGCCCCAGCGGGGACGGCTAAGGGGTCCAAGAAGAGGAAGACCCCTCCGCCGAACTACTCCCCATCCGCCCATGAGGACGAGGAGGAGTGGCCGGAAAGGACCAAGCGTCCGGCGAAGTCATAAGTATTCGGATACCAGAGTAACTCATGATATTTTTCACAGCTTTCCCTTATGTTAAACATAATTGTGCAGGCCGCCCCGGGCCGCACTCGACATTTCGTCGAGCGGCTCCCTGGATTCGTCGGAGATGGACTCCGTCCCTCCCGCGGCCTCCCTCCGCAAGGCGGACGATGGCGAAGCGGCGTCCCGCCAAATGGGGCAGGAGGAGGTGGTCCTGGAGGAGCCGCAAGGCAATCCTCAGGACCCCAGGAGTAAAGGGGATAAAACCCCCAGGGCTCCCAGTCCGGCTTTGCGCCGGACACCGTGCCGGACTCGACCGTCCTGGCTCACGGTGGGCGAACTCCTTCCAGAAGGAGTAAGCCATCCGAGCCGGCGACCTCTGTCCAACCAGAGGCGCCGGACAATCTGCTGGAGGCGCTTGAAGGCGCCACCATCGACGAGGAGCATCGTACTGTTATGAGTACGGTGATCCATAGGGTTCAGTCCGCCAAGAGCGGGCTGAATGAAGCTTGCACCAGCCTACTAACAGGCTTCCAGGTAAGCAAAAAATATGCTGAATTAATTACCGCATAGACAGTAGCCCCTGATGCTCTGTTCGGTGTTCGGAAAGATAAGCCGAATAGAGGATCCAATAATTTTCGCAGGAGTCTAACTATAAAAAGTCAAATATGCGTATGCAGGCTTCCCTGCTGTCCACCACCGCACTAACTGCGCAGGTGGAAGTCCTGAAAAAGGACTTCGAGCGGTTCGAGCAAGAGCTCGGCCTTGCCAAGAGGCAGCTCGAGGAGAAGGAAGGTAAGACACCCCCTTAATAATAAAATATGCCTATGGAGAGGCTTGATTGCAAAAAATAACAGGATTGAACTGCCTACTGTAGGTGCCGCGACGGAGGTGGCGACCCTAAGGCAGGCGCTTGCTGAGGCCGAGAAGAAGGCGGCCGAAGAGCGCACTGAACGAGAGGAGCTTGGGGCCAATACGGAGAGGTGCAGCAGAAGCTGCAAGCTCTCATGGAGAAACATGAGGGTTTGGAGCTTGACGTGAAAACGCAAGCCACCGAACTCGCCTCTGCCGTTGAGGCCACCAAGAGTGCCAAGGCTGAAGCCCAGAGGGCCCACCAAGAGTTGGAGGATATGAGGAAGATAGCAGCGGGTAAGGCATTCCCAATGCAAAGTAGGAACATAAAAGTAAAATACCTATTACTTACCCGGATCCGGAGTTCTCCAGGGGCATTCTTCGATCTACCCCGCAGTGCATCCGACGCCGCCGCATTCTTCCGGAGCGAAGGGAATAGCTCGACGGAGAGTGTGTTCTGGTCTCAGTATTCTGAGGCCGGACACCCTGTGCCCTTGAGCGACCAGCTGAAGCAGCTGGCCGAGCTCCATAAGGCGGCCGAATAGGCCATGAAGGGCTTACTAGTTCGGCTGTGGCCTGGAGAGGCCCTGCCAGGGAGCTACTTCGGGCTAGTGCGGCGGCTGGTGGAGGCCTGTCCACGACTTGAGGTCATCAAACGCTCTACCTGCATTGAAGGTGCCCGGAGGGCCCTTGCCCGTGTAAGGGTACACTAGGGTAAGCTGAACGGCGAGAAGCTGGTGAAGGACGGTCCGCCGCAGGGGAAGGAACATCGCAAGCCCGAGAACTACTATGAGGAAGTTCTTGCCGGATCCCGCCTTATCGCGGATGAATGTACCAAGGATGTAATCTTTCAATGAACTCGTTCGTTTCTATAATGTACGCCGAAAACTTGTTCGTATGCGCTTTAAGCAATGCTTTTGAATTTAAAATATTGTTTTCTGTGCGGCCGTTTATCAGTAACTGAGAGATGGCGAGTCGTCGGCTTCTGCCCCCATGCAACTAGTGCTGGGGTGTTCGGGATAAACCCGAGGGCTCTTGTTCCCATAGTTGGGTCCTTTGAGGGAGGCCCGCAGCACAACGAACCAGGCAATCGGAATATAATGCTTGAACACTCTCACTTAGCCATAGAACTTTATAATTTTAAATTTCGGCGAAGCCCCTAGTTCGGAAGGCCGAATTCGGGGCACCATCCACGCCTTTTAGCCGGACTTAACCAGCTCTCCGATCGAAGCGGCATAAGCCTTTAAGGACTCGAAAAACCTCTCGAACAGCGACCGGTCTCACGCCCTATCATGACAGTCTGTTTTAGCTTTCTCCACTGAGGTGCTCGCCCACATGACCTGGGGCACAATCGCAGTGGTTCTCCTAGTGCTACCTTAGCCGATAGAGCGGAACGTAAGGTACCAAAACATAGGAGCCGAGCAAACCCAACATATGACCAAAATCATGACTCGGACCCGATGCATATAGTGCTATAAGTTCGGGGTGCCGCACTTGGGAAAGTGTGCGGACTTCTCACGACCAGATAGAAGGGTAATGAAGCCCCTGGCGTGGTTTGCTGTATCATGGTGTACAGGTGCCAGCATGTTATAACATAAACATACATATATTAAAAGAAAATAATGCAAAAAATAGGCAAAAGCTATGCATTGTTTATAAGAAGACTGTTTATTTAAGCCGAACGATACAAGTAGTGCAATAAGCAAAAAATATTTTAGACTATTTGACATGTCCTGACCAGGCGCAGGCCGTGGAATTTTAGAAACAGATATATTGCTCGAAATAGAGACCACCTGAGAGTTCCATAATGCGGCGTTGCTTTGTCTGCTTTCCTCGGTCTTGCATCGTCTGTGCGGCAACATCGCCGAATAGGTTGTCCAGAATATGGAGTCCTGAAAGTAAAAAAGAAAGAATCCGGCAGCCCCTAGTACGTTTGACGCCGTACTGTAGGTGTGCCGTTAACGTGCCCCTTCCCCTGTGCCCATGGAATTTTAAGGGCGTAATTATGTACTCTAGGTACTAGCTCCGCGATGCTGCGATGGCTGGGGTTGGGGCCGTATTGCTACGCCTGCTCTGATCGTGCCAAGCGGTCTTGTTGCGGTTTACTCCGGGCGCGCTTTGCATTGTCCGGCGTTTTAACGTCCGGACTGGAGAGCTGCCTTGAAAGGCTGCTTTGTACTTCCGCTGCAAGGGCCGCCGTGTGCTGCTCTGTAGTGATGGAGCGTTCAGTGTTTCCGCTGACCGTAATTACTCCTCGAGGGCCTGGCATTTTGAGCTTGAGATACGCGTAGTGTGGAACCGCATTGAATTTAGCAAATGCAGTTCGTCCGAGCAGGGCATGATAGCCACTGCGGAACGGGACTATATCGAAGATTAACTCTTCGCTTCGGAAGTTGTCCGGAGATCCGAAGACCACATCAAGTGTTATCGAGCCTGTGCAATTGGCTTCTACACCTGGGATGACACCTTTAAAGGTTGTCCTTGTAGGCTTGATCCTTAATGGATCTATGCCCATTTTTCGCACTGTATCCTGGTAAAGCAGGTTCAGGCTGCTACCACCGTCCATGAGGACTCGAGTAAGGTGAAATCCGTCGACTATTGGGTCGAGAACCAATGCGGCGAAACCGCCGTGACGGATGCTTGTGGGGTGGTCCCTTCGATCGAAAGTGATCGGGCAAGAGGACCATGGGTTGAACTTGGGGGCGACTGGCTCCATCACGTATACGTCCCGTAGAGCACGCTTCCTCTCCCTTTTGGGAATGTGGGTCGCGTATATCATATTCACCATCCGCACTTGTGGGGGAAAGCCCTTCTGTCCTTTGTTGTTCGGCGGCCTGGGCTCCTGCTCGTCGTTGCTGTCTAGCCCCTTGTCTTTATGTTCGGCTCTTAGCTTGCCTGCCTGCCTGAACACCCAACAATCTCTGTTGGTGTGATTGGCTGGCCTTTCGGGGGTGCCATGAATCTGGCATGAGCGGTCGAGTATTCGGTCCAAACTGGACGGGCCATGGGTATTCTTTTTGAATGGCTTTTTCCGCTGACCGGATTTATGGCCTCTGAATCCGGCATTCACTGCCGTATCGTCATTGCTGTCGCTGCTAACGTGACGCTTTTGATTGTTTCGACGTGACCTGCCGCTTTTGTCCTTGGTATCTGGATTACCAGTCTTCTTCGATAGGTTGTTGCTACGAGCTAGCCAACTATCTTCGCCCGCGCAAAAGCGGGTCATGAGTGTCGTGAGGGCTGCCATGGATTTCGGCTTTTCCTGTCCTAGGTGCCGGGCAAGCCATTCGTCGCGGATATTATGCTTGAAGGCCGCTAGGGCCTCTACGTCCGGACAGTCGACTATCTGATTTTTCTTTGTTAGGAACCGTGTCCAGAATTGCCTGGCCAATTCGTCTGGCTGCTGGATTATATGGCTTAGGTCATCGGCGTCTGGCGGTCGCACATAAGTGCCTTGGAAGTTGTCGAGGAATGCGGCTTCTAGGTCCTCCCAAGAACCGATTGAATTTGCTGGCAAGCTGTTAAGCCAATGCCGAGCTGGTCCCTTAAGCTTGAGTGGGAGGTATTTGATGGCGTGCAGATCGTCGCTGCGTGCCATGTGGATGTGAAGGAGATAATCCTCGATCCATACTGCCGGATCTGTCGTACCATCATACGACTCGATATTGACGGGTTTGAAACCCTCTGGGATTCTATGATCCATTACTTCGTCTGTGAAGCATAGCGGGTGTGCGGCGCCCCTGTACTGGGCTATGTCATGACGCAGCTCGGAAGAGCTGTGCTTGTTGTGTTCGGCCCGGCCGGATTTATGTCCGGACTGAAAATCATTACGTGTTGGGCGTCCGCGCGATCCATAGATCGATCTTGTTTGCCTTGCTTTATCCTCCAGGACGTCTCGCAGGTCTGGTTCCCGTGCCTTGGTAAAGCGGCGGCGGGGCATGACTTGTTTGATTGTTTGGCAGGTTTCTCTGTCGCGGCCACGAGGTGGACGATCTGTCATGTCTTGCACTTCCTCCTCTGATTGGGGTAGCGGCCTGCACTTAGGATAGTTCTTTGAGGGGTGTCCGAGTTCGTGTTCTTCGGCCGCAAGGACTTCCATCCATCTGTCAGCTAGCAAATCTTGATCAGCTCTAAGCTGTTGCTGCTTTTTCTTTAGACTGTTTGCCGTGGCTAAAAGCCTGCGCTGAAAGCGCTCTTGTTCAGCGGGGTCCGATGGTACGACGAATTCGTCGTCGCCGAGGCTTGCCTCGTCTTTGGAGGGAGGCATGTAGTTATCATCCTCAACCTCTTGCTCTGCCGCTTCCTCGTGAGGGCGGTCTTCTCCATCTTCCTGCGCCGAATCTTGCTGGTGTTCTTCAGCGCTATCTGGGGTAGTATTATCCCCTGTGCCGGAATCACCATTCTTGCTTTGGCGGGATTTAGAGCGGCGCCGCTGACGCCGGCGTTTGGGAGGCTTTTTTGAAGTGCCATCCTCCGCTGTTCCATCGCCATCTCCGTCTTTCGGAGCGTCCACCATGTATATGTCATATGACGAGGTGGCAGTCCAGCGCCCTACAGGTGCTGTTTCTTGCTCGTCTCCTTCTTTGTCGTCCATACCGTCGAAGTCTTCGGAGCCGAAGTCAAGCATGTCGGTTAGATCGTCGACAGTGGATATGAAGTGGGTGGTGGGCGGGTTTTGAATTTCTTCGTCGTCCGAATCCCAACCTCGCAGGCCATAGTTCGGCCTGGGCTCCCCTGACAAAGAGAGAGACTTGAGAGAATTCAGTATATCGCCGAAAGGTGAATGCTGAAAAATATCCGCGGTGGTGAACTCCATTACAGGCGCCCAATCCGATTCGATCGGCAAGGGCAAGGGAGCTTCGGAGCTCGGAGGAGCGTCCGGCTCTTCGGAGTCATGGGCCACACGGAGTGCGGGGCTGGCGTTTGGCTCGATCGCCTTTGAGATCGCAGCCCCTGGGGTGACGTCCAACCGTTCACCCTCAACGAACGCATCGGGCTCCGAATCGAGGATCGGGGCCGGAGCGTATGCGGCCTCCAGGACACTGTTCGGGGGCAGAGCTACATCATGTCCCTCGAGATAGTGCGGCGCGCCTGGCTGTGGCTCGAATCCATTGAAGATCAAGTCTCCGCGGATGTTCGCCGTATAGTTTAAGCTTCCAAACCTGACTTGATGGCCAGGGGAGTAGCTTTCGATCTGCTCCAGATGGCCAAGGGAGTTGGCCCGCAGAGCGAAGCCGCCGAAGACGAAGATCTGTCCGGGGAGAAAAGTCTCACCCTGGACCTCATCGTTGCTGATGATCAAAGGAGCCATCGGACCCAAAGGCGACGACACAGAGGAACTCTCAGTGAAAGCACCAATGTCGGTGTCAAAACCGGCGGATCTCGGGTAGGGGGTCCCGAACTGTGCGTCAAGGTCGGATGGTAACAGGAGACAAGGGACACTTTATTTTACCCAGGTTCGGGCCCTCTCGATGGAGGTAAAACCCTACTCCTGCTAGATTAATATTGATGATATGGGTAGTACAAGAGTAGATCTACCACGAGATCAAGGAGGCTAAACCCTAGAAGCTAGCCTATGGTATGATTGTGTATGACGATGGTTATTGTGGTTGTCCTACGGACTACAACCCTCCGGTTTATATAGACACCGGATAGGGTTAGGGTTACACAGAGTCGGTTACATTGGTAGGAGATCTTGAATATCCGCACGCCTAGCTTGCCTTCCACGCCAAGGAAAGAACCTTCCGGACACGGGACGAAGTCTTCAATCTTGTATCTTCATAGTCCTGGAGTCCGGCTGAAGGTATAGTCCGGCTATCCGAACACCCCCTAATCCAGGACTCCCTTAGAGAGTATAACCGCTAGCCAGCTAGCTGACTTGCACATCTCCCGAATAGTGTCTCTTCATGGTGTTCCATTGGAGATTAACTCAGACCGTGGAAGTCTCTTCACCTCTAGATTTAGGGAGAGTTTCCAAAATGCTATGGGAACTCGTCTCTCCTTTAGCACCGCCTTCTACCCTCAATCAAGTGGTCAAGTAGAACGAGTCAATCAAATTCTGGAGGATATGCTCCGAGCTTCTGTCATCTCTTTCGGTATGGATTGGGAGAAATGCCTTCCATTCGCCGAGTTCACTTATAAAATAGTTATCAAGCTAGCTTGGGCAAAGCTCCTTTCGAAGTTCTCTATGGACGAAAATGTTGAACGCCTCTTAACTGGTCAGAAACCGGAGAAAGACAAATCTTTGGCCCGGATATGATTCAGGAAGCAGAAGAGCAGGTTCGCATTATTCGTGATAAATTGAAAATAGCCCAATATCGTCAAAAGAGCCAATATGACCGCAAACATAAGCTCATGACTTATGAAGTCGGTGATAAGGCTTACCTTCGGGTTACTCCTTTGAAGGAAACCCATCGTTTCGGTATCAAAGGCAAATTGGCTCCTCGTTACATTGGACCCTTTCGCATTCTTGTTAAACGAGGAGAAGTTGCCTACCAATTGGAACTACCTTCGCTCTTTCTAGAGTTCATGATGTCTTCCACATTTCTCAACTCAGGCGTTGCTTCGCGAATCCTATCCGTGGAGTGGACCACGAAACGCTTGATCTCCAAGATAATCTCACATATCGGGAATATCCCGTTCGCATCCTTGATCAAGCCGAGCATACCACTCGATGCCAGAATATCAAGTTTCTCAAGGTTCAATGGTCACACCATTCCGAGAAAGAAGCTACTTGGGAAAGGGAGGATCATCTTTGACTTGAGTACCCCACCTTCTTCCCGGAGGATCCTAAATCTCGGGACGAGATTCTTTTGAGTGGGGGTGAGTTGTCACATCCTAGCTAGTTCATGCATTAGAGTGTTGCATCATGTTTACTTTTCCAAAAACTTGAAATGGGGATGACAGAACCCCCAACACCCCCTGAAAACAACTAGGGTTTACTAAAATCATTTTCAATGAACCTGAAATGCCCTTCAAAAAAGTCCACCCTTTTTGTCTTGGGTTAGAACCTCTGACAAAATGGGTTCACTATTTTCTAGGTCATCATAAGATCATTGAATGAAATCATATGTAACTTGCATTTGGGCATTTAAATGCTAGTAAATATTTCAAATGCCCAAATAATTCCAAACTGAAATGTTTCATGTTGGATATGTCCCATACAGTGAGCATGTGCAATTTGGTGATTTTTGGAAATGCCTAGGTATTTTTAGAAATGCCACAAACTTGTAGAAATAAAAGAAAACAAAAAATAAAAGGAAAACAACTTACCTGGCTGCAACCCACCAGCCGGCCCACCTGGCGGCCCAGTGCTGTGCTGGCCCGTGCCAGCCAGCTGCTTCCTCTCACTAGAGCAGGCAGAGAGGTGACGCCGGCGTGCACGAGCTCGCCACGGCGCCACCTGCTTGCCGCCCGCGCCTCTGGACGCACCGGTCGACCTCCACGCCGCCTCCCCGAACCCCTAGACACATCCATTCTCCCCTGCCTCTCTCCCTCTCCCTCTCCTGCCATGGCCGACGCACCTGCCGCCGCACCGCCGACGTAGCCGCGCTCTTCGTCGTCCCCGCGCCGCGCCACTGTGTCCAGAAGCTCTGCCGCCCTCCTCTCCTTCGAGCAGGCCGAGCCCCGAGTACTCGCTTGCCCCGAAGCCGCCGCAACGACCACGCCCGACTCCGCCACCGCCGGAGATCCCCTTCGCCGTCGCATCAGCTCGCCCCCGACTGCGCCGTCTGCTCCTACGTGACCGCCGTGAGCCCAACTACCTCCTCTCCCTTCTCGTTCTCGCTCTCGAGCACCGTAGCGACTGCACGAAGCTCCACCGCACGCGCCGCCACCGAGCTCGTCGCCGACGTGACTCCGGCCACCCAACGGCCACACCATCATGTCCATTGCATTCACCACACTCGCAGGAACCCTTAGCACCACCGCACGCCCCTTGCCACGCCCCCTAGCGACGGGTTCGACCTCACCCGAACTCCGGCAGCCGCACAGCTCGTCGCAGGCGTCGTTTCTGGCGACCCCGAGCCCAACCACCACCACCACCACTGGACGCGGCTCACTCCCCGCATCGCGTAGATGGCCTCCGCCACCCTTTTGGACGCCGGAGCACGAAACCCGCACCGCACCGCCGCGTCTGGCCTCGCCGGCGGCTAAACGCCGGCGAGTTGTCCCCGTTGACCGTTGACCGGGTGGGCCCAGTTTGACCCCCTGGGTCTATGACAAGTGGGGCCTGCCCTGCTAATTAACCCAGGTTTAGCGTTAACTAAATTTAGTTAGTTTAACTGACTACTGACAGACGTGACCCACTAGTCAGTTTGACCTGGACCGGCTCCGTTGACCGCCGACATCACCATGACGCACTGCTGACGCAATAAGTATTTTCTGGATTTATTCTTATACACGAAATTCCAGGAAATACGTCAAACTTCAAAAATTCATAGAAATTAATATGTAACTCCAAATCCAAAGTTTTATATATGAATTTTGATCAGAAAAATTCAATCTTTCCATCTGTACAGGTTTCATGCATGTCAGAATACTTTAACCTTACTGTTTAGATGAAACAAGCTAATGCACAAATATGACCTCTTTTTTTGGTTTAGCATTTGAATCCTTGATTTAAATGAACTCAAACCAATCTGTCCTAAGTTGCATTAGCCAAAACACACTCATTTTGCCATGTCATTGCATGCATCATATTGTTGCATATTGCCATGTGGTGATTGTGTTTCGATGTGTTCTTCATGGTAGGTTCTGCCTCCGAGGATATTCACGAGTACCCAACTGAAGGGCAGTATCCCACTACCACTCGGTCAGACAAGCAACCCCATTGATCATTTTGATACAAACCCAACTTCTCGCTTCTGCTCTCGTTTACTGAATTAAGACAACGTGTTTCAAACTGCTGTGTGTTGCGGTAGTTGAACCCACTTCCTCTGCATGACCTGTCATTGCCAAAGTAACTAGATGAAACCCACTAGCATGTGTAGGAGTTGATTGAGCCATGTTTGTGTTTCCTACCATGCTATGCTTGCTATGTTTAGAGTCGTGTCAGGTCTGGCTCATTGGGGTGATGAACTAGAGTGAATGGTTGTGTCGGTAATGAGAGTGAAGTGTTGAATATGATTTGGTAAAGGTATCGATGAGAGGACATGTAGGAGTTCATGGTGGGTTGTTTCATTGATGCCGTCCTTAAGAACTCGGATATGTATGTGTGATTTAATATCATCTACTACCACGCGTTGGGCCCGAAACCAATGGACCCTCTCGACTTATTAACCACTCTTGTCCTCTATCCAGGAGTTGCAAGTAGTTTCTGGTGTTTGTAGTATGCTGGAGGCCGTGCGCAGCGCTGACCTTAGGGGTGGGCTGTGATGCGGTAGGCTCATGGCCCGGTGTACCGAGTTGCCCGTTTGGTGTCTCAGGAACCCTGCACACATCGTTTGGGGCCGTTGAGGACACCCCGGCCGGATTTCCTTGCTGATGGAACCTGAATAGGCGATAAACCTGGACTAGGGACTCGTGTGTTTAGTCAGGTCGTGGCTGACACCCTCGCTGGGCTTCCGCTTGAAGGTTGCCGAGTACATGTCGTGTAAACGGTGATAAGTGGTGAAAGCGTGTGTGAAGAAGTACACCCCTGCAGGGTATAAAACTATTCGAATAGCCTCGTCCGCGGTAAAGGACTACTTGGTCGCCTATGTAGTTCATAGACAAGTTAATGGTTACTACTAACAGACTCAAGATAAGTGGGAGTACCGCGGATGGCCCTCTCGTAGGATGATGAGGGAGGATCCACGATGGAGTATTGTGATGGTGATTAGTGGACTCGTGTGTGAAAACTATTTTGAAAGTGGTGTCTCGTAGGATAGATTAGCCAAGAGTCAAAGCTGGCTTGCTGCAATAACTCCACTACTTTCTTGAGAATGTGCATGTATAGTAGGATCTGTTGTAAGACTTGTTGAGTACCTTTGTACTCATGTTGCTTTAATTACTGTTTTCAGATGACAACACCGCGCCCTCCGATGGGTTCTATGTAGATCTCGACGTTGACGAGTGACTTGCCACCCAGGTGGTGATCTGAGTTTGTGAAGGGCCTATGTAGATAGACAGGCTTCGTCAAGCCTTCTTTATTTCTAGTTGTCTATACTCAGACAAGTTTGCTTCTGCATGTGCTTGTATGTTTGTATGACTTGAGTGTCGGGTCATGTGACCCCTACCTGTATGAACATGTTATGTGTGGCTCTCCGGAGCCTTTAAATAAAGTACTTTGAGTTGCAGAGTTTCGTTGTGATGCCATGTTGTATTTGCACATATCGAGCATATTGTGTGTATGATTGAAATGCTTGGTATGTGTGGGATCCGACAATCTAGTTGTTTATCCTTGGCAGCCTCTCTTATGGGGAAATGTAGTCTAGTGCTTCCATGAGACATAGTAGTCCGCTACAGCCCGGTTCACCGGAGTCCTGGTAGCCCAACACTACTGCTCCGGAACACTTGACTGTCCGGCATGTGTTTCACTTCGTTCCTGTGTCTGTCCCTTCGGGGAAATGTCACGCGGTGACATCCAGAGTCCTGCCTAGCCTGCTACAGCCCGGGTTCCCGGAGTTCTGTTAGCCCAGTTATCGTGGAATTGTCATGGCAGATGTCCTCTTGCAAGGACTTAATCGTGGAGCCATCGCAACTAGGAAGCTTAAAGGGGTTAATCGGGATAAAGGACACGAGAGGTTTATACTAGTTCAGCCCCTTGCAGTGAAGGAAGGCCTACGTGTAGTTGGGTTGGTATTGCTTCAGGTTTCGATGACCAGGGAGCGAGATACGCTATGCCCGGTTCTCGATTGGTTGTTTCTTGCCCTAAGCCGCCGGCGGGTCGACCCCTTATATACACGGGTTGACGCCCTGTGGCTTACAGAGTCCCGGCCGGCTCATAAACAGTGTCCGGCTCGGTGAGTAGTTACTTCTACCTTATGTTACAAGTCATGCCATCATGTCGGTTTATCACTATGGGCCTTAAGCCGCCCGTGGGCTTTAAACCCTATGAACCGCCATCCTCATGCTGGGTCTTGGGCTTCTTTCACGATGAGTCTTCTTTGCGTAACCCAGCCCCTCCTGGGCGGCTTACACAAATAGTTATATCCCCAACATTAGGCCCCAGAGTGATTTGGACCGGTTCATGTCAATCTTAAAATACCTTAAGAATCAGTCCTTCTGTCTTTGTCCATGAAAAGATCATAACCCGTTGTGACGTCATCTTCTAGATCCGGGTTAACCCACCATGACATCATCTTTTAATTAAATCCTTATTTTATTCCATCATATCTTCAACGGATCTTTGCCTTTACTGACCATCCCGAAAACCAAGGCGTCGGGGTCGCTGGATAATGATACTCCGTCTCCTCGTTTCTCGCGCCGTCTTGGTCCACCCCTCCTTATAAATAGATGTGACATAGGTCTTTCCCATTTTCCTCAGTTGTCTTCCTCCTCGCACTCCCTTTTCTGCTGCTCGAGCTTCGCCGCCGCCGTCGTCGAACTCCTTCGTCTTCAACGACTCAGGCCGCTGCATCAACCTGACTCTTGACCAGAAAACGACGACGACCCTCCGCAGCTCATCCGCATCTATGAGTTCCTCTTCTTCGCTTCCTCAGATCTGTATTGGAACTGTTTTGAGTTCGTCGGCGTTCTTCGCTGCCCGATGCCAACTCTTGCTAGTTTTCACCTCCAACGCACCTTTTAGATCGTAAAAACAACAGAGAACTGATGTGGTACTTGTTTGTGCCTATTTTGTATAAAAACAGATCTCATTTCCCCTGTCTGGAAGCCATCTTTGAGTGCATGAACTTCTCTGCCCTGTTTTTAGGTCTAGAAATTTTTCTTTTCAGAGCAACCGTTTGATCCAAAATAACAATTGCAACTTGTGAAACCTGTTTGTCCCATACTTACCCAAGAATTGCATTTGCTGAATCCGTTTTAGCTATAGTAGTCCATGTGACCGGTTTAAAATACCGGCTGTGAGCACCGCTTGCTTCTGGTGACTTAAGAAAATTTTAATTACCTTTGATACCTGAAGTGGTTTAAACGTCACTGCATAGTCACCTATATGTCATTAGGCCCCTTCTTAAGTCGCCACCTTGAATAAATCAATGGTTCTTTCCTCCGGGTTATAAATTGAGCCGGAAAAATTCTTTTATCTTGTTGTAGGCTTCGATTTACGCAATGGCAACCAAAGCTCCCAAACCTCCGGTGACCTGTAATTGGGTCCTGTCCATTGTCACAGAAAGAAAATTATCTGAATTCATGAAGTCTGGCTATCTGCCCAACAAGGATGTTATGTCCTATCGTGCTCCTGAGCCATCTGAAGAAAAAACTCAACCCAAGGAAGGGGAGGTGATCATTTTTACTGATCACATGAGCAGGGGATTTGCTCCTCCCGGTTCAAAATTCTTTAGGGATGTTCTGAAATTCTTTGATCTAAGGCCTCAAGATATCGGACCCAATTTCGTGTCAAATATATGCAACTTCCAAGTCTTTTGTGAGGTTTATCTTGGATAAGAGCCTAGCCTGATTTTGTTCAGGGAACTGTTCTATTTAAACCGGCAGAATGAACGTGCCAACGGGCCCAGTCTGGAACTCGGTGGCATATCAATTCAGAGGCGGAGAGACTGCCTGTTCCCTTACGCTGAACTGCCGAGTCATCCCAAAGATTGGAACCAGCCATGGTTCTACTGCCAGGATACTTCTCCGGCTGGCGAAAATCCACTGCCCGGCTTTCGGGCCTTGCGCCTTGAATCCACTCACCCGCTGCCGGACAAGTTGACTGCTGTTGAACGTCTGCCAATCACCCCTATTATCAAGAAAATCAAAGCTCTTTTGGGGAACGGCTTAGACGACATCGACCTGGTCCGAGTCTGGGTTGCTTGGAGAGTGATTCCGTTAAGCTGCCGCCCCGGCTTAATGTGTAATTACTCAGGTGAAAAAGATGATCCTCAGCGTCATAATCCTGACGACTTACCGGATGACGTAGTGGAGGCTACAACCCAGTCCTTGTTGAAAGAGGGTACAGTGACCAGTAACGCCTTCGGCTTACTGCCCTTCTACAAGAAGAACCCGGCCCCTGCAGTAAGTCATCAACCTCAATGATTACTTTTTACTATGTTATACCTTATTTTTACTCATAACCCTTTACAATCCTTTACAGGCAAATGACAACTTCTGGAAAGTCCAGTACGATCATGAGGCGGCCAAACAAGCCAGGGCGGCTAAGAGAGCCGAAAGAAGAACCGCCAAGCCCACCACTTCAAAGAAAAGGAAGCCAAGCGCTTCAGAGATATTCCAACTTGATGACTCTGATGACAATGAAGAAGAGGTAACTTTTCAACTTCCCTTACTCCTTTATCATTACCTTACTGACATTATTCCCCTTTCAGGAAGACACGAGAAACAACCAACCCGTCGAGGAAGAGGTAACTATAATCTCCTCCGACTCCGAGCTTCGGCCGCGTCAGAAAATTTGAAGAGTAACCCAGAAAGTAAGATTTTCACACCCTTTGGCTTACCAAGATCTTGATTTTATTTTGAAGCGACAGCAATTTGAAAGCCGGAGGCAGACCCGGACCAGCAAGGATGCAGAGCTCTCCTCCAGCTTGCCTGACACAACCCGGAAGTGTCGGACTGAGGTTATCTCTGACTTATACCCTTTTTTTTACCTTTGGCGGGTCTAATCCGTCAACCTCTCAATTCATCTGACTCCAATTATCAGGATACCTCTCCTTCATCCGGCGAGTCTATGCAGTCAAACATGCCAGCTTTTAAGACTGCCCCTGGGTAATATCAATTTGTCTACCTTATGTTTTACCTTCCTCATGTTTCTGTACTCATTCTTCTTTTTTGTCCATAGCGTGCAAGTGAAGCCCAGGAAGAAAACAAAGAAAGATAAGCCGGCCCAAGACCCTGTAGTGACTGAACCGGAACTGGGCACATCTGCCCCGGTTCTTCCACACATCAGCCGCCGCCTGAACTAGCTCTGGATATTGCAACACCAAATTCTGATCCGTCTGCTGAAGACATTCTTGATGGTTCTGTTAACCCGGAAGCACCTAGCCCGGCCAAGACAACTGACCCAGAAGTGGAAATTCTCAAGACTCAGTTCTTTGAGCCGGCCGGGCCCACTGTTCTTGCCAAATGTTCTGCTAAGGAGGAGTTGCTAGAATGCCGTAAAGCCAAGATGGACATGGCTGACTATACTCATTTGAGTATTGGAGAGATCGTCTCGGGCTATATCAACCAGGTGCATAGCAGCCGTGACCTGGAAATTGACATGGTGAAGCAAATACAGCAAAAATCTGAGGTATGACTTATGCTTCCTTACTTTCAATCATACTTATTGTACCAGCCCCCAAGTCTATTGCTTATGAGTAAATATGTTGTAGACTTAGAAAACTGTCTAGCTCTGCTTATCTGGTTTAAGAAGAAAATACTTAACCCAGTTGTAGCCTGATACTTTGAACTTGCGATACGCATTAGCCCCCAAGTGCCACGTATCTTTGCTTGCAAAGTGCTTGGGACTTTAGTTTGCATAAGCCGGCGTAGTAATTTAGAATTCTTCAGCATACATTAGCCCCAAGTGTCAAGTACCTTTGCTTGCAAAGTGCTTGGGACTTAATATTACGTACCATGATCTTGACTATGACCCGGTATCAATGCAGGCCACCATAAGTCAATTTGAGTCGGAGATTGCTGACCTAAAGAGCTGCCTGGCAGCCCAGGAAGTTGAAATTCAAAAGGCCAACTCCGAATTTGAATTCAGCGTCTCTGAACAAGAGAAGTTGAAGAAGAATTTTGAGGCAGAGAAGAAAATCTGGGCTGATGAAAAGGCCTCATTAGTGACCCGGGCCGAGACAGCAGAAGCATCACTTGCAGAAGTAAACACCGAGCTGTCCGGCTTAAAGCACCAGATATCTCAAATGGTCTCAGCCATCTTTGGTAAGTGACAATACATATAAAAACTTAAATACTGCAAACCTAAAAAATATTGAAATTCTTCTATTGACGATTATGTTTAATTATTACATCCGGCTCACCTTTAGTTTAACAATACAGGCCCCAGGAGCTCCAACCTCAAGCAGAACATGGTTGTCAAGCTGAAGGCAGTCTCTACCCTGGTGGAGCAACTGTACACCGGGTCACAACGTGCTTTGGCCGTTGTGGCTTTATCAAATGACGTTCCTTATCTCCTTCAAGATGTGCTGAACCGGCTTGCCGTGCTCCCTCAGCGGGTTCAAGAGCTAAGGCGGGCATCCGCAAGAGCTATAGCTGCATTGAGTCGAGCTAAAGCATGGATTCCAGAGCTAGACCTGACCGACCTTACTCTTGGATACCCGAGTCTAAAGGAGGATGGAACCTTGTTTGCTGAAGTAGACTTCACCGCCTGTGTAAAAGACATACGCCCTGTAGCCACTCTCATTGGGAACGATACTGACCTCACCAAGTATCAGCCGGGCTATGACAACGAGAACCAGAGGATTCCAACACCTCATTACCATGACGTCAGCCTGATCCCTCCAACTCGTAAGCACACTTTTGCCCCTGAAGTCAACCCAACCGGTTTAATCGATGATGAAGCTGAGTTTGAAGCCTTGAGTGGCATTGACTGGGCCTCATCAACCTTCCAGGACAGGGCAACCGACGGAGAGGCGGAGAAGGATAATTCGGAATCGTCAAGCCAACCAAAGGAGTAAAGACGCCGGGTGTCATATGTTTAAGTCTTTGTGAAAACAATGCCTCACTATTCAGACTCGGGGAGTCTTGTAATAGAGTAGAAATAACTTCCGATTTTTGCCATGCCTCCGTGCATGTTTATGGCGCTCAATACTTCCTTAAACCGCCATCGTTATATATTTCTAGCTTTTATTTACCTTCTAGTTCCCTTATGTTAAACAAAGTTGCCTGCCTTATCCTGCATAGGAGACAAACAAAACATCCTCTGGCGATTTACCGCCCCAGGGGTCACATAAGGTATTGGTAACCCGGAGTATACACCAAACAATTTTAGGAAAACCAACTTACGATTAGACTTAGTAGACATAATCATAATAGTATACCTGTGATGCCTGTGGTTATCTCTCCGGCTTATATAACCCAAACCCTGAGGGTAAGTTTAACTCCTGAAAATTGGCATATAAAAGTTCACCTGGTACTTAACAACCTGAGGTAACCAATATTAACCCAGAGGATTGCAATCCACTCCATTGTATTTTCAAGAGGATCTCAAGATAGTCAAATATTAATGCCTATAAAACATGATGAATAATAAATATAAATAAAAAGGCCTCTGATTCGAATACGATCAGTGAACCGTTCCAAAGGGGTTTAAGCTAAGATTCGGATACGATCATATAGCCCCCAGTGGCTGTGGCGATGCCGATCAAGTTGGTATCGACAGCTATGTTCTCTTTGGTTCGTATACGACCTATGTTTGAATAGGAAGCCCCCAAGTGACCATAAGAGTTGTTTAATGACGCTGATTAGAATACGATCCATGTCAGACCCAAAGGGGTTAAGCTATGATTCAAATATGATCAAGAAGCCCCCAAGTGGGTTTGGCAGTATGCCGATCAAGTGGGTATCGACAGCTATGTTCTCTTTGGTTCAAATACGACCTATGTTTGAACAGGAAGCCCCCAAGTGATCATGGCTAGATTCAGATATGATCATAAGCCGGACCAAAGGAAAAGCCGGATTCAGATGTGACCCGCTCCCTGTTGGTTATCTCCACCACATGACAAAGAAGACACATAAACCTTTTGGGGTGGGAAAAAAGGACAGAGGGCCTGCTTTATTGCTTTATGTAATATATACATAGTCGAAATATATACATATTAGAGCCGGTGGCTCAAGTATAGTAAGGCCGAAGATGAGCGATATTCCATGGCCGGCAGGTCTCCTCCTCCGACTCACGTGAGTCCTTGCGCTCTCGAACATCGATAAGATAGTATGACCCGTTGTTAAGATTCTTGCTGACGACAAAGGGTTCTTCCGAAGGAGGGGATAACTTGTGCATATCAGACTGATCCTGGATGAGCCGGAGCACTAAATCGCCTTCCTGAAAGGTTCTGGACTTAACCTGGCGGCTGTGGTAGCGGCGCAGGTCTTGCTGGTAAATCGTCAAGCAGGCTATTGCCAAGTCTCGCTCTTCATCCAACAGGTCAAGTGCATTTTGACGAGCTTTTTCGTTGTCCGCCTCAACGTAAGCCGCCACACGGGGTGAGTCATGACGGATGTCACTTGGTAGGACCGCCTCTGCTCCATACACCATGAAGAAAGGTGTGTAACCCGTAGATCCGTTAGGTGTAGTGTTGATGCTCCAAAGTACAGAAGGTAATTCCTCCACCCAACAACCCGGCGTCCGCTGCAAGGGGACCAAGAGCCGGGGCTTGATACCCTTCAAGATCTCTTGATTAGACCTTTCTACTTGACCATTAGATTGAGGATGAGACACAGCCGAAACGTCAAGCCGGATATTCTCGTTGACAGAACTCTTCCATGGCTCCTTTGGAGAGATTGGTGCCATTATCAGTTATGATGCTGTGTGGAAAACCAAAACGAAAAATCACCTTTTTCATGAACTGGACAGCCGTGGCCGCATCACACTTACTGATTGGCTCTGCCTCAACCCACTTTGTAAACTTGTCAACCGCCACCAAGAGGTGTGTCCTTTTATCCTTAGACCTTTTGAAAGGCCCGACCATGTCAAGCCCCCAGACTGCGAACGGCCAAGTAATTGGAATCATCCTCAATTCTTGAGCCGTCACATGGGCTCGTCATGAGAACTTCGGACATCCGTCACATTTACTGACCAGATCTTCTGCATCAGCATGAGCCGTCAGCCAATAAAACCCATGATGGAAAGCTTTGGCCACAAGAGATTTTGACCCGACATGATGACCACAATCGCCTTCATGGATCTCACGGAGTATCTCCTGACCCTCCGCAGGTGACACGCAACGTTGAAACACTCCAGTGACGCTGCAGTGATGTAACTCGCCATTAACGATTGTATGGACTTGGACCGCCGGACGATTTGTCTTGCCAAGGTCTCATCCTCAGGCAACTCTCCCCGGGTCATATAAGCCAAATAAGGCACTGTCCAATCCGGGATAACATGGAGAGCCGCTACCAGTTGTGCCTCCGGGTCTGGCACTGCCAGATCTTCTTCTGTAGGTAACTTGTCAGAAAGGTGTTAGGCGGTACCGTTTTACGCTGAGATCCCAGCTGGCTTAAGGCATCAGCCGCCTCATTCTTCCTTCGATCAATGTGCTCCACCACATAACCCTTGAAGTGCCCAGCTACAGCGTCAACTTCACGACGGTAAGCCGCCATAAGGGGATCTTTGGAGTCCCACTTGCCTGACACCTGTTGAGCCACAAGGTCTGAGTCTCCTAAGCACCTTACCCGGCTCAAGTTCATCTCTTTGGCCATCCGGAGACCATGGAGTAAGGCCTCGTACTCAGCTGCATTGTTAGTACAAGGAAACATAAGCCGGAGCACATAACAAAATTTTTCACCTCGAGGGGAAGTTAACACGACTCCAGCCCCCGAGCCTTCCAACTGTCTGGACCCACCAAAGTGAATAGTCCAATATGTGTTATCGGGCTTCTCCTCAGGTGCCTGTAGCTCTGTCCAGTCATTGATAAAATCCACCAAGGCTTGAGAATTAATGGCAGTGCGTGGCACATACTTCAGACCATTAGGCCCGAGCTCAATGGCCCACTTGGCGACTCGTCCTGTAGCCTCTCTGTTTTGAATGATGTCTCCCAAGGGGGCAGAACTCACCACAGTGATAGGGTGACCTTGGAAGTATTGCTTCAGCTTCCGGCTTGCCATGAACACCCCGTAAACAAGCTTCTGCCAATGAGGATACCTTTGTTTCGACTCAACGAGCACCTCACTGACGTACTAAACCGGCCGTTGAACTGGATGCTCCTTACCAGCCTCCTTGCGCTCCACCACGATTGCAACGCTGACGGCTCGTGAATTAGCAGCCACATATAACAACAAAGGCTCTTTGTCAATGGGAGCTGCAAGGACCGGCGGCTCAGACAATTGCCTCTTTAAATCCTCAAAAGCAGCATTAGCAGCATCACTCCAGATAAAGGTGTCTTCCTTCTTCATTATCTGATACAGCGGTAGGGCCTTCTCACCTAGCCGTCTTATGAACTGGCTTAAAGCAGCAACACGACCCGCCAGTCGCTGAACATCATTGATGCACGCCTGTTTAGCCAAAGAAGTAATTGCCTTGATCTTCTCCGGATTAGCTTCAATCCCCCTGTTTGAGACCAAGAATCCCAAAAGCTTGCCTGCAGGTACACCAAATACACACTTCTCCGGGTTAAGCATCGTCTTGTAAACCCGGAGATTATCAAAGGTCTCTTTTAAATCAGATATCAAGGTTTCCTTCTCTCTGGACTTCACCACTATGTCATCCACATAAGCATGAACATTGCGCCCAATCTAATTGTGGAGACAGTTCTGTACACACCGCTGGTAAGTCGCCTGGGCATTCTTGAGCCCAAAAGGCATAGATACATAGCAAAAGGCTCCAAACGGAGTGATGAAAGCCGTTTTCTCCTGGTCCTTAATTGCCATCTTGATCTGATGATACCCAGAGTAAGCATCCAAAAAGCTCAAACGCTCACAACCCGCCGTAGCATCAATTATTTGATCAATACAGGGGAGAGAAAAGGGATCAGCCGGACAAGATTTATTTAAGTCCGTGTAATCCACACACATGCGCCAGGTGCCGTTCTTCTTGAGTACAAGCACCGGGTTAGCCAACCACTCCGGGTGAAAAACTTCAACGATGAACCCAGCCGCCAAGAGCCGGGCGACCTCCTCTCCAATAGCCTTTCGTCGTTCCTCGTTGAATCGCCGCAGAAACTGCCTGACCGGCTTATACTTAGGATCAATATTAAGAGTGTGCTCAGCGAGTCCTCTCGGTACACCCGGCATGTCGGAAGGCTTCCATGCAAAGATGTCCCGGTTCTCATGGATGAACTCGATGAGCGCGCTTTCCTATTTAGGATCCAAATTGGCACTGATGCTGAACTGCTTAGATGAATCGCCTGGAGTAAAATCAACAAGCTTGGTTTCAGCCGCCGACTTAAACTTCATCGCCGGGTCATGTTCTGTTGTTGGCTTCATGAGGGAGGTCATATCCGCCGGGTCAACGTTATCTTGATAAAATTTTAGCTCCTCTGCTGCACAAACAGACTCGGCATAATCCGCGTCGCCTTCTTCGCACTCTAGGGCCACCTTTCGACTTCCATGCACAGTGATGGTGCCCTTGTAACCCGACATCTTGAGCTGCAAGTAAACATAACACGGCCGCGCCATAAACTTGGCATAAGCCGGCTGCCCAAACAAAGCGTGATACGGACTCTTGATTTTGACTACCTCAAAGGTTAACTTCTCAGCCCTAGAATCATGCTCGTCTCCAAAGGCCACCTCCAGCTCAATTTTACCGACGGGGTATGCCGACTTACCAGGCACCACTCCATGGAAAACGGTGTTGGATGTCTTTAAGTTTTTGTCAGTTAAACCCATGCGCCGAAAGGTCTCGTAATAGAGGATGTTGATGCTGCTACCTCCATCCATGAGCACCTTAGTGAATTTATATTCACCGACCTGCGGTGCCACCACCAAGGCTAGTTGACCCCGATTATCAACCCGGGGAGGGTGATCCTCCCTACTCCAGACAATGGGCTGTTCTGACCACCTCAAGTAAGGAGGGACTGCCGGCTCAACAGAGTTCACAACCCTCTTATGAATTTTCTGATCACGTTTGCACAAGCTAGTGGTGAACACATGATACTGTCCACTATTCTGCTGCTTCGGATGGCTCTGATAACCTGACTGCTGCTGTTGTTGTCCTCCTTGACCAGATTGCTGTTGATTATAACCGCCCTGGTTTCCGTGAAAGTCGGATCCTGAGCCGCCACCTGGGCCATGAAAGCCACCGGCTCCTGAACCGCCACCCGGGCCATGATTGCCGTCAAAAGTATTGGAATTCTTGAAAGCCTTCATAATCGCACAATCTTTCCACAAGTGAGTAGCGGGTTGTTCCCGGGTGCCGTGTCTCGGTCAGGGCTCATTGAGTAGCTGCTCAAGGGATGGACCTGACCCGCCAGATCGAGGGGGCGGTTTTCCCTTACGTCTCTGGTTGTTACCCTGCGCGTTGGCGTTGGCCACGAACTCCGGGTTACCCTCCGCCTTACGCTTATTGCCTCCTTGATTCATCGGGTTATGTTGCTGACCCTTTCCATTGTCGTTCCTCTTTCCCTTCCCTGTCTTTTCCTCATCAGACGCGGGGTCCTTGGTACTATCAGAATCGGCATACTTGACTAAAGCCGCCATCAGCGTACCCATATCATTGCAATCACGCTTAAGGCGCCCCAGCTTCTGTCTCAGTGGCTCAAACCGGCAATTCTTCTCTAACATGAGGACTGCAGAGCCGGCATCCATCTTGTCAGATGAATGTATAATCTCCTTGACCCGACGCACCCAATGTGTTGTGGATTCTCCCTCCTCTTGCTTACAATTTGTTAAGTCCACAATTGACATAGATTGCTTGCAAGCGTCCTTGAAGTTCTGGATGAACAGGGCTTTTAACTCAGCCCATGAACTAATGGAATTGGGCGGCAAGCCCTTTAACCAAGACCGGGCTATTCCATCCAACATCATGGTGAAGTACTTAGCCATTGCTGCGTCACTGACTTCCAACAGCTCCATGGACATCTCGTAACTTTCAATCCATGTCCCAGGCTGTAAGTCGGCCGTATAATTCGGCACCTTTCGAGGTCCCTTGAAATCCTTGGGCAAATGTACATTTCGTAGAGCCGGTACAAGACAAGGAACACCGCCGGTTCTAGTGGCTACTCCCGCCTCAACGGAAGTCGTCGGGTAAGCCGGCAAGTCCTGTTGGGATGCCAGCTGAGCCTCTAGCTGAGCCGCCCGCTCGTCCTCCTGACGTATCCGATCCTGCACCGGGTTATACCCGCCAGGGTTATTTTGGCGCTGAGCGTTGCTTGACAAGGCCTTTGACTCCATGTGTCTGCTGTAACTCGGGTTCCGGTTTGGACGAGGCGGAGCTAACCAGGGCGGAGGAGTTGAATTGATCCTGTCCCGGCTGTAAGAATAAGTCTCTTGCTGGTCCAGAGCCGTCTGGACAAGTTCTTTGATCCTCCGGGTCGGATCATCACCGTCCACTGGGAGAGCCGCCAAACGTGCTAACGTTGCGATTAAGTTCTCCATGGGGTTGGAGAAGTGACCCGGCGGTATTGGCACATAACGGGGCGGTGCCATATTCCCATGAAGAGGCGCCGTCACCTGAGGCTGAACCGGGCCCCCCGCTCCGGATGTCATAAGCTGATTTGCACCTGGCGGGTTACTTGGGCCGGCTCCGGGTGTAGCGAAAAGATTCCGAGGATCATCAATCGGAGGCAAACGGGACTGAGTTTTCTGATGTCTCCTCCTCATTACCTCATTAGATGCGTCCAGACTCATCGTGAGCTGATAAGCCTCTGACTGAAGTTGCTGCGCCCGCGCATCCAAGGCCGCCCGTTCTGTAGCCAATCTAGTATCCTCAGCTGCTAAGGCTTCTTTGGCCCGAGCGATCTCTTCACGAACCTGCGCCACCTCAGCATTATGCTCATCTTGGTTTGCAGGGATGACCGTAGCGGTTAACAGGGCCGTAAGCTTATCCATGATATCCATCAGCACCTGAGCCGGAAAGCGCACAGGGCCTCCTGCCCCGGCTGCCACTAACCCGGACGTTATCGCTGCTGAGGCTGTATAATTTTGGCCGGGTTGAGTACCAGCCATAAATACTCCTGCCCAGTTTGGCGACTCAGAGAGGTCCGGAATAGTGCTGCCATCGGAACAGCCCCCAAGCCCGCCATCTTGCACTGGGTATAGCGAATCTGTTGAACCGGCGGACGAATCACCATCGGAGAGGACGGCCGGCTCACCATCATCTTTATATCCTTCAGAAATTTCCCCTCCGTGGATGCAACCCACGAAGGCACATTTCACGACGGGTCGAGCCCGGGCGGGTCTCGCGCGCTGAGCCGTCTCGATGAGGTCGGTGCAGTTGTCCGGTTCAGGGCCCGGCTCACCAATCCGGCCGATGAAGACGTAAATTCTGACAAAGGGGACCCGGTGCCCATACTCAATTGAGCCGGCGTCGGGGCCCCAGCCTTCGTCGTCGACGTAGATCTTGCCGCGACGACTCTTGGTCATCCGACCAACTGCGTATCCCTTGAGCCCTTCGAAGCTGCCCTTCAAGAACTCAAATCCACCGTGTGCTGGCCCCACGGTGTGCGCCAACTATCGTGGAATTGTCACGACAGATGTCCTCTTGCAAGGACTTAATCATGGAGCCATCGCAACTAGGAAGCTTAAAGGGGTTAATCGGGTCAAAGGACACGAGAGGTTTATACTAGTTCAGCCCCTTGCGGTGAAGGAAGACCTACGTCTAGTTGGGTTGGCATTGCTGAGGTTTCGATGACCAGGGAGCGAGATACGCTATGCCTGGTTCTCCATTGGTTGTTTCTTGCCCTAAGCCGCCGGCGGGTCATCCCCTTATATACACGGGTTGACGCCCTGCGGCCTACAGAGTCCCGGCCGGCTCATAAACAGTGTCCAGCTTGGTGACTAGTTACTTCTACCTTATGTTACAAGTCATGCCATCATGGCGGTTTATCACTATGGGCCTTAAGCCGCCCGTGGGCTTTAAACCCTATGAACCGCCATCCTCATGCTGGGTCTTGGGCTTCTTTCACAATGAGTCTTCTTTGCGTAACCCGGCCCCTCCTGGGCGGCTTACACAAATAGTTATATCCCCAACACCAGTGCTACAGCCCGAATTCACACGCTGCTGACCGACATGCTCGATGTTGATTCATGTATGCCTGTCCCCGTAAGTTAGTGCCGCTTTGGGTTCACGACTAGCCATGTCGGCCTGGGTTCTCTGTCATATGGATGCTAGCGACACTATCATATACGTGAGCCAAAAGACACAAACGGTCCCGGGCCATGGTAAGGCGACACCCGTGGGAATACCGTGCGTGAGGCCGCAAAGCGATATGAGGTGTTACATGCTAGATCGGTGTGACTTAGAATCGGGATCTTGACACGGTGACCGCGTTAATGGCACCACAGTGCACGCGCTCTATGTGCAGTGGCCGCGTCCAATGGCCGTTTGTGCTCGGGCCCCTCCTCCTCTCGTCGTCTTCGCGCGCGTGAGCGTGTCCAACAGCTTGCCAACATCGTCGTCGTCCCACTAGACCCCTCTCCCCCTCCGGCAGCTTCCTCACTGACGCTCGCCACCGAACGCCCATGGGGGCGCAGTGCTCCGTTTGGCTCCGATCTCACCTCGGCCTCTTCCTCTGCTCTCCGGCGTCGTATACCCCTCCGTGACCTCTGAATCAATGCCTCGTCGCGTTCCCGCGCCCTCCAATGCTCGCTGGCCATCGCGAGAGCCTCGGCTGGACGTGCCCGGCAGCACCCGAGCCCGTGCCTCTCGCCCGGATAGATATAGCCATTCCGGGTCTCGTTCGAGCTCACCCCCTGCCCCACACCACTCACCGGATCCCGCCCAGCCTCTCGCCCAAGCTCCAGCGCCCCTCCTCGCTGCTCTAGGCCGCCATGGCCGCCACGGTGCTCCGGCTAAATTCGCCCGGAGTCGAGCCCCTCCCCTCCTTCTACCATCACCAAAGATGTCAGCGATCGGTGTACTGGTGCAGAGCAAGCGGGAGCGCGCGAGGCCAAGGATTCGACTCGTGGGCCAGCTAACTGGCCCACTCGCGACCGGCATCTTCCCCAGTGGCTTGCAGGCCCGAACTGGGCCCGTTAAGGGTGTACGCTGCTATATTACCGTTGGCGTGTGTTGCGTGTGGATCTGGGAAGGAACTGGTGGCTTCGGCCGGCACTCTGAGCTTGTATCGCCTCTCATGGCGAATTCGTCCTCTTAATCAATCTATACTAGCCGGTAGTTCACATCTGGCATCAGAGCCGTTCCATCCCGGAGCTTCCCCGCCACTCCCACCGCACCAGATTCCGCGAAATTCGTCGGCGAGAGGCCATGGAGAAGCTGTCGGCGGAGGGCCGCAACATCCACGAGTTCGCCAAGGCGGCCGTCACCGACGATCTCGAGCAGCGCCTCAAGGTACACAGCGATGACCTCATCAAGTCCATGACCAAGCTGCTCCAGGAATCGACCAAGACCCTGGATGGGCTCATCACGGCCCGCGTCGACGGCGTCCGCTCCGAGCTCCATCTCGACATCGAGCAGATCCGGTCCGATCTGGAGCAAGTCGACAAGGTCGACTACGAGGCCAGGCCCGGAAGCTCGTCTGCTGGCAGGGAAGCGCGTACCCAGAACATCTACGTGCCTCCCCCGGCTCGCGAAGCGCGTGATCTGCAGTCGCCCCGGGAAATTCAGTCGCCCTGCGAACTCGTTGCTCTGGATTCAGGTGAGCAATACAATTCAGGTCCCCGAGTGGAATTACCGCGGTTTGATGGATCTAATCCACGGTTGTGGCAAGCTAGATGTGAGGATTATTTCAAGTTATGGGGTACTCACCACAGCAGATGGATATCTTATGCTACTGCCCAGTTTGAAGGTGCAGCTGCTCGATGGTTGGAGTCAGTGCAGAGGCGAACTATGGAACTGCAGTGGACTGAATTTTGCAATCTTCTACAGACGAGGTTTGGCCGAAACCAACACCAAAATCTCTTGAGGAAGATGTTCAGGATCAACCAAACTGGGACAGTAGAGGAGTATGTTGATCAATTTGCAGAGTTGTACGACCAGCTCACTGCATATGAATCCAGCCCTGATCCTCTACATTACACCACCCGTTTCATTGATGGTCTGAAACCAGGTGTTCGGATGGCCATTGCCATGCAAAAACCACGCGATCTGGATACTGCTTATGAGTTGGCCTTGCTCCATGAGGAATTGGGAGAGATACAATACACTACTTCAACAAAAAGAAGCTTCAATCCTGCGGGGACTTATCCATACAAGACAAAGACGAGTGAGGATAAGAAATCAACTTAAGGCCATAGATCCCTACCTGTCGAAGATAAATGGACTTCTCTGAGAAATTTTAGGAGGGCTAAAGGATTGTGTTTCATTTGTGGTGAGAAGTGGTCCAAGGACCACGAATGCAAATCTACTGTCCAGTTACATGTGGTTCAAGAGATCATTGATCAGTTGCAAGGCTCCACTTCTTCCCAGGGTGAATCAGACAGTGACTCTGACAATGTGATGATGTTGTCAGCAGCTGCTACAAGCAACAGTGTGTCTGCTTTGTCCTTGTCCTTGATAGTAAATGTACAGAATGCAGAATTGAAGTTCTTGGTAGATTCTGGCAGCACCCACTCGTTTTTGGACAGCTCCTTGCATCCCATGTTTCCAGAAATCACTGACATCAAAGCAGTTACAGGAAGGTGGCAGGTGGAGGAAAATTGACTTGCTCTCAACAAGTGAAACAATGTCAGTGGAGTTGTCAAGGCCAGGAATTTTTCCATGATTTCAGATTGTTGTCCTTAGGAGGTTATGATGGCATTTTGGGTCTGGATTGGTTGGCCAAACACAGCCCCATGTACATTGACTGGGAACAGAAGTGGCTTTCATTCCAGTATAAGGGTGTTACAGTCACCCTGCAAGGGGACCTACCTGAGGAATGTGCTTTTACAGTTATGGCAATTTTCCATAATCTTGTCTCTGAACACAAGGAACAGCTACCTGAAATTCAGGCCTTGTTGGACAAATATGCAGTTGTTTTTTCTCCTCCTACAGGTTTGCCTCCTAGAAGACAGTATGATCACAGTATACCATTAGTACCGGGTTCTCAACCAGTGTCCATCAGACCCCACAGGATTCCTCCCCATCTGAAAGTTGAAATGGAAAAGCAGGTGCAGGACATGCTAAAGAGGGGAATAATTCAGGTGAGCAACGGTCCCTTTTCATCTCCTGCTCTGATGGTTAAGAAAAAAGAAGAAGGAGATTGGAGGTTGGTCATTGATTTTAGACATGTTAATGCTCTCACAATTAAGAGCAATTACCCAATTCCTGTCATAGATGAATTACTAGATCAGCTTGCTAGAGCCTATTGGTTTTCCAAATTGGACCTAAGAGCTGGCTACCATCAGATCAGGCTAGCACCAGGAGAGGAATTTAAGACTGCTTTCCAAACACATACTGGCCACTATGAGTTTACAGTGGTAGCTATGGGTTTGACAGGTGCACCCAATACCTTCCAAGGAGCAATGAACACAGATTTAACTCCAGTTCTGAGAGGAGAAGATCCTTGTGCAGTATGTTTCTTTGATGATATCCTCATCTTCAGTAAGACCTTGAAGGAACATTTTATTCACCTGGAAAAAGTGCTGAGTATTCTGTTGGAAAAGCAGTGGAGAGTAAAGCTGAGCAAGTGTGACTTTGCTAAGCAGGAAATTGCTTATCTGGGCCATGTCATTAGCAGTGAAGGGGTTTCAACAGATGCTAGCAAAATTGCAACTGTTAAGAACTGGCCAGTTCCTACTGATGTGAAGCAAGTCAGAGGATTTCTGGGCTTAACTGGGTACTACAGGAAGTTTATCAGAAATTATGGGATGATCAGTAGGCCATTAACTGATCTCTTAAAAAAGGGGGCTATCTTTGTGTGGACACCAGCTACAGAGATGTCTTTCCAAACACTGAAACAAGCTCTTATTCATGCTCCTGTCTTGGCATTGCCTGATTTTTCTCAACAATTTGTGGTTGAAACTGATGCTTGTGATGTTGGGATTGGGGCTGTTCTGATGCAACATGACCACCCCATTGCCTTTGTCAGCAGAGCTCTGGGTCCTAGGAACAGAGGATTATCTGTTTATGAGAAGGAGTATCTAGCTATATTATTAGCTATTGAGCAGTGGAGACCATATTTGCAGTTCCAAGAGTTCATTATCAGGACAGATCAAAAGAGTTTGGTGAATCTTTCTGATCAGAGACTGCATACACCCTGGCAACAAAAAGCTCTCACAAAAATGATGGGTTTGAGTTATAAGATTGTTTACAAGAAGGGTATTGATAATTCTACAGCTGATGCCCTTTCTAGAAGACCTCAAGCAGATTCTCAAGTGCTGGCAATTTCGGGAATTCGGCCTAGTTGGTTGGAAGAAGTGGTGGAGAGCTATAAGCATGACATCAAAGCACAAGAATTATTGCAACAGTTGTCAGTGCAGCCCAAGTCCAAAAACAATTTCCAATTGTTACAAGGTGTGTTGAGGTATAAGGGCTGCATATGGGTGGGCAATGATTGTGGGTTGCACACAAAAATTTGCCAAGCTTTCCATGACACCCCCTTGGGTGGTCATTCTGGATTCCCTGTTACATACAAGAGAATCAGGGCACTGTTTAAATGGGTGGGTATGAAGAAACATATACAGCAGTTTGTGCAATCTTGCCTCATTTGTCAGCAGGCCAAACCTGAGAGAGTGGCTTACCCTGGATTGCTATCACCATTGCCTGTTCCTGCACAAGCTTGGGAAACAGTGACAATGGATTTCATCTCAGGATTGCCGTCGTCTGATCAGTATGATTGCATCATGGTGGTCATTGACAAATTTACAAAATATGGTCATTTCATACCTGTCAAACACCCCTATACAGCACAGAAAATTGTGGAACTTTTCCTAGACAATATTTACAAGCTCCATGGCATGCCTCTCACTATAATATCAGATAGAGATCCAGTTTTCACCAGTAAATTTTGGCACGCTCTGGTGAAAAGGACAGGGGCTGTGCTTAATATGAGTACAGCCTATCATCCTGAAACTGATGGACAGACAGAACGTGTCAATCAACAAGTGGAGTGTTTTCTGCGGTGTTTCATCAGTGCTCATCCGAACAAGTGGGCAAAGTGGCTCTCACTTTGTGAGTTTTGGTACAATACCAATTGGCATTCAGCACTTGACAAATCTCCATTTGAGGTCCTTTATGGTCAATGGCCTCGGCATTTTGGAATCTCAGCTTCAGACTCGGTTGATCCTGTTGATCTGCAGCAGTGGTTGGATGCTCGGGCAGTGGTTCAGCAATCAGTGCGGCAGCATTTGTTGCGTGTTCAACAGAGAATGAAACACCAGGCTGATAAGAAGCACACTGAAAGGACGTTTGCTGTGGGAGATCGAGCATTCCTTAAGCTCCAATCCTATGTACAGTCATCAGTGGTTCACAGAGCAAATCACAAACTTGCGTTCAAGTATTTTGGTCCGTTCCTGATTCTGGAGAAGATCGGCGAAGTGGCTTATCATTTGCAATTACCAGCAGCTAGCCGTATTCACCCTGTATTTCATGTTTCACAGTTGAAGCGCTGTGTGCATCCACAAACAGAGGTACTCAAGTCGCTCCCTACTGTCGATGCTCATCTGCAGTTTCCTGTTAAGATAATGCAGGAGCGCCTTTGCCGCGCGGACAACCGATCGGTGGCACAAGTCCTAGTCCAGTGGAGTGGAAGGGATGCTAATTCAGCAACCTGGGAGGACAAAGATTCGCTGCGGCAGTTGCTCCCTCGTGCCCCGGCTTGGGGACAAGCCGGTTCTGAAGAAGGGGGGAATGTCAGCGATCGGTGTACTGGAGCAGAGCAAGCGGGAGCGCGCGAGGCCAAGGATTCGACTCGTGGGCCAGCTAATCGGCCCACTCGCGACCGGCATCTTCCCTAGTGGCTTGCAGGCCCGAACTGGGCCCGTTAAGGGTGTACGCTGCTATATTACCGTTGGCGTCTATTGCGTGTGGAACTGGGAAGGAACTGGTGGCTTCGGCCGGCACTCTGAGCTTGTATCGCCTCTCATGGCGAATTCGTCCTCTTAATCGATCTATACTAGCCGGTAGTTCACAAAAGACCCCACCTAGTCCCCCGCGAGCCTCCCCTATATCTCTCCTTCTTCTCTGGTGGCCCCTTTCCACAAACTCACCGGCGCCCGAAGACCTCCGCCCGCCGGCCTTGAAGCAGCCAACGCTTCGGCCTTCCTAGCCGGCCGGAGATGGTCCCAGGTGATGCGTTGTGCTCCGCTGAGCTCATCCATGGCCGGATCTCCTCGCGAGATGGCCGGAGCTGCCGGAACGAGCGTCGTCGCCAGTGTCTCTCCTCGGCTTTGCGTGTGGTGTCGGGGGAGAAGAAGAAGGAGGACGGAGGAGAGAGTCAACGGCCACGGGCCCCGCGCGTCAGCCCCTCAGCCGTTGACCCTGCCCCGCCAAGTCAGATAAGTGGAGACGAACTCCCAGTCATTCCGTTTTCTTCTTCTAAAAGCGTATTCTGCTTCTACTTCAGCGATAGTACGCTTTCCTTTACTGAAGGTGTGTTTTCTCTCTGTTACAGCGAGGAATACGTTTTTCGGAAGAGAAGGCGTATTTCCTGGAGTGCGCTTTCAGTTTTTTCGGTTAAGGGCCTGTTTGTGATGATTTCTTTACAGATAGGTCCCTGGCAGAAAAACATTCGTATCTTTCTACCCATAACTCCAAATCAGGTGATTCCACAGCCCACTTCTTCGTTTCGTCAAGCCCGTTCTGTTGGTATCATTTTCACCATGTTTCAACATTATGAAAATAATCATTTTGCCCTCGCGCTTAATCAGCCCCCTCCGATAATGAACGTTTTCCGGCGATTCTTTTCGCGAGCTTCGCGCACTTTCTCCCGGTGATTTCTTCCACCCCAAGCAAGCCACACCCTCCATTTGCATGATTGTAATGTAGTGACATGGTTTATTTATTTGAACTTGATTAAAATATTGCATTAGCTATGTAAGATTTTTTCATGGCATTTCTCGGAGTATTGTTTGATCTTGATATTGCCAAGATATTGCTTGGAGTTCTAGGACTTATATTTTGATGATTATGTGGATGACATGTGCCTTTGGATTCTTAGTGGCTATTATTATTATTTTCATGATGGTATCTGGTATTATTTTGCAGTATTACTTTGGATATCATGTTGCCTTTTGATTATTAGTGGCTAGTGTTATTTTCGTCGATGCTAGATGATATTATGTTTTGGAGTATGATGTTGGAGGTGATGCTTGCATGTGGATCATAGTTGGATAATTAGTTCTTGATATTTGAGTAGTAGTTTTATCGTTATTGGATTCATCATGATAGTAGTGTTATGTTGTCCTCGGAGTATTTTGGTATGATGATATTATGTTCAGATTACTTATTGGATATTGCTATGGCTTGGATTATAGTTTGATAGTTGATATCGGAGTATCAGTTATCACAGTTATATTTTTGGGGATAAATTCCGTCATTAAGTTGGTCAGGTGCCACCGAACCGGGCTTCCTTTATGGGAAGGCCCTAATGCGATGCTATTGTCGTGCCTCTCGCCGGTGCCTCCAACGAGGGAAGGTTATGGGCGCACGCTACCCTAATCAGGTAGGCAGACATAAGCCTTGTGAGCCCGAGTTTGTTTATGTGCACATGTCCCCGTTTGGGACAGTTTATTTCTTGGGTAACGATGGTGGCCGTTGTGTCTTTGGTAGACACGGGGCCTGTCGATGTAAAAACCGGAGGATCTCGTGTAGGGGGTCCCGAACTGTGCGTCTAAGGCGGATGGTAACAAGAGGCGGGGGACACGATGTTTACCCAGGTTCAGGCCCTCTCGATGGAGGTAATACCCTAATTCCTACTTGATTGATCTTGATGATATGAGTATTACAATAGTTGATCTACCATGAGATCGTAGAGGCTAAACCCTAGAAGATAGCCTATGGTATGATTGTTGTTGTCCTACGGACTAAACCCTCCGGTTTATATAGACACCGGAGGGGGCTAGGGTTACACAGAGTCGGTTACAAGGGAGGAGATCTACATATCCGTATTGCCAAGCATGCCTTCCACGCCAAGGAGAGTCCCATCCGGACACGAGGCGAAGTCTTCAATCTTGTATCTTCATAGTCCAACATGAAGAAATATGCCCTAGAGGCAATAATAAAGTTATTATTTATTTCCTTATTTCATGATAAATGTTTATTATTCATGCTAGAATTGTATTAGCCGAAAACATAATACATGTGTGAATACATAGACAAACAGAGTGTCACTAGTATCTACAAAGCCATAGAAAATAAATGGATCTTCAAGAGGAAGACGGACGCTGATAGTAGTGTTACTATCTACAAAGCTAGAACTGTCACAAAAGGTTTTCGACGAGTTCAAGGTGTTGACTATGATGAGAGTTTCTCACTCGTATCTATGCTTAAGTCTGTCTGAATCATGTTAGCAATTGCCGCATTTTATGAAATCTGGCAAATGGATGAACAAAACTGCATTCCTTATTGGATTTATTAAAGAAGAGTTGTATATGATGCAACCAGAAGGTTTTGTCAATCCTAAAGGTGCTAACAAAATATGCAAGCTCCAGCGATCCATCTATGGACTGGTGCAAGTATCTCGGAGTTGGAATATACGCTTTGATAAGTTGATCAAAGCATATAGTTTTATACAGACTTGCGGCGAAGCCTGTATTTACAAGAAAGTGAGTGGGAGAACTACAACATTTCTGATAAGTATATGTGAGTGACATATTGTTGATCGGAAATAATGTAGAATTATTCTGTAAAGCATAAAGGAGTGTTTGAAAGGAGTTTTCAAAGAAAGACCTCGGTGAAGCTGCTTACATATTGAGCATCAAGATCTATAGAGATAGATAAAGACGCTTGATAAGTTTTTTCAATGAGTACATACCTTGACAAGATTTTGAAGTAGTTCAAAATGGAACAGTCAAAGAAAGAGTTCTTGCGTGTGTTACAAGGTGTGAAATTGAGTAAGACTCAAAGCCCGACCACGGCAGAAGATAGAAAGAGAATGAAAGTCATTCCCTATGCCTCGGCCATAGGTTCTATAAAGTATGCCATGCTGTGTACCAGATCTATTGTATACCCTACACTATGTTTAGCAAGGGAGTACAATAGTGATCTAGGAGTAGATCACTGGACAGCGGTCAAAATTATCCTTAGTGGAATAAGGATATGTTTCTCGATTATGGAGGTGACAAAAAGGTTCGTCGTAAAGAGTTACGTCGATGCAAGTTTTGACACTAATCCAGATGACATTAAGTCTCAATCTGGATACATATTAAAAGTGGGAGCAATTAGCTAGAGTAGCTCCGTGCAGAGTATTGTTGACATAGAAATTTGCAAAATACATACGGATCTGAATATGGCAGACCCGTTGACTAAGATTCTCTCACAAGCAAAACATGATCACACCTTAGTACTCTTTGGGTGTTAATCACATAGCGATGTGAACTAGATTACTGAATCTAGTAAACCCTTTGGGTGTTGGTCACATGGCGATGTGAACTATGGGTGTTAATCACATGATGATGTGAACTATCGATGTTAATCACATGGTGATGTGATCTAGATTATTGACTCTAGTGCAAGTGGGAGACTGAAGGAAATATGCCCTAGAGGCAATAATAAAGTTATTATTTATTTCCTTATTTCATGATAAATGTTTATTATTCATGCTAGAATTGTATTAACCGGAAACATAATACATGTGTGAATACATAGACAAACAGAGTGTCACTAGTATGCCTCTACTTGACTAGCTCATTAATCAAAGATGGTTATGTTTCCTAACCATGGACAAAGAGTTGTTATTTGATTAACGGGATCACATCATTAGTTGAATGATCTGATTGACATGACCTATTCCATTAGCTTAGCACCCGATCGTTTAGTATGTTGCTATTGCTTTCTTCATGACTTATACATGTTCCTTTGACTATGAGATTATGCAACTCCCGTTTACCGGAGGAACACTTTGTGTGCTACCAAACGTCACAACGTAACTGGGTGATTATAAAGGAGTACTACAGGTGTCTCCAAAGGTAGATGTTGGGTTGGCGTATTTCGAGATTAGGATTTGTCACTCCGATTGTCGGAGAGGTATCTCTGGGCCCTCTCGGTAATGCACATCACATAAGCCTTGCAAGCACTGCAACTAATATGTTAGTTGTGAGATGATGTATTATGGAACGAGTAAAGAGACTTGCCGGTAACGAGATTGAACTAGGTATTGGATACCGACGATCGAATCTCGGGCAAGTAACATACCGATGACAAAGGGAACAACGTATGTTGTTATGTGGTCTGACCGATAAAGATCTTCGTAGAATATGTAGGAGCCAATATGGGCGTCCAGGTCCCGCTATTGGTTATTGACCGGAGACGTGTCTGGGTCATGTCTACATTGTTCTCGAACCGTAGGGTCCGCACGCTTAAGGTTTCGATGACAGTTATATTATGAGTTTATGAGTTTTGATGTACCGAAGGAGTTCGGAGTCCCGGATGAGATTGTGGACATGACGAGGAGTCTCGAAATGGTCGAGATGTAAAGATCGATATATTGGACGACTATATTCGGACTTCGGAAAGGTTCCGAGTGGTTCGGGTATTTTTCGGAGTACCGGGGAGTTACGGGAATACGGGGGGGGGGGGGAGTATTGGGCCTTATTGGGCCATACGGGAAAGAGAGAGGGACTGCCTAGGGCAGGCCGCGCGCCCCCCCAAGGCCTAGTCTGAATTGGACTAGGGGGAGGGGCGGCGCCCCCTCCTTCCTTCCCTTCTCCCTTCCCCTTCCTTGTCCCCTACTCCTAATACATGGAAGGACTCCTAGTTGGACTAGGAAAAGGGGAATCCTACTCCCGGTGGGAGTAGGACTCCCTAGGGCGCGCCATAGAGAGGGCCGGCCCTCCCCTCCTCCACTCCTTTATATACGGGGGCAGGGGGCACCCCATAGCTACACAAGTTGATCTTCGTGATCGTTTCTTAGCCGTGTGCGGTGCCCCCCTCCACCATATTCCACCTCGAATATATCGTTGTAGTGCTTAGGCGAAGCCCTGCGCCGGTAGAACATCAAGATCGTCACCACACCGTCGTGCTGACAGAACTCATCCCCGAAGCTTTGCTGGATCGGAGCCCGGGGAGCGTCATCGAGCTGAACGTGTGCCAAGAACTCGGAGGTGCCGGAGTAACGGTGCTTGGATCAGTTGGATCGGGAAGACGTACGACTACTTCCTCTACGTTGTGTCAATGCTTCCGCTTCGGTCTACGAGGGTACGTAGACAACACTCTCCCCTCTCATTGCTATGTATCACCATGATCTTGCGTGTGCGTAGGAATTTTTTTGAAATTACTACGTTCCCCAACAGTGGTATCAGAGCCTAGGTTTTTATGGTTTGATGTTATATGCACGAGTAGAACACAAGTGAGTTGTGGACGATATAAGTCATACTGCCTACCAGCATGTCATACTTTGGTTCGGCGGTATTGTTGGATGAAGCGGCCTGGACCGACATTACGCGTACGCTTACGCGAGACTGGTTCTACCGCCGTCCTTTGCACATAGGTGGCTGGCGGGTGTCAGTTTCTCCAACTTTAGTTGAACCGAGTATGGCTACGCCCGGTCCTTGCGAAGGTTAAAACGGAGTCTATTTGACAAACTATCATTGTGGTTTTGATGCGTAGGTAAGAACGGTTCTTGCTAAGCCCGTAGCAGCCACGTAAAACTTGCAACAACAAAGTAGAGGACGTCTAACTTGTTTTTGCAGGGCATGTTGTGATGTGATATGGTCAAGACGTGATGAGATATAAGTTGTTGTATGAGATGATCGTGTTTTGTTAAAGTTATCGGCAACTGGCAAAAGCCTTATGGTTGTCTCTCTATTGCATAAGATGCAAGCGCCAAATAATTGCTTTACATTATCGCTATGCGATAGCAATAGTTGCAAGAGCAATAGTTGGCGAGACGACCACGTGATGACACATTGATATAGATCAAGATGATGGTGATCATGGTGTCATGCCGGTGACGATAGAGATCATGACAGTACTTTGGAGATGGAGATCAAAGGCGCAAGATGATCATGGCCATATCATGTCACATATTTTGATTGCATATGATGTTTATCTTTTATACATCTTATTTTGCTTAGTTTGACGGTAGCATTTTAAGATGGTCTCTCACTAATTATCAAGAAGTGTTCTCCCTGAGTATGCACCGTTGCGAAAGTTCTTCGTGCTGAGACACCACGTGATGATCGGGTGTGATAGGCTCTACGTTCAAATACAATGGGTGCAAAACAGTTGCACACGCGGAATACTCAGGTTATACTTGACGAGCCAAGCATATACAGATATGGCCTCGGAACACGGAGACCGAAAGGTCGAGCGTGAATCATATAGTAGATATGATCAACATATTGATGTTCACCGTTGAAACTACTCCATCTCACGTGATGATCGGACATGGTTTAGTTGATATGGATCACGTGATCACTTAGAGGATTAGAGGGATGTCTATCTAAGTGGGAGTTCTTAAGTAATATGATTAATTGAACTTTAATTTATCATGAACTTAGTCCTGGTAGTATTAGCATATCTATTTTGTAGATCAATAGCTCGCGTTGTTGCTTTCATATGTTTATTTTGATATGTTCCTAGAGAAAATTGTGTTGAAACATGTTAGTAGCAATGATGCGGATTGGATCCGTGATCTGAGGTTTATCCTCATTGCTGCACAGAATAATTATGTCCTTGATGCACCGCTAGGTGACAGACCTATTGAGGAGCAGATGCAGACGTTATGAACGTTTGGCTAGCTCAATATGATGACTACTTGATAGTTTAGTGCACCATGCTTAACGGCTTAGAATCGGGACTTCAAAGACGTTTTGAACGTCATGGACCATACGAGATGTTCCAGGAGTTGAAGTTAATATTTCAAGCAAATACCCGAGTCGAGAGATATGAAATTTCCAACAAGTTCTATAGCTAAAAGATGGAGGAGAATCGCTCAACTAGTGAGCATGTGCTCAGATTGTCTGGGTACTACAATCGCTTGAATCAAGTGGGAGTTAATCTTCCAGATAAGATAGTGATTGACAGAATTCTCTAGTCACCATCACCAAGTTATTAGAACTTCGTGATGAACTATAGTATGCAAGGGATGACGAAAACAACTCCCGAGCTTTTCATGATGATGAAATCGATGAAGGTAGAAACCAAGAAAGAACATCAAGTGTTGATGGTTGACAAGACCACTAGTTTCAAGAACAGGGCAAAAGGGAAGAAGGGGAACTTCAAGAAGAACGGCAAGCAAGTTGCTGCTCAAGTGAAGAAGCCCAAGTCTGGTCCTAAGCCTGAGACTAAGTGCTTCTACTGCAAAGGGACTGGTCACTGGAAGCGGAACTACCCCAAGTGTTTGGTGGATAAGAAGGATGGCAAAGTGAACAAAAGTATATTTGATATACATGTTATTGATGTGTACTTTACTAGTGTTTATAGCAACCCCTCAGTATTTGATACTGGTTCAGTTGCTAAGAGTAGTAACTCGAAACAGGAGTTGCAGGATAAACAGAGACTAGTTAAGGGTGAAGTGACGATGTGTGTTGGAAGTAGTTCCATGATTGATATGATCATCATCGCACACTCCCCTATACTTTCGGGATTAGTGTTGAACCTAAATAAGTGTTATTTGGTTTTTGCGTTGAGCATGAATATGATTTGATCATGTTTATAGTAATACGGTTATTCATTAAAATCAGAGAATAATTATTGTTCTATTTACATGAATAAAACCTTCGATGGTCATACACCCAATGAAACAAGTTCGCTGGATCTCGATCGTAGTGATACACATATTCATAATATTGAACCCAAAAGATGCAAAGTTAATAATGATAGTGCAACTTATTTGTGGTACTGCCGTTTAGGTCATATTGGTGTAAAGCGCATGAAGAAACCCCATGCTGATGGGTTTTGGAATCACTTGATTATGAATCACTTGATGCTTGCGAACCATGTCTTATGGGCAAGATGACTAAAACTCCGTTCTCCGGAACAATGGAGCAAGCAATAGATTTGTTGGAAATCATACATACTGATGTATGTGGTCCGATGAATATAAAGGCTTGCAGCAGGTATCATTATTTTCTGACCTTCACAGATGATTTGAGCAGATATGGGTATATCTACTTGATGAAACATAAGTCTGAAATGTTTGAAAAGTTCAAAGAATTTCAGAGTGAAGTGGAAAATCATCGTGACAAGAAAATAAAGTTTCTACGATCTGATCGCGGAGACGAATATTTGAGTTACGAGTTTGATCTTCAGTTAAAACAATGTGAAATAGTTTCACTACTCACGCCACCTGGAACACCACAGCATAATGGTGCGTCCGAACGTCATAACCGTACTTTATTGGATATAGTACAATCTATGATGTTTCTTACCAATTTACCAATATCGTTTTGGGGTTATGCATTAGAGACAGCTACATTCACGTTAAATAGGGCACCATCTAAATTCGTTGAGACGACACTATATGAACTGTGGTTTAACAAGAAACCAAAGTTGTCGTTTCTTAAAGTTTGGGGTTGTGATGCTTATGTGAAAAAGTTTCATCCTGATAAGCTCAAACCCAAATCGGAGAAATATGTCTTCATAGGATACCCAAAGGAGACTGTCGGGTACACCTTCTATGACAGATCCGAAGGCAAGACATTCGTTGCTAAGAATGGATCCTTTCCAGAGAAGGAGTTTCTCTCGAAAGAAGTGAGTGGGAGGAAAGTAGAAAACTTGATAAGGTAATTGTACCATCTCCCTAATTGGAAAGTAGCTCATCACAGAAATTGTTCTTGTGACTACTACACCAATTAGTGAGGAAGCTAATGATGATGATCATGTAACTTCAGATCAAGTTACTACCGAATCTCGTAGGTAAACCAGAGTGAAATCCGCACCAGAGTGGTACGGTAATCCTGTTCTGGAAGTTATGTTACTAGACCATGACGAACTTGCGAACTATGAGGAAGCGATGATGAGCCCAGATTCCGCGAAATGGTTTGAAGCCATGAAATCTGAGATATGATCCATGTATGAGAACAAAGTATGTACTTTGATGGGTTTGCCCGATGATCGGCAAAGCCATAGAAAATAAATGGATCTTCAAGAGGAAGACGGACGCTGATAGTAGTGTTACTATCTACAAAGCTAGAACTGTCACAAAAGGTTTTCGACGAGTTCAAGGTGTTGACTATGATGAGAGTTTCTCACTCGTATCTATGCTTAAGTCTGTCTGAATCATGTTAGCAATTGCCGCATTTTATGAAATCTGGCAAATGGATGAACAAAACTGCATTCCTTATTGGATTTATTAAAGAAGAGTTGTATATGATGCAACCAGAAGGTTTTGTCAATCCTAAAGGTGCTAACAAAATATGCAAGCTCCAGCGATCCATCTATGGACTGGTGCAAGTATCTCGGAGTTGGAATATACGCTTTGATAAGTTGATCAAAGCATATAGTTTTATACAGACTTGCGGCGAAGCCTGTATTTACAAGAAAGTGAGTGGGAGAACTACAACATTTCTGATAAGTATATGTGAGTGACATATTGTTGATCGGAAATAATGTAGAATTATTCTGTAAAGCATAAAGGAGTGTTTGAAAGGAGTTTTCAAAGAAAGACCTCGGTGAAGCTGCTTACATATTGAGCATCAAGATCTATAGAGATAGATAAAGACGCTTGATAAGTTTTTTCAATGAGTACATACCTTGACAAGATTTTGAAGTAGTTCAAAATGGAACAGTCAAAGAAAGAGTTCTTGCGTGTGTTACAAGGTGTGAAATTGAGTAAGACTCAAAGCCCGACCACGGCAGAAGATAGAAAGAGAATGAAAGTCATTCCCTATGCCTCGGCCATAGGTTCTATAAAGTATGCCATGCTGTGTACCAGATCTATTGTATACCCTACACTATGTTTAGCAAGGGAGTACAATAGTGATCTAGGAGTAGATCACTGGACAGCGGTCAAAATTATCCTTAGTGGAATAAGGATATGTTTCTCGATTATGGAGGTGACAAAAAGGTTCGTCGTAAAGAGTTACGTCGATGCAAGTTTTGACACTAATCCAGATGACATTAAGTCTCAATCTGGATACATATTAAAAGTGGGAGCAATTAGCTAGAGTAGCTCCGTGCAGAGTATTGTTGACATAGAAATTTGCAAAATACATACGGATCTGAATATGGCAGACCCGTTGACTAAGATTCTCTCACAAGCAAAACATGATCACACCTTAGTACTCTTTGGGTGTTAATCACATAGCGATGTGAACTAGATTACTGAATCTAGTAAACCCTTTGGGTGTTGGTCACATGGCGATGTGAACTATGGGTGTTAATCACATGATGATGTGAACTATCGATGTTAATCACATGGTGATGTGATCTAGATTATTGACTCTAGTGCAAGTGGGAGACTGAAGGAAATATGCCCTAGAGGCAATAATAAAGTTATTATTTATTTCCTTATTTCATGATAAATGTTTATTATTCATGCTAGAATTGTATTAACCGGAAACATAATACATGTGTGAATACATAGACAAACAGAGTGTCACTAGTATGCCTCTACTTGACTAGCTCATTAATCAAAGATGGTTATGTTTCCTAACCATGGACAAAGAGTTGTTATTTGATTAACGGGATCACATCATTAGTTGAATGATCTGATTGACATGACCTATTCCATTAGCTTAGCACCCGATCGTTTAGTATGTTGCTATTGCTTTCTTCATGACTTATACATGTTCCTTTGACTATGAGATTATGCAACTCCCGTTTACCGGAGGAACACTTTGTGTGCTACCAAAAGTCACAACATAACTGGGTGATTATAAAGGAGTACTACAGGTGTGTCCAAAGGTAGATGTTGGGTTGGCGTATTTCGAGATTAGGATTTGTCACTCCGATTGTCGGAGAGGTATCTCTAGGCCCTCTCGGTAATGCACATCACATAAGCCTTGCAAGCACTGCAACTAATATGTTAGTTGTGAGATGATGTATTATGGAACGAGTAAAGAGACTTGCCGGTAACGAGATTGAACTAGGTATTGGATACCGACGATCGAATCTCGGGCAAGTAACATACCGATGACAAAGGGAACAACGTATGTTGTTATGCGGTCTGACCGATAAAGATCTTCGTAGAATATGTAGGAGCCAATATGGGCATCCAGGTCCCGCTATTGGTTATTGACCGGAGACATGTCTCGGTCATGTCTACATTGTTCTCGAACCGTAGGGTCCGCACGCTTAAGGTTTCGATGACAGTTATATTATGAGTTTATGAGTTTTGATGTACCGAAGGAGTTCGGAGTCCCGGATGAGATCGGGGACATGACGAGGAGTCTCGAAATGGTCGAGACGTAAAGATCGATATATTGGACGACTATATTCGGACTTCGGAAAGGTTCCGAGTGGTTCGGGTATTTTTCGGAGTACCGGGGAGTTACGGGAATACGGGGGAGAAGTATTGGGCCTTATTGGGCCATACTGGAAAGAGAGAGGGACTGCCTAGGGCAGGCCGCGCGCCCCCCCAAGGGCTAGTCCGAATTGGACTAGGGGGAGGGGCGGCGCCCCCTCCTTCCTTCCCTTCTCCCTTCCCCTTCCTTGTCCCCTACTCCTAATACATGGAAGGACTCCTAGTTGGACTAGGAAAAGGGGAATCCTACTCCCGGTGGGAGTAGGACTCCCTAGGGCGCGCCATAGAGAGGGCCGGCCCTCCCCTCCTCCACTCCTTTATATACGGGGGCATGGGGCACCCCATAGATACACAAGTTGATCTTCGTGATCGTTTCTTAGCCGTGTGCGGTGCCCCCCTCCACCATATTCCACCTCGAATATATCGTTGCAGTGCTTAGGCGAAGCCCTGCGCCGGTAGAACATCAAGATCGTCACCACGCCGTCGTGCTGACAGAACTCATCCCCGAAGCTTTGCTGGATCGGAGCCCGGGGAGCGTCATCGAGCCGAACGTGTGCCAAGAACTCAGAGGTGCCGGAGTAACAGTGCTTGGATCGGTCGGATCGGGAAGACGTACGACTACTTCCTCTACGTTGTGTCAACGCTTCAACTTCGGTCTACGAGGGTACGTAGACAACACTCTCCCCTCTCGTTGCTATGCATCACCATGATCTTGCGTGTGCGTAGGAATTTTTTTTAAATTACTACGTTCCCCAACACAACAGTCCGGCCAAAGGATATAGTCCGGCTGTCCGGAGACCCCCTAATCCAGGACTCCCTCAGTAGCCCCTGAACCAGGCTTCATTGACGATTAGTCCGGCGCGCAGATTTGTCTTCGGCATTGCAAGACAAATTCTTCCTCCGAATACTCCATAGAAGATCTTGAACACAAGGATATTGTCCGGCTCTGCAAAACAAGTTCCACATACCACCGTAGCGGGAATAATATTTCCACCAATCTAATATGTTGACGACTTTTCATAACGTGACATCACACCATGGCCTGATCATTATTCGAACCGTTTTTCTCAATCAGCCTGCCACCGCACGTCTTGCGAGGCGATTTTGTTGGCACGTCTTGTTGAAACAGAGATCATGTCCCCTGTATCACGAGATTATTATCAATACGGATGTGGGTAACCCAATCGTGCCCGTTGGTATGACTCCTTGATTTTAGGCAAGTCACAAACGGCCACGAGGAGGACGCTTGATATTCACCTTCTTTATAAAGAGGCCAAGGCACGTCCTTTTTTCCTCTCGCACTCAATCGAATCCTTCCCCCGCCTCAAGCTCCAACACCCAAGGCTCAGGTCAGGCGCTTCAGACCTTCAACCATGTCTGGATCCAACCCTCAAGGTCGGTGGATGCCTTCCTCTATCACAGAGGAAGACATCAAGACTCTAAGAGGGGCCAGGTATTTGACCGACGAAATCTCGCACAGGTTGCCTGCTCGAGGGCAGGTCATTCCCAATCCCGAACCCGTCGAGAGCATTGTATTCATCTCCCACTTCCTCCGAGGGCTAGGCCTTGCTCTAGATCCCTTTGTTAGAGGGATCATGTTCTATTATGGGCTGGACTTCCATGACCTGGCCCCAGATTCCATCCTTCACATCTCGTCGTTCATCGTCATGTGTGAGGCCTTCCTCCGCATAACCCCACACTTCGGCCTGTGGCTCAAAACTTTCAATGTGAAGCCGAAGATGATTGAGGGGTGACACGCAGAGTGCGGAGGTGCCGTAATAAGCAAAGGCGCCGATGTTCCATGGCCAAAAGGTTCCTTCCTGGAGGTGTCCAGTTTATGGCAACGAGAGTGGTTTTATATCACAGGTCCTCGGGGTACCAAGTGGGTGGCCGCCCCCGCCTTTCGCTCGGGCCCCCCACCACAAATGACGTCATGGATCAACAAGGGGCTGGACTGGGGGCCAGTAAATGATGTACTGATATTGCAGAGTCGCATCCGAGATCTCCTTGGGAGAGATGTCAGCCTGGTTACGGTAATGCAAGTCATGCTAGTTCGTCGAGTCCTGCCTTGCAAATGTTGACCCCTCCGTATGTGGGAGTTCAACCCGAAAGAACCGCGAGCTATTCAGCACTTCCTCGCATGACGCTCGAAGAGATGAACAAATTGTTCTTAGGACCACAAATAAGGTGTTCGGACACCACCGAGGATGCGGGTCTGAGCTGCAATCGTCCAGATACCCAAGTAAGTAATCCCGTGGCCGAATACACTGTCCTTTTATTTATCACAACATCATTCTGAGAAGTCGCTCTTCGACCAGGACTGGGTAACAAAGGCGAAGATGATCAGGTGTTCGACCCCCCTTCCCGAAGGCTCAGCAGATCCAGTACTGGCCAGAATGCTCGAGCCGACACCTTATCACGCGCCCTCAGGGGAAGATAACGGGGGCAATAAAGAGGCTGAAAGCGGGCCTCACTCATTATTCATCCAAACCAGGGGAATTAGCGCCTCCGCGAAGGAGGATAACCGAGGAGAAGAATTTGAAATTCCCTCTCCCCAGGGAAGGAAGAGGACCACCTCTGAAGACTTGGAAACAATGGTTTCCAAACGAGGGAAGAAATCTTCGCCAGAGGGCCCTGCCCCGGAGGGTACCCTTGCCACACAGTGTCCTCAAGGGGATCAGCCCTCCACCGAGCTGTAAGTAAACAAAAGGTACTTAATAGTAAAAATATCCTGCTTTACCTCTGAGGACAATAACCGAAGCATATATCTTGTAGTTCGGATCGTAGCCCTTTTCGACAGAGTTCGTCTTCGGGGGATCTTCTTCCGGAGATGATGGAGAGCGAAACACCTCCCCATGCCTCCCCACCTCATGAGGCGGGTGACCCTGAGGATTTATCCCAATCCACCGAGGCCAGAGGGTATTTCTTCGGCCCCCCAAAGTCCTCAGTATTCAGCTCCTAAAGAGAGCAACAGAAAGAGTGCGGAACCATCCGGCGTGCGATCGGACGCACTAAAGGATCTTCTGGAGCAAGCAGCTATCTCATAAGCGCATCATACGCTAATGGGTACGGTGGTTCAGAGGATTTCATCCGCCGAAAGCGGGTTGCATGAAGCTTTTATGAGTCTGCTTAAAGGCTTTGAGGTACGTGAAATAGTGTATGTTTTTGACAGTACCGCACACGTTAGGTGTGCCCTATGCAGATAGTAGCCCATGAGACTCTAGTTCCCATCGAGAACGGCAGCAAACAGAGGATCATAGTCCCAGGTAATAATCAGGACGCCTTCATGTGCAGGTGGCTGAAGGTCTGGTGGCTAGCCGGACTGGTGAGTTTGCCGAGCTAAAGCGGCAACTTGATGCGACAGATGCCGACATCGTGCTTGTCAACAAGCGGCTCAACGAGGCACATGGTATGTGATTTCTCCGGTGATCAACACATAGTAAGAGGAGCATGATGCTAGTATCTTTAATATGTTATGACTGCAGATGGAGCTGCCGCCGTGGAGACCCTTCGGGCGGAACTTGCCCGAGCCAAGGAACAAGCCAGGAATAGTGATGCGGCCGCTCTAAAGGCAGTCAAAGAGTTGAGAGCCGAACAGGCTGCGCATTGCAAAGCAAGGAAAAAATAGCTAAGATGGCCGTTGAGTTGAAAGATGCCACCGACCGTTACCAACTTCTTGAAAAAGAAAGCCGAGCGAAGGCGACGGACCTGGAGAAGGCCATGGTAGTAGCCAAGGAAGCCCGCTCTAAAATCAGAACGGCGAAGGAGGAGGTGCGTCAAGCTGGAGATATCGTGGCTGGGAAGCCCTTTCTGTTGTGGACGAAGTTCAGAGATCCGAAGTATGCCCCTCTTGATCAAATATGGAGTTCTACAGACGCATACGTGGATTTGGCAGCCAGTGCTGCTGATGCGGCCGAGTACTTCAAGGATCAAAAAGATCGTGAAGTGGAAAAGCTATTCTGGTCACAGTTCAATGTTCGAGTGCGTCCACTTCTGTTTAATGAGCGAATGGCCGAGTGGGCCGAGCTCCATAGGTTGTCCGGACTTGCCATGAGGTCTGTTGTGGATCATCTGTGGCCGGAAGGGCCAAGGCTGAATAGTTATTTTAGTTTAGGGCAACAGTTCCTTGGTGCTGTGCCGCGCATCGACGCTATGAAGAGGTCGGCGTGCATAGAGGGTGCGCGGATGGCACTTGCCCGTGTCAAGACATACTGGGCAGAGATGGAGGCCACCGCTAATGCAACCCAGAGTTCGGCCGTGGGCCGAGTATCTGCCGAGCAGTACTTTGAAGAAGTCCTTGAAGGCGCTCGTTCAATAAAGGCTCAGTGCTCGAAGAATATTATGTTCTAGTGACATGTATTCCCATCATAAAAACAATGATTTAATGAATTATAAAGGCTGCGTTTATAATTTTTCCTGAAAGTATTATGATGCCTCCTGTGCGGCCGTTTATGTATATGTGTATATAACCTAAAAGTTTCCAGTAGTCGGCTTCAGCCCCCACCCATATAATGCGGGGGTGTTTGCAAAAAATGCGTATTCACAATTGATCCAACGTCTTGGTCCATTAAGGAGGTGGTAGCGCAGCGAACGAGGCAATCAGACTATATTGCTTTAACACTTTCACTTAGCCATAGGAGTTAGACGGTGGGACTACTATATAGCCCCTGGTACCTCCGCGCTCGTCCGAATACGGGGCGCGTACGTACATGACCAGGAAACAGCCCTTCATTAATGCGGAGAAATCCCGAAGATTCCGCTAAGTCATCGAGTGGTTGACCAGTCTCGCGCTTTATCATGACAGTCAGTTTTCGGCTTTCTCTACTGAGGTGCTCATCCGGATGAACCAGGGCACAATCGCAGTAGTTCTCCTGGTGCCACCTTAGCCGATAGAGCGGAATGTAAGGTAGCAAAACACAGGAGCCGGGCAAACCCAACATTTGACCAAAGACATGATTCGGAGCTGATGCATATAAGGCCAAACTCGCGACGCCGAACACTCCCTAAGGTAGTCGGTCTTTATAACATGTGCCGGGCAGAGCAATGCCCTTGATAATGAACCCCGAGTGTCCAGGTACGTGCAATGTTCTGACGTGGCGAAATGCCAATAACGTCAGCATCCTTCTCGGTTATACTAAGTATCCGGAGGATGTGAACAACAAGAGACAGTAAAAAAGGTTTACACGGGGTCTTAATCTAAAAAGAAACCTTTGGGCGGGTCCCTGCTGCACGTCTGCGCCTGTGTCTCCGTTGTGCCATATCCTGGAAGGGTGTAGCATGATTGTTGTGTGTAAAAGAGAAGAACTTAGGTGAAAGTTGTCGTGCGAAAAATTGGTTAAACCATGAAAATTCAATATAAGTAAAGTTGAGCCGACCTAGCCCTGTTTATACGCGGGAAGCCCCTGGTACCGTCTATGAAGGTATAACCATCAAACCAATCTTAGGCATATCTAGTGATGCGCCGAACTCGTCTAACCATGTCTGCGGTTTTGACGACCGGTCATTTGTTCTGGTTGGTGAGGCCGTCTAGTGTTCGGCTGTTAAAGCCGCCGCACGTTCCTCCACGCGTAAAGAACGCTCAATATTTCCACTAACTGTGATGGTGCCACGTGGACCATGCATCTTAAGCTTAAGAGAAGCGTAATGTGGTACTGCATTAAAACGAGCGAAAGCTATTCTTCCGAGTAGTACTTGATAGCCGCTTCAGAATGGAGCGATGTCGAAGTCTAACTTTTCACTTTGGTAGTTGTCGGGTGAACCGAATACAACCTCTAGTATTAGAGAGCCCGTGGAGCGGGCCTCTCGGCCTGGTATTAGTCCCTTGAAGGTAGTATTACTGTAGCTGATTTTTGTCGGGTCTATCCCCATTTTGCGGACTGTGTCGTGATATATCAGATTGAGACTACTGCCGCCGTCCATAAGGACTCGTGTGAGATGGTATACGTTTATTTTTGGGTCTAACATCAAGGCAGCAAATCCCTCGTACCGGATGCTTGTCGGGTGATCCCTGCGATCAAAAGTGATCGGGCAGGCCAACCAGGGGTTGAACTTACGGGTGATGGGCACTACGGCGCTTGTGTCTCGGAGTGCATGTTTGCTTCTCCTCTTCGTCACGTGGATCATGTTCACTGTTTTGACCCCTGGTGGGAATTTTTTCTGTCCCCCAGTGCTTTGCTGGCGAGGCTCGTCCTCGTCTTCCCTTGGTGTCTCCCTCCCCTTGTGTTCGGCGTTTAGCTTACCGGCCTGCTTGAAGACCCAACATTCTCTATGGGTGTGATTTGTGTAGGTTTATCGGGGGTGCCATGAATCTGACATAGTTTGTCTAGAATCTTGTTTAGGCTGGACGGTCCATCTCTGCTGCCTTTGAAAGGCTTTTTTTGCTGACCCGGTCGAGAGCCCCTAGATACGGCGTTTACCGTCGTGTTATCTGGGTTGTCTTCTTTATTTCGACACTTGTTTTTACTGTGTCGTGGTTTTCCATTGCTATCCCTGACTTCGGATGTGCCTGGGTCGCTGGTGCTACTACGGGCTAGCCAGCTATCTTCTCCCGTGCAGAAGCGGGTCATGAGGCTTGTCAGGGCTGCCATTATTCTCGGTTTTTCTTGGCCGAGGTGTCTGGCGAGCCATTCGTCTCGGACGCTATGCTTGAAAGCTGCTAAGGCTTCGGCGTCCGAGCAGTCGGCGATTTGGTTCTTCTTAGTGAGAAACCTATTCCAAAGCTTTCGGGCTGACTCTCCGGGCTGTTCGATTATATGACTTAAATCGTCTGCATCCGGAGGTCGGACATAGGTCCCTTGAAAATTAGCCCGAAAAGCATCCTCGAGCTCCTCCCAACTAATTGAGTTTTCGGGTAGGCTTTTCAGCCAGTGCCGAGCTGGTCCTTTAAGCTTGAGGGGCAAGTACTTGATGGCGTGGAGATCATCTCCGCGAGCCATATGGATATGGAGGATGAAGTCCTCAATCCAGACCCCAGGGTCTGTGGTCCCGCCGTACGCCTTCATGTTCACTGTTTTGAATCCTTCTGGAAATTCGTGGTCCAGCACCTCATCGGTGAAACATAGGGGGTGTGCGGCACCCCTGTATTTGGATGTATCATGGCGTTCGGACGGTTGTAGTATTCGGTTTTCCTTTTGTGACAGAGCGCGCTTCCAAGATTCATAGATGGATCTGGTCATACTGGATTTTTGGCGCAAGTCCTCACGTAGATCGTGTGTTGACTTATGTGCGGCCTTGTTAGCCGCTCTATCGCAGCCACAAGGTGGTTGATCCGACTGGTTGGCCATTTTATTTTTCTGCTGTGTGGGCTCTAAGGCCTCATCGTCGAATTCAGGCAATAGCTTGTGCTTTGGATAGCTCTTTGTGTGGTAACTTCCACCATACTTTTCTTCGTTGTCGAGCACTTTGTTCCATCTGCTGTTGAGCGTATTTTGTGCGGCCTTAAGCCTTTGCTTCTGCTTCTTCAGACTCCTCGCTGTGGCAATAAGCCTTCTGCGGAGGTTCTCTTGTTCCAAGTGCCTTTCCGGGATGATGTGTGCATCTTCGTCCAGACTGTTTTCCTCCTCGGAGGGAGGTTGATGAGCTTTATACTTGGCGTCCCCTTGTTCGAACATCGGATCCGTAATATGTTCGCCATTTGAAGTTTCATCATGCTCTGACGCTGGGTTAATGTGGTCATCGTTTCCTCGAGAGTCGGCTGGGGTGTTATTTTCTCTTGCGTTGTTATCGCTGTTTTTGCCGAGGCGGGATTTGGAGCGGCGCCTACGCCGACGTTTTGTTTGCTTCTCGAGGGAGCTATCCTTCACTGCATCCTGCTGTTCTTCGTCATTGTTTTCTTTGGGTGTATCCACCATGTATATGTCATGTGATGAAGTGGCTGTCCAGCGCCCTGTGGGCACTGATTCTTGTTCCTGTCCTGCATCGTCTTCCATGCCATCGATGTCTTCGGAGTCGAAATCGAGCATGTCAGTTAAATCATCGACAGAGGCTACTAAGTGGGTGGTGGGTGGCTAGCGAATTTCTTCATCGTCCGCATCCCATCCTAGCCGGACATAGTTCGGCCGAGGTTCTCATGACAAAGAGAGGGACCTTAATGAATTTAGCACATTGCCGAAAGGCGAGTGCTGAAAGATATCCGCGGAGGTAAACTCCATGATCGGTGCCCAATCGGATTCAATATGCATGGACGTAGGCGGCTTGGAGCTTGTGGCCGGGGATGAATCCAATGGTTCGGCAACACGGCTCTCGCAAGGGGTGAAGTCAATATTCGGCTCTATCGCCGCTGAGAGTGCGGCCTCCACGGCGGGATCTATCCACCCATCCTCGGATGGCGCAATTTGCTCTAGATTGAGGGCCAGAGTAGTTGCAGGTGTGATCTCCCGAACACTGTCCGACGACAGAGCTAAATCATGCTCGTCGTGATCGTGCGGCGCACCTGACATGGGCTCGAATCCGTCAAAGATCAAATCTCCGCGGATGTCGGCAGTGTAGTTCAAGTTTCCGAACCTGACCTGGTGGCCAGGGGCGTAGCTCTCAATCTGCTCCAGATGGCCAAGCGAGTTGGCCCGCAGTGCGAAGCCGCCGAATACGAAGATCTGTACCGGGAGGAAAACCTCACCCTAGACCGCATCGTTACCGATGATCGAAGGAGCCATCAAGCCTTACTCTGACGGCATAGTGGAACTCTCAATGAAAGCACCAATGTCAGTGTCAAAACCGGCGGATCTCGGGTAGGGGGTCCCGAACTGTGCGTCTAAGGCGGATGGTAATAGGAGGCGGGGGACACGATGTTTACCCAGGTTCGGGCCCTCTCGATGGAGGTAATACCCTACTTCCTGCTTGATTGATCTTGATGATATGAGTATTACAAGAGTTGATCTACCACGAGATCGTAGAGCCTAAACCCTAGAAGCTAGCCTATGGTATGATAGTTGTTACCCTACGGACTAAACCCTCAGGTTTATATAGACACCGGAGGGGGCTATGGTTACACAGAGTCAGTTACAAGGGAGGAGATCTACATATCCGTATTTCCAAGCTTGCCTTCCACGCCAAGGAGAGTCCCATCCGGACACGGGACGAAGTCTTCAATCTTGCATCTTTATAGTCCAACAGTCCGACCAAAGGATATAGTACGGCTGTCCGGAGACCCCCTAATCCAGGACTCCCTCAGGGCCACCCAGGACTAGCCTAGTGGGGAGTGAGTCGGAGTGGTCGGGAGAGTGTCATGGCAGTAGATCGGTTTTGTCGGAACGCTGTTGGTCCACCCGAATGGGAGTGCGAGGCCATGAGTTCCTTGGTGTGGGTAAAATGCGCTACCTTTGCAGAGTGTATTTGTTAAACTATCGATAGCCGCGTCCTCGGTCATGGGCATGGGTTCGTACTGGGTCACACCGTTCGATCAACACTCACATGATGGAATGACTTATAGGTGATTCATATGTTGATATTTTGAGCAGTACAGATTGGCAGGATGTTGATGATGATGTTGGAGACCAAGTGTTGGTCATGGTTGCGATCGTCGGAAAGATCATAGTTTGAGACCAAGTGTTGGTCATGGTAGTGATCGCCGGAAAGATCACCGTTTTGTTTTGATCACGAGGTGATTGAGATGGTATATTGCTTGGCCGGTTAGCCAAGAGAGATATGGTTATGGAGATATGAGATGCTGGTTTATCAATATTGTAGTAGTTTCATATCATGCTTAGTAGTTGTTGTCCTATCAGGGTAGATGTTAATTTAATTAACCTGCTTAATGCTATGTTATTGTCTTGCCTTGATGTTTATGGTTGTTGTGAGCTTGCAATGTTGACCTGGCATGTCATGCCAGATTGCAGGTGATGCCATGATTGCTTTCTTGCTTGTCGAGGTTGCCGTGCGTGCGAGCTAGGTCGTTGTTCCACTGCTAGAAGTATTCCACTGCTACTAGTTGTTCTGCTGCTAGCATAGAGCAAGTGTAGTATCGCAGGCGTAGTGTCGCCGTGCTGATGTGCTTCTGTGTAACATCAGACCATTGTATTATTATTCTTGTAATAAGAGCTGATTTGTTCTATGTCAAGCAGTGTCGTATTCCAGAGACTTTTCCTCGATCTCTGGGCTGGAATACTGGGCGTTCCGGTTTCTCTGAGCCGGGGTGCCACAGGCTTGGTATCAGAGCAGGTCTGGCTGTAGGACGCCCTAGCCAGTGCGAGCGGTAGAAACCGGTAGTAATCGGTAGTATAGAGCCTACCTTGTTTGTTGCATTTGGTTGCTGCATTTGTTTGTTGCATAGCATGCATATAGCCTTCCTATTTGCTACTAACGGTTTAATCTGGTGAGTGTAGATGGCATCGGTTCGGATCCACTACAGCTCAACCTTTGCATTTCTTCAGTTCTCTTTTCTTGCTTGTTCTTCGGTGTTGGTGTCATTTCTGTCCCAGCAGAGTGATGCCAAGTGATCCCGACACTGTTTGCAAAAATGGTGCTTAGGTATCACGCCTAATTATTTCTTTCAGCCCCATTTTGTTTCGGTGGTAGACATGCTTCTACCCCGGATCGTCCTTTTTCTTGTCATGTTGGCAACCCTTAATGGTCTTAGTCATCAATAAAGGGCAATGCCAGCAGACTCGGTTTTTCCCCGCTATCATTATTTCTTGGGTAAGTACGGATATTTTCCGTCCGCTTGATAATAATGTGGTCGCGACATTCGTGTCTTGCTACATGGTTACCAAGTACGTCCTCACCTCCGAGCTAGTCCAGGTTGCTACCTGGCTAAGCTAGCACTTGGTGTAGCGATGTTTACACCAATTCTTCCACACCTTTATTCGTCCTCGTGCACACCGTCACAACATGCTAAATCGTAGAACCAGAGATCCCACGAGATTTGTGTGCTTAAGTAGGCATGCATATAGTGTGACTAGCAGTAATATGTGACATTGATTGTGTGTGAATTAATTGTTGTTGTGTGCTTCTGTTTAGTTGAGTTTTCTTTTGCTTCTTTCTTTTTGGTCCCTGGTGTTACATTATTTTTTCCCTAAAGAGTTGCTCATTGATATCCCACAAGTATAGGGGATCGCAACAGTTTTCGAGGGTAGAGTATTTAACCCAAATTTATTGATTCGACACAAGGGGAGCCAAAGAATATTCTCAAGTATTAGCAGCTGACTTGTCAATTCAACCACACCTGGAAACTTAGTATCTGCAGCAAAGTGTTTAGTAGCAAAGTAATATGATAGTGGTGGGAAGGGGCTGATGCCTTCCCACCCACCCAGGTTCAAGGCATGGTACTTGCAATTTGGGTTTGTTGCACCAATTATACTGTAGGGGGTTCCCTTACAGTCTTTCAGTAAAAAAACGACAACAAAAGTAAGACAGTAAAAGTAATGTTTTTGTATTTTGTAGTGATTGTAACAGTAGCAGCGGGAAAGTAAATAAGCGAGAACCAGTATATGGAAAAATCGTAGGCACCGGATCAGTGATGGATAATTATGCTGGATGCGGTTCATCATGTAACAGTCATAACATAGGGTGACACAGAACTAGCTCCAATTCATCAATGTAATGTAGGCATGTATTCCGTATATAGTCATACGTGCTTATGGAAAAGAACTTGCATGACATCTTTTGTCCTACCCTCCCGTGGCAGCGGGGTCCTATTGGAAACTAAGGGATATTAAGGCCTCCTTTTAATAGAGAACTGGAACAAAGCATTAGCACATAGTGAATACATGAACTCCTTAAACTATGGTCATCACCGGGAGTGGTCCCGATTATTGTCACTTCAGGGTTGCCGGATCATAACACATAGTAGGTGACTATAGACTTGCAAGATAGGATCAAGGACTCACATATATTCATGAAAACATAATAGGTTCAGATCTGAAATCATGGCACTCGGGCCCTAGTGACAAGCATTAAGCATAGCAAAGTCATAGCAACATCAATCTCAAAACATAATGGATACTAGGGATCAAACCCTAACAAAACTAACTCGATTACATGATAAATCTCATCCAACCCATCACCGTCCAGCAAGCCTACGATGGAAGTACTCACGCACGGCGGTGAACATCATGAAATTGGTGATGGAGGATGGTTGATGATGACGACGGCGACGAATCCCCCTCTCCGGAGCCCCGAACGGACTCCAAATCAGCCCTCCCGAGAGGTTTTAGGGCTTGGCGGCGGCTTCGTATCGTAAAACGCGATGATTTCTTCTCTCTGATTTTTTCTCTCTGAAAGCAGATATATAGAGTTGGAGTTGGCGTCGGAGGGCATCCAGGGGGCCCACGAGGTAGGGGGGCGCGCCCCCCACCCTCGTGGACAGGGTGTGGCCCCCCTGGTCTTCATCTTTGGCGAGGATTTTTTATTATTTTTTCTAAGATGTTCCGTGGAGTTTCAGGTCATTCTGAGAATATTTGTTTTCTGCACATAAAACAACATCATGGCAATTCTGCTGAAAACAACGTCAGTGCGGGTAGTTCTATTCAAACCATACAAGTTAGAGTCCAAAAACAAGAGCAAAAGTGTTTGGAAAAGTAGATACGACGGAGACGTATCAACTCCCCTAAGCTTAAACCCTTGCTTGTCCTCAAGCAATTCAGTTGACAAACTGAAAGAAAGAAGGAAAAACTTTTACAAACTCTGTTTGCTCTTCTTGTTATAACTATGTCAAACCAGCATTCAAGTTTTCAGCATAGATCATAACTAACCACATTTGCAATAATTCTAAAGTCTCATAATTACTCATATCGATAGCATAATCAACTAGCGAGCCATAATAATAAATCTCGGATGACAACACTTTCTCAAAACAATCACAATATAATATAACAAGATGGTATCTCGCTAGCCCTTTCTGAGACCGCCAAACATAAATGCAGAGCACCTTTAAAGATCAAGGACTGACTAGATATAGTAATTTATGGTAAAAGAGATCCAATCATAGTCATACCCAAGATAGATTAATAGTGATGAATGCAAATGACAGCTGTGCTCTCCAGCTAGTGCTTTTTAATAAGAGGGTGATGACTCGACACAAAAGTAAATGGATAGGCCCTTCGCAGAGGGAAGCAGTGATTTGTAGAGGTGCCAGAGCTCGGTTTTGAAATAGAGATAAATTATACACTACTAGAAAAAGGGCTATAGATGGGATTGACACTAATGGCGCACCAGACAAGCGGTGCACCATTAGTATATACTAATGGCGCACCACCTTCTGATACACCATTAGAGTTGAAACTACTAATGGCGCACCTGGCCCAGGGTGCGTCATTAGTATCAATTTTTTTTGAACTAGTGCGCCTGTCCAAACATACTAATGGCGCATCCAGACACAGTGCGCCATTACTAGTTGTAACTAGTAATGGCGCACCTGTCGGAAAGTGCGCCACTAATGTCGTTTTTTTATTATATTTTTTATTCCTTTTTTTGCAAAACTACTAATGGCGCACTGTTCCATCGTGCGCCATTACTAGTTTAAACTAGTAATGGCGCACTGTGGAACAGTGCGCCATTAGTATGTTTTTTTTTGCAAAACTACTAATGGCGCACCACCAGAAGGTGCACCATTAGATGGTGCGCCATTAGTAACCTGGATTACTAGTGGCGCATTTAAAGTTGGTGCACCATTAGTAAGTGGGCAGCAACAAGATATTTTGGACAACCTCTCCTACCCACACTCACTTTCTCCCCACTTCATTCTCTCCACCTCCTCCTTGTCTCGGGTGCCTCCTCTTTTTCACCTCATTTCCACCATAGATTCATTCAAATTAAGTGGTTAAATTACCTTGTTTTGATAGGTAAGTAAGGGGGCAAGCTATATTTATGTTGTTCTCCCTACAACAATGTGCACATGCACTTTTTATGGCCTAGCTAGATCTATGTATGTTCGTGGTGTTGCATATGTTTGTGGTGTTGCATATGTGTTTGTGTTTGGATGTGTACCGGTATTTGAAATGCGATAGTAGCCAATATTTTGCCGGAATGTTGATTCATTTCCATTTCGGCGAGAATTTTGGCATTAAGCATTCTTTTTGGTCCTATTTTTAGGGAAAGTCATGCCAAATTTTTTCTTGGTTCTAAAATATCGTTTTGCTCTACCCTGCAGGCGACCATGGTCCGCACGATGATCGAAGGCATCGTCAATAGGTTTTTGAGGTCCGCGAAGGCCGAGATGCTTCAAAAGAACGAGACGGAGATAAGATGTCCGTGTCGAAGATGCAAGTTGAAGAGCCTTGTTGCGGACCCGGATTCCGGGCAGGTGCGGGACCACCTGCTCTTGCGTGGTTTCATGGATGGCTATCAGTGGCAAGGTGATGAAGATGACTACGAATTCGTCCATGGGGGCCGGGCAAGAAATGAGGAAGGGCAGCAAGACAACCACCGCGGCTCGGGCGGGCGAGAAGACGAAGAATCCCCAGGAGATGATCACGACAGTGATGCTGTACACAGTCATCATGTAGAAGATGCAGGACATGATGATGAGGAAGATGCCGGAGCAGACGATGGGCATGATCATGAAGATGATGATGCCGGCGGAGCAGACGACGGTGGACCATCGATGGGCTGGGTGCAGGACCCTCATATTCAAGAGCTGCTTCTCAAGAAGACGGATAACGCAAGAGCTGCCGCCCGAGAGAAAGCCAAGATGGATCAACTTGAGTTAGACGCGGTTACTCCATTGTATGAAGGATGCAGGCCCGAGGATACCCGCCTGAAAGTAACGCTCATGGCTCTGGAGATGAAGGTAAAACACAAAATGACCGACGCATGCTTCGACGAGAACATGTCATTCTGGCACGAACGTCTTCCCAAGGGGAACAAGTGCCCAACCAGTTTGGAGGAGGCGAAGAAAATCGTGTGTCCTCTGGATTTACCGCACGTGAACTACCATGTGTGCATGAACAATTGCATCATTTATCGGGACGAGCATGCAGAGTCTACCATATGTCCGGTGTGCGGCGTCACTCGATACAAGAAGAGGAAGAAAGCTCCTCGAAAAGTGGTGTGGTACTTTCCGATCACTCCTCGTCTGCAGCGGTATTTCGCGGACCCTAAGGTAGCAATGAAGGAAATATGCCCTAGAGGCAATAATAAAGTTATTATTTATTTCCTTATTTCATGATAAATGTTTATTATTCATGCTAGAATTGTATTAACCGGAAACATAATACATGTGTGAATACATAGACAAACAGAGTGTCACTAGTATGCCTCTACTAGACTAGCTCGTTAATCAAACATGGTTATGTTTCCTTACCATAGACAAAGAGTTGTTATTTGATTAACGAGGTCACATCATTAGTTGAATGATCTGATTGACATGACCCATTCTATTAGCTTAGCACCCGATCGTTTAGTATGTTGATATTGCTTTCTTCATGACTTATACATGTTCCTTTGACTATGAGATTATGCAACTCCCGTTTACCGGAGGAACACTTTGGGTACTACCAAACGTCACAACGTAACTGGGTGATTATAAAGGAGTACTACAGGTGTCTCCAAAGGTAGATGTTGGGTTGGCGTATTTCGAGATTAGGATTTGTCACTCCGATTGTCGGAGAGGTATCTCTGGGCCCTCTCGGTAATGCACATCACATAAGCCTTGCAAGCACTGCAACTAATATGTTAGTTGTGAGATGATGTATTACGGAACGAGTAAAGAGACTTACCGGTAACGAGATTGAACTAGGTATTGGATACCGACGATCGAATCTCAGGTAAGTAACGTACCGATGACAAAGGGAACAACGTATGTTGTTATGCGGTTTGACCGATAAAGATCTTCGTAGAATATGTAGGAACCAATATGGGCATCCAGGTCCCGCTATTGGTTATTGACCGGAGACGTGTCTCGGTCATGTCTACATTGTTCTCGAACCGTAGGGTCCGCACGCTTAAGGTTTCGATGACGGTTATATTATGAGTTTATATATTTTGATGTACCGAAGGTTCTTTGGAGTCCCGGACACGGACATGACGAGGAGTCTCGAAATGGTCGAGACATAAAGATCGATATATTGGACGACTATATTCGGACACCGGAATAGTTCCGGGTGATTTCGGAGAAAAACAGGAGTAGCGGGGGTTACCGGACCCCCCCCCCCCCGGGGATAATGGGCCAATATGGGCCCTAAGGGAAAAAGAGGAGGGGCGGCCAGGGCAGGCCGCGCGCCCCCTCCCCCCCTAGTCCGAATAGGACAAGGGAGGGGGGCGGCGCCCCCCTTTTTCCTTTCCCCCTCTCTCCTTCCTTCTCCTACAAGGCAAGGGAGAGGAGTCCTACTCCCGGTGGGAGTAGGACTCCACCTGGCGCACCCCTTGGGGGCCGGCCGCGCCTCCCCCTCCCCTCCTTTATATACGGGGGCAGGGGGGCACCCTAGAACACACAATTGATCAACGTGATCGTTTCTTAGCCGTGTGCGGTGCCCCCCTCCACCATATTCCACCTCGGTCATATTGTTGCAGCGCTTAGGGGAAGCCCTGCGATAGTAGTACATCAAGATCGTCACCACGCCGTCGTGCTGACGGAACTCTCTCTCCCCGGAGCTTTGCTGGATCGGAGCCCGAGGAGCGTCACCGAGCTGTACGTGTGCCAAGAACTCGGAGGTGCCGGAGTAATGGTGCTGGGATCGGTCGGATCGCGAGGAGAACGTACGACTACTTCCTCTACGTTGTGTCATCGCTTCCGCTTCGGTCTACAAGGGTACGTAGACAACACTCTCCCCTCTCGTTGCTATGCATCACCATGATCTTGCGTGTGCGTAGGAATTTTTTTGAAATTACTACGTTCCCCAACAGTGGCATCCGAGCCTAGGTTTTATGGTTTGATGTTATATGCACGAGTAGAACACAAGTGAGTTGTGGATGATATAAGTCATACTGCCTACCAGCATGTCATACGTTGGTTCGGCGGTATTGTTGGATGAAGCGGCCCGGACCGACATTACGCGTACGCTTACGCGAGACTGGTTCTACCGACGTGCTTTGCACACAGGTGGCTGGCGGGTGTCAGTTTCTCCAACTTTAGTTGAACCGAGTATGGCTACGCCCGGTCCTTGTGAAGTTTAAAACGGAGTCTATTTGACAAACTATCGTTGTGGTTTTGATGCGTAGGTGAGATTGGTTCTTGCTTAAGCCCATAGCAGCCACGTAAAACTTGCAACAAACAAAGTAGAGGACGTCTAACTTGTTTTTGCAGGGCATGTTGTGATGTGATATGGTCAAGACATGATGCTAAATTTTATTGTATGAGATGATCATGTTTTGTAACTGAGTTATCGGCAACTGGCAGGAGCCATATGGTTGTCGCTTTATTGTATGCAATGCAATCGCCCTGTAATGCTTTACTTTATCACTAAGCGGTAGCGATAGTCGTAGAAGCATAAGATTGGCGAGACAACAACGATGCTACGATGGAGATCAAGGTGTCGCGCCGGTGACGATGGTGATCATGACGGTGCTTCGGAGATGGAGATCACAAGCACGAAGTTGATGATGGCCATATCATATCACTTATATTGATTGCATCTGATGTTTATCTTTTTATACATCTTATCTTGCTTTGATTGACGGTAGCATTATAAGATGATCTCTCACTAAATTATCAAGAAGTGTTCTCGCTGAGTATGCACCGTTGCCAAAGTTCGTCATGCCCAGACACCACGTGATGATCGGGTGTGATAAGCTCTACGTCCATCTACAACGGGTGCAAGCCAGTTTTGCACACGCAGAATACTCGAGTTATACTTGACGAGGCTAGCATATGCAGATATGGCCTCGGAACACGGAGACCGAAAGGTCGAGCGTGAATCATATAGTAGATATGATCAACATAATGATGTTCACCATTGAAAACTAATCCATTTCACGTGATGATCGGTTATGGTTTAGTTTGATTTGGATCACGTGATCACTTGGAAGATTAGAGAGATGTCTATCTAAGTGGGAGTTCTTAAGTAATATGATTAATTGAACTTAAATTTATCATGAACTTAGTCCCTGATAGTATCTTGCTTGTTTATGTTGATTGTAGATAGATGGCTCGTGCTGTTGTTCCGTTGAATTTTAATGCGTTCCTTGAGAAAGCAAAGTTGAAAGATGATGGTAGCAATTACATGGACTGGGTCCGTAACTTGAGGATTATCCTCATTGCTGCACAAAAGAGTTACGTCCTGGAAGCACCGCTGGGCGCCAGGCCTGCTGCAGGAGCAACACCAGATGTTATGAACGTCTGGCAGAGCAAAGCTGATGACTACTCGATAGTTCAGTGTGCCATGCTTTACGGCTTAGAACCGGGACTTCAACGACGTTTTGAACGTCATGGGGCATATGAGATGTTCCAGGAGTTGAAGTTAATATTCCAACAGAATGCCCGGATTGAGAGATATGAGGTCTCCAATAAGTTCTATAGCTGCAAGATGGAGGAGAATAGTTCTGTCAGTGAGCACATACTCAAGATGTCTGGGTATTGTAATCACTTGATTCAACTGGGAGTTATTCTTCCGGATGATAGCGTCATTGACATAATTCTCCAATCACTTCCACCTAGCTACAAAGGCTTCGTGATGAACTATAATATGCAAGGGATGGATAAGACAATTCCCGAGCTCTTTGCAATGCTAAAGGCTGCGGAGGTAGAAATCAAGAAGGAGCATCAAGTGTTGATGGTCAATAAGACCACTAGTTTCAAGAAGAAGGGCAAAGGGAAAAAGAAGGGGAACTTCAAGAAGAACAGCAAGCAAGTTGCTGCTCAAGAGAAGAAACCCAAGTCTGGACCTAAGCCTGAAACTGAGTGCTTCTACTGCAAGCAGACTGGTCACTGGAAGCGGAACTGCCCCAAGTATTTGGCGGAGAAGAAGGATGGCAAGGTGAACAAAGGTATATATGATATACATGTTATTGATGTGTACCTTACTAGAGCTTGCAGTAGCACCTGGGTATTTGATACTGGTTCTGTTGCTAATATTTGCAACTCGAAACAGGGACTACGGATTAAGCGAACACTGGCAAAGGACGAGGTGACGATGCGTGTGGGAAACGGTTCCAAAGTCGATGTGATCGCGGTCGGCACGCTACCTCTACATCTACCTTCGGGATTAGTATTAGACCTAAATAATTGTTATTTGGTGCCAGCGTTGAGCATGAACATTATATCTGGATCTTGTTTGATGCGAGACGGTTATTCATTTAAATCAGAGAATAATGGTTGTTCTATTTATATGAGTAATATCTTTTATGGTCATGCACCCTTGAAGAGTGGTCTATTTTTGATGAATCTCGATAGTAGTGATACACATATTCATAATGTTGAAGCCAAAAGATGCAGAGTTGATAATAATAGTGCAACTTATTTGTGCCACTGCCGTTTAGGTCATATCGGTGCAAAGCACATGAAGAAACTCCATACTGATGGACTTTTGGAACCACTTGATTATGAATCACTTGGTACTTGCGAACCGTGCCTCATGGGCAAGATGACTAAAACACCGTTCTCCGGTACTATGGAGAGAGCAACAGATTTGTTGGAAATCATACATACTGATGTATGTGGTCCAATGAATGTTGAGGCTCGTGGCGGATATCGTTATTTTCTCACCTTCACAGATGATTTAAGCAGATATGGGTATATCTACTTAATGAAACATAAGTCTGAAACATTTGAAAAGTTCAAAGAATTTCAGAGTGAAGTTGAAAATCATCGTAACAAGAAAATAAAGTTTCTACGATCTGATCGTGGAGGAGAATATTTGAGTTACGAGTTTGGTCTACATTTGAAACAATGCGGAATAGTTTCGCAGCTCACGCCACCCGGAACACCACAGCGTAATGGTGTGTCCGACCGTCATAATCGTACTTTACTCGATATGGTGCGATCTATGATGTCTCTTACGGATTTACCGCTATCATTTTGGGGTTATGCTCTAGAGACGGCCGCATTCACATTGAATAGGACACCATCGAAATCCGTTGAGAAGCACCTTATGAACTGTGGTTTGGCAAGAAACCAAAGTTGTCGTTTCTTAAAGTTTGGGGTTGCGATGCTTATGTGAAAAAGCTTCAACCTGATAAGCTCGAACCTAAATCAGAGAAATGTGTCTTCATAGGATACCCAAAGGAGACTGTTGGGTACACCTTCTATTACAGATCCGAAGGCAAGATATTTGTTGCTAAAAATGGATCCTTTCTAGAGAAGGAGTTTCTCTCGAAAGAAGTGAGTGGGAGGAAAGTAGAACTTGATGAGGTAACTGTACCTTCTCCCTTATTGGAAAGTAATTTATCACAGAAACCGGTTTCTGCGACATCTACACCAATTAGTGAGGAAATTGATGATGATGATCATGAAATTTCAGATCAAGTTACTACAGAACCTCGTAGATCAACCAGAGTAAGATCCGCACCAGAGTGGTACGGCAATCCTGTTCTGGAAGTCATGCTACTAGATCATGATGAACCTACGAACTATGAAGAAGCGATGGTGAGCCCAGATTCCGCAAAATGGCTTGAAGCCATGAAATCTGAGATGGGATCCATGTATGAAAACAAAGTGTGGACTTTGGTTGACTTGCCCGATGGTCGGCAAGCAATAGAGAATAAATGGATCTTCAAGAAGAAGACTGACGCTGACGGTAATGTTACTGTCTACAAAGCTCGACTTGTCGCAAAAGGTTTTCGACAAGTTCAAGGGATTGACTACGATGAGACCTTTTCTCCCGTAGCGATGCTTAAGTCTGTCCGAATCATGTTAGCAATTGCCGCATTTTATGATTATGAAATTTGGCAGATGGATGTAAAAACTGCATTCCTGAATGGATTTCTGGAAGAAGAGTTGTATATGATGCAACCAGAAGGTTTTATCGATCCAAAGGGAGCTAACAAAGTGTGCAAGATCCAGCGATCCATTTATGGACTGCTGCAAGCATCTTGGAGTTGGAATAAACGTTTTGATAGTGTAATAAAAGCATTTGGGTTTGTACAGACTTTTGGAGAAGCCTGTATTTACAAGAAAGTGAGTGGGAGCTCTGTAGCATTTCTGATATTATATGTAGATGACATATTACTAATCGGAAATGATATAGAATTTCTGGATAGCATAAAGGGATACGTGAATAAGAGTTTTTCAATGAAAGACCTCGGTGAAGCTGCTTACATATTGGGCATCAAGATCTATAGAGATAGATCAAGACGCTTAATTGGACTTTCACAAAGCACATACCTTGACAAAGTTTTGAAGAAGTTCAAAATGGATCAAGCAAAGAAAGGGTTCTTACCTGTGTTGCAAGGTGTGAAGTTGAGTAAGACTCAATGCCCGACCACTGCAGAAGATAGAGAGAAAATGAAAGATGTTCCCTATGCTTCAGCCATGGGCTCTATCATGTATGCAATGCTGTGTACCAGACCTGATGTGTGCCTTGCTATTAGCTTAGCAGGGAGGTACCAAAGTAATCCAGGAGTGGATCACTGGACAGCGGTCAAGAACATCCTGAAGTACCTGAAAAGGACTAAGGATATGTTTCTCATATATGGAGGTGACAAAGAGCTCATCGTAAACGGTTACGTTGATGCAAGCTTTGATATTGATCCGGACGATTCTAAATCGCAAATCGGATACGTGTTTACATTAAACGGTGGAGCTGTCAGTTGGTGCAGTTCTAAACAAAGCATCGTGGCGGGATCTACATGTGAAGCGGAGTACATAGCTGCTTCGGAAGCAGCTAATGAAGGAGTCTGGATGAAGGAGTTCATATCCGATCTAGGTGTCATACCTAGTGCATCGGGTCCAATGAAGATCTTTTGTGACAATACTGGTGCAATTGCCTTGGCAAAGGAATCCAGATTTCACAAGAGAACCAAGCACATCAAGAGACGCTTCAATTCCATCCAGGATCTAGTCCAGGTGGGAGACATAGAGATATGCAAGATACATACGGATCTGAATGTTGCAGACCCGTTGACTAAGCCTCTTCCACGAGCAAAACATGATCAGCACCAAGACTCCATGGGTGTTAGAATCATTACTGTGTAATCTAGATTATTGACTCTAGTGCAAGTGGGAGACTGAAGGAAATATGCCCTAGAGGCAATAATAAAGTTATTAGTTATTTCCTTATTTCATGATAAATGTTTATTATTCATGCTAGAATTGTATTAACCGGAAACATAATACATGTGTGAATACATAGACAAACAGAGTGTCACTAGTATGCCTCTACTAGACTAGCTCGTTAATCAAAGATGGTTATGTTTCCTAACCATAGACAAAGAGTTGTTATTTGATTAACGAGGTCACATCATTAGTTGAATGATCTGATTGACATGACCCATTCTATTAGCTTAGCACCCGATCATTTAGTATGTTGCTATTGCTTTCTTCATGACTTATACATGTTCCTTTGACTATGAGATTATGCAGCTCCCGTTTACCGGAGGAACACTTTGGGTACTACCAAACGTCACAACATAACTGGGTGATTATAAAGGAGTACTACAGGTGTCTCCAAAGGTAGATGTTGGGTTGGCGTATTTCGAGATTAGGATTTGTCACTCCGATTGTCGGAGAGGTATCTCTGGGCCCTCTCGGTAATCCACATCACATAAGCCTTGCAAGCATTACAACTAATGTGTTAGTTGTGAGATGATGTATTACGGAATGAGTAAAGAGACTTACCGGTAACGAGATTGAACTAGGTATTGGATACCGACGATCGAATCTCAGGTAAGTAACGTACCGATGACAAAGGGAACAACGTATGTTGTTATGCGGTCTGACCGATAAAGATCTTCATAGAATATGTAGGAACCAATATGGGCATCCAGGTCCCGCTATTGGTTATTGACCGGAGACGTGTCTCGGTCATGTCTACATTGTTCTCGAACCGTAGGGTCCGCACGCTTAAGGTTTCGATGACGGTTATATTATGAGTTCATATATTTTGATGTACCGAAGGTTGTTCGGAGTCCCGGATGTGATCATGGACATGACGAGGAGTCTCGAAATGGTCGAGACATAAAGATCGATATATTGGACGACTATATTCGGACACCGGAATAGTTCCGGGTGATTTCGGAGAAAAACAGGAGTACCGGGGGTTACCGGAACCCCCCCCCCCTCCGGGGATAATGGGCCCATATGGGCCCTAAGGGAAAAAGAGGAGGGGCGGCCAGGGCAGGCCGTGCGCCCCCTCCCCCCTAGTCCGAATAGGACAAGGAAGGGGGGGGGGCGGCGCCCCCCTTTTTCCTTTCCCCCTCTCTCCTTCCTTCTCCTACAAGGCAAGGGAGAGGAGTCCTACTCCCGGTGGGAGTAGGACTCCACCTGGCGCACCCCTTGGGGGCCGGCCGCGCCTCCCCCTCCCCTCCTTTATATACGGGGGCAGGGGGGCACCCTAGAACACACAATTGATCAACGTGATCGTTTCTTAGCCGTGTGCGGTGCCCCCCTCCACCATATTCCACCTCGGTCATATTCTTGCAGCGCTTAGGCGAAGCCCTGCGATAATAGTACATCAAGATCGTCACCACGCCGTCGTGCTGACGGAACTCTCTCTCCCCGGAGCTTTGCTGGATCGGAGCCCGAGGAGCGTCACCGAGCTGTACGTGTGCCAGGAACTCGGAGGTGCCGGAGTAACGGTGCTGGGATCGGTCGGATCGCGAGGAGAACATACGACTACTTCCTCTACGTTGTGTCATCGCTTCCGCTTCGGTCTACGAGGGTACGTAGACAACACTCTCCCCTCTCGTTGCTATGCATCACCATGATCTTGCGTGTGCGTAGGAATTTTTTTGAAATTACTACGTTCCCCAACAAGCAAAGCTCCTGCGTTGGCACGCGGATAGGGAGGAGAAGAAGCGAGAAGATGACGCAAATGATTCGGAGATAGATAAAAAAGACAAGATGCTGAGTCACCCTAAGGATGCGAGCCAGTGGCAAGCGTTGAACTTCGAATACCCAGAATTTGGGAAGGATCCAAGGAACATCGTGCTGGGCGCGAGCACCGATGGAGTCAATCCGTTTGGCAGCCAGAGAAGCACACATAGCACCTGGCCTGTGTTTGTGTGGATGTACAACCTTCCCCCCTGGTTGTGCATGAAGAGGAAGTACATTCACATGAGTATGCTAATTGAAGGGCCGAAACAACCAGGGAACGACATCAATCTGTATCTAGGGCTGCTGAAAGAGGAGCTAGACACACTGTGGAAAACGCCAGCCAATACGTGGGATGCCACAGAGAAAGAATATTTCCCTATGAGAGCCGCACTGCTCACGACGGTGCATGACTATCTCGGTTACGGATATTTCGCGGGGTAGGTAGTCCACGGATTTTCTGGATGCGTAAGGTGCATGGATGACACAACGTATCGCCAGCTAGATAGAGATCCCGGGTCTTCGAAAACCGTGTTCATGGGACATCGAAGGTGGCTTCGCGACGATGACCCGTGGAGGAAACGCAAGGATCTGTTCGATGGTGAAACCGAACCCCGAAAACGCCCGTGTACGAGGAGCGGCGAGGAAATAGACAAGCTGTTGAAAAATTGGAAAGACTGCCCACTGCCGGGAAAGAAGTAAAAGGCGCCAGAGCCGGGAAAGAAGCGAAAGGCGCCAGAGCCGCTGCTAAAGGTATGGAAAACGAGGTCTGTTTTCTGGGACTTGCCGTACTGGAAGATCCACCGTGTGCCTCATAGCCTTGATGTCATGCATATCACGAAGAACGTGTGCGAGAGTCTGCTTGGTACCCTGCTCAACATGCCAGAGAGGACCAAAGATGGGCCGAAAGCAAGGGCAGACTTGAAATCAATGGGCATTAGGCAGGAGCTTCACGCTATATATGATGATGATGATGATGATGATGATGATGATGATGATGATGAGGCGAAGCAGGACACAGAAAGTCGTCGCAAAGGCAAAAAGGCCAAGAAGACCGGAAATGACTACCCTCCCGCGTGCTTCACTCTAAGTCAGGAGGAGATCGAGCAGTTTTCCACCTGCCTCCTAGGAGTAAAACTTCCTTACGGTTACGCGGGGAAGATAAGCAGATACCTAGACCCAGTGAAGCAGAAGTTCAGCGGGATGAAGTCTCACGACTGTCACGTGCTGATGACGCAGATACTTCCAGTTGCAATCCGTGGGATCATGGACGCGCACGTCCGTGAAACGCTATTTGGCCTATGCAACTTTTTCGACGTCATCTCTCGGAAGTCGATTGGCGTGAGGCAACTCAGAAGGCTACAGGAAGAGATCGTGGTGATACTATGTGAGCTTGAGATGTACTTACCGCCCGCATTCTTCGACGTTATGGTGCATCTGCTGGTCCATATAGTGGAGGATATCATCCAACTCGGGCCGACGTTCCTGCACAGCATGATGCCGTTCGAAAGGATGAATAGTGTCATCAAAGGATACGTTCGCAACATGTCACGTCCAAAGGGAAGCATAGCCAGGGGCTTTCTGACCGAAGAGTGCATCTCCTACTGCACGAATTATCTAGGCATCGAGAACCCCGGTGGTCTGCCCGTCAACAGGCACCTCGGCAGGCTCGCTGGATTGGGTCACCGTGAGGGTCGCCGCGAAATGCATGTCGACTTCGAGGGTCGACTCGCCGACTTTGAAAGAGCAAACCTAGTCGCGCTACAACACATAGACGTGGTCGATCCTTGGGTGGTAGAGCACAAAACCTTTATTAAGAAGACGTACAATGACCGAGGCCAACAGAGGATGGACGGAGATATACTCAAAGAGCACAACTCATGTTTCACGCGTTGGTTCAAGCAGAAGCTTCTGTCGTACCCTTTACATGAGGATTCTTCCGCGGAAGAACAACTCGTATTCGCCTTGTCACAGGGCGCCGAGCACAACCTGATGACCTATGAGGCGTACGATATCAACGGCTACACATTCTACACCGAGGCCAAGGACATGAAGAGCGATGGTTATCAGAACTCCGGGGTAGCAATGGAATCCTACACTGGTAACGACAAGGACAGATACTACGGAAGGATCGAGGAGATCTGGGAGCTGAGCTACGCTGGAGAGAAGGTCCCGATGTTTCATGTCAGATGGGCCAAGAGCGTCCTAAAAGAAGACCGGTATTTCACCACCATGGTTATACCCGAAGCCAAATCCAAGACCGCGGGCGCAAACGTCACCGCGAAAAATGAGCCATGGGTACTGGCTTCCCAAGTGGACCAATGCTTCTTCATTACCGACCCGTCAAAGCCCAGTCATGTTGTCGTGAGGAGAGGCAAAAGGAAGATCATCGGAATGGATGGAGTAGCCAATGAGCAAGACTTCGACAAGTATGGCGACCCGAGGATCGAACATGACGACGATGATGAAGTAGCAGCATACACCACAAGAAGAAGCAGGACCACCCTACCTAAAGGACGTCCGTTCCATAGAAGAACTCCATTTGCGAAAAAGAAGGGCAAGAAGATTGTGAACAGATAGCTAGCTAAGATCGATTGTATTTAAATCGTAGCCTTCATTTCTCGATTGTATTTCATGGGCACTTTTTGAACTATCATGAATATTTTTAAATTTCATGGACACTCGATCTCGAACCCCCTCCATCTTGATCGCTATCCCACCTCGCCAGATCCGGTCCCCCTCGCCGTCGAGCACCTGCCGGTCCACCGGCCGCCGCCGCCGACCCCCCGCACCCTCGATTCCCCTACTCAACCGCCGCCGCCGACCCCCGGCACCCCTCCCTACTCAACCGCCGCCGCCGACCCCCCGCACCCCCTGCACCCTCCCCCGCTCCACCTGCATTACTGTTTGATGATATTTTTTTAAAAAAAATTACTGTCTTATAAAAAAAATTACTGTTATGTTTTAAACAAGTTTGAACATATTTAAACACAAATAAGTATCAAACAGCATTTTAAATGCATAAAAAAAATTGTGGAGCCTGGGAATCGAACCTAGGACCTCCTGGTGTGAGAACTGGCTGCTGACCAGTCGAGCTAGTAGAGGGAACTTGATGTGGATCAGGTCAGGTGGAAGATAACCTGTTGGCTCGAGCAGAAAAAAAATACTAATGGCGCACCAGGGTGAGGTGCGCCATTAGTATTGTGCTGCCCCCATCCATATTCCCTCCCCGGCCCAAACCTATCCCCTCTCTCTCCCTCGCCCTCGCCCTCGATCCCCTTCCCCTCTCCTCTCCTGACGCCGCTGCCCCGCCGCCTCGACGCCGCCCCGACGCCGCCTCGACGCCTCAACGCCTCGACGCCGCTGCCCCGCCGCCTCGACGCCGCCCCGACGCCGCTGCCCCGCCGCCTCGACGCCGCGCGCTCGCGCCCCACTACGCCGCCATCGCGGCGCACCTCGCCGAGCAGGGCGTCGACGTGGCGCTGGCCAAGGTGGACGCCATCGAGGAGCACGACCTGGCGCAGGCGCACGGCGTGCAGGGCTACCCCACCCTCCTCTTCTTCATCGACGGCATGCCCAGGGACTACTCCGGCGAGAGGACCAAGTGAGCAATTTCTGCAGATCCCCAATTCCCTCCCTGTTCCCGCTCCGCAGCTGCTGAGAATTTTGTTTTTGCTTTGCTGTAGGGACGCCATTGTCGCTTGGATCGGCATGTAACGCCCCGAGACCGATGTGCCAGTTGTCCTCCCGTTATTCGCTGTTGTTGCGTTGTCATTTCTTGCGTGTCATGCATTGCATATCATGCCATCATGCGCATTTCATTTGCATACGTGTTCGTCTCATGCATTCGAGCATTTTCCCCGTTGTCTGTTTTGCAATCCGGCGTTCCGTTCTCCTCCGGTGGTCATTTCTACCTTCCTTTCTTGTGTGGGGGTTAAACATTTCCGGATTGGACCGTGACTTGCCAAGCGGCCTTGGTTTACTACCGGTAGACCGCCTGTCAAGTTTCGTGCCATTTGGACTCCGTTTGATACTCCAACGGTTAACCGGGGTCGCCGTAAAAGCCCTCTCTCTTAACGGCCCAATAACCCATGTAAGACACTCCCATGTCCATCGCCGTTCGATCATGATCGCGTGGCCAAAAACCGCACCTCATTTGGAGCTTCCTAGCTCCCTCTACCTATAAATATGTGCCTCCCGTCCAAATTCGCGGATGAATTCCCCCGAAACCCTAGCCCCCGCTCCCTCCGCGCGCCGGACACGTCCGGGCCGCGCCGGACGAATCCCGCCGCCGCCTGCAGCCACTCGCGAGACGCCACGTGGCGCCCGTCGCCGCCCGCCGCCACCGGCCCGCGAGCCCGTGAGGGGCCCGCGGGGCCCATCTCGCCGCGCGCCCGCGCCTCCCCCGAGCCCGCGGCTCCGCCGCACCGCCGCCCGCCGGCCACCGCCTCCTCCGCCGGCGCCGCCGCCCTTCGCCCGACGCCGCCCGCGCCGCCCGGCACCGTCCTGCTGCGCCAGCGTCGCCGGCCAGATCCGGCATCTCCTTCCTTCGGCGACCTCGAGTTGAAGACCGGCGAACCTCGATTCGCGCGCCGCTCAGATCCAGATCCGACAAGGGTTGACTTTCTCCTCCCCGAAATTCGTCTAAGTCTTTTCTCTGTTGTATTTTTATGTCATGTTCATCGCATCATATCTCTGCATCCGTGGCTCCGTTTTGGGCGTATAGCATATTAAATTGTTCGCCTCAATGAGTACATCATTTCATTCCATTGAATAATTTTAATTTGAGCTCATCTTGGTGCCCGGAATGCTGTTGGAAGAGGGCTATGTGATGTTAGTTCCAGATTATAATCAGAACATGCACTTTTGTCATTTTTGCCATGATTGATGTGTGCACCCTATGAAGTTGAGTCCTACATGTGTTTTGTAATATGCCATTCTATCTTTCCAAGGGTGTATGCCATGTATTTTTGTGATCTCTATGGTGACTAGCACAAGCATGCAAACTAGGGATCATAATGTTGCTGATTTCAGAGACTTAGTATTTTCACTAAGTCATTCCCTGCTGTTATTTTTATGCCATGTGTTCGTGTTGTTACAGAGAGATCTATGCCTCTTTTGAGCATGATCAGTAAGGGTGTTTTGAGCATATGGATGTTCTCTATCCATCCATGCTTTTGTTGGTAATTATTGAGTGCCATAGCTTGAGTCAATCGAGCTCTACTTTTGCTATAAAATGTTGCTGGCAGATTGTTTACATGTTATTCGATTTTGCCAAGCTTGTTGTAGTTGATCCTTGCATGATATGAGGTTATTCTTGCCATGTCTAGCTTCTATGCCATGTATTCTTGATGGATGTATGCTTATGTTATCATGAAATGCTCTGTAGTGAGTGCATCGAGCTCACGAACATGCCTACTTGTTATCTGTTTTTGACATGTCCAGTTTTCTGCTAAGTCTGAAATCTGTAACGAAACTTGCTTAATTGACATGGGTGTTATTATATTTTCTGATCCCTTTTTGGCTTATGGTAAGTAAGGGATTTTTTTTCAATGCTTTGAGTATATCCATGCCGTGCCTTTCTTTGCTATAATATGTTCCTGTAGCATGTCGTTTCCTTGCTCTAAACATGTCATCCTGATGTTGATTTCTGGCATGTTGTTATTTTCACTAAGTCTGTGAACCTGTTATCTTTTGCACTTTTGCCATGCTTGTTTGAACATACTATTGTGTGATTTAGCCGTAACTCGGTGTTCATCTTTTGTCAAGCATCTTGAGTAGTTCACTGTCATATGCTTTGTTGGTACGTTTGGGTGCAGTAGCTTAATTTCTTGTTGCTTGCTAAGTAGCATCGTGCTGTTAATGGCAGAATCTTGTCATTCTTGTTTTGCTTGCCATTTGCAAACCGTGCATCCGATTCCGGTGATCTTTATATCGATTTCAACCGAAATCATCTCACCTTTCCAGTGGAATACTTGGTTTGCCAAGATTATGCCTGGTTCATCTTTTTCCTTCCCGCGCACGCATATGCATTGCATACCACATCTCGCATATCATGCCATGTTTTGCATCATGTTGTTTGTGCATTGCAGCGTGGTTGATAGTTGTCCCCTTTGCTTGTGTTCTTGCTTTGGGTAGATCCGGGATACGAGTACGTGATCGAGGAACCTGTTGAGAACGCTTACGAGGATCAAGCTTTCGACAACTCTGAGAACTTTGCAGGCAAGATGACCATACCCTCGAAATCACTTCTATCTTTGCTTGCTAGATGCTCGCTCTTTTTCTATGCCTATGCTGCGATACCTACCACTTGCTTATCATGCCTCCCATATTGTTAAACCAAGCCTCTAACCCACCTTGTCCTAGCAAACCGTTGTTTGGCTATGTTACCGCTTTGCTCAGCCCCTCTTATAGCGGTGTTAGTTGCAGGTGAAGATGAAGTTTGTTCCTTGTTGGAACATGGAGATGTTGTTCCTTGTTGGAACATGTTTACTTGTTGGGATATCACAATATCTCTTATATTATTAATGCATCTATATACTTGGTAAAGGGTGGAAGGCTCGGCCTTATGCCTGGTGTTTTGTTCCACTCTTGCCGCCCTAGTTTCCGTCATATCGGTGTTATGTTCCCGGATTTTGCGTCCCTAACGCGGTCGGGTGATTATGGGACCCCCTTGACAGTTCGCTTTGAATAAGACTCTTCCAGCAAGGCCCAACATTGGTTTTACCATTTGCCTCACCACCACCTATCCCCTTCCCTTGGGTTCTGCAGACTCAAGGGTCATCTTTATTTAGCCCCCCCGAGCCAGTGCTTCTCTAAGTGCTGGTTCGAACCGAGCAACCTGCGGGGCCACCTCGGGGAAACTCGATGCCTGGTTTTACTCGTAGCTTGACTTATCCGGATGTGCCCTGAGACCGAGATATGTGCAGCTCCTATCAGGATTTGTCGGCACAATCGGGCGGCTTTGCTGGACTTGTTTTATTTCTGTCGAAATGTCTTGTAGCCGGGATTCCGAGACTGATCGGGTCTTCCCGGGGAGAAGGAATATCCTTCGTTGATCGCGAGAGCTTATAATGGGCTAAGTTGGGACACCCCTGCAGGGTTTTGAACTTTCGAAAGCCGTGCCCGCGATTATGTGGCAGATGGGAATTTTTTAATGTCCGGTTGTAGAAAACCCGAAGTTGATCTTAATTAAAATACACCAACCGCGTGTGTAACTGTGATGGTCTCTTCTCGGCGGAGTCCAGGAAGTGAACACGGTTGTTGGAGTTATGCTTGACGTAGGTTGTTCTAGGATCACTTCTTGATCATAGTTCATCGACCGTGCTTTTGCCTTCTCTTCTCGCTCTCATTTGCGTATGTTAGCCACCATATATGCTAGTCGCTTGCTGCAGCTCCACCTCATACATTTTACCCTACCTATAAGCTTAAATAGTCTTGATCGCACGGGTGTGAGATTTCTGAGTCCCCGTGACTCACCAGATACTTCCAAAACCAGTTTGCAGTTGCCGATTAACCCGTGCAGGTGACGCACCCGAGCTCAAGGAGGAGCTCGATGAAGATCTTGTTCATTGTGTTGTTTCGTTTCAGTTGATCGGTAGTGGAGCCCAGTCGGGACGATCGGGGATTTGTGTAGCATTTGGGGTAGTCTTCTTTTATTTTGGTTCCATAGTCGGACCTTGATTGTATCTGTATGATGTAATGCTTTACTCATGTATTGTGTGAAGTGGCGATTGTAAGCCAACTATGTATCTCTTTCCCTTATGTATTACATGAGTTGTGTGAAGATTACCTCACTTGCAACATTGCTTTCAATGCGGTTATGCCTCCAAGTTGTGCTTCGACACGTGGGAGATATAGCCGCATCTAGGGCGTTACACGGCAAGAAGCTGGGCCCTGCGGTGCAGAACCTCACCGTCGTCGACGAGGCCGAGAAGATCGTCACCGGCGACGACGTGGCCGTGCTCGCCTTCCTCGACCACCTCTCGGTATGCAATGAGCCTTCTCCAGTGGCAGCAAAGTCAAACAAACCCAAAATTGGTTCAGTTGCAAACCATGTTACCCACATTGACCCAAAATTGGTTGAATTGCAAACCATGTGACCCAGATTGACCCAAGAATACAATGCTTGAATTGTGGCCAAACCGAGAACATGTGGCCATGTTACCCAAAATACAATGCACCTAGTTTTCCCAATGCCTTTATTCTTCTACTTGCTCACTACTAGATGAAATGTCAACCTGCATTTTCCATTTCCATGTTCTGAGAACAAATCCGAGATGTGCTCGTATGTTTAGCTCTCGGTACGCAATGCACCTTCTCCAAGCACAGCAAAGTCCAGCAACCCAACTTGCTTCAACTGCATCCATTACAAGCATAGTGTTCCTTTACAAGCATAGTAGAGCATAGTATGGATTCTGATGTTCAACTCTGACTAAACGGGTTCTGCAAACGGTCTTTTACTGCACTTGACTGAAGAAGTAGGTGTCTGCTATATCCTGCACTTGAGGTGAGTTGTGTTCTCAGGTTTACATTGCAATGGGCACTCTTCTTGTAAACACAAATTCAGATTTATATACTATATGCTGGCATGACTGTTTTTATTAGGTAGGACAGTGCAGTAGTTCATGTATCTTGGGTTGATTATAAAGTTGCTTGGGTTTAATATTACCCAGCATGATGATGTATCAATGTAGCATTAACATATGATCCAAGTGCTAGTACTGCTAGTAAATAGCTAATACAGTTAATGAAGAAGAAAAAAAACTGCTAGTACAGTTAATGAAGAAGAAAAAAAACTGCTACTACTGCTAGTAAATAGCATCAGACTGAATGTCTTTTATATATGGTGCTGCTAGTAAATAGCTTCTTCTATATACTAATTTGCATCAAAGTGTAGAACAAAGCATCAGACTGAATAACTAACAGTGGGTAATTAACCTAACTATTCAGTTTTCCTTAGGTTAATATTAAAATGTCCAGTGTATATATATATTTGAAAATGATTGCTGCTAGATGTTAATTTGCTGGTACTAGCTAGAATTTGGCACTGAAAAGCAAAAGCAAAAGCTAATTAACTGCTAGGTAATAGCACTGGTACTAGGTAGCTAAAATATGTGTTCTGAAACACTGAGAGTAGAAACACTTACTACATACATATGCTCAAGAAACACTTACTAACCAGAAAAGGTTTTGACTTGAAATGTTAATAGCACAGAGAGCACCACAAGTTAAACACCTCAATCTGTTAGTATTTGTCTGCATTTTCTCACATTCTTCTTGTATCTGATCCAGTATTGCTTGTAGTGGTTTTTCCAAAATGTTCAATGATACTGCTTGGAGATGCATATATTGTTTCACCTCTTCACATGCCAATGTATTTTCCATGTTGTGATGGAGGCCTTTTTTGCCTTGTCCACCCGAGAGGCCCTTGAGTTTGCTGGAATGTCGATTAACTTCCGTTCCGGCAAATTCGGGTACTCCATATGTCCTATTTTCAGCAAAGGTCATGCTGAAATTTTCCGTGAATTTTAGCATGACTTTGCTAAAAATAGGACATATGGGGTACTTGTGACTAATGCATGGGTGTGGACAAACCATTAATTATACAACCTTGGCTTTTAGGGTGCCTCGGTGTCGATAAAAACCGAAATGATGAAAGCTTAGGCTTTTAGGGTGCCTCGGCGTCGAAAATCCCTCAATGATAAAAGCTTAGCTTTTAGGATGCCTCGGTGTCAACAAACCCTAAATGATGAGACCATGATCTTGTTCCTTGACAATAACCAACTTTTTGACCAAACTTTGTTCCTATTTAGAGAGAAACATGGCCAACAACGATGAGGCCGGGGGTTCGGGCGGCAAGGCATTCTGGGAGCTGTCCCAGGAGATGGAGGAACAACCTCACTTGTATGAGGACGCCGCCTTCCCCACCGATCCTGAGACCACTGATGGTGCCGCCGAGGATGACCCCACGGATGCCACCACTGATGGTGCCGCCGAGGATGCCACCACTGATGATGGCGGCGCACGCACAGATGGCAGCCAACCAAAGAGGTAACGGAAGGATCGGCGCCCGACCGTGCTCCGCACCCTCAAGGAGGAAGTTACTGAAGTGGACTCCGACGGGAATCCAACGGCGCCCGAACGAATAGTCAAGGGGTACTCGCTTCAGCTCGGGTGCATTCTCTGGAGCACCGTCTCGATCAACACCGAGAACGTGAGGCATCCTGACCGAGGGAATTTGCGCAACCTCCTCTTCATGAAGCTGCACGAACGATACAAGTTCCCCGCTGAATTTGAAAACACAAGCCTCAAAGGGAATAAAGTGAACAATGCTGCCCTCACGAAGATGAGCAAGGCCCTGTCTACTTGGAAAAGCAATGTGAAGAGAATGATCGAGAAAGGTGAGAGTTATGAGAAGATCAAGGAGAAAAATCCTTTGATCACCGAAGATGACTACAACGACTTCAAGATCAATTGCTCGAGCACCGCAAACTCCGAATCAAGTCAGTGGGGGAAAGAAATGCGGGAGCTGAATTTAGGGAACACACACTCGGTCCCGGCGGTTACAGAGTGGCGGAGCCTATATGGGACAAGGAGGAGGCGGACCGTGCCGAGCAAGGCCTACCGCCCCTCTTCGATAAATACGGTGACAAGCAGACAAGGAACTTTGTCAGGGCCCGGTACAAGAAGGACCCAAAAACAAAGGAGCTTACCACGGATCCGAAGACCAGGGCGCTTGACCTTGTTCTGGTAAGGAATACACCCCCGCGTAATTAGCTCCATATGGTTGCATTCTAATTAATGAAGCCAAATTTCTAAATGGTTCACATTCCTTCCGCAGGCGACTGAAAGCAGTAGCGCGGGGTCGACTAAGAGCAACCCTTGGGACACCACTCTAAATAGGGCGTTGAATGTAATGAAGAACAAGGATAAGCTCAGTAAGCCGACGTCAGCTGGTCGTGTGGCCGGCAAAGGCTTGTCGACAAAATGGTTGTCATACTATAACACTAGTGGGCGAAAGGAGAAAAAGACCAGCTCGGAAAGCCAGGCGCGCGAGGTTCAAGAACTCAAGGCACAGGTGGCGCAGATTCCGGAGATTGTCCAAGAGCAAGTGCAACAACAACTCGGAGCGACGATCACCGCCATTGTGCCTACCTTGATCTAGGGGTTGAGTGCGTGGATTGCGGGCGGCCAACAGGGGCCGCCCCCGATTCCTAGCTTCACGGCCAGCAACTCGCAGAACGCGATGGCGGGGCCATTCGTGTCTCCGGCGGAGGCGGCATTGGTGTCTCCGACGCCGGCACGGGAGCTTAATGCACCCGGGTGTACGCCGGGCGGCACCTCTACAGCAAGCGGCCCCTCCGTCAACTGCACGCCCGCCGTTGGCGGTGCCTCGACATTAGCCGAGCTCGACGCCATCATCACGGTAACTAATTAAGCCTCTCTCGGCCGAGGACTTCATCTCCTTGCCTTTGACTGGGCATCCCTGACGCCCTACATGTTTTCGCAGGGCGCCGCCGACGTTCCGTGCACTCTCCTGCACTTCGTGAACAACGAGTTGGTCGATGTCGCCAAGGGCAAAATCGTTCAACCGGGCAACCCCTTGTTCCACGGTACCCAGATGCCACCCAACTTGTTTAGGGTTCAACTGGTTCGGGTGCTGCCAGGCTGCGACGAGTTGTTACCTCCGGTTCGACCTGTCGGGGCTGACGATGATGACGTGATGACCCTCAGTGCCTGCCTGAGCTGGCCCCTGCTTTGGCCGAAGAGCCAGATTCGTTTGGGGGCGGGGGACACCACCCCAAAGACAACACCGCCAGTCATGCCGGCGCCAAGTCGGCCCCATGGCATGACCGCCGCAACGGTGTCGGACATCCCTATGCCACTGGATCCAAACATGCATATGGCACAGGATCAGAACGACGACGACGACGATACATTTGGCAATGTCGATCAGTACTTTGCCGATCATGGGTACGGTGGCGACTTCATGGGGCCTCCTTCTCAAGAAACCAACCCAACAAAAGACGTGCGCGATCTAGCTGGTACTGCGGAGAAGCCAAGTTGCAACAAGCGTCGTCTGCCGTTCAGCTCTCAGGAGACGCCTCCAGCTGCCGACTTCACCGAGCCTAAGATAGGCGAGGTGCGAAATATTATCAGCCCCAACACACTCAAGAAGGCGGTCTGTGAGCAGAACTCGGTCCCATTACAGGAGAAGAAGAAGGCACGCAAAAGAAAGACTAACAAGGGTGCGGGCCAGCCGGCACCGAGTACGATCCGTGCTCAGGACGGGCCACCTTCACCTGAGGATTTAATGAGGAGGGTGCATGTGGCGGGTAGGCCGACGCTACCGAGAAATATGCTCGATGCTGCAACCGGTGCTATGCGGAGTCTGCATGACAGTGTGCTTTCTTTGGAGAAGCGGCGTCTCAGAGAGAAGAATGTGGCATACCCGGTTTTCGCGGCCAAGGTGCCAGAGGGCAAGGGCTTTGTGGATAACTCCATCGGGGGTACGATCGTCTTGCGGTTTGATGACATCCATGCTATGTTGAACCTTCATCCGCTGCACTACACCTTCGTTCGGCTATTTTCGCTGAGTATGGAGATGCGGATCATTCGCGACAAGACCCCGGACATCGTGATAGTCGACCCCTTCTACATGCGTGCCAAGATCTTGGGCAGCGCTGGGGGCCGACAAGTCGCGAGTTCTTCCCTCGAAGGCGTCATTCTGGCAAACCAAGATAAGGATAACTTCCTCGTGCCTTACTTTCCCGAGTAAGTCCTCCCCTCAACCGCCCCGTAACATATGAATTCTTAGATTTCGATCGTTTTTCTTTTAACATTTCGTGTTTTCTGCAGTGACACACATTGCACGCTCATCGTCCTAAGCCCCAAATATTCCATGGCCACGTATTTCGACCCGGACCGTCAGTCAAACGTAGACTACACAAATGTCAAGAAGGTTCTTGATGATGTTCTCCCCGGCTACGCCAAATCTGGAGGCACCTTCACCAGGCCTATTCGTAAGTACGACAAGCACGTGTTCTCCCACAATACGATGTTCTGCTGCGTCAAGCAGCCGCCTGGCGGTCAGAAGGGTGCCTACTACGCCATCCATCACATGCGGGCGATCGTACGGGACCATCATCAACTTCTGCTACCGAGTTAACTCAATGATTGGGCCGCGAGCGTGTCGGCAATCCAGGACGCGGACATCACACAAGAATTCTTTCGCATCCAGTCGGAGCTTGCGGAAATCATCCATCAAGATGTCCTTCGTACCTCGGGGCAGTTCTACCTCAGAAATCAACCGTCCAACAGTGACATCGACACAATGCTACAAATGCAGGCTGACAACGCCCGTTATTTCATGACTCCCACGATAGACGGCGGCTTCATCCATGCTCCGATCCCTTGAGTCGAGTCGAAAGCAGTGATGCTGTGTCTAGTTCTGAAACATCGATTGGCTCATGTTGTAATTAAACTTTAATGAACTTGTAGTATGTCTCTTTGGTTTCGAGAGCCGTTCAACTTAGATGTAATCGATGCTATTAATGTCTTGCTTTTCTCTTCCGATCATTCTGTTGCATACTTATATATTGCTTATGTATTGTCTGTGAATTGGTACTAACGTTTCATTTGGCTAGTGCATAGCGATGCTGTCGTATGTCGTGTACAAGGGTAAGGTTCCCGGAGTCTACAACGACTGGGAGGAGTGTCGGAGACAGGTTCACCGATTCAGCGGTAACAGTTACAAAGGGTACACCACTAGGGCCGAGGCCGAATCTAGATACGCCCGCTATCTAGCGGGAGAGGGGAGGGAGCGTTGGAGGAACCGGATGAAGACGAGTTTCATCATTGTAACACCCCGGATTCGATGCGCCAGGTGTCCGCCAGTTATTCGCCGTTGTTCCCATGTCATGTGCTTGTGTGTTGCACTTTGCCATGTCATCATCTGCATTTCATATCATGTCATCTTGTGCATTGCATTGCATACGTGTTCGTTTCATGCATCCGAGCATTTTCCCCGTTGTCCGTTTTCGAATCCGGCACTCCTATGTTCCCTGGCGCCCCCTTTTGCCTCTTTTCATGTGCGGGTGTTAAACGGTTTCGGGATGGACCGAGGTTTGCCAAGCGGCCTTGGTATAGCACCGGTAGACCGCCTGTCAAGTTTTGGGTCATTTGGAGGTCGTTTGATACTCCAACGGTTAACCGGGTAATCGCAAAAGCCTCTTTCGTTTGCAGCCCAACACCCCCTCCTAAGTAGCACAAAACCCACCTAAACCCCTTCTATCATCTAGGCCATTCGATCACGATCGCGTGGCCGAAAACCACACTCCATTTGGAGTCTCCTAGCTCCCTCTTCCTATAAATTAGCCCTCCCCGTCCAAAATCGCAGTCCAAACCCTAGCAAACTCCTCCCCGCGCCGCCGGACGCGTCCACCCTGTTGGGGAACGTTGCAGAAAATTAAAATTTTTCCTACGGTTTCACCAAGATCCATCTAGGAGTTCATCTAGCAACGAGTATTCAGATTAGATAGCATCTACATACCACTTTGTAGATCGCAACGGAAGCGTTCGAGTGAACGTGGATGAGGTAGTCGTACTCGCCGTGATCCAATTCACCGATGATCTAGTGCCGAACGGACGGCACCTCCGCGTTCAACACACGTACGGAAAGCGTGACGTCTCCTCCTTCTTGATCCAGCAAGGCAAAGGAGAGGTTGGGGAAGAAAGTTCCAGCAGCAGCACGACGGCGTGGTGATGGTGGAACTGCAGTACTCCGGCAGGGCTTCGCCGTGCTCAATGGAGGAGGAGGAGGTGTTGGAGAGGGAGAGGGAGGCGCCAGGGCAATGGGTGGTCAGCCCCCTCTCCCCTCCCCCTTTATATAACCCCCAAGAGGGGGCGCCGGCCCTAGGAGATGAGATCTCCTAGGGGGGGGGCGCCGGCCAGGGAAGGGGGGCTTGCCCCCCAAGCAAGGGGGGCGCCCCCTTTAGGGTTTTCCCTCCCCCCAAACCCTAGGCGCATGGGCCCATGGGGGGGAGGCGCACCAGCCCACTATGGGCTGGTTCCCTCCCTCATACAGCCCATGGGGCCCTCCGGGATAGGTGGCCCCACCCGGTGGACCCCCCGGGACCCTCCGGTGGTCCCGGTACAATACCGATAACCCCGAAACTTGTCCCGATGCCCGTATGATGACTTTCCATATATAAATCTTTACCTCCGGACCATTCCGAAACTCCTCGTGACGTCCGGGATCTCATCCGGGACTCCGAACAACATTCGGGTCACTGCACATACATATCCCTACAACCCTAGCGTCACCGAACCTTAAGTGTGTAGACCCTACGGGTTCGGGAGACATGCAGACATGACCGAGATGGCTCTCGGGCAATAACCAACAGCGGGATCTGGATACCCATGTTGGCTCCCACATGCTCCACGATGATCTCATCGGATGAACCACGATGTCAAGGATTCAATTAATCCCGTATACGATTCCCTTTGTCAATCGGTATTTTACTTGCCCGAGATTCGATCGTCGGTATCCCAATACCTCGTTCAATCTCGTTACCGGCAAGTCACTTTTTCTCGTACTGTAATGCATGATCCTTTGTGATCAAACACTTTGATCACCTTGAGCTCATATGATGATGCATTACCGAGAGGGCCCGGTGATACCTCTCCGTCAAGCGGAGTGACAAATCCCAGTCTCGATCCATGTCAACCCAACAGACACTTTCAGAGATACCTGTAGCATACCTTTATAGTCACCCAGTTACGTTGTGACGTTTGGCACACCCAAAGCACTCCTACGGTATCCGGGAGTTACATGATCTCATGGTCTAAGGAAAGGATACTTGACATTGGAAAACTCTAGCAAACGAACTATGCGATCTTATGCTATGTTTAGGATTGGGTCTTGTCCATCACATCATTCTCCTAATGATGTGATCCCGTTATCGATGACATCCAATGTCCATAGTCAGGAAACCATGACTATCTGTCGATCAACGAGCTAGTCAACTAGAGGCTTACTAGGGACATGTTGTTGTCTGTTATTCACACATGTATTACGATTTCCGGTTAACACAATTATAGCACGAATAAAGACAATTATCATGAATAAGGAAATATAATAGTAATGCTTTTATTATTGCCTCTAGGGCATATTTCCAACAGTCTCCCACTTGCACTAGAGTCAATAATCTAGTTACATTGTGATGAATCGAACACCCATAGAGTTCTGGTGCTGATCATGTTTTGCCTTAGGGAGAGGTTTAGTCAACGGATCTGCGACATTCAGATCCGTGTGCACTTTACAAATCTCTATGTCTCCATCTTGAACATTTTCACGAATGGAGTTGAAGCGATGCTTGATGTGCCTGGTCTTCTTGTGAAACCTGGGCTCCTTTGCAAGTGCAATAGCTCCAGTGTTGTCACAGAAGAGCTTGATTGGCCCCGACGCATTGGGTATGACTCCGAGGTCGGTGATGAACTCCTTCACCCAAATTGCTTCATGTGCTGCCTCTGAGGCTGCCATGTATCCGCTTCACATGTAGATCCCGCCACGACGCTTTGCTTGCAACTGCACCAGCTTACTGCCCCACCATTCAAAATATACACGTATCCGGTTTGTGACTTAGAGTCATCCAGATCTGTGTCGAAGCTAGCGTCGACGTAACCTTTTACGACGAGCTCTTCGTCACCTCCATAAACGAGAAACATTTCCTTAGTCCTGTTCAGGTACTTCAGGATATTCTTGACCGCTGTCCAGTGTTCCTTTCCGGGATTACTTTGGTACCTTCCTACCAAACTTACGGCAAGGTTTACATCAGGTCTGGTACACAGCATGGCATACATAATAGAACCTATGGCTGAGGCATAGGGGATGACGCTCATCTCTTCTATATCTTCTGCCGTGGTCGGACATTGAGCTGAGCTCAATTTCACACCTTGTAACACAGGTAAGAACCCTTTCTTAGATTGATCCATATTGAACTTCTTCAATATTTTATCAAGGTATGTGCTTTGTGAAAGACCTATGAGGCGTCTCGATCTATCTCTATAGATCTTGATGCCTAATATATAAGCAGCTTCTCCAAGGTCCTTCATTGAAAAACTTTTATTCAAATAGGCCTTAATGCTATCCAAGAGTTCTATATCATTTCCCATCAAAAGTATGTCGTCTACATATAATATGAGAAATGCTACAGAGCTCCCACTCACTTTCTTGTAAACACAGGCTTCTCCATAAGTCTGTGTAAACCCAAACGCTTTGATCATCTCATCAAAGCGAATGTTCCAACTCCGAGATGCTTGCACCAGCCCATATATCGAGCGTTGGAGCTTGCACACCTTGTCAGCGTTCTTAGGATCGACAAAACCTTCCGGCTGCATCATATACAATTCTTCCTTAAGGAAACCATTAAGGAATGCCGTTTTGACGTCCATTTGCCATATCTCATAATCATAGTATGCGGCAATTGCTAACATGATTCGGACGGACTTCAGCTTCGCTACCGGTGAGAAAGTCTCATCGTAGTCAATTCCTTGAACTTGTCGATAACCCTTAGCGACAAGCCGAGCTTTATAGATGGTCACATTACCATCCGCGTCTGTCTTCTTCTTAAAGATCCATTTATTTTCTATGGCTCGCCGTTCAACGGGCAAGTCAGTCAAAGTCCATACTTCGTTTTCATACATGGATCCTATCTCGGATTTCATGGCTTCCAGCCATTTGTCGGAATCCGGGCCCGCCATTGCTTCCTCATAGTTCGAAGGTTCACCGTTGTCTAACAACATGATTTCCAAGACAGGGTTGCCGTACCATTCTGGTGCGGAACGTGTCCTTGTGGACCTTCGAATTTCAGTAGGAGCTTGATCAGAAGCATCTTGATCATCATCATTAATTTCCTCTCTAGTCGGTGCAGGCACCTCAGAAACGTTTTCCTGAGTTTCGCCATTCTCCGGTTCAAGAGGTAACACTTCATCAAGTTCTACTTTCCTCCCACTTACTTCTTTCGAGAGAAACTCTTTCTCTAGAAAGGATCCATTCTTGGCAACAAAGATCTTGCCTTCGGATCTGAGGTAGAAGGTATACCCAACAGTTTCTTTAGGGTATCCTATGAAGACGCATTTTTCCGACTTGGGTTCGAGCTTTTCAGGTTGAAGTTTCTTCACATAAGCATCGCATCCCCAAACTTTTAGAAACGACAGCTTAGGTTTCTTCCCAAACCATAATTCATACGGTGTCGTCTCAACGGATTTCGACGGAGCCCTATTTAAAGTGAATGCGGCAGTCTCTAAAGCATAGCCCCAAAAAGATAGCGGTAAGTCGGTAAGAGACATCATAGATCGCACCATATCTAATAGAGTGCGATTACGACGTTCGGACACACCATTACGCTGAGGTGTTCCAGGCGGCGTGAGTTGTGAAACTATTCCACATTTTCTTAAGTGTGTGCCAAATTCGTGACTCAACTATTCTCCTCCACGATCTGATCGTAGAAACTTGATCTTTCTATCACGTTGATTTTCAACCTCACTCTGAAATTCCTTGAACTTTTCAAAGGTTTCAGACTTGTGTTTCATTAAGTAGATATACCCATATCTACTCAAGTCATCAGTGAGGGTGAGAACATAACGATAGCCTCCGCGAGCCTCAACACTCATTGGACCACACACATCGGTATGTATGATTTCCAATAAATTGGTTGCTCGCTCCATTGTTCCTGAGAACGGAGTCTTGGTCATTTTACCCATGAGGCATGGTTCGCATGTGTCAAATGATTCATAATCAAGAGACTCTAAAAGTCCATCTGCATGGAGCTTCTTCATGCGTTTGACACCTATGTGACCAAGGCGGCAGTGCCACAAATATGTGGGACTATTGTTATCAACTTTAACTCTTTTGGTACTCACACTATGAATATGTGTGTCATCACGTACGAGATTCATCAGGAACAAACCATTAACCATCGGAGCATGACCATAAAACATATCTCTCATATAAATAGAACAACCATTATTCTCGGATTTAAATGAGTAGCCATCTCGAATTAAGCGAGATCCAGATACAATGTTCATGCTCAAACTTGGCACTAAATAACAATTATTGAGGTTTAAAACTAATCCCGTGGGTAAATGTAGAGGCAGCGTGCCGACGGCGATCACATCGACCTTGGAACCATTCCCGACGCGCATCGTCACCTCGTCCTTCGCCAGTCTCCGTTTATTCCGTAGCTCCTGCTTTGAGTTACAAATGTGAGCAACTGCACCGGTATCAAATACCCAAGAGCTACTACGAGTACTGGTAAGGTACACATCAATTACATGTATATCACATATACCTTTGGTTTTGCCGGCCTTCTTGTCCGCTAAGTATTTGGGGCAGTTCCGCTTCCAGTGACCACTTCCCTTGCAATAAAAGCACTCAGTTTCGGGCTTGGGTCCATTCTTTGGCTTCTTCCCGGCAACTTGCTTACCGGGCACGGCAACTTCCTTGCCGTCCTTCTTGAAGTTCTTTTTACCCTTGCTCCTTTTGAACTTAGTGGTTTTATTCACCATCAACACTTGATGCTCTTTCTTGATTTCTACCTCTGCTGATTTCAGCATAGCATACACCTCAGGAATGGTCTTTACCATCCCCTGCATATTGTAGTTCATCACAAAGCTCTTGTAGCTAGGTGGAAGCGACTGGAGGATTCTGTCAATGACCACTTCTTCCGGAAGATTAACTTCCAGTTGAGTCAAGCGGTTGTGCAACCCAGACATTCTGAGTATGTGCTCACTGACAGAGCTATTTTCCTCCATCTTACAGCTAAAGAATTTGTTGGAGATCTCATATCTCTCGACCCGGGCATGAGCTTGGGAAACCATTTTCAGCTCTTCGAACATCTCATATGCTCCATGTCTCTCAAAACGCTTTTGGAGCCCCGGCTCTAAGCTGTAAAGCATGCCGCACTGAACGAGGGAGTAATCATCGCATCGAGACTGCCAAGCGTTCATAACGTCTTGTTGTGCAGGGAGAATAGGTGCGTCACCCAGCGGTGCTCGTAGGACATAATCTTTCTTGGCAGCTATGAGGATGATCCTCAGGTTCCGGACCCAGTCCGTATATTTGCTACCATCGTCTTTCAGCTTGGTTTTCTCTAGGAACGCGTTGAAGTTGAGGACTACGTTGGCCATTTGATCTACAAGACATATTGTAAATATTTAGACTAAGTTCATGATAATAAAGTTCATTTAATCAAATTATTTAATGAACTCCCACTCAGATAGACATCCCTCTTCCAGTCATCTAAGTATTACATGATCCGAGTCAACTAGGCCGTGTCCGATCATCACGTGAGACGGACTAGTCAACATCGGTGAACATCTTCATGTTGATCGTATCTTCTATACGACTCATGCTCGACCTTTCGGTCTTCCGTGTTCCGAGGCCATGTCTATACATGCTAGGCTCGTCAAGTCAACCTAAGTGTTTTGCGTGTGTAAATCTGTCTTACACCCGTTGTATGTGAACGTTAGAATCTATCACACCCGATCATCACGTGGTGCTTCGAAACAACGAACTGTCGCAACGGTGCACAGTTAGGGTGAACACTTTCTTGAAATTATTATGAGGGATCATCTTATTTACTACCGTCGTTCTAAGTAAACAAGATGCAAAACATGATAAACATCACATGCAATCAAATAATAAACGTGACATGATATGGCCAATATCACATAGCTCCTTTGATCTCCATCTTGGGGCTCCATGATCATCTTGTCACCGGCTTGACACCATGATCCTCATCATCATGATCTTCATCATCGTGTCTCCATGAAGTTGCTCGCCAACTATTACTTCTACTACTATGGCTAACGCGTTTAGCAATAAAGTAAAGTAATTTACATGGCGATTCTCAATGACACGCAGGTCATACAAAAATAAAGACAACTCCTATGGCTCCTGCCGGTTGTCATACTCATCGACATGCAAGTCGTGATTCCTATTACAATAGCATGAACATCTCATACATCACATATAGATCATTCATCATACATCACAACTTTGGCCATATCATATCACAAAGCACTTGCTGCAAAAACAAGTTAGACGTCCTCTAATTGTTGTTGCAAGTTTTACGTGGCTGAATTAGGGTTCTAGCAAGAACGTTTTCTTACCTACGTTCAAACCACAACGTGATTTGTCAACTTCTATTTACCCTTCATAAGGACCCTTTTCATCGAATCCGCTCCAACTAAAGTAGGAGAGACAGACACCCGCCAGCCACCTTATGCAACTAGTGCATGTTAGTTGGTGGAACCGGTCTCACGTAAGCGTAGGTGTAAGGTTGGTCCGGGCCGCTTCATCCCACAATACCGCTGAAGCAAGATGAGACTAGTAGCGGCAAGAAGAGTTGACAACATCTACGCCCACAACAAATTGTGTTCTACTCGCGCAAGAAGAACTACGTACAGACCTAGCTCATGATGCCACTGTTGGGGAACGTTGCAGAAAATTAAAATTTTTCCTACGGTTTCACCAAGATCCATCTAGGAGTTCATCTAGCAACGAGTATTCAGATTAGATAGCATCTACATACCACTTTGTAGATCGCAACGGAAGCGTTCGAGTGAACGTGGATGAGGTAGTCGTACTCGCCGTGATCCAATTCACCGATGATCTAGTGCCGAACGGACGGCACCTCCGCGTTCAACACACGTACGGAAAGCGTGACGTCTCCTCCTTCTTGATCCAGCAAGGCAAAGGAGAGGTTGGGGAAGAAAGTTCCAGCAGCAGCACGACGGCGTGGTGATGGTGGAACTGCAGTACTCCGGCAGGGCTTCGCCGTGCTCAATGGAGGAGGAGGAGGTGTTGGAGAGGGAGAGGGAGGCGCCAGGGCAATGGGTGGTCAGCCCCCTCTCCCCTCCCCCCTTTATATAACCCCCAAGGGGGGGCGCCGGCTCTAGGAGATGAGATCTCCTAGGGGGGGCGGCGGCCAGGGAAGGGGGCTTGCCCCCCAAGCAAGGGGGGCGCCCCCTTTAGGGTTTTCCCTCCCCCCAAACCCTAGGCGCATGGGCCCATGGGGGGGAGGCGCACCAGCCCACTATGGGCTGGTTCCCTCCCTCATACAGCCCATGGGGCCCTCCGGCATAGGTGGCCCCACCCGGTGGACCCCCCGGGACCCTCCGGTGGTCCCGGTACAATACCGATAACCCCGAAACTTGTCCCGATGTCCGTATGATGACTTTCCATATATAAATCTTTACCTCCGGACCATTCCGAAACTCCTCGTGACGTCCGGGATCTCATCCGGGACTCCGAACAACATTCGGGTCACTGCACATACATATCCCTACAACCCTAGCGTCACCGAACCTTAAGTGTGTAGACCCTACGGGTTCGGGGGACATGCAGACATGACCGAGATGGCTCTCGGGCAATAACCAACAGCGGGATCTGGATACCCATGTTGGCTCCCACATGCTCCACGATGATCTCATCGGATGAACCACGATGTCAAGGATTCAATTAATCCCGTATACGATTCCCTTTGTCAATCGGTATTTTACTTGCCCGAGATTCGATCGTCGGTATCCCAATACCTCGTTCAATCTCGTTACCGGCAAGTCACTTTTTCCCGTACCGTAATGCATGATCCTTTGTGATCAAACACTTTGATCACCTTGAGCTCATATGATGATGCATTACCGAGAGGGCCCGGTGATACCTCTCCGTCAAGCGGAGTGATAAATCCCAGTCTCGATCCATGTCAACCCAACAGACACTTTCAGAGATACCTGTAGCATACCTTTATAGTCACCCAGTTACGTTGTGACGTTTGGCACACCCAAAGCACTCCTACGGTATCCGGGAGTTACATGATCTCATGGTCTAAGGAAAGGATACTTGACATTGGAAAACTCTAGCAAACGAACTATGCGATCTTATGCTATGTTTAGGATTGGGTCTTGTCCATCACATCATTCTCCTAATGATGTGATCCCGTTATCGATGACATCCAATGTCCATAGTCAGGAAACCATGACTATCTGTCGATCAACGAGCTAGTCAACTAGAGGCTTACTAGGGACATGTTGTTGTCTGTTATTCACACATGTATTACGATTTTCGGTTAACACAATTATAGCACGAATAAAGACAATTATCATGAATAAGGAAATATAATAATAATGCTTTTATTATTGCCTCTAGGGCATATTTCCAACACACCCCGCCTGCCGGACATGTCCGCCACCGCCCTCCTCCAATCGCGGCGCGCCACGTCGCCATATCCACCGCGCCCCGCCGCCGGCCCGATGAGCCCGTAGCGGGCCCGCCCGGCCCATCGCGCCCGCGCCGCCGTGCCCCTCCGCACCGCCGCCCGTGCATGCCGCCGCCTTCGCCAGAGATCCCCGCCGCCGCGCCGCCTGCCTTCGTCTCTGGCAACAGCTCCTTTCCTGCGCCCTCCGTCGCCCAGCACCGCCCGCCGCGCCGCCCCGGCCTCGCCCCGCCGCTCACTGCTCCGCCGCCTGCTCGCCTCCGCCTTGGCACGCCGCCACCCCGCGCCCGCACCGGCCGCGCTGCCCCGCCGCCTCGCTCGCCGGCGCACCGCCTCTGCCCGCGCGCTCCTCTGCCGCCCCTCGCCGAGCGCCACCGCCTCCTCCTCCGGCCGCCGGCGCCCCAGATCCGGCCTCCCCGGCACCGGATTCGGCCGGCCCCACCTCGCCGGCGACCTCCCCGACCTCCGGCTTCCTCATCCACGCACATCTCCGGTGGAGCTCCGGCGAACATCGTTTTCCGTGCGACCCTAAGGTTGACCCCCAATTTCTTACAAGTCCCGAAATTCTAACATTATGTGCCTATGTTCATTGCATCATAACTCTCTACATATAGCTCCGTTTTGCGTGCACGATATATAGAAATGTTCATCTGGTTGTGCTCTTCATTTTGCTCCATTGCGCCATGTTCACCTGAGCTCATCTTGATGCCCAATCATCGTTGCAAAACTGCTATGTGATGTTGTCTGCTGTAGTTTATCAGAACATGCACTTTTGTTATTTTTGCCATGATTGATGTGTGCACCCTATGAACTTGAGATCTACATGTGTTTTGAAATATGCCATGCCATATTTACAGGAGTGTATGTCATGTATTTTTGTGATCTATGTGCTGACTAGAACAAGCATGCAAACTAGGCATCTTAATGTTGCCGATTTGAGAGACTTAGTAATTTCACCAAATCATGTCCTGCTGTTATTTTTATGCCATATGTTCATGTTGTTACAGGGAGATCCATGCCTCGTTTGAGCATGATCAGTAAGGATATTTTGAACATATGGATGTGCTATATACATCCATGCGTTTGTTTGTAATTATGGAGTGCTATAGCTTGAGTCAATCGAGCTCTACTTTTGCTATAAAATGTTCCTGGCAGATTGCTTACGTGTTATTCAATTTTGCCAAGGCTGTTGTAGTTGATCCATGCATGCTATGTTGTTGTTCTTGCTATGTATAGCTTCTATTACATGTCTAGTTGCTGGGTGTATGCTTAATTTGTCATTCAATGCCTCTTAGTGAGTGCATCGAGCTCGCGAACATGCCTACTTGTTAACTGTTTATGCCATGCTCCAGTTTTTCACTGTCTGAATCTGTTTATGTTTTTGCTATGTTCACATGCTTGCCATGGTATTTTGTGATCCCTTTTGGCTTATGGCCACTAAGGGTCTTTTGTTAAATACAATTAGTAGATTCATGCCATGCCTTTAGTTTCCATGATAGCTTGCTGTAACATTTGTTTGATAGCTCTAAACATTGCAACCTGATGTTATTTCTGCCATGTCCTGTGATTTCTGCGAAGTCTGTGAACCTGTTATTATTTGCAATCTTGCCATGTCCTTTTGGGCATGTTCTATTACTTTCTGGAGATAGCTCAGTGTTCATGTTTTGTCATGTTTTACCTCTACATCATGTCCATGCCTTTTTCTATCATGTTATCGTCCTGTAGCATGTTGATTTGATGCTTTCTAGATGCCTACTTGCTGTTTTGGACAGATTGTTGTTATACCTTGTATAGGGTGTATGTGTTGAACCATTGCTCCGTTTTGAGTGTGCTCTATATGAAACTTGCTTAGTTTTGAATGTATCTTCATATTACCTTGTTGGATCCATGTTTTGAGGTGTGTGCTTGATGTTTGAATGCATTTTGCATCAATGCCATGTTTTATCTTGTTTTGCTCATATCTTCTAGGCCGTAACTCCGAATCTAATGAACTTTATATGTAACTTGACTAGAATTTCGTGTAGATTATCGTGGTGCATCTTGACTTGCTGTTTAACAACTTTAACATAAGGTTTATTCAGATCTGGACCAATTTCGAAATTTGCATATGAGGACTTACCGGATTTGTTATATGTTGTTTCCGGCCTCATTTAAACTTGATTTGATGTGTTGTTCTTGTATGCATCGTCCCTTGCCATGCGTAGCCCCATGTATCCTTGTCATGCATCATATTTGGTTGAGCATCATGCTTTGTTCATGTGTGGTGTGTTTACCTTGTTGTGTGCTTCTTCTCGATAGTTCCCGTTTCGTTGCGATCGTGAGGATTCGTTCGTCTATGCTTGGTTCGTCTTCGTGGCTTCATCCTCTTCATGGACTCGTTCTTCTTCCTTGCGGGATTTTAGGCAAGATGACCGTCACCTTGGATCTCATTACTATCATTGCTATGCTAGTTGCTTCGTTCTATTGCTATGCTGCATTACCTACCACTTGCTGCTCAAGCCTCCCAAATTGCCATGAACCTCTGACCTTTGTTACCCTTCCTAGCAAACCGTTGTTTGGCTATGTTACCGCTTTGCTCAGCCCCTCTTATAGCGTTGCTAGTTGCAGGTGAAGATGAAGATTGCTCCATGTTGGATTATGTTTATGTTGGGATATCACAATATCTCTTATATTATTAATGCATCTATATACTTGGTAAAGGGTGGAAGGCTCGGCCTTATGCCTGGTGTTTTGTTCCTCTCTTGCCTCCCTAGTTTCCGTCATATCGGTATTATGTTCCCGGATTTTGCGTCCCTAACGCGGTTGGGTGATTTATGGGACCCCCTTGACAGTTCGCTTTGAATAAGACTCCTCCAGCAAGGCCCAACATTGGTTTTACAATTTGCCTCACCTATGCCCTTTTTCCCTTGGGTTTCCGGAGCCCGAGGGTCATCTTTATTTTAGCCCCCCCGGGCCAGTGCTCCTTCGAGTGTTGGTCCGAACCGAGCAACCTGCGGGGCCACCTCGGGGAAACTCGAAGTCTGGTTTTACTCGTAGCTTGACTTATTCGGTGTGCCCTGAGAACGAGGTACGTGCGACTCCTATCGGGATTTGTCGGCACATCCGGGTGGCTTTGCTGGTCTTGTTTTATTACTGTCGAAATGTCTTGTAGCCGGGATTCCGAGACTGATCGGGTCTTCCCGGGGAGAAGGAATATCCTTCGTTGATCGTGAGAGCTTATAATGGGCTAAGTTGGGACACCCCTGCAGGGTTTGAACTTTCGAAAGCCGTGCCCGCGGTTATGTGGCAGATGGGAATTTGTTAATGTCCGGTTGTAGTAAACTTAAAGTAAACTCTTCTAAAATACACCAACCGTGTGTGTAACCGTGATGGTCTCTTTTCGGGGTTGTTCGAGAGGAGAACACAGTTTCTGGGTTATGTTTGACGTAAGTAGGAGTTCAGGATCACTTCTTGATCATTACTAGTTGACGACCGTTCCGTTGTTTCTCTTCCCGCTCTCATTTGCGTATGTTAGCCACCATACATGCTTAGTCGCTGTTGCAACCTCGCCACTTTACCCCTTCCTTACCCATTAAGCTTTGCTAGTCTTGATACCCATGGTAATGGGATTGCTGAGTCCACGTGGCTCACAGATTACTACAACACCACTTGCAGGTTCAGGTTATGCGATGATCATGACGCGAGAGCGATGTTTATTTGTGTTGGAGTTCTTCTTCTGCTTCTTCTTCGATTGAGGGATAGGTTCCTGGTCGGCAGCCTGGGCTAGCAGGGTGGATATTGTTTGATTTTCTGTTTATGTTTCATCCGTAGTCGGATGTTAATATTTTGTATGATGTACTGTTGTATTCATGTGACATTGTATGTCTTGGTTGTATCCCCACTATTATGTAATGTTGATGTAATGATATCCACCTTGCAAAAGCGTCTTCAAGATGCGCTTCTATCCTTGGTGGGACCTTCGAGTTCCTTTAGGATAGGGTCGCATCTTGGGCGTGACAAGTTGGTATCAGAGCCTCGACCGACCCTAGGAGCCCCCTTGATTGTTCGTGTAGTTTGGCCGATGTCGAGTCTAGAAGAAAACCTTTTCGGAGTCTAGTTATATCGGAGAGTAGGATTTATTTTACTTCTCAGCCCCTTCATCGCTCTGGCAAGGAATCTTAACGTAGGTGTTTTAAACTACTCCTCTTCTCGTTCAAATTTTTCTTTAGGATCACGCGGTTAGTTTTCGTTCGTTGTCCATCCTGTTTTGTCCGGCGCATTTCTCGTCAAGTTGATTCGACCCTCTTTGTCTTTTGAGAGATCAATCCTCAGTTCTTTTCAATCGATGTTGTTTTCCTTGTCCGAAGTTGTCCTTGTTTTTCCCACCCGCCCTCCCTTCTTCTTCTCGGAACCGGAGATTGTAATCGAGTATCCATCCTACTCGTGCGAAGCTTTTGCATTCTCTTCTCAATTATTTCAACTGGTGTTTTTTTCTCTTCAAGATATTCGTCGATTTCCGTTCAAGTTGCCTTTGTTTTTCCCTCCCTCCCACCCCTTTTATTTCCGGAGTCTGAGCCTTTATTCGAGCAATCAATTTCAGTCGTGCGGAGTATCTTCAGTCTTTCCTCAATTTTCTCAACCGGTGAAGTATCGTCTAGCTCATCATTGTTCGTCGCATTTTTCTTTCCGGTGAATCCAAATTCAAGTTTTTTTTTGTTGTCAATCGTATTCTTTCCCTCGGCTCAAATATTTCCCTTTGCTCGTTCGCCTCTCGCCATTTTATTATCCCGGAGTGTTGAGGACATCTCAGAAGATTCGTGTTTGTATTCTATTATTTCGAGGTTGTCACCTCATTCAAAAATCTTTCAATCATTTCGGTGCATCATTTCTCATTCAACAATCCTTTCCAACGGTGTTTCTTTTAGTGGGCCCTAACCCACAGGTTTTTCCCAGGATCTTACCTGACTCTTCTAATTGCCCGGAGGTATTCTCAAATTCTTTTCAAAATATGACGTAAGTATGGATTTCATCAGTCAGATGCCTCCTCCAAGATTGCTCCCAAATTCTTTCATGTTCGGGTCAATCTTCCCTCTTTTCATTCTTCCGGAGTGGTTCAACAAATTCTTCAAGGTGTTCTCGTCGTCTTTTTCGACATTGGAAGACCGAAGAAGAGTTTCTCTTTAATATCGTCCGTTCTTCCGGACATTCGCGGTGCTAGCTCGATGTTATCCTATTAAGTTGTTTCCAGTCGTGCAATTATTTTCAATCATCCGGGGTATTTCAGGAGTTGATTTCTCTCTCGATCATCCAGAGGCCATCTTTTCGGAATATTTCTTCGTTCAAAGTTTTCAGCTTCGTTCTCTCAATTATTCTATATTCATGCCTTTCGTTCGTTCTTCATATTCTTCCGGTGCTTCATTCAAGTATTCTTTAATCAGTTCACGACCTCTTCGTTCTTTTGTTTCTAAATCCCCTCAAGCATATTCGTGCTTTTCTAATTCTTCCCGGTGATTCCATTCCCTTTCGTTATTCAATTTTGAATTCTTCCAGTGGTTCGTTTACGACTTCTTTTCTGTTGTTATTGTATCAATTCATTTGTTTCTTTCCAATCCTACCGGTGGTTCATGAAGACTTTCTCAAATTTTCGTGCTATATCCCCCTTTAATTTTTTTTTCCATCACGAATAAGTAGTATGCAAATCCATTGCTTCGCATCAATTTAATTGGTGGAGGATTAAGCATAACATAATTCTTATTCTTCTTTCATCAAGTTGATTAATCCTTTCCATCAGAGATTGTTCATGTTGAATAATCTCTCAATTCCAAATTGTTCGTCTTTCTTTTCTGGAGTTCCAAGCTTCTTGCTTGTTTCGTCGCGAAGCTCCACCTAAATCATAGCAAGACTTTTATCTTATTCTTTTCATCCCTCAACTTTATCTCGTCATTCTTTTGTTACCGGAGTTCTTATGGTGGTTCGCCAGTATTTAATTCATTCTTCAAGTGTTCATCAAGATTCTTGTTGAAGGAGCTCAAGTATCTTTTTCTTCTTGCATCTCGAAGTGCAATTAATTCTCCGTATTCTTTTGAAGTGGAGTTTTGCATTTCTTCGTTCCTCTCAGCTATGCAATCTTTTCTGCTTATGGTCGGTTATCACCTCATATTTTTGAGATGTTTTCCATAAGTCCACAACAAGCAATTCTTTGTTATTGATTTTCTCAACAACTTTGTTCAATCTTTTCTTCGCAAGGATGCTTTTCAAATTCATTTGTCGAAGAAGTTGTCATTTTTCTTCTCCGTTCTTTTCATTCCACTATTTCAAGTCTTCCGGAGGCATTGTGTTGTTCCTCTCGTCAAGTGTCATGCCATCTTGTTAAGTTCATGTTCTATTCTTTCCTTGTTCAGCTGGAGTGCCACCTAAATTCTTTCATTCTTATTCCGCTTCTATCTTGTTCTAACCGGTGTGGCTTCGAATTCATTTTTGCTTCGGAGCTTTGATTCTCGTCATATTCATCGTTTCTTTTTCTACTCGAGTCTTCTCGACTTTGTTCTTTTTCCCTCTTGTGTTCTTGTTTCACCTCAGCCTCTTTTTCCCCCGTCTCGCTCCTACGATCTCGGGACGAGATCTCTTGTTAGTAGAGGAGAGTTGTAACGCCCTGGATTCGATGCGCCAGGTGTCCGCCAGTTATTCGCCATTGTTGCCATGTCATGTGCTTGCGTGTTGCACTTTGCCATGTCATCATCTGCATTTCATATCATGTCATCTTGTGCATTGCATTGCATACGTGTTCGTTTCATGCATACGAGCATTTTCCCCGTTGTCCGTTTTCGAATCCGGCACTCCTATGTTCCCCGGCGCCCCCTTTTGCCACTTTTCATGTGCGGGTGTTAAACGGTCTCGGGATGGACCGAGATCTGCCAAGCGGCCTTGGTATAGCACCGGTAGACCGTCTGTCAAGTTTCGGGTCATTTGGAGGTCGTTTGATAATCCAACGGTTAACCGGGTAACCGCAAAAGCCTCTTTGGTTTGCAGCCCAACACCCCCTCCTAAGTGGCACAAAACCCACCTAAACCCCTTCTATCATCTAGGCCATTCGATCATGATCACGTGGCCGAAAACCACACTCCATTTGGAGTCTCCTAGCTCCCTCTTCCTATAAATTAGCCCTCCCCGTCCAAAATCGCAGTCCAAACCCTAGCAGCGCCTCCCCGCGCCGCCGGACGCGTCCACCCCGCCTGCCGGACATGTCCGCCGCCGCCCTCCTCCAATCGCGGCGCGCCACGTCGCCATATCCACCGCGCCCCGCCGCTGGCCCGGTGAGCCCGTAGCGGGCCCGCCCGGCCCATCGCGCTCGCGCCGCCGCGCCCCTCCACGCCGCCGCCCGTGCATGCCGCCGCCTTCGCCGGAGATCCCCGCCGCCGCGCCGCCCGCCTTCGTCTCCGGCGACAGCTCCTGCCCCGGGCCCTCCGTCGCCCAGCGCCACCCGGCCTGCGCCGCCCCGGCCTCGCCCCGCCGCTCGGTGCTCCGCCGCCCGCTCGCTTCCGCCTTGGCGCGCCGCCACCCCGCGCCCGCACCGGCCGCGCTGCCCTGCCGCCTCGCTCACCGGCGCACCGCCACCGCCCGCGCGCTCCTCTGCCGCCCCTCGCCGAGCGCCGCCGCCTCCTCCTCCGAGCGCCGCCTCCTCCTCCTCCGGCCGCCGGCGCCCCAGATCCGGCCTCCCCGGCACCGGATCCGGCCGGCCCCACCTCACCGGCGACCTCCCCGACCTCCGGCTACCTCATCCACGCACATCTCCGGTGGAGGTCCGGCGAACATCGTTTTCCGTGCGACCCTAAGGTTGACCCCAATATTCTTCAAAGTCTCGAAATTCTATCATTATATGCCTATGTTCATTGCATCATAACTCTCTGAATATAGCTCTGTTTTGCATGCATGATATATCAAAATGTTCATATGGTTGTGCTCTTCATCTTGCTCCATTGCGCCATGTTCATTTGAGCTCTTCTTGATGCCCTAATCATCATTGCAAAACTGCTATGTGATGTTGTCTGTTGTAGTTTATCAGAACATGCACTTTTGTCATTTTTGCCATGATTGATGTGTGCACCCTATGAACTTGAGATCTACATGTGTTTTGAAATATGCCACGCCATATTTACAGGAGTGTATGCCATGTATTTTTGTGATCTATGTGCTGACTAGAACAAGCATGCAAACTAGGCATCTTAATGTTGCTGATTTCAGAGACATTAATTTCACCGTCATGTCCTGCTGTTATTTTTATGCCATATGTTCATGTTGTTACAGAGAGATCCATGCCTCTTTTGAGCATGATCAGTAAGGATATTTTGAACACATGGATGTGCTATATCAATCCATGCCTTTGTTTGTAATTATGGAGTGCTATAGCTTGAGTCAATCGAGCTCTACTTTTGCTATAAAATGTTCCTGGCAGATTGCTTACGTGTTATTCAATTTTGCCAAGGATGTTGTAGTTGATCCATGCATGCTATGTTGTTGTTATTGCCATTTATAGCTTCTATGCCATGTCTAGTTGCTGGGTGTATGCTTAGTTTGTCATGCAATGCCTCTTAGTGAGTGCATCGAGCTCGCAAACATGCCTACTTGTTAACTGTTTATGCCATGCTCCAGTTTTTCACTAAGTCTGAATCTGTTTATGTTTTTGCTATGTTCACATACTTGCCATGGTATTTTCTGATCCCTTTTGGCTTATGGTCACTAAGGGTCTTTTGTTAAATACAATTAGTAGATTCATGCCATGCCTTTAGTTTCCATGATAGCTTGTTTAATATGCTGTTTGATAGCTCTAAACATTGCAACCTGATGTTATTTCTGCCATGTCCTGTGATTTCTGCGAAGTCTGTGAACCTGTTATTATTTGCTATCTTGCCATGTCCTTTTGGGCATGTTCTATTATTTTCTGGAGATAGCTCAGTGTTCATGTTTTGTCGTGTTTTACCTGTATATCATGTCCATGCCTTTTTCTATCATGTTATGGTCCTGTAGCATGTTGATTTGATGCTTGCTAGATGCCTACTTGCTGTTTTGGACAGATTGTTGTTATACCTTGTATAGGGTGTATGTGTTGAACCATTGCTCCGTTTTGAGTGTGTTCTATATGAAACTTGCTTAGTTTTGCATGTATCTTCATATTGCCTTGTTGGATCCATGTTTTGAGGTGTGTGCTTGATGTTTGAATGCATTTTGCATCAATGCCATGTTTTATCTTGTTTTGCTCATATCTTCTAGGCCGTAACTCCGAATCTAATGAACTTTATATGTAACTTGACTAGAATTTCGTGTAGATTATCGTGGTGCATCTTAACTTGCTGTTTAACAACTTTAAAATAAGGTTTATTCATATCTGGACCAATTTCGAAATTTGCATATGAGGACTTACCGGATTTGTTATATGTTGTTTCCGGCCTCATTTAAACTTGATTTGATGTGTTGTTCTCGTATGCATCGTCCCCTGCCATGCGTAGCCCCATGTAGCCTTGTCATGCATCATATTTGGTTGAGCATCATGCCTTGTTCATGTGTGGTGTGTTTACCTTGTTGTGTGCTTCTTCTCGATAGTTCCCGTTTCGTTGCGATCGTGAGGATTCGTTCGTCTACGCTTGGTTCGTCTTCGTGGCTTCATCTTCTTCATGGACTCGTTCTTCTTCCTTGCAGGATTTCAGGCAAGATGACCGTCACCTTGGATCTCATTACTATCATTGCTATGCTAGTTGCTTCGTTCTATTGCTATGTTGCGTTACCTACCACTTGCTGCTCAAGCCTCCCAAATTGTCATGAACCTCTGACCTTTGTTACCCTTCCTAGCAAACCGTTGTTTGGCTATGTTACCGCTTTGCTCAGCCCCTCTTATAGCGTTGCTAGTTGCAGGTGAAGATGAAGATTGCTCCATGTTGGATTATGTTTATGTTGGGATATCACAATATCTCTTATATTATTAATGCATCTATATACTTGGTAAAGGGTGGAAGGCTCGGCCTTATGCCTGGTGTTTTGTTCCACTCTTGCCTCCCTAGTTTCCGTCATATCGGTATTATGTTCCCAGATTTTGCGTCCCTAACGCGGTTGGGTGATTTATGGGACCCCCTTGACAGTTCCCTTTGAATAAGACTCCTCCAGTAAGGCCCAACATTGGTTTTCCCATTTGCCTCACCTATGCCCTTTTTCCCTTGGGTTTCCGGAGCCCGAGGGTCATCTTTATTTTAGCCCCCCCGGGCCAGTGCTCCTTCGAGTGTTGGTCCGAACTGAGCAACTTGCGGAGCCACCTCGGGGAAACTCGAAGTCTGGTTTTACTCGTAGCTTGACTTATCCGGTGTGCCCTGAGAACGAGGTACGTGCGACTCCTATCGGGATTTGTCGGCACATCCGGGTGGCTTTGCTGGTCTTGTTTTATTACTGTCGAAATGTCTTGTAGCCGGGATTCCGAGACTGATCGGGTCTTCCCGGGGAGAAGGAATATCCTTCATTGATCGCGAGAGCTTATAATGGGCTAAGTTGGGACACCCCTGCAGGGTTTGAACTTTCGAAAGCCGTGCCCGCGGTTATGTGGTGCGCCATTAGTAAAATATACTAATGGCGTGGCACTAATGGTGCACCACTAATGCGCCATTAATGGCCAAATTAGGTGCGCCATTAGTAGGCCTTTTCCTAGTAGTGATATTTTGAGCGGTATACTTTTATTGTCAACATAACAACTAAGAGATGGCAATATCTTCCATGCTAAACACATTATAGGCGGTTCCCAAATAGAATGGTAAAGTTTATACTCCCCCTCCACCAACAAGCATCAATCCATGACTTGCTCGAAGCAACGAGTGTCTCCAACATACATCAGGTCCCAGGGGGAGTTTTGTTTGCAATTAATTTTGATTTAGTTTGCATAAAGCATGGGACTGGGTATCCCGGTGACCAGCCATTTTCTCGTGAGTGAGGAGCGGAGTCCACTCCTCTTGAGAATAACCCGCCTAACACGGAAGATAAGGACAACCTTGGTTGATACATGAGCTATTCGAGCATACAAAACAGAATATTTATTTGAAGGTTTAGAGTTTGGCACATAGAAATTTACTTGGAACGGCAGGTAGGTACCGCATATAGGAAGGTATAGTGGACTCATCTAGAATAACTTTGGGGTTTAAGGGATTGGATGCACAAGCAGTATTCCTGCTTAGTACAGGTGAAGGCTAGCAAAAGACTGGGAAGTGACCAACTAGAGAGCGACAACAGCCATGTACATACATTAAAATTAATAAACATTGGATGCAAGCATGAGTAGGATATAATCCACCATGAACATAAATATCATGAAGGCTATTTTGATTTTGTTTCAACTACATGCGTGAACATGTGCCAAGTCAAGTCACTTAAATCATTCAGAAGAGGATACCACCCTATCATACCACATCATAATCATCTCAATAGCATGTTGGCACACAAGGTAAACCATTATAACTCATAGCTAATCAAGCATGACACAAGCAACTATGATCTCTAATTGTCATTACAAACATGTTTATTCATAATAAGCTGAATCAAGAATGATGGGTTCAACATATTTACAAAAACAAAAGAGGTCGAGTTCATACCAGCTTTTCTCATCTCAGTCAGTCCATCATATATCATTATAATTGCCTTTCACTTGCACGACCGAATGGTGTGAATAATAATAAGAGTGCTCGTGCATTGGATTAAGCTGGAATCTGCGAGCATTCAAGAAACAGGAGAGGACAAGGCAATATGGGCTCTGGGTTAAATCAACATTAAAGCATATAAGAGCCACTACAACAATTTAATTATGGTCTTCTCCTACTGACCCCCAAAGAAAAGAAAATAAAATAAAACTATTTACACGGGAAAGCTCCCAACAAGCAAAAGAAGAACGGGAAATATTTTTTGGTTTTCTTTTTAGTTACTACTACAGCAGGAAAGTAAATTACTACTATTTTTTTTGGTTTTCTTAAGGTTTATCAAACACACAAGAAGAAAGCAGAAAAAAGAAAATAAACTAGCATGGATATTACAATGAAAGAGTATGAGCACCGACATCTAGCAATGAGTGTGTGAACATAAATGTAATGTCGATGAGAAATACGTACTCCCCCAAGCTTGGGCTTTTTGCCTAAGTTGGTCTATTGCTAGGGATAGCCCGTCGGATACCCGTAGGTGTAGCTGGGATTGTACTACGACACAGCAGTTATCGCCTGCTGAGCTGCAGCGTGGAGTTGGGCTGCCTCCGCTCTCCTCTCGTACTCATCTGCCTCCTCTCTAGTAATAGTATATCTTCCTTTTGTCTGTGAATCAAAAAGAGCAGGAGCAGGAAGAGTAATACGAACAACATGTCGTTTGTTAAAAATTAAATGATATAAAAGAGGTGATTCAGGCCTTTCGACAAAATGATGTGAAGCCATGGAGTCATAATCTAAATATGTAGTGGGCAACTCTGTATCACCCTCACGAATGTCTATCTCAAGAAAATGAGCTAAGCGGGTTGCATAAATTCCTCCAAAGAAATCTCCGTTATGTCTATTATGATGCAACCTACGAGCTACAATGGCTCCCATATGATAAGATTGGTCTCCTAACACAGCACTCCTAAGAATGCTAAGGTCAGGGACACACATGTGACATGCTTCATCCTTAGCATTTATGCATCTACCAATGAAGAGAGCAAAATAATGTATAACAGGAAAGTGAATGCTCCCTATGGTAGCCTGCGTTATATCTCTAGATTCCCCTACAGTTATACTAGCAAGAAAGTTTCTAAATTCAGATTTAGGGGGATCCCTAACACTACCCCATGATGGAAGTTCGCAAGCAGAAGTGAAATCCTCTAAGTCCATGGTATAAGATTTGTCATAAATATCAAACATGACTGAAGGAGAATTACGCGAAGATGAATACTCAAACCTCCTCACAAATGTACTCGTGAGATCATGATACTGGGGGCATTTGTTAGCCTCGAAATCCTCAAGACCGGCATTGCGCAAATATTATTTAAATTCTTCTTTAATTCCCGCACCGTCCATAAAATTTTCCGACGGCCATTCGCAAGGTCGTACTGGAGCGTCTCTTGGTGGATCCTCGTCAGCATCGCGCATAGCAATACTGGGTCCTTGCTTCTTAGAGGAACCACCTTGGAACATCTTCCTAAGCATATTGTTTTTCTCTGAAAAATTATGAAATTTTTAGTAACTTCAAACAAAAGTGAACCAACTTCAATAAAACTGATAGCAACTACTCCTACAAGTGCCTAGAGCCTATATCAAGCATTAGAACTACTTGGAACCATATAAATTTGTCATGCAAGCTCAAGAACATGGTCACCTATGCAGCACAAATTTGCAAAGAATAAAGCACTATAACAAAAACTAATTGGACCAATGGAGGGGTCACATACCAAGGAACAATCTCCCCAAGCAGTTTTGTGAGAGGTGCTTTGAGCAAGGAGATCGAAAATCATAGCAAAAGTGGCTGGAACTCGTGCTTGAGTTGGTTTTTCGGGTTTGTGTGAGACAGAGGAAGAAGATGGGTGCTGGGATAAGTGGAGGAGGGCCACCATGGGCCCACGAGGCAGGGGGGCGCGCCCTAGAGGGAGGGGGGCGCCCACCACCCTCGTGGCCAGGTGGCAGCTCCTCCCGTGGTAATTTTTGCACAGTAAATCCTCAAATATTCCCAAAAAAATCATATTAAATTGGCATGGCATTCTGAGGACTTTTATTTTCGGGATATTTTTATATTGCTCGGATAAGTCAGGAAACAGACAGAAAAATACTATTTTTACTTATTTCTACTAAATAACAGAAAATATAGAGAGGGTACAGAAGTTTGTGCTTCTAGTTTCATCCATCTCATGCTCATCAAAAAGAATCCACTAACAAGGTTGATCAAGTCTTGTTAACAAACTCATTCCGATAATCATGAAATCAGAGAAATTTCGAATAACACTAAGTTACCTCAACGGGGATATGCACATCCCCTATGATAAGTATATCATATTTCTTTTTGACGGGAGGAAGAGGAAATTCAAAACCTCCAAATTTAACCGATGGGATTTTTCCAATGGAGTTGATACTATTAACTTGAGGTTGTTTCCTCGGAAAGTGTACCGTATGCTCATTACCATTAACATGAAAAGTGACATTGCCTTTGTTGCAATCAATAACAGCACCTGGAGTATTAAGAAAAGGTCTTCCAAGAATAATAGACATACTATCATCCTCGGGAATATCAAGAATAACAAAGTCCGTTAAAATAGTAACGTTTGCAACCACAACAGACACATCCTCACAAGTACCGACAGGTATAGCAGTTGATTTATCAGCCATTTGCAAAGATATTTCAGTAGGTGTCAACTTATTCAAGTCAAGTCTACGATATAAAGAGAGAGGCATAACACTAACACCGGCTCCAAGATCACATAAAGCAGTTTTAATATAATTTTTTTAATGGAGCAAGGTATAGTAGGTACTCCGGGATCTCCAAGTTTCTTTGGTATTCCACCCTTAAAAGTGTAGTTAGCAAGCATGGTGGAAATTTCATCTTCCGGTATCTTTCTTTTATTAGTAATGATATCCTTCATATATTTAGCATAGGGATTTGTTTTGAGCACATCAGTTAATCGCATACGTAAAAAGATAGGCCTAATCATTTCAGCAAAGTGCTCAAAATCCTCATCATCCTTTTTCTTGGATGGTTTGGGAGGAAAGGGCATGGGTTTCTGAACCCATGGTTCTCTTTCTTTACCATGTTTCCTAGCAACAAAGTCTCTTTTATCATAATGTTGATTCTTTGATTGTGGGTTATCAAGATCAATAGTAGGTTCAATTTCTACATCATTATCATTACTAGGTTGAGCATCATCATGAACATCATCATTAGTATTTTCATTAGGTTCATGTTCATTACCAGATTGTGTTTCAGCATCAGACATAGAGATATCATTTGGATTATCAGCTGGTTCAGCAATAGGTTCACTAGAAGTTTGCACAGTTCTATAATTTTTCTTTTTCTTCTTTTTAGAAGAACTAGGAACATCACTATTATTTCTCTGAGAATCTTGCTCGATTCTCTTAGGGTGGCCTTGAGGATATAAAGGTTCCTGAGTCATTCTACCAGTTCTAGTAGCCACTCTAACAGCATAATCATTTTTTTACTATTCATTTCATCAAGCGCTTCTTTTTGAGCTTTAAGTACTTGTTCTACTTGAGTGGTAACCATAGAAGCATGTTTGCTAACAAGTTTAAGTTCACCTTTAATATTAGCCATATAATCACCCAAGTATTTAATCATGTCAGAATTTTGTTTTAGTTGTCTACCAAAATAAGCATTAAAATTTTCTTGTTTGACAATAAAATTATCAAACTCATCAAAGCATTGCCTAGCAGACTTATAGTGAGGGATATCACCTTCATCAAATCTATAGAGAGAATTTACCTTTACTACCTGTGTCGGGATATCGGGATCAGAAGGTTCTTCAATAAATAAAGGATTAAGATCATATACTTCTTCGACAGGCGGTAGATTAAGACCATGTATTTCTTCAATAGGAGGTAAATTCTTAACATCTTCGGCTTTAATACCTTTTTCTTTCATAGATTTCTTTGCCTCTTGCATATCTTCAGGACTGAGAAATAGAACACCTCTCTTCTTCAGAGTTGGTTTAGGAATAGGCTTAGTAATTAGAGCAGGAGCTGGCTCAGGAGGTGCCCAGTTATTTTCATTTGTCAACATATTATTCAATAGAATTTCAGCTTCATCCGGTGTTCTTTCCCTGAAAAGAGAACCAGCACAACTATCCAGGTAATCTCTGGAAGCATCAGTTAGTCCATTATAAAAGATATCAAGCATTTCAGGTTTCTTAAGAGGATGACCAGGCAAAGCATTGAGTAACTTGAGAAGCCTCCCCCAATCTTGTGGGAGACTCTCTTCTTTAATTTGCACAAAGTTGTATATTTCCCTCAAAGCAGCTTGTTTCTTATGAGCAGGGAAATATTTAGCAGAGAAGTAATAAATCATATCCTGGGAACTACGCACACAACCAGGATCAAGAGAATTAAACCATATCTTAGCATCACCCTTTAATGAGAACGGAAATATTTTGAGTATATAGAAGTAATGCGATCTCTCATGATTAGTGAACAGGGCAGCTATATCATTTAACTTAGTAAGATGTGCCACAACAGTTTCAGATTCATAGCCATAAAAAGGATCGGATTCAACCAAAGTAATTATATCAGGACTATAGAGAATTCATAATCCTTATCAGGAACACAAATAGGTGAAGTAGCAAAAGCAGGGTCGGGTTTCATTTTATCTCTAAGTGATTCTTTGTTCCATTTAATCAATAGCCTCTTAAGCTCATATCTATCTTTGCAGGCTAAAATAGCTAAAGAAGAATCTTTATCAAAAAGGTAACCCTGAGGAATAACAGGCATATTTTCATCATCACTTTCATCATCGTATTCAGATTCATCAATTTCTCTTTCTCTAGCCCTAGCAATTTGTTCTTCAAGAAATTCACTAAGGGGCACAGTAGTATCAGGCATAGAAGCTGTTTCATCAAAAGTATCATGCATAGCAGAAGTGGCATCATCAATAACATGCGACATATCGAAACGAATAGCAGAAGCAGGTTTAGGTGTCGCTAGCTTACTCATAACAGAAGGTGAATCAAGTGCAGAGCTAGATGGCAGTTCCTTACCTCCCCTCGTAGTTGAGGGATAAATTGTTGTCTTAGCGTCTTTCAAATTCTTCATAGTGTCCAGCAGATATAAATCCCAAGTGACTCAAAGAATAGAGCTATGCTCCCCAGCAACGGCGCCAGAAAAAGGTTCTTGATATCCCACAAGTATAGGGGATCACAACAGTTTACGAGGGTAGAGTATTTAACCCAAATTTATTGATTTGACACAAGGGGAGCCAAAGAATATTCTCAAGTATTAGCAGCTGAGTTGTCAATTCAACCACACCTGGAAACTTAGTATCTGCATCAAAGTGTTTAGTAGCAAAGTAATATGATAGTGGTGGTAACGGCAACAAAAGTAAGACAGTAAAAGTAATGTTTTTGGTATTTCGTAGTGATTGTAATAGTAGCAGCGGGAAAGTAAATAAGCGAGAACCTGTATATGGAAAACTCGTAGGCATCGGATCAGTGATGGATAATTATGCCGGATGCGGTTCATCATGTAACAGTCATAACATAGGGTGACACAGAACTAGCTCCAATTCATCAATGTAATGTAGGCATGTATTCCGTATATAGTCATACGTGCTTATGGAAAAGAACTTGCATGACATCTTTTGTCCTACCCTCCCGTGGCAGCGGGGTCCTATTGGAAACTAAGGGATATTAAGGCCTCCTTTTAATAGAGAACCGGAACAAAGCATTAGCACATAGTGAATACATGAACTTCTCAAACTATGGTCATCATCGGGAGTGGTCCCGATTATTGTCACTTCAGGGTTGCCGGATCATAACACATAGTAGGTGACTATAGACTTGCAAGATAGGATCAAGAACTCACATATATTCATGAAAACATAATAGGTTCAGATCTGAAATCATGGCACTCGGGCCCTAGTGACAAGCATTAAGCATAGCAAAGTCATAACAACATCAATCTCAAAACATAATGGATACTAGGGATCAAACCCTAACAAAACTAACTCGATTACATGATAAATCTCATCCAACCCATCACCGTCCAGCAAGCCTACGATGGAATTACTCACGCACGGCGGTGAGCATCATGAAATTGGTGATGGAGGATGGTTGATGATGACGACGGCGACGAATCCCCCTCTCCGGAGCCCTGAACGGACTCCAAATCAGCCCTCCCAAGAGGTTTTAGGGCTTGGCGGCGGCTCCGTATCGTAAAACGCGATGATTTCTTCTCTCTGATTTTATTCTCTCTGAAAGCAGATATATAGAGTTGGAGTTGGCGTCGGAGGGCATCCAAGGGGCCCACGAGGTAGGGGGGCGCGCCCCCCACCCTCGTGGACAGGGTGTGGGCCCCCTGGTCTTCATCTTTGGTGAGGATTTTTAATTATTTTTTCTAAGATGTTCCGTGGAGTTTCAGGTCATTCCGAGAATATTTGTTTTCTGCACATAAAACAACATCATGGCAATTCTGCTGAAAACAGCGTCAGTCCGGGTTAGTTCCATTCAAATCATACAAGTTAGAGTCCAAAACAAGAGTAAAAGTGTTTGGAAAAGTAGATACGACGGAGACGTATCACTCATCAACCAACACCGGACTCAAAGAAGCAACAAAGAGTTTAAATATTTGGAAACTCAGCTAAACATAATGGAATTCTCAGTCGTCTGCAGTAAAATGGGAAATATCTGATCTTGAGGCTGATAATCAATTGTGCATCAGTGTGCAATCCTCTCAACAGTACTGATAAATCAAGTCCCCATCAGTACCAAATCCTCACAACAGTAATGATCAAGTCAGCAGCAAGACAAGTCAGGTACAAGTCCAACGGTATATTTCCAGACAAAGGTATGGATCATATACAAAATTTTGGCTCATCAAGGCATGATGCTTGAAATAAGTTATCATCCAAAATAAAGTTAGAATGTGTTATGCTCAAGGAAGACGGTCAAACCATTTTTCTCATGCAAATAATCAGCCTCAGAATATTATGGGCGTGTGTATGGATTTCTGTCTGCATATCAGTATGAAGTTTTGGATATAAGAAACTCAGTATTATTCCACACGCTATCTTAAGAAATTTATGAGGCAAGGCTCCTCAATTTTTCCTCAGCATGATATGTGAACAATTTCCGGCCCACGATACCCGGTCTTTCTCAACATGATACCTCTGTAAAAGCTTCTGACAGACGGAAATGAATTTTTCTCAACAAGCAAAACCGAGGAGAAGCTTCTCAAGTACGGGACTCAGGCTTCTCCAGCACAATAATCAGACCAAGCTTTGTGTGTAAGCTATAGAACCTCTTTTTGCACGATATCCACACAAAAGATTTGAGCAGAAGTTAACAAGTCCTCCTCAGCAAGCTACTCGAATGACTTCTCTCGTAAGCCACTCAGTCTGCGTCAGTATCATACTATTGCACCGTCCTCAGAGGTTATATGATGAGTTGCCAATGTATGGCAACACAAATCAGTGAAGGCACGTGTCTTATTCAGAAATCAAGTGCTTGATTGAATATGATTCTTATATATGGTGAGCATGTATCCCCGGCCAGATCAGTCACTCATATGGGATACGACAATGATCAAGCAGATATACCTAAGAACGGTACGGATCCAACAACCTCGTGAGCCATGCAAATGAAGATAAGAAGAGATACATCTCATGAATTACAAGGATCGACAAGATCTGGAGATGACATCACAGAATCAACAGTCTTGACAATGGTCATCAAGGTCATTATTCCTGCACCAGACAAGGTCAGAAAAACAAGCACAAGGAATAATGTCAAAAATATTAATCACATCCATGGTCATACGAAGAATCAAGGATAGGCGTGGCCAAGTTATTTCAGCAAGGTATCCTGACAAAGAAAATCAATACCGTTAAAAGGTGAAGACCGACAACAAAGGTATGATGATTTTGCACGACCATCAGGGTCTGGATACCCCAAGTCAGTTGGAGGCCATAATTCCATACAACAGCCTACTCTATGTACAAGGATTTTCATATCCCGCTGACCCGCTTGACATGGTTAGTGTGGAATATCCAAGTCTGTCCTGTCAAATCCAAGATTCCTTTGCAACCTCAACAGTTTGACCTCAACGGTAGTGTTAAAACATACCACAACGTATTACCAAAGATGGGTATATCGACAAAATGAGAAAGTCAAAAGCCGAATAATCCGCTCAGCCCCGGTATACTCGCCGACGGAATCAAGGACACAGTCAGTCTGTCAGGAAAAGCATTTGTCTGTCAGCCCCGTGTCGGGCAAAGTCTCAAGGTGTAAATATTTGAGGTATGACTCAGTTATAACTCCATACATTGTTATATTGCTCGCAACAAAAAGGCAGTCGAATCTTTGGTACATACCCCATGCTCGAGCCAAAGGAATAAATCAAAATAAATCAATACCACCTATGAGCAGTGAGATCCCGTCAGAAGATGGCCATGATTAATTCTAAGCATTTATTGAACCCAGAAGGCCTGCATTTATTTGAAGCAACCCCATGACAGAAGTATTAAGGTTGTCATGACAAAAGGAAATTTATGCTCAGATCCATTAGATATCACCGCAGATATGAGAAAATTCACGTCAGCAAAAGGAAGTGTTAAATGAGCAAAAACCCATCAGAATTTGGGGAAAGGTGAAGCAAGCCACCCCAGAGCAAGGTAAGTTGATCATCTGAAATTCTTGGGGGAACAATAAATAAAGGAAAAAATGATACACGAGTTGGAAACGGTATCCTCAAGTCATACTTGTTCCCAGAGGAACTAAATCTCGAGGATGAGATTTCCTTAAGGGGGTAAGAGTTGTAACAACCTGGATTTTGGTCCTTCTCTTTTTCTTTTGATTTATTTAGTTTTTGCTCTATTTTTCTTTCTGGAGTGGTTCTGTGGCCTTGCCACCTGGGAAATCATCCTCATTTCCCCTCCCAAGTGGCTCATCATTCTCAAAACCTTGACAAGATCATGTCACTTCACTCTTTGACCACACCCTAAAATCGTTTTCTAGGGAATATTCCTTTTCTATTTAAGGAATAACCTATCTGCCCTAGGTTGTGAAGCAACCTATATTTCTGTCCATCCAAAAATTCCCAAATAATTATAGTAATTTATTTGGGTCATATATTTCTCAAATATGCCCAAACTTTCCTGTTCTAGCCCAAGAATAATTCCCCAATAATTATTCTTCATTTCTTTCCAGTGTGGCTTTGTGTGAAGGAAGTGCCACCTATCATTTCCTGATTGCTCCCAAACTTGTTGTGTATTCTTTTATGTCCAAATAATTGCCTCATGCCAAAATTCAACTTTATTTTCCTAGCTAATCTTCCTCCGCAATTTTTCAAACTTTCTGTCAGTCAGAAGGTATTGTGAAGGAAGTGCTAGCTAGGAGCATCCAAATGAGTTGAAATTTTGCATGCCCCTTCATGTGCTCATATAATTAGCCTCCTCCAAATTTCAGCTCCATCCCTTGATCTATGTGAGCAAAGGACCAAATCTTTGATTCTGGCAATATTTTCAGGTTGTGAAGAAAGTGTATTTTATATTGCCTCATTAATTCTGAGAAAATGCCAGATTGTTCTCCTACCCAAATAACATCTCTCCACCAAATTTGGCACCATTTCATTAAGCCATTTCCTCTCCAAAATTATTTCTAGTTTCTGGCCAGTGAGGATAGCTGTGAAGGAAGTACCATTTTGGTGAATCCAATTGATATGAAATTTTTACAGCTTATTACTATGACCAAATAACTAAGTCTTGCCAAATTTCAGCCCAAATGGAATCACCATTTGAGTGCATCATCTTAATCTAGTTTCTGACCAGATTATGTGGTTGTTAAGCAACTACATTAAATCTTTATCCCAATCTTCTCAAAGTTACCAGGATGAAATTCCTACTTACCCTAAACCTCGCAGACAACTCCATTGCTCCCAAACTCCTTCCTGTTGATCAGCAGTTCTCATCCAAGTTTACTGCAGTAAACTTCAGAGGGTGATTACCATTTAACCAGAGCTTTTTTCACCAAACTACCACCTTCGTAGGAACCTACCCAGGAAGGACTTACCACTAGACAACATGTTCAAGCTCATCTCCTCCGCTACATGACAGTGCACGCGGTGACCGCGTTAATGGCACCATAGTGCACGCGCTCTGTGTGCAGTGGCCGCGTCCAGTGGCCGTTTCTGCTCGGGCCCCTCCTCCACTCATCTTCTTCACGCGCGTGAGCGTGTCCAACAGCTAGCCTGCATCGCCGCCGTCCCCCTGGACCTCTCTCCCCCTCCGACAGCTTCCTCACTGACGCTCACCAACACTCGCCGCCGAACGCCCACGCGGGCACAGTGCTCCATTTGGCTCCGAGCTCACCTCGGCCTCTTCCTCTGCTCTCCGGCGTCGTCTACCCCTCCGTGACCTCTGAATCAATGCCTCATCGCGTTCCCGCGCCCTCCCGTGCTCGCTGGCCATCGCCAGAGCCTCGGCTGGACGTGCCCGGCAGCACCCGAGCCCGTGCCTCTCGCCCGGCTATATATAGCCATTCCCGGTCTCGTTCGAGCTCACCCCCAGCCTCACACAACTCCCCGGATCCTGCCCAGCCTCTCGCCCAAGCTCCAGCGCCCCTCCTCGCTGCTCTAGGCCGCCATGGCCGCCGCGGTGCTCCGGCTAAATTCGCCCGGAGTCGAGCCCCTCCCCTCCTTCTACCACCACCAGAGACCCACCTAGTCGCCCGTGAGCCTCCCCTGTATCTCTCCTTCTTCTCTGGTGGCCCCTTTCCGCAAGCTCACCGGCGCCCGAAGACCTCCGCTCGCCGGCCTTGAAGCAGCCAACGCTTCAGCCTTCCTAGCCGGCCAGAGATGGTCCCAGGTGATGCGCCGTGCTCCGCTGAGGTCATCTATGGCCGGATCTCGTCGGGATATGGCCGGAGCTGCCGGAACGAGCACCGGCGCCGGCGTCTCTCCTCGGCTCTGCGTGCGGTGTCGGGGGAGAAGAAGAAGGAGGTGGGAGGAGAGATTGAACGCTCGTGGGCCCCGCGCGTCTGCCCCTCAGCCGTTGACCCTGCCCCACCAAGTCACATAAGTGGAGACGAACTCCCAGGCATTCCGTTTTCTTCTTCTAAAAGCGTATTCTGCTTCTACTTCAACGAAAGTACGTTTCCTTTACTGAAGGCGTATTTTCTCTCTGTTACAGCGAGGAATACGTTTTCTGGAAGAGAAGGCGTATTTTCTGGAGTGCGCTTTCAGTTTTTCTGGTTAAGGGCCTGTTTGTGATGATTTATTTACTGATAGGTCCCTGGCAGAAAAACATTCGTATCTTTTTACCCATAACTCCAAATCAGGTGATTCCATAGCCCACTTCTTCGTTTCGTCAAGCCCGTTGTGATGGTATCATTTTCACCATGTGTTAACATTATGAAAATAACCATTTTGCCCTTGCGCTTAATCAGCCCCCTCCGGTAATGAACGTTTTCCGGCGATTCTTTTCGCGAGCTTCGCGCACTTTTTCCCGGTGATTTCTTCCACCCCAGGCAAGCCACACCCTCCATTTGCATGATTGTAATGCAGTGACATGGTTTATTTATTTGAACTTGATTAAAATATTGCATTAGGTATGTACGATTTTTTCATGGCATTTCTCGGAGTATTGTTTGATCTTGATATTTCTTGGAGTTCTATGACTTATATTTTGGTGATTAGGTGGATGACATGTGCCTTTGGATTCTTAGTGGCTATTATTATTATTATTTTCATGATGGTATCTGGTATTATTTTGGAGTATTACTTTGGATATCATGTTGCCTTTGGATTATTAGTGGCTAGTGTTATTTTCGTCATTATGCTAGATGATATTATGTTTTGGAGTATGATGTTGGAGGTGATGCTTGCATGTGGATCATAGTTGGATAATTAGTTCCTGATATTTGAGTAGTAGTTTTATCATTATTGGATTCATCATGATAGTAGTGTTATGTTGTCCTCGGAGTATTTTGGTATGATGATATTATGTTCAGATTATTTGTTGGATATTGCTATGGCTTGGATTATAGTTCGATAGTTGATATCGGAGTATCAGTTATCACAGTTATATTTTGGGGGATAAATTCCGTCATTAAGTTGGTCAGGTGCCACCGAACCGGGCTTTCTCCAGTGCAACCACATTTGCCTTTATGGGAAGGCCCTAATGCAATGCTATTGTCGTGTCTCTCGCCGGTGCCTCCAACGAGGGAAGGTTATGGGCGCGCGCTACCCTGATCAGGTAGGCGGACATAAGCCTTGTGAGCCCGAGTTTGGTTATGTGCACATGTCCCCGTTTGGGACGGTTTATTGTTTTGGCCACGACGGTGGCCGTTGTGTCTTTGGTAGACACGGGGCCACCCAGGACTAGCCCAGTGGGGAGTGAGTCGGAGTGGCCGGGAGAGCGTCATGGCAGTAGATTGGTTTTGTCGGAACACCGTTGGTCCACCCGAATGGGAGTGCGAGGCCATGGGTTCCGTGGTGTGGGTAAAATGCCCTATCTGTGCAGAGTGTATTTGTTAAACTACCGATAGCCGCGTCCTCGGTCATGGGCATGGGTTCGTACTAGGTCACACCGTTCGATCAACACTCACATGACAGAATGACTTATAGGTGATTCATATGTTGATATTTTGAGCAGTACAGATTGGCAGGATGTTGATGATGATGTTGGAGACCAAGTGTTGGTCATGGTTGTGATCGCCAGAAAGATCACAGTTTGAGACCAAATTTTGGTCATGGTAGTGATCGCCGGAAAGATCACCGTTTGGTTTTGATCACGAGGTGATCGAGATGGTATATTGCTTGGCCGATTAGCCAAGAGAGATATGGTTATGGAGATATGAGATGTTGGTTTATCAGTATTGTAGTAGTTTCATATCATGCTTAGTAGTTGCTGTCGTATCATGGTAGATGTTAATTTAATTAACCTACTTAATGCTATGTTATTGTCTTGTCTTGATGTTTATGGTTGTTGTGAGCTTGTAAGTACATTCAATGTACTGACCTGGCGTGTCATGCCAGATTGCAGGTGATGCCATGATTGCTTGCTTGCTTGTCGAGGTTGCCGTGCGTGCGAGCTAGATCGTGTCCTAGCCAGAGTCCCTGTGGAGTGGAGTTCACCACCTTCGTCGTCATTCCCCTGCTACAAGTATTCCGCTGCTACTAGTTGTTCCGCTGCAAGCATAGAGCAAGTGTAGTATCGCGGGCGTAGTGTCGCCGTGCTGATGTGCTTCTTTGTAAAATCAAACCCTTGTATTATTATTCTTGTAATAAGAGCTGATTTGTTCTATGTCAAGTGCTACCTCTTGAGCACTGTGTTGGATTTCCTTGAAGAGGAAAGGATGATGCAGCAAAGTAGCGTAAGTATTTCCCTTAGTTTTTGAGAACCAAGGTATCAATCCAGTAGGAGGCTACGCGCGAGTACCTCATACCTACACAAAACAAATAACTCCTCACAACCAACGTGATAAGGGGTTGTCAATCCCTTCACGACCACTTACGAGAGTGAGATTTGGTAGAGATGATAGATAATATTTTTGGTAATTTTGTGATAAAGATGCAAAGTAAAATAAGAGCAAAGTAAAAAAGCAAAGGCAATAATAAAGTGATGGAAGATTGATATGATGAAGATAGACCCGGGGGCCATAGATTTCACTAGTGGCTTCTCTCAAGAGCATAAGTATTTTACGGTGAGTGAACCAATTACTGTTGAGCAATTGGCAGAATTGAGCATAGTTATGAGAGTATCTAGGTATGATCATGTATACATGCATCACGTCCGAGACAAGTAGACCGACTCCTGCCTGCATCTAGAGTATTAAGTTCATGGAAACAGAGTAACGCCTTAAGCAAGATGACATCATGTAGAGGGATAAATTCATGCAATATGATAAAAACCCCATCTTGTTATCCTCGTTGGCAACAATACTATACGTGCCTTGCTTCCCCTACTGTCACTGGGAAAGGACACCGCAAGATTGAACCCAAAGCTAAGCACTTCTCCCATTGCAAGAAAGATCAATCTAGTAGGCCAAACCAAACTGATAATTCGAAGAGACTTGCAAAGACAACCAATCATACATAAAAGAATTCAGAGGAGATTCAAACATTGTTCATGGATAATCTTGATCATAAACCCACAATTCATCGGTCTCAACAAACACACCGCAAAAAGAAGATTACATTGAATAGATCTCCACGAGAGAGGGGGAGAACATTGTATTGAGATCCAAAAATAGAGAAGAAGCCATCTAGCTACTAACTATGGACCCAAAGGTCTGAGGTAAACTACTCACACTTCATCGGAGAGGCTATGGTGATGATGTAGAAGCCCTCCATGATGGATGCCCCCTCCGACAGAGCTCCGGAACAGGCCCCAAGATGGGATCTCGTGGGTACAGAAGGTTGCGGCGGTGGAATTAGGTTTTTGGCTCCGTATCTGATCGTTTGGGGGTACGTAGGTATATATAGGAGGAAGAAGTACGTCGGTGGAGCATCGTGGGGCCCACGAGGGTGGAGGGCGCGCCCTAGGGGGGTGGGCGCGCCCCCGTACCTCGTGCCCTCCTCGAAGCCTCCTTGATGTAGGGTCCAAGTCTCCTGGATCATACTCGGTGAGAAAATCACGTTCCCGAAGGTTTCATTCCGTTTGGACTCCGTTTGATATTCCGTTTCTTCGAAACTCTGAAATAGGCAAAAAAAACAGCAGTTCTGGGCTGGGCCTCCGGTTAATAGGTTAGTCCCAAAAATAATATAAAAGTGGAAAATAAAGCCCAATATTGTCCAAAACAGTAGATAAAATAGCATGGAGCAATCAAAAATTATAGATACGTTGGAGACGTATCTGTTGGGGAACGTAGTAATTTCAAAAAAAAAATTCCTACGCACACGCAAGATCATGGTGATGCATAGCAACGAGAGGGGAGAGTGTTTATCTACGTACCCTCGTAGATCGAAGCGGAAGCGTTGACACAACGTAGAGGAAGTAGTCGTACGTAGAGGAAGTAGTCGTACGTTCTCCTCGCGATCCAACCGATCACAGCACCGTTACTCCGGCACCTCCGAGTTCTTGGCACACGTTCAGCTCGATGACGATCCCCGGGCTCCGATCCAGCAAAGCGTCGAGGAAGAGTTCCGTCAGCACGACGGCGTGGTGACGATCTTGATGTGTTACCGGCGCAGGGCTTCGCCTAAGCACTGCAACGATATAATCGAGGTGGAATTTGGTGGAAGGGGGCACCGCACACGGCTAAGGAACGATCCGTAGATCAACTTGTGTGTCTTTGGGTGTCCCCTGCCCCCGTATATAAAGGATGAAGGGGGGAGGCTGGCCGGCCAAAGGAGGGAGGCGCAGGAGGAGTCCTACTCCCTCTGGGAGTAGGATTCCCCCCCCAATCCTAGTTGGACTAGGATTCTTCAAGGGGGAGAGAGAAGGAGAGGGGGGCGCCCACCTCTCCTAGTCCTAATAGGACTAGGGGAAGGGGGAGGCGCACAGCCCATGAGGGCAGCCCTCTCACCTCTTCTCCAAGGCCCATGTTGGCCCATTATGCTCCCGGGGGGTTCCGGTAACCCTCCCGGTATTCCGGTAAAATCCTGATTTCACCTGGAATGCATCCGATGTCCAAACATAGGCTTCCAATATATAATTCTTTATGTCTCGACCATTTCGAGACTCCTCGTCACGTCCGTGATCACATCCGGGACTCCGAACTCCTTCGGTACATCAAAATGCATAAACTCATAATAACTGTCATCGTAACGTTAAGCGTGCGGACCCTACGGTTCGAGAACAATGTAGACATGACCGAGACACGTCTCCGGTCAATAACCAATAGCGGGACCTGGATGCCCATATTGGCTCCTACATATTCTATGAAGATCTTTATCGGTCAGACCGCATAACAACATACGTTGTTCCCTTTGTCATCGGTATGTTACTTGCCCGAGATTCGATCGTCGGTATCCAATACCTAGTTCAATCTCGTTACCGGCAAGTCTCTTTTCTCGTTCTGTAATACATCATCTCGCAACTAACTCATTGGTTGCAATGCTTGCAAGGCTTTATGTGATGTGCATTACCGAGAAGGCCCTGAGATACCTCTCCGACAATCGGAGTGACAAATCCTAATCTCGAAATATGCCAACTCAACATGTACCTTCGGAGACACTTGTAGAGCACCTTTATAATCACCCAGTTACGTTGTGACGTTTGGTAGCACACAAAGTGTCCCTACGGTAAATGGGAGTTGCATATTCTCATAGTTGAAGGAACATGTATAAGTCATGGATAAAAGCAATAGCAACATACTAAACGATCGGGTGCTATGCTAATGTAATGGGTCATGTCAATCAGATCATTCAACTAATGATGTGATCTCGTTAATCAAATAACAATTCTTTGTTTCATGGCTAGGAAACATAACCATCTTTGATTAATGAGCTAGTCAAGTAGAGGCATACTAGTGACACTCTGTTTGTCTATGTATTCACACATGTATTATGTTTCCAGTTAATACAATTCTAGCATGAATAATAAACATTTATCATGATATAAGGAAATAAATAATAACTTTATTATTGCCTCTAGGGCATATTTCCTTCAGTCTCCCACTTGCACTAGAGTCAATAATCTAGTTCACATCGCCATGTGATTTATCAGCAATAGTTCACATCGATATGTGACCAACACCCAAAGGGTTTACTAGATTCAGTAATCTAGTTCACATTGCTATGTGATTAACACCCAAAGAGTACTACAGTGTGACTTTTGCTTGTGAGAGAAGTTTAGTCAACGGGTCTGCCACATTCAGATCCATTATGTATTTTGCAATTTTCTATGTCTATAATGCTCTGCACGGAGCTACTTTAGCTAATTGCTCCCACTTTCAATATGTATCTAGATTGAGACTTAGAGTCATCCAGATTAGTGTCAAAACTTGCATCGACGTAACCTTTTACGACGAACCTTTTTGTCACCTCCATAATCGAGAAACATATCCTTATTCCACTAAGGATAATTTTGACCGCCGTCCAGTGATCTACTCCTAGATCACTATTGTACTCCCGTGCCAATCTCAGGGTAGGGTATACAATAGGTCTGGTACACAGCATGGCATACTTTATAGAACCTATGGCTGAGGCATAGGGAATGACTTTCATTCTCTTTCTATCTTCTGCCGTGGTCGGGCTTTGAGTCTTACTCAATTTCACACCTTGTAATACAGGCAAGAACTCTTTCTTTGACTGTTCCATTTTGAACTACTTCGAAAATCTTTTCAAGGTATGTATTTATTGAAAAACTTATCAAGCGTCTTGATCTATCTCTTATAGATCTTGATGCTCAATATGTAAGCAGCTTCACCGAGGTCCTTCTTCGAAAAACTCCTTTCAAATACTCCTTTATGCTTTACAGAATAATTCTACATTATTTCCGATCAATAATATGTCATTTACATATACTTATCAGAAATGTTGTAGTGCTCCCACTCACTTTCTTGTAATTACAGGCTTCACCGCAAGTCTGTATAAAACTATATGCTTTGATCAACTTATCAAAGCGTATATTCCAACTCCGAGATGCTTGCACCAGTCCATAGATGGATCGCTGGAGCTTGCATATTTTGTTAACCCCTTCAGGATCGACAAAACCTTCTAGTTGCATCGTATACAACTCTTCTTTAATAAATCCATTAAGGAATGTAGTTTTGTTTATCCATTTGCCGGATTTCATAAAATGCGGCAATTGCTAACATGATTTGGACAGACTTAAGCATAGACACGAGTGAGAAACTCTCATCGTAGTCAACACCTTGAACTTGTCGAAAACCTTTTGCGACAATTCTAGCTTTGTAGATAGTAACACTACTATCAGTGTCCGTCTTCCTCTTGAAGATCCATTTATATTCTATGGCTTGCCGATCACCGGGCAAATCCATCAAAGTCCATACTTTGTTCTCATACATGGATCATATCTCAGATTTCATGGCCTCTAACCATTTCGCGGAATATGGGCTCATCATCGCTTCCTCATAGTTCGCAAGTTCGTCATGGTCTAGTAACTTGACTTCCAGAACAGGATTACCGTACCACTCTGGTGCGGATCTCACTCTGGTTTACTTACGAGATTCGGTAGTAACTTGATCTTAAAGTTACATGATCATCATCATTAGCTTCCTCACTAATTGGTGTAGTAGTCACAAGAACAGATTTCTGTGATGAACTACTTTCCAATAAGGGAGAAGGTACAATTACCTTATCAAGTTTTCTACTTTCCTCCCACTCACTTCTTTCGAAAGAAACTCTTTCTCTAGAAAGTTTCCGAACTTAGCAACAAAAGTCTTGCCTTCGGATCTGTGATAGAAGGTGTATCCAACAGTTTCCTTTGGATATCCTATGAAGACACATTTCTCCGATTTGGGTTCGAGCTTATCAGGTTGAAGCTTTTTCACATAAGCATCGCAGCCCCAAACTTTAAGAAACGACAACTTTGGTTTCTTGCCAAACCACAGTTCATAAGGCGTCGTCTCAACGGATTTTGATGGTGCCCTATTTAACGTGAATGCGGCCGTCTCTAGAGCATAACCTCAAAAAGATAGCGGTAAATCGGTAAGAGACATCATAGATCGCACCATATCCAGTAAAGTACGATTACGACGTTCGGACACACCATTACGTTGTGGTGTTCCGGGTGGCGTGAGTTGCGAAACTATTCCGCATTGTTTCAAATGTAGACCAAACTCGTAACTCAAATATTCTCCTCCACGATCAGATCGTAGAAACTTTATTTTCTTGTTACGATGATTTTCCATTTCACTCTGAAATTCTTTGAACTTTTCAAATGTTTCAGACTTGTGTTTCATTAAGTAGATATACCCATATCTGCTTAAATCATCAGTGAAGGTGAGAAAATAACGATATCCGCCACGAGCCTCAACATTCATTGGACCACATACATCAGTATGTATGATTTCCAATAAATCTGTTGCTCTCTCCACAGTACCGGAGAACGGTGTTTTAGTCATCTTGCCCATAAGGCACGGCTCGCAAGTGCCAAGTGATTCATAATCAAGTGACTCCAAAAGTCCATCAGTATGGAGTTTCTTCATGCGTTTTACGCCGATATGACCTAAACGGCAGTGCCACAAATAAGTTGCACTATCATTATTAACTCTGCATCTTTTGGCTTCAACATTATGAATATGTGTGTTACTACTATCGAGATTAAGTAAGAACAAACCACTCTTTAATGGCGCATGACCATAAAAGATATTACTCATATAAATAGAACAACCATTATTCTCAGATTTAAATGAATAACCGTCTCGCATCAAACAAGATCCAGATATAATGTTCATGCTCAACGCCGGTACTAAATAACAATTATTTAGATCTAATATTAATCCCGAAGGTAGATGTAGAGGTAGCGTGCCGACCGCGATCACATCGACTTTGGAACCATTTCCCACGCGCATCGTCACCTCGTCCTTAGCCAATCTTCGCTTAATCCGTAGCCCCTGTTTTGAGTTGCAAATATTAGCAACAGAACCAGTATCAAATACCCAGGTGCTACTGCGAGAATTAGTAAGGTACACATCAATAACATGTATATCATATATACCTTTGTTAACCTTGCCATCCTTCTTATCCGCCAAATACTTGGGGCAGTTCCGCTTCCAGTGACTAGTCTGCTTGCAATAGAAGCACTCAGTTTCAGGCTTAGGCCCAGACTTGGGTTTCTTTTCTTGAGTAGCAACTTGCTTGCTGTTCTTTTTGAAGTTCCCCTTTTTCCTTTTGCCCTTTTCTTGAAACTAGTGATCTTGTCAACCATCAACACTTGATGTTTTTCTTTGATTTCTACCTTCGCTGATTTTAGCATCGCGAAGAGCTTGGGAATATTTTCCGTTGTCCCTTGTATATTATAGTTCATCACGAAGTTCTACTAACTTGGTGATGGTGACTAGAGAATTCTGTCAATCACTATCTTATCTGGAAGATTAACTCCCACTTGATTCAAGCGATTTGTAGTACCCAGACAATCTGAGCACATGCTCACTAGTTGAGCGATTCTCCTCCATCTTTTAGCTATAGAACTTGTCAGAGACTTCATATCTCTCAACTCGGGTATTTGCTTGAAATATTAACTTCAATTCCTGGAACATCTCATATGGTCCATGACGTTCAAAACGTCTTTGAAGTCCCGATTCTAAGCCGTTTAAGCATGGTGCACTAAACTATTAAGTAGTCATCATATTGAGCTAGCATAACGTTCATAACGTCTGCATCTGCTCCTGCAATAGGTCCGTCACCTAGCGGTGCATCAAGGACATAATTCTTCTGTGCAGCAATGAGGATAAACCTCAGATCACGGATCCAATCCGCATCATTGCTACTAACATTTTTCAACACAATTTTCTCTAGGAACATATCAAAATAAACACAGGGAAGCAACAATGCGAGCTATTGATCTACAACATAGATATGCTAATACTACCAGGACTAAGTTCATGATAAATTAAAGTTCAATTAATCATATTACTTAAGAACTCCCACTTAGATAGACATCTCTCTAATCCTCTAAGTGATCACGTGATCCAAATCAACTAAACCATGTCCGATCATCACGTGAGATGGAGTAGTTTCAATGGTGAACATCACTATGTTGATCATATCTACTATATGATTCACGCTCAACCTTTCGGTTTCTGTGTTCCGAGGCCATATCTGTATATGCTAGGCTCGTCAAGTTAAACCTGAGTATTCCGCGTGTGCAACTGTTTTGCACCCGTTGTATTTGAATGTAGAGCCTATCACACCCGATCATCACGTGGTGTCTCAGCACGAAGAACTTTCGCAACGGTGCATACTCAGGGAGAACACTTCTTGATAATTTAGTGAGAGATCATCTTGTAATGCTACCGTCAATCAAAGCAAGATAAGATGCATAAAAGGATAAACATCACATGCAATCAATATAAGTGATATGATATGGCCATCATCATCTTGTGCTTGTGATCTCCATCTTCGAAGCACCGTCATGATCACCATCGTCACCGGCGCGAAACCTTGATCTTCATCGCAGCATCGTTGTCGTCTCGCCAATCTTATGCTTCCACGACTATCACTACCGCTTAGTAATAAAGTAAAGCATTACATCGCGATTGCATTGCATACAATAAAGCGACAACCATATGGCTCCTGCCAGTTGCCGATAACTCGGTTACAAAACATGATCATCTCATACAATAAAATTTAGTATCACGTCTTGACCATATCACATCACAACATGCCCTGCAAAAACAAGTTAGACGTCCTCTACTTTGTTGTTGCAAGTTTTACGTGGCTGCTACGGGCTTAAGCAAGAACTCATCTTACCTACGCATCAATACCACAACGATAGTTTGTCAAATAGACTCCGTTTTAACCTTCTCAAGGACCGGGCGTAGCCACACTCGGTTCAACTAAAGTTGGAGAGACAGTCTTCCGCAAGCCATCTATGTGCAAAGCACGTCGAGGGAACCGGTCTCGCGTAAGCGTACGCGTAAGGTTGGTCCGGATCGTCTCGTCCAACAATACCGCTGAACCAAAGTATGACATGCTGGTAGGCAGTATGACTTGTATCGTCCACAACTCACTTGTGTTCTACTCGTGCAAATAACATCATACCATAAAAACCTAGGCTCTGATACCACTGTTGGGGAACGTAGTAATTTCAAAAAAAAAATTCCTACGCACACGCAAGATCATGGTGATGCATAGCAACGAGAGGGGAGAGTGTTTATCTACGTACCCTCGTAGATCGAAGCGGAAGCGTTGACACAACGTAGAGGAAGTAGTCGTACGTAGAGGAAGTAGTCGTACGTTCTCCTCGCGATCCAACCGATCACAGCACCGTTACTCCGGCACCTCCGAGTTCTTGGCACACGTTCAGCTCGATGACGATCCCCGGGCTCCGATCCAGCAAAGCGTCGAGGAAGAGTTCCGTCAGCACGACGGCGTGGTGACGATCTTGATGTGTTACCGGCGCAGGGCTTCGCCTAAGCACTGCAACGATATAATCGAGGTGGAATTTGGTGGAAGGGGGCACCGCACACGGCTAAGGAACGATCCGTAGATCAACTTGTGTGTCTTTGGGTGTCCCCTGCCCCCGTATATAAAGGATGAAGGGGGGAGGCTGGCCGGCAAAAGGAGGGAGGCGCAGGAGGAGTCCTACTCCCTCTGGGAGTAGGATTCCCCCCCCCCCCAATCCTAGTTGGACTAGGATTCTTCAAGGGGGAGAGAGAAGGAGAGGGGGGCGCCCACCTCTCCTAGTCCTAATAGGACTAGGGGAAGGGGGGAGGCGCACAGCCCATGAGGGCAGCCCTCTCACCTCTTCTCCAAGGCCCATGTTGGCCCATTATGCTCCCGGGGGGTTCCGGTAACCCTCCCGGTATTCCGGTAAAATCCTGATTTCACCTGGAATGCATCCGATGTCCAAACATAGGCTTCCAATATATAATTCTTTATGTCTCGACCATTTCGAGACTCCTCGTCACGTCCGTGATCACATCCGGGACTCCGAACTCCTTCGGTACATCAAAATGCATAAACTCATAATAACTGTCATCGTAACGTTAAGCGTGCGGACCCTACGGTTCGAGAACAATGTAGACATGACCGAGACACGTCTCCGGTCAATAACCAATAGCGGGACCTGGATGCCCATATTGGCTCCTACATATTCTACGAAGATCTTTATCGGTCAGACCGCATAACAACATACGTTGTTCCCTTTGTCATCGGTATGTTACTTGCCCGAGATTCGATCGTCGGTATCCAATACCTAGTTCAATCTCGTTACCGGCAAGTCTCTTTTCTCGTTCTGTAATACATCATCTCGCAACTAACTCATTGGTTGCAATGCTTGCAAGGCTTTATGTGATGTGCATTACCGAGAAGGCCCTGAGATACCTCTCCGACAATCGGAGTGACAAATCCTAATCTCGAAATATGCCAACTCAACATGTACCTTCGGAGACACTTGTAGAGCACCTTTATAATCACCCAGTTACGTTGTGACGTTTGGTAGCACACAAAGTGTCCCTACGGTAAATGGGAGTTGCATATTCTCATAGTTGAAGGAACATGTATAAGTCATGGATAAAAGCAATAGCAACATACTAAACGATCGGGTGCTATGCTAATGTAATGGGTCATGTCAATCAGATCATTCAACTAATGATGTGATCTCGTTAATCAAATAACAATTCTTTGTTTCATGGCTAGGAAACATAACCATCTTTGATTAATGAGCTAGTCAAGTAGAGGCATACTAGTGACACTCTGTTTGTCTATGTATTCACACATGTATTATGTTTCCAGTTAATACAATTCTAGCATGAATAATAAACATTTATCATGATATAAGGAAATAAATAATAACTTTATTATTGCCTCTAGGGCATATTTCCTTCAGTATCAGGCATCCCCAAGCTTAATTCCTGTTCGTCCTCGAGTAGGTAAATGATAAAAACACAATTTTTGATGCGGAGTGCTACTTGGCATAATTTCAATGTAATTCTTCTTAATTGTGGTATGAATATTCAGATCCGAAAGATTCAAGACAAAAGTTTAATATTGACATAAAAATAATAATACTTCAAGCATACTAATGAAGCAATCATGTCTTCTCAAAATAACATGGCCAAAGAAAGTTATCCCTACAAAATCATATAGTCTGGCTATGCTCTATCTTCACCACACAAAGTATTTAAATCATGCACAACCCCGATGACAAGCCAAGCAATTGTTTCATACTTTTGACATTCTCAAAACTTTTTCAATCTTCACGCCATACATGAGCGTGAGCCATGGATATAGCACTATATGTGGAATAGAATGGTGGTTGTGGAGAAGACAAAAGGGGAGAAGATAGTCTCACATCAACTAGGCGTACCAACGGGCTATGGAGATGCCCATTAATAGATATCAATGTGAGTGAGTAGGGATTGCCATGCAATGGATGCGCTAGAACTATAAGTATATGAAAGCTCAACAAAAGAAACTAAGTGGGTCTGCATCCAACTCGCTTGCTCACGAAGACCTAGGGCATTTTGAGGAAGCCCATCATTGGAATATACAAGCCAAGTTCTATAATGAAAAATTCCCACTAGTATATGGAAGTGACAAAATGAGAGACTCACTATCATCAAGATCGTGGTGCTACTTTGAAGCACAAGTGTGGTAAAAGGATAGTAACATTGTCCCTTCTCTCCTTTTCTCTCATTTTTTTGGGCCTTTTCTCTCTTTTTTTATGGCCTCTTTTTTTTTCTTTTTTTCTTTTTTTTTCGTCCGGAGTCTCATTCCGACTTGTGGGGGAATCATAGTCTCCATCGTCCTTTTCCTCACTTGGGACAATGCTCTAAAAATGATGATCATCACACTTTTATTTTCTTACAACTCAATAATTACAACTCGATACTTAGAACAAAATATGACTCTATATGAATGCCTCCGACGGTGTACCGGGATATGCAATGAATCTAGAGTGACATGTATGAAAGAATTATGGATGGTGGCTTTGCCACAAATACGATGTCAACTACATGATCATGCTAAGCAATATGACAATGATGGAGCGTGTCATAATAAACAGAACGGTGGAAAGTTGCATGGCAATATATCTCGGAATGGCTATGGAAATGCCATGATAGGTAGGTATGGTAGCTGTTTTGAGGAAGGTATATGGTGGGTGTATGATACCGGCGAAAAGTGCGCGGTATTAGAGAGGCTAGCAATGGTGGAAGGAAGAAAAGTGCGTATAATCCATGGACTCAACATTAGTCATGAAGAACTCATATACTTATTGCAAAAATCTACAAGTTATCAAAGGAAAGTATTACGCGCATGCTCCTAGGGGGATAGATTGGTAGGAAAAAGACCATCGCTCGTCCCCGACCGCCACTCATAAGTAAGACAATCAATAAATAAACCATGCTCCGACTTCATCACATAACGGTTCACCATAAGTGCATGCTACGGGAATCACAAACTTTAACACAAGTATTTCTCAAATTCACAACTACTCAACTAGCATGACTGTAATATCACCATCTTCATATCTCAAAACAATTATCAAGCATCAAACTTTTCTTAGTATTCAACGCACTCAAAAGAAAGTTTTACAAATCTTGAATACCAAGCATATTAAGATTTTTAAGCAAATTACCATGCTATTTAAGACTCTCAAAATAATCTAAGTGAAGCATGAGAGATCAATAGTTTATATAAAACAAATCCACCACCGTGCTCTAAAAGATATAAGTGAAGCACTAGAGCAAAACTATATAGCTCAAAAGATATAAGTGAAGCACATAGAGTATTCTAACAAATTCCAATTCATGTATGGCTCTCTCAAAAGGTGTGTACAGCAAGGATGATTGTGGTAAACTAAAAAGCAAAGACTCAAATCATACAAGACGCTCCAAGAAAAACACATATCATGTGGTGAATAAAAATATAGCTTCAAGTAAAGTTACCGATGGAAGTAGACGAAAGAGGGGATGCCTTCCGGGGCATCCCCAAGCTTTGACTTTTTGGTGTCCTTAGATTATCTTGGAGGTGCCATGGGCATCCCCAAGCTTAGGCTCTTGCCACTCCTTGTTCCATAATCCATCAAAAGATTTCACCCAAAACTTAAAAACTTCACAACACAAAACTCAACAGAAATCTCGTGAGCTCCGTTAGCGAAAGAAAACAAAAGACCACTTCAAGGTACTGTAACGAACTCATTCTTTATTTATATTGGTGTTAAACCTACTGTATTCCAACTTCTCTATGGTTTATAAACTATTTTACTAGCCATAGATTCATCAAAATAAGCAAACACCACACGAAAAAGAGAATCTGTCAAAAAACAGAACAGTCTGTAGTAATCTGTAAATAACGCAAACTTCTGGAACTCCAAAATTTCAGCTAAAATAGGATGACCTAGGAAATTTGTTTATTGATCAGCAGAAATTTCAATAACTATTTTATCACGTTCTGGTGATTTTTAACAATTGTTTTCGTGAACAGAAAGTTTCTGGAAATTACAGCAAGATCAAATAACTATCATCCAAGAAGATCCTATAGGTTTAACTTGGCACAAACACTAATTAAAACAAAAAAACATCTAACCAGAGGCTAGATCAAAGATTTATTCCTAAACAGAAGCAAAAGCAAAAAACTAAAAATAAAATTGGGTTGCCTCCCAACAAGCGCTATCGTTTAACGCCCCTAGCTAGGCATAAAAGCAAGGATAGATCTAGGTATTGCCATCTTTGGTAGGCAATCCATAAGTGGCTCTCATGATAGATTCATATGGTAATTTTATTTTCTTCCTAGGGAAGTGTTACATGCCTTTCTTTAATGGAAATTGGAATCTAATATTCCCTTCCTTCATATCAATAATTGCACCAATCGTTCTAAGGAAAGGTCTACCAAGAATAATAGGACATGAAGGATTGCAATCTATATCAAGAACGATAAAATCTACGGGCACATAATTCCTATTTGCAACAATAAGAACATCATTAATTCTTCCCATAGGTTTCTTAATAGTGGAATCCGCAAGGTGCAAGTTTAGAGAGCAATCATCAAAATCACGGAAATCTAGCAAATCGCACAAAGTTTTGGGAATAGTGGAATCACTAGCACCCAAATTACATAAAGCATTAAACTCATGATCCTTAATCTTAATTTTAATAGTTGGTTCCCACTCATCATAAAGTTTCCTAGGGATAGAAACTTCCAACTCAAGTTTTTTTTGAATATTTACTGTGAGGCAAAGCCCCACAGCCCTTTATTAAATGGGAAAATTGTACAAAAAGAACAGAAGGAGTATATACAAGAGCTAAGAAACTAGGTTACAAATCTAAAGAGCTAGACTACAACAACCTACCTGGACTAATTAAACTAGGGTGTTAATCCAAGCTTTAAGCTTGAAGCTGCTATCCTTCTTGAGCCTATGAGATAGAAGTGTGAGATCATGAACAAAGTTAGACCTCCAGGCAGCAAAAGTAGCTCTTTCCCCTCTAAAAGTTCTGCCATTCCTAAGGATCCAGATGTTCCAGGCAGCTGTCAGCATTACTTCAAAGAAGAAGGAATGCCTGAAATTTGATCTAGCATATTGAATGCATTGCACAATATCTGGCCCTCCTGACCAATCAATAGAAAGATAGTTCCAAACTCTCCGACTGAAATTGCAGTTGAAGAAGAAATGCGTCCTGTCCTCAAATGAAAGTTCCTGACAGATTACGCAAAGATTTTCATCCACAGGGGATCTCCAGTGCCTGCGGATTAGAAGGTCCTTGGTGTCAAGCCTGTCAAAGAAGAGCAACCAGCCAAAGACTTTGATCTTCATGGTGCACCTGCTTTCCCACAACCATTTACATGGCTGAATTGTGGGCAAATGTGAATGCATCAAGGTGTAGAAACTCTTGGCAGAGAAGGCACCAGATTTTCCTGGCCAAACCCAAACATCTGGTATGCTGGTGTCCCTTTCCAACTCAAGTTTTTCTTCATAAGATTGCATCAAGGCATCAACGATATATTTGGTAAAGGCTTTATTTTGACTATAAGCATGAGGAGAATTTAGCACGGATTGCAACAAGGAAATACAATCAATCAAAGAGCAACTTTCATAATTAAATTCCTTGAAATCCAAAATAGTGGGTTTAGCAACATCTAGGGTTTTAATCTCTTCAATCCCACTTTTATCAATTTCATCATCAAGATCTAAAAACTCCGAATTTTTGGAACACCTTCTAGGTAAAGGTGGATCGTATTCAGTCCCATCATTATCAAGATTCATATTGCAAAACAAAGATTTAATAGGGGACACATCAATAACTTTTAGATCTTCATCTTTATTTTCATGGAAATTGGAAGAAGACGCTTTAATAAAGACATCTTTCATAGCACGCATCCTAGCGGTTCTTTCCTTGCACTCATCAATGGAAATTCTCATGGCTTTGAGAGACTCATTGATATCATGCTTAGGAGGAATAGAGCTAAGCTTTAAAGAATCAACATCAAGAGAAATTCTATCAATGTTCCTAGCCAATTCATCAACTTTAAGCAATTTCTCTTCAAGCAAAGCATTGAAATTCTTTTGTGAATTCATAAACTCTTTAACACTAGTCTCAAATTCAGAGGGCGTCTTATTAAAATTTCCATAAGAGTTGTTATAGGAATTTCCATCATTATTAGAAGGATTACTAGGATAAGGCCTAGGATTTAAGTTCCCTCTATACGCGTTGTTACAAAAATTATTCCTACCAACAAAATTCACATCCATAGATTCATTATTATTCTCAATCAAAGTAGACAAAGGCATATCATTAGGATCAGAAGAAACACTCTTAGTAGCAAATAATTTCATAAGTTCATCCATCTTTCCACTCAAAACATTAATTTCTTCTATCGCATGCACTTTTTTATTAGTAGATCTTTCAGTATGCCATTGAGAATAATTAACCACAATATTATCTAGGAGTTTAGTAGCTTCTCCTAAAGTGATTTCCATAAAGTGCCTCCGCGGCCAAATCTAAAAGATTTCTAGAAGCAAAATTCAATCCGGCATAAATTTTTTGTATAATCATCCACAAATTGAAACCATGAATAGGGCAATTATGTATCATTAACTTCATCCTCTCCCAAGCTTGTGCAACATGTTCATGATCAAGTTGCTTAAAATTCATAATATCATTTCTAACAGAGATGATCTTAGAGGGAGGAAAATACTTACAGATATAAGCATCTTTGCACTTGTTCCAAGAATCAATACTATTTTTAGGCAAATACGAAAACCAACCTTTAGCATGATCTCTAAGCGAAAAAGTAAATAGCTTCAATTTAACAATATCATTATCAACATCTTTCTTCTTTTGCATATCACACAAATCAACGAAGCTATTTAGATGAGTAGCGGCATCTTCACTAGGAAGGCTGGCGAATTGATCTTTCATAACAAGATCAACAAAGCAGTATTGATTTCACAAGATTCAGTGTTGGTAAGAGGAGCAATCGGAGTGCTAAGGAAATCATTATTGTTGGTATTGGTAAAGTCACACAATTTGGTATTATCTTGAGCCATCGTGACAAACAAGCAATCCAACACACGAGCAAACAAAAAGCAAGCGAGAAAGAGGCAAACGGAAAAAGAGAGGGCGAATAAAACGCAAGGGTGAAGTGGGGGAGAGGAAAACGAGAGGCAAATGGCAAATAATGTAATGCGGGAGATAAGGGATTGTGATGGGTACTTGGTATGTTGACTTTTGCATAAACTTCCTGGCAACGGCGCCAGAAATTCTTCTTGCTACCTCTTGAGCACTGCGTTGGATTTCCTTGAAGAGGAAAGGATGATGCAGCAAAGTAGTGTAAGTATTTCCCTTAGTTTTTGAGAACCAAGGTATCAATCCAGTAGGAGGCTACACGCGAGTCCCTCGTACCTACGCAAAACAAATAAATCCTCGCAACCAACGCGATAAGGGGTTGTCAATCCCTTCACGGTCACTTACGAGAGTGAGATCTGATAGAGATGATAGATAATATTTTTGGTAATTTTGTGATAAAGATGCAAAGTAAAATAAAAGCAAAGTAAAAAGCAAAGGGAATAATAAAGTGATGGAAGATTGATATGATGAAGATAGACCCGGGGGCCATAGATTTCACTAGTGGCTTCTCTCAAGAGCATAAGTATTTTACGGTGGGTGGACGAATTACTGTTGAGCAATTGACAGAATTGAGAATAGTTATGAGAGTATCTAGGTATGATCATGTATATAGGCATCACGTCCGAGACAAGTAGACCGACTCCTGCCTGCATCTACTACTATTACTCCACTCATCGACCGCTATCCAGTATGCATCTAGAGTATTAAGTTCATGGAAACAGAGTAACGCCTTAAGCAAGATGACATGATGTAGAGGGATAAATTCATGCAATATGATAAAAACCCCATCTTGTTATCCTCGATGGCAACAATACTATACGTGCCTTGCTGCCCCTACTGTCACAGAGAAAGGACACCGCAAGATTGAACCCAAAGCTAAGCACTTCTCCCATTGCAAGAAAGATCAATCTAGTAGGCCAAACCAACAAACTGATAATTCGAAGAGACTTGCAAAGATAACCAATCATACATAAAAGAATTCAGAGAAGATTCAAATATTGTTCATAGATAATCTTGATCATAAACCCACAATTCATCGGTCTCAACAAACACACCGCAAAAAGAAGATTACATCGAATAGATTTCCACGAGAGAGGGGGAGAACATTGTATTGAGATCCAAAAAGATAGAAGAAGCCATCTAGCTACTAACTATGGACCCAAAGGTCTGAAGTAAACTACTCACACTTCATCGGAGAGGCTATGGTGATGATGTAGAAGCGCTCTGTGATGGATGCCCCCTCCGACGGAGCTCCGGAACAGGCCCCAAGATGGGATCTTGTGGGTACAGAAGGTTGCGGCAGTGGAATTAGGTTTTTGGCTCCGTATCTGATCGTTTGGGGGTAGTAGGTATATATAGGAGGAAGAAATACGTCGGTGGAGCATCTGTGGCCCACGAGGGTGGAGGGCGCGCCCTGGGGGGTGGGCGCGCCCCCCTACCTAGTGCCCTCCTCGAAGCTTCCTTGAGTTTGGACCCTACGTCAAGCATGGATGCAGGTGCGGCTACGACTGCCCGTGCACAAGTAAAGGGGTACAGAAAGGCCCCTACTTTTGTACACTGACAGTGCCAGCGGCAGGGAAGGAGATCTGAGGCGGCAAAAGACGGTCAGGAGTCGTGATGTCTAGTTTGGTGGATGCTTCTATCGATGGAGCAACTTAGGTGAGGTGGAAAACATCATGGCAGGAGCAGGACAAACCACACAAACTTTTCTTCGACACTAACCTGTAACTGAAGTAATTCTGTAAGGGCTCCTTGGGCTTACTGGATTCTAAAAACGCAGGGATAGGAAAACCACCGGAATAGGATAGGAATGCATGTGGGAAACTGAGCATTTGTAAACACATGATTTCTATCAACTTGGGTGTTTGGTTCACACGAATTGGAAGAGCAGAGGAATGCAAAGAAACATGCCCAAATTAAAGTGAAACCATATGAAAGCGTGTACAATTAGAATGTTATTCTGCCACTTATGCACTTGGTCTTGTTTTCATGCATAGGATTTTGAAAAGTAGGTCCAAGTTGATGTTTTGCTCCATTCCTTTCAACAAAATGCATGAATAGTTGAATAGTAGAGTGCCATAGGAAAATTTCCTATTGCTATATTTTTCCTTCAGTTTTTCCTTTGAACCAAAATAGCCCTAATGGATCTACATGAATGTAGAGTAATAAGTGATGCGACAAGTGCACAACCTCTTTGTCGTAGCCGTGTCGACCTCGGCATCATTGGGTTGGTCGCTGAAGAAGTTGAGGCAGAGGAGGCTGTCCGAGGTGTAGAGGAAGATCTAAGGAATCTGTAGACGGCATCCAGGGCACTGCTCTGTTGTAATGGATGGTTTCGTTGTTGGATCAGCTCTGGCGAGCCATAAGACGTCAAGGCTGAAGCAGTACAGGACAGACATTGTTAATCTCAAGTGGGATTCTAATAGCATCTTCAATAGATGATGTAAAATACATTAGCAAAACGTGATAGATGTAAAATTAACATCACCAAAAAACACCCGACAACGACTGTTGACTCTAGAATTAACTATCGAAACTGAAATTTACTGTGGAATCTGAATGTTACTATCGAAACTGAACGCACTGGTAGCTGATGTCTACTATGCAACTTTATTCTTGTAGACACGTGTTGGGACTCCAAGCGCAGAGTTTTGTAGGACAGTAGCAATTTTCCCTCAAGTGGATGACCTAAGGTTTATCAATCCGTGAGAGGTGTAGGATGAAGATGGTCTCTCTCAAATGACCCTGCAACCAAATAAAAGAAATCTCTTGTGTCCCCAACACACCCAATACAATGGCAATTTGTATAGGTGCACTAGTTCGGTGAAGATATGGTGATAAAAGTGTAATATGGATGTGATGTCTACTACGCAACTTTATTCTTCTAGACACATGTGTTGGGCCTCCAAGCGCAGAGTTTTGTAGGACAATAGCAAGTTTCTCTCAAGTGGATGACCTAAGGTTTATCAATCCGTGAGAGGAGTAGGATGAAGATGGTCTCTCTCAAACGACCCTGCAATCAAATACAAGAAATATCTTGTGTCCCCAACACACACAATACAATGGCAATTTGTATAGGTGCACTAGTTCGGCGAAGAGATGGTGATAAAAGTGTAATATTGATGGTAGAAATATATTTTTATAATCCGAATAAATAAAACCAGCAAGGTAGAAAATAGTAAATGGGCACAAAAACGGTATTGCAGTGCTAGAAAATGATGCCTAGGGTCCATACTTTCACTAGTGCAACCTCTCAACAGTGCTAACATAGTTGGATCATATGATTATCCATCAAAGTGCAATAAAGAATCACTCCAGAGTTCCTATTAGCAGAGAACAAAAGATAGAAATTGTTTGTAGGGTACAAAACCACCTCAAATATATTCTTTCCGTTCGATCTATTCAAGAGTTCGTACTAAAATAACACAAAGCTATTCTTTCCGTTCGATCTATCCTAGAGTTCGTACTAAAATAACACCAAAGCAAATTCATATTCATAATACTCAATCCACACAAAGAACTACAAGGAGACCCCAAAGTTTCTATCGAAGAAAATATAATAAAAACATGCATCAACCCCTATGCATAGATTACCCCATTGTCACCGCGAGAATCCGCAAGTTGAGTGCCATAACTTATATCAAGTGAATCAATATGATACCCCATTGTCACCTTAAGTATTCACACCGCAAGATATACATCATGTGCTCTCAAATACGAACATTCAATCCGACATGACAAACCTTCAAAGGGTAAATATTCAACTCATCACAACAAGATTATAGAGGGGAGAAACATCATATGATCCATCTATGATAACAAAGCCCATGATATAGATCACGAGAGTGAGAGAGAGAGAGAGAGACTAAACACATAGCTACTGGTATAAACCCTCAGCCCCCGAGGGTGGACTACTCCCTCCTCATCGTGGTGGCCGGCAGGATGATCAAGATGACCACTGGAGATGATTCCCCCTCTGGCAAGGTGCCGGAACAGGGTTTAGATTGGTTTTCGGTGGCTACAGAGCCTTGCGGCGGCGGAACTTCTGATCTAGGTTAACCTCGAAGGTTTTCGGAATATTTGGGAATGTATAGTGCAAAGAGGGGGTGCGGAAGGCCACCGAGGTGGGCACAAACCACCTGGGCGCGCCTGGGCCCCCAGACGCGCCTTGGTGGGTTTTGCCCCCCTTGGGGCACCCCCCAGGTGCTTCTTTGGCCCACTGTTGGTCTTCTGGTCCATAAAAAATCCACAAAAAGTTTCGCGGTGTTAGGACACCATTTGATATTGATTTCCGACGATGTAAAAAAACAAGCAAAAAACAGCAACTAGCACTGGGCACTGGGTCAATAGGTTAGTCCCAAAAATTGATATAAAGTTGCTATAAAATGATTGTAAAACATCCAAGAATGATAAAATATCAGCATGAATACTTCATAAATTATAGATACGTTGGAGACGTATCAGCATCCCCAAGCTTAATTCCTACTCGTCCTCGAGTAGGTAAATGATAACAGAAATAATTTATGAAGTGTGAATGCTAGCAAAGTGCACAAGTTTAATCAATGATAATTTCATCAGTTTTCCTAGCATCATAACAACAATTGTTTCTTATAAAACTTCTAATGTTATAGTGGCAATCAATTCATATGTTAAGGTCCAAACAATGGATTCTCTTGAAACCCAACAACCTATGTTCTTAGTCACCAAGCAATTGCAATTCAACTTATTCAACGGAGTTTAAGTAAGAGCTCCACATACTCAACCATCATATAGTCTTCTATGATTGCTAACACTCACCTCGTACACATGAGCAAAACGTTTCAACCGGACAGATAGAAAGATAGGGGCTTATTGTTTTGCCTCCCAACGTATTCACCTCAAGGGTGATGTCAACAATAATAACTCATGCCACCCATATTCAAATGGACATATGTGCCTATATCTTTCTGTCGGTGTACTAAAGTAGGGGTACCTTAGTATCTTGAACTTGTGCACGGGCAGTCGCAGCGGCCCGCGGCAAGGCTTGCCAGGTGACCGCCAAGATCCTTCATGGTTCCCTTGGAACCATTCAAGAACAAAGTACTCAAGACAAGGCCCTGGCAAGAGGAGCTTGCCGGGAAGGCAACTAGAAGCACAAGGCCCCGGCAACAGGAGCTTGCCAGGAAGGCCACTCAAAGCCCGAGCCCCCGGCAAGAGGAGCTTGCCGGGAAGACCAGTTGAAGTACGAAGGCCCCGGCAAGAGGAGCTTGCCGGGAAGGCCAACCAAGGCATTTCAAGAAAGCTTGCCACGATGCGCCACACGTCCCGGCAAGGCCTGGTGAGCGGCAAGTTCCCAGGCGCGGCAAGACAGCAACCGCGGCAAGCCACTTGTCGCGGCAAGTTACCACCCCGTGACTGCGCTCCAGCTCAGCCACCAACGTGTCGCTCTGGGGCTCTCCCAGGGGCACGTGGTGGGAGGCTGTGCAGCTAGGGGTGTGCGGTGGCAGAATGGCGCTGACAAGATAGCCATTGTGGCAAACGGTGGCGCCCCTAAGGGTCCATTTCGGCACTGTTTGGGCGATGCAGACGGGCATTTAATGCCCTTGTCCCCTACCGTCAGGGTTAGGTATGATAGCACTGTACAGCCACTGTACCAGCCGCACTTTTCCACTTTTACCTCTGTCTACGTTGCCACTGTCGGTTACCCCTTGAGCATATAAAAGGAGGCCCATGCGCAACGTAGAGGGAGATCGGATCCCAGAACGCACTCACGCTCCGTCTCGTTAGCTGCTGGTGTGTACTGTAGCACTCCACGCTCTCGAGCAAGAACACAATACAATCCACAAAGCAGCAGTAGGGTTTTACGCATCCGTGCGGCCCGAAGCTGGGTAAAACCCTCGTGTGCATCGCCTCGATCCGCTCTTCATGCATCCTCCGCCCCCCGCCGAACCGAGAAGGGGCTCCGTCCCCATAGGTGTTCGAGGAGGCAGTTTCCCCCCGACATCTTTGGCGCGCCAGGTAGGGGGCGTCGAGGTTGTGTGAACCTGATCCGGCGTTCGCACGGGCTAAGTCTTCATCATCTTCATCGACATGCCACCGAAGAAGAAAGCTCCGGAGGTGGCTGGTCCATCCGCGTCAAACCCACTGCCCCCGGAGCAAACGGGTGGTGGGATAGACGCCGGCGGAGGAACGGGCGTCGGCGACGCAGCTCACGGCGTCACGGCGTCCGAGCAGGCTCCACGCCCATCTCAGGAGGCGCGGGACAAGCAGCGTCTTGGTGCTCATGATACCATACGCTCGCTGGACCCAGATCGAGCTGGAGGATCTCGGGATGATCAAAACCAGCTTGCGCGCCAGCAGGCTGGAACAAGCGAGGTGCGGTCACCTGGACGGGGTGCTGCTCCTTCCAACGTAGTTGGAAGTCCGAGCACGTCCCGCTCCACGCGCCATTCGCCACCGCTACCCGCCACTCCAGCGGAAGCTCTACTGCGAGCTCAACTGCTCCTGGATTACCCTCCAACGGCGGACAAGATCGATGCCTGGAGGGCCACCATTCAGAGTCTCATCGGCTTTGCCAACGGCGACACTCCACGGCAGCCAAGTGCATCGCAGCTCCGTCCAGCCGGCCAGGCACGGGCCGATGGCGACAAGACCGGTGGGTGCGCGACCACCGTGCACTCCCCGCCCTAGAGGCCAAGATCGCCGACCCACCGGGCCCGCCACGACGACGACTCCACCGCGTCGTCGGACCCGCGGACTCGTCGCGATCAGCGCCAAGTTCTTCATGAACGGAAGCAAGAAGACGCTCGCACTCGCATCGAGCGTCGGAGAGAAGCGCGGCGTCAATCAGACCAGCACGGTGAGCCCTCTGTCGACATGCATGCACCAGGGGGACCAGGCGACCTGCCGTACGCGGTGGGCTGCTCTGCGTTCACCCGTGAGCTGCGGCAAGTCCAGTGGCCCAGCACCAAGAACTTCAAGCCAGACGTACCCGAGAAGTACGACGGCCAGTCGCATCCGTCGGAGTTCCTCAGCATCTACGCCATTGCGGTGCAGGCTGCCGGGGGGCGAGACGACAAGATCCTTGCCAACTACTTCCCGCTGGTGTTCAAGTCCAACGTCAGGTCCTGGCTCATGCACTTGCCGGACAACTCCATATCCTCCTGGGCAGACATGTGCCATCAGTTTGTCGGCGCCTTTACAGGCGGCCACAAACCTCATGGCCAGGCGAGCGACCTCCATTTGCTCGTCCAGAAGGAAGGAGAACCCCTGCACAAGTTCATCCATAGGTTCAGCCGTGTACACTACAACATCCCCGATGTCCACCCCGTCGCGGTCATCAGCGCGTTCCATCAGAACATGCGCAACCGCAGGATGCGGGAGGAGATGGCGATGTGCAAAATCAAAGACGTCAGTGAGCTATACACCCTGGCCGACAAGTGTGCATGTGCTGAGGAGGGGGGGGAAGCTCCCCGGAGAGAATGCAGGAGCAGACGGATCTGACAGCGATGATGTCACCCCGGCAAGGAGAAACCGGCGACGGAACAACAGAAAGAAGAAAAACCAAGATGTGCTGGTTGTTGAGCAGTCCGGCAGCGAAGGTGGCGCCAAGAAAGCCGAAGCCACCAATGGCCAGGCTGTGGCAGCCGCCGACAAGCAGGACGGCGCCAACAAACAGTACTGCAAGATCCACCGTACCAAGGGCCACGACCTCCAGCGCTGCAAGCAGGTCGAGCGGCTTGTCGAGCTGCAAAAGGCCGAGTACGAGCGGCGCGACAAGGAGAAGGCCCAAGGAGGTACCGGAGGATCCGGCATGAAGCGCCCCGGCCAGGGAGGACGCCGCGGCAGGGACAAGCAGCGGCAAGGAGACAGACCTCCCCGCGGCCGCGACAAGGGTAAGGATGAAGACGACGACGACGACGAAGACATGGATGATGCCGAGAACAGCGAGCAGGAGTTTCAGAAAGCCACAGAAGTCTTGTGCATTGACGGTGGTGCTTCTCTGCATGCTTCGCACCGCCAACTCAAGCAGTGGGTGCGAGAAGTCAATGCAGCAGAACCACCCATCGAGTCACGCAAGCTTCTGAAATGGTCCAGCACGCCTATCATCTTTGATATTGAGGATCACCCCGACCGCACAACTGCGGTCGGGTGCTTGCCGATGTTGGTTTCACCAACCGTCCGCAACCTCAAGGTCACTAAGATGCTAGTTGACGGCGGAGCCGGCTTGAACCTGATCTCCTCCGCTGTGCTCTGGAGAATCCAAGTCCCTGACAGCGAGCTCGAAGAGACCGGGACATTCCAAGGAATCAACCCGGGAAGGAGCAAGCCGAAGGGAAAGATCATGCTGTCGGTGACATTTGGTAGCGAGCTGAACTTCAGGACTGATAGGATCACTTTCGACGTTGCCGATTTTCCATTGCCCTACAATGGAATTCTTGGCCGTCTAGCGCTCGCCAAGTTCATGGCAGCCTCTCACTACGCATACAACATGTTGAACATGCCCGGCCCGATAAGCGTCATCTCTGTCCCCGGTGACAAGAGGGACGCTCTTATCTGTGCCGAGAAGATCTACCGGGAAGCAGCAGCCGCAACGGACCACGAGCCCCTTGCCACTGAAGCTCCCGGAGGGAAGAAGAAGACCAAGTCCGGCAAGTGCTCTGGTGCCCACTCCGGCAAGCGCGCCTCTTCGGAGTGCTGCGCTACCGTCGAGGACGCACCATCGAGCTCCGCCAACAAGAGTAAGAAGAAGGCGATGGCAGCTCCGCCAGCAACCAAGAAGGTGCCCGCCAAGGAGGACGGCACTGGTGGTACCTTCACCATCAGTGCCACGCTTGACCCTAAATAGGAAAGCGCGCTCGTTGCTTTCCTGCGGGCGAACGTCGACGTGTTTGCATGGCAACCGTCTGACATCCCCGGTGTTCCCAGGAAAGTAATTGAGCACCATTTGGCCGTCTGTCCTCACGCGCGGCCCGTCAAGCAAAGAATCAGGAAGCAAACGGTGGAGCGCCAAGAGTTCATCGCAGAAGAAATCAAGAAGTTGGAAGCAGCAGGCCTCGTCAGAGGAGTACTCCATCCTACGTGGTTGGCCATTCCTGTAGTCGTGCGCAAGGCTAACGGGAAATGGAGGCTTTGTATCGACTTCACCGATGTCAATAAAGCTTGTCCCAAAGATCCGTTTCCCTTGCCGCGCATCGACCAGATTGTTGACTCCACAGCCGGATGTGACCTGCTTTCATTCCTTGATGCATACTCAGGATACCATCAGATCTTCATGGCGGAAGAAGATGAAGAGAAGACCGCGTTCATCACTCCATGTGGCACGTATTGCTTCGTACGTATGCCTTTCGGTTTGAAGAATGCCGGTTCGACATTTGCAAGGGTAGTCCATACCGCCTTTGAGCCACAGATTCACAGAAATGTGGAAGCCTACATGGATGATATAGTGGTCAAGAACAAGGACCGGGCTACCCTGATTCAAGATTTGGATGAAACATTTGCAAATCTACGCAAGATCAGCCTCAAGCTTAACCCTGAGAAGTGTGTGTTCGGAGTTCCCTCCGGCAAGCTTCTCGAGTTCTTTGTGTCTCAGCGGGGGGTTGAAGCCAACCCCGACAAGATCAAGGCCATTGAGCAGATTGAAGCACCAAAGCGCGTCAAGGATGTGCGAAGACTTGCCGGCTGCATGGCGGCTCTCAGCAGGTTTATCTCTAAGTCTGCTGAGCGCGCCCTGCCTTTCTTCAAAATCCTAAAGAAGGCAGGTCCCATGAAGTGGACTCCGGAAGCGGAGGCTGCGCTGCAGAACTTGAAGAGATACTTGTCCTCCACTCCAATACTTGTCGCGCCTAAACCACAAGAGAAGTTGCTGTTGTATCTGGCGGCAACCAATCAAGTGGTTAGTGCTGCGTTGGTAGCGGAGAGGGAAGCAGATGATGAGCCAGCAACCGCAGCAAGCACATCCAGCGACAAGCAGGGGGCTTCCCCGACAAGCTCTGGCCCCGACAAGGATGGATCTGCACAGGCGTGTGAGGAGGTGCAGAAGAAAATGGTGCAGCGCCCAGTTTACTTTGTCAGCTCCCTTCTGCAGGGGGCTAGGTCGAGGTACTCTGGTGTGCAGAAATTGCTTTTCGGCCTTCTCATGGCCTCGAGAAAGCCGCGCCATTACTTTCAAGCACATGAGATCACAGTTGTCACTCGCTTTCCGCTGAAGAGGATACTGCAGAATCCGGAAGCAACAGGCAAGATTGTCGAGTGGGCACTGGAACTGTCAAGCTTTGGCCTCAAGTTTGAAAGCACTTCAACTATCCAAAGCAGAGCATTGGCAGAGTTCATAGCAGAGTGGACGCCAACACCAGATGAAGAAATCCCAAAGACGAGCATCCCCGTCGAAGAAGCAAGCAAAGAGCGGCTAATGTACTTTGATGGTGCCTTCTCGCTGCAAGGCGCCGGTGCTGGTGTGTTGCTTATCGCACCCACCGGAGAGCACCTCAAGTACATAGTCCAGATGCACTTTCCCAAGGAGCAAGCAACAAACAATACTGCAGAGTATGAAGGTTTGCTTGCCGGTCTCAGGATCGCGGCAGACCTTGGGATCAAGAAGCTCATTGTCAGGGGTGACTCGCAGCTTGTCGTCCGCCAAGTGAACAAGGATTATCAGAGACCGTTGATGGAAGCATACGTTGATGAAGTGAGGAAGCTGGAAGAGCGCTTTGACGGCCTGCAAATGGAACATGTTCCAAGAGCTGAGAACGACATTGCCGATGGCCCGTCAAAGTGCGCCGCACTTAATTTACCTATGGAACCAGGAATCTTTGTGCTCAAGCTGACTCAGCCATCTGTTACACCATCAACTGGGCAGAGCAAGAAGAGGAAGTTGATTTCTGGCAACTATCTTCCGGCAGAGCTTCCCGGAGCCGCCGCTAAGAAGGTCCCCAAGATCAACGCCAAGAGTGCTGAGGAGCAGCATGCTCCGGCGAGCCCCAGGGCTCGTTCCGTCGAAGCAGACGCTCCCGACAAGCTTTGCTCCGGCAAGCTTGCCGGGGAACATCAAGCTCCGGCTGAGCCACAGATTCTCACCGTAGAAGCAGATGTTCCCGCAGCAGCAGATGTGCCTTTAGTCCTTGTTGTCGAGCCACGCGCTCCAGCATGGGCACAGCAGATTGTCCGTTTCCCTCAGACAGGAGAACTTCCCGAAGAGCAAGAAGAAGCGGAAAGAGTAGCCCGGCAGTCCAGTATGTACCAGTTTGTCGACGACACACTGTACAGAAGAGGACGCAACAGAGTGAAATTGAAGTGTATTCCCCGGGAAGACGGACAAGGGCTGTTGGCAGAGATACATGGAGGCATATGTGGTCACCACATTGGCGCAAGAGCACTTGCCGGCAAAGCGTTCCGGCAAGGTTTCTTTTGGCCCGAAGCCCTCCAGGATGCAACTGCACAAGTAACCAAGTGTGAAGCATGCCAGTTCCATTCCAAGTAGATACACCAGCCAGCTCAAGCTCTCCAGACAATCCCTTTATCCTGGCCCTTTTCGGTCTGGGGGCTCGACATCCTCGGCCCCTTCCCCCGAGCTGTCGGGGGCTTTGAGTACTTGTACTGTCACACCCTGATTTTCATGCCACAACACTTAAGCTAATAAATCTTGATAAAATGTGGTTTGACAAAAACTTTTGAGTGTTTTGGACTTTGCTTGATCTGATTTTTGTGTGTTGTTTGAAAGTGCTCTAAAAATCAAATAAATCCTCCAACTCTCATACTCCTCCTCCTTGATCCAAAACCTTTTCCCGGTGATCATGCCATGTGTATAGAGCAATATGGTATTTTCTTACAAAAATAATTTGGCCAAAAAGTATTTTCAAAAATTAGTTTTCCAAAAACCCCTTGATTGAGGATTGCACTGCAAGTACTTAATTGAGGGCAGTAAAAATCTTTCCAAAAATATTTTTGACTCCTATTAGATATAGGATACCCAGAAACCACAAAAATATAATTTTAAAAGTTATTTTCCTATTTTATTTAAAGGCTTTTTCTTACGGCCAGAAATGGTCTTAAATAGATTAAAATTATTTTAAAGCTTTAAAAGTATTTGAGAAAAATTAGGGAGACTCAATGGACATATAGTTTCCATATATATGAGTTTCAACACATGGTTATGATCAAAATATTGGACAAAACCTCCCAAAGCCATTTCTGCTCATTTCAAGGATTTGAAATATTTCTACAGGAAATATTTTCATAAAAATCCAAGAAAATTCTAGCATGTCACATATGACATTTTTGATGATCTTGCCAAATACCATGTCATGGAGAACAGTATAACCCCATGAAACTCTCTCAAAACCACTTCTGTCCTTTTTCAAGTTTGAACAACTTAGCATTGTCAAACTTGTCCAATTGCTCTCAAACTTGGTGCAAATGCTCAAATGATGTAATAATGCATCTAGACCAAATGGAACAAGTTGGAGAGAATTTTATCTTGATCAAAGTACCCCAAAACCCTCTCTGACCAGAATCAAATTTGACCAAGTTTGTACTGCCAACTTTTTCTCCTTGACCCCAACTTTTGTGAGCATGTTCACATGGCCAAATAAGGCCACTACACCAAGTGGTACATCAAGGAGAAATGATTTTCTCAACTAGATCTACACAAGTCCATTTCTGTAAATTCTTAGGGTTTACAAAAGTTGCATTGGCAACTTTGACCAAATGAGCTCAAATTTGGTGGAACACCCTAATTATATGTTAAATTTCACCCTGTGGAGTCTCATGGCAAATGGAGGTCATTGACTTTCCCAAACCAGCATCAAACACCTTCTGCATTTTTAACTAAAACCCTGTTTGAGCCTCTTCCACTAATCCAAATGAGTTCTCCTCTTTACCACACCTCCTCCCAACCTCCCTCTACCTCTGGCATTCAACTCAAGTCAATGCTTATTGATCAAGGGGATGGAACCACCAATTTTCTATTCTGGACAGCCCCATTCCCACTCTTCTCCTTCCTCTCTCTTCACCCACTGGCCATCAAAGCATCCAAGGCCGAGATCCCTTCCTTAGCACCCCCCAAATACTACCAGACATCAGTGGCCGCGCCCACATTGCCAAAAAATGGCCATGCCGGCCACACACGCGCTCTGGAGCGCGCTACAATGCGCTCCGGCACTGTAGCGGCTCCCTGCCCAACACCTCCGACCACCTCGGCCCTCCCCCGCGCGCTCGACAAGGCGCCTCGACGTCCACAACACGCAAGGATGTCGGGCCCCTCCTCCCTTGCCCTCTTTCTCCCTCCGCAGAGCTCGCCGAGCGCTCCCTAGGCCGCGTGCACGGTGCACCACTGCCCCTCCATTTAAAGGCCCTCCCGAGCTCTCCTGCGGCTTCTTCCCACTCTCCCTAACCCCCAGCAACCTCCCGGACATGCCCAATATCCCCCTTGTGCCCTCTTCCCACCTCCATGGCAGGGTTGCCGCCGCCGAGCCCCCGGACCAACCCGAGCCCCCATTGCTTCTCCTGCTCCCACTAAACGCTCCAGAGGACCCCCATGGCCCCAAGGAGCCTCTCCCGCACGCTAGGACCTCCTCCCCATGCCTGCCTCGCCGTGCCCATCCTCGCCGTCGCCGGTCTCCGCCATGTCCGAAGCTCCGCCCAAGTCTGGTGCTTCCCGCGTCCAACGTGACCACCTCTGGGCGCGGCGTGGAACGGGGCATCCGACCAGACCACCGGCTTGGCCCCGGCCGCAGCGGAGCGGCCGAAATCGTCGCCGGCGCGCTCGCCGTCTGTCCCCTGCCTCTGCCCGTCGGGGGAAAGAAGGAGGAGGCGGGAGAGAGAGAGAGAGTTGGTGCGGGACCCGCAGGTCAGCGACCCAGCAGGCGGGCCCCGCCCGTTTAAGTGGAGACGGGCCGGGTGGATAGCCGCTTCCTGCGCAGCGGAGGCGTACTCCGCCCGGGGCACCTCCGACGTCACCCCCCTCGCCCGCGCGGCTGAGCCAGCAGGCCGGCCCACTGCTAAACTGCGCCCAGTGCGCTGGGTCAGGGTAAGAACCCTTTCCCTTTTTCTTTTTCTGTAGACTTGTAAAATCCATAAACAATTCAAATGGACTCCAAATTTGATGATTCCAATTTCTAGTAGTTCCTAAAATCATGATCTACCTGTTGGTGCAACTTGCACAATTTTCCAGAGACTTTTTCTTCACAAACATTTATCAAATCCTGTTTTTCCTATTTCTGTGATGAACTTTAGAAAATCACAGAAGGCTCAAAATTGATCCAAATCCCATGATTCAAATTCCTAGGTGTTACTAAGTTCATAACTTAGTTTATGAACATTTTTATTAATACTTTCTGTGCCACATAAATTATTGAGCCATTTCTTCATATTTATCAACCTTCCAAATTCATAGGAAATTCATTTGAACTCCAAATCCAGTGAAACCAATTCCTAGATGCTTCTAAAATCATCCTTTGTTAAATGGGTGCCTTTGCTCATTTTTCAAAAATATATTTCTGTATACTATAGCAATTCCATAAAACCCTTGATTCCATCATATCGAAATGTTTAGAAATATCCATAGATCCACTTCCAATGAAATCACTTTGGTCATTCCTCATATTACCAGAGGTATCCTAGAAATGTCCAACTCTCATTTTTAGAGCACTTTTATTTTTGCCTTGTGGTGTTGCTTATTGTGATTGTTTCCGACGTTAGTTGACGAGGTAGACGGAATACTTGGAGAAGGACTAGAAGATCTCAAGACTCTGATGAACCAGGCAAGCAGCCCTTTGACCATGACTATGAAACCCTTTTTATGCATGTCATATAGCACTTATTATTGCTGCATCGGAATCATGATGAGAGGGAAACCACTCTGGTGGGTTGCCTTCGTTACTTACTCGTTGATACCTGCATTATGCATGACCCTACCTCCTTATGAGGGTTATGCCGGTGGGAGTAGCTAGGATGCAAAGTAGAGCTACGCAAATAGGGGACGGGGATATGCATGGTGATGGAAGAAAAATATTTTTTTCAAAGGACTTTTCGAAAACCCCGTCGGGTGCCACTTATACCCGAGGGAGATGATGAGATGGGTAACCACTTGATGACGAAGTGGTGTACCGAGGCAAGTGTGTGTGTGTTGTTTTCGAAAACGGATTGGTTTAAGTTGCGACCGTTATTCCAACCTTACATGCGCAACCACTCTACCCTTATATGGGAAAGGGCATTATTGATTACCTAGGCCGATACTAGCTTGGAGCCCGCATTACTAGTGATGGGGGAGAGTTGGTGCTCTCTCTCGGGACGGGGTCGTGCCAGGTAGGGCGACCAAGAACATTTTTATGGGGCACCGGACACACCGTTGGTACCCCGTGCCAGTGGTATGTGATGAATATAGGAGCAAGGCTCCACAATTTTAAGATGTGAAATGTTGGGCACGGGGGTTACTACCAATCGAGTGGACTCCATGTTAGTATCGTCTAGGGAAAGATAGTGATCGGGTGCTTACCCCGGGTACTTGAGGTACCGCGGGTCGTGGATGACACGGAAGTTCCCCGGATCTAGTGGGTAAAGTGTGCAACCTCTGCAGAGTGTAAAACTATTCGAATAGCCGTGTCCACGGTCAAGGACAGTTGGGTAACCGCTCTTGGGCTACGTCCACTTGTTTATAACCAGTGTGTGTGATGGATAAGTGGGAAGAACTATTTGGGTCAAGTCAGAGGACTTGACATGATTGAGTTGGGTTGGTGCCCACTCTACTTATGATGATGTCTGTAACCTGTCCTCATGGTTACTTGAATTCTCCTGATGCATGTCTTACAAGATGTTGAACATGTCATTGCACTCAAAACTAGCTTTCCGCAAAAATTTACCTATACCATGCATTGTTGTATCTTGAACCAAAAGCATGGGTTGCTTGCGAGTACATTCAAAGTACTCATTGGCTTGCCACTGGTTATTTTATTGGCCAGGCATAAGAGAACATGATATGATGAAGAATACTTCGGTGACGAAAATGCGAGCTAGGACGCTTCCCAGTCAGAATGCCTGTAGGGTTAAGGCAGATGGCATGGGTCCAAGTTACCGACGAAGATTTCCGCTGCAATGTTATACTCAAGACTTGACCATAATGGTCCTACTTGTGTAATACGGTATGTATGGATGTAAGACTCTTGTTATTCAGCTTCTGTGTGTTCAGTGAGCATTGATCTCTGGGATCACTGTACACGTGCATTCGGTGATCTCGACTTATGAGTCGGGGTCCCCACATGTACGTTGCAATCGACAAGTTCACAAAGTGGCCGGAAGTGGAACCAGTGAGGAAGGTGACAGCACAGTCAGCAGTCAAGTTCTTCAGGTCAATTGTTTGCTGCTTCGGGGTCCCCAACCGGATCATCACCGACAACGGTACGCAATTCACGAGCCGCACCTTCATGCAGTACGTCCAAGATCTTGGCGCCAAGGTCTGCTTCGCTTCTGTTGCTCACCCCAGGAACAACGGTCAAGCGGAGCGGGCAAATGCTGAAGTGCTGCGCGGGCTCAAGACCAGGACTTTAGACAGGCTGCACAAGTGCGGAAGAAACTGGATCGAGGAGCTGCCGGCGGCTCTTTGGTCGATCAGGACGACGCCAAATCGAGCCACCGGCCAGACACCATTTGCTCTAGTATATGGAGCAGAAGCAGTTATCCCCACGGAACTCGTATACGGGTCACCTAGAGTGCTCGCTTATGATGAGCTTGAGCAAGAGCGGCTGCGTGAAGATGATGCGCTGCTCCTTGAGGAAGATCGTCTTCAGGCCGCTGTGCGAGCTGCTCGCTACCAGCAAGCTTTGCGCCGCTACCATAGCCGCAAAGTTAAGGCCAGAAGCTTCGAGGAAGGCGACCTTGTTCTTCGGCGCGTTCAGTCGGCCAAGAATTCCAACAAGTTGACGCCGAAGTGGGAAGGCCCTTACCGGGTGAAACGAGTCACTAGGCCCGGTGCTGCCCGCCTTGAGACTGAAGATGGCTTTCCGGTGAGCAACTCCTGGAACATAGAGCATCTTCGTAAGTTTTACCCGTGAGGCGCGGTTGTCGGGCCCTGTCCCGGCAACCAACCTTTTGTACAAGTCTTGCCGCTGTTGCATGTAATCCTTTGTACAAAGCCAGGCGCAGACCCTGAGCATAAGTGAAGCGCTGGCGCCCTAAGTTTTAGCATGCATGATGTGTCGAGTCTCGTCCTTGGTTAGGGTTGATAGTGCTTAACAGCTGCTAACCCCTAACTTAGAGGTCGGGTGTGCGTCCTTTTGCCATTCTTTCGTTTCCCTTGGTTCGCAGGACTTGCATATCCTAGCCAGACCACTTGAGGACGAAGGAAAGGAGGAGAAGGACGGACCAGCACCTGGGCCCCGGCAAGCCAGTGTTGTCGGGGGCTGCGAGCACAAAGATTCACCCACGGCACACCAGAGTTGCCGGGGGCTGCAAGCTCAGATAAGTTTTTCATCCCTTATCATGCATTCTCTTATGAACTGAGGAATGCGAAACCTTGTTTCTTCCTAGAAGCTACCGTGCTCCCTAATTCTAGGCCCTAGGACGCGTTCCTTGGGGCCAGATTTGGTCGTAGCCGCAGCAGCAAAGGGACGAAACGAGGAGCCCAAACCCGCCTCGTCCCTGCCTCCGCCAAGAGCGTGAGAAAGGTCGAGCGAGGAGGAAAGACGGCAGGGCGTGCTGCCGGGCGAGGAAGTGTCTATCTTAGAGATACCAAGGATTCGTTCCTTGACGTGGGTTTCACCCGCGAGACAAGTGACCCGGCAAGCATCCCCTTTTCATTAATAAACATTCTGCTCAGGTACAGTTCAGAGAGAATGAAAAACATGAATAATGGGATTACAAGCTTTAAATGCAGCTAAAGCCCGAGGGCTTACAGATTAAAAAGAGATAAGGTGCCCATAATCCTTTTCCTGTCCCTCTCCTTAGGAGGTAGGACAAGGAGGCGAATATGGCAAAAGGAGCGCCTAGGCGAGCTACGGGTGGCAGAAGACAGCAAGAGAAGATCCCGGTGGCCGTCGCCGAGGACAAGAGTGATGGCGGCGCCGGAGGCAGGGCTGGAAGATGAGGCGGCAGGACGTCGGCGCGCTGTCGAAGACGAGGCGGCAGGACGTCAGCACGCTGTCGAAGGCGTCGCATCCCCGTACTCCGACTTCGCGGCCTTGCCGCCCGCCCTCCTCCTCTTTCGCAGCCTCCCTACGCTAGCCGCCCGAGGAGGAGGGGCGCGCTGCCTAGCGGCGACCCTCGCCGCCACCATTGAAGGACCAGGGTTCCCTCCCTCCATGGCGAATGAGAGGAAGGGGATCGGAAGCTGAAGAAAAGAGAAGATGAAGGAATGCGGGCTCCGACCTTCCCCTCCCGCTCCTTATAAAGGAGGGGAGTGGGGGCTCGGCCGCCCCGCTCGGCCAATCAAGACGCAGGAGGAGCAGGGGAGCCGGGGCCGACCCACTGGCTCGACCCACGACGGCCCGGTTCCCCGCCTCCACCGTCCACCTCCCCAAGTGCATGGGAGCCGCGTGGCGGACACGCAGAACCGAGGCGACGGATGAGGCGACCTCTCCCCACCCCGTGACCGTGGGGAGCGGACGCCTCGGAAACCGCACCTCGGGCCCGTCCAAGAAAGAATCCACGACATGATGCATGCCTGCGGGGCCCAGCCTCGCGCACGCCTCCCACGTCACGCACGCCTCAACCCCACGATGCCACGTTCGGCGCGCGCCGTTTGGGGAGGCCGCGGTGGATGCAAAGTTAGATACGGTGCGACCCAGGCCGCGCGTGCCCGTGCACTGTTTTGGGCCTGGCCCAACAGTGCTCGGCACCGTGTATGGCCCAGGCCCGGGGGCTCCTATCGGTGTACTAAAGTAGGGGTACCTTAGTATCCCGAACTTGTGCACGGGCAGTCGCAGCGACCCGCGGCAAGGCTTGCCAGGTGACCGCCAAGATCCTTCATGGTTCCCTTGGAACCATTCAAGAACAAAGTACTCAAGACAAGGCCCCGGTAAGAGGAGCTTGCCGGGAAGGCAACTAGAAGCACAAGGCCCCGGCAAGAGGAGCTTGCCGGGAAGGCCACTCAAAGCCCGAGCCCCCGGCAAGAGGAGCTTGCCGGGAAGACCAGTTGAAGTACGAAGGCCCCGGCAAGAGGAGCTTGCCGGGAAGGCCAACCAAGGCATTTCAAGAAAGCTTGCCACGACGCGCCACGCGTCCCGGCAAGGCCTGGTGAGCGGCAAGTTCCCAGGCGCGGCAAGACAGCAACCGCGGCAAGCCACTTGCCGCGGCAAGTTACCACCCCGTGACTGCGCTCCAGCTCACCCACCAACGTGTCGCTCTGGGGCTCTCCCAGGGGCACGTGGTGGGAGGCTGTGCAGCTAGGGGTGTGCGGTGGCAGAATGGCGCTGACAAGATAGCCATCGTGGAAAACGGTGGCGCCCCTAACGGTCCATTTCGGCACTATTTGGGCGATGCAGACGGGCATTTAATGCCCTTGTCCCCTGCCGTCAGGGTTAGGTATGATAGCACTGTACAGCCACTGTACCAGCCGCACTTTTCCACTTTTACCCCTGTCTACGTTGCCACTGTCGGTTACCCCTTGAGCATATAAAAGGAGGCCCATGCGCAACGTAGAGGGAGATCGGATCCCAGAACGCACTCACGCTCCGTCTCGTTAGCTGCTGGTGTGTACTGTAGCACTCCACGCTCTCGAGCAAGAACACAATACAATCCACAAAGCAGTAGTAGGGTTTTACGCATCCGTGCGGCCCGAAGCTGGGTAAACCCCTCGTGTGCATCGCCTCGATCCGCTCTTCGTGCATCCTCCGCCCCCCCCCCTGCCAAACCGAGAAGGGGCTCCGTCCCCATAGGTGTTCGAGGAGGCAGTTTCCCCCCGACACTTTCCTCACCACATGATGCTTGCCAAAAGAGAAAAATAAAATGGAATAGAGAGAAAAACTTGGACTCTTTGCATAAAAGTAAATACTGAAAAGTAAAAGATAGGCCCTTCGCAGAGGGAAGCAGAGGTTGCCATGCGCTTATTTGTTTGCATGCTCAACCCCTTAGGGTAAAAGAACATCACGTTATATTGCCCCTTATGATAGCAACCTTTATTATGCAATCTGTCACTTTTATTCTTTGCCATCACAAGTTCGTACAATGCTCAATTTTATCTTACACTAAATGATCTAACACTTTTAGAAGCAATTTTTATTGCCTTATTGCTCCGATGACAACTTACTTTAAGGATCTTGCTCAATCCTTAGGTAGGTATGGTGGACTCTTGAAAATAAGATTTGGGTTTAAGGGTTTTTGGATGCACAAGTAGTATCTCTACTTGGTGCGGACTTTTTGGCTAGGAAAGATGGGGGGCAAGCACCACATGTTGAAGGATCTATGACAATATAACTTCTATGTGAATATGAACAAACATAAATCATTACGTTGTCTTCCTTGTCCAACGTCAACAATTTTGGCATATAATATTTTGATGGGGGCCCACAATCACAAAAGATTTCCAGGATAGTATATTTGCATGTGAAACATCTCTTCCTTCTACTATTTATTTATGAATTGCTTGTATGACCAATATTGGGATTGTCAAGCCTCAAAATATTTCACTTTATAAACCCAATGTGAAGCTACCAATAAGCATGATATGATTTCAACTTCATGACATTCCATTTATTCAACATTTTACTCATAGGATATAAGTGAAGCACAAGACTAAATGACAAGCTACTCCAAAAAGATATAAATGAAGATCATGAGCATAATATTTTTTCTCTCAAATTAATTTAAGTGAAGCAAGGGAGAATTTCTTCAAAAATACTAAAGCACACCATGTTCAAAAAGATATAAGTGAAGCACAAGAGCAATTCCATAGAAAAGAACTTCGTTGACGGGATGTGTGTGCCGCTTACCTAGCCTCCCATGCAACTATTTGAGGACTCTATTTTATTTAAAAACATTCAGATCTAAGTACTTTATTAAAACAGAAAGCAAAACAAAATAAAATGACATTCCAAGGATAGCACAACTCATATGAAGAAGCAAAAACTTAGGCTCAACCGATACTAACCGATAATTGTTGAAGAAGAAAAGTGGGATGCCTACCTGGGCATCCCCAAACTTAGATGCTTGAAACTTCTTTAATATTATATTGGGATGCCTTGGGCATCCCCAAGCTTAAGCTTTTGTGTCTCCTTAATTCTTCTCATATCACGGTTTTCCTAAATCTCAAAAGCTTCATCCACACAAAACTCAACAAGAACTCGTAAGATAAGTTAGTATAAACCAATGCTAAAACCTTCTCATTATCTATTGTAGAAAATCACTAAAATTATTATTAAACATTGCATACTAAATGCCTCTGCATATTTAATACTCCTATCCTCAAATAGAATCATTAGACAAGCAAACATATGCAAACATAACAGTAATTTGCCAAAATAATACAGTCTGTAAAGAATGCAAGCGTATCAATACTTCCCTAACTCCAAACGTTATGAAATTCTACCAAACTATAGAAAATTTATCAGATCTTATTATGCAAAACAATTCAACATTTTATCACACTCTGACTTTTCTAGGGAATTTTTGCAACAGTGGTAAACTTTCTATTTTCAAACAGCAACATGTAGACTTGTAAAATAAGAATAGTAAAGGCTACCCTTGACATTTTTATTGAAATAAAAGATGCAAAACATTATTCTAAATATCATAAATCAAATAAAAATAAAATAAAATGACGCTCCAAGAAAAACTCATATCATGTGACAAATAAAAATATAGCCTTCCGGGGCATCCCCAAGCTTAGTTGCTTGAATCTTCCTTGAATATTACCTTGGGGTGCCTTGGGCATTCCCAAGCTTAGGGTCTTGTCACTCCTTATTCTCCACATGTCGATATCTCACCCAATACTTGAAAACTTCAATCACACAAAACTTAACGGAACTTTGTCAGATGGGTTAGTATGACAAAGACAAACCATTCACTTTGGTACTATCAAAGACAAGATTAATAATTGTTCTCACACAATTCCTACTATACCTTATCATTTCCACATTTTATATTGAGCAATATAAGCCATAGAAACTAGGAAGCAAGCAAACTATGAATTGAAAACATAATCTGTCAAAAACAGAACAGTATGTAATGATCTGGATAACTACCATGCTTCTGATACTCCAAAAATCATTACAAATTTGGGACCACGTGATAAATTTGTGTATTAAACTTCTTCAAAAAGAATCAACTCAAAATCATTCTTCTGCTAAAAATGAGACTTATTTTCATGAGTGCAAAAGTTTCTGTTTTTCTGCAGGGTCAAATCAACTATCACCCAACATGATCCCAAAGGCTTTACTTGGCACTTTATTGAAACAAAAGCAACAAAACATGATTAATACAGTATCTTAATCATGTGAACACATAAAAACAGTAGGTAAAAGTGTTCGGTTGTCTCCCAACAAGCGCTTTTCTTTTATGCCTTTTAAGCTAGGCATGATGGTTTTAATGATGCTCGCATAAAAGATAAGAACTGAAACATGAGGAGAGCATCATGAAGCATACGACTAGCACATTTAGGTCTAACCCAGGGATTTTGTGAGAAAACAACTTATGGGAACAAGAATCAACTATTATAGGAAGGAAAAACAAGTGCAACTTCAAAGTAATCAACACATAAAGAAGAAACTTGATATTATTGAGATATGTAAGAGCATAAGTTCCTTCCTCATAATAATTTTCAGAAACATCATGTATGGACTCAACAATATAATTAACACATACAACACTCTTTTCATGATGTACAAGCATAGAAGATTTTTCACTCTTTATGGCATACATGTCATCATAATAATCATCATAGATAGCAACTTTATTGTCATACTCAATTGAAACCTCTTCCAAAATAGTGGATGTACCAGTAAATAAAGTCATGACCTCTCCAAATCCACGTTCATGAATATTTTAATAAGATTGTACACCCTCCAAAATAGTGGGATCACTACTACCTAGAGTTGACACTCTTCCAAACCCACTTTCATCAATGTAATCATCATAAATAGGAGGCATGCTATCATCATAATAAATTTTCTTATCGAAAGTAGAAGGAATCAAAGGATCATATTGATTAAGAAATGCATCCCCAAGCTTAGACAAGCATTATTTCCAGCAAATAAATCTTCAAACATATCATACTCATTAAACATAGCATCCCCAAGCTTGTGATTTTGCATATCATCACAATCATTTTTATCAATAGCATCAATGGCACCAATAGTATAACAAACATTATTATCATATTTTTCCAAGCAAGTGATAAAAAGATTTTCAAGATCATAAGGGATATCAATGTCCTCCCAATCATAATCATTACAACAAGTGGTAGGTATCACAAAATCATACTCAATATCATCATCCTCCATCAACAAATTTGATTCACTTTCATGAGGCACAATGGTGATAGGAGAAGCATTATTTGGGAGAGATAACTTTTTACCTTTACTCTTTCTTATTTTCTTCTCTTCACCACATCGTGTGTGGGCTTAGTTAATTTTTTCAAGCTTCTTGTTGAAGAGATTGATTGGATAGGAAGCTCCTCCTTGTTACCTGATTCATCATAATAAACACTAGGAGGGTATTGGGAAACATTTTCCCTTTCATTAGTACTCTCTTCATATTCCATTTGTTTTCTTGTCTTTAGGTAGTTGGCAATATAAGTATTCTCAATGCAATTTACCGCACAAAACATATAAATTTCTTCTAGATCAAAATTAAGAAATCTCTCGGGATTTGGAAAACTCTTAGTTATATGTTTCATTTCTTCATACCCCCAAAGGGAACTAAGCTCTTTATGATGCTCAAGGGCAATCAAGTTATCACAATATTTGGACACGATTTGATCATGAAATAATTTCCATTGGAGATTTAAATGACCACGTTCATTGCAAAGTTCACAAGGATGGCCAAAAAATACATCTTTTAGCACAATCATCTAGCGTCTCTTGCAACTTTTTTGTTTCTAAATATTTATGCTTATTACAAAATCTATCTTCCTTTTTTGGTGTGCAAAGGCACTCCCAATTCTCCCCATAAAAAGTGACATGCTTATAAGAAACATTTTTGTCATGACTTGTGCAATCATCATTAGCATTTTGGATATTCATAAAATTCACACTAACAACATTGCAATTATGCTCATCATTCAAATATTTTTTTGCCAAGCATTTTATTGACTTCTTCTTCTAACAATTGAACACAATTTTCCAAACCATCATTTTCAAGAAAGATATTATAAAGATGATCAATAATATGATGCAACCTAAATTCCATTTTTATGTAGTTTTCTTTTCTGAACCAAACTAGTGATGAAACAAGAGATCTAAAGATATACCTTCAAGCACTCACCCCCCGTCAACTGTTGGGGAACGTAGTAATTTCAAAAAAATTCCTACGCACACGCAAGATCATGGTGATGCATAGCAAAGAGAGGGGAGAGTGTTGTCTACGTACCCTCGTAGACCGACAGCGGAAGCGTTATGACAACGCGGTTGATGTAGTCATACGTCTTCACGGCCCGACCGATCAAGCACCGAAACTACGGCACCTCCGAGTTTTAGCACACGTTCAGCTCGATGACGATCCCCAGACTCCGATCCAGCAAAGTGTCGGGGATGAGTTCTGTCAGCACGACGGCGTGGTGACGATCTTGATGTTCTACCGTCGCAGGGCTTCGCCCAAGCACCGCTACAATATTATCGAGGATTATGGTGGAGGGGGGCACCGCACACGGCTAAGAGAACGATCACAAAGATCAACTTTTGTGTCTAGAGGTGCCCCCCTGCCCCCGTATATAAAGGAGCAAGGGGGGAGGCCGTCCGGCCCTTGGGGCGCGCCAAGGAGGGGGGAGTCCTCCTCCTAGTAGGAGTAGGACTCCCCTTTCCTAGTCCAACTAGGAAGAGAGAAGGGGGAAGGAAAGAGAGGGAGAGGGAGAGGGAAAGAGGGCCCGCGCCCCCCTCCCCTAGTCCAATTCGGACTCCCCATGGGAGGTGGCGCGCCACCTCCTGGGCTGCTGCCCTCTCTCTCCCCTCAGGCCCACTAAGGCCCAATACTTCCCCGGCGGGTTCCGGTAACCCTCCGGCACTCCGGTTTTCTCCGAAATCACCCGGAACACTTCCGGTGTCCGAATATAGCCGTCCAATATATCGATCTTTATGTCTCGACCATTTCGAGACTCCTCGTCATGTCTGTGATCACATCCGGGACTCCGAACAACCTTCGGTACATCAAAACTTATAAACTCATAATATAAATGTCATCGAAACCTTAAGCGTGCGGACCCTACGGGTTCGAGAACAATGTAGACATGACCGAGACACGTCTCCGGTCAATAACCAATAGCGGAACCTGGATGCTCATATTGGCTCCTACATATTCTTCGAAGATCTTTATCGGTCAGACCGCATAACAACATACGTTGTTCCCTTTGTCAACGGTATGTTACTTGCCCGAGATTCGATCGTCGGTATCTCAATACCTAGTTCAATCTCGTTACCGGCAAGTATCTTTTCTCGTTCCGTAATACATCATTCCGCAACTAACTCATTAGTTGCAATGCTTGCAAGGCTTAAGTGATGTGCATTACCGGGAGGGCCCAGAGATACCTCTCCGACAATCGGAGTGACAAATCCTAATCTCGAAATACGCCAAACCAACATGTACCTTCGGAGACACCTGTAGAGCTCCTTTATAACCACCCAGTTACGTTGTGACGTTTGGTAGCACACAAAGTGTTCCTCCGGTAAACGGGAGTTGCAGAATCTCATATTCATAGGAACATGTATAAGTCATGAAGAAAGCAATAGCAACATACTAAACGATCGGGTGCTTAGCTAACGGAATGGGTCATGTCAATCACATCATTCTCCTAATGATGTGATCCCGTTAATCAAATAACAACTCTTTGTCTATGGTTAGGAAACATAACCATCTTTGATTAACGAGCTAGTCAAGTAGAGGCATACTAGTGACACTCTGTTTGTCTATGTATTCACACATGTATTATGTTTCCGGTTAATACAATTCTAGCATGAATAATAAACATTTATCATGATATAAGGAAATAAATAATAACTTTATTATTGCCTCTAGGGCATATTTCCTTCAGTCTCCCACTTGCACTACAGTCAATAATCTAGATTACATCGCCATGTGATTTAACATCAATAGTTCACATCACCATGTGACCAACACCCAAAGGGTTTACTAGAGTGAATAATCTAGTTCACATCTTATGTGATTAACACCTAAAGAGTACTATGGTGTGATCATGTTTTGCTTGTGAGAGATGTTTAGTCAACGGGTCTACCACATTCAGATCTGTATGTATTTTGCAAATTTCTATGTCAACAATGTTGTGCACAGAGCTACTCTAGCTAATTGCTCCCACTTTCAATATGTATCCAGATTGAGACTTAGAGTCATCTGGATCAGTGTCAAAATTTGCATCGACGTAACCCTTTACGACGAACCTTTTTGTCACCTCCATAACCGAGAAGTATTTCCTTATTCAACTAAGGATAGTTTTGACCGCTGTCCAGTGATCTACTCCTAGATCACTATTGTACTCCCTTGCCAAAAATTAGTGTAGGGTATACAATAGATCTGGTACACAACATGGCATACTTTATAGAACCTATGGCCAAGGCATAGGGAATGACTTTCATTCTCTTTCTATCTTCTGCCGTGGTCGGGCTTTGAGTCTTACTCAATTTCACACCTTGTAACACAGGAAGAACTCTTTCTTTGACTGTTCCATTTTGAACTTACTTCAAAATCTTGTCAAGGTATGTACTCATTGAAAAACCTTATCAAGCGTCTTGATCTATCTCTATAGATCTTGATGCTCAATATGTAAGCAGCTTCACCGAGGTCTTTCTTTGAAAAACTCCTTTCAAAACCTCCTTTATGCTTTGCAGAATAATTCTACATTATTTCTGATCAACAATATGTCATTCACATATACTTATTAGAAATGCTGTAGTGCTCCCACTCACTTTCTTGTAAATATAGGCTTCACCACAAGTCTGTATAAAACTATATGCTTTGATCAACTCATCAAAGCGTATATTCCAACTCCGAGATGTATGCACCAGTCCATAGATGGATCGCTGGAGCTTGCACATTTTGTTAACACCTTTAGGATCGACAAAACCTTCTGGTTGCATCAGATACAACTCTTCTTTAATAAATCCATTAAGGAATGCAGTTTTGTTTATCCATTTGCCAGATTTCATAAAATGCGGCAATTGCTAACATGATTCGGACCTTAAGCATAGATATGAGTGAGAAACTCTCATCGTAGTCAACACCTTGAACTTGTCGAAAACCTTTTGCGACATTTCTAGCTTTGTAGATAGTAACACTACTATCAGTGTCCGTCTTCCTCTTGAAGATCCATTTAATCTCAATGGCTCGCCGATCATTGGGCAAGTCAATCAAAGTCCATACTTTGTTCTCATACATGGATCCCATCTCAGATTTCATGGCCTCAAGCCATTTTGCGGAATCTGGGCTCATCATCGCTTCCTCATAGTTCGTAGGTTCGTCATGGTCTAGTAACATAACCTCTAGAACAGGATTACCGTACCACTCTGGTGCAAATATTACTCTGGTTGACCTACGAGGTTCAGTAACAACTTGATCTGAAGTTTCATGATCCTCATCATTAGCTTCCTCACTAATTGGTGTAGGTGTCACAGGAACAGATTTCTGTCACGTACTATTTTCCAATAATGGAGCAGGTACAGTTACCTCATCAAGTTCTACTTTCCTCCCACTCACTTCTTTCGAGAGAAACTCCTTCTCTAGAAAGAATCCATTTTAAGCAACAAAGATCTTGCCTTTGGATCTGTGATAGAAGGTGTACCCAATAGTCTCTTTTGGGTATCCTATGAAGACGCACTTCTCCGATTTGGGTTTGAGCTTATCATGCCGAAACTTTTTCACATAAGCATCGCAACCCCAAACTTCAAGAAACGACAGCTTAGGTTTCTTGCCAAACCATAGTTCATACATTGTCGTTTCAATGGATTTAGATGGTGCCCTATTTAACGTGAATGTAGCTGTCTCTAATGCATAACCCCAAAACGATAGTGGTAGATCGGTAAGAGACATCATAGATCGCACCATATCTACTAAAGTACGGTTATCACGTTCGGACACACCATTACACTGTGGTGTTCCAGGTGGCGTGAGTATTGAAACTATTTCACATTGTTTTAACTGAAGACCAAACTCTTAACTCAAATATTTTACCTCTGCGATCATATCATAGAAAAATTTTATTTTCTTGTTACGATGATTCTCCACTTCACTCTGAAATTCTTTGAACTTTTCAAATGTTTCAGACTTGTGTTTCATCAAGTAGATATACTCATATCTGCTCAAATCATCTGTGAAGATCAGAAAATAATGATACCTACCGCGAGACTCAATATTCATCAGACCACATACATCAGTATGTATGATTTCCAACAAATCTGTTGCTTGCTCCATTGTTCCGGAGAACGACGTTTTAGTCATCTTGCCCAAAAGGCATGGTTCGCAAGCATCAAGTGATTCATAATCAAGTGATTCCAAAATTCCATCAGCATGGAGTTTCTTCATGCGCTTTACACCAATATGACCTAAACGGCAGTGCCACAAATAAGTTGCACTATCATTATTAACTTTGCATCTTTTGGCTTCAATATTATGAATATGTGTATCACTACGATCGAGATCCAACAAACCATTTTCATTGGGTGTATGACCATAGAAGGTTTTATTCATGTAAACAGAACAACAATTATTCTCTAACTTACATGAATAACCGTATTGCAATAAACATGATCAAATCATATTCATGCTCAACGCAAACACCAAATACCACTTATTTAGGTTCAACACTAATCCCGAAAGTATAGGGAGTGTGCGATGATGATCATATCAATCTTGGAACCACTTCCAACACACATCGTCACTTCACCCTTAACTAGTCTTTGTTCATTCTGCAACTCCCATTTCGAGTTACTACTCTTAGCAACTGAACTAGTACCAAATACTGAGGGGTTGCTATAAACACTAGTAAAGTACACATCAATAACATGTATATCAAATATACCTTTGTTCACTTTGCCATCCTTCTTATCCGCCAAATACTTGGGGTAGTTCCGCTTCCAGTGACCAGTCCTTTTGCAGTAGAAGCACTTAGTCTCAGGCTTAGGTCCAGACTTGGGCTTCTTCACTTGAGCAGCAACTTGCTTGCCGTTCTTCTTGAAGTTCCCCTTTCTTCCCTTTGCCATTTTCTTGAAACTAGTGGTCTCGTCAACCATCAACACTTGATGTTTTTCTTGATTTCTACCTTCGTCAATTTCAGCATCACAAAGAGCTTGGGAATTGTTTCCGTTATCCCTTGCATATTATAGTTCATCATGAAGTTCTACTAACTTGGTGATGGTGACTAGAGAATTCTGCCAATCACTATCTTATCTGGAAGATTAACTCCCACTTGATTCAGGCGATTGTAGTACCCAGACAATCTGAGAACATGCTCACTGCTTGAGCTATTCTCCTCCATCTTTTAGCTATAGAATTTGTTGGAGACTTCATATCTCTCAACTCGGGTATTTGCTTGAAATATTAACTTCGACTCCTGGAACATCTCATATGGTCCATGACGTTCAAAACGTCTTTGAAGTCCCGATTCTAAGCCGTTAAGCATGGTGCACTAAACTATCAAGTAGTCATCATATTGATCTAGCCAAACGTTCATAACATGTGCATCTGCTCCTGCAATAGGTCTGTCACCTAGCAGTGCATCAAGGACATAATTCTTCTGTGCAGCAATGAGGATAAACCTCAGATCGCGGATCCAATCCGCATCATTGCTACTAACATCTTTCAATACAGTTTTTCTCTAGGAACATATCAAAAATAAAACAGGGGAGCTAAACGCGAGCTATTGATCTACAACGTAGATATGCTAATACTACTATGACTAAGTTCATGATAAATTTAAGTTCAATTAATCATATTACTTAAGAACTCCCACTTAGATAGACATCCCTCTAATCCTCTAAGTGATCACGTGATCCAAATCAACTAAACCATAACCGATCATCACGTGAAATGGAGTAGCTTTCAATGGTGAACATCTTTATGTTGATCATATCTACTATATGATTCACGCTCGACCTTTCGGTCTCAGTGTTCCGAGGCCATATCTGCATATGCTAGGCTCGTCAAGTTTAACCTGAGTATTATGCGTGTGCAAAACTAGCTTGCACCCGTTGTAGATGGACGTAGAGCTTATCACACCCGATCATCATGTGGTGTCTAGGCACAATGAACTTTGGCAACGGTGCATACTCAGGGAGAACACTTACACCTTGAAATTTAGTGAGAGATCATCTTATAATGCTATCGTCAAACAAAGCAAGATAAGATGCATAAAAGATAAACATCACATGCAATCAAAATATGTGACATGATATGGCCATGATCATCTTGTGCCTTTGATCTCCATCTCCAAAGTACCGTCATGATCTCTATTGTCACCGGCATGACACCATGATCTTCATCATCTTGATCTATATCAATGTGTCATCACGTGGTCGTCTCGCCAACTATTGCTCTTGCAACTATTGCTATCGCATAGCGATAATGTAAAGCAATTATTTGGCGCTTGCATCTTATGCAATAGAGAGACAACCATAAGGCTTTTGCCAGTTGTCGATAACTTTAACAAAACATGATCATCTCTTATATCTCATCACGTCTTGACCATATCACATTACAACATGCCCTGCAAAAACAAGTTAGACGTCCTCTACTTTGTTGTTGCAAGTTTTACGTGGCTGCTACGGGCTTAGCAAGAACCGTTCTTACCTACGCATCAAAACCACAACGATAGTTTTTCAAGTTGGTGCTGTTTTAACCTTCGCAAGGACCGGGCGTAGCCACACTCGGTTCAACTAAAATTGGAGAAACTGACACCCGCCAGCCACCTGTGTGCAAAGCACGTCGGTAGAACCAGTCTCGCGTAAGCGTACGCGTAATGTCGGTCCGGGCCGCTTCATCCAACAATACCGCTGAACCAAAGTATGACATGCTGGTAAGCAGTATGACTTATATCGCCCACAACTCACTTGTGTTCTACTCGTGCATATGACATCTACGCATAAAATTTGGCTCTGATACCACAGTTGGGGAACGTAGTAATTTCAAAAAAATTCCTACGCACACGCAAGATCATGGTGATGCATAGCAACAAGAGGGGAGAGTGTTATCTACGTACCCTCGTAGACCGACAGCGGAAGTGTTATGACAACGCGGTTGATGTAGTCGTACGTCTTCATGGCCCGACCGATCAAGCACCGAAACTACGGCACCTCCGAGTTTTAGCACACGTTCAGCTCGATGACGATCCCCGGACTCCAATCCAGCAAAGTGTCGGGGATGAGTTCCGTCAGCACGACGGCATGGTGACGATCTTGATGTTCTACCGTCGCAGGGCTTTGCCTAAGCACCGCTACAATATTATCGAGGATTATGGTGGAGGGGGGCACCGCACACGGCTAAGAGAACGATCACGAAGATCAACTTGTGTGTCTAGAGGTGCCCCCCTGCCCCCGTATATAAAGGAGCAAGGGGGAAGGCCGGCCGGCCCTTGGGGCGCGCCAAGGAGGGGGGAGTCCTCCTCCTAGTAGGAGTAGGACTCCCCTTTCCTAGTCCAACTAGGAAGAGAGAAGGGGGAAGGAAAGAGAGGGAGAGGGAGAGGGAAAGAGGGGCCGTGCCCCCCTCCCCTAGTCCAATTCGGACTCCCCATGGGAGGGGGCGCGCCACCTCCTGGGCTGCTGCCCTCTCTCTCCCCTCAGGCCCACTAAGGCCCAATACTTCCCCGGCGGGTTCCGGTAACCCTCCGGCACTCCGGTTTTCTCCGAAATCACCCGGAACACTTCCGGTGTCCGAATATAGCCGTCCAATATATCGATCTTTGTGTCTCGACCATTTTGAGACTCCTCGTCATGTCCGTGATCACATCCGAGACTCCGAACAACCTTCGGTACATCAAAACTTATAAACTCATAATATAAATGTCATCGAAACCTTAAGCGTGCGGACCCTACGGGTTCGAGAACAATGTAGACATGACCGAGACATGTCTCTGGTCAATAACCAATAGCGGAACCTGTATGCTCATATTGGCTCCTACATATTCTTCGAAGATCTTTATCGGTCAGACCGCATAAAAACATACGTTGTTCCCTTTGTCATCGGTATGTTACTTGCCTGAGATTCGATCGTCGGTATCTCAATACCTAGTTCAATCTCGTTACCGGCAAGTCTCTTTTCTCGTTCCGTAATACATCATTCCACAACTAACTCATTAGTTGCAATGCTTGCAAGGCTTAAGTGATGTGCATTACCGAGAGGGCCCAGAGATACCTCTCCGACAATCGGAGTGACAAATCCTAATCTCGAAATACGCCAACCCAACATGTACCTTCGGAGACACCTGTAGAGCTCCTTTATAATCACCCAGTTACGTTGTGACGTTTGGTAGCACACAAAGTGTTCCTCCGGTAAACGGGATTTGCATAATCTCATAGTCATAGGAACATGTATAAGTCATGAAGAAAGCAATAGCAACATACTAAACGATCGGGTGCTAAGCTAACGGAATGGGTCATGTCAATCACATCATTCTCCTAATGATGTGATCCCGTTAATCAAATAACAACTCTTTGTCTATGGTTAGGAAACATAACCATCTTTTATTAACGAGCTAGTCAAGTAGAGGCATACTAGTGACACTCTGTTTGTCTATGTATTCACACATGTATTATGTTTCCGGTTAATACAATTCTAGCATGAATAATAAACATTTATCATGATATAAGGAAATAAATAATAACTTTATTATTGCCTCTAGGGCAGATTTCCTTCAGCAACAGCGCCATAAAAGAGCCTGATGTCTACTATGCCACTTTATTATTGTAGACACGTGTTGGGCCTCCAAGCGTAGAGTTTTGTAGGACAGTAACAATTTTCCCTCAAGTGGATGACCTAAGGTTTATCAATCCGTGAGAGGTGTAGGATGAAGATGGGCTGTCTCAAACGACCCTGCAATCAAATACAAGAAATTTCTTGTGTCTCCAACACACCCAATACAATGACAATTTGTATAGGTGCACTAGTTTGGCGAAGAGATGGTGATAAAAGTGTAATATTGATGGTAGAAATATATTTTTGCAATCTTAATAAATAAAAACAACAAGGTAGAAAATAGTAAACGGGCACAAAAATGGTATTGCAATGCTTGAAAATGAGGCCTAGGGTCCGTACTTTCACTAGTACAACCTCTCAACAATGCTAACATAGTTGGATCATATGATTATCCCTCAAAGTGCAATAAAGAATCACTCCCGAGTTCCTATTAGCGGAGAACAAAAGATAGAAATTGTTTGTAGTGTACGAAACCACCTCAAAGCTATTCTTTCTGTTCGATCTATTCAAGAGTTCGTACTAAAATAACACAAAGATATTCTTTCCGTTCGATCTATCCTAGAGTTCATACTAAAATAACACTGAAGCAAATTCATATTCATAATACTCAATCCACACAAAGAACTACAAGGAGACTCCAAAATTTCTATCAGAGAAAAGATAATAAAAACATGCATCACCCTTATGCATAGATTACCCCAATGTCACCGCGGGAATCCACAAGTTGAGTGCCATAACGTATATCAAGTGAATCAATATGATACCCCATCGTCACCTCAAGTATTCACACCGCAAGACATACATCATGTGTTCTCAAATCTGAACATTCAATCTGACATGACAAAACTTCAAAGGGTAAAGATTCAATTCATCACAACAACAGTATGGTGGGGAGAAACATCATATGATCCATTTATGTTAACAAAGCCAATGATATAGATCACGAGAGAGAGAGAGAGAGAGAGAGAGTGAGAGAGAGATTAAACACATAGCTACTGGTACAAACCCTCAGCCCCGAGGCTGGACTACTCCATCCTCATTGTGGTGGCCGCCGGGATGATGAAGATGGCCACCGGAGATGATTCACCCCTCCAGCAGGGTGCCAGAACGGGGTCTAGATTGGTTTTCGGTGGCTACAGAGCCTTGGAGTGGCGGAATTTTTGATCTAGGTTAACCCTAAAGGGTTTCGAAATATTTGGGAATTTATAGTGCAAAGAGGGGGTGCGGGAGGCCACTGAGGTGGGCACAACCCACCTGGGCGTGCCTGGCCCCCCAGGCGCGCCCTGGTGGGTTGTGCCCCCCTCGGGGCACCCCCCAGGTGCTTCTTTGGCCCAATGTTGGTCTTCTGGTCCATCAAAAATCCGCAAAAGTTTTGCGGTGTTTCGCCTCCATTTGATATTGATTTCCTGCGATGTAAAAAACAAGCAAAAACAGCAACTGGCACTGGGCACTGGGTTAATAGGTTAGTCCCAAAAAATGATATAAAGTTGCTATAAAATGAATGTAAAACATCCAAGAATGATAAAATATCAGCATGAATACTTCACAAATTAAAGATACGTTGGAGACGTATCAGGATGGTAGAAATATATTTTTATAATATGAATAAATAAAAACAACAAGGTAGCAAATAGTAAACGGGCATGACAATGGTATTGCGATGCTTGAAAACGGTATTGGAATGCTTGAAAACGGGATTAGAAAAGAGATGTCAATTGGTTCACATCATAGGAACTTTTCTATTGAATATATGCTAACGTTTATTTTCCTTTGAAATTATGGGAGTATATGAATCCATTCATATGAACCAAGTGGCTCTAAAGCTATAAAAATGATATCATGTTTATTTCCTTTGAAATGTGGAGTATATGAATCTCTTCCTATGAACCAATGGGCTCTAAAGGAAAAATCCTATAAAAATCATATCATATAGAGTTCCTATGATATTCCTCCACACCAAAGGATGGTTGAAGTTGTTGCAGGCGATACGACGGTCTTTCTTTGTAGACTCCTCCCCCATCTTTATAGTTACCTCTCGAAGATGAATGAAATGATATATACTGGGTATTCTATATGTGCAATTTGGTACACGAAAACTCGATAAAAGTTTGCGTGGTTAAAATTTTCAATAAAGCTATATGCACTGCATTTTGGAATGGAGGGAGGAGCATACGACAGTTGCTAACACTCACGTGGAAGATTTGTGTGTAGGAGGAGTGGCTGTTCTGTTAAATGACATGGAAAAACTGACACTGTCGGATGCCGATCTAACGGTTCTTACGGCGTTCGTCAGGAAACGGCTTGTGGCGAACATTTGTCGGATAATGATTTACGGACACATGCATTGCATTGATACGTGCCCCCTCTCTCTCACGCACACACGCACCCTCACGAGTCACGACTCTCACGAGTCCTCTTGCACCCACCGTCTATCTGTAGGTAGACATCACACACATATGTGCTCTTCGCACCCTACCCTCAGAACTTCTAAAAAACAAAATACGTCGCGCACCTTTTATTTTAGCTCACACGTCACACACTTATACTATTACCGTTGTGGCGAACATTCTTTGGGCATAGTATATTGTACTCTCACGAAGAGAAGCGGTGCACGCACGCACTAGATCTCTCACACCCACTCGCGGGTACACGTAGGAGCGCATTTTTTGAAGCTGGTACAACAAAATCACTCCACTATATATATAAGCAGGAGCCTTAGCGCTTGCTTTACTAGGGTTCCTCTCTTTCAATCTCTCATGCTCTCCAGATCTAAGCAAGACATAGGTGGCCACACTCTCTCTCTCTGCTCACGGCTAGTCACAAATCCAGCTGGACCACCTCGACCGGGGCAGGGGTGTAGGTGCAATACTACCTCTTGAGCATGCGTTGGTTTTCCCTTGAAGAGGAAAGGGTCATGCAGCAAAGTAGCGTAAGTATTTCCCTCAGTTTTTGAGAACCAAGGTATCAATCTAGTAGGAGACTACATGCAAATCGCCTTGGGTTAGTCCCAAAAATAATATAAAACAACAATTTGCACTAGGCGTTGGGTTAGTAGGTTAGTCCAAAAAATAATATAGAAGTATATAATAAAGCCCATTAAACATCCAAAACAGAATATATAATAGCATGGAACAATAAAAAAATTATAGATATGTTGGAGACGTATCAAGCATCCCCAAGCTTAATTCCTGCTCGTCCTCGAGTAGGTAAATGATAAAAACAGAATTTTTTATGTGGAATGCTACCTAGCATAATTTTCAATGTAATTTTCTTTATTGTGGCATGAATGTTCAGATCCGAAAGATTCAAGACAAAAGTTTAATATTGACATAAAAATAATAATACTTCAAGCATACTAACTAAGCAATTATGTCTTCTCAAAATAACATGGCCAAAGAAAGCTTATCCCTACAAAATCATATAGTTTGGCTATGCTTCATTTTCGTCACACAAAAATGCTCTCATCATGCACAACCCCAATGACAAGCCAAGCAATTGTTTCATACTTTAGTAACCTCAAACTTTTTTCAACTTCCACGCAATACATGAGCGTGAGCCATGGACATAGCATTTGGGTGGAATAGAATATAATGATGGGGCTTGTGTGGAGAAGACAAAAAGGAGAAAGTCTCACATTGACGCGGCTAATCAATGGGCTTTGGAGACGCCCATCAATTGATGTCAATGCGAGGAGTAGGGATTGCCATGCAACGGATGCACTAGAGCTATAAATGTATGAAAGCTCAACAAAACAAACTAAGTGGGTGTGCATCCAACTTGCTTGCTCACGAAGACCTAGGGCATTTGAGGAAGCCCATTGTTGGAATATACTCCCTCCGTTCCTAAATATTTGTCTTTTTAGAGATTTCAAATGAACTATCACATACGAAGTATATAGACATATTTTAGAGTGTAGATTCACTCATTTTGCTCTATATGTAGTCACTTGTTGAAATCTCTAGAAAGACAAATATTTAGGAACGGAGGGAGTACAAGCCAAGTTCTATAATGAAAAATTCCCACTAGTATATGAAAGTGACAATATAAGAGACTCTCTATCATGAAGATCATGGTGCTACTTTGAAGCACAAGTGTGGAAAAAAAGGATAGTAGCACTGTCCCTTTTATTTCTTTTTTTATTTGTTTGGACTTTCTTTTTTATTTGGCATTTATTTTTTTTCTCGGGACAATGCTCTATTAATGATGATCATCACACTTCTATTTATTTACAGCTCAAAGATTACAACTCGATACTAGAACAAAGTATGACTCTATATGAATGCCTCCGGCGGTGTACCGGGATGGGCAATGAATCAAGAGTGACATGTATGAAATTATGCATGGTGGCTTTGCCATAAATACGATGTCAACTACATGATCATGCAAGGCAATATGACAATGATGAAGCATGTCATAATCAACAGAACGGTGGAAAGTTGCATGTCAATATATCTCGGAAGGGCTATGGAAATGCCATAATAGGTAGGTATGGTGGCTGTTTTGAGGAAGATATAAAGAGGTTATGTGTGATAGAGTGTATCATATCACAGGGGTTGGATGCACCAGCGAAGTTTGCACTAACTCTCAAGGTGAGAAAGGGCAAGCACGGTACTGAAGAGGCTAGTAATGATGGAAAGGTGAGAGTGCGTATAATCCATGGACTCAACATTAGTCATAAAGAACTCACATACTTACTGCAAAAATCTACAAGTCATCAAAAACCAAGCATTACGCGCATGCTCCTAGGGGGATAGATTGGTAGGAAAAGACCATCGCTCGTCCCCGACCGCCACTCATAAGGAGGACAATCAAAGAAACACCTCATGCTTCAAATTTGTCACACAACATTTACCATACGTGCATGCTATGGGACTTGAAAACTCTAACACAAGTATTTCTCAAATTCACAACTACTCAACTAGCATGACTCTAATATTACCATCTTCATATCTCAAAAAAATCATCAAGTATCAAACTTCTCATAGTATTCAATGCACTCTATATGAAAGTTTTTATTATACCCATCTTGGATGCCTATCATATTAAGACTAATTTTATAGCCAAAGCAAATTACCATGCTGTTCTAAAGGACTCTCAAAATAATATAAGTGAAGCATGAGAGATCAATAATTTCTATAAAATAAAACCACCACCGTGCTCTAAAAGATATAAGTGAAGCACTAGAGCAAAATTATCTAGCTCAAAAGATATAAGTGAAGCACATAGAGTATTCTAATAAATTCTGATTCATGTATGTCTCTCCAAAAGGTGTGTACAGCAAGGATGACTGTGGTAAACTAACAAGAAAAGACTCAAATCATACAAAACTCTCCAAGCAAAACATATATCATGTGGTGAATAAAAATACAGCCTCAAGTGAAGTTACCGATAGACGAAGACGAAAGAGGGGATGCCTTCCGGGGCATCCCCAAGCTTAGGCTTTTGGTTGTCCTTGAATTTTAACTTGGGTTTCCTTGGGCATCCCCAAGCTTAGGCTCTTGCCACTCCTTATTCCAAAATCCATCAAATCTTTACCCAAAAACTTGAAAACTTCACAACACAAAACTCAACAGAAAATCTCATGAGCTCCGTTAGTATAAGAAAACAAATCACCACTTTAAGGTACTGTAATGAACTAATTATTTATTTATATTGGTGTTAAACCTACTGTATTAGAACTTATATATGGTTCATACCCCCCGATACTAGCCATAGATTCATTAAAATAACCAAACAACACACGAAAAACAGAATCTGTCAAAAACAGAACGGTCTTTAGTAATCTTTATCAAACGTATACTTATGTAACTCCAAAAATTCTTAAACAAATTGGTGGATGTGAGTAATTTGTCTATTAATCATCTGCAAAAATAATCAACCTAAAATCTCTCTCCAGTAATAAATGGCAGCTAATCTCGTGAGCGCTAAAGTTTCTGTTTTTACAGCAAGATCGCAAAGACTTCACCCAAGTCTTCCCAAAGGTTATACTTGGCACAAACACTAATTAAAACATAAAAAACCATCTAAATAGAGGCTAGATGAATTATTTATTAATAAACAGGAACAAAAAGCAAGGAACAAAAATAAAATTGGGTTGCCTCCCAACAAGCGCTATCGTTTAACGCCCTAAGCTAGGCATTGAGATTTTGATGATGCCCCCATGAAAGACAAGAATTGAAGCGCAAAGAGAGCATCATGAAGCACGTGACAAACACATCTAAGTCTGACATACTTCCTTCATAGGCATCTTATAGGCAAACAAATTATCATAGCAAGCAAAAACTAGCATATGCAAGGAAGTGGAAAGAAACAATAGCAATCTCAACATAACGAGAGGTAATTTTGTAACATGAAAAGTTCTACAACCATATTTCCTCTCTCATAATAATTACATGTGGGATAGTTAGAAAATTCAACAATGTTGCTATCACATAAAATATTTTCAACATGATCCACATGCATGCAAAGTTGACACTCTTCTAAAATAGTAGGATTAATATTAACTAAAGTCATGACCTCTCCAAACCCACTTTTCTCAAAAATTTAATAAGATTGAACTTTCTCCAAATATGTGGGATCTAAAGTTGACACTCTTCCAAACCCACTTTCAATAATATTTCAGACACTATTATCAATCTCATATTCATCATGGGGCTTAAATAATTTTTCAAGATCATAAGAAGCACTATCACCCCAATCGTGATCATTGCAACAAGTAGAAGACATAGCAAAACTAGCATCCCCAAGCTTAGGGTTTTGCATATTATTAGCACAATTTACATCAATAGAATTTATAATAAAATCATTGCAATCATGCTTTTTGTTCAAAGGTCTACCGTGAACCGCTTCATAAAGTACTTCATCACAATTTTTAGATTCACGAATTTCAAGCAAAACCTCATAAAGATAATCTAATGCACTCAACTCACTAGCAATAGGTTCATCATAATTGGATCTCTTAAAGAGATTAGCAAGTGGATGAGGATCCATAACAATAGATTTTCAGCAAGCAAAGATGCAAGCATATAGAAGGCACATGGCAACACGAGCAAACAAAAGGAAGAAGGGTGAAGAAAACATCAAAGGTGAAGTGGGGGAGAGGAAAACGAGAGGCAAATGGCAAATAATGTAATGCGAGGGAGAAAAGTTTGTGATGGGTACTTGGTATGTCTTGACTTGAGCATAGATCTCCCTGGCAACGACGCCAGAAATCCTTCTTGCTACCTCTTGAGCATGCGTTTATTTTCCATTGAAGAGGAAAGGGTGATGTAGCAAAGTAGCATAAGTATTTACCTCAGTTTTTGAGAACCAAGGTATCAATCCAGTATGAGACTACACACAAATCTCCTAGTACCTACACAAACAATCAAGAACCTTGCAACCAATGCGATAAAGGGGTTGTCAATCCCTTCATGGCCACTTGCAAAAGTGAGATCTGATAAAGATAATAAGATAAATATTTTTGGTATTTTTGTTGTATAGATTGGAAAGTAAAGATCGCAAAATAAACGGCGGCAGAAATAGCAAGTTGATAAGAAAATAATATAATGTAAAATAGACCCGGGGGCGATAGGTTTCACTAGTGGCTTCTCTCAAGATAGCATATATTACGGTGGGTGAACAAATTACTGTCGAGCAATTGATTGAAAAGCGCATAGTTATGAGAATATCTAGGCATGATCATGAACATAGGCATCACGTCCGTGACAAGTAGATCGAAATGATTCTGCATCTACTACTATTACTCCACACATCGACCACTATCCAGCATGCATCTAGAGTATTAAGTTCATAAGAACAGAGTAACGCATTAGGCAAGATGACATGATGTAGAGGGATAAACTCAAGTAATATGATAACCCCATCTTTTTATCCTCGATGGCAACAATACAATACGTGTCATGATGCCCCTGCTGTCACTGGGAAAGGACACCGCAAGATTGAACCCAAAGCTAAACACTTCTCCCATTGCAAGAAAGATCAATCTAGCCGGCCAAACAAAACTGATAATTCGAAGAGACTTGCATAGATATTAAATCATGCATATAAGAATTCAGAGAAGAATCAAATATTGTTCATAGAAAATCTTGATCATAAACCCACAATTCATCGGATCTCGACAACCACACCACAACAAGAATTACATCGAATAGATCTCCAAGAAGATCGAGGAGAACTTTGTATTGAGATCCAAAGAGAGAGAAGAAGCCATCTAGCTAATAACTATGGACTCGAAGGTCTGTGGTAAACTACTCACACATCATCGGAGAGGCTATGGTGTTGATGTAGAAGCCCTCCATGATCGAATCCCCCTCCTGCGGAGCGCCAAAAAAGGCCCCAAGATGGGATTTCACGGGTACAGAAGGTTTTGGCAGTGGAAAAGGTGTTTCATGGCTCTCTCCGATGGTTTCAGGGTATAAGAGTATATATAGGCGAAAGAAGTAGGTCGGTGGAGCTGCGAGGGGCCCACGAGGGTGGGGCCACGCCCTCCTGCCTCGTGGCTTCCTCGCTACTTCCCTGACGTCCACTCCAAGTCTCCTGGATTGTGTTTGTTCCAAAAAAGATCCTCGCGAAGGTTTCATTCCATTTGATATTCCTTTTCTGCGAAACACTAAAATAGGCAAAAAAAAATAGCAATTTGCACTAGGCCTTCAGTTAATAGGTTAGTCCCGAAAATAATATAAAAGGGTATAATAAAGCCCATTAAACATCCAAAACAGATAATATAATAGCATGGAATAATAAAAACTCATAGATACGTTCGAGACGTATCATGCATCGGCGGGGAGGGAGGAGACCAACGGTTGTCCGCACGTCCATATCGGCGGCCGTGTCGTTCTCTTCGAGAGAGCGCCGACTCGGGAGGGCCTCCGATCCCTTCTTCCTCCTGCCGTATTGTGGCCAAGATGCGGCCTCCCGAAACCGTCTTTCGCACATGCCGATGACCCTGAGGTACATATTCATTCGAAACCTGCCTTGCTCTACTGCCCCAGCTCCCCATGTGGCTGCGTGTGGATCTTTTTGTACTTCCGTCGGCTATTCCAAAGCCACCTAGACTTTTACTATTATTAGAGGTAAAGGTAGTTCATACAGTCGAATCTAAGAGTTGGTTCAAACAGGGAAGAAAGTGGGAAAGTTGTAGCACGAATCTAGGACTTGGTTCTAAGAGGAAACGGGGGAAAGTAGTAGATACCGGCTACCCAACCGGTCTCTTGGTTGAAAAGGCGAAGAAAGCATGGTGGATGGTGAAGGGTGGGGGAAGTGGGCCTGTCTCTTGGTTGAAAAAGGAAAGAAAGTGAGGGGTATTGGGGGACAATGCAAATGAGAATGATCAGGTTTAGATTTCCTGTGTTCAGATAGGAAAAAGTCGTCGAGGAGATAAAAAATGGGACAAATGCAGATATGTTGCCTGAGTGTTTGTCGCTCTCGGCAACCACATCTGACTCACCACTTTATGCCCCTGCTGTCCCTACGCCCATATCGCTACCGTTAATGTAAAATCATATGAAGCATTAAGCAATGCCACCTAATATCACTATAAGTAATGGTCTAGTGCCGTCGATAAATTGAAGCAATGCCACCGCCATTTTATGAAGTGCTTCCATCTTTCTTTATTTCCCATGAATTGTGTTTTTGCAGTTACACTTAAATCTCACACTGCTAACATTGCTTCATCCCAGTGGAACTGCACAAATTTGATTGCACATTTGCTGACCATGTGCTACTCTCATGACAGTAATACTAATGCTATTGTTATGCATGTTAATCTAGTGGCAGTGTTGATGTGATGTGATGCTACTTACTTAAGGGCACTTTCATACTGTCAATCTAGTGCCAATTATAACACAACAGATCCTGCTGTTAAGCATACGCCACTACAAATATATGTCACTGTTTAATTAACCGTATTTCGTATTTGCGCAAACAGGGATGTCTGTCTCCATATCGTTTCTATCTGCGCAATCAAAAGTACACGCCTCAGTTTTAGTACAACTGCACATAATATGAGATGGCTATTCCTAGCTGTCGTCCTCTAACCTGCAGTGTTCCAGGTATTCCTACATTGGTAGTAACTAGGTAGAATGGCCAACGCGATCTAAGAGAAGCTGATTCGTACGTTTTACTTCCTGATTGCAGTGCAGGGACGAGCGAAAACAACTGCATCGTAGTCCGGAATGCACTTTCTATGAGTTGATCCATGGACCAAGGACTAGCTGGCACGACTACACAGAGGTTTTTGGGACAGGTCCGCGGACAAGAGGCATTGTGGTCTGCTTATTTCTGCAAATAGCGGTGCTTAAATTTAGTGCAATGCACAAGCATTTCACCTTGTAAGTACACTATATGGTTCAGTTCAGCATTCTAGCTGAGAACACAATTATAATTGGTTATTCTGGAATGAGAGAACCTAACCCTGGAATGTGGCAACAAGAAAAAACCAGAGTGAACTCGAGGAAATTTAAGCCTACCGGGAGGCCCTTTGCTCAGAGAAGCCTTGCTTGTTTTTCCTGATTTGTAAATCTTCTCACAACTTTGTCTTTTGCTGTGAACTAGTATATGTTCGTTATGTTCTATGAATCATTGAGATGTATAAAATTGCTTAACTTATGCTTTTCAAGTTTTTTATGAAGCCGAGTTTAATGTGAGTGTTCCACATGAACGCTGGACTAGCGTGTGAACGTTTGGAATTTACATTGTGGCCTCAGTTAACTGCATGAACCACTGTAACAAGATACGTAGTTGCTTATATGTCAGATAGCAGATTATTGATTGTTAGCTGGTCAATAGCCTATTGTTGAAGCGAGCTGAGCTAATGTGCCGTGTTTTGCACAACTGCTTACAAGTGGGGTAGCACTAATAGTGTTTAAAAGTACTTAATTATCATCGACGTAGAGTTCTCAAACAAGTACTCTATTTCATCAAACACACATTGCTCGTATGATAAACCGTGACAACTTATGTCTTACCATGCCATATTTATGAAAAACTAGTGAGGACGCATCTGTTTCGGCAAAAATTACGATGGTTCTCACATGATTCATGGGCACACAAAAGTAGCAGCAGTTCCCATAGATGGATTCAAACAGAGTACTAGCCCTAGAGGGCTCGATAATAGGCAAGGTTCGAATAATTAGACACAATCCAAACTACTATTAAACACTAGCTGGGGCAACTATTTCATGCCTCTACCTAATTTGGGCTGGACACAAGACGGACCTTGCCATGAACATCATCGAGGATGTCCAGCAGCAGCTCAATCTTGTGAACCTTCATGAAGATAACCGTGTGGCCTTGCCACTCATAAACTTGTTTGTGGAGGCATGCGACATCATCTTCCTGCGTAAGCTTGACAAGAACATTTTGCCTCACAAATGAAGGAGTAGCTTTGAGCTTCTTGTGCTTCAGTACACCCTGGACAACACGACTGACAATAGTGAGGCTGGAAGACAACTCAACATCCGTATAAGTGTAATGGCTTGCAGGATCCAACAACCTAAGAACTCTGTTTTCCCAGTGCGTATATTCAGGTCATCCACCTCATAGCGAGTGACATGTACAATCACACAATCCTTGTCTGCATCAGGGCTCTAATTGAAACAGAAACAAATTCTGAATTACTTTCCGAGACACAAGTTATTTAAACCACTATGTATAGGATGGTATCAAAGCTAATAGAATTTTGCATTATTCATCACCACATACTTAGATGAAAAACCACAATCGAGATCGGCAAAGAAGAAAATCACCTTGGCCAGCTTAGCGGGGGGGGGGGGAAACATCCTCGAAGGGGGAAACCCGCTCCTACAATGCCACAGGGGTTGTAACCTCGAACGGGGCGTTGACCATCTCAGTAGTGGTCGTGAGCGTATCTTCTTGGAGCTCTCTGTCTCGTGGGGATCGGCCTCCCGCGTCTGCTCCAATATCGGCAGATCTTTGCCTGGTTCTCCTTGGTCCATCATGAAACTGACGAGTACTAGGAGACCACTAAAAGGAAAACACAATCGCAATGACAATGAAACAAAAAAGAGAGTGAGGATAGATTACTGCTTTGCAAAAGTTCTTTTTTTATCTCTGAACAAAAATATACCAATATCGCAGATCCGCTTACCTTCCCTTCGCTGGGAGAAAAGAACAATGGCAGATGCGAGTGTTGGCTTTCGTGCAGACGGTGAGGGAGAAGGGGATTCAGCGAAGAGTGAAATGACGGTTGCTTCGTCCGTCAAACTTAGACTGCGGGGAGGTGGGGTTTTGTGATACGACAACTTGCTACTGCCGCGCTACGACCAGGATGACTCTCCGCCTGCATACTGCCTTCTAATTTGGTGGATGGCATTTGGGCTCGCGCGCGACATGGACCGCATGTTAGTGAACAAAAGAAAAATGATATTCAGTAGAGGGAGACGTTTTGATGACCTAGGAGGAGCCAGAAACGGTAGTGTATCCATTGTACTAGTAGTAATTGTTTTTCTGGTAGTTGTAGAGTGTCTCCACTGTACTAGTAGTAATTGTTTCTCTGGGTCCAAGAGAAAACAGCCCATTCACCCTAGTAAATAATAAATCAATTCAAAAGCCCATATATTTACTTAATGAGAGGCGCTACCCACCCCCAGCACACCGCCCCCAAAAAAACCTGGGTGCTCTTCTTCCTCCTCACTCCCACCCACCTCACGTCAGCTCGCTCCACTCGTACCCCCAAATTCCTTACCTCACTCCTATAGAAAACCCCAGCTCCCCTTCTCCCTCACTACTACAGAAAAACCCCAGCTCCCCTTCTTCTTCACTCGCACTACAACTAGGCTCGTCATTCTGTTACACTACTCAAATCCATGAGCGCGACGCGACACCCTCAAGGAAAATGGAGTCGGCTGACCCCGGCGCCAAGAAGATGAGGCTCCCGCCAGCGGTGACGCCTGTTGTAGATCCCGCACCCGGCTACGCGGGGAGAAGCGGCGACCCCGCCCCCGCCGGATCCCAAGAACCAGTAGAATCTTGGGTGGACCGCATCAGCGATCTCCCGGACGCCGTCCTTGGGGAGATCATCTCGCTTCTCCCCACCAAGGATTGCTGCCGCACACATGTCCTCTCAATTCGGTGGCGCCCTCTATGGCGCGCCATGCCCCTTAATCTCAACTGTCATCATCTATCTCTCTTCAATGATTTTGAAATCCCTAGAGCCATCATCCACTACAGGAATCAGCTATTTTGCCGTCCGCCACGGCGGACAGCAAAGGCAAGGACGGCGGACGGCAAAGGCCTTTGCCGTCAGCCGCGGACGGCAAAAGGCTCCGGCAACGTAGGCTACGGTAAACAGCTACTTTGCCGTCTGCTTTTCGGCGGCTGACGGCAAAGGCCCTTTGCCGTCCGCGGCTGACGGCAAAGAGAGCGGACGGCAATAATTGCGCTGTCAGTCCATTAAGTGGCTAACGGCAGGCCTTTGCCGTCCGCCGCTGACGGCAAAATGGCAGGTTCTTTGCCGTCCGCCGTATGATGTCATCTACACGTCACTACATGACAGGTTCTTTGCCGTCTGCCACTGATGGCAAAGTCTTTGCCGTCCGCCACTGTAGGCAAGCTGGTCAAATGGGTCAGCTCCCAGGATATATGATGTTTTTCATAACAAAATCGAAAAATATATGACCTAACTAATAATTCACAAATATATGACCCCGTCGGCCTCTAGAAGGCCAAAGAACACCTTTTCGGCCTAAGGGTGGGTGTGGTGTCAGGGTGTCGATGTCGGGGTGTCGTGTCGGTGTCGGGGTCGGGGTCTCGGGGTTGGGGTGTCGGGTCGGGGTGCCGGGTCGGGGTCGGGGTCGGGGTGCCATGTCGGTTTTTTCCTTCTTCTTCTTCTTCTTCGGCCTCCTTTCCTTTTTCCTCTTCTTCTTCTCCTCCTCTCCTCTTTTTTCTTCTTCTTCTTCCTCTTCTTCTTTTTTCTTCTCTTCTTCTTCTTCCTTTCCTTTTTCCTCCTCTCCTCTTTTTTCTTCTTCTTCTTCCTCTTCTTGTTTTTTCTTCTCTTCTTCTTCTTCCTTTCCTTTTTCCTCTTCTTCTTCTTCTCCTCCTCTCCTCTTTTTCTCTTATTCTTCATCTTTCCTCAGACTGAACTAAACCTAAAACTAAACTAAAACTAAACCTAAAACTAAAACAAAAACTAAATCTAAACTAAAACTAAAAAGGAAAAAAATAGAAAAAACAGAAGAAAAAAAAAGGAGGGGGGGCTCACCTGGGGTAGGGCCGGTGGAGGAGGGGGGCGGGGCGATGGAGGAGGCCCCCGGTGGAGGAGCTAGCCGGGGCGCGGGGGCGGCCTGGGGCGGCGGGGGGCCGTGCCCGGGGCGGTGGGGCGCGGGGCGGCGGGGGGCCGGGGCGGCGGGGGGCCGGGGCGAGGGGGCGACGGGGCGGCGGGGGCGACGGGGCGGTGGGGCGGTGGGGCGACGTGGCGGCGGGGGCGACGGGTGGAGGGGCGACGGCGCCGGGCGGCAGTGGCGACGGGGCGGGGGGCCGGTGGGGCGGCGGGTGGTGGGGCGACCGGGCGGCGGCGAGTGGTGGGGGCGGCGGCGCGCGGCGCGCGGCGGGCGGCGGCGGCGGCGGTGGGGTGAGAAGTGGTGGCGGGGCGCGTCTGCGAGAGGAAAATGAACGAGGAGTAACGGGCGGGGTGGCACGGGCCGTTAGGTAGCGGCCTCTTTGCTGTCCGCCTCTCTTTGCCATCCGCCCTTTTGCCTCTTTGCCGTCCGCTGGCGGACGGCAAAGAGGTGGGCCGTTAGGGTTTTCCCAAATGGGCGGGGGGTGGGGGCCACCTCTCTCTTTGCCGTCCGCAAGCGGACGGCAAAGATTCTTTACCGTCAGCTGGCAGACGGCAAAGATCTGGCGGACGGCAAAGATTCTTTACCGTCAGCTGGCAGACGGCAAAGATCTGGCGGACGGCAAAGAGCTTCTTTGCCGTCTGCCGTTTCTTTGTCGTCCGCTTTTGGGTAGCTGATGGCAAAGAGCTTCTTTGCCGTCAGCTAGCGGACGGCAAAGAGCTGGCAGATGGCAAATTAGCTGATTCCAGTAGTGATCTCCTCCCACAGGGCTCCGTTTAAAGCCTCTGCATCCCGTCATGCTACCTGAGCAAGCATACCATGCCCTGCATGATGGACGCCTGACTAAAATTCCCTGAATTCACAGAACTACAGCTGCTTGAGTTCTACTATTCCCCTGGAAATCAACTACCAGATACCGAATGCCATCTACCAGTGCCCTCAGCACCGATGTCCATCTCACGGTTTTCCTCCTCTCTCCACACCACCACCTTTGCGCTGTGCTACCTACCAGACAATCTGGTACTAAACCTTCGACTCCCATTTCTCAAGAAACTTTCACTTGTGCGGGTTTGTATATCAGAGGCCTCATTGCACAGCATCATCCACTCCAGTTGCGCTGCCCTAGAGTTCTTGGTGCTTGATTTCACAGTTAGAATCGGTTGTCTCCAAATAAAGTCGCCTAACCTTGTAAGAATTGGAATTTCTTTTGACGGACGGCAGCTGATCATCCAAGATGCCCCTTCACTTCAAAGCTTGATCCTTGATTCTAGTTATTCACCGTCGCAAATAACCGTCCTCTCTGTGCCTAAAATGGAGACCTTGGGTGTAATACGTGATCTCTGTGCTCATTTCAATATGGTGTTTGGCTCCACAGTTCTTCGGGTACTTTATACTATCATCTACACTTATAACCATAAGCTGCATTTTAAATTTCTGCGCATAGGTTATATATCATCTCGGAGTACACATTTTGTACTAATATTATGTTCTATGCTCAATGAAGAGTTTCTCCATGGATAGCCTACCAATGGTGCTGGATTCTGTCAAGATCTTATATATCCAAATGAATAGTTTTGATCTGAACAGAATTATTGGCTTGCTGCAATGCTTTCCATGTCTGGAGAAGTTGTATATAAAGGTGATAATTTCACGCACATTGGAAGCCCGCATATAGTGTACTAGAATTAACCGTTCAACTGTTGCTCTTTCCACACTCTTTTTTAAGACCTTAACTGTTTTCAATCTTCATGTCTATTTAGGCAATATGACGGGGTAAGAAAGTTATAACCAATCGGTGGATTCGTAAGCACCAAGATTTTCTCACTTCTCGTGACATTTGATTGAAGACAATAACGCTAGAACGATATGTAGCCAAACATGCAAACACTAGATTTGTCACATTCTTCCTGCTGAATGCGAGGTTACTATTGTCCATCAGGCTTAAGTTTATCAGCATCATGGTTTTGACGGATGGGTATGTCGAAGAGCAAAAAAGGAGTTTTAGGTGGGCAAAAGAGCTTCTGAACATGCCGGGCTTCAATTTACAACATATTGTGGTCACAATCCAGTAAATTTTATGACCCAGGATGTTAATTCTATGGACCTGACAGATCCATTTGATTGTGACTGCGGAAAACAGTGTTGGAGTTAGATGTTGTTGCCCTTTTCAACCTGGGTTTTTTCTAAACCTGATGAACAATTAACCCTCGTGCTTTTGTACAGTTTGTAAGCTGGAGTTAGATGTTCTTGCCCTTTTCAACTCGGCTGTGACTGTCATATTTTGTTTGAAACAAGGCAAATGGCTTGCCACTCGTTTAATTTGGAGTGAAATATTGTAACAAATCCCAACCAAGGGAAATAACATCACTCTCGCCGGCATTGTTGAGGAAATCGTTAACTGGTAGCTGCTCGGTTGGCTGGCGAGTAGGGGATTAATAAGCTAATCGGCAAGTTAATCGGCCATTTAATCAATTACTCAGACGATTTATCGGTTTATCGGCTACTCGGTGGCCATACGAGTAGGGATTAATCGGCAAGTTAACTGGTTAATCGGACGAATTCTTGAACATGGCTCGCCGGATGCTTGAGCTCACTATGCATTACAGAAGCCAGGTGATTAGCCCCCACCAGCACCCACAAACTTATTTTGAACTAGCACACAAAATGGGCTGTAAATTTTCATAGGAAAGGCTGCATGACCATGACAGATTTGGATTCTGACATTTGGGACCCACGAGGAAATAGCCTATCCAAGGTGGTGTCGACTTACTAGCTGGTCAACACACGATTCTGCCTACTAGCCGTTGGATACACATCCAACATATGTTGTGTATCTTCTATCTCTTGTCTTCTTCCTCCAGCCGCCCAAATCAAACCACCCCGTCGGCTGCGCCTGCTCCCGCCTCCCATGGCTGGCTGCTCCTCCGCAGCCCTACTGTACCCTCCAACGTTGGCCAGTCCCTCCCTCTATTCCCCCACACATCCTGTTATTCTCTGGCAACGTCAGCCCCAACACGCACCCGCACCCGAACCAGTCAACCCTCGTGCACCCCTCCGCCTGCGATTGGACTAGTGCATCTTCCACGGCTCCTATTCGTTCCATCCGAGTCCTCGCCGTCGTCCTCGGCCTTGGTTCGCTCACTGTGCGCAGTGTGCCGCCCTCTTGCGTTGTCAACATCGTCAACAAAGGAGAGGAACTAGGAGATGACTGTACGTGGAGGGGATGACAATAGGGACCCACCAGCGTCATGGCAGTACGCAAGTAAGTGCCTCGTTATTACAAGCCCCAAAAAAGGTTCCTCCTAATGGTTGGACATCTGGGGCTCACGCCATTTTCAACGTAGTCAGTAAACGAGAGAATTACACAAGGAGTGGCTGACACGAGGGACCCAACAGGTCGCGCAGTTGTTATTTACTTTTTTTGAGGAACAAGTAGTTGTTATTTATACTAGTTTTAGTGACGGATCAAGGTAACAACGGGGCTATGCGGGTGCTCTGGCCCGTCTAGCCAGGGTTTTATTTATCTTTACCACATCATGAGCCCAGTTGTGTTTTTTTCCTACTAAAAATGGCTAGCCCAGTTCTATTTTTTTAAAGAAATACCCAAACGAGGCCTACTTGCTTTATTAGCCCTGCTGGGCTACAAATCTTTCAAGACGAGGAGAGTTTCATTCGGTTTGCCGAGAAATGGGCTGTACATTTTTAAAACACATCAAACCGGGAATTAGTTTCAATTTTTTTATACAAGATTTTTAAATTCCATTGATTTATATGCGTGGACAATTATTTGGTTTTATATTTATATAAATTATTTTTCACAATAGTTTGAATGTGACTCGATGTTTCGGGATTAAAAACAGTTGACCGCACCAAAATATGCGAAATCGTATAATTTTTAACCGTGGCCACAATATGGGGTGTAATGCTAACAAAAACAAGATGGGCTCCAAAAAATTTCTTAAGTATTGGCTAATGGGCTCTAAATTATTAGAAATAATGGCAGATGGGTTGTATGCTATTTTCCAGAGATTTGAGGTTGACTTGTGCGCCTACTACAAATTGACGCGTATGATTTCCTGAAAAAAAAAAGGTTGATGCACATGCAACGCCGTGTCAACTTAGTCAACACACGAGAGCAGTGACTGTTGGATGTCCATCCAAAGACCGCCGTGCTTCCTCAATCTCTGCTCTTCCTGCTCCAGCCGCTCAAACAAGCACCAGCGGGGCTGCCTGCTCCCTCCTCCCGCGACCAGCTATGCTACCACGCAGGCCTCACCGCCCATCGTTCTACCATCGCTGGCCTAGCCATCCCTCTACTCACCCACACTTGCTGTTATTCTCCGGTGACGGCAGACGAACCAATAAACCCTCGTACTCCCCTCCACATGGGAAACAACTGCCGAGTCTTCCCTGGCTTCGTGTTGTTCCCTTCCTAGGCCTCGCCATCGTCCATCGCCCTGGTGCTCTCGGCGTGGCGTGGTTAATGTGGTCAATGAATGACATGCATCGGAAGTGGACTGTACGTGGAGAAGCTGACAGCTGGGTCCACGGCCGCACGCAAGGAAATGCCTCCTTATTACGTGCAAAATAATAATTCCTCCACCTGACAGCTGGGACCCACGAGAAGGGCCTCTGTATTTCGTGAAAAAAATGTTCCCCCGCTGACAGGTCGGACCAACCAGCTATATCTTCGCTTGCAAGGAAGTGCCTCCTTATTACGCACAAAAATATGAATACTCCCCTGCTAGCTGGGACCCACCATAGTGGGAGGCTGACTTGTGGGCCTACTACGATGATGGGGACGGAGGGCTTTGTCAACTTAGTCAATATGAACGATTCTAGCTCCATAGACCGTACGATGTCCATCCAATGGCCGTAGTGCTTCTTCAACCTCTGGTCTTCTTGCTCCAGCTACCCAAACAAGCGTCGGCCGTGCCACCTACTGCTGCCTCTCGTGTCTGGCTGTGCTGCCACCGCTGGCCATGCCATCCCTCTATACTCACCCACACCTTCTTTTATTCTCCGGCGAAGGCACCTCACAGCACAGCCGAAGCAGTCAACCCACGTACTCCCCTCCACGTGGGCATCCACTGCCGCGTGTTCCCAGGCTCCACGTCGTCCCCTTCCTAGGCCTCGCCGTCATCCACCGCCATGGTGCTCTCGGCGTGGCGTGGTCAATGTGGTCAACGAACGACTTCCATTGGAAGAGTATTGTACGTGGAGAGGCTGACAGCTAGGTCCACGGCCGCAGCAAGGAAGTGCCTCCTTATTACGCGCAAAATAACTATTCCTCCACCTGACAGCAGGGACCCACCGGACAGGCCACCGTATTTCATTAAAAAAACGTTTCCCCCCTGACTGCTGGGACCCACCAGCTACATCTTCGCACACAAGGAAGTGCATCCATATTACGGGAAAAAATGATTCGCCCCCCTGACTGCTGGGACCCACCAGCTACATCTTCGCACACAAGGAAGTGCGTGAGCGTCGGGACCCACTTGGTCGAAGCGTACGTAGCATTGTCATTTTGGTCGCAAACGTGTACGTACATACGATCGGTTTGTCTGCAGGCTGCAGCGATGAACCGTGGCCGACTAAGGAAGGGCACATGTCGTAGTAGAGGCGCACACGTAGCATGTACATGTACGTACAGCAGCTAGGGTGCAAGAAAGTAAATACGACCACGTACGTACATACGGGCGGGGTCTCGAACGCCTACACCCGCATACGTACGGCCAGGGCTCGTGTAGATGGCTGGGTCGAAACGGAGAAACCGCATCCATGTCGTGTTCATGGGGAGGCAATAGAGTGCGTCGTGTTCGTCGGGAGGCAACGAAACGCATGTTGTTCATCAGGAGCCAACCGGCTTGGACGGAGCAGCCGATGGAAACAAGGCCTGGTGTACCGTAGAACGGAGGAAACGGCCTTGTGTTCGACCGACCACGGTCGAAACGGGATCCTGTTCATCAGGAGGGGTCTGGCGTACCGCAAAACGGAGGAAACGGACTTCGCTTGGACCTCCTACGGTTGAAACGGGGTCCTGTTTATCGGGAGGGGTGTGACGTACCGCAAAACGGAGGAAACGGACTTGTGTTGGAGCGCTACGGTCGAAACGGGGGTCCTGTTCATGGGGAGGGGTGTGGCATACCGCAAAACGGGACTCCAGGGGATACTATTCATCTCCACCGTCGACCTCCTCCACGGGCTACTGTTCATCTACCATCGACCTCCTCCAGTCTCCACCTGCGACTGTTCATCCACGGGCTCCTGTTCATCCAGCCTCCACCGCGCGCTCCTCCACCGGCTACTGTTCAACCAGCCCTCTCCACGGGTTCGTGTTCAACCACCCCTCCATGGGCTACTATTCATCCAACCCTCCACCGGCTACTATTCAACCATCCCTCCACGGTGTCGTCTTGTTCATCTAGCCCTACACGAGGTCCTGTTCATCCACCCCTCCATGGGGTCCTGTTCATCCACCGGCTCGATCGATCGGGGTCCTGTTCATCCACCGGCTCGATCGATCGGGGTCCTGTTAATCCAGCGGCAACAGCCTGTACTACCACGGGTTCCTTCTCATCCAACCCCCCACCAGGAACTATTGATCCAAACCCTAACAACGCTCATTGTTCATCAAGAGGCAGCAGGTTCGATCGGCTTCAGTTAGCAGTAGTAGCGAAGGAATCGCTCGATCGGGTTCAGTTAACAACCATCGATCGATTGCTCAGGTTCAGTAACGCGTAGCCTGCAGTGCAATCGCTCGGGTTCAGTAGGCGAACGCCTCGCTCGGGTTCAATTAGAGCCCAACACCTCGCACCCACGCGCGTACGTGTATGAGAGAAACGCGCATCCCTCGGCCCCCGACCACCCACCGTAACCGAAACCTCCCCGATATTTTCCTTGCCCTCGCTTCTACCACGGTTTTCTCCCTCATGGACGGCTCAAAGAATGTCATGCAGCTGCGTCTCCGGCCCGCCCAGGACGAAAAGCTCATTTTCTGTCATGATTTTTTGTCATAGAAGTAGGAGCCCACCACATCTATGATGATGCCAGGTTTTGTCACAATTATCATCATAGAAGGAGTGAATTGCACATGCGGTCCTTGTAGTCACTGGTTTAGTCTAAAACAGTCCTGGAGCTTGCGTGTTGCCTCGTTAAGGTCTTGAAACTTGCCAATATGGTCCATCGATGGTCTTCAGGCAGGTCCCGCGTACGTATCATCTACGCGTCCAGCCACGGCAGAACAGGCCGACGCGGGCCGAATAAGTTTTTTGCAATGAGGCCCCTTACTTTGAGAAGAATACAGCCCGAATCACAACACAATACGTACTATGCAATTACCAAAAGATCACAGACAATCCAGATCATCTGGCTTAACTAACATATTTCACTGCATTTTGTCCACTGAAATTCAGAACAGTACACTGCATCTTGTGCAGACAGTGCCTCCCCGCAGCTGGTCCAGGCTTCCGGACGGCGTCTGACAGCAGCGACGCACGGACGTATATCGTGCCGGAATCCTCCAGCAGCATCTTGCGCCGCGGCCGACAGCCGCACCACCTGCGGCTCCATTGTCGCTGTCCGCAGGGGCTCGAAAGACAGTGTCCCCTTCGGCCCCGCGCCGGCGCTGCCCGCTTCTCCGTCCTCCCGCGCAGCCGCGGAGCACTAGCACGGCTTCCACTCCGCCTCCACGTCATAGTCTACCGCCTTGTACACCACGCAGAGCAGCCCTGCCGCCGGCTGCTGCACGTATGACCCACGCAGAGCACCCCGCCACCGCTGCTGTTCGACATCCTGCACTCGCCGGCCCTGCCACCGGGCGCCATGCCCATGGCCCCTGCCTTCTCCAGCGAACGCCTGTGGTGTCGCAACCGCCGCCGCCACGCATGGTTCTCTGCAGTTAGGGATTGGAGAAAGAATTGGGGATCGAACATAGGAAGTTTCTGCTTCTCGCGCTCGACTGTAGAGAAAACGATTCGGCCCGCGAGGCCGTGACATCCTGCGTCGGCCCGCGTTGACGTGGCTTGAGGCGTAGACGCGTACGTATGTGGGACCCGCCCCACGACCGTCGATGGACCGTCTTCGCAAGTACTAGGATCGTAGCGAGGCAACGAGCGAGCTCGAGGACTGTTCTGGACCAAACCGACGAGTATGGGAACTGTACGTGCAATTAACTCTCATAGAAGTGTCATAGGCATGACAGAAAAAAAATTCGTTCGGCCCAAAATTTTAGGGATGTGTCTTTTTTTGTAGTGAGAACTACAAGCGCATAATCAAAGCACACTAGCGACTTATCGTCCAAAGCCAGGCCGGGTTATCAAAAACTCCGGAAAGATTCAAATATGAATCATAAGGATCAAGGTGACATGGCCCGAATCAATTTTAAACCATATATCAATACGATACAAAAGATGAACCCCAAAAAATGTTCAAAGCAAAATCGGAAAAACAAGGCCTTCCTAGGCTGCCGAGCCTCAATATCAAGTGCTATTCAAGGGCCGCACATCCACTGAGTTAATCCTTAATTCAAACCTGTAAGCCGGTCATCACATGACCAATCACCGTTTTAACTTTGACAAGTACAGGGTCTTTGTAAGATTGAATGTCAAGAGTATGGTGAGTCATTCCAGGATTACCTGGTCGGAGTGGCAGGCATACAAAGGCAGGATAACCCGGATTTTTGGTGAATACACCTGGCATCCAAGCCTATTAAAAGGGTAAAACAAAGCTTTGTTCATTAACAGGGAGCTCCCAAGTAATATTTCAATCATGGCGTAGAAGCCGGATCAGTAGGGTAGTCATAGCTATGCTCAATGAGCAGGAAGCCCCCAAGTAATTTGTAATCAAGGCGTACAAGCCGGATCAAGAGGGTAGTCATAGCTATGCTCAATGAGCAGGAAGCCCCCAAGTAATTTGCAATCAAGGAGTACAAGCCGGATCAAGAGGGTATTCATAGCTATGCTCAGTGAGCAGGAAGCCCCCAAGTGACCATAATAGGATAAGCCCATAAGGCAAGATGCCCATGTTTGAACCGCTCATCATGGCAACAAGTTCTCTTTGGCAACTTTTAATTTTTTCTGAGAACTCAAACTTGCGAGAGATGGATTATTTTTGAACCAGATGTTAAACCGGATATTGAGAGCTTCAAAGGTTTGTGGGAGAAAGATTTCTCTTGAGCCAGAGTTTAAACCGGGATCCTTCTTTTTAAGCCAGAAATATTCTGACGGCCTCTAAATTTTCATCAATATGACAGTAGCCTCCGGGACGGGGTTATCTTTCCCTCCAATGACCCAGGGTTCTTGAATCTCACAATATTTGCTAAGTCACGTCATCGTATCCCCCGAGTCTCAAGACAAGTCGAGGAGTTGGCTTGAGATTCTCCCTACTTGACCATGATAGAAACCGGCATATTGTTAAACAACGGAACGCTCGGCGGGTTATAAGTGAACCCGTATGATTTGTGTCAGTAATCCGGCCGGCGGTTCATCCCAGGTGGTTGTTGAAGTTAATCAAACTGCAGTGACGACGACTTGTGCGCCTGTCCATTGAGCCATCCGGTGCAGGCGGAGACTGATAACATATTATGGCTTTGCTTCAGAGTTGTTGGAATAAACCAGGCTATAGGAGTGGCAACTTGCATGCGCTCACTAAACAACTTGTGCAGACAGGTGCAACTCCGGTGTGTTGATGTAGACCAGACCACGGGAGCGGGCGGAAAAGACGACCGCGACATCAGAGGAAGCACGGACACGGCCGAGTTGGCCGCGTGCACAGACAAATGAGTCGGCCATGGAATTTTAAGCCGGTGCTGACGGGTGATTCAATCGCAGGCTGTAAGCCGCGCAGATGGGCGAGCAATCGCAGGTGCGGCAAACTGCACGGACGGGCGAGTCAGCCACGTCGTGTTGATGTAAATCGAGCTACACGGGCGGCGGCTTGCGCACACCCATTCAACATCAATCGTGCATGGATGTCGGTGCATGTTGATGCTAACGCACGCTCCATGGACAGGCATTGCACCACGTTCATAATGAATCATTGTCCTGTACAAAATATATTGCAGAACAGAGTAATTATTCTTTGTAAAAACAATATGCATGAAAAACAGATAGAAAAGATAGCACCTGATATGTTTTGCCAGAAACTATCAGTCATGGGGATGACGATGACCGCAGTGGAGTTGAAGTCAACCTCATCCGAGTTGCAGACACTCATAATAGCTGTGAGCTGTCATGTGTATTGAGGGAGTCCTGGATTAGGGGGTATCCGGACGGCGGACTATATCCTTTGGCCGGACTGTTGGACTATGAAGATACAAGAATGAAGACTTCGTCTTGTGTCCGGGTGGGACTCTCCTTGGCGTGGAAGGCAAGCTTGGCGATACGGATATGAAGATCTCCTCCCATTGTAACCGACTCTGTGTAACTCTAGCCCCCTCCGGTGTCTATATAAACAGGAGGGTTTAGTCCGTAGGACGACAACAATCATACCATAGGCTAGCTTCAAGGGTTTAGCCTCTTCGATCTCGTGGTAGATCAACTCTTGTACTACTCATATCATCAAGATCAATCAAGAAGGAAGTAGGGTATTACCTCCATCGAGAGGGCCCGAACCTGGGTAAACATCGTGTCCCCTGCCTCCTCTTACCATCCGCCTTAGACGCACAGTTCGGGACCCCCTACCCGAGATTCGCCGGTTTTGACACTAACATTGTGATGCGGAGCATCCCAAGGCCATCCACATTGACCTACCTACATCTCCCACGACACCACTTGGACCAATGACAAGAGCCCGTGCGAGAGCCATCGAGAACGAGGTTAACTCTCTCCTTGTTGAACTTCCCTTTGACCCACTTGAGACATGGCTACTACCTCAATCAGAGATGCTTTGTGTGCTTAGGTACCATGTAAGCAACCAGGGAGATGGAATGGGGCAAGATGGACATCAAGAGCATGGAGACAATCTGCCCAGCCCTAAAGGACCAGAACAACCGCCCAACTACCGCCTGGGCGGAACAACCGGTCCACCTTCTGTGATCGAGCGGTGCAAGGCCGGTACTGCGCCGGATGTACCGGTAACTGCCAAAAGACAAGTACTACCGCCCCGACAACCGGTAAAACCGCTGGCCCCTTCGACGTTCACCTCCAGAAGCCAGCGCCTGACCTCCCAGCGGTACTACCGCCTTCCATGTCCGGTATTTCCGCCCTGCATGAGTTCCTAGCGGAACAACCGCCCCCGTGACCGGTACTATCGGCCTGCCTGTGCGTAGTGAAAGGGTCAACGACCCGTGTAACCCCAACTTACCCCTTTGAACTATAAGTACTTGTCCCCTAGCTCCGAATTAGGGTTAGCAAAGGATTAGCTCATGTTTGTGTGAGAGCTTTTCTCATTCACTTGGTTTCCTTCTCCTCGGAGACGTGCCTCCATCGAAGAAGATCCTTCCAAGCGGATTCAAGACCCCCTCTTGGGTGGCCCCATCAAGACCTCCTCGCGGAGAAGAACCGGTTACCTTTGTATCGTCCTTTGTTGGACTTGGATCTTGTATCTCACCTTTGTGTTTATCGATCTAGCGCATGTATGATCTATTCTTGTTGGTTTAGTGTTTCCTCTTGTGTTTTCCCTCGTGCTTCCCCTCGTGTTCATCACGTTCTTCGTTGGAATCCGCTCCTTTCATGAAAGATCGGCCATCTAGGGTTCCACCCTACATCATCTTGGTATCATGAGCCACGTTGATCACGATTTCGGAGCCGCCCCTCTTCATTTTCTAGCTTGATTTTGTTGTTTTGGTCCTAAATTCGAAAATCCCCACCAAAAATAGCCCCAACATTTTTTTGTGATCTGTTGGTGTGATGAATTTTTGTTGGATTTGATCCATGGATTTGCTTGGTTTCGAGTGGATCTAGCATCTCCCCAAGTTTCCCCACTTTCCATCCATGAAATCCCTCCAATTTTCTCCTCGAAATCATCCATTTCCGCCACAAGTTCGTCCCGACACCAGCGGTATTTCCGCCCACCCTAGCGGTACTACCGCTGAGCTCCAGGAGCGGTACAACCGCCCTACCAACCAGTACTACCGTCCCTCCCAGGTTCAGCCTCGGCTGATTAACAGTTTTGACCATAACTTCCACATCCGGAGTCCAATTTAAGCGTTCCTTAGCTCGTTGAGTAGCTATTGACATCCCCCATCCACATAGATAGGTTCCAACACAATTTGACACTTTCAAACTTTTGTCATTTGGGCATCTTCGCCTAGTCCCTCCACCATATCATTTCCTTACCACCACCGCTTTCCGCAAACAATCTCACTTCCGCATTGCCAACTTCGATACCGTCATTCTGACTTTGGTTTTGAGAATTTGAGTTGTGGCTCATCGTTTCCTAGGATGTTTCGGCTAACTAGGAACGGTTCTACATTGACATCCCGCCGCTCATCTTCGCCAAGGACTACTACGAACGACTACATCACTTTGGTATCACCCTCACATAGGTATCATCTTGGTATTGTGATATCATCATACCTTCTTGCATTTGCATTGATAACCACATAGCCTTACTTTTGCGTCACTTACCCACCGAGACTAGGCTTTGAGTATTGCCAGCAACGTGACTTGTGCACATTAGTGATCATACTATCCGTAGCATACATACCATATCATCGTGTGGCATATCTTGGTATCATCTCTTGTGTCACAAAGTTGTCATCGCATACACAATTTCTATCTTGGTTCGTCAAGCATTGCATGAGAAAAGATCTCAAATAACAAAGAGCCAAACAAGCTTTTAAGCCAAAGGGAAAGATAAGCAAAGAGCTTATAAGCAAGAACCATATCATCATACAACATTAAGATTGTCATACTCGATCATCTTGGATCAAAGCATAGAAACATCATACATATATCATACTTGGGATAGAAGTCGTTGCATTTTTTTGCTTAGTAGGTTGTGCACAAGTTCGTATCCGCCTATTGTGCAATCGTGCTAGCGTCTCTCTAGTGTTGTGCAACAAGAGCATCTTGGTGGATTCCACATTTTGGCTCACCCTTGGTTGCACAATCCCACATTATCTATTTGTGTGTGTGTTTCCTTGACCATATCTTGCTATTGGTCTACTTGTTGCATTTGCAAATTTGTGAATCTTTTCCAGCATTATTGAAGGCCACTTACAATTGCATCAAATTTTGTGCCACCATCCAAACCAAGCCCCACAATAAGCTTTTACTTGTGTAGGTGTGAGGAACCGACAAGAATTGGTACCAATTGTGCTATTTCCTTGTTACACACTGGAGTGATCTTTGATCCATTTTCAACATCGGTCAAGGTACATTTGGTATTGGTTCTTCTTTTTCTCCCACTCACATATCTTTGTTTGGAATGATGGATAGGCCAAGTACTTCTACCAACCCACTCTTCTTGGAGCAAGACGATGACATGTCCTCCTACGTCACCAAGACTCAACTATTTGGTGCACATCGGGCTTTGCATGAAGAACAACTTGCTTTGGGTGACTGCATCGACAACCTCGCCACCCACTTGTGACTCTCCAAGCAACGTACATGGGACTACTTTGACAACAAGCTCGACGAACAAAAGCAAGAGAATGACGCAAGAATGGACGAGATTCGTGCCTTGTTGGTCAATCGCTCTTCTACAACTTCGTCCTCTTCAAGATGGAGCCGCTCAAGTCGACACTCCGACGACACCATCTCCAGTTCAAGTACACCGACAACAAACACTCTTCGTCGTGCCACGCATCAGGACCGTCAAGCTAACCGCAATCCTCTACATGACACCGACTCTCAAGAGCTTCGACATCGTCAAAACCAAGATACATTCGCGCAAGCACAAGAACGGCAACGCCAACGACAACAAGAACAAGAGGAGCGAGCGCGACAACATCAAGAGGCACAAGACTCCGAGGCGCAACGTCAAGAACAAGAACTTCATGAAGCTCAAGCACTTGAGGTGCAACGTGCCCTCCGAGATTCAAGTCGTGCCGTAGCCAATCGAGGTCGACAAGCTCGTTTACATCAAGAAGCACTTCACGACGAAGCTCAAGAAAGGATTCACCAAGCACATGTGCACCGACAAGCTCCTCGTCAAGATCGACAAGATCCTCCTCAAGCAAGACAAGAACGTAAAGTCCATTGAGAGCAAGAAGACAATGGACCCCCTCCTCGTCAAGAGCAACATGAGGTCGACAATCATCCTCGCCAAGATCAACATGAGGAAGACAATCCTCCTCCTCAAGAGCAACATGAGATTGCCAATCCTCACCGACATGGGCGTCATCATCCCTGACCCCAACACAATGAAGAGCAACGATATGGCAAGCTAAAGTTCACCATGCCCAAGTTCACCGGTAGCAATGACCCCGAAGAGTACATATCATGGGCATTGAAGGTTGACAAAATCTTCCGTTTGCACAACTACGAAGAAGAGAAGAAGATCGCAATGGCATCCCTTGAATTCCAAGACTACGTCCTCATTTGGTGGGAACAAGTCATTGAGCGCCGAGCGGCAAGAGGTGAACCACCCATCACCACTTGGGCACAGATGAAGGATGTCATGAGAGCACGATTCATGCCAAACTACTACAACCGCGACCTCTTCAAGAAACTCCAACAACTCAAGCAAGGAACCAAGAGCGTTGAAGAGTACAACAAGGAAATGGAGATTGCCATGATACGAGCCAATGTCAAAGAAGATGATGAACAAACTATGGCACGTTTCTTGAATGGACTCAATCACCCTATCAAGAAGATTGCCGACTTCCAACCATACTCGAACCTCATCGAGCTCGTGCATCAAGCTACCAAAGCGGAGCGGCAAGTACAAGACGACTTCAAGTATGCCAAGTTCTCATCCAAGTCCTATGGCTCCTCCAACACCCCACCTTCAATGACTCCAACACCTTCTACCTCTACCAAGCCATCTACAAGCAACGGCGACAAGTCAAGTTACAAGAAAGCTTCGACAAGCTCAAGTCGTCATCCCTCTACAAGCAACTTCAAGCCGAAAGCTACATCATCATCTACTCCAACCGATAAGACCATCAAGACAAGTTCCATCAAATGCTTCACATGCGGAGGCCGAGGCCACAAGTCTTTAGAGTGCACAAACAAGCGCACCATGATCCTCAACGACGACGGAACCTATGACTCAATGAATGAAGGAGAAATGGAAGCCCTTGAGCAAGTGGCCATGCACCGACAAGTGAACAACGATGATGAAGAGGATCAAGTCTTTTGCGACGAAGATTCAAGTCCCGCTCTTGTTGTCTCCAAGGTCTTGACTCTTCAACATCAACAAGACAAAGATCAAAGATGCCACATCTTCCACACAAAAGCTGGCATCAATGGACGGTCCGTCAAGGTCATCATCGATGGAGGCAGTTGCCATAACTTAGCGAGTGAAGAACTATGCTCCAAACTCCAATCGGTCAAGATGAAACACCCGCACCCATACAAGGTTCAATGGCTAAGCGACACCGGCACCATACAAGTCGAGCATAGAGTACAAATCTCTTTCAAGATCGGCGCCTATGAAGACACTTTGGAGTGTGATGTCCTTCCGATGACCGTGTTCCACCTCCTTCTTGGACGGCCATGGCAATACGACCGAGGTGTCATCCACAATGGGCGTACAAACCACTATAGCTTCAAGATGAAAGGGAAGGAGTTTGTGGTACGTCCTATGTCTCCAAGTCAAGTGCTCGCCGACAAGCAAAACACCCATCGTGGAGAGAATAGTGAGAGAGTGCACCACCAAAAAAAGAGTGAGCGCCACAAGCCCAAATTCAGTGCCTCCACGATGAGCAACAAGAAAAACTTAGTTCTTTTTGCCACCAAACGTGAGATGAGAGAAGTGTGTGAGAACCCATCAAGTGTCTTACACTATGTCCTATTGTGCAAGGACGAGGCACCAAAAACTAACACCTCTCACAATCTACCCTTGGTGTTATCTTCTTTATTGCAGGAATTCCAAGATGTTTTCCCCGATGAGCTACCTCTGGGTCTACCTCCACTATGAGGCATCGAGCATCGCATCGACCTCATCCCCGGAGCGCCACTTCCAAACAAGGCCCCATACCGCGTCAACCCCGAAGAAACCAAAGAAATACAAAGGCAAGTAAAGCATCTCATAGACCATGGACATGTGCATGAAAGTTTGAGTCCTTGTGCCGTACCAGTCATCCTTGTGCCAAAATGAGACGGTAGCTTTCGCATGTGTTCCGATTGTAGACCTATCAATGCTATCACCGTTCATTATAGATACCCCATTCCACACCTTGATGATATGCTTGATGAACTTAGCGGTGCCACTATCTTTTCCAAAATTGATCTTAAAAGTGGTTACTATCAAATCCGCATACAAGAGGGTGATGAATGGAAAACCGCTTTCAAAACCAAGTTTGGTCTATTTGAGTGGTTAGTCATGCCTATGGGTTTATCGGAAGCACCCGGTACGTTCATGCGTCTTATGCATTACGTGTTTCGCCCTTACATTGGTGAATTTGTTGTTGTCTACTTTGATGATATCCTTGTGTTTAGCAAATCTCTCAAAGAGCATGTCACCCACCTTCGCACCGTGCTACAAACTCTTCGAAAAGAGCAACTTTATGCTAATATGGAAAAATTCCTCTTTGGTGTTGATAAGCTTGTTTTCTTGGGTTTCGTAGTATCTTCTAAGGGTGTTCATGTTGATGAATCTAAGATCAATGCGAATTAAAACTTGGCCCCAACCAACCAATTTGCAACAAGTGCGTAGTTTTCTTGGTTTAGCCGGTTTCTACCATAGATTTGTGAAGGATTTTAGCACCATTGCTTCACCTTTGCATGCTTTGAGTAAGAAAAATGCACCGTTTGTTTGGGGAACATCCGAAGATATCGCTTTCAGTGAGCTTAAGAACTTGCTTACACATGCTCCCGTGCTTGCATTACCCAACTTGGACAAACCTTTTGAAATTCATTGCGATGCTAGTGGTAATGGCATAGGAGGTGTGTTAACGCAAGAGAAGCGCCCCATTGCATCTTTTAGTGAGAAACTTTCTGGAGCGCAACTCAATTATCCCATCTATGACAAAGAGCTATATGCTTTAGTGCGAGTTTTGCATGAATGGGAACATTACCTTCGCCCTCATGAATTTATCATCCATACCGATCATGAAACGCTTAAATATCTTAAGGGTCAAACTAAGTTGAGCAAGCGTCATGCCAAATGGAGTGAATTTATTGAGTCTTTTCCTTATGTCATCAAGTATATTAAAGGTAAGGAAAATGTTGTGGTGGATGCACTTTCCCGTATGCCAAATGTTTGACGCATACATCTTGGGAACGCTATTACATCAAAGATGGATATCTTATGAGAGCTAACAAACTTTGCATCCTCGAGTCTTCTATTCGTTTGTTGCTTTTGCAAGAATCTCATGGAGGAGGACTAATGGGACATTTTGGACGCGACAAGACCCTTGCTACGCTCTCCAAGAACTACTTTTGGCCTAAGATGTTTCGCGACATCAACCGCTTCACCAATCGATGGTCTATATGTCGCAAAGATAAGTCTAAAGCTCAATCTCATGGCCTTTACATGCCACTTCCAATTCCGTATCAACCATGGGAAGATGTTAGCATGGATTTTGTGCTTGGTTTGCCTAGAACTAGAAACGACAAGGGTTCCGTTTTTGTTGTTGTGGACCGATTCTCCAAAATGGCTCATTTCATTCCTTGCAACAAGATAGACGATGCTTCACATGTTGCCAATCTCTTTTGTAGGGAAATCTTGCGACTTCATGGAGTGCCAAAGACGATTGTCTCGGACCGCGACGTCAAGTTCTTGAGTTACTTTTGGAAGACTTTATGTGCCAAGCTCGGAATCAAGCTACTATTCTCCACGGCATACCATCCACAAAACGACGGCCAAACGGAGGTGATGAACCATACACTCTCCACTCTTCTCCGCGTGCTAATAAAGAAGAACATCAAGGAGTGGGAGGAGTGCCTACCTATCGCCGAGTACGCCTACAACCGTGCAAGACATACGACTACCAGCAAGTCCCCATTCGAGGTCATCTATGGTTTCAACCCATTGTCACCATTGGACATTCTTCCTCTACCACTACAAGAAGGCACAAATGTGGACGCGAGTGCCCGAGTCAACTGTCGGATTTCGGGTTCCGGCAGACCCTTGAGGTCCGAACTCTGGGGTGCGCGCGAAGATTTCGCCTTCTACTTACTTGCACCCCTCCGCCTCGCAAAGATCTAAACTATCGAAAGAACAACACAAGAGACACAAGGTTTATACTAGTTCGGGCCACCGATGTGGTGTAATACCCTACTCCAGTGTGGTGTGGTGGATTGCCTCTTGGGCTGACGATGATGAACAATACAAGGAAGAACAGCCTCGCGAGGGTCTGCTCTTGGCTGGGGCGATGAACTGCTAGGAGGAGTTCAGTCGCCCTTCTCTCCCTCTCTGATTCTCTGCTTGTCCAGGTTCTGGATGCCTCTAAGTTCTAGATGCTAGATGCCTCTACCCTGGGGGTGGCTAGTCCTATTTATAAGCAAAGGCCCTGGGCCTCTTCCCAGATATTGAGCGGGAAGGGCGCCAATAATTGGCCATTTTGAAGGGGAACATCTGGTACACTTATCCTGACTAAAGTTGGTCCTCGCCTGCCAAAGGCTCTGGTGGTGACGCCAGCTTGCGCTTCACAATGACTTCTTCCCTGCCGTTGGACTGGTCTTGGTCTCGTTGCACCGAAGTGGATGCCTTTGCTTGATACTCCCGCCTGCGCTTGCTCCCTTTGCACCAAATAGGAAAGGAGGACACTGCGCAGGCTGGCGCCCGCCTGGCGCCCTTGGTCGTCACGGCTTGCGTCACGGGCACCTCATGAGGTACCCCTCCTTGATCTCTCCGCCTCCTCATGAGCCAACCTGATGAGGCCGCGCCTGAGGAAGCTCCGCGTCATCCGCCCCGCGAGGCTCGGCCCTTCGCGAGGGTCTTGGGTCTTGTGTTGATGAAGATGGGCCGTGCTGGGCCACCTTTGAGCCACGCCGCAGGCCGCAGGCAGGCAAGTCTGCGGACCCCCGTTCCCAGAACGCCGACAGTAGCCCCCGGGCCCAAGGCGCGCTCGGACTTGGCCGAGCAGAGAGGCGAAAGGGCGAGGCGAAGCGCCGCGGGCCCTAATAGCCTGCGGCCTTGGGCGCCGCGTGGCGGTTGATTGGACGTGGGCGTCTCCGCTTCCCCACGACGCCTCGGAAACTGCGCGGATTGGACAAGTCCCTGCACGCAAAGCGGGTCATGATTACCTGCGATCATGGAGGCCGATGGTTGGCCTTCTCCGACTATAAGTACGGGGCGACGCGCGCCTTTCCAGTTCATCCCCCTTTGCTTCTCCTTCTTCTTCATGGCTCCGTCGGGGAGGTTCTCGGCTACAGAGAAGGGGAAGGCCCACCAGGTTGAGCCTGCCTCTCCCCCGCCCAAGCGCGGCCGAGGGCGCCCTCGCAAGCATCCTGTGGCCACCACGGCAGCTTCCCGCGGCCGTGGAGATGGTTTCCAGCGTGGTGACGGGCGAGCTGCTGCGGCCGGGGGGCGTGCTTCGGTCGCGCGCTCCCCTAGGCCATGCTTTTGCGTTGCAGAGGTGCTGCCGGAGTTCGTCATATGGGCGGCGGAGCCGACTAGCGCCCGGCTTCAACTCCCTCGCTTCCTCCTCGGTGAGCTCCCGGCCGGCGCCCCAGGCGGCCTCTGGCTTCAGGCGGACGGCTGCTGCAGCCGGGCCTCATGGGCTTCACTGGAGGTCTCCGCAACTGGGAGCCTGGCCTTGACCCGCGGTTGGCAGGCGTTCGCCCGCGCTCGTGGCCTGGGGCGTCGGTGCACCCTGCACTTCAAGTTTGACGGCGATGCCACCCTCTACGTGAGGGTGTTTGGGGAAGATGGTCGCCGCGCAGGGTGCTGCCCTGAGGACGACGACCGTGGCCGGGGACCCAGCCCCGACGATGATGGAGGGGACAGCGCCCGTGTGGTTGGCGGCGCTCAAGGCTCCCCAAGCTTCATCGGTTCTTCTTCAAGCGACTCTTCTAGCGGTGGCCGCAGTCAGCCTCCACGCCGTCGCACCTGCTTGGGAGGCGGTAGCACGTCCGCCCGCCGTCGCGCCCCGGTGAAGCGCGAGAGGGAGTCTGCCTGAGCCCCAGAGGCAGCTCGAGTCTCCTCTGCAGGCCGGTGTGAGGCGAGCCGCGCCTGACTTGTCCCTTCTTTTCCTTTTTCCTGCGTAAAAGAAAACAGTAGTGTGGAGCCCCGCGGGGGCGTGTTTGGGTGATTGCTATTTAATCATTACCTTGCTTCCGTTATCGTGCCTTCCGGCTATGTGTCCGCGTGTAGATAGTTCCCGGCCCCACCCGTGGGGGGCAACCGACCCAGGCCCTGTGTTCGTGTCGCGGTGCCCGTGGGGCACGGACTGGAGGGGTGCTCCTGTAATGGGCCTAGGTCGTGAGACCTTTGAACGACTAAGACTGGAACACTCGCGAGGGCGCTCGGCTACCCTCCCTCGCGAGGCCTTGCATAAGAGAAATCGAAGCAGGAGAGTAAAAAATCGACGAACCACAAACCAACGACGGCAATAGTTTCAATAAGACTTCGAATGCGAACAAACAAGCCAACTGCGGAAAGCAAATGAAAAAGCCGCGTCCGGCACCTAATCTAGTCTTCGACGTCTTCTCACTAGCGTGGAGCTAAGTGCTGCCAATGGGCGTGGGAGGGAGCCCCAGGGCCTGAGGCCGGCGCTCCTGAGACTCCGGGGCGTGTACAGCCCCAACTCATTATTATGTGAGAGTGTCATGGGCGGCGAGCTTCACAGGCGTTGGCCTTCTTCACAGGCTCCGGGCCTTTCTTAGGGGAAACGAGCTTCACGGGCATTTGCCCTCTTCACAGGCTCCGGGCCTTTTCCAAAACGCGACAGCTTCACAGGCATTCGCCTTCTTCACAGGCTCCGGACCTTTTCCAGAACGCGACAGCTTCACAGGAATTCGCCTTCTTCACAGGCTCCAGGCCTTTTCCAAAACGCGACAGCTTCACAGACATTCGCCTTCTTCACAGGCTCCGGGCCTTTTCCAGAACGCGACAGCTTCACAGGCTCCGGGCCTTTTCCAAAACGCGACAGCTTCACAGGCATTCGCCTACTTCACAGGCTCCGCGCCTTTTCCAAAAAAGGACGATCTTCACAGGCGTTCGCCTTCTTCACAGGCTCTGGGCCTTTTCCAAAAGGGAGGATCTTCACAGGCGTTCGCCTTCTTCACAGGCTCTGGGCCTTTTAGGGGTAGAACCTCCGGAGGTGCTGGATGTTCCATGCGTTCTGAAATGGCTCCCCCTCCTGAGTCTCCAAGCGCGTGGAGCCAGGCCTGGAAACATGAACAACCTTGAACGGGCCCTCCCACATGGGAGAGAGCTTGTGTAGCCCCTCCCTGGAGAGAACCCGCCTGAGCACGAGGTCTCCTACCTCGAGAGTTCTGGGGCGGATGTTGCGGCAGTGATATCGTCGTAGTGCCTATTGGTACCTCGCCGCTTGTAGCGCGGCTTCTCGGCGGCGTTCCTCCCCCAGCACGAGGTCCATCCCCCGCATGGCATCCTGCTGCGCCTCGTCGAACGCCATGACCCGTGCAGAGCGACGTCTGACCTCATGAGGGAGGACTGCTTCGGCTCCGTAGACTAGGAAGAACGGGGTCTCTCCAGTCGGCTTGGTCGCGGTTGTGCAGATGGACCCCAACACGGACTGAAGCTCATCGTACCAACCTCTGCCGCAGGCCTCCAGCTTCTTCTTGAACGTCCTGGTCTTGAGGCCCCTCAGGACCTCCGCGTTGGCTCGTTCGGCCTGGCCGTTGCTTCGTGGGTGCGCCACCGAAGCGTATCATATCTGCGTTCCAAGGTTAGCACAGTATGTTTTCAAGAGGTTACTGATGAACTGCGAACCGTTGTCTGTGATGATCACTACACCACAACACTGCATCCCCGACAGCCAAGTTGGCTGGGAATACAAGTTATAACAACAAACAGTCGGTCAGGAAAAAGTAATGCCGACCAACAATGTCTGTTGGAGAAAGTCCAGACGGGAAAGCCCTTTCCCGACCGACATATCTTTCCTGACCGATTGCTTGTTGGCCAAGGAGTATCTTTCCCGACCAACAAACTGTTGGGCCTACCACGGGCCTTTCCCGACCGACAGTCTGTTGGGGCTGTCATGGGCTTTTCCCGACCGACCATCTGATAGGGTAATCTTTCCCGACCGACTATCTGACAAGGCTACCATGGACCTTTTCCGACCGACTACCAGACAAGGTAATCTTTCCCAACCAACATACCGTTGGGCCTCATGGGCCTTTCCCAGACGATGGACAATCTTCTGTTTCCCTCGCATGGCTACATTTCACTTTACCATCAGAACATCAATCAAGTTACATAATTCACAACAGTAACATTCATGTCGACCAAGAATAATATATCAGAACCAAACAATTATAACACACATTCATTAATTTTTACATATAAATAGTGCATATGTTATGAACCAATGGCCATCCAAGTTTCCTATAAACTGATGTAACTAATGAAATAGAAATGAAATAGAGGAGACATTATGGTTCATTGTCTGAGAGAAAAAATTCCTAGTGTTGTTTACTGGAATTTTTCTAAGAGGCACATCATCTGCCTTGGCTCCTTGTAGTGGGCAACTACATACCCATCCTCACAGCCTTCCACCAACATCCTTGCATCGTTCTCGTACTTGACATCAAAGCCTTCATTCTACATCTCATTGCAAAACATCCTCCAGCTTGAACATCTGCAAGTAAAAATCCTGAGTTAATATTCTGCATCTGCTTCTGGAACACTTATCAGAGAACATATTAGCAGTTACATTGCACAAACTCTAGCCTCTCTAGGTTTCCTATTTTTCAAAATCAGAACAAAATTTCAGAGGGGAGGAGGTCTACAAAATGATATGATTTTATTTTTGAAATACCAAAGTATGACCACAAGTTGCAATTTGTATCATGTTAAGCATATTGATCCTATCTGCTTACAGAATACATTTCTAACACCAATTACATATAAAAGCTTCTCCAAAACAGAGTACTACCAAAATACAACCTTCTTTTGAGGAAGTACCAAAATACTACTTAACCACATAGTTTTACCTTTCCATTTAGTGCAAAATCGTATGAGCTAATTAGAACTTTTCCCAACATGAATCAAAACTAATAAAAAAGCAAAATCAAAAGAATCAGACTACACTACAGTACATCAATAGGAAGGATACAAGTAAAATTACCATCGGACAACACTAGTGGAAGAGGTGAGGCAGAGTTGATGATGTTCTGCTTTCCTACCCAACGCTCGACACCATCACATAGCGTCACTGCCTGTCGTGAGCATCGCCAAAGTTGTTTACTACAAACAGCCTGGTGGAGTGCTCATCTTCTAAGTAAATGACCTGGGGTGCCCAGGTTCGCCCTGTCAAAGCTCCGCCACTTAATAAGCCAAGGTTCAGAGCAACATATTTATCAACCATCTTTTGTTACTCTGTCAAATATTGAGTAGAAGGTGTACAGTAACTATGAACCCAGGGGTCCTTAATATAAATATAAGAAGTATCAATATACATTTATATAAATATATAGTGATAATTGTCTAACTGCAAACAAACATGAAAAACCATCAGTATAGATTGTGTTCTACTAGAAGAGAGCTGGTGCATAGAAAAAATGATCACTTCTAGTTACTTTTGCAACTTCAGTCCGAACAGATGAATTTGGCATTTGCTTCTCCAGATCATATTTCTTGCTCAGAAAACTATGAGGCCACTCGAATGGGAACAACGGAGACATTAGACCACCAATGGTACAAGAAATGGTTTGGTTTCATTTGTCATAACATTCAGATATTTAAAATATTCTGGAAACAGGGCACAAATAAGATGCTCTTCAGGTTAAATTTTAGGTTAAAGTAGTGCATCCAAGACACATCATTAGGGTCATATAGTTCCGTCAGATTAATATACACAAAAAACACAAGCATGTCTAGCATCACTTCTGCATACAACAATTTTCTACTCGTGTGTTGCTTAGAAAGTTACAGAGTTGTCTTTTATTATCTTTACCTGCAATTGGGGCTCTTGCGGATGTACCCTGCTTCCTAGACGATTTTCAGGTTGACATTTTACTTGATGAAGGAGAGGCGCTTGAGCTGCATACATGAAGCCATTAACAAACTAACAATTGTGACCAACCTGGTTTAAAATATTTTGCAGTAAGCTATATTAGCAGACTGCATCATGGAATAAGCTACTAGTACGACAAATTTCTTGATAATACAACATCATTGGTTAGTAGACTGTGTCGTAATACAACATCATTGATAGAGTTCTAACAAGCTGATGTCCTAATCTGGACTCTCTTGAGAGTAATAGTGGGTAACACCCTCATGTATGATATATCTTGGTTGCTTCCAGAAAAGAAAAGGCATGGAACAAATTGCATGCCAGTTATGCAAAACAGAGAAGAAAACCTCCAAATACCTAGTTTTCATTTGCTGTGTAGAGAACAAAAAATATTTAATAATATGATGCCCCATTACTAAAATAAAAGGAATAATGAAGTGAACTGAACTAGGATTACGAAGTGATGACCTATGAACTGAACTAGGATTAGGAAGTGATGACCTATGAAGAAGAAAGCTTATTATACCTTGCTGCTTTGAGGCCACCAACTCCTGGTTGGTTTCAGCGATGGCCGAAACAGCAGCAAGCAGATGAACCTGGGATGCGCAATGACGACAATGGGCCCTGCTGCTAGCTGCTGCATCGACTGTGGCGGCCTGTAAGGTTGCAGAGGCGCAACAGTAAACCGGTTCGGGGTTGAAGGGGATGCTGGGGTGGGCTGGGAATCCTGCAGCACAACACTCCTGATTAAAATTCATTCACCCTCGGTGGAATTAGAATACTTTCAAGCAGTATTGTCTCTGATAAATGAAACTATAAAACACTGCAACAAAGATTCTACTACTTCCATCATTTAATATACATGGAATTTTGATTAAGGACATACTATTGTAGATAAATATTCATAACACGGAGACCATTTGGTCCAAAAGATATAATAATATATCGACTTTATTTAATTTAGATTTATTATGTGAGGACACTGGAAGCAGTGTAAATTGAACAGAGGAGGCAGGACACCCCCGACACCTTACCTAACATTATTCTTATTTCATTTGTAGGATTTCTTCCATTAAACCTGGTAACATGTTTAGAAATACTTTCACAAATCTACATATATATGTAGCAGAAATTGCAACAACTAATCAACGATATAACTACTGCCTTGAATCTGATTAGTACTACGCAGAATGTAGAATAACTACATAATAATTACATGGGAAAGAAAATAAGGAAGCAAACTATGGGGAAATTAAACATGAGTATAGGCTGGACAAATAACATCTTCTATAATCGAGAAAAAGAATCAAAATACAGTACTGATGCTTAATGATATGTCAACAGAAAATATATATGGCAATGAAGAATTTTCTATGAGAAAATCAGTAACATGAAGAGTATCAAGAAGGCCTGTTACATATGCTCCCTTCTTCTGGAAACCATCGAACAGATTAGTAACAAGTTAGACTTTCGAAAAAAACAAATACTCGTAAAGTATCTCTATGAACCTGAGAAATTTTCATCCGGGGAGCAAGAGACCAATGGATTCATGGATGGATCCGGGCCTAGTAAGTTACCTGCACGTCCTGCGCGTTGAATGGAGGAGGGCTCGTTGATGAGGAACCAGATCCTGGAGACATCGAGGTTGGTACCGGAGCAGATGACGCCGCTCACCTCGAACACAACCCTGAAAGCTTCAAGGCGAGGTAGGTGAGGACGTCGACGGGGTTGGACACCACGAGCAGCAGCGCCTCCGGGGAGTGCTTCACCACGGCCGGAGGGGCAAGATCGATGGCGTTGGGCGGCGGTGGGACGGGGTGGGGATCGATTGGAGGAAGCCCCGGTCGGCGTCGGGCGGCGGTGGGAGGCGTGCGGATCGACCGGCGTGGGGGGCGGAGGCGTGGAGATCGACCGGCGTGGAGGTGGCGGCGCGGAGATCGGCCGGTGTGGAGGCGGCGGCGCGGAGATTGACCGGCGTGGCGAATGAATGCGTACGAAGGAAAGCTAGGGATTTGGCTGATGTGTGCGCGGTGTGACTGTCTGTTGATTTTGGGAGAAAAGTTCGCGGGTTGGGCCGACTATTCGCGCTAAAAAATTGGCTGTTCGCGCCCCAAAGGCCCATAGCATCGGACTGTTGGTCGGGGTTATTTACCGACCAATGGTCCATGGGCCATCAAAGAATTCCAACCAACACGTGGACGGTACACGTGGTAGCATTCCCGACCGACCGCAGGTCACCGTACAGAGTTTTCCCGACCCATAGTCCGTTAGAAATTTTCATGGCTGACTGTGGGTCGGCAATAGTGACCTTTTCCCAACAAACGTCAGTAGGGAATTCTGGTGCGTGGTGTAGTGGATGCGGTTCGGCACCCCGAACCGGCTCACGATGCCCTTTATGAACTTGACCGCGGAACCCGCGGGGATGGTGCGGATGGCCTCTACTTCTGCCCACTTGGTGAACTTGTCCACGGCGACGTAGAGATAGCGGTAGCCCCCTAGCGCCCGAGGGAACGGGCCCAGGATGTCCGGCCCCCAGACTGCGAATGGCCACGAAAGGGGTATAGTCTGCAGGCCTCCTGCCGGCTGATGGATCTGCTTGGCGTGGAATTGGCAGGCCTCACAAGCCTTCACCAGTTCGACAGCGTCGTTGAGTGCGGTGGGCCAATAAAACCCACTGCGGAATGCCTTGCCAATGAGGGTCCGTGATGATGAATGATGTCCATAGTCTTCGCCGTGTATGTCCTCCAGCAGTTCCTTTCCTTGCTCCCTGGAGATGCAGCGCAGGGATACATCGTTTGGTCGCTTCCGGTAGAGCTCTCCATCCCTGATGCAGTACGCCGTGGCCTGCCGTGCCACACGCTCCGCTTCCTCCTCCTTCTCCGGCAGGGTCCCTTTTGTTAAATAACTCCGGAGCTCCGTGATCCAGCACCCCTCCTGAGGTTCCATCGTCAGGAGCAGGCGTGCTCCTGAGGCCGGGCCGCAGACCGGGGCTCCCGAGGCAGGTGGCTGGGGAAGTTCCTCCCGTGGCTGAGCCGTGTTTGACAATGATGGCAGGGCCGAGGGTTTGAAGAGCCGCTCCTCGAAGACGCTTGGCTCCTGAGGTAACCGCCTGGACGCCCGTCTGGCGATGTTGTCGGCCTCCTGGTTGGTGCCACGGGGCACGTGCTGCAGCTCCAACCCCCAGAACTGCTTCTCCATCCTGCGAACCTCCGCAAGGGTAGGCTTCCATGTGCTCGTCTTTCGGCTCGTATACCTTGTTGGAGAAATTGACAAGGAGCTGTGAATCGCTCTTGATGGTGAGGCGCTTCACCCCTAGGGCAGCTGCGGCCTTCAAGCCTGCTATCAAACCTTCATACTCCGCTATGTTGTTGGAGACCTTTTCACCTTGCTGGAAACAGAGCTGTACAGCGTAGTAGAGCTTGTCCTGAGTGGGCGACATCAGCACCGCCCCAGCCCCAGCGTCGTGCCTAGAGAATGCCCCATCGAAGTACATGACCCAGCCTTCTGGCGCCTCGCTCCCTGGGGAGAGGGACCGGTCCTCGCCGGCCTTGAGGCCTGGTGCCTCGGTCCATTCTGCCACGAAGTCCGCCAGTGCTGCTCCCTTAATGACCCTGGTCGTGCTGAATTCGAGCTGAAATGCTTGCAGTTCTATGTTCCACTCAGCGACCCTTCCGGCTGAGTTAGGGCTCCTGAGCACTCTCTCCAAGGGATATGACGAGACGACCTTGATGGGGTGACCCTGGAAATAGTGCCGCAGCTTGCGCGAGGCCACCAGTAGCGCGAGGAGGAGCTTCTGAGGCATGGGGGTACCATGCCCTCGCGTCCCGCAACACCGTGCTAACGAAGTATACTGGGTGCTCAACAAGGCTGGGTGCGTCAGTGCTCGTGGCGCCCTCCAGAGGCAATTGCACCTCTCGAGGTGATGAGGCCTCTGGAGGCTGGCCATCCGGGTGAGGGGCCTCTCCCGCCTCCGGTGCACTCTTCGGCGGCCGATCCTCCTCAGCCGCGGTAGCGGTTTCTATGGGCCTTCCTTGTTCCTGTTTAGCCTTGTCTCGGGCTGCCGCTGTGGTTCTGATTCGGCGCTCCTCCCTAACTGCCATGAGGGCTGCTCTGGCGGAGTAGGGAGTGGCGGCGAGGTAGAGCACCAGGGGCTCTTGCGGACGTGGAGCCACCATGACCGGAGGACTGGTCAGGTATCTCTTGAGGTCTTGGAACGCCTTGTTAGCCTCTTCAGTCCATTCAAAGGGCCCCTTTTTCTTCATTAGCTGGAAGAAAGGCAGCGCTCGTTCCCCCAGTCTGGAGATGAAGCGCCCTAGTGCGGTCACGCGTCCAGTGAGCTTCTGCATTTCTCTGAGGGTCTTCGGCGGGCTCATGTCCTCGACCGCCTTGACCTTCTCCGGGTTAGCCTCGATGCCTCGATGGGATACGAGGAAACCCAAGAGCTTGCCTGAGGGGACCCCGAACACACACTTCTCTGGGTTGAGCCGCAGGTTCACTGCGTCGAGGCTCGCGAAGGTTTCCTCCAGGTCTTGTATCAGGGTCTTGGCCTCCCGAGACTTCACCACAATGTCGTCTACGTAAGCTTCGACATTCTTCCTGAGTTGCGGGCCCAAGGTGATGTGCATCAGCCGCTGAAAGGTCGCCCCTGCGTTACGCAGCCCAAATGGCATGCATGTGTAGCAGTACACCCCGCACGGGGTTTGGAAGGCTGTCTTCTCGACGTCTTCTACCACCATCTTGATCTGGTGATACCCAGAGAATGCATCCAGGAAGCATAGCAGGTCACACTCTGCGGCGGAATCGACGATCTGGTCGATGCGGGGGAGCGAGAACGGATCTTGCGGGCATGCCTTGTTGAGATTGGTGAAGTCGACACACATGCGTTCCTTCCCTCCCTTCTTGGGCACAACGACAGGGTTGGCCAAACAATCCGGGTATCGGACCTCGCGAATGACCCCAGCGGCTTCTAGCTTGCGGGTTTCTTGGACGATGAAGGCTTGCTTTTCTGTGGACTACCGCCTTGCCTTCTGCTTCACGGGGCGCACGTTTGGGCACACGTTGAGGTGATGCTCGATTACGCTCCTGGGGATCCCTTCCAACTGGTCAGGCTCCCAAGCGAATACCTTCTTGTTTGCGCGTAGGAACCTGACCAGGGCTTCCTCCTGCTCGGGCTTGAGGTTGGCGCCTATGGTGAAAGTGGCACTGGTGGACCCGTCCTCATCGATGGGTATCTGGTTTCTGCCTTGTCTTGGGTGAATAACTGCTTCTTCTTGGCGGGTGCAGCCCCCTTGGGCTCGGGGGTCCCTGAGTCGGCGGCCTGTGCCGACGCCGCCGTCTTGAAGGCGAGCTTGAGCACTCGCAGCGCGTCCCCGGTGTCCCCATGCACGGTGAGGACACCGCTGCTCCCGGGCATCTTCATGAGGTTGAACGCCGAGTGTGTCGCGGCCATGAACTGGGCCAGCGCTGGGTAGCCGAGGATGCCGTTGTAGGGGAGGCCGATGGGGGCGATGTCGAAGTCGACAATCTCCGTGCGGAAGTTGTCGTAGGTGCCAAAGGTTACTGGGAGCCGGATCTGTCCCAAGGAGCTGGATGATCCGCCCCCAACGCCTGAGAAAGGTCGGCTGGGTTGCAGTCGTTCCGGGGGTATGCGAAGGAGATTGAAGGCCTCAACCGAAAGCACGCTGAGGCCCGCGCCGCCATCGATGAGATTTCTGGTGACGGCCACCTGGCAGATGGTGGGGGTGCACAGCATGGGGAGCGCGCCTGAGCAAGCCGAGTTGGAGGGGTGTTCCTCCGAGCTGAAGGTCAGGCCGGCCTTGTGCGCTGCCCAGTCCGGGAGAGCCCCTTGCCGCGCGGAAACGGCGCTGACCCGGCGGACGAACGGCTTGACGTGGTGACTTGTAGGCGGCGCCTGCGAGCCGCCCAGGAGGGCCGCGATGACCGGGGGTGTTGGTGTAGCGGTGCGGCCGTCTTGCCGCACGGACGGATGCTGAGACGACGCTCGCTGCCCGTTCCCCGCCGGGCCGGTGGCGGCGTCGACGGCGGGCGACGGTGAACGGCGAGGACGCCCGCAGACGGGATCCGTCTGGGCGATGCGGGAAGCGAGGGCGGCCTGGCGCTCGGCGCGGGCCTGATGAGCGTCAGACATGGACGCGATGGTCGGAGGAGGACGGAGCGGCGGAAGACGGATTCCGGCGCACCCCTACCTGGCGTGCCAAATGTCGGATTTCGGGTTCCGGCAGACCCTTGAGGTTCGAACTCTGGGGTGCGCGCGGAGATTACGCCTTCTACTTACTTGAACCCCTCCACCTCGCAAAGATCTAAACTATCGAAAGAACAGCACAAGAAACACAAGGTTTATACTGGTTCGGGCCACCGATGTGGTGTAATACCCTACTCTAGTGTGGTGTGGTGGATTGCCTCTTGGGCTGACGATGATGAACAATACAAGGAAGAATAGCCTCGCGAGGGTCTGCTCTTGGCTGGGGCGATGAACTGCTAGGAGGAGTTCAGTCACCCTTCTCTCTCTCTCTGATTCTCTGCTTGTCCAGGTTCTGCATGCCTCTAAGTTTTAGATGCTAGATGCCTCTACCCTGGGGGTGTCTAGTCCTATTTATAAGCAAAGGCCCTGGGTCTCTTCCCAAATATTGAGCAGGAAGGGCGCCAACAATTGGCCATTTTAAAGGGAACATCTGGTACACTTATCCTGACTAAAGTTGGTCCTCGCCTGCCAAAGGCTCTGGTGGTGACGCCAGCTTGGGCTCCACAATGACTTCTTCCCTGCCGTTGGACTGGTCTTGGTGTCGTTGCACCTAAGTGGATGCCTTTGCTTGATACTCTCGCCTGTGCTTGCTCCCTTTGCACCAAAGAGGAAAGGAGGACACTACGCGGGCTGGCGCCCGCCTGGCGCCCTTGGTCGTCACGGCTTGCGTCACAGGCACCTCGTGAGGTACCCCGCCTTGATCTCTCCGCCTCCTCGTGAGCCAGCCTGATGAGGCCACGCCTGAGGAAGCTCTGCGTTGTCCGCCCCGCGAGGCTCGGCCCCTCGCGAGGGTCTTGGGTCTTGTGTTGATGAAGATGGGCCGTGCTGGGCCCCCTTTGAGCCACGCCGCAGGCCTCAGGAAGGCAAGTCTGGGGACCCCCGTTCCCAGAACGCCGACATCAACTACCTCAAGAAGATGCATGAAGATACAAGGCACACCATCGAGCGCCAAGTACAACGACTCGCGACCAAGCTCAACGTAAACAAGCAACCCATGATATTCAACATTGGAGATCTTGTGTAGCTACACCTTCGCAAGGACCGCTTCCCCAACGAACGCAAGTCCAAACTTCTACCACGAGCCGATGGACCCTTCAAGGTGCTTGCACGCTACAACAACAACGCCTGCAAGATCGACATCCCACGCGACAAGTACAACATGAGCGACGTCTTCAACATCAAGGATCTCTCGCCCTACCATGGTGATGAAGATTTTGATCCGAGGTCAGATCGTTCACAAAGGGGGGGGAGATGATGCGGAGGATCCCAAGGCCATCCCCATGGACCTACCTACATCTCCCACGACACCACTTGGACCAATGACAAGAGCCCGTGCGAGAGCCATTGTGAACGAGGTTAACTCTCTCCTTGTTGAACTTCCCTTTGACCCACTTGAGACATGGCTACTACCTCAATCGGAGATGCTTTATGTGCTTAGGTACCATGTAAGAAACCAGGGAGATGGAACGGGGCAAGATGGACATCAAGAGCATGGAGACAATCTGCCCAGCCCTGAAGGACCGGAACAACCGCCCAACTACCGCCCAGGCGGAACAACCGGCCGACTACCGCCCAACAACCGGTCCACCTTCTGTGATCGAGCGGTGCAATGCCGGTACTGCACTGGATGTACCGGTAACTGCCAAAGGAAAAGTACTATCGCCCCAACAACCAGTACAACCGCTGGCCCCTTTAACGTTCACCTCCAGAAGCCAGCGCCTGACCTCCCAGCGGTACTACCGCCTTCCATATCCGGTATTTCGCCCTGCATGAGTTCCCAGCGGAACAACCACCCCCGTGACCGGTACTACCGGCCTGCCTGTGCGCAGTGAAAGGGTCAACGACCCGTGTAACCCCAACTTACCCCTTTGAACTATAAGTACTCATCCCCTAGCTCCGAATTAGGGTCAGGAAAGGATTAGCTCATGTTTGTGTGATAGCTTTGCTTATTCACTTGGTTTCCTTCTCCTCGGAGACGTGCCTCCATCGGAGAAGATCCTTCCAAGCGGATTCAAGACCCCCTCTTGGGTGGCCCCATCAAGACCTCCTCGCGGAGAAGAACCAGTTACCTTTGTATCGTCCTTTGTTGGACTTGGATCTTGTATCTCACCTTTTTGTTTATCGATCTAGCGCATGTGTGATCTATTCTTGTTGGTTTAGTGTTTCCTCTTGTGTTTTCCCTCGTGCTTCCCCTCGTGTTCATCACGTTCTTCGTTGGAATCCACTCCTTTCATGAAAGATCGGCCATCTAGGGTTCCACCCTACATCACATTGGTGCATTCATTGAGAGTTCCACTGTGCCATCATCATAAGGAAGGATGCCTCGTATTGTTGTCAAGGACAACGTTACCTCTGGGGGAGCCCTGCTGTCGGCCAAACTCTCCGGCTAGGCGGCTTCGTCATGACTGCCCGTTCGGCTGCTGCGCCAACGGTGACTTCTCGGGTCATCAAAAACAGCCTCCACGTCGGCTCGGAACTTGCTGAGCAGATGGATCCAATGGAGCCCTCTTCCCTAAACGAGCTCTTGGATCACATGGCCGCTTTGGGAGTCGCTATGGACTATGATCAGATTGGGCTTAAACCCGACCAAAGGGAGATTAACTCTCCGTCGGTCACCCATCAGATAGCGGTGGTGGAGGAACAATGCGGCAATTCTTCCTCTATCTTGAGGACAAACTATGTCCGGATTCCCGAGCTCTCCGAGCCGGATACCCGTTTACGGAAGGACATCGCCCAAGCCTCAAACCTAGAATCAGGCGGCGGGCCAGACCTATCAGGCGACATCCCGGAGCCCGAACTTCCAAGATCGGAAACTCCCCTACCCCTGGGTCTCAGATCAGGTCAGGGTTCGGACTCAAATTCACCCACCCACCCAGATATAAACGATCTTTCCCAAATTAGGCAGGAGCCCCAGGAAACAGTACATCACTATTGGGCAAGATTCCTCCTTTTAATGAACAAGGTCAAGGACTGTCGCGAGGAAGACGCAATCTCATTCTTCTGCAATAATTGCATGGACAAGGGAATCCTTAACGCCATCAGTCGCCGTGACATAGCACACTTCGCTGACTTGGCGGCCATAGTACAGAAGTACTATGTGATGGAAAGTTCCTGGAAAACCGACACAAAATTTTGGGATAATCCGGCTCTGACTAAACACCCAGTCTGAATTAAAAGGGTGCATCCTCGTAAGTCGCCTGATTCAATTACCAAAAAGAAAAAGCCCACTACAGGGCGTGGAACCGTATTGGAGGGATGGCTTAATGGACCCTGCAAAATTCATGGCACAGCGGATGCCATACCAACACACAGCCTTAGAGCATGTTGGGTACTCCGGCAGGTGGCCAAGAGCGGAGAGGATCTCCTCATTCAAAATACCGCAGAACACCATCCCGTGGATTACAATACAATATTAACAGTCTTCGAGACATTCGCCTCAAATAATAGGCGCAGGCGAATACTCCGCATCCTTGCCGAAATCTGTCAGGTGGCAGCAATAAATCCATGGAGTGACACGGCCATCACCTTCAATGCCAGTGACAAACCTAAATTCCGAACAACCCGACCACCAGCCACATTGGTCCTTAGTCCAACTGTGGACGGCTTTCGGCTCACTAAAGTGCTCATGGACGGCGGCAGCGGATTAAACCTCATTTATGAGGAAACTCTTCAAAAAATGAAATAGACAAGAGCCGCATTGAGCAAAGCAGCACAACCTTCCGAGGAAAACGTTGCATTGGGAAAATCACACTAGATGTGGTATTCGGCACGCCGGAAAATTATAGGTCCGAAGAAATCACATTCCAAGTGGCCCCGTTCAGTAGCGGATACCACACCCTATTAGGGCGGGAGGCATTCACGATCTTCCAAGCCATACCCCATTACGGGTACATGAAGCTCAAAATGCCCGGGCCCAAGGGAATCATCACTCTAGCTAGTGATTCGGACATAGCGCTCCGCGCCGAAAACAAAACAGCCGCACTGGCCCTCGAGGCATTATCCGAAGCCCTCGCGACAGAGGAGTTAACTGCGCTATGCTCCACCATGGACAGGGATGACGTGATACTTGACAAGAGATCCAAGTCCACCTCTTTCAAACCAGCGGACGAGATAGTCAAATTCCAAGTCCACCCAACAGACCCCACAAAAATAGCCTCCATCGGCAGACTAAGGCATAGCCTAGTGGTGGGAAGGGGCTGATGCCTTCCCACCCACCCAGGTTCAAGGCATGGTACTTGCAATTTGGGGTTGTTGCACCAATTATACTATAGGGGGTTCCCTTACAGTCTTTCTGTCAAAAAAATAGCCTCCATCGGGGCACAGTTAAACCCCGCTGTGGACTCCACACTACGGGAGTTCCTGCACGAGAACTGGGACATATTTGCCTGGCATCCCTCAGATATGCCAGGAATCCCACGCAGATTGGCCGAGCATAGCCTTAACCGTTTCAAGGATTCAAGCCGGTCAAGCAGACTCTTCGGCGTTTCTCTGAACCTAAGAGACAAGCTATGGGAGAGGAACTAGCCAAGTTATTGGAGGCCGGATTCATCAGAGGAATAAAACACCCAGACTGGCTAGGAAACCTGGTGATGGTACCAAAGAAGGACAAATCCTGGCGCCTATGCGTCGATTTCAAGGACCTCAACAAGGCTTGCCCGAAGGATCCCTTCCCCCTCCCCCGCATCGATCAAATTATCGACGCTACCGCAGGACACGACTCATTGTGCTTCCTCGACCCATACTCCGGCTACCACCAAATTAAAATGGCGGAGTCCGACCAAGCCGCAACGACATTTATCACGCCATACGACCCCTTTTGTTTTAACACAATGCCTTTTGGGCTTAAAACGCCGGTGCAACGTATCAACGCATGATCCAAACATGTCTGGAAAAGCAAACCGGCAAAACAGTGGAGGCATACGTAGACGATGTGGTCGTTAAAACCAGACACGTCGACTCTTCAATAAACGACTTGCGGCTCACGTTCGACAATCTCCGAACATACGACATCAAGCTCAACCCGGAAAAATGCGTTTTTGACGTACCCGCCGGAAAGCTCCTGGGTTTTATCGTCTCTAGTAGAGGAATTGAAGCAAAACCGGCTAAAATCTGAGCCCTGTCACAGTTGGCCATCCCAACTGACCTCAAGCAAATCTAGAAATTAACTGGATGCGTGGCGGCCTTAAGCCGCTTTATCTCCCGCCTAGGAGAAAAGGCATTACCGCTTTATCGCCTCCTTCGGCGCACCGAACACTTCGAGTGGACAGACGCGGCCACGGCCGGACTGGAAGACATAAAGGCCATCTTGGCCACCAACTCAATCCTGGCTGCGCCAAGTATCGGCGAACCAATGCTGCTATATATAGCGGCAACTCATCAAGTTGTAAGCGCAGTGCTCGTCGTCGAACGAGAAACGGATGGACACAAATTCCCCCTTCAAAAGTCGGTATATTATGTATCCACTGTCCTTACTCCATGCAAATCACGGTACCTGCATTATCAAAAGATAGCATATGCGGTATTCATGGCATCCCGGAAATTACGACACTACTTCCAAGAGTGTTCAATTAAAGTGGCCTCGGAAGTGCCACTGAATGATATAATAAACAAACGCGACGCCACGGGCCGGATTGCCAAATGGGCCATTGAGCTCCTCCCGTTCGACATAACATATAAACCTCGGCGAGCCATTAAGTCGCAGGTATTGGCCGATTTTGTCGCCGAATGGACAGAAGCCGAACTCCCTAAAGAGTACGGCGCATACTCCAATTGGATTATGCACTTCGACGGCTCTAAAATGCTGGCTGGTCTAGGGGCTGGCGTCGTCCTGACGTCCCCTACCGGAGATACAGTCCAATATGTACTCCAAATAGTATACGCAGACTACAACAATGCATCCGAATACGAGGCCCTGTTACATGGTCTTCGGATGGCAGTTTCCATGGGCCTTCGACGCCTGGAGGTGCGTGGGGACTCGAACCTCGCAATATCCCAAATAAATGGAGACTTCGACGCCAAAGATCCGAAAATGGCGTCTTATCGCAACGCCATCCTCAAGATGTCAGCTCGGTTTGAGGAGCTCGAATTCCACCATGTGGCTCGGGAAAACAATCAGGCGGCGGATATCCTCGCCTGTATCGGCGCTAAGAGCGATACGGTCCCACCCAACATCTTGTTAGAAAGATTGTTTAAGCAATCCATGGTATGGGAAGGGGACACCGGTAACAATAGTCCGGACCCGACTACAGCGCCAGATACCGAACACTTTGACATAATCGGAGGCTCCGCCACCGAAATAACACCTTCAACCCACGTAATAATGGTCGTCATTGCCCCATGGACTGAACCATTCCTGTCCTACCTAACTAGCACTAGTAGAAAAGGGGGCAAAGGTTCAGGCCGGGTCAGCCCATTAGTCCTGGTTCATTCCAGAACCGGGACCCATGGGGGCATTGGACTCGGTTCGTGAGCCCAGGGGGCCGGCCGGGCCATGTGGGCCATTGGTCCCGGTTCGTCTGGACCTTTTGGTCCCGGTTGGTGGGACGAACCGGGACAAATGGGCCTGGCTCCTGGCCCACCACCATTGGTCCCGGTTGGTGGCTTGAACCGGGACCACAGGCTGCCCTTTAGTCCCGGTTCATGCCACGAACCGGGACCAATGAGGTGCCTATATATACCCCTCGCCCGCGAGCAGAGCACTCCAGTGCTCTGTTTTTCTCTGGCCGGCGAGGGGAGGGCTTTGTGTGGTGCTCTAGCTCACCTCCTATGCACATGAGGTGTTCGATGAAATGCCCGAGCCACACTAGTTAAGCTTTCTCCTCTCGAAGCTCGACCTCAAAGCTCCATTTTCCTCGAGATTTGTCTAGGTTTAGCGGCCCGTCACGTCCCATTCCCGTCTTCACCCCCGTCGATCGCCCATGCCGATCTCATCGCCCACACCACCGTGGTGAGCCTCTTGTTCTTATCTTCTTTCTGAAAGAAAAATATTCTTTATTTAGATAGATACTTGTCTAATTTTCTTACTATTTTATTGCTTGTTATTATATAGTGCGATGGTTTTGGTATCCGCCCCCGTCGGCCCTCATCCTGTCTATGATTCGGATGTGGTATATATTATATTTATAACTATTGGTTCATTTATTGTTTATGAAAATTATGCCGACCAACATGACATAGATTTTATTTATCTAGGAGGTATGTGAACCGGAAATTCCAACCGACCCTATTGTCGAGAGGTTAAATTTAGTTGAAGAAGAAAACAATTTCTTGAAGGAAAAAATAAAAAAATTGAGGCGGAGAAGATGATATTGGAGTTGCATGTTGCGGATGTCGTCGATGATCACAAGATCAAGATGGATGCAATGCGCTTGAAGATTAGAAAGATTAGAAAATATGCCATTCATACCGAGGCTTGGTATCATTATGTCGTTGGATCAATTGTTACCTTGGTTGCGATTATGATCGCATTTGTTTTCACATTGAAATGTTTTACATAGTTTCAATATATGGTTTAATTAATTAGATGCTCTGGAGAGCTATATGTTGTTAGATGAGAACTATGTATGTACTTTGGTTTTAATGTGATGATGAACTTCTATTAATTTGGTCACTTAATTATATATTCATGATGTTCTGTAATGGTTTTTGACACACTTAATTATATATAATGCACGCAGATGAACCGACAATGGATGTACGGTGACAGACACACCTCCGAGTACATTAAGGGCGTGCATGAGTTTCTCGAAGCGGCTGAGGCAAACAAGAAGAATGGTTTTATGTGTTGTCCATGCCCTAAATGTGGGAATACGATGTCTTCTCTGACCGGAAAATCCTTCACGCCCACCTGCTTTACAAGGGTTTCATGCCACACTATAATGTTTGGACGAGGCACGAAGAAATAGGGGTTATGATAGAAGATGGCAAAGAAGAAGAGTACGATGACAACTATGTGCCCCCTGAATACGGTGATGCTGCAATGGGGGGAGCTGGTGAAGATCAAGAGGAACCCGACGATGTGCCCAATGATGCTGCAATGGGTGAAGCTGCTGAAGATCAAGAGGAACTAGACGATATGCTCGATTATGATGATCTCCACCGGGTCATTGTCGATGCAAGGACGCAATGCGAAAGGCAAAAGGAGAAGCTGAAGTTCGATCGCATGTTATAGGATCACAAAAAAGGGTTGTACCCCAATTGCGAAGATGGCAACACAAAGCTCGGTACCGTACTGGAATTGCTGCAGTGGAAGGCAGAGAATGCTGTGCCTGACAAAGGATTTGAGAAGCTACTAAAAATATTGAAGAAGAAGCTTCCAAAGGATAACGAATTGCCCGACCGTACATACGCAGCAAAGAAGGTCGTATGCCCTCTAGGATTGGAGGTGCAGAAGATACATGCATGCCCTAATGACTGCATCCTCTATCGCGGTGCGTACAAGGATTTGAACGCATGCCCGATATGCGGTGCATTGAGGTATAAGATCAGACGAGATGACCCTGGTGATGTTGACGGCGAGCCCCCCAGGAAGAGGGTTCCTGCGAAGGTGATGTGGTATGCTCCTATAATACCACAGTTGAAATGTATGTTCAGAAACGGAGAGCATGCCAAGTTGATGCGATGGCACAGTGAGGACAGTAAGAAAGATAGGAAGTTGAGAGCACCCGCTGACAGGTCGCAGTGGAGAAAAATTGAGAGAAAGTACTGGGCTGAGTTTGCAAAGGACCCAAGGAACGTATGGTTTGCTTTAAGCGCGGATGGCATTAATCCTTTCGCGGAGCAGAGCAGCAATCACAGCACTTGGCCCGTGACTCTATGTATGTATAACCTTCCTCCTTGGATGTGCATGAAGCGGAAGTTCATTATGATGCCAGTTCTCATCCAAGGCCCTAAGCAACCTGGCAACGACATTGATGTGTACCTAAGGCCATTAGTTGAAGAAATTTTACAACTGTGGAATGGAAATGGTGTACGTACGTGGGATGAGCACAGACAAGAGGAATTTAACCTAAAGGCGTTGCTGTTCGTGACCATCAACGATTGGCCCGCTCTCAGTAACCTTTCACGACAGACAAACAAGGGATACCACGCATGCACGCACTATTTAGATGACACTAAAAGTATATACCTGGACAAATGCAGGAAGAATGTGTACCTGGGCCATCGTCAATTTATTCCAACCAACCATCAATGTCGAAAGAAAGGCAAGCATTTCAAAGGCGAGGCAGGTCACCGGAAGAAGCCCACCATGCGTACCGGTGATCACGTACTTTCTATGGTCAATGATTTACACGTAATCTTTGGAAAGGGTCCCGGTGAACTAGCTGTTCCGAATGACGCTGAGGGACACGCACCCATGTGGAAGAAGAAATCTATATTTTGGGACCTACCCTACTAGAAAGACCTAGAGGTCCGCTCTTCAATCGACGTGATGCACGTGATGAAGAACCTTTGCGTGAACCTGCTAGGCTTCTTTGGCATGTATGGAAAGACAAAAGATACACCTGAGGCATGGGAGGACCTGCAACGTTTGCACGGAAAAGACGGCATGCCTCCGAAGCAGTATGAAGGTCCTACAAGCTACGCTCTTACGAAAGAAGAGAAAGAAATCTTCTTTGAATGCCTGCTCAGTATGAAGGTCCCGACTGGATTCTCGTCGAATATAAAGGGAATAATAAATATGCCAGAGAAAAATTTCCAGAACCTAAAGTCTCATGACTGCCACATGATTATGACGCAACTGCTTCCGGTTGCATTGAGGGGGCTTCTACCGGAAGACGTCCGATTAGCCATTGTGAAGCTATGTGCATTCCTCCATGCAATCTCTCAGAAGGTGATCGATCCAGAAATCATACCAAGGCTAAGGAGGGATGTGGCGCAATGTCTTGTCAGTTTCGAGCTGGTGTTCCCACCATCCTTCTTCAATATCACGATGCACGTCCTAGTTCATCTAGTCGACGAGATTGTCATTCTGGGGCCCGTATTTCTACATAATATGTTCCCCTTTGAGAGGTTCATGGGAGTCCTAAAGAATATGTCCGTAACCGCGTTAGGCCAGAAGGAAGCATCTCCATGGGCCATCAAACAGAGGATGTCATCGGGTTTTGTGTTGACTTCATTCCTGGCCTTAAGAAGATAGGTCTCCCTAAATCGCGGTATGAGGGGAGACTGACTGGAAAAGGCACGCTTGGAAGGGACTCAATAATACGCAGGGACGGATATTCTTGGTCTCAAGCACACTACACAGTTCTACAGAACTCTACCTTGGTGACCCCGTATGTCGATGAACACAAGAACAGTCTGCGCTCTAAACACCCGGAGCAGTGCGACGACTGGATTACATGTGAACACATCAGGACTTTCAGCAGTTGGTTGGAAACACGTCTGAGAGGTGACAACACTGTTTGTGATGAGTTGTACTTGTTGTCCAGGGGACCATCTTTGACTGTATTGATTTTCAAAGGATACGAGATAAATGGGAATACATTTTACACGATTGACCAAGATCAAAAGAGCACCAACCAAAACAGCGGTGTCCACTTTGATGCAACAACCGAGAGGGGAAAGGACACATATTATGGTTACATAGTGGACATATGGGAACTTGAGTACGGGCATGATTTTAAGGTCCCTTTGTTTAAGTGCAAATGGGTCAATCTGTCAGGAGGCGGGGTACAGGTAGATCCACAGTACGGAATGACAATAGTGGATCTGAAAAATCTTGGGTACACTGATGAACTGTTCGTCCTAGCCAATTATGTGGCACAGGTTATCTATGTGAAGGACATGTCTGCCAGACCGAGAAAAAAGAAAAGATAAGGAAGCGAAAACATCATACGATGAGCCAAAGCGCCACATAGTTCTTTCAGGAAAAAGGGACATCATGGGAGTGGAGGGCAAGACAGACATGTCTGAAGATTATGGAAAGTTTCATGAAATTCCTCCCTTCAAAGTCAAGGCTGACCCAAGCATCCTGATAAACAATGAAGATTATCCATGGTTATGGCACAATAAGCAAATGACACAAGCGAAGAAAAAGTGAAGACTTTCTCCCGCAACTATTATGATGATACCATGCCAACTTTTTAACAGACGAGTATGATACCCTTGTCCGTTTTGTACATGCACATGCTATGTGGGTGAAATTATGATACCATGCCAACTTTCAACTTTTTCAGAGTTCATTTGAAATACATTAATGTCTTATGGTTCGGCCCTCGTAATACCATTAATCCCAGTTCGCTCCTTGTCAACTATGTTCTCACCAAGAACACTCAAGAGGGCAGCCACGTGGGCCATTGGTCCCGGTTCGTCTGCAAAATTTGGTCCCGGTTCCACGCACGAACCGGGACCAATGCGCCTCGCCCCTGGCCCATGACCATTAGTCCCGGTTTGTGCCACAAACCGGGACTAAAGGGTTGGTCCTCGTTGCGGTCAGAGTTTAGTCCCACCTCGCCAACCGAAGGGCGCTCACACCGGTTTATAAGCTCGTCCCTCTCTGCCTTGTTGAGATCCTCTCAAAGTGAAAATAGATGCCCCTATACAAGGAATTTGACCTAAATTCATAATGAATTTCTCTAAAATTCATAGAAAATTTATTATGAATTTAGGTTGAATTCTCTCTATAGGCGCATATATGCTCATTTTTTTAGTAAAGTTAATCACAAACTTGTGATTCACACAAATTTCAAAGAATTCAAATTTTAACTATTCAAATTTGATAACTAATGGCACTAACAGAAAGTTTATAATTTTTCTAAAACTAATGCCACTAACAGAAAGTTTATAATTTTTCTAAAACTAATGGCACTAACAGAAAGTTTATAATTTTGCTGACCTAAAAGCAAAAAGAATTAAAAATTAAAGCAAAAAACAAGAAAATAAATAATGCAAAAAACAAAATTTTTTTGGAAAAAAGCTATTTTTATAGTAAAGTCAATCACAAACTTGTGATTCACACAAATTTCAAAGAATTCAAATTTAAACTATTCAAATTTGATAACTAATGGCACTAACAGAAAGTTTATAATTTTTCTAAAACTGATGGCACTAAGAGAAAGTTTATAATTTTGCTAACCTAAAAGAAAAAATAATTAAAAATAAAGCTAAAAACGAAAGAAAATAAATAATGCAAAAAACAAAACAAAAATGAAAAAAACTATTTTTATAGTAAAGTTAATCACAAACTTGTGTTTCACACAAATTTCAAAGAATTCAAATTTTAACTATTCAAATTTGAAAACTAATGGCACTAACAGAAAGTTTATAATTTTTCTGACCTAAAAGCAAAAAGAATAGAAAAATAAAGCAAAAAACAAAAGAATGCAAAAAACAAAACAAAAAAACTGGAAATAAAAATAAAAATAGCAACAATAAGTATTTTGTTGTAAGTAGAAGCAAAATAAAATAAATAAAGCAACAAAGAAAACAAAAAAAACAAAAAAAGTGCCACCTACTCGGCCTCCACGGCCTGAATATGACTAGAAACCCTACCATGGGCCAGGATTCAGGCCCGCAGGAGGCCCAGTAGGCCCACAGGCAGATAAAGTGACTTTAGGCCCGTAAGCCTGCATTTGAGAGGAGCTCGAACAGGTCAGCGCAGCAGCGCTTATAAACCATTGTCGAAGCCTCTTGGCTAGCGAGGTGGGACTAAACATCCCACCGCACCGCGCCAGTTCCAGCACAAGGCCATTGGTCCCGGTTCATGGCTCGAACCGAGACGAAAGGCTGCCTTTGGTACCGGTTCGTGGCTCCAACCGGGACCAATGCGCCCCCTTTAGTCCCGGTTGGTGCCACCAACTGGGACCAAAGGCCTCTGCTTCCCTCCCTTTGGGCTGCTGAAAAGAGGCCTTTGGTCCCGGTTGGTGCCACCAACCAGGACTAAAGGGTGGCATTGGTCCCGGTTGGTGCCAGGAACCAGGACCAATGCTCTCAGTATATAAGAAAGCACTTGCCATTTTTCAGATTCATCTGCATCGGTTCACCCACCCCGATGACGCCGCCAGGCTGCCCGAGCTCGCCCCGTCGACGCCGTCGCCGCCCTCTACTGCCTCGTCGACGCGCAGTCGCCCTGCCCCGAGCACGCCGCCGGCGGCCCGCCTCGACCACGCCGCGCGCCCCTGCCCCGACCACGTCATCGTCGCCCCAGCTGCCCCGCGCCGCCATCGCCTCTGCCTCTCCCTGCCCCGACCACGCCGCCGTCGCCAACCCCTACGCGCGTCGTGCCCCTACCCCGACCATGCCGCACCTCTCATCCCTTTGGTCAGGGCCGGCACCGCCCCCCTCTTCCTCCCTGTTTTTTTGCACATATATAGATGTTTTTTTCCTGATTATATGTATATGTATGAGTATATATATGTGTGTATATCTGTTTATATGTCCTTTTTTTAGATTTTTTGTTTTTTGCATTTTTATAAAAATGTATATATGTATGTATATATGTTCTCTGTGTATATATATCTTCATATATATATGCAAGAGATAGATTTTTAGAAAACTTAGTATTTTTTTTTCTGTTCATAGATTTTTTTGGTGATATTAATTATGTAAATATGCAAATGTTCGTATATTCATATGAACAATGAATTAGGCAAAACCTTTACTTTTTTTCTAAAATTTCTACTTGAATATTATTTAAAAAAACAAGCAATACTACTTCATGCATTTTTAAGAAGGAAGAAGAAGAAAAAGAATGAGAGGAAAAAGGAAATAAGAAGAGGAAGAAAGGAGAAGAAGAGGCGAAATAAATAAGAAGAAGAAAAAAGAAGAAAAAGAAGAGGAAAAGAAGAAAGGAATAGAGGAGAAGAAGAGAAAATAGAATATACCTTTCTTCTTCTCCTCTTTTTTTCTTCAATCTTCTCCTCTATTCCTTTCTTCTTATCTTCTATTTATTTCTTCTTCGTCTTCTTATTTTTTATCGGATATGTCATCGTCGATATACCCCTCCCGATAACTTCAACACGAGGGGGGGTCGATATACCCCCTCCCCGATAATATTATTTTCCCATGTACGTATGTTGTGTCGATATAAACTCCCGATAACTTCAACACGTGGGCGGGGTCGATATACCCCTTCCCGATAACTTCAACACGAGGGGGGTCGATATACCCCCTCCGCGATAATATTATTTTCCCATGTAGGTATGTCATCGTTGTCTATATAAACCCCTCTCAATAACTTCAACACGTGTGGGGGGGTCGATATATCCCCTCCCGATAACTTCAACACGAGGGGGGTTGATATACCCCCTCCCCGATAATATTATTTTCCCATGTAGGTATGTCATCGTTGTCTATATAAACCCCTCTCGATAACTTCAACACGTGGGGGGGGGGTCCGATATACCCCCTCCCGATAACTTCAACACATGGGGGGGGGGTCGATATACCCTCTCCCCGATAATATTATTTTCCCATGTATGTATGTCGTCGTTGTCGATATAAACCCCTCTCGATAACTTCAACACGTGGGGGGGTCGATATACCCCCTCCCCGTTAACATTATTTTCCCATGTATGTATGTCGTCGTTGTCGATATTACCCCCTCCTTGAAGCGTTCTTGAGGCCACCCCAAACCCTTGAAGCGTTGTCGAGGCCACCCCAAACCCTAGAGAAGCAGCGTCGAGGCCACTAATATGATTCCTTATTGTGATTAGCTAGCTAGTTCTACGTCTGCCACTAATATATCCATCTGTCATGTTTGAATAATAATTGCCATGTTGTAAATATTTGCAGAAACTATGGACACCCCCCAAGACGAAGCACAAGAAGCGATGTTGGGGGACATAATCACACAAGGAAGTGATGCCGTCTTCTCGTTGTTTCTCAACGACACCGATGGTCTGGAAGGACATGGTGAAGAAGCAGGCTATGATTATGATGGCTCCTTTGACCCAATGCCGGTGCGAGAAGGAGACCGTGATGACGGCTCCAGTGACCCAATGACGATGCAAGAAGGAGACCGTCATGACGGCTCCGGTGACGGAACCGAGTCCGGCCATGTATATATATTAGTTAAGCCAGTGCTGACTAGCTAATTGATGCGTTCATTGCTTTGGTATGTACACATATTAATTAACTCTCGTCTTTCTTCTTTTTTCTAGCCCTTCGGATCGAGCACAACTTCGGTAAAGAGAGGAGGCCCGAAGAACAAGTTGAGCTCGGATGAAAGGATTGAGATCACAACAATCGTGCGTGACGGCCAACCGATTGAACCCATCCAGACAAAAGATGCATTTTCTTCTTAGTGCGGGATTCTTGTTAGGGACAAGATCCCAATCAGCATCCACCAATGGTATAAGCCTAAGAACGAAGACCCTAAGGTGTCTTATGTCAATGATATGCAAAAAAATGATCTTTGGACTGAGCTGAAGTCAAATTTCACCCTACCGCCAGAGAAGGATCCGGAGAAGCCAGTTAAAGAGCAATTAATCAAGTCTTTTGGTCTTAAGAAGATGGCAGACCTATTCAGGAGGTGGAAGAATGAGCTGAAAAGGTTTGTCGACAAAGAAGAGACACCAGAATTCGTCGGCAAATATGAGAAGATCAGAGATCACTGGCCCGCATTTGTGGCCCACAAGACATCAGAAAAGAGTAAGAAGATGTCGGCGACAAACAAGCAAAATGCTGCGAAGAAGAAGCTTCACCATCGCATGGGGTCAGGTGGCTACCTCAAAGCCCGGCCTAAGTGGGCCAAGGCTGAGAATGATCTTCTTGATAAAGGGATCGAACCAGAGACAATGAACTGGCCAGACCGTTGCCATACTTGGTTCTTCGGGGCCGGCGGAACCTTGGACCCTGTATCAGGGAAGTGCCTTTGGACGGACGAGCAAATGAAAATACCAATCAAGAGGCTTCAGCACTATATCAATGCAGCGCAGAAAGGGACGTTCGTTCCAGACAAAGAGAACGACGAGCTCACAATGGCCCTCGGGAATCCTGAGCACCCTGGACAGACACGAGGCATGCCAGGCTCCGTTCCGTGGAAGGCTGGTTTTCCGGAAGCAGGCGGTTACAAATGCCAGGAGAGGAGGAAAAAAGTCCAGCAGACCGAACTGCAGGTGCTGCATACAAGGGTACAAGCGATAGAGGAACGAGAAGCAAATCACAGCAAACAAACTGCCGAAGCTTCCCCCGAAGCTACCCCGCCATCTCAGCGGAGAAGCAGCGTGGCTTCCACTGAGCTGCTTCAGCCGGAGCATGTCTTGACGGCTCCTGTCAGCTACTCCGTGGATGCTATCATGGAGTCTCAACATTGCCGCCTTATGACGCAATGGCAGAACTTCAAAGTCAAGGCGGCTGTCGGCTTTGTTCGACCTCCTAAACCCGGTGCAACTTTTCACTGTCGTCTGATTCCAGAAGGATTTGCTAGGGTGACGGTGGACGAAATAACGGAGGGATTTGAGGACCTCCAGCTAGACCACCCTACCGGTGAAGGGGAGACTAGGCTGGGTTCTGCTCTGAAGACTCCATGCATATGGCGGAAGGAGCTCATCAACCTTCCGAACTGGACGCCTCTGCCTCCTCCTCCTCCTCCGGCGAGTCAGGGCACTCCACCTCCTCCACCGCCTCCTCCTCCGGTGAGTGACGATCTGGGCACTCGGCCTCCTTCTCCGGTGCGTGGCGGCACTCCGCCTCCTTCTCCGCCTGCGCCTGCGCGCCCGAGCAGCCACCAGCCTCCTCCTTCTCCGCCTCGCCAGCAAGGGCAAAAGAGACCCGCTGCCGCCCCGGCTGCTCCGGCGCGTCGTAGTCCTTCTCCGCCGCCTCGTAAGAAGACAGCCACAACCGCTCCGTCTGCTCCGGCATCTAGCAGTACAGCCAGAGGCGGGAGGCAATACAGATACGGTCCACCTCTCAAGCCTCTAGAGAAGTTACCGTACAAGATGACCGTGGAAGAAAACAAGAAGATTGTGCGGACCGAAGTGAAGGACTTCTTTGAAGGGTTGAAAGCAAAGAGACATCCACCTCCGGAGGAGAAGGTAGATGCGGTGAAAGCAAAGCGCACTCTGGCTGCCATGACAAAACCACCAAAATCTCCGCCGAAAGGCAACTATGAGCGCATTATTGGAAAGACATTTGTCGAAGCGGAGTGGTCGGGAAGTACTGTCAGTGATCAAAGGATAAAAGAACGATGAGCTGGGAAAAAATTGCCCAGCTCGGCGAACAAGCGAACCAAACGTGCCCCCCCCGCTCAAGGTGTCTAGCGACATCATTACTAATGATCCGAGGATGGTGCCCGGTTATGGCAATCTTGGAGATTACCTGCCCGATGATGTACATTATGATTTCTTGGAGGTGGAGGCGGTACACAGATACGAGTGTGGGAAGCCGCTCAACAATGATGAAAGATCTCTAACAACGATGATGCGAAGATTGCATGATTGGTACATGAAAACCTGCAGAGAGTCTGGGTGGAGAATACTTTGATGTTGAGAGTTAGAGAGGAGCATGACCTCGTTGAAATTGAACTGTTGAATGTTCCATTTGAGGAGTTCTTCCAGTTTTTCAATCAAAGGGCCCTCGATAAAGCAACGGTCACCTACTACTATCGGTAAGTACTACTACTTCTGTCATTAAGTCTCTCTATATAGGTCAGCTCTTTCATTGCATGTATTTATAATTATCCTCACTATATTATGCAGATTGAAGATCGCCGAATTGAAGAAAAGACAAGTCAGTGATATTGGGTTCATTAACACAAATCGCATAGATGCAACTGAGGTTAAATTTCATGTCGAAGATACCGAGGCCAACTTGCTACGATCGTTGGTAATAAATGAAAACAAAGATATAATACTCTTTCCTTACAACTTCAAGTGAGTGTTACTGTCTTGTGCATATTCGGTTTCCCTTATATATTAGTCCAGGTTATAGTAATGTAATTTGATGAGTTATGCATGCGTGCACAGTTTCCACTATATTCTCCTAGAGATTAAGCTTGAGCAGGGACTAGTAACCATCTTAGACTCGAGACAAAAAGATCCCCAGGAGTATGCGCACATGACTCAAATCCTCGAGAAGTAAGTTAAATCGATCATTATCCACCATATCAACAACTTTGTTCATTTCCTGATATCAAGTAATTGTTTTCTTTGTCTGGCACGGTTTGGAGAAAATTCACCAAAAAAGCTCCGGGACTGCCGAAGAAGCTGCAATTTAGACACCCGAAAGTAAGTACTATAGTAGCATGTTCCGCGCGTCTCCTAGTGATTCAAGCGCTAGTTTCATCAATACCATTGGGCATGCTTGCTTATCAGTTTGATTGACCTCTATTTCTTGTAAAGTGGTTGTGGCAGGATCAAGGGAATGATTTCTGTGGATACTACCATTGCGTGTCCATCCGCTACACGACCTGTGAAAGGGGGTACTCTGACGAACAATATGAAGTGCGTAAGCAATAATATTCACAATTTATTTTATTACCATCATTTGTGTTGAGTTTCATTTATTCATATATATATATGTATTGACCCCCTTCTTCAAATTAGATCTTTCGGATGCGGGATGAACTCCTACCACCAGATCGTATCCGAGCAATTCAAGAGGAATTGGCGGCATTCTTCCTTGACCACGTGATCGCTGAAGACGGAGAATACCATGTGGAGCTTGGCTTCGTATATAATTAGGAGATTATATTGTAAGAGATAATTATTGTATATATGTAGCCGGTAGTGTCGGATATACATACGAGAACTTGTTGTTCGACCAATCTCTCGAAGAAGGAGAGGTGGTCGATATCACTTCTCTCTGTATGCATATATGTTCATGACGATCTTCTGTTTCCTTCGTTTGCTTACTAGCTAGCTAGCGTGTCTAGTCCTCTCTATACGTATATAGTATGTAGCGTCGACCAAGCACGGACATAAGAGAGGACACTTCTCTCTATTAATTAGCTAGCTAACACAATATATGAAACACCTAAATTAACCCCCCAAAACCCCCAACCCCCCGTTTAAAAAAAAAACAAAAACCCCAGCCCCTGAAATGCTGACGCGTGGATGCCTATTGGTCCTGGTTGGTGCCACCAACCGGGACCAAAGGCCCTCCTGCCTGGGCTCGGCGCACCGGCCACGTGGAGGCCCATCTGTCCCGGTTCTGGACTGAACCGGGACTAAAGGGCTAGGGCATTAGTAACGACCCTTTAGTCCCGGTTCAGAAACCGGGATAAAAGGCCCTTACCAACCGGGACGAATGGGGGTTTTTCTACTATTGTAGGCAGGAACTTCCCGAGGACCAAAATGAGGCACGCTGCAATGTGCGGCGATCTAAAGCCTACAAGGTCCACGAGGGAGGGCTTTATAAGAAAAGCACCACCGGTATCCTTCAAAGGTGCATCTCCGAAGAGGAAGGGCGGAAGCTTCTGGCAGAAATCCATACCGGACTCGGCGGCCACCACACCGCAGCCCGGCCCCTCGTAAGTAAGGCCTTCCGTACAGGATTCTGTTGGCCGACGGCCCGGGCGGATGAACAGGACTTGGTCCAACGCTGCGTCGGTTGCCAGCTTTTTGCAAACCAAAGCCATATGCCTGCCGTCTCCCTACAAACAATCCCTATTACCTGGCCTTTTGCGGTCTGGGGGCTCGACATGGTTGGACCCCTTAAAGGGGGAACCCATAAGAAAAAATACTTACTGGTAATGGTGGATAAATTCACCAAATGGATAGAAGCCAAACCTGTTAAAACGGCCGAATCTGGACCGGTGATAGACTTCATATCCGGGGTAGTACACCGTTATGGCGTCCCCCACAGCATCATCACAAACAACGGCACGAACTTCACTGCCGACGAGGTAAAACTATGGTGCAGCAACATGGGCATCAAGCTCGATTATGCTTCTGTCTATCACCCACAAACTAAGGGTCAAGTCGAGCGAGCAGACGGTCTTATCATGAGCAGCATCAAACCCAGATTAGTGCGGTCCTTAAAGGAACCTAACACGCACTGGGTAGAGGAGCTCGACTCCGTACTCTGGGGGCTGCGGACCACGCCGAATCGCACTACCGGATACACACCATTCTTTATGGTGTACGGTGCAGAGGCGGTTCTGCCCTGCGACATAATTCATGACTCACCTCGAGTGCGCATGTATGAAGAAAGAGAAGCCGAGCTCGATCGGTAGGACAGTTTGGACGCCCTCGAGGAGGAGCGTGACGTGGCAAAAGCCCATTCCGCATTCTATCAGCAACAGGCTCGAAGATACCAAAGCAGAGAAGTACGGGCCAAAACTTATAACGTTGGCGAATTAGTTCACTACAAGAAATATGTCAACTTGTGACCTCCACTATTGGTCACTTAAAGGTCATAGTTTTTCATTTACGACCTTTTTGTGACCAAAAACAGAAGGTCAAAAGCTGGCGGTCGTAAACTGACTATAGCGACCTTCTTCAAGATAAGGTCGTAGACGTTTACGACCAAAACAAAAGGTCGTGGAACCCATGACCTTTTGTTTTGGTCACTGGCTGTCTGCCCAGGCCACGTCGGATCCGACGTGGCAATCTGACGTGGCAAAATTGCGACGAATTGAAAAGGTCGTTACTTAGAATGAGCCCGGTCCAATTCTGTCTTTTACATGGGCCGAGCCCATTAATTCAGCCTTTTTAGTCATCATTTTTTGTCATTCTGGTCGGCTACATGGGCCTGGCCTAATATTTCAGCCTTTTTGTTTTTGGGCCATGGCCTTCTTTCTTAATACTCAGTTTTTCTTTTTTAAAGGGGTCCACTAGTCAGATTGGGCCACAGTTGTCAGGTTCTAGTCAATGCTAATCAATGGGTCCCAGATGTCAGAGTCATATTCTTCTTATTTCAATTTAACAGTAAATAAATAACCAGTATTTAAATTGGAACAGACCACATAATACTTCAAATAATATCAGCTCGTTTCAGTATAGAGATCTTAGAAGCTCGTTTCAGTACAGACCACATAATACTTCTTAGTTGTACAAATAACTCGTGATACAAGATAGACATTAAAACTCTACAAGTGTAATAACAGTTACAAGCTCTACAAGTGTAATACAAGATAGCCATCAGAACTCTACAAGTGTTATGTTCTTCAGCATTGAGCTCCTTAAATAGCGATCACAAACTAGGCACCTGCTCCTGTCATGAATTAGCAGAGAAGAATTAGAAAACAGAAGCCAAATATACTATGAATTGGCCATTAAAAAAAGGACAGATGCCAATATATAGTATGAATTGACCATTCAAAAAAGGACAGTTATTTAGAATGACAACATAAATTCAGCTAGTACCATGCTTTTTGTTCTCCAGCTACTTAAAATGAGGTACTCATTCATACAAGAAAACAGAGACAAATATGCATTGCGCAAGTGCAGATCATGCAAAAGACTTTGCTGCAACACATTGTGCCTAAAACAAAATACCATTCTACTACTGGCAAGATCTAACAATACTAGTCAGCAGAAGCATACTAACATCACAAAAGTAGGAGAGTATAAAGTGATGATCTAGATTGAGTTACCATCGGTGAGGAGGTCAATTATCTCCATGGTGTGCTTGATGATGCGTACAGCCATGATCTTCTTGCCATTGCATCCATGCACTCGATTATGGGGGTACCGATGCATCCATGTAGAACAAAATCACCACATTAACCCACAGCTTCAAGTACAAGCTAACTATATATCAAGTGGCAATGAAAATAAGTTGAGAAAAACACTGGAAATAATTATATCATGTCATGCAAAGTTCAAACCGAACAAACGTATGCATGCCAAGGTGAAATATTACCAAGAAAGCACTCATCACTCATCAGGTAGCAGTGCATACAAAATCGCTGTTTTAGTGGTAGCAAATACTCCCTGTTAGTAGTAGTAAAAACTCATGCAGTACCAAATTCAAAGATTTTTTGTTATAACTAACAGAAGTATGGAACAATAGTTAACAACTCAAGTCAGAAAAGGTAGGAGTGTATCTCTAAGAGACACAACTGACACTGATCAAAGATAATAACAGAGCATAGAAATAGGTAAGTACATTGACTTCTTTAAAGACAATAAGAAGGACCAACAGATTCACATGTTACATCAGCATGAAGTTACAATGGCAGATGCCAGGTGTGAAATGGATATGGCACAAAAACTATGCTCATAAATATTCCATGTACTGTATGAGCAATACTATTTCATGCTAATGTATGAGCATACAAGATGCAATAAAGAGAGCTCATATAGTTCACTAAGCACACACTAACAAGCTAAGATAACCTCTTATATTGATATCATCGTTGCCTACCAGACTGCTGAAAAATATTCCATGTAATGTTTAAACTAGACACAAATCTAGGGAGGAATCAAACAGTGGAATCAACTACAAATTAAGCAAAGATAAATTATATTTCACTTATAACAACCAAGTTGATTATGGATTGTCCATGTTGAAAAACAAATGTGGAGCACTTAATACAAATAACTACAGAAACACAGACAGTTGGCTTTTCCAAGAGCCCACACATCATAATCACAGTATATGCTAAGAGATAAAGGACATGTGCTAGCAAAGGAATATCAAAATGTTGTCATAACTACTCCAGTTTTGGTCCTAATCTGTATATACAGCACGCATCAGTGACCATGGAGTAGCATGGCAGGCCGATCACCAAGCAGAGCAAAGTGCGGAGTAAATTAAGGGACAGACTACAGCTAAATTCCAAAGCGCCCAGGCCTAAATACTACAATAAGCCTGAAGTACAGTGATATACTACATTGTAGCAAGCCAACTGGAAGACTTCAGTTTGAACAATACAGCAATCAATTCAACAGTAAGATCATACAACTACAACAAAGCAGGGCATGATTCAGTTATAATCTGCACGACTGAAACTGCTCAAATTTTGGTCCTAATCTACAGGTATGCATCACGCATCAGTGACCACAGAGCATACGACCACAGCAAAACAGGGGAGCAATTCAGTTCTAGTAGATCAGTGGCACCCCTATTCTAAAGAAGGCCATGGCCACACACGCATGAAAGCAAAACGGCAGCACATACCATGTGGTGGCGGTCTCCATTTTGACTTATGGAGCCCAGAAGAAAATCCACTTGAAACCAAAGAACTCTTAGATAGAGTCAATCAAGCGAGGAAGAACGGGTGGAATGGACCTTCCATTCCATGGTTGCTCTCCTGTACCGGTGGATTTAGGCGTCGTCCCGTCGCTGGTTGCTGTACCTCACCTACAGAGAAGAAGGGAAGGGACGAAACGAGATTGGGGTTAGGGGGAGACGTTGAGAAAAAGGAGAAGTAGAAGAGAAGGGGGAGGGGGGATTCATACCGTAGCACCGACCATTGTCGAGGTCTTGGAGGCTGCGGTGGGTCGCCATGGCCGTCGCTGGTCGCCGTTGCTCCTACCTGAAGAGGCAAAGACAGAGAAGGGGGTGAGACAGAGGGAGTTTGAAGGAGAAGAAGAAGTGGGGGAGGGGGAGGGGGGTTCATACCATACCGCCGTCGTCGAGGCCTTTGGGTGGTGCGGTGGGTCACCATGGACGGGCGGCTAGGGTTTCCGTCCAGCGCGAGGAGGGTGGATCTGACGGCGGCCTGAGATGCTGCTCGAGTGGATCCGCTGCTGGAGGTGGAGGGAGGGAGGGAGAGAAGGGGTCGCCGACACTGGACGAGGCCGGGGTTGGGAAGGGTCGGCGGCAGTGCTTGGGTTGGATCGAGAGACAGAGAGGAGAAGGAGGAAGATGACTGGGTGGATGGATCCCGGAGCGGAGCGGGTGGGGGCGGCGAGGTAGGGGCGGCGGGTGGGGGCAGCGAGGTAGGTTGCCGCACGGGTTGGATCGGGAGGGGCGCGGTGGCGGCGGTGGAGATGGGGACGAGGGAGTAAGGGTGCGACGGGGGGCGGCGTGCGGGGGCGCTAGGGTTTGGAGTTTGGACGAGGGGGTGAGAGGGATGAGAGTGTGAGGGGGATGAGGGCTGCCATCGGATCCGGGGCCATCCGACGGCATTGGATGCGCGATCCGCGTGACATGCCTATGGACCAATCAGAACCCAGTAAACGTTATGACCATCTAAATTGGTCAAAATAAGGTGTTGAATCATATAAACAGTTTTATGATATGAAAAATTCAAAAAAAAAAACATTCTCATTGTGTCAGCAAATCTGACCTACTTTTTAGGAAAACTAACAAACTTGGAATTGGAATAAGACAAATATCTTTAAAAAGTGTTATGAGAAATGAGTTTTCATTTTCTTTGCACGGAAAATTCATTTTCCATTTTTCGAGTGCCCGAAAGGAGGTTTTTTTTTTGTGAAGGACCTACCAAATAATTGTTGTAAAATTGGACCAAATCAATTTTATAAAATACTAGGACATATATAATGGACAATTGACCAAATGGTTGGGTGAAAAAAGTTTTGATCCACCTCTGGTGAAAAAGACAAATTCCCGCCGATTCAGCTGGAAGCGGGTCAAATTTGAACTGTAGCTGCCTCATAGTTTGCTCTTTATTTTTTCCAAAAATCATTTCTAGGTACATATGTATCTATTTAATCAGAGAAACATCAAAAGTTTTCCAAGATTCAACCACTAGCTTGGAACGGTCAAGCCCGCCGTTTTGACCGCATTTTGAAACGGGCATAAAAAATTCAAAAAAAATCAAAAAATTGGAAAACCTTCGCGTTGTGTCATTATATGTGACCAAGTTTCCAGGAAAAATAATAATCTTGTAATACGGAAATTATTTTAAAAAAGTGTTCTAAAAAATGAGCTATCATGCGTGAAGATTCATGGCTTTCAAGACAAATGATCAATCTTATGGCCACATTCATGGCATAGTTTGTTCAAATGATCTCATATTGTGCAAAAAGGGTGCATCTTGGAATGGCAAACAATGTTGCCTAAGGAATTTTTCATTTTCTGTGCACGGAAAATTCATTTTCCATTTTCCGAGTGCCACAAATGAGGTTTTTTTGTGAAGGACCTACCAAATAATTGTTGCAAAATAGGACCAAATCAATTTTATAAAATACTAGGACATATATAATGCACAATTGACAAAATGGTTGGGTGAAAAAAGTTTTGATCCACCTCTGGTGAAAAAGACAAATTGTCATCGATTCAGCTGGAAACGGGTCAAATTTGAACTGTAGCTGCCTCATAGTTTGCTCTTTATTTTTTCCAAAAATCATTTCTAGGTAAATAAGTATCTATTTAATCATAGAAACACCAAAAAAATTCCAACATTCAACCACTAGCTAGGAACGGTCAAGTCCGCTGTTTTGACCGCATTTTGAAACGGGCATAAAAAATTCAAAAAAAATCAAAAAATTGGAAAACCTTCGCATTGTGTCATTATATGTGACCAAGTTTTCAGGAAAAATAATAAACTTATAATACGCTAATTATTTTAAAAAAGTGTTCTCAGAAATAAGCTATCATGCGTGAATATTCATGGCTTTCAAGCCAAATGATCAATCTTATGGCCACATTCATGGCATAGTTTGTTCAAATGATCTCATATTGTGCACGAGGGTGCATATTGGAATTCCAAACAATGTTGCCTAAGGAAGTCTTCATTTTCTTTGCACGGAAAATTCATTTTTCGTTTTTCGAGGGCCCAAAAGGAGGGTTTTTTTGTGAAGGAACTACCAAATAATTGTTGCAAACGAACCGGTATCAAATAACCATGCACTACTACGAGCATTAGTAAGGTACACATCAATAACATGTATATCAAATATACATTTGTTCACTTTGCCATCCTTCTTATCCGCCAAATACTTGGGGGCAGTTCCGCTTCTAGTGACCAATCCCTTTGCAGTAGAGCACTCAGTTTCAGGCTTAGGTCTAGACTTGCGCTTCTTCCCAGGAGTGGCAACTTGCTTGCCATTCTTCTTGAAGTCCCCCTTCTTTCCTTTGCCCTTTTTCTTAAAACTAGTGTCTTGTTAACCATCAACACTTGATGGTCCTTCTTGATTTCTACCTCCATAGCTTTGAGCATTGCGAAGATCTTGGGAGTAGTCCTATCCATCCCTTGCATATTATAGTTCATCACGAAGCCTTTATAGCTTGGTGGCAGTGATTGAACAACTCTGTCAATAACACTATCATCTGGAAGATTAACTCCCAGCTGAGTCAAGTGGCTATGATACCCAGACATTCTGAGTATGTATTCACTGACAGAACTATTCTCCTCTATCTTGCATCTATAGAACTTGTTGGAGACTTCATATCTCTCAACTCGGGCATTTGCTTGAATATTAACTTCAACTCCTGGAACATCTCATATGCTCCATGACGTTCAAAACGTCTTTCAAGTCCCGATTCTAAGACGTAAAGCATGGCACACTGAACTATCGTGTAGTCATTAGATCGAGCTTGCCAGACATTCATTGTCGGTGGGAAATGACACCTATCGGATCGCAAGAATCCCTACTACGGTAGCGGGGCGCGGGGTTGAGAGAAGAGCGGGTCTAACAGAGAGCACGCGGTTCATTTACCCAGGTTCAGGCCATGAGGATGCGTAAAACCCTAGTCCTGCTTTGGTGGATGTATTCTGAGTTCTTGAGCTAGCTACGGAGTGTAACGACCTTCAAAAAGCCGAATCCTTCTCCTCGTCACCATGGGCCTCCTTTTATAGAAAAGGGCTTGCCACAGTGGCACACAGGAGGTGGAAAGGCAACAGTGTTGCGAGGTTATCCTGGTATTACAGGACGAGGGTGAAGACCATCCCGTCCGTCGCCGCTCCTCCAAGCTTCGACACGCGCCCTGGCCAGCGCTGCATGCGGTGCCATGTAGCCAGGCAGGCAGCTGAGGTGGCGCGGTGGTGGAGCCTCCACGAAGGGCTGCATGTTGCCACGCAGGTGCCTGCCCAGCTGATTTGGTCGGCAGCTGCATGCGAATAGCGGCGGAGACATGGCTGGTGCAGGCCTCACGGTGGTCCCGCTGGCGTCCTTGGCGAGGGCCTTGTCGGGTGGGCCGGCAAGGGTCTTGCCGTGGCGCACAGGCGTCCCCGGCAAGGATCTTGCTGGGGGTCTTGTGGCCTTCCTCGGCAAGGATCTTGTCGAGAGTCGTCGTCTTCTAATCCTCATCTGATCTTGAATATGTCTTCACAAAGATCTGCATGCCACCTTGGAGGTGCCTTCCCGAGTCCTGGCCCCACGCGGATGATGGCGTCGAGGATCGTGGGCTCAAGGGCGGCTCACTCCGTTGGTGTGGGACGAGCTGCTCCAGGAAGGGTCTTGCCGGGGCTGCCCCCGGCAAGGGTCTCCTGCCGGGGGAACCTGCTTCGTCCCTTTGCTCTTTGTGGCCTTGGCCTTGGCATTGTTTTGCTTAATCTTGTGCCTTCAGCCTTACCTTGGCTCACCTCCCTCGCTCTGCTTGGTGTGGTCGCGGGCGCGGCTCTAACTGCCCGTGCACAGGAAAAGGGGTACAAAAATGTGCCCCTAGTTTGTACACCGACAGGCCATGGGCGTCAACTTTCGAAAGCTCCAGCCGCTCCACCGCGCCCGCCTGGACAAGGTTAAGTCTAGGACGGCGGTGGTGGAGAAGGCGGAGGCAGACCTCCAGGAGCGCGTCGCCGAAGCGTGGGATTGGTTCCGCGAGGCTCACAAGGAGCTCAAGGCGGCCCAGGAGGAGCAGGCCAAGCGCGATGTGGAGCTTACCATGAAGCTTGCCGACGTCGAGAAAGCTCAGGAGGCGGCGAAGAACTCAGCCGAGGCCGCCGAGGCTGTTCAGACCCAGCGCGAGGCCGCGCTGAACTCCCAGGAGGAGGACCTCGCCGCACGCGAGGAGAAGCTCACCGCCACACTTCATGGCAAAGATGCCAAGGTGGAGAAGGTCGTCCTGCAGCGGACCAGTGAGTTGGAGTAGAGGCACAAGGAGGCACTCAATGCCCAGGCCCAGGTTCACGCCGGCAAGGTGGAGGAGCTGCAGGCAAAGCGCGACAGGCTGAAGGAGCAGGCCCTGAAGCTATCCCGGGAAAAGGACACGCTCAACGGTGCTCTGACAGAGGCGCAGGGCACGGTCATCAGCAAGGCTGGGGAGCTCTCCGAGGCCAACAACTCCATCAAAGACCTCAAGCTGAAGCTGGAGGGTCTCGAGAAGGTGCTGTCGGAGGCTACAACCCAAGAGTAGACCCTGGCCAAGGAGCTGGAGGGCGAGAAGCTGTTGCGGAAGAACGAGGGCCTCAACTTTGCGGATCACGTGGAGGGCGAGAACCGTTGGCTCGACCGCCTCGCCACCGTCGCCAACCAGGCTGCCGCGCAGCTGGCCATCATGGGGATGCCGGACGTGAGGTATGTCCCGGAGCGGAGCATCAGCGCCAATTGCAGCCTGACCATGTTCTTTCAGAAGGTCGTCGGTGCTCTGGAGCGGCTCCACGCCAACCGCGCGGCCTCACTGGCCGACGAGTCCCGGATGCTTTGTCAGGGCGCCATGACCAAGGTTCTCACCAAGGTGGCGCACTGGTACCCCGACCTCGACTTCTACGCCGTGCTAGAGAGCTTGCCGGAGGGGACCGACCTTGCGCCGCTCAAGGAGCGCATTGAGCCCATCATCAGCCGAGTCGGCGGAACGGGATTAGGCACCCCATTTTTTTTATCGCCGCTGCAGGTTCACAACCAAGACAATTGCTATCTCTAGTTAGAACCGCAACAACTATTTGATGTAACATAACTCTGCAACACTTTTTAGTATCATGCATGTTATTTTCCTGTTCGGTTTTTCCTTGTATGTCCACCCTACGTAACCGGGTAGGCTTGCCGGTGCGTAGACCCATGGCGGCGTCGTGGGGACGGATCCCCATTGGCCTGCCAGTTGTGCTTGCTGTCGGGCAAACCACCTTACCGCCCTGAGCGCGGCCGCCCGAACTGTGGAGTTTGACTCGAGTCAGAGTCAGGAGCGTTGCCAGGTGCGGAAGGCTACCCCGCCACTCTCGACACGGCAGCTTTGAGCTGTTGAGTGGACTCGAAACAGAACAAAGGCGTTGCCAATCACGGGGTGCCCCTTTGCATGCAGGTTTCCCATACATAAGCCAGATGTCTGAGGACGATAACCTCATATAAAAAGGGAAGAACGTAGTCAAGGTTCGGTGTGACTTAGCTTCTGCTCATAGTCGCGTCGGCGTCGATCTTTCGACCCCCTCTCCTACTTCTCTTAGAGCCATCGTAATGCATAAATGCTCACTTAACTGCTAGAGCCGATTCTCACAAACGCGCCCCCTACCTGGCGCGCCAAAGATGTCGGTGGGAAACGACACCTATGGGATCACAAGAATCCCTACTACGGTTGCGGGGCGCGGGGTTGAGAGAAGAGCGGGTCTAACAGAGAGCACGCGGTTTGTTTACCCAGGTTCGGGCCGCGAGGATGCGTAAAACCCTAGTCCTGCTTTGGTGGATGTATTCTGAGTTCTTGAGCTAGCTACGGAGTGTAACGAGCTCCAAAAAGCCGAATCCTTCTCCTCGTCGCCTTGGGCCTCCTTTTATAGAAAAGGGGTTGCCACAGTGGCACACAGGAGGTGGAAAGGCAACAGTGTTGCGAGGTTATCCTGGTATTACAGGACAAAACGTATTTAATGCAAGGCTTAGGTGTCCCTTCACTTTATCGGGGACGGGGGAGAGGCCCGTCCCGTGCATCGCTGATCCTCCAAGTTTCGACACGCGCCCTGGCCAGCGATGCATGCGGTGCCATGTAGGCAGGCAGGCAACTGAGGTGGCGCGATGGTGGAGCCTCCACGAAGGGCTGCATGTTTCCACGCAGGTGCCTGCCCAGCTGGTTGGGTCGGCAGCTGCATGCGAACGGCGGCGGAGACTTGGCTGGTGCGGGCCTGGCGGTGGTCCCACTGGCATCCTTGGCGAGGGCCTTGCCCGGTGGCCCGGCAAGGGTCTTGCCGGGGTGCACAGGCGTCCCTGACAAGGATCTTGCCGGGGGTCTTGTGGCCTTCCTTGGTAAGGATCTTTTCGAGAGTCGTCGTCTTCTAATCCTCATCTGATCTTGAATATGTCTTCAGAAAGATCTGCATGCCACCTTGGAGGTGCCTTCCCGAGCCCTGGCCCCACGCGGATGATGGTGTCGGGGAACGTGGGCTCAAGGGCGGCTCACTCTGTTGGTGTGGGGCGAGCTGCCCCGGCAAGGGTCTTGCTGGGGCTGCCCCCGGCAAGGGTCTCCTGCCGGAGGAACCTGCTTCGTCCCTTTGTTCTTTGTGGCCTTGGCCTTGGCGTTGTTTTTCTTCGTCTTGTGCCTTCGGCCTTACCTTGGCTCACCTCCCTCGCTCTGCTTGGTGTGGTCGCGGGCGCGGCTCTGACTTCCCGTGCATAGGTAAAAGGGTACAAAAATGTGCCCCTAGTTTGTACACCGACATTCATTACATCAGCATCTGCTCCTGTAGCAGGCCTTTCACATAGCGGTGCATCAAGGACATAATTCTTCTGTGCAGCAATGAGGATAATCCTCAAGTTATAGACCCAGTCCGTGTAGTTGCTACCATCATCTTTCAACTTAGCTTTCTCTAGGAACACATTAAAATTCAAGGGAACGGTAGCACGGGCCATTGATCTACAACATAGATATGCAAAAACTATCAGGACTAAGTTCATGATAAATTACGTGCAATTAATCATATTACTTAAGAACTCCCACTTAGATAGACATCCCTCTAGTAGTCTAAATGATCACGTGATCCATATCAACTAAACCATGTCCGATCATCACGTGAGATGGAGTAGTCTTCAATGGTGAACATCTCTATGTTGATCATATCTACTATATGATTCACGTTCGACCTAACGGTCTCCAGTGTTCTGAGGCCATGTCTGTACATGCTAGGCTCGTAAAGTTTAACCCGAGTATTCTGCATGTGCAAAACTGCCTTACACCCGTTGTATGTGAACGTAGAGCTTATCACACTCGATCATCACGTGGTGTCTCAGCACGACGAACTGTCGCAATGGTGCATACTCAGGGAGAACACTTATACCTTGAAATTTTAGTAAGGGATCATCTTATAATGCTACCGCCATACTAAGAAAACTAAGATGCATAAAAGATAAACATCATATGCAATCAAAATATGTGACATGATATGGCCATCATCATCTTGTGCCTTTGATGTCCATCTCCAAAGCACCGTCATGATCTCCATCGTCACCGGCTTGACACCTTGATCTCCATCATAGCACCGTGGTCGTCTCACCAATTATTGCTTCTACAACTAACGCTAACGCATAGTGATAAAGTAAAACAATTTCATGGCGTTTGCGTTTAATACAATAAAGCGACAACCATAAGGCTCCTGCCAGTTGCCGATAACTTTTACAAAACATGATCATCTCATACAATAACATATATCACATCATGTCCTGACCATATCACATCACAACATGCCCTGCAAAAACAAGTTAGACGTCCTCTACATAGTTGTTGCAAGTTTTACGTGGCTGCTACGGGCTTCTAGAAAGAACCGTTCTTACCTACACATCAAAACCACAATGGTGATTTATCAAGTTTGTTGTTTTAACTTTCAACAAGGACCAGCCGCTGTCAAATTTGACTCAACCAAAGTTGGAGAAACAGACACCCGCCAGCCACCTTTATGCAAAACTAGTTGCATGTCCATCGGTGGAACCGGTCTCATGAACGTGGTCATGTAAGGTTGGTCCGGGCCGTTTCATCCAAAAATATCGCCGAATCAAAATAAGACATTAGTGGTAAGTAGTATGAGGATTACCGCCCAAAACTTTTTGTGTTCTACTCGTGCCTATCATCTACGCATAGACCTGGCTCGGATGCCACTGCTTACTCAAGGCTTGAGTATATTTCCAAATATTTTCAGTTAGTCTTATTGGTCATCTAAAAAATGTTTCATTGGAACATTCTTGCTGACAGCTACTTGTGGTCAAATTCCAAATTATTGTAAGGAGTTAATTGAATTTACTATAAGGAGTAACTGAATTTAGTTTTAGTAAAGTTAAATTAGCTGATTTTTTAGTGAATTTAACAACAAGAATTTGCTTGGCTGGCATATATGAGAAACTCTAATTTAGAAAGAGAATTTTCAGATGCTCTTTGACTGAAACCATATCACATTGGCACTCTCTCTGACTAGGAGAAGAGGGGGGAGAGCCAGGAGAAGACTAACAGCAGATCAACAAAGCAACAATGGTATGTTCAAAATAAATTACCTTAGTCAAAGTTGTCCCCCGAGGCAATATGATTCTCCTTACACTATCCAAATAGACTCCTTTGCACTAGCCATTATATCCATTAGTTTCTGCATTGATCATTGAAGAATCTAAAAAAATAAGGGGCCCTTCTAAACAAAATTTTACACTGAAAATAGAACATTTACACTGAAAACTAGGACCCAAAGAAATTGTATTCACGTGTTCAATAAGAAAGTAAAGGAAAAGAATCTTGAAGTATGTACTATTATGCATATCCAAGATAGTCCTTTAAATGATTCAGGAAAGGGAATAAAAAGAATCTTGGTTTATTCTGTAAACATATTCGATGCGTCCGCGAGGTCGTTGACACACCACATCATGGCGGCGCGCGCGCCAACGCCGAAGGTGACCTCCTTCGCTGCATGCTCGTGTGCCCAGTGATTTAGTGTTAAAAAATGTGCTCAAAAAATGGTTGTTGTTATCACCAATTGCTAAATTACTGAATCACTAAAATATGACAGCAGCCATTTACTGAACATTTGTCAGTTAACATTGATTTCTAACTGTTCTCATTTAAATTAGATGGGCTGCAGTCATGTCCAAATTTGTTGAGCACACATCCATAGCAACCTTGAAGGACACAAATTTGAACCCAAAGCACATAACTGCAGCCTACTTGTACTCACAGATTCATTTTTTTATAAGAACAATCTGAGTTCTAATATAAGGACCAACACATTATTGGAAGGCATTCGGCTCTGCATTTCTTAGCTTTGCTTGACAAAACTGTTTTACTTTACCAAAGTAGAAATGCTCTTCAACTAGGCAGGGCAGGGCAGGGAAGAATGCTCTTCAACTCACCAAAACGAACTGGGAATTATCCCCTTTACACCACCACCATGATCAAGCTTTCTACTGACAGAAGAACACTCAACACCCAAATTCCCTACAACCCCATTGCCAAAACCAAAGCAGCAAAGCAGAGCATTTGAAATTTGAGTACGAGGGACATTTGATTTAGCAGCAAAGCAGAGCATTTGGTTTAGCAGCAAATAAAAGCAAAGCGGAACATCTACTGTACTTGAACATCTACTATACTTGAGCTCTGAAATTTAGTGAGTGTTTGCATCTCACCTTTACTCTGTCTTTGCGGGGGCAAGAGTGGTGTAGAGCTTCTGCCGTCCGACGAGGTTGGCGGCGAGCTGGATGAGGTTGGCAGTGAGGTCGATGAGGTTGCGGTGAGGTTGGCAGGGACGAGGTTGACTGCGAGGTGGATGAGGTCAAAGACGGAAAGGGACAGCTCCGGCTCGCCACCATCAGGGAAGGGCGCGTCGTCGTTCAACGGAGAGCAGGTCTGGAAAAAACAAGCCTTGAGTGAGGGAAAGAAGAGTGGTGGAGGAGGGGACCAAGGAGGTGGAGCTCCAGCGACGCTCGAGAAAGTTGCGCGGGGAGGGGAGCAGGGGAGCTCCAGCACGGGGCGCCAAGCAGGGAAGCGAGCGGGGGAGACGAGTGGCGGGGGTGCGTCATTTGTCGGTTATTAGCTGAGGGTATTTTTGTAAAATAACCACGGTGACAACTTTTCCCGAACAGAGGGAGTATTAGTTAGTCCTAAGATAGTCCAGTAGTAGATGACATGTTGGCCCCACTAAATAAGTTAGGTTTATTTATTTGTTTAGGTAAATAGTCCATGACATCTGGGCCACTCCTGCCCTTTTGACTAGTCTAGTTTACTTGGTAAATTCAGATTAAACTAATTATAATACTTTTGAAATATTGTTAAAACTTTAGAAAATCCAATAAAATAATCCGTAACTCGGATGAAAATACTTTGTACATGAAAGTTTCTTAGAAAGATGAGACGAATCCGAGTACGCGCCCCGTTCGTCTGTCACACGTTCCTAGCATACCAAACATGGAACCGTCCCCCTCCACTCATGTGTCTAAAAATGCCAAACTTCGGAAAAACATTCCCGGATGTTTTCCCCTTTCGCCCGTATCGCCTAGTTCCTGGTCAACCCTAGCACTGCATATTGCCATGTTATGCTTGTGATGCTCTCTGATTGTCTGTTATTTATTGTGTTGCCCCCCCGTTACTTCTTTCCGGTAGACCCCGAGGTTGCTGAGGGAGTCCCGGATTAAGGGGTCCTCGGGTGTCCGGCCTATTATCTATGGGCCGGACTGATGGGCTGTGAAGACATGAAGACCGAAGACCGTACTCGTGTCCGAATTGGACTCTCCTTGGCGTGGAAGGCAAGCTTGGCGACCAACTATGAAGATTCCTTCTTATGTAACCGACTCCATGTAAACCCTAGACCCCCCGGTGTCTATATAAACCGGAGGGGTTAGTCCGGAAAGGATAGATTCATTACCATATTCACATAGTCTAGGCTTTTAGGGTTTAGCCATTACGATCTCGTGGTAGATCAACTCTTGTAATACTCATATTCATCAAGATCAATCAAGCAGGAAGTAGGGTATTACCTCCATAGAGAGGGCCCAAACCTGGGTAAACATCGTGTCCCCTGTCTCCTGTTAGCATCGATCCTAGACGCACAGTTCGGGACCCCCTACCCGAGATCCGCCAGTTTTGACACCGACATTGGTGCTTTCATTGAGAGGTCCACTGTGCCGTCGGCAAAGGACTAGATGGCCCCTAATATCATCAGTAATGACGTCGTCTAGGGAGAAACCTTGCTCCCCGGACAAATCTTTGTGTTCGGTGACCTCATACCGCGGGCCAACTCGCTTGGCCATTTGGAGCACATCGATAGCTACGCCCCTGGCCATCAGGTCAGATTCGGAAGCTCTAACTACGTCATGGATATCCGTGGAAACTTGATCTTCAAAGGATTTGAGCCCGCGGCGATCGCTCCCTCTCATCCCGATGAACGTGACTTAAATCTGTCATCGGATCACACCCAGGAGATGGTTCCTACTGTTGCAACAGACTTAGAGCAAAAGCAGATCGGGCCATTCGAGGACGCAGAGTTCGCGGCGTTGGAGCCGCACATGGACTCAACGCCCTGCAATATTCACTTTAACGGAACTTCGGACTTGTCTTCGGCTATAAGCTCCGGACTGTGTACGCCTGTGGACACCGAGCTAGATCGGTTATTGATCTTCGAGTTCAGCGCTGCTGACGTTTTCCAGCACTCTCCTATGGCTGACGTGCTAAAATCTTTAAAGAATTTGTCCTTGGAGGAAGACCCACAGCCGAACTATGTTCGGTTCGAGCTAGAGGCGGACGATGAGGAATTTTGCTTCCCACACGCCACCCACTTTATAGTCACCGTCGATGACTTAACCGACGTGCTTGACTATGGCTCCGAAGACAACGACGACATGGATGACGATGCCAACAAGGAGGAAGGCCAACACCCGCTATTTACTGGACGATGGACGGCCACCTCCTCGTACGATGTGTACATGGTTAATACACCTAAAGGATTTGGCGACGACAAAGAAAAGCCAGACACGAACAAACCCTCTAAGACACAGTCCAAGCACCGGCGCCCCAAACGCCGCTCTAAGCCTCGACACTCAAAAGATAGCAATACTGGCACCGGAGAAAATAGTACTCCAAGCGACACCGAAAACAACGAAGACCCTGTTGGAGCTACATCCGAACAGGAGGAACATGACAATAGGCAAGACAACCCTGATGAACAGGCCATAGAAGATGACTCGAAGGACGATAGTTACCGTCCACCCTCCGAGGAGGAGACAAGCCTCGGCAACGAAGACTACATCATGCCTGAGGATCCTCTAGAGCAGGAGCGCTTTAAGCTTCAACTCATAGACACCACAAGGAGCCTGAAAAAGAAATAGTAGCAGCTTCAAGCTGAACAAGATCTGCTCGTCGACAGATGGACTGATGTCCTGACAGCCGAGGAATACGGCCTCAAGCGCCCAACCAAGAGCTACCCGAAACGCAGACTGCTACCTCAATTCGATGAGGAAGCACCGGAGCACACATCTCCCTCGCGTAATGCGGAACGACCACCACGTGGTTGAGACAGGGCAGCCGACCGGCCACCCCTCAGTCGCGATAAAGCGGCAACTCAGGCCAAACAGCAACCTGCCCCACCGTCCCGTAAAAATATAGACGAAAGAGTTCGGGGTCACACTTACAACCTCCGGCAGATCCTGGACGATAAAGCAGGACATACAAGATCGATCTACGGATCGCAAGGACATGCCTCGAGGCACGAGGATGGCTACCTATTCGGATGTGACAAACCTAACCACGCCCGGGCCGAATGCCGCAGACAAACTCTGCCAGAGCTCCGCCATGATGCGACCCGCTATAGAGGCGCCGCACACCCTCTCCGCTTCACAAATGAGGTGCTAGATCACGAATTCGCCGAGGGGTTCAAGCCTGTCAACATTGAATCATACGACAGCACAACTGATCATGCATTATGGATCAAGGATTTTATTCTCCATATCCATATGGCTCGAGGAGATGATCTCCACGCCATCAAATACCTCCCATTAAAGATCAAAGGACCAGCTCGGCATTGGTTAAATAGCTTGCCTGAGAATTCCATCCGCAGCTGGGAGGACTTGGAGGAGGCTTTCCTTGATAACTTCCAAGGAACTTATGTCCGGACACCAGATGCCGATGACTTAAGCCACATATTTCAACAACGTGGAGAATCAGCCAGAAAACTCTGGACTAGGTTCCTAACCAAAAAGAACCAGATCATTGAATGTCCGGATGCCGAGGCCCTAGCAGCCTTCAAACACAGCATCCGTGACGAATGGCTAGCACGCCATCTCGGCCAAGAAAAGCCGAAGTCTATGGCAGCCCTTACGGCACTCATGACCCGCTTTTGCGCGGGTGAGGACAGCTGGCTGGCTCATAGCAAAAACACAGCTAGCGAGCCAGGCCCCACCGAGGCCAAGAATAGCACCGGCAAGCTTCGGTGCAATAGACACAAACACGGAGCAATGGCGACAACACCGATGACACCACAGTCAATGCCGGATTCAGTGGCTCCAAGTCTGGCCAACAGAAGAAGCCCTACAAAAGAAACAACGAAGGACCTTCCAGCCTGGACCGCATACTCAACCGTCCGTGCCAAATTCACGGCACCCCAGATAAGCAAGCCAACCATACCAATAGGGATTGTTGGGTCTTCAAAGAGGCTGGCAAGTTAAATGCCGAAAACGAAGAAAAGGGATCACAAAGTGAGGACGAGGACGAAGAGCCCGGGCAGCCGAACACGGGGAGGCAGAAGAAATTTCCCCCTCAAGTCAAAACGGTGAATATGATATACGCTACGCACATACCCAAAAGGGAGCATAAGCGAGCACTTAGGGACGTCTACGCGGTAGAGCCAGTCGCCCCAAAATTCAATCCGTGGTATCATTCCCGATCACCTTCGATCGTCAAGATCACCCAACTAGTATCCGCCATGGCGGTTCAGCCGCACTAGTCCTCGACCCAATTATTGACGGATTTCACCTAACTCGTGTCCTGATGGACGGTGGTAGCAGCCTCAACCTGCTTTATCAGGACACAGTGCGGAAGATGGGCATTAACCCCTCGCGAATCAAACCAACAAAGACTGCTATCGGTGTCAAAACCGGTGGATCTCGGGTAGGGGGTCCCGAACTGTGCGTCTAGGCGGATGGTAACAGGAGACAAGGGACACGATGTTTTTACACAGGTTCGGGCCCTCTCGATGGAGGTAAAACCCTACTCCTGCTTGATTAATATTAATGATATGGGTAGTACAAGAGTTGATCTACCACGAGATCGGAGAGGCTAGACCCTAGAAGCTAGCCTATGGTATGATTGTTGTGATTGTGTCCTATGGACTAAACCCTCCGGTTTATATAGACACCGGAGGGGGCTAGGGTTACACAGAGTCGGTTACAAGGAAGGAGATCAACATATCCGTATTACCAAGCTTGCCTTCCATGCCAAGGAGAGTCCCATCCGGACACGGGACGAAGTCTTCAATCTTGTATCTTCATAGTCCAATAGTCCGGCCAAAGGTTATAGTCCGGCTGTCCGGATACCCCCTAATCCAGGACTCCCTCAGTAGCCCCTGAACCAGGCTTCAATGACGATGTGTCCGGCGCACAGATTATCTTCGGCATTGCAAGGCGGGTTCCTCCTCCGAATACTTCATAGAAGATGTTTGAACACGAGGATCCTGTCCGACTCTGCAAAACAAGTTCTACATACCACCACAGAGAGAGTAATATCTTCACAAATCTAATCTGCTGACGTATTCTGTAGCGTGACATCACACCACAGCCAAGCCTTTATTCGAATCGTTTTTTACTATCCCACCTCAGCGCGTTTTGCGAGGCGGTTTCCTTGCCATGTCTTGTCGAAGCAAAGATCGCGTCCCCTTATTACAGGATTCTCATCAATACGGACGTGGGTAACCCAACCGCGCCATTTAATTACGGCGCTTGGGGGATAAGCGAGTTTTACCAGGCTGGTGGGGACGCATAGTTTCATCCACCCATATAAAGGGATAAGGATTCACGTTTTCATCCACGCCTTCTTCCTCCTTTGCTCATCCATTTTCGCACACTCGAGCTCCAGCGCCCAAGTCTGCATTTTCTTCCTCAACCTTCTCCAACCATGTCCGGAGCGGGAGGCAGGTCGATGGTTTCCTCCGTCACGGAGGGACACATCAAGAAGCTGAGGAGAGCTGGATACCTGCCCGACGACATCGCGCACCGGCTCCCAGATGAGGGGCAGCTCATCCCCACCCCCAGGCCCCATGAGAGGGTAGTGTTCCTTACCCATTTCCTCCGTGGGCTGGGATTCCCTCTCCACTCATTCGTCCGAGGGCTCATGTTCTACTACGGCCTGGATTTCCACGATCTGGCCCCGAACTTCATCCTCAACATCTCGGTGTTTATCGTCGTGTGCGAGACCTTCCTCTGCATCAAGCCCCACTTCGGCTTATGGCTGAAGACCTTCAATGTCAAGCCGAAGGTAGTGAGCGGCCGCCAGGCGGAGTGCGGGGGCGCCATGGTGGGCAAGATGCCCAACGTCACATGGCTCGAGGGCTCCTACGTGGAGACCATAAAGGGGTGGCAATCGGGGTGGTTCTACATCACCGAGCCGCGTGGCCCCAAATGGGCAGCGGCCCCCGAGTTCCGAGCCAGCATCCCCACGCGGCTCACCTCCTGGCAAGAGAAGGGCCTGTCCTGGGGTAGTTCGGGAGAGCTGACCGGACTCCAAACCTGTATCCAAAACATGGTGAGCAAGAAGCTCAAACTTGTCAACGTAGTCCAGGTCATGCTCATCCGCTGGATCCTCCCGTGTCAACAATGGCGTTCAACTTGTGGGAGTTTGACCCGGCCCAGCACCAAACTCTGAACAGGCTCTTCGACACAACACATGAGGATCCCTGGAAGGTGCTATTCAAGGGCGCTGAGGTTCCCCCTCCCGATACCGAGGATCGCGGATTTTGCGCGAAGCGCCCAGCCGGCGCGGTAAGCTGTTTTGCCTCTTATAGGGTACTCATTTTTCATAGTTTAACTCTATGCGGGATCTAAGCTCCCGTACCTTTGACAGGAATGGGTGGAGACGGCCGAACAGATTGACTGTTCGGCTCCTCTGCCCGAAGGCCCAGCAGACGCTCGCGTAGCAGAGCTGCTGGTCCCGGCACCATACGTGGTGTCGGAGAAGAAGGCCAAGAAGAAGGCCACGGGAACCCAAAAGAGTTCCCGGCGCCCGGCGGTATCAGACTCGTCGTCTGATGACTCCGAGGCGCGCTCCTCCCACGAAGATGAGGAGGAGGAAAAAGAAACTTCTTCCCCTCCAGTAGGGGAGAAAAGAAAAGGAAGGCCGCCCCAACTGGGGAGGCCGGAGTGTCCACGAAGGGGAAGACTCTCCCACCGGACTACTCCGCCACCGCCGCCGACAGCGAAGACGAGTGGCCACCCAGGGCCAAGCCCCTGGAGAGATCGTAAGTATTCGGACACCAGAGTAACTCGTGGCACCTTATAATTGCACAGCTTCTTCTAACGCTGGACACAGTTATGCAGTCTGTCCCGAGCCCGTATTGACGTATCCTCGTCGAGCGGCTCTTTGGACCCGTCGGCCATGAGCAGCGGGGGATTGCTTCCGACTGCCTCCTCCCCCCGCCGTACGGACAATGCCGAGGTGTTGTCTCAAAGGGCATCAAACCAAGGGGAGGTAGTCCTGGAGGTGCCACGGGGCGACCTTCCGGACTGCAGGCGCAAAGGGAGCAAGGTTCCCAAGGGCTCCAAGTCCGGCCCCGGGCCGAACACCGCACCGGAACCTCCAGTGGTTCCGGACTCCGGCGGGCGGCCCCCCACTAAGAGGGGCAAGCCTACCGTGCCAGCAGCCTCCGTCCAACCGGAGGCACCGGATAATTTGCTGGAGGTGCTTAACGGCGCCTCCATCGACGAGGAGCACCGTACTGTAATGAGTACAGTGACCCAGAAGGTTTAGTCCGCCAAGAGCGGACTGACTGAAGCCTGTGCTAGCCTTCTAACAGGCTTTGAGGTATGTATTTAAAATATATAAAAATATTACCGCATAGACAGTAGCCCCTGATGCTTAGTTCGGTGTTCACAAAGAAAAGCCGAATTGAGAATCTAAGAATATCCGCAGGAGTCTAACATAAGTATGTCGATATGGGTATGCAGGCTGCGCTGCTGACCTCTGCCGCACTTACTCTGGAGGTCGATGCGTTGAAGCAGAGCCTCGAGCGGTCCGAGAACGAGCTCGGCCTTGCCAAGAAGCAGCTCAAGGAGAAGGATGGTAAGTAATACCTTATGTAAGTATATAGAAAAAATGTGGTTGCAAAAAATGACAGGATCATCGTGGCTATGGCAGGGGCCATGACCGAGGTGGCGACCCTGAAGCAAGCGCTGTCCGAGGCCGAAAACAAAGCGGCCACGGAGCGCACCGAGCGAGGAAAACAGGATGCGCGGGTGGAGGAGGTGCAGCAAGAGCTCCAAGCTCTCGAGAAAAAACACAAGAGTTTGGAGCTTGACTCGAAGACGCGAGAGTCCAAGCTTGCCTCGGCCCTCGAGAGCGCCAAGCATGCCAAGGCCAAAGCCCAAAAGGCCCTCCAGGAAATTGAGGCGATAAAGAAGATAGCGGCGGGTAAGGCATTCATTATGCAAAGCAAGCACGTAAAAGTGAATTACTTGTTACTTACCCGAGTCCGGAGCTCTCCAGGAGCATTTGCAGATTTGCCCTGCAGTGTGTTAGATGCTGCAAAGCACTACCAAGCCGAGAAGGGGAGCTCGATGGAGAAGGTGTTCTGGTCTCAGTATACTGAGGCCGGACATCCGGTGCCCCTAAGCGACCAGCTGAAGCAGATGGTCGAGCTCCATAAGGCGACCGAACAGGCCATGAAGGGTCTGATAGTCCGGCTGTGGCCTGGAGAGGCCATGCTAGGGAGCTACTTCGGGCTGGTGAAGCGGCTTGCGGATGCCTGCCCTTGGCCTGAGGTGATCAAGCGCTCCGTCTGCATCGAAGGTGCCCGTAGGGCGCTTGCCCGTGTTAAAGTTCACTGGGCAAGATGGATGCTGAGAAGCTGGTGACGGACGGGCCACCGCAGGGCAAGGAGCATCGCCGCACTGAAATGTACTATGAGGGCGTCCTGAAGGGTGCCCGCCTTGTGGCGGATGAGTGTGCCAAAGATTTAATTTTTGAGTGAACTCGCATTTGTGATCCTGTACGCTGAAAACTTGTTCATATGCGCTATGCAACGCTTGTTTGAATTTAAAATATTACCTTCTGTGCGGCCGTTTATTAAATCTGAGAGATGGCGAGTCATCGGCTTCTGCCCCCGAGCCACGAGTGCTGGGGTGTTCGAGATAAACCCGAGCACTCTTTTTCCCATTCTTGGGTCCTTCGAGGGAGGCGCTCAGCACAACGAACAAGGCAATCTAACTATAATGCTTTATCACTCTCACTTAGCCATAGAATTCTATAATTTTAAATTTTGGTGAAGCCCCTAGTATTCGGAAGACCAAGTTCGGGGCGCTATCCACGCCTAAGCCGGACAAAGCCGACTCCTCTCCCTAAGCGGCATAAGTCTTTAGGGACTCAAAACCTCTCGAACAACGACCATCTCTCGCTCTATCATGACGGTCAGTTTTAGCTTTCTCTACTGAGGTGCTTAGCCCAGCTGAACCGTGGCACAATTGCAGTAGTTCTCCCAGTGCTACCTTAACCGATATAACGGAACGTAAGGTACCAAAACGTGGGAGCAAGGCAAACCCAACTATTGACCCAAGACATGATTCGGAGCCGATGCATATAATGCTATAAGTTCGGGGTGCCGCATTTGTGAAAGTGTTCGGACTTCTCACACCATATTGTGGGGTATTTAAGCCCCTTGTGTTTTGGCCGTACCAAAGTGTACGGTTGCAAAATGCCATTAATGAACACACACACACACACACACACACACACACACACACATATATATATATATATATATATATATATATATATATATATATATATATAAAGAGAATGCAAAAAACAGACTGAAGATATGCATTGTTTATTCGAAAAGATGCATTGAAGTAGAACGATACAAGTAGTGCGATAAGCAGAAAATGGGACTATTTGACATGTCTCCTCCAAGGGTAAGCTGCGGAATGGTAGTGAAAGCAGGTATTTTGCTCGTTATAGAGACCACCTGGGAGTTCCGTGATGCGACGTAGCTTCCGCCCCCCTGGTCCTTGCATCGTGTGTTTGGCGATTATATTGCCAGACCGGCTTCTAGAGAGTAAAGTCCTGGAAGAGAGAAAAAATAACAAAGTAGGGAGCCCCTAGTGCAGTTGAGCCGCGTTTCGGGGCGTGCCGTAGTCGTGCCCCTCCCCTGTGCCCATGGTATTTTTAATGCGTAATTGTGTACGCGTGGCACGTGTGTCGCCATTTGGATGGGGCTGGGTAGGGGCCGTATTGCTATGCGAGCTCAGAACGTACCAGGCGTCCTGTTGCAGATTACTTCGGGCACGCTTGATGTTGTCCGGATGTCTGATCGCCGGACTGGAGAATTGCCTTGATAGGCTGCTTTGCACTTCTGTTGCGAGGGCCGAAGTGTGCTCCTCGGTTCGGAGAGAGCGCTCTGTGTTTCCATTGATTGTGATGACCCCTCGAGGTCCTGGAATCTTGAGCTTGAGGTATGCGTAGTGCGGCACCGCATTGAATTTTGCAAATGCGGTTCGTCCGTGCAGTGCATGATAGCCACTGCGGAACGGGACTATATCAAAGATTAACTCCTCGCTTCGGAAATTATCCGGGGATCCGAAGACCACTTCTAGTATGACTGAGCCTGTGCAATGGACCTCTACACCTGGTATGATGCCTTTAAAGGTCGTTTTTGTGGGTTTAATCCTTGAGGGATCTATGCCCATTTTTCGCACTATGTCCTGGTAAAGCAGGTTTAGGTTGCTGGCGCTGTCCATAAGGACTCGAGTGAGGTGGAATCCGTCAATGATTGGGTCTAGGACCAATGCAGCAAATCCGCCGTGGCGGGTACTAGTGGGGTGGTCCCTGCGATCGAAAGTGATCGGACAGGAGGACCATGGGTTGAACTTTGGGGCGACCGGCTCCAACGCGTATACGTCCCTTAACGCACGCTTCCGCTCCCTCTTGGGAATGTGGGTTGCGTATATCATGTTCACCGTCCGCACTCGTGGGGGAAGCCCCTTCTGTCCTACGGTGTTCGGCGGTCGGGGCTCCTCCTCGTCATTGCTATGTAGCCCCTTGTCTTTGTTTTCGGCATTTAACTTGCTGGCCTGCTTGAACACCCAACAATCCCTGTTGGTGTGGTTGGCTGGCTTGTTGGGGTGCCATGTATTTGACACGAGCGATCGAGTATACGGTCCAAACTAGACGGGCCCGGAGTACTTCGTTTGAATGGCGTCTTCCGCTGACCGGGCTTGGAGCCTATGCATCCGGCATTTACCGCCATATCCTCTATATTGTTATCATTGCTGCGGCGCTTATGTTTGTTGCGACGTGACCTACCGTTGCCGTCCTTGGTATCCGAAGTACCGGAGTTCTTTGATATGTTATTGCTGCGAGCCAGCCAGCTGTCCTCTCCCGCACAAAAGCGGGTCATGAGTGTCGTGAGGGCTGCCATAGATTTCGGCTTTTCCTGGCCGAGGTGCCGGGCAAGCCATTTGTCTCGGATGTTGTGCTTGAAAGCTGCTAGGGCCTCTGCATCCGGACAGTCGACGATTTGATTTTTCTTAGTTAGGAACCGTGTCCAGAATTGCCTGGCCAATTCTTCTGGCTGTTGAATTATATGGCTCAAGTCATCGGCCTCTGGTGGTCGCACATAAGTGCCCTGGAAGTTGTCGAGGAATGTGGCTTCCAGATCCTCCCAACAGCCAATGGATTTTGCTGGCAGGCTGTTGAGCCAATGCCGAGCTGGTCCTTTAAGTTTGAGTGGGAGGTACTTGATGGCATGTAGATCATCACCACGGGCCATGTGGATATGCAGGAGGTAGTCCTCAATCCATACCGCAGGATCTGTTGTACCATCGTATGATTCAATATTTACGGGTTTGAAACCCTCTGGGATTTGATGATCCATTACTTCATCCATGAAGCATAGGGGGTGTGCGGCGCCTTTGTACGGGGCTATATCACGGGGCAGCTCGAATGAATCTTGTCTGCTGTGTTCAGCCCGGCCGGATTTACTTTTACGGTATCCAGCATGATGGTTATCGTCTCGTGTGGTGGGGCGCCCTCGCGATCCGTAGATCGATCTTGCTTGCTTTGCTTTGTCCTCCAATATGTCTCGCAGGTCCAGCGCATTTCCCCATACCTTGGTATTTTTTGAGTGGCGTCGGGGTGCGGCTTGAGCTGTGGGCCAAGAGGCCTCTCTATCGCGGCCACGAGGTGGCCGATCAGCCGCGTCATACACTGGGGATGGGGGTTTAGTGCTTCCTCCTCTAATCGAGGTAGCAACCTGCATTTTGGGTTGCTCTTGGAGGGGCGTTCGAGTTCATATTCCTCGGTCGCAAGGACTTCAGTCCATCTGTCAGCTAGCAGGTCTTGATCAGCTCTAAGCTGCTGCTGCTTTTTCTTAAGGCTACTCGTCGTGGCCATAAGCCTGCGCTTGAAGCGCTCTTGCTCGACGGGATCCTCAGGCACGACAAATTCATCGTTGTCGAGGCTTGCCTCGTCTTCAGAGGGAGGCATGTAATTATCATCCTCTGCCTCTCTGTCTACCGCTCTCTGAGGAGGGCTGGCTTCTCCATCCTCCTGCGCTGAATGCTGCTGGAGGGAATTGTCCTCGGCACTGTCTGGAGTGTTATTATCTCCTGTGCCGGTATCATCGTTTTTGCTTTGGCAGGACTTAGAGCGGCGCCACCGATGCCGCCGCTTGGGTTGCTTCTTGGAGGAGTCCTCCCCCGTTGTCCCGTCGCCATTGCTTTCTTTGGGTGTATCCACTATATATATATTGTATGATGAGGTGGCTGTCCAAGCCCCTGTGGGCGGTGGTTCCTGTTTGTCTCCTGTATCGTTGTCAATACCGTCGATGTCTTCGAAGTCTAAGTCGAGCATGTTGGTTAACTCATCGACAGTAGCTACGAAGTGGGTGGTGGGTGGGTGCCGAATTTCTTCGTCATCCGCATCCCAATCCTGCTGGCCATAATCCGGCCAGGACTCTCCTGATAGGGAGAGAGACCTCAGTGAGTCCAGTATATCACCGAAGGGCGAGTGCTGTAAGATATCCGCGGCGGTGAACTCCATGATCTGTGCCCAATCGGATTCGATTGGCAGGGGCGCGGGCGGCTCGGAGTCCGGAAGGGAGTCCGGCAATTTGGAGTCACTGGCCTCGCGAAGGGTGAGGCTGGTATTCGGCTCAATCTCCATCGAGGCTGCGGCCTCCATGATGGGGCTCAACCACCCGTCCATGGATGGTGCAATTGGCTCCAAGTTGAAGGTCGGAGCGGTTGCAGGTGCGACCTCCTGAACACTGTCCGGCGGCAGAGCTAAATCATGCCCATCATGACAGTGCGGCGCAGTCGGCAAGGGCCCGAATCCGTCGAAGATCAAGTCTCCACGGATATCGGCCGTGTAGTTTAATTTTCCAAATCTGACCTGATGGCCAGGGGCGTAGCTTTCAATCTGCTCCAGGTGGCCAAGCGAATTGGCCCGCAGTGCAAAGCTACCGAATACAAAAATCTGTCCGGGGAGAAAAGTCTCACCCTGGACTGCATCGCCAACGTTGATCAAAGGAGACATCAAGCCTGATGATGACGACATAGAGGAACTCTCAATGAAAGCACCAATGTCGGTGTCAAAACCGGCGGATCTTGGGTAGGGGGTCCCGAACTATGCGTCTAGGCGGATGGTAACAGGAGACAAGCAACACGATGTTTTTACCCAGGTTCTGGCCCTCTCGATGGAGGTAAAACCCTACTCCTTCTTGATTAATATTGATGATATGGGTAGTACAAGAGTTGATCAACCACGAGATCGGAGAGGCTAAACCCTAGAAGCTAGCCTATGGTATGATTGTCGTGATTGTGTCCTATGGACTAAACCCTCTGGTTTATATAGACACCGGAGGGGGCTAGGGTTACACAGAGTCGGTTACAAGGAAGGAGATCTACATATCCGTATTGCCAAGCTTGCCTTCCACGCCAAGGAGAGTCCCATCCGGACACGGGACGAAGTCTTCAATCTTGTATCTTCATAGTCCAACAGTCCGGCCAAAGGTTATAGTCCGGCTGTCCGGATACCCCCTAATCCAGGACTCCCTCAACTACCTTTAAAGGAGTCATACCAGGCGTATAGGCCCGATGTACGGGTTCAATCACGTTGGAGGTGGTCTTCGGTTCTCCGGACAACTTCTGAAGCGAAGAGTTAATCTTCGATATCGTCCCCTTCCTTAGCGGCTATCACGCACTGCTCGGATGAACCACGTTTGCTAGATTCAACGCAGTGCCACACTATGCTTATCACAAGCTCAAGATGCCCAGTCCACGCGGCGTCATAACAATCAATGGAAATACGGAACGCTCCCTTCGAACAGAGGAGCACACCGCCGCCCTAGCAACAGAAGTACAGAGCGGCCTTCTCCAGCAGCACCATATTGCGACTGTCGAGCCCTCGGACATCCTTAAGAGGCTCCAGACTACACTGCAACAGGACGGCGCGGCTCGTCAAGAGCTCGAATAGCAATTCGGCTGTAACATCCCAAATTTTCAATTTGGAATGTCATACATTAGTTCAGCATTTCATATCATGTTTTATTCCATTTCGATTTGTGATCCTCGAAATTCCAAGCAACTCAAGGACTAATACGTCTCCAAGGTATCTATAATTTTTGATTGCTCCATGCTACTTTATCTACTATTTTGGACTATATTGGGCTTTATTTTCCACTTTTATATTATTTTTGGGACTAACCTATTAACCGGAGGCCCAACCCAGAATTGCTGTTTTTGCCTATTTCAGTATTTCGAGGAAACAGAATATCAAACGGAGTCCAAACGGAATGAAACCTTCGGGAACGTGATCTTCTCACCGAACGTGATCCAGGAGACTTGGACCCTACTCCAAGAAGTTTCCGGGGAGGTCACGAGGGTGGAGGGCGCCCCCCTGGGCGCGCCCCCTGCCTCGTGGGCCCCTCGGAGCTCCACCGGCGTGCTCCTTCCTCCTATATATACCTACGTACCCCCATTAGACAAGAGACGGAGCCAAAAACCTAATTCCACCGCCGCAACTTCCTGTATCCACGAGATCCCATCTTGGGGCCTGTTCCGGAGCTCCACCGGAGAGGGCATCCATCACGGAGGGCTTCTACATCAACACCATAGCCCTTCCGATGAAGTGTGAGTAGTTTACTTCAGACCTTCGGGTCCATAGCTAGTAGCTAGATGGCTTCTTCTCTCTTTTTGGATCTCAATACAATGTTCTCCCCCTCTCTCGTGGAGATCTATTCGATGTAATCTTCTTTTTTGCGGTGCGTTTGTTGAGACCGACGAATTGTGGGTTTATGATCCAATTTATCTATGAATAATATTTGAATCTTCTTTGAATTCTTTTATGTATGATTGAGTTATCTTTGCAAGTCTCTTCAAATTATCCGTTTGGTTTGGCCAACTAGATTGGTAGTTCTTGCAATGGGAGAAGTGCTTAGCTTTGGGTTCAATCTTGCGGTGTCCTTACTCAGTGATAGAAAGAGTTGCAAGGCACGTATTGTATTGTTGCCATCGAGGATAACAAGATGGGGTATTTATCATATTGCACGAATTTATTCCTCTACATCATGTCATCTTGCTTAAGGCGTTACTCTGTTTTTAACTTAATACTCTAGATGCATGCTGGATAGCGGTCGATGAGTGGAGTAATAGTAGTAGATGCAGCCAGGAGTCGGTCTACTTGTCACGGACGTGATGCCTATATACATGATCTGTCACATCCCTAGTTCTGATATGCACTAGGCTAGCCTTCATGTGAGCATCATGTTTAAATTCAAATGAAATTTGAATTGAGGAATTTTCAAAAGCCTCAGAAGACCTCTAAAAATAACCAACATTTAAATCTCATCAAATGAGTCCAAGAAAATGTTCCTGTTATTATGTAAAAATATTGGCATGAGGTAAAATGCAAACCAATATTTTTGGAGTAACAGAAATATTTATTCTGGGCCTTTTGAATTAAATCAATGACATATTTGAGTTGGATTTATTTCTATTATATAAGAAATAAAGCCCAAACATTTTTGTAAGTTGCATGTGACCTTGGGCTAGTCCTGAGATCACATAAAATTTTACATAAAGTTTATAAAATGGTTTGATGTTTTAAATCAAATCAAAACCAATTACAGAAAATTAGAAAACAGAAACAATTTAGAAAGAAAGAGAGAAGCCCACCTGGACCTTACCTGGCGGCCCAAGTGGCCGGCCCAGCCCACCTGGCCTCTCCCCCTGTCGCCTTCCTCCTCGCGCCAGTAGGCAGGGGCGTGTGGCCACCGCGCGCCGGCACGCGCCGGCCACCTCCTCCCTGCCTGGCTGCCCCCTTTCCCCTCTGGACGCCCTGGATGTCGACACGTACCCTCCCCGGCCCCTCTCACACTCTCCCGTGCCTTCTCCCCTCCTCTGTCTCCCTCTCTCTCCCGAACCCTGCGCAGCCGTCGCCGCCGGCGAGCATCGCCATGGCCACAGCCACTGCCTTGCCTCATAGTTGCGCCCAGAGGCTCCGCCCCGACTCCCTCTTCCTCTCCACCGAGCCACGAGGCCCCGGACGCGCCGCAACACCGCCCCCGTCGCCGTTTCCCTCCTCGGTCGCCGGAGATCCCTCTCGCCGCCCCGCTCGCCTCGGTGCTTCCCCAAGCACGCCGAGGCCACCTCTGAACTCGCGGTGAGCTCCAACTCCTCTCCCCCTAGCCCCCGTGCTCGTTTGGCCTCCATATCCGCCGTTTCCACCTCACCCGAAAGCTCCCCGCCGCCGGCCATGGCGCCGTCGTGGCTAGAGTGTCATGCCCAAGATGCGACCCTATCCTAAAGGAACTCGAAGGTCCCACCAAGGATAGAAGCGCATCTTGAAGGCGCTTTTGCAAGGTGGATATCATTACAACAACATTACATAATAGTGGGGATACATCCAATACATACAATGTCACATGAATACAACAATACATCATATACAAGATCAACATCCGACTATGGATGAAACATAAACAGAATCTCAAACAATATCCACCCTGCTAGCCCAGGCTGCCGACCAGGAACCTATCCCTCAATCGAAGAAGAAGTAGAAGAAGAACTCCAACACAAATGAACATCGCTCTCACGTCATGATCATCACACAACCAGTACCTGCAACTGTTGGTGTAGTAATCTGTGAGCCACGAGGACTCAGCAATCCCATAACCAGGGGTATCAAGACTAGCAAAGCTTAATGGGAAAGGAAGGGGTAAAGTGGTGAGGTTGCAGCAACGACTAAGCATGTATGGTGGCTAACATACGCAAATGAGAGCGAGGAGAGAATCAAAGGAACGGTCGTCAACTAGTAATGATCAAGAAGTGATCCTGAACTCCTACTTACGTCAAACATAACCCAGAAACCGTGTTCTTCTCTCGATCAACCCCGAAAAGAGACACTCACGGTTACGCACACGGTTGGTGTATTTTAATTAAGATCAACTTCAGGTTTTCTACAACCGGACATTAACAAATTCCCATCTGCCACATAACCGCGGGCACGACTTTCGAAAGTTCAAACCCTGCAGGGGTGTCCCAACTTAGCCCATTATAAGCTCTCGCGATCAACGAAGGATATTCCTTCTCCCCGGGAAGACCCGATCAGTCTCGGAATCCCGGCTACAAGACATTTCGACAGTAATAAAACAAGTCCAGCAAGACCTCCCGGCGTGCCGACACCCTGATAGTAGCCGCGCGTATCTCGTCTCAGGCCACGACCGGATAAGCGAAGCGTACAGGTACCAACATAACCCAAGTTGCCAAGGGACGGTCCCGCACGGTGCTCTAGTTTGGACCAACACTTAGACACGCATTGGCCCGGGGGGCTAAATAAAGATGACCCTCGAGAGAGCGACTCCCAAGAGAAAAGTAGGTGGTGGTGAGGCAAATGGTAAGACCAATGTTGGGCCTTGTTGGAAGAGTCTTATTCAAAGCGAACTGTCAAGGGGGTCCCATAAATCACCCAACCGCGTTAGGGACGCAAAATCCGGGAACATAACACCGATATGACGGAAACTAGGGCGGCAAGAGTGGAACAAAACACCAGGCATAAGGCCGAGCCTTCCACCCTTTACCAAGTATATAGATGCATTAATAATATAAGAGATATTGTGATATCCCAACATAAACATAATCCAACATGGAGCAATCTTCATCTTCACCTGCAACTAGCAACGCTATAAGAGGGGGCTGAGCAAAGCGGTAACATAGCCAAACAACGATTTCCTAGGAAGGGTAACAAAGGTTAGAGGTTCATGGCAATTTGGGAGGCTTGAGCAGCAAGTGGTAGGTAACGCAGCATAGCGATAGAACGAAGCAACTAGCATAGCAATGATAGTAATGAGATCCAAGGTGACGGTCATCTTGCCTGAAATCCCGCAAGGAAGAAGAACGAGTCCATGAAGGAGATGAATCCACGAGGACGAACCAAGCGTAGATGAACGAATCCTCACGATCGCAACGAAACGGGAACTATCGAGAAGAAGCACACAACATGGTAAACACACCACACAAGAACAAGGCATGATGCACAACAAAGTATGATGCATGATAAGGCTACATGAAGCTACGCATGGCAAGAGATGATTCATACAATAGCAACACAACAAGACAAGTTTAAATGAGGCCGGGAACAACATAGAACAATTCCGGTAAATCCTGATATGCAAATTTCGAAATTGGTCCAGATCTGAATAAACCTTAAGTTTAAGTTGTTAAACAGCAAGTTAATATGCACCACGATGATCTACATGAAATTCTAGTCAAGTTACATATAAAGTTCATTAGATTCGGAGCTACGGCCTAGAAGATATGAGCAAAACAAGACAAACATGGCATTGATGCAAAATGCATACAAACATCAAGCACACACTCCAAAACATGGATGCAACATGATAATATGAAGCTACATGTAATTCTAAGCAAGTTTCATATAGAGCACACTCAAAACGGAGAAACGGTTCAACACATACACCCTATCCAAGATATAACAACAACCTGACCAAAACAGCAAGTAGGCATCTAGCAAGCATCAAAACAACATGCTACAGCACCATAACATGATAACAAAAGGCATGGACATGATCTAAAGGTAAAGCATGACAAAACATGAACACTGAGCTATCTCCAGAAATCAATAGATCATACTCAAACAAGCATGGGAAGATTGCAAATAATAACAGGTTCAAAGAGTTAGCAGAATTCACAGAACATGACAGAAATAACATCAGGTTGCAATATTTAGAGCTATCAAACAACATGTCACCAGAACCTATCATGGCAAAGCAAGAAACGGAATGAATCTAATCAAAGCATATAACAAAAGTCCCTTACTGACCATAAGCCAAATCGGAGCAGAAAATACAATTACAAGCATGTGAACATAGCAAAAACATAAACAGATTCAGACTTAGTGAAAAACTGGAGCATGGCATAAACAGATAACAAGTATGCATGTTTACGAGCTCGATGCACTCACTACGAGGCATTGCATGACAAAATAAGCATACACCCAGCAACTAGACATGGCATAGAAGTTAGACATGGCAAGAACAATAACATAGCGTGCACGGATCAACAACAACAAGCTAGGAAAAATTGCTAAACATGTTAACAATCTGCCAGGAACATTTTATAGCAAAAGTAGAGCAAGATTAAGACATGCTATGGCACTCCAAAATTGCCAAAATGACCATGCATGGATAGAGCATGACATATATAACGAAACATCCTTACTGAACATACTCAAAAGAGGCAAAATCTCACTGTAGCAACATGAATACATGGCATCACAATAAAAGCAGAACAAGGGCTGAAATCAGCAACATCACGAAGCCAAGTTTGCATGCTCGTGCTAGTCACCACATAGATCACAAAAATACATGGCATAAACCTCTGGAAATATGGCATGACATATTTCAAAACACATGTAGGGCTCAAGTTCATAGGATGCACACATCAATCATGGCAAAAATGACAAAAGTGCATGTTCTGATAACAGGCAGCAGACAACATCATATAGCAGTTTTGCAACGATGATTAGGTCATCAATATGACCTCAAATGAACATGATGCAATGACAAGAAATGACGTACTCATCGAGACGAACAATTCGACATATTACACGCACGAAACGGAGCAGTATGCAGCAAGTTATTACGCGTTGAACATGACATGATAATGCAAAATAAACCGGGGACTTGGTGAAAACGGGGGCAACCTTTGGATCTGCACGGAAATTGAGGATGGACGGAGTTGATGGGGAAGATGCCGGAGAGGACGGGGAAGGCCGGAGGGAGCGCGGGACGGCCGGATCGAGCGGGGCCGGCCGGATCCGGGCGGCGGGAGCTCGGGGGCGAGGCGGTGACGAACGGCGGCGGGGCGCGGCGAACGGGCGCCGGCGGAGCTCGAGCGGCGGCGGTGGAGCGCTCGGGCTCGCGAGGCGCGGCGGCTGGCGCGGGCGGGAGGTGGCGGCGCGCGTCGGCGATGTCGCAGGGCGGCGCCGGCGAGGAGCGGGCGCGGGCGGGCGGCTCGGGGCCCGCGTGGCGGCAGCGGCGACCCGGGCCGGGGAGGGCCAGCGATGGGCTTCGGTGGATGGCGGCGGCACGGAGATCCGGCGCGGCACCGGGCGCCCGAGTGCGGCGGCGGGAGGATCCGGGCCTGGGCGGGCCTGCCTCGGGCCCCACGGGCCGCGGCGGGGAGGAGAGAGAGGCGCGGTGAGGTGGCGTGTCGTGGTTGGGCGAGGCGGCGGCGGAGCTGACATGGCCTCTCCTAATTGGACGGAGTGAGGTGGCGGCGGGATTTCGTCCGGTCCGGGACGGACATGTCCGGCGGCGCGAGGTAGAAGGAGGCTAGGGTTAGACCGAGAATTTCGGGGGAGATGGCATATTTATAGGTAGAGGGAGCTAGGAGGCTCCAAATGAGGTGCGATTTTCGCCCACACGATCGTGATCGAACGACCGAGATGTTGGAGGGGGTTTAGGTGGGTTTTGGGCCACTTTGAAGGGGGTGTTGGGCTGCACTCAAAAGAGGCCTTACGGTTACCCGGTTAACCGTTGGAGTATCAAACGACCTCCAAATGGCACGAAACTTGACAGGCGGTCTACCGGTGCTACACCAAGGCCGCTTGGCAAATCTCGGTTCATTCCAAGAATGTTTAACATCCACACACGAAAAGAGGTAAAAGGGGACGTCGGGGATCATAGGAGTGCCGGATTGCAAAACGAACGACGGGGAAAATGCTCGGATGCATGAAACGAACACGTATGCAAATGCGATGCACATGATGACATGATATGAAATGCAGATGATGACATGGCAAAGTGCAAACACGCAAGCACATGACATGGAAATGACGGCGAATAACTGGCGGACACCTGGCGCATCAAATCCTGGGCGTTACAACTCTCCTCTACTAACAAGAGATCTCGTCCCGAGATCTTAGGAACCGAGACGGAAAGGAAAAAGGATGAGGTGAAACGAGAGCTGAAGAGAGATAATGAACAAGGTCGAGAGCTCTCAGGTAGAAAAGATGAATGACGATTACGACGGGAATCAAAAGCTCAAGGAGCAAGATAGACTCTGAAGGCACTCCGGTTAGAGAAGGAAAAGAACGAAAGAATTAGGCAGCACTCCGGCTAAATATGGAAAGAGTAGAACATGAACTTAACAAGATGGCATGACACTTGACGAGAGGAACAACACAATGCCTCCTGAAGAATTGAAATAGTGGAATGAAAAGAGCGGAGAAGAAAAATGACAACTTCTTCGACGAATGAATTGATATGATGAGAATGGAAAAGGAATCTTCAAAGAACCACCGTAAGAATTGAAAGGAATGACGAAAAGGACTGAATCACCGGGAAGAATTAGGAAAACACGAAGATACTTGAGAGAATTAAAATGCAAGAGAACAAAGATATCGCGAACTGATTAAAGAATGCTTGAACAAGCACCAGAAGAATATTAAGACGAACGAAGGGGCACGAACATAGAATAATTGGAGAACGAATTCGAAAACTTAGAATGAAGAAATCTTTCGAAAGGATGGCCTCCGAATGATCGAGACGGAAAAACAACTCTTGAAATACTCCGGATGGATGAAAAGAATTTGCATTACTGGAAACAATTGATAGAATAACATCGAGCTAGCAACGCGAATCTTCGGGAGAACAGACAAGATTTACGAGAAAAACTCTTGTTCGGTCTTCAAATATTGAGAATGACGACGGGAAACACCATCAAAAATTGTTGAGATACTCCGGGAGAATGAAAAGAGGAAACATTAACCCGAACATGAAAGAATTTGAAAACGATCTTGGAGAAGGCATCTGACTGATGAAATCCATTCTTACGTCAAACTTTGAAAGAAAGGATTTGAGAAAAGCTCCGGGGAAACACCGTTGGAAAAGGATTGTCGATGAGACGATGCACCGGAACAATTGAAAGATTTGAATGAGGTGACAACCTCGAATTAAATGGATGCAAACACGAATCTTTAGAGATGTCTTCATCACTCCGGAATGCTAGAATGGCGAAAGGTGAACGAGTAAAGGAAATAATTTTGACAGAGGGAAAGAATACGATCGACAACGAAAACTTGAATTGGATCCACCGGAAAGAAAACAATACAAACATTGACGAACCAGACGAGGATTCACCGGTTGAAAAGATTGAGGAAAGACTGAAGATACTCCGCACGAATGAAATTAATGCTTGGATAGCGGCTCAGACTCCGGAATAAAAGGGGGTGGGAGGGCGGGAAAAACAAAGGCAAATTGAAACGGGGAACAGGCAAACAACTTGAAGAGAAAGCACCGGTTGAAATAATTGAGGAGAGAAAGCAAAGGCTTCGCACGAGTAGAATGGATACTCGATTACGGACTCCGGTTCCGAGAAGAAAAAGGGCGGGCGGGTGGGAAAAACAAGGACAACTTCGGACAGGGGAAACAACGACGTCGGAGGAAGAACTGAGGATTGATCTCGCGAAAGACAAAGAGGTTTGAGTCGACTTGACGAGAAATGCACCGGATAAAACAGGAAGGACAACGAACAAAAACTAACCGCGTGATCCTAAAGAAAAATTTGAACGGGAAGAGGAGTAGTTCAAAACACCTACGTCAAGATTTCTCACCAGAGCGACGAAGGGTCAGAGGAGTAAAAAGAATTCCTACTCTCCGATATAACTAGACTCCGAAAAAATTTTGTTCTAGACTCGACATCGGCCAAACTACACGATCAATCAAGGGGGCTCCTAGGGTCGGTCGAGGCTCTGATTACCAACTTGTCACGCCCAAGATGCGACCCTATCCTAAAGGAACTCGAAGGTCCCACCAAGGATAGAAGCGCATCTTGAAGACGCTTTTGCAAGGTGGATATCATTACAACAACATTACATAATAGTTGGGATACATCCAATACATACAATGTCACATGAATACAACAATACATCATATACAAGATCAACATCCGACTATGGATGAAACATAAACAGAATCTCAAACAATATCCACCCTGCTAGCCCAGGCTGCCGACCAGGAACCTATCCCTCAATTGAAGAAGAAGCAGAAGAAGAACTCCAACACAAATGAACATCGCTCTCACGTTATGATCATCACACAACCAGTACCTGCAACTGTTGGTGTAGTAATCTGTGAGCCACGAGGACTCAGCAATCCCATAACCAGGGGTATCAAGACTAGCAAAGCTTAATGGGAAAGGAAGGGGTAAAGTGGTGAGGTTGCAGCAGCGACTAAGCATGTATGGTGGCTAACATACGCAAATGAGAGCGAGGAGAGAATCAAAGGAACGGTCGTCAACTAGTAATGATCAAGAAGTGATCCTGAACTCCTACTTACGTCAAACATAACCCAGAAACCGTGTTCTCCTCTCGATCAACCCCGAAAAGAGACACTCACGGTTACGCACACGGTTGGTGTATTTTAATTAAGATCAACTTCAGGTTTTCTACAACCGGACATTAACAAATTCCCATCTGCCACATAACCGCGGGCACGGCTTTCGAAAGTTCAAACCCTGCAGGGGTGTCCCAACTTAGCCCATTATAAGCTCTCGCGATCAACGAAGGATATTCCTTCTCCCCGGGAAGACCCGATCAGTCTCGGAATCCCGGCTACAAGACATTTCGACAGTAATAAAACAAGTCCAGCAAGACCTCCCGGCGTGCCGACACCCTGATAGTAGCCGCGCGTATCTCGTCTCAGGCCACGACCGGATAAGCGAAGCGTACAGGTACCAACATAACCCAAGTTGCCAAGGGACGGTCCCGCACGGTGCTCTAGTTTGGACCAACACTTAGACACGCATTGGCCCGGGGGGCTAAATAAAGATGACCCTCGAGAGAGCGACTCCCAAGAGAAAAGTAGGTGGTGGTGAGGCAAATGGTAAGACCAATGTTGGGCCTTGTTGGAAGAGTCTTATTCAAAGCGAACTGTCAAGGGGGTCCCATAAATCACCCAACCGCGTTAGGGACGCAAAATCCGGGAACATAACACCGATATGACGGAAACTAGGGCGGCAAGAGTGGAACAAAACACCAGGCATAAGGCCGAGCCTTCCACCCTTTACCAAGTATATAGATGCATTAATAATATAAGAGATATTGTGATATCCCAACATAAACATAATCCAACATGGAGCAATCTTCATCTTCACCTGCAACTAGCAACGCTATAAGAGGGGGCTGAGCAAAGCGGTAACATAGCCAAACAACGATTTCCTAGGAAGGGTAACAAAGGTTAGAGGTTCATGGCAATTTGGGAGGCTTGAGCAGCAAGTGGTAGGTAACGCAGCATAGCGATAGAACGAAGCAACTAGCATAGCAATGATAGTAATGAGATCCAAGGTGACGGTCATCTTGCCTGAAATCCCGCAAGGAAGAAGAACGAGTCCATGAAGGAGATGAATCCACGAAGACGAACCAAGCGTAGATGAACGAATCCTCACGATCGCAACGAAACGGGAACTATCGAGAAGAAGCACACAACATGGTAAACACACCACACAAGAACAAGGCATGATGCACAACAAAGTATGATGCATGATAAGGCTACATGAAGCTACGCATGGCAAGAGATGATGCATACAAGAGCAACACAACAAGGCAAGTTTAAATGAGACCGGAAACAACATAGAACAATTCCGGTAAATCCTCATATGCAAATTTCGAAATTGGTACATATCTGAATAAACCTTAAGTTCAAGTTGTTAAATAGCACGTTAATATGCACCACGATTATCTACATGAAATTCTAGTCAAGTTACATATAAAGTTCATTAGATTCGGAGCTACGGCCTAGAAGATATGAGCAAAACAAGACAAACATGGCATTGATGCAAAATGCATACAAACATCAAGCACACACTCCAAAACATGGATGCAACATGATAATATGAAGCTACATGTAATTCTAAGCAAGTTTCATATAGAGCACACTCAAAACGGAGCAACGGTTCAACACATACACCCTATACAAGATATAACAACAACCTGACCAAAACAGCAAGTAGGCATCTAGTAAGCATCAAAACAACATGCTACAACACCATAACATGATTACAAAAGGCATGGACATGATGTACAGGTAAAGCATGACAAAACATGAACACTGAGCTATCTCCAGAAATCAATAGATCATACTCAAACAAGCATGGGAAGATTGCAAATAATAACAGGTTCACAGACTTAGCAGAATTCACAGAACATGATAGAAATAACATCAGGTTGCAATATTTAGAGCTATCAAACAACATGTCACAGGAACCTATCATGGCAAAGCAAGAAACGGAATGAATCTAATCAAAGCATATAACAAAAGTCCCTTACTGACCATAAGCCAAAATGGATCAGAAAATACAATTACAAGCATGTGAACATAGCAAAAACATAAACAGATTCAGACTTAGTGAAAAACTGGAGCATGGCATAAACAGATAACAAGTATGCATGTTTACGAGCTCGATGCACTCACTACGAGGCATTGCATGACAAAATAAGCATACACCCAGCAACTAGACATGGCATAGAAGTTAGACATGGCAAGAACAATAACATAGCGTGCACGGATCAACAACAACAAGCTAGGAAAAATTGCTAAACATGTTAACAATCTGCCAGGAACATTTTATAGCAAAAGTAGAGCAAGATTAAGACATGCTATGGCACTCCAAAATTGCCAAAATGACCATGCATGGATAGAGCATGACATATATAACGAAACATCCTTACTGAACATACTCAAAAGAGGCAAAATCTCACTGTAGCAACATGAATACATGGCATCACAATAAAAGCAGAACAAGGGCTGAAATCAGCAACATCACGAAGCCAAGTTTGCATGCTCGTGCTAGTCACCACATAGATCACAAAAATACATGGCATAAACCTCTGGAAATATGGCATGGCATATTTCAAAACACATGTAGGGCTCAAGTTCATAGGATGCACACATCAATCATGGCAAAAATGACAAAAGTGCATGTTCTGATAACAGGCAGCAGACAACATCATATAGCAGTTTTGCAACGATGATTAGGTCATCAATATGACCTCAAATGAACATGATGCAATGACAAGAAATGACGTACTCATCGAGACGAACAATTCGACATATTACACGCACGAAACGGAGCAGTATGCAGCAAGTTATTACGCGTTGAACATGACATGATAATGCAAAATAAACCGGGGACTTGGTGAAAACGGGGGCAACCTTTGGATCTGCACGGAAATTGAGGATGGACGGAGTTGATGGGGAAGATGCCGGAGAGGACGGGGAAGGCCGGAGGGAGCGCGGGACGGCCGGATCGAGCGGGGCCGGCCGGATCCGGGCGGCGGGAGCTCGGGGGCGAGGCGGTGACGAACGACGGCGGGGCGCGGCGAACGGGCGCCGGCGGAGCTCGAGCGGCGGCGGTGGAGCGCTCGGGCTCGCGAGGCGCGGCGGCTGGCGCGGGCGGGAGGTGGCGGCGCGCGTCGGCGATGTCGCAGGGCGGCGCCGGCGAGGAGCGGGCGCGGGCGGGCGGCTCGGGGCCCGCGTGGCGGCAGCGGCGACCCGGGCCGGGGAGGGCCAGCGATGGGCTTCGGTGGATGGCGGCGGCACGGAGATCCGGCGCGGCACCGGGCGCCCGAGTGCGGCGGCGGGAGGATCCGGGCCTGGGCGGGCCTGCCTCGGGCCCCACGGGCCGCGGCGGGGAGGAGAGAGAGGCGGCGTGTCGTGGTTGGGCGAGGCGGCGGCGGAGCTGACATGGCCTCTCCTAATTGGACGGAGTGAGGTGGCGGCGGGATTTCGTCCGGTCCGGGACGGACATGTCCGGCGGCGCGAGGTAGAAGGAGGCTAGGGTTAGACCGAGAATTTCGGGGGAGATGGCATATTTATAGGTAGAGGGAGCTAGGAGGCTCCAAATGAGGTGCGATTTTCGCCCACACGATCGTGATCGAACGACCGAGATGTTGGAGGGGGTTTAGGTGGGTTTTGGGCCACTTTGAAGGGGGTGTTGGGCTGCACTCAAAAGAGGCCTTACGGTTACCCGGTTAACCGTTGGAGTATCAAACGACCTCCAAATGGCACGAAACTTGACAGGCGGTCTACCGGTGCTACACCAAGGCCGCTTGGCAAATCTCGGTTCATTCCAAGAATGTTTAACATCCACACACGAAAAGAGGTAAAAGGGGACGTCGGGGATCATAGGAGTGCCGGATTGCAAAACGAACGACGGGGAAAATGCTCGGATGCATGAAACGAACACGTATGCAAATGCGATGCACATGATGACATGATATGAAATGCAGATGATGACATGGCAAAGTGCAAACACGCAAGCACATGACATGGAAATGACGGCGAATAACTGGCGGACACCTGGCGCATCAAATCCTGGGCGTTACAACTCTCCTCTACTAACAAGAGATCTCGTCCCGAGATCTTAGGAACCGAGACGGAAAGGAAAAAGGATGAGGTGAAACGAGAGCTGAAGAGAGATAATGAACAAGGTCGAGAGCTCTCAGGTAGAAAAGATGAATGACGATTACGACGGGAATCAAAAGCTCAAGGAGCAAGATAGACTCTGAAGGCACTCCGGTTAGAGAAGGAAAAGAACGAAAGAATTAGGCAGCACTCCGGCTAAATATGGAAAGAGTAGAACATGAACTTAACAAGATGGCATGACACTTGACGAGAGGAACAACACAATGCCTCCTGAAGAATTGAAATAGTGGAATGAAAAGAGCGGAGAAGAAAAATGACAACTTCTTCGACGAATGAATTGATATGATGAGAATGGAAAAGGAATCTTCAAAGAACCACCGTAAGAATTGAAAGGAATGACGAAAAGGACTGAATCACCGGGAAGAATTAGGAAAACACGAAGATACTTGAGAGAATTAAAATGCAAGAGAACAAAGATATCGCGAACTGATTAAAGAATGCTTGAACAAGCACCAGAAGAATATTAAGACGAACGAAGGGGCACGAACATAGAATAATTGGAGAACGAATTCGAAAACTTAGAATGAAGAAATCTTTCGAAAGGATGGCCTCCGAATGATCGAGACGGAAAAACAACTCTTGAAATACTCCGGATGGATGAAAAGAATTTGCATTACTGGAAACAATTGATAGAATAACATCGAGCTAGCAACGCGAATCTTCGGGAGAACAGACAAGATTTACGAGAAAAACTCTTGTTCGGTCTTCAAATATTGAGAATGACGACGGGAAACACCATCAAAAATTGTTGAGATACTCCGGGAGAATGAAAAGAGGAAACATTAACCCGAACATGAAAGAATTTGAAAACGATCTTGGAGAAGGCATCTGACTGATGAAATCCATTCTTACGTCAAACTTTGAAAGAAAGGATTTGAGAAAAGCTCCGGGGAAACACCGTTGGAAAAGGATTGTCGATGAGACGATGCACCGGAACAATTGAAAGATTTGAATGAGGTGACAACCTCGAATTAAATGGATGCAAACACGAATCTTTAGAGATGTCTTCATCACTCCGGAATGCTAGAATGGCGAAAGGTGAACGAGTAAAGGGAAATAATTTTGACAGAGGGAAAGAATACGATCGACAACGAAAACTTGAATTGGATCCACCGGAAAGAAAACAATACAAACATTGACGAACCAGACGAGGATTCACCGGTTGAAAAGATTGAGGAAAGACTGAAGATACTCCGCACGAATGAAATTAATGCTTGGATAGCGGCTCAGACTCCGGAATAAAAGGGGGTGGGAGGGCGGGAAAAACAAAGGCAAATTGAAACGGGGAACAGGCAAACAACTTGAAGAGAAAGCACCGGTTGAAATAATTGAGGAGAGAAAGCAAAGGCTTCGCACGAGTAGAATGGATACTCGATTACGGACTCCGGTTCCGAGAAGAAAAAGGGCGGGCGGGTGGGAAAAACAAGGACAACTTCGGACAGGGGAAACAACGACGTCGGAGGAAGAACTGAGGATTGATCTCGCGAAAGACAAAGAGGTTTGAGTCGACTTGACGAGAAATGCACCGGATAAAACAGGAAGGACAACGAACAAAAACTAACCGCGTGATCCTAAAGAAAAATTTGAACGGGAAGAGGAGTAGTTCAAAACACCTACGTCAAGATTTCTCACCAGAGCGACGAAGGGTCAGAGGAGTAAAAAGAATTCCTACTCTCCGATATAACTAGACTCCGAAAAAATTTTGTTCTAGACTCGACATCGGCCAAACTACACGATCAATCAAGGGGGCTCCTAGGGTCGGTCGAGGCTCTGATTACCAACTTGTCACGCCCAAGATGCGACCCTATCCTAAAGGAACTCGAAGGTCCCACCAAGGATAGAAGCGCATCTTGAAGACGCTTTTGCAAGGTGGATATCATTACAACAACATTACATAATAGTTGGGATACATCCAATACATACAATGTCACATGAATACAACAATACATCATATACAAGATCAACATCCGACTATGGATGAAACATAAACAGAATCTCAAACAATATCCACCCTGCTAGCCCAGGCTGCCGACCAGGAACCTATCCCTCAATTGAAGAAGAAGCAGAAGAAGAACTCCAACACAAATGAACATCGCTCTCACGTTATGATCATCACACAACCAGTACCTGCAACTGTTGGTGTAGTAATCTGTGAGCCACGAGGACTCAGCAATCCCATAACCAGGGGTATCAAGACTAGCAAAGCTTAATGGGAAAGGAAGGGGTAAAGTGGTGAGGTTGCAGCAGCGACTAAGCATGTATGGTGGCTAACATACGCAAATGAGAGCGAGGAGAGAATCAAAGGAACGGTCGTCAACTAGTAATGATCAAGAAGTGATCCTGAACTCCTACTTACGTCAAACATAACCCAGAAACCGTGTTCTCCTCTCGATCAACCCCGAAAAGAGACACTCACGGTTACGCACACGGTTGGTGTATTTTAATTAAGATCAACTTCAGGTTTTCTACAACCGGACATTAACAAATTCCCATCTGCCACATAACCGCGGGCACGGCTTTCGAAAGTTCAAACCCTGCAGGGGTGTCCCAACTTAGCCCATTATAAGCTCTCGCGATCAACGAAGGATATTCCTTCTCCCCGGGAAGACCCGATCAGTCTCGGAATCCCGGCTACAAGACATTTCGACAGTAATAAAACAAGTCCAGCAAGACCTCCCGGCGTGCCGACACCCTGATAGTAGCCGCGCGTATCTCGTCTCAGGCCACGACCGGATAAGCGAAGCGTACAGGTACCAACATAACCCAAGTTGCCAAGGGACGGTCCCGCACGGTGCTCTAGTTTGGACCAACACTTAGACACGCATTGGCCCGGGGGGCTAAATAAAGATGACCCTCGAGAGAGCGACTCCCAAGAGAAAAGTAGGTGGTGGTGAGGCAAATGGTAAGACCAATGTTGGGCCTTGTTGGAAGAGTCTTATTCAAAGCGAACTGTCAAGGGGGTCCCATAAATCACCCAACCGCGTTAGGGACGCAAAATCCGGGAACATAACACCGATATGACGGAAACTAGGGCGGCAAGAGTGGAACAAAACACCAGGCATAAGGCCGAGCCTTCCACCCTTTACCAAGTATATAGATGCATTAATAATATAAGAGATATTGTGATATCCCAACATAAACATAATCCAACATGGAGCAATCTTCATCTTCACCTGCAACTAGCAACGCTATAAGAGGGGGCTGAGCAAAGCGGTAACATAGCCAAACAACGATTTCCTAGGAAGGGTAACAAAGGTTAGAGGTTCATGGCAATTTGGGAGGCTTGAGCAGCAAGTGGTAGGTAACGCAGCATAGCGATAGAACGAAGCAACTAGCATAGCAATGATAGTAATGAGATCCAAGGTGACGGTCATCTTGCCTGAAATCCCGCAAGGAAGAAGAACGAGTCCATGAAGGAGATGAATCCACGAAGACGAACCAAGCGTAGATGAACGAATCCTCACGATCGCAACGAAACGGGAACTATCGAGAAGAAGCACACAACATGGTAAACACACCACACAAGAACAAGGCATGATGCACAACAAAGTATGATGCATGATAAGGCTACATGAAGCTACGCATGGCAAGAGATGATGCATACAAGAGCAACACAACAAGGCAAGTTTAAATGAGACCGGAAACAACATAGAACAATTCCGGTAAATCCTCATATGCAAATTTCGAAATTGGTACATATCTGAATAAACCTTAAGTTCAAGTTGTTAAAGAGCACGTTAATATGCACCACGATTATCTACATGAAATTCTAGTCAAGTTACATATAAAGTTCATTAGATTCGGAGCTACGGCCTAGAAGATATGAGCAAAACAAGACAAACATGGCATTGATGCAAAATGCATACAAACATCAAGCACACACTCCAAAACATGGATGCAACATGATAATATGAAGCTACATGTAATTCTAAGCAAGTTTCATATAGAGCACACTCAAAACGGAGCAACGGTTCAACACATACACCCTATACAAGATATAACAACAACCTGACCAAAACAGCAAGTAGGCATCTAGTAAGCATCAAAACAACATGCTACAACACCATAACATGATTACAAAAGGCATGGACATGATGTACAGGTAAAGCATGACAAAACATGAACACTGAGCTATCTCCAGAAATCAATAGATCATACTCAAACAAGCATGGGAAGATTGCAAATAATAACAGGTTCACAGACTTAGCAGAATTCACAGAACATGATAGAAATAACATCAGGTTGCAATATTTAGAGCTATCAAACAACATGTCACAGGAACCTATCATGGCAAAGCAAGAAACGGAATGAATCTAATCAAAGCATATAACAAAAGTCCCTTACTGACCATAAGCCAAAATGGATCAGAAAATACAATTACAAGCATGTGAACATAGCAAAAACATAAACAGATTCAGACTTAGTGAAAAACTGGAGCATGGCATAAACAGATAACAAGTATGCATGTTTACGAGCTCGATGCACTCACTACGAGGCATTGCATGACAAAATAAGCATACACCCAGCAACTAGACATGGCATAGAAGTTAGACATGGCAAGAACAATAACATAGCGTGCACGGATCAACAACAACAAGCTAGGAAAAATTGCTAAACATGTTAACAATCTGCCAGGAACATTTTATAGCAAAAGTAGAGCAAGATTAAGACATGCTATGGCCCTCCAAAATTGCCAAAATGACCATGCATGGATAGAGCATGACATATATAACGAAACATCCTTACTGAACATACTCAAAAGAGGCAAAATCTCACTGTAGCAACATGAATACATGGCATCACAATAAAAGCAGAACAAGGGCTGAAATCAGCAACATCACGAAGCCAAGTTTGCATGCTCGTGCTAGTCACCACATAGATCACAAAAATACATGGCATAAACCTCTGGAAATATGGCATGGCATATTTCAAAACACATGTAGGGCTCAAGTTCATAGGATGCACACATCAATCATGGCAAAAATGACAAAAGTGCATGTTCTGATAACAGGCAGCAGACAATATCATATAGCAGTTTTGCAACGATGATTAGGGCATCAAGATGACTACGAATGAACATGATGCAATGAGAAGTAATAACGTATTCATCGAGGCGAACAATTTGACATATTACACGCACGAAACGGAGCAGTATGCAGCAAATTATGATGCGTTGAACATGACATGATAATGCAAAATAAACCGGGGACTTGGTGAAAACGGGGGCAACCTTTGGATCTGCACGGAAATCGAGGATGGCCGGAGTTGATGGGGAAGATGCCGGAGAGGACGGGGAAGGCCGGAGGGAGCGCGGGACGGCCGGATCGAGCGGGGACGGCCGGATCCGGGCGGCGGGAGCTCGGGGGCGAGGCGGTGACGAACGGCGGCGGGGCGCGGGGAACGGGCGCCGGCGGAGCTCGAGCGGCGGCGGCGGAGCGCTCGGGCTCGCAAGGCGCGGCGGCTGGCGCGGGCGGGAGGCGGCGGCGGCGAGGAGCGGGCTCGGGCGGGCGGCTCGGGGTCCGCGGGGCGGCGGCGGCGGGCGACCCGGGCCGGGAGGGCCGGCGATGGGCTTCGGCGGCTGGCGGCGGCGTGGAGATCCGGCGCGGCACCGGGCGCCCGAGTGCGGCGGCGGGAGGATCCGGGCCCGGGCGGGCCTGCCTTGGGCCCCACGGGCCGCGGCGGGGAAGAGAGAGGCGCGGTGAGGTGGCGTGCCGTGGTTGGGCGAGGCGGCGGCGGAGCTGACATGGCCTCCCCTAATTGGACGGAGTGAGGTGGCGGCGGGATTTCGTCCGGTCCGGGACGGACATGCCCGGCGGCGCTAGGTAGAAGGAGGCTAGGGTTAGACCGAGAATTTCGGGGGAGATGGCATATTTATAGATAGAGGGAGCTAGGTGGCTCCAAATGAGGTGCGGTTTTCGCCCACACGATCGTGATCGAACGACCGAGATGTTGGAGGGGGTTTACGTGGGTTTTGGGCCACTTTGAAGGGGGTGTTGGGCTGCACACAAAAGAGGCCTTACGGTTACCCGGTTAACCGTTGGAGTATCAAACGACCTCCAAATGGCACGAAACTTGACAGGCGGTCTACCGGTGCTACACCAAGGCCGCTTGGCAAATCTCGGTCCATTCCGAGAATGTTTAACATCCGCACACGAAAAGAGGTAAAAGGGGACGCCGGGGATCATAGGAGTGCCGGATTGCAAAACGGACGACGGGGAAAATGCTCGGATGCATGAAACGAACACGTATGCAAATGCGATGCACATGATGACATGATATGAAATACAGATGATGACATGGCAAAGTGCAAACATGCAAGCACATGACATGGCAATGACGACGAATAACTGGCGGACACCTGGCGCATCAAATCCTGGGCGTTACATAGAGTCACAATGGCTCGAAGCCAACCTCACTTTTGTGCTCAGTGCAGCACCAGGAACCCGTAGCCACCGCCCGTTCCTTCCCAGCGCATCGTAGCCGCGTCCCCGCACTCGGCCGAACTCCGGCCGCCGCTCCGCCCGTCGCAGCCGCCGCTACACTGCACCCCGGCGACTCCCGCGGCCTCCTTTGGATGCGCGCGAGCCTCGGCGTCTCGTAGAGCCCCTCCGCCGCTCTTTTGGTCGCCGGAGGGTGAATCCCGACGCCTCCACCGCCCCTGGCGTCGCCGGCGACGAGCCGCGGGTCAACTCCGGCAAGTTGACCCAGGGGTTTGACCCGCTGACCAGGGGTTTGACCTCCCCAGGCCCTTGCTTAATTAGTATTAGGTTTAGTTAGTGTTAAATTAACTTAGTTAATTAGATGAGCCACTGACATGTGGGTCCAGGCCCTAATTAACCTAGGTTAGTGCTAACCTAACACTAACATGTGGGTCCCAGCCGTCAGGTTTGACCTGGGCTGGCGCCTTTGACCTGCTGACGTCACCCCGACGTCATGCTGACGCTGTATTACATTTTCTGGATTTATATTTAATCAGGAAATTCCAGAAAATTGCCTAAACTTCTAAAAATCATAGAAAATCAACCGTAACTCAGAATGAGATAAATTATATATGAAAAATGATCAGAAAAATCTAATCTATCCATCTGTACCATTTTCATGCATGTTTGAACAACTTAAAGTTGCTGTATAAGGCAATTTGCATAAATGGCATTTAAACTCTCACATATGGAGTTTGAACTTGAACCTAGGGTTCAAACCAACTCCATTTAACATGTTGCTAGTTGCATTAGCTTAAACCACAACATATTGCCATGTCATGATCATGCATCATATTGTTGCATTGCATTGATTGTATTCTTCCTTGTTTGTCGGTATTCGACCCCTCTCGATAGACGTGGTGCCGACGATGAGATCGATGACACCGATGAAGAACTATATTATCTTCAGAAGTGCCAGGCAAGCAAAACCCCCTTGTTCATTCCGGTACAATCCTACTCTCTCGCTCCTGCTCTCTTTTACTGCATTAGGACAACAACGATTCATCTGTTACTTGCTGCGGTAGTTAAACCCCTTATCCTCTGCATGACCTGTCATTGCCACAGTAAATAGATGAAACCCACTAGCATGAGTAGGAGTTGTTTGAGCCCTGATGTGCCTACTCATTCCTGCTTGTTTGTCATGCCTGCTACTGCTTAGAGTTGAGTCGGGTCTGATTCATCGGGAATGAATTGGAATGGTGATGAACATGTCCTACTGTGTGTGAGCTAAGTGTGTGAATACGATTTGGTAAAGGTAGCGGTGACAGGCCATGTAGGAGTACATGGTGGGTTGTCTCATTGAAACCGTCCTCAGGAACTGAGTTCTGTGTTTGTGATCCATGAAATTGCTACTACCACACGTTGGGCCCTGAAATATGACCCCGCTCGACTTACCGACCCCTCTCGTCCTCTGTCCATGAGTTGCAAGTAGTTTCTGGTGTTTGTAGTATGCTGGGGGCCGCACGCAGCGCTGACCGTAGGGGTGGGCTGTGTTGCGGTAGGCACGTGGCACGGTGTACCGGGCGCCAGTTTGGTGTCCCGGGAACCCTGCACACATCGTTTGGGGCTGTGAGCGAAACTCCGGCTGGATCTCCTCATGGATGGAACCCGAATAGGCGATAAACCTGGACTAGAGACTTGTGTGGTTAGTTAGGTCGTGGTCTACACCCACGTCGGCTTTCGCTTGAAGTCTGCCGAGCACATGTCGTGTGCAGACGCTAAGTGGTGGAAACAAGTGTGAAGAAGTACACCCTTGCAGGGTTATAAATGATCTATTCGAATAGCCGTGTCCGCGGTAATGGACTTCTGGGTTGCCTATAACAGTTCATAGACAAATGAAAGTGGATACTCTAAAATGCGCAAGATAAGCATGAGTGCTATGGATGGCGTTTTCGTAGGGAGACGGGAGCGGATTCATAGTGGTGTATTGATATGGTGAATATGTGGACTCGTGTGCGCCACCTCAAAAGAGTTGCTTGCAGTCGTAGTTCAGGATAGCCACCGAGTCAAAGTTGGCTTGCTGCAGTCCAACTCCACCACCCCCTCTATTGATACTGATGCATATGTAGCTAGTTCTTATGTAAGTCTTGTTGGGTACATTTGTACTCACGTTTGCCTATTTTATGTTTTTGCAGAGAGACGTCAGTCTCGCTAGTAGTTCCGTGTGGACTTCGACGTTTAGCTTGATACCTCAGCTACGATCTTGTGCCCTCGGCAGGATCTGGTAGATAGTCAGGCTTCTCAGCCTTTTACATGTATAGATGTCTGTACTTAGACATGTTAAGCTTCTGCTTGTGCTTTGACTTGTATGCTCTGAATGTTGGGTCATGAGACCCATATTTGTAATATCTCGCTCCTCGGAGCCTAATGAATAAATGCTTGAGTCGTAGAGTCTTGTTGTGATGCCATGTTGTATTTACACATATCGAGCATATTGTGTGTATGATTTAAATGCTTGCTATGTGTGGGATCCGACTATCTAGTTGTTTATCCTTGGCAGCCTCTCTTATGGGGAAATGTAGTCTAGTGCTTCCTGAGCGATAGTAGTCCGCTACAGCCCGATTCACCGGAGTCCTGCTAGCCCAGCACTACTTCTTGGAACACTTGACTGTCCGACATGTGATTCACGTCGTTCCTGTGTCTGTCCCTTCGAGGAAATGTCACACGGTGTTATCCGGAGTGCTGCCTAGCCTGCTATAGCCCGGGTTACCGGAGTCCTGTTAGCCCAGTGCTACAGCCCGGATTTATACGTTGTTGACTAACATGCTCGATGTGATTCATGTATGCCTGTCCCCATGGGTTAGTGCCGCTTTGGGTTCACGACTAGCCATGTCGGCCCGGGTTCTCTGTCATATGGATGCTAGCGACACTATCATATACGTGAGCCAAAAGGCGCAAATGGTCCCGGGCCAGGTAAGGTGGCACCCGTGGGAATACCGTGCGTGAGGCCGCAAAGTGATATGATGTGTTACATGCTAGATCGATGTGGCTTAGGATCGGGGTCCTGACATGATCATACCTAGATAACCTCATAACTATGCTCAATTCTATCAATTGCTCAACAGTAATTTGTTCACCCACCGTAGAATATCTATGCTCTTGAGAGAAGCCACTAGTGAAACCTATGGCCCCCGGGTCTATTCTCATCATATCAATCTCCATTACTTTATTTTACTTGTTTTGCTTTTACTTTTCACTTTGCATCTTTATACCAAAAATACCAAAAATATTATCTCTATCAGATCTCACTCTCGTAAGTGACCGTGAAGGGATTGACAACCCCTAAGCGTTGGTTGCGAGTTGCTACCGTTTTGTGCAGGTACGAGGGACTTGCGCGTGACCTCCTACTGGATTGATACCTTGGTTCTCAAAAACTGAGGGAAATACTTATGCTACTGTGCTGCATCACCCCCTCCTCTTCGGGGAAAACCAATGCTAGCTCGAGACGTAGCAAGAAGGATTTCTGGCGCTGTTGCCGGGGAGACCTACGCCAAGTCAAGTCAAGATTTACTCTCCCGTCAACGAGCCATTTCTGGCGCCGTTGCCGGGGAAGCCTACGCAAAAGTCAACATACCAAGTACCCATCACAATCTCTATCTCTCGCATTACATTATTTGCCATTTGCCTCTCGTTTTCCTCTCCCCCACTTCACCCTTGCCGTTTTATTCGCCCTCTCTTTCCCTTTGCCTTTTGTTTGCTCGTGTGTTAGTTTGCTTGCTTGTTCGTCAGGATGGCCTTACCTAATTTTGGTGATCTTCACCTTAAAAGGCTAGAAGATATCGAAAACAATGTCAGGAAGTTTATGGTCTTGCAATTTGAGCATAATAATTTCTTTAGAAACAAGCTTAAGGAACAAAAGAGTTTTATGAGTTATATGAATAAAGAGCTCGATGATATGTCCAAAGAATTTGATGGTGTAAGAGCCCAAATTGCTCATCTTGAAAAAATGACCGCTGAAATTTCGGATATGCAAGCCACCTTAGTCAATAAGATGGCCGCTAAACCGAATAACTATGAGAATCAAGATGAAGATCTAAAAGTTATTGATGTGTCCCCTATTAAATCTTTGTTTTGCAATATGAATCTTGATGAATCTGATTATGATCTTCCCTTACCTAGAAGGCGTTCTAAGAATTCTGAGTTTTTAGATCCTGATGATGAAATTGATAAAAAAAAGGGATTGAAAGAAATAAAAATCTAGATATTGCTAAACCCACTATTTTGGATCTCAAGGAATTTAACTATGAAAATTGCTCTTTAATTGATTGTATTTCCTTGTTGCAATCTGTGTTAAATTCTCCTCATGCTTATAGTCAAAATAAGGCCTTTACCGAACACATTGTTGACGGCTTAATGCAATCTTATGAAGAAAAGCTTGAGTTGGAAGTTTCTATCCCTAGAAAACTCCATGATGAGTGGGAACCTACAATTAAGATTAAAATTAAAAATTATGAGTTTCATGCTTTGTGTGATTTGGGTGCTAGTGTCTCTACTATCCCCAAAGCTTTGTGTGTTTTGCTAGATTTCCGTGACTTTGATGATTGCACTCTAAACTTGCATCTTGCGAATTCCACTATTAAAAAGCCTATGGGAAGAATTAATGATGTTCTTATTGTTGCAAATAGGAATTATGTGCCCGTAGATTTCATCGTTCTTGATATAGATTGCAATCCTGCATGTCCTATTATTCTTGGTAGACCTTTCCTTAGAACGATTGGTGCAATTATTGATATGAAGGAAGGGAATATTAAATTCCAATTTCCCTTAAAGAAGGGCATGGAACACTTTCCTAGAAAGAAAATAAAATTACCATATGAATCTATCATGAGAGCCACTTATGGATTGCCTACCAAAGATAGCAATACCTAGATCTATCCTTGCTTTTATGCCTAGATAGGGGCGTTTAATGATAGCGCTTGTTGGGAGGCAACCCAATTTTATTTTGTGTTTTTTTGTTTTTGGTTCTGTTTAGGAATAAATAATCCATCTAGATTCTGTTTAGATGTGGTTTTATCTTTTAATTAGTGTTTGTGCCAAGTTAAACATATTAGATCTTCTTGGAAGATAGTTATTTGATCTTGCTGTAATTTCCAGAATCTTTGCGCTCAGTGCCCGAATTGTCAAAAATCACCAGAACGTGATAAAATAGTGATTCAAATTGCTGCTGATCAATAAACAAATTTCCCAGGTCGTCTAATTTTGGTAGAATTGTTTGGGTTCCAGAAGTTTGCTTTAGTAAAAGATTACTACAGACTGTTCTGTTTTTGACAGATTCTGTTTTGCGTGTGTTGTTTGCTTATTTTGATGAATCTATCGCTAGTAGAATATTTTATAAACCATAGAGAAGTTGGAATACAGTAGGTTTAACACCAATACAAATAAAGAACAAGTTCACTACAGTACCTTCAAGTAGTCTTTTGTTTTCTTTCTCTAACGGAGCTCACGAGATTTCTATTGAGTTTTGTGTTGTGAAGTTTTCAAGTTTTGGGTGAATTCTTTTGATGGATTATGGAACAAGGAGTGGCAAGAGCCTAAGCTTGGGGATGCCCATGGCACCCCCAAGATAATCCAAGGACACCAAAAAGTCAAAGCTTGGGGGTGCCCCGGAAGGCATCCCCTCTTTCGTCCACTTCCATCGGTAATTTACTTGGAGCTATATTTTTATTCACCACATGATATGTGTTTTGCTTGGAGCATCTTGTATTATTTGTGCCTTTGCTTGTTAGTCTACCACAATCATCCTTGCTGTACACACCTTTTGAGAGAGCCATGTATGAATTGAAATTTTTTAGAATACTCTATGTGCTTCACTTATATCTTTTGAGCTTGATAGTTTACTCTATGTGCTTCACTTATATCTTTTTGAGCGTGATAATTTTTGCTCTAGTGCTTCACTTAGATCTTTTAGAGCACGGTGGTGGTTTGTTTTAAAGAAACTTGATCTCTCATTCTTCACTTAGATTATTTTGAGAGTCGTTAATAGCATGGTAATTTGCTTAATGTTAATATACTTGGTATTCAAGATATGTGAAACTTTCTTTTTAGTGGGTTGAATACTAAGATAAGTTTGATGCTTGATAATTGTTTTGAGATATGGAGGTGATAATATCATAGTCGTGCTAGTTGAGTAATTGTGAATTTGAGAAATACTTGTGTTGAAGTTAGCAAGTCCCGTAGCATGCACGTATGGTTAAAGTTGTGTAACAAATTTGAAGCATGAAGTGTACCTGGCTTGTGCATCCTTATGAGTGGCGGTCGGGGACGAGCGATGGTCTTTTCCTACCAATCTATCCCGCTAGGAGCATGCACGTAGTAATTGATTTTTGATGACTTCTAAATTTTTGCAATAAGTATATGAGTTCTTTTGACTAATGTCGAGTCCATGGATTATACGCACTTTTACCTTTCCGCCATTTGCTAGCCTCTTCGGTACCGTGCATTGCCCTTTCTCACATTGAGAGTTGGTGCAAACTTCGCCGGTGCATCCAAACCCCGTGATATGATACGCTCTTTCACACATAAACCTCTCTATATCTTCCTCAAAACAGCCACCATACCTACCTATCATGGCATTTCCATAGCCATTCCGAGATATATTGCCATGCAACTTCCACCATCATCATCATGACATGCTTTACTTTTGTCATATTGCCATTGCATGATCTTGTAGTTGACATCGTATTTGTGGCAAAGCCACCATGCATTATTTTTCATACATGTCACTCTTGATTCATTGCACCATCCCGGTACACCGCCGGAGGCATTCATATAGAGTCATATCTTGTTCTAGTATCGAGTTGTAATCATTATGTTGTAATAAATAGAAGTGTGATGATCATCATTATTAGAGCATTGCCCAATCAAAAAAAAAGAGAAAGGCCAAAAAGAAAAAAAAAGAAAGGCCCAAAAAAAGAGAAAATAAAAAGGGCAATGCTACTATCTCTTTTTCCACACTTGAGCTTCAAAGTAGCACCTTGTTCTTCATGTAGTGAGTCTCATATATTGTGCTTCAAAGTAGCACCATGATTTTCATATAGTGAGTCTCATAAGTGGTCTTGTTCATACTAGTGGGAATTTTTCATTATAGAACTTGGCTTGTATATTCCAATGATGGGCTTCCTCAAAATGCCCTAGGTCTTCATGAGCAAGCAAGTTTGATGCACACCCACTAGTTTTCTTTTGTTGAGCATTCTTAGCTCTAGTGCATCCGTTGCATGGCAATCCCTACTCCTTGCATTAACATCAATTGATGGGCATCTCCATAGCTCATTGATTAGCCTCGTTGATGTGAGACTTTCTCCTTTTTTGTCTTCTCCACACAATCCCCATCATCATATTCTATACCACCCATAGTGCTATGTCCATGGCTCGCGCTCATGTATTGCGTGAAGGTTGAAAAAGTTTGAGATTATTTGAGTATGAAACATTTGCTTGGCTTGTCATCGGGGGTATAGAAGTTGGGAACATCTTTGTGTGACGAAAATGAAGCATAGCCTAACTATATGATTTTGTAGGGATGAACTTCCTTTGGCCATGTTATTTTGAGATGACATAATTGTTTGATTAGTATGCTTGAAGTATTATCATTTTTTTATGTCAATATGAACTTTTGTCTTGAACCTTTCGGATCTGAATATTCATACCATGATTAAGAAGATTTACATTGAAATTATGCCAAAGTATCACTCCGCATCAAAAATTCTATTTTTATCATTTACCTACTCGAGGACGAGCAGGAATTAAGCTTGGGGATGCCTGATACGTCTCCAACGTATCTATAATTTTTGATTGCTCCATGCTACTTTATCTACTGTTTTGGACTATATTGGGCTTTATTTTCCACTTTTATATTATTTTTGGGACTAACCTATTAACTAGAGGCCCATCCCAGAATTGTTGTTTTTTTGCCTATTTCAGTATTTCGAGGAAACAGAATATCAAACGGAGTCCAAACGGAATGAAACCTTCGGGAATGTGATCTTCTCACCGAACGTGATCCAGGAGACATGGACCCTACTCCAAGAAGTTTCCGAGGAGGTCACGAGGGTGGAGGGCGCCCCCCTGGGCGCGCCCCTGCCTTGTGGGCCCCTCGGAGCTCCACCGACGTGCTCCTTCCTCCTATATATACCTATGTACCCCCATTAGACCAGAGACGGATCCAAAAACCTAATTCCACCGCCGCAACTTCCTGTATCCACGAGATCCCATCTTCGGGCCTGTTCCGGAGCTCCGCCCGAGAGGGCATCCATGACGGAGGGCTTCTACATCAACACCATAGCCCTTCCGATGAAGTGTGAGTAGTTTACTTCAGACCTTCGGGTCCATAGCTAGTTGCTAGATGGCTTCTTCTCTCTTTTTGGATCTCAATACAATGTTCTCCCCCTCTCTTGTGGAGATCTATTCGATGTAATCTTCTTTTTGCGGTGTGTTTGTTGAGGCCGATGAATTGTGGGTTTATGATCCAACTTATCTATGAATAATATTTGAATCTTCTCTGAATTCTTTTATGTATGATTGAGTTATCTTTGCAAGTCTCTTCGAATTATCCGTTTGGTTTGGCCAACTAGATTGGTAGTTCTTGCAATGGGAGAAGTGCTTAGCTTTGGGTTCAATCTTGCGGTGTCCTTACTCAGTGACAGAAAGAGTTGCAAGGCACGTATTGTATTGTTGCCATCGAGGATAACAAGATGGGGTATTTATCATATTGCATGAATTTATTCCTCTACATCATGTCATCTTGCTTAAGGCGTTACTCTGTTTTTAACTTAATACTCTAGATGCGTGCTGGATAGCGATCGATGAGTGGAGTAATAGTAGTAGATGCAGGCAGGAGTCGGTCTCCTTGTCATGGACGTGATGCCTATATACAAGATCATACCTAGATAACCTCATAACTATGCTCAATTCTATCAATTGCTCAATAGTAATTTGTTCACCCACCGTATAATATCTATGCTCTTGAGAGAAGCCACTAGTGAAACCTATGGCCCCCCGGGTCTATTCTCATCATATCAATCTCCATTACTTTATTTTACTTGTTTTGCTTTTACTTTTCACTTTGCATCTTTATACCAAAAATACCAAAAATATTATCTCTATTAGATCTCACTCTCGTAAGTGACCGTGAAGGGATTGACAACCCCTAAGCGTTGGTTATGAGTTGCTACCGTTTTGTGCAAGTACAAGGGACTTGCGCGTGACCTCCTACTGGATTGATACCTTGGTTCTCAAAAACTGAGGGAAATACTTACGCTACTGTGCTGCATCACCCCCTCCTCTTCGGGGAAAACCAACGCTAGCTCGAGACGTAGCAAGAAGGATTTCTGGCGCCGTTGCCGAGGAGGCCTACGCTAAGTCAAGTCAAGATTTACTCTCCCGTCAACGAGCCATTTCTGGCGCCGTTGCCGGGGAAGCCTACGCAAAAGTCAACATACCAATTACCCATCACAATCTCTATCTCCCTCATTACATTATTTGCCATTTGCCTCTCGTTTTCCTCACCCCCACTTCACCCTTGCCGTTTTATTCTCCCTCTCTTTCCCTTTGCCTTTTGTTTGCTCGTGTGTTAGTTTGCTTGCTTGTTCGTCACGATGGCCTTACCTAATTTTGGTGATCTTCACCTTAAAAGGCTAGAAGATATCGATAACAATGTCAGGAAGTTTATGGTCTTGCAATTTGAGCATAATAATTTCTTTAGAAACGAGCTTAAGGAACAAAAGAGTTTTATGAGTTATATGAATAAAGAGCTCGATGATATGTCCAAAGAATTTGATGGTGTAAGAGCCCAAATTGCTCATCTTGAAAAAATGACCGCTGAAATTTCGGATATGCAAGCCACCTTAGTCAATAAGATGGCCGCTAAACCGAATAACTATGAGAATCAAGATGAAGATCTAAAAGTTATTGATGTGTCCCCTATTAAATCTTTGTTTTGCAATATGAATCTTGACGAATCTGATTATGATCTTCCCTTACCTAGAAGGCGTTCTAAGAATTCTGAGTTTTTAGATCCTGATGATGAAGTTGATAAAAATAGGGATTGAAATAAATAAAAAACTAGATATTGCTAAACCCACTATTTTATTCGGATTTTATTGCTATTTTATTTGCATAGGAAAAATATGCATTTTTCAAAATTCATTATAGGCCCAAATAAATGTTCATGTTGACCGGCTTATTTTCAGAGGACGGGGAAAATTTATTTTGAAATTTTTGGAGTCCGTTTAGTACTGTTTTTCTTTCTTTTTCTGCATGTTGAAATTGTTTAAAAAAAAGGAAACCGCCTAACGGGCCGTGACCGATCGGGACTCCGCCCGGCCGACCTTATAAGCCAGGGGCCCGGACCCCGAGCCCACCATCCGTGGAGCACGCCCGAACCCTAGCACCCCGCGTTGTCGCCGCCCCGCCGCCCGCCGCCGCCGCCCCGCGCCACCGTCCGCCGCGCCGCCCGCTGCCGTCTGTTGGAGAACGTAGTATTTCAAAAAATTTCCTACGCACACGCAAGATCATGGTGATGCATAGCAACGAGAAGGGAGAGTGTTGTCCATGTACCCTCGTAGACCGATAGCGGAAGCGTTATAACAACGCGGTTGTTGTAGTCGTACATCTTCACGGCCCGACCGGTCAAGCACCGAAACTACGACACCTCCGAGTTCTTGCACACGTTCAGCTCGATGACGATCCCCTGACTCCGATCCAGCAAAGTGTCGGGGATGAGTTCTGTCAGCAGGACGGCATGGTGACAATCTTGATTTTCTACCGTCGCAGGGCTTCGCCTAAGCACCGCTACGATATGATCGAGGTGGAATATGGTGGAAGCGGGAACCGCACACGGCTAAGGAACAATCACGAAGATCAACTTGTGTGTCTTGGGGTGCCCCCTCGCCCCCGTATATAAAGGAGGGAGCGGGAGGTGCGGCCGGCCCCCTAGGGGTGCACCTGGAGGAGTCCTACTCCCACTGGGAGTAGGACTCCCCCCCTCTTGCCTTGTTGGAGAAGGAAAGGGGAAGGGGGAAAGAGGAAAGGGGGGCGCCCCCCCTTCCTTGTCCTATTCAGACTAAGGGGGAGGGGGCGCTCGGCCTGCCCTGGCAGGCCCTCTTCTTCTCCCTTATGGCCCATGTAGGCCCATTAACCCCCGGGGGGTTCCGGTAACCCCCCGGTACTCCGGTAACATCCCAATTTCACCCGGAACGATTCCGATATCCAAATATAGGCTTCCAATATATCAATTTTATGTCTCGACCATTTAGAGACTCCTCGTCATGTCCGTGATCACATCCGGGACTCTGAACAACCTTCGGTACATCAAAACAAATAAACTCATAATATAACTGTCATCATAACGTTAAGCGTGCGGACCCTACGGGTTCGAGAACAATGTAGACATGACCGATACACGTCTCCGGTCAATAACCAGTAGCGGAACCTGGATGCTCATATTGGCTCCTACATATTCCACGAAGATCTTTATCGGTCAGACCGCATCACAACATACATTGTTCCCTTTGTCATTGGTATGTTACTTGCCCGAGATTCGATCGTCGGTATCTCAATACCTAGTTCAATCTCGTTACCGGTAAGTCTCTTTACTCGTTCCGTAATACATCGTCTCGCAACTAACTCATTAGTTGCATTGCTTGCAAGGCTTAAGTGATGTGCATCACCGAGAGGGCCCAGAGATACCCCTCCGACAATCGGAGTGACAAATCCTAATCTCGAATTACGCCAACCCAACATGTACCTTCGGAGACACCTGTAGAGCTCCTTTATAATCACCCAGTTACGTTGTGACGTTTGGTAGCACACAAAGTGTTCCTCCGGCAAACGGGAGTTGCATAATCTCATAGTCATAGGAACATGTATAAGTCATGAAGAAAGCAATAGCAACATACTAAACGATCGGGTGCTAAGCTAATGGAATGGGTCATGTCAATCACATCATTCTCCTAATGATGCGATCCCATTTAATCAAATGACAACACATGTCTATGGTTAGGAAACATAACCATCTTTGATTAACGAGCTAGTCAAGTAGAGGCATACTAGTGACACCCTGTTTGTCTATGTATTCACACATGTATCATGTTTCCGGTTAATACAATTCTAGCATGAATAATAAACATTTATCATGATATAAGGAAATAAATAACAACTTTATTATTGCCTCTAAGGCATATTTCCTTCACCGTCGCCCCGCCCCGCCGGAGCCGCAGCCCACCCCGCTGGAGCCGTCGCCGAGGTAGCCACCACCGCCGCTAGAGTCAATAATCTAGTTCACATCATCATGTGATTTAACACCAATAGTTCACATCACCATGTGACTAACACCCATAGTTCACATCGTCATGTGACCAACACCCAAAGGGTTTACTAGAGTCAATAATCTAGTTCACATCGCTATGTGATTAGCACCCAAAGAGTGATCATGTTTTGCTTGTGAGAGAAATTTAGTCAACGGGTCTGCCAAATTCAGATCTGTATGTATTTTGCAAAATTCTATGTCTACAATGCTCTTCAAGGATCTACTCTAGCTAATTGCTCCCACTTTCAATATGTATCCAGATTGAGACTTAGAGTCATCTGGATTAGTGTCAAAACTTGCATCGACGTAACCCTTTACGACGAACCTTTTTGTCAACTCCATAATCGAGAAACATATCCTTATTCCACTAAGGATAATTTTGACCGCTGTCCAGTGATATACTCCTAGATCACTATTGTACCCCCTTGCCAAAATCAGTGTAGGTTATACAATAGATCTGGTACAAAACATGGCATACTTTATAGAACCTATGGCTGAGGCATAGGGAATGGCTTTCACTCTCTTTCTATCTTCTGCCATGGTCGGGCTTTGAGTCTTACTAAATTTCAGACCTTGTTACACAGGCAAGAACTCTTTCTTTGACTGTTCCATTTTGAACTACTTCAAAATCTTGTCAAGGTATGTACTCATTGAAAAAAAACTTATCAAGAATCTTAATCTATCTCTATAGATCTCGATGCTCAATATGTAAGTAGCTTCATCAAGGCCTTTCTTTGAAAAACTCCTTTCAAACACTCCTTTATGCTTTGCAGAATAATTCTACATTATTTCCGGTCAACAATATGTCATTCACATATACTTATCAGAAATGTTGTAGTGCTCCCACTCACTTTCTTGTGAATATAGGCTTTACCGCAAGTCTGTATAAAACTATATGCTTTGATCAACTTATCAAAGCGTATATTCCAACTCCGAGATGCTTGCAACAGTCCATAGATGGATTGCTGGAGCTTGCATATTTTGTTAGCACCTTTAGGATTGACAAAACCTTCTGGTCGCATTATATACAACTCTTCTTTAATAAATCCATTAAGGAATGCAGTTTTGTTTATCCATTTACCAGATTTCATAAAATGCGGCAATTGCTAATCATGATTCGGGCAGACTTAAGCATAGATACGAGTGAGAAACTCTCATCGTAGTCAACACCTTGAACTTGTCGAAAACTTTTTGCGACAATTCTAGCTTTGTAGATAGTAACACTACTATCATCGTCCATCTTCCTCTTGAAGATCCATTTATTTTCTATGGCTTGGCGGTCATCGGGCAAGTCAACCAAAGTCCATACTTTGTTCTCATACATGGATCCCATCTCAGATTTCATGGCCTCAAACCATTTTGCGGAATCTGGGCTCATCATCGCTTCCTCATAGTTCGTAGGTTCGTCATGGTCAAGTAGCATGACCTCCAGAACAGGATTACCGTACCACTCTGGTGCGGATCTCACACTGGTTTACCTACGAGATTCGGTAGTAACTTGATCTGAAGTTATATGATCATCATCATTAGCTTCCTCACTAATTCGTATAGTAGTCACAGGAACAGATTTATGTGATGAACTACTTTCCAATAAGGGAGAAGGTACAATTACCTTATCAAGTTCTACTTTCCTTCCACTCACTTCTTTCGAGAGAAACTCCTTCTCTAGAAAGGATCCATTCTTAGCAACGAATGTCTTGTCTTTGGATCTGTGATAGAAGGTGTACCCAACAGTCTCCTTTGGGTATCCTATGAAGACATATTTCTCCGATTTGGGTTTGAGCTTATCAGGATGAAATTTTTTCATATAAGCATCACAACCCCAAACTTTAAGAAATGACAACTTTGGTTTCTTGCCGAACTACAGTTCAGATTGTGTCGTCTCAACGGACTTAGATGGTGCCCTTTTTAATGTGAATGCAGCTATCTTTAATGCATAACCCCAAAAACGATAATGGTAAATATGTAAGAAACATCATAGATTGCACTATATCCAATAAAGTACGGTTATGATGTTCGGACACACCATTATGCTGTGGTGTTCTAGGTGGCGTGAGTAGTGAAACTATTTCACATTGTTTTAACTGAAGACCAAACTCGTAACTCAAATACTCTTCTCCACGATCAGATTGTAGAAACTTTATTTTCTTGTTACGAAGATTTTCCACTTCACTCTGAAATTATATGAACTTTTCAAATGTTTCAGACTTCTATTTCATTAAGTAGATATACCCATATCTGCTCAAATCATCTGTGAAGGTCAGAAAATAATGACCCCGCTGCAAGCCTTAATATTCATCGGACCACATACATTAGTATGTATGATTTCCAACAAATTTGTTGCTTGCTCCATTGTTCCGGAGAACGGCGTTTTAGTCATCTTGCCCAAGAGACATGGTTCGCAAGCATCAAGTGATTCATAATCAAGTGATTCCAAAATCCCATCAGCATGGAGGTTCTTCATGCGCTTTACACCAATATGACTTAAACGGCAGTGCCACAAATAAGTTGCACTATCATTATTAACTTTGCATCTTTTGGCTTCAATATTATGAATATGTGTATCACTACGATTGAGATCCAACAAACCATTTTCGTTGGTGTGTATGACCATAGAAGGTTTTATTCATGTAAACAGAACAATCAATTGTTCTCTAACTTAAATGAATAACCGTATTGCAATAAACATGATCAAATCATATTCATGCTCAACGCAAACACCAAATAACACTTATTTAGTTTCAACATTAATCCCAAAAGTATAGGGAGATTGCGATGATGATCATATCAATCTTGGAACTATTTCCAACACACATCGTCACCTCGACTTTTACTAGTTTCTGTTTATTCTGCAACTTCCGTTTCGAGATACTACTCTTAGCAACTGAACCAGTATCAAATGCCGAGGGGTTGCTATAAACACTAGTAAAGTACACATCAATAACATGTATATCCAATATACCTTTGTTCACTTTGCCATCCTTCTTATCCGCCAAATACTTGGGGCAGTTCCGCTTCAAGTGACTAGTCCCTTTGCAGTAGAAGCACTTGGTCTCAGGCTTAGGACCAGACTTGGGCTTCTTCACTTGAGAAGAAACTTGCTTGCCGTTCTTCTTGAAGTTCCCCTTCTTCCCTTTGCCGTTTTCTTGAAACTAGTGGTCTCATCAACCATCAACACTTGATGTTTTTCTTGATTTCTACCTTCATCGATTTTAGCATCACGAAGAGCTTGGGAATTGTATCCGTTATCCCTTGCATATTATAGTTCATCACGAAGTTCTACTAACTTGGTGATGGTGACTAGAGAATTCTGTCAATCACTATCTTATATGGAAGATTAACTCCCACTTGATTCAAGCGATTGTAGTACCTAGACAATCTGAGCACATGCTCACTGCTTGAGCGATTCTCCTCCATCTTTTAGCTATAGAACTTGTTAGAGACCTCATATCTCTCAACTCGGGTATTTGCTTGAAATATTAACTTCAACTCCTGGAACATCTCATATGGTCCATGACATTCAAAACGTCTTTGAAGTCCCGATTCTAAGCCGTTAAGCATGGTGCACTAAACTATCAATTAGTCATCATATTGAGCTTCCCAAACGTTCATAACGTCTGCATTTGCTCCTGCAATAGGTCTGTCACCTAGCAGTGCATCATGGACATAATTCTTCTGTGCAGCAATGAGGATAAACCTCAGATCACGGACTCAGTCCGCATCATTGCTACTATCATCTTTCAACTTAGTTTTCTCTAGGAACATATATAAAACATAGGGAAGCAACAACGCAAGCTATTGATCTACACCATAGATATGCTAATACTACCAGGACTAAGTTCATGATAAATTAAAGTTCAATTAATCATATTACTTAAGAACTCCCACTTAAATAGAAATATCTCTAATCATCTAAGTGATCACGTGATCCAAATCAACTAAACCATAACTGATCATCACATGAAATGGAGTAGTTTTCAATGGTGAACATCACTATGTTGATCATATCTACTATATGATTCATGCTCGACCTTTCGGTCTCAGTGTTCCGAGGCCATATCTGCATATGCTAGGCTCGTCAAGTTTAACCTGAGTATTCTGCGTGTGCAAAAACTTGCTTGCACCCGTTGTAGATGGACGTAGAGCTTATCACACCCGATCATCACGTGGTGTCTGGGCACGACGAACTTTGGCAATGGTGCATACTCAGGGAGAACACTTTTATCTTGAAATTTAGTGAGAGATCATCTTATAATGCTACCGTCAAACTATGCAAAATAAGATGTATAAAAGATAAACATCACATGCAATCGAAATATGTGACATGATATGGCCATCATCATCTTGTGCCTTTGATCTCCGTCTCCAAAGCATCGTCATGACTTCCATCGTCACCGGCATGACACCATGATCTCCATCATCTTGATCTATATCAGTGTGTCGTCACATGGTCGTCTCGCCAACTATTGCTCTTGCAACTATTGCTATCGCATAGCGATAAAGTAAAGCAATTATTTGGCGCTTGCATCATATGCAATAGAGAGACAACCATAAGGCTTTTGCCAGTTGCCGATAACTTCAACAAAACATGATCATCTCATACAACAACTTATATCTCATCACGTCTTGACCATATCACATCACAACATGCCCTGCAAAAACAAGTTAGACGTCCTCTACTTTGTTGTTGCAAGTTTTACATGGCTGCTACGGGCTTAGCAAGAACCATCCTTACCTACGCATCAAAAACCACAACGATAGTTTGTCAAGTTGGTGTTGTTTTAACCTTCACAAGGACCGGGCGTAGCCACACTCGGTTCAACTAAAGTTGGAGAAACTGACACCCGCCAGCCACCTGTGTGCAAAGCACGTCGGTAGAACCAGTCTCGCGTAAGCGTACGCGTAATGTCGGTCCGGGCCGCTTCATCCGACAATACTGCCGAACCAAAGTATGGCATGCTGGTAAGCAGTATGACTTATATCGCCCACAACTCACTTGTGTTCTACTCGTGCATATAACATCGACGCATAAAACCAGGCTCGGATGCCACTGTTGGGGAACGTAGTAATTTCAAAAAAATTCCTACGCACACGCAAGATCATGGTGATGCATAGCAATGAGAGGGGAGAGTGTTGTCCACGTACCCTCGTAGACCGACAACGGAAGCGTTATAACAACGCGGTTGATGTAGTCGTACGTCTTCACGCCCAACCGATCAAGCACCGAAACTACGGCACCTCCGAGTTCTTGCACACGTTCATCTCGATGACGATCCCCGGACTCCGATCCGGCAAAGTGTCGGGGATGAGTTCTGTCAGCATGATGGCATGGTGACGATCTTGATATTCTACCGTCTCAGGACTTCGCCTAAGCACCGCTACGATATGACCGAGGTGGAATATGGTGGAAGGGGGCACCGCACACGGCTAAGGAACGATCACGAAGATCAACTTGTATGTCTTGGGGTGCCCCCTCGCCCCCGTATATAAAGGAGGGAGGGGGAGGTGCGCCGGCCCCCTAGGGGTGCGCCTGGAGGAGTCCTACTCCCACCGGGAGTAGGACTCCCCCCTCTTGCCTTGTTGGAGAAGGAAAGGGGAAGGGGGAAAGAGGAAAGGGGGGCGCCGCCCCCCCTTCCTTGTCCTATTTGGACCAGGGGGGAGGGGGCGCGCGGCCTGCCCTGGCCGGCCCTCCTCTTCTCCGTTATGGCCCATGTAGGCCCATTAACCCCCCCGGGGGGGGGGGGTTCCGGTAACCCCCCGGTACTCCGGCAAAATCCCGATTTCACCCGGAACGATTCCGATATCCAAATATAGGCTTCCAATATATCAATCTTTATGTCTCGACCATTTCGAGACTCCTCGTCATGTCTGTGATCACATCCGGGACTCCGAACAACCTTCGTTACATCAAAACATATAAACTCATAATATAGCTGTCATCGTAACGTTAAGCGTGCGGACCCAACGGGTTCGAGAACAATGTAGACATGACCGAGACACGTCTGCTGTCAATAACCAATAGCAGAACCTGGTGCTCATATTAGCTCCTACATATTCTATGAAGATCTTTATCGGTCAGACTGCATAACAACATACGTTGTTCCCTTTGTCATCGGTATATTACTTTCCCGAGATTCGATCGTCGGTATCTCAATACCTAGTTCAATCTTGTTACCGGCAAGTCTCTTTACTCGTTCCGTAATACATCATCTCGCAACTAACTCATTAGTTGCATTGCTTGCAAGGCTTAAGTGATGTGCATCACCGAGAGGGCCCAGAGAAACCTCTCCGACAATCAGAGTGACAAATCCTAATCTCGAAATACGCCAACCCAACATGTACCTTCAGAGACACCTGTAGAGCTCCTTTATAATCACCCAGTTATGTTGTGACATTTGGTAGCACACAAAGTGTTCCTCCGGCAAACGGGAGTTGCATAATCTCATAGTCATAGGAACATGTATAAGTAATGAAGAAAGCAATAGCAACATACTAAACGATCGGGTGCTAAGCTAATGGAATGGGTCATGTCAATCACATCATTCTCCTAATGATGTGATCCCATTTAATCAAATGACAACACATGTCTATGGTTAGGAAACATAACCATCTTTGATTAACGAGCTAGTCAAGTAGAGGCATACTAGTGACACTCTGTTTGTCTATGTATTCACACATGTATCATGTTTCCGGTTAATACAATTCTAGCATGAATAATAAACATTTATCATGATATAAGGAAATAAATAATAACTTTATTATTGCCTCTAGGGCAAATTTCCTTCACCGTCGCCCCGCCCCGCCGGAGCCGCCGCCCCACCCTGCTGGAGCCGCCGCCGAGGTAGCCACCGCCGCCGCTTTTCACAGGTTAACTGCCGTTTTTTCGGTTCGATCAGTTTTTTTAGAACCCTAGATTCGTTTTTTTAGATCGGTTCGGTTTTCTTGGTTCGGTTAAATAGTGGACGTTCGTCTGTACGTTCGTTTTAACGAAAGGTTTTGGCTCGTTTGCCGCAGATAACGAACGTTCATTCATTAGTCTGTTCGTCAGGTTTTCTTTTTCTCGGATTATTCGCGATTATTTTCGATCGTGATTTCTGATCCGATTTTTGTTTTAGTTTAAATTTTCGCTCGTTTATCGGAATCACGTGATTCAAGTGCCTAGAGTTTTCTCTTGAAACCCTCTTTTTGTTTAACCAACTTAAACAAGTTTTTGCTATTGTAAAAATTGACTTTAGTCCATATTAGTAAATGAAGCTTGTTTCTTTCGCAGTTTGAGTTTCGTTGCTTCGTTTGATTTGATTCTTTTTGCAAACCGGATTTCTTAAGTTGAACTTTCTGGTTAGATCTCTAATTTGAGTTTTACCCGTGCGTTGTTGCTTGATTTGTTATTGTATGTTGTTTTTTTGTGATAGAGTACCCGGAGTGCGAAGCGTGCTACTACGAGTCTCTAGGTTTCGCGGATCATCAGCAAGGCAAGTAACACTTTGATCATACCTCTTTACTACCCAGTTTTATTGCTTTAGATCAATCCGCAAACAATTGCATGGTTAAGATCTAATTTAAAGTGTGGGTTTGGGGAGTAGATGAGGTAGTACCTATTCACCTGTTTATTATCAAACCTATGGGAGTTACTTCTACGTTGCTTATATTGCTATGCTATGCTCGTAGACGTGGTTTGGGTTTGAGAGTATTCATGACAGGTGTGAGTATTGTTAAGTAATGGTTAGCTTAAGGTGGCAACTTTAATACACATCTGGGTGGATTGAGGCACTTGGGGAACCCAGTGATTGCCAGTATTTTTGGAAATGCCGGGGTACCGTGTGATTCTCCTATGGACTGCCACCCAGGCTCAAAGGGATAATGAGATTATTCATGCTAGAAACTTCCATGTGCGGCCACAAGCCATTATGGGCTCTGTCATAGTTGAGTATGTTGTGTGACCTCTTTCAGTGGTAGGCTAGCAGATGTAGGGGATGTAGGTGGTACTGTATACCTAGAGTATAGAGTTAACGCTTCTGAAAGACTGTGTCTCGGTCATCCGTTTCTCAAACACCATGTAGTGCGAGAAATCCAACGGAGGAGATCGAGTCTTGTGGGGAAAAGTGCGCAAACCTCTGCAGAGTGTACAAACTAATCTTGATTAGCCGTGTCCCCCGTCATGGACAATCTTGAGTATCTGGTTCTTGGATTATCATGTGGATCTCATCACTCTTAATTATAAAATTTGATTGGGTTATTTAATTACTTTTAATTGGGGTTGAGATGGGGTTTACCATTCTCAATGTTTAACAACCACCATGATAGTTAAATAAAATTTATTCCTTTGTTGTAGGGAAAAATTGGCTTTGCGCAAAACATATTTAACCATACAGCCTCCATCAGCCATTTATGCATGTAGTGATAGCATTATTCTGTTCATTACTCTTTTGTGTTACATTGACAGCATATTCCATGTGCTGATCCGTTTTCGGGCTGCAACGTATCATGTTGCAGACTTTTCAGACGATGAGTAAGGTGCCTTAGGTCGTGGTCTTTCAATCAGTGATGCTGTTGGAGTTGATGGACTCACTTTATTTTCCAAGCCTTCCGATGTTATCTTTTTAGATGGCCTTAAGCCATATTATTTTGTAATAAGTTCTCTTCTGAGACATTTGATGTAATAAGTGTGTGATTGCTACTCTGTTATAAATCCTTCAAGTACTATGCGTGTCAACATTACCGATCCAGGGATGACACTGATGCACAGAGATCAGACTGTTTGAGGTCTGGTTGCTACATCGGCCTCCGTCCCAGTCCCAATGAGGTAGTAGCATTCGTACCACGCATACACAATTACGCACTCAAAATTCCGTGGACATCGACAGAGGCACAAGATAACCCGGGGCCTACAGTTCAGCCATACCGAACCCGGACACACATACTTTAACTTTTTTCTCATTTCAGGTTCCTTTTTCCGCAGGCCTGATCGCAAGTCCTTTAGAAGGATTGGCACACAACAGAGGCAAGTAGCACAACCCGGATACTTCTCGCACCATCTGTACAATATACGCCTTGACGTATCCATCCAGTTATAATAAAAATGGTTCGTGGCCCAGTTTCTATGGTTTTCGCTTTTTTCTTTGTTTTATTTCGATCTGCTTATTGGCTGCATCGGTACTCTTTTGTACGTTTCATATTCGCCAGGGGCTACTTGTCGCCCCACAATACGGTAGCAAAAGTCCGAACACTTCTTACATATAAGTTCGGCACCCCGAATTTAGCATTATATGCATTGGTTCCGAATCATGTATTTGGTCAATAGTTGGGTTGCCCGGCTCCTGTCCTTGCTACCCTACGTTCCGCTCCATCGGCTAGGGTAGTAAAGGGAGAACTACTATGATTGTGCCCTGGCCTCGACCGAATGAGCACCTCATTAGAGAAAGCCGAAAACTGACTGTCATGATACGGCGAGAGCCGGTGAGCTGTTTGAGGGTTACAAAATCGTTGGAGATTTTTTCCGCGTCACGCGAAGGATCGGCACTTCCCGATCAGATGCTGACAGCACCCTGGCTTGGACCAGGGGCTGTGCACCTGCTTTTTTATAAAACTCCTATGGCTAAGTGAGGGCGTTCAAGTCGTATAGTCCGATTGCCTTGTTCGTTGCGCTAAACAACTCCTCCAAAGGACCATATAATTAGATCAAGATTGTTTAGATCCCATCCCGAACACCTCCATACTACCTACGTGAGGGCAGAAGCCGACGACTGGCCAACCCTCAGATTACAAATAACACAGCCGCACAGGAGGAAACAATTAAAGCATAACAAAATTCAATTATAGGCTTTGTTTCCATCATACAATGCGGGGGCAACATGAATAGATTCATTCAAACACAATGTCCTGCGAACATTGAGCTGCCACAAGTCGAGACCCTTCTACGACATCCGCAAAATATCTCTCGGGTGTGCGGTGCTCCTTGCCCTCCGGCGGCCCGCTGGCAACCTCAACGGCGTTCATCTTCGCCCACCACATCTTGCAACGAGCGAAGGCCATACGGGCACCTTCAATACATGCAGAGCGCTTGACGACGTCCAGCCACGGTTAGGCCTCCACTAGCCGCCTCACGAGTCTGAAGTAGCTGCCAGGCATAGCTTCGGCTGGCCATAGCCGGATCATCACATCCTTCATGGCTAGTTCGGCCACCCGGTGCAGTTCCATCAGCTGCTTCAGCTGATCGGTGAAGGACACGGGAAGCTCTGGCGTCGCATACTGCGACCAGAATAGCTTCTCCGTAGAACCTCCTCCTTCGGCTAAGTAGAACTCTGCAGCGTCTGATACGCTGTGTGGTAGATCTGCAAAAGCCCCTGGGGAACTCCGAACCCGGGTTAGTAACAGATAATGCTTCACCGCATACTTGCTTTGCATCTTAAAAGCCTTACCCGTTGTGATCTTCTTGGCCTCCTGGATCTCCAGGAGGGCCGCCTGGGCCTCATTCCGTTCGGTCTCCGCGCTCTGACGAGCCTTGGTGAGTTCGGCCCCTTGAGCCGACGCATCATGCTCCAAGGTCTCACATTTTTTCACCGCATCCTGGAGCTCCTGCTGGATTTCTTTGACCCGGGCCTTGAGCTTCTTATGGGCGGCTTGCTGTTGGACAGCCTTCTCCTCGGCCTCGCCCAGGGCCTTCCTCAGGGCCTCGACCTCGGTCGCGGCTCCTGCACATATTATGATACTACAGTCAATATACAACACCTACGCCTTCTGAACACACAGCAAGTCATTATTCACCTTGCTTCTCCTAGAGCCGAACCCTAACCTCGCCGAGCTCGTTCTCGGTCTTCTCCAGCCTCTGCCTCAATTCAGAGACTTCGGTAGCATGCGAGGTTGCAGCCAACAGCGACGCCTGCTTATGCATACATATTACGTTAGTCTCCTGCAACAAAAGATTGATCCTTTGTCCGGTCCTCCTCGCCGAACACCGGACAGTGTCTGAGGGGCTACTGACTACATGGGGTTTTTCTTTCTATGTCACTTACCTCGAAACCTACCAACAGGTTGTTGCGGGCTTCATTCAGTCCACTCTTGGCGGACCTTCTCGATCACCGTGCCCATAAGAACACGGTGCTCTTCCATAATGGAGGCACCTCGTAGCGCCTCCATCAGGATGTCCGGCGCCCCCGGATGGACGGGAGGCACCGGCGGAAGCGGCGCGCCCCCCTCCTTCAAAGGGGGCTGCACGCCCGACTCCGGAGCCATATGGGTCTCCAGAATCATATTCGGTTGAGGGCCGAACTGGATACGACCCTCTTCGCCAGTCTCCATGGGGATTTTCTCCCCCATGTGTCCGGCAGTGGAGGTCTCACCTTGTGGCGCCTCCCGGACAATGTCCTGGGCTCCTCCCTTCAAAGCGGTCCTCCGGGATAGCACTTCGGTATCGTCCCAGTCCCCGAGGGAGTAAGCAGGCGGTGGTGACATGCTCGCCATCTCTGATGGAGCCAACGAACCTCCAGATGAGGATCGCTGGATAAGGTCACGGGCCGGACTGCAATAGTGTAGTTAACCATGTTAAAATAATAAAGAGAAAGGGCTGGATGTGCGCATAAATAAGCCATGTCACTTACGATGCATCCTGGGGCTTAGTGCGGGGGCGTCATTCCGAACCACTGTCAACGTCCCACGCGGTGTTAACCGCTGGGGCGCCCTTCCCCTTTTTGGGCGCTTTCGCCTCCGGATGTGCCGAGGCCGCCCTCTTCTTCTTCTTCTTCTCCTTGGGAGGAGGGTTGTTTTCCTCCTCCTCCTCTTCCTCGTCATTGTCCTCCGGGACAGAGGAATTGGCCTCGTCATCTTCGGACGTCGCGTCCGAAGTGCCCTTGCGACGGGGGCCACTCTTGGCTCCCTTGGGCTTCTTTTTGGCCTTCTTATCCGGCGCCTTATATGGCGCCGGCACCAGCATCTTCACCAGGCGCGGGATGACTGGTTCTTCGAGCAGCGGAGCCGGACACTGGATCCGCTTCGCCCTCTCCACCCAGTCCTGAGGGAGCAATACTAAAATCTCAGAAATCATCCTCGAAACATTTAAGTTGGGGATACGTCAAAAGTAACATACCTCGCTGGCGGGGTGTTTACAATTGTGACCACAGTCTGAATTCGTGGTCGGCGGTTTCTCGTTGCCCTTAAAGAGCAACTTCCAGGCGTCTTCGTGGGTGGTCTCGAAGAGCCTCACCAGGGTCCGATGCTTCTTCGGGTTGAAATCCCACAGAGGTCGTCCTCTACGCTGGCATGGAAGAATCCGGTGAACTAGCATCACTTGGATCACATCGACGAGCTTGACATCCCTGGCTATCATGCTCTGAACGCGCGTCTGCAACGCTATTAGCTCATCAGACGAACATTAGTCCGGACTCTTCTCGACCCAAGAGGTGAACCGCATGGGAGCACCGGAGCGGAATTCGGCAGCCGCGGCCCAGGTGGTGCCGCGGGGTTCTGTGATGTAGAACCATTGTCTCTGCCACTCCTTCACTTTCTCCACAAAAATACCTTTCGGCCAGGAGATGGTGGGCAGCTTGCTCACCATGGCTCCTCCGCACTCCGCGTGCTGGCAGTCTACCACCTTCGGCTTCACATTGAAAACTTTGAGCCACAACCCGAAGTGGGGGTGGATGCGAAGGAAGGCCTCGCACACGACGATAAACGCCGAGATGTTGAGGAAGGAATTCGGGGACAGATCATGGAAATCTACCCCGTAATAATACATTAGCCCGCGGATGAAGGGGTGTAGTGGAAACCCTAGCCCGCGGAAGAAATGGGGGATGAAAACTACCCTCTCTGTGGGCTCCGACGTGGGAACGATTTGTCCCTTGGTCGGCAGACGATGGGCGATCTCCTTCGCCAAATATCTGGCCGCCCGAAGCTCAGTAATGTCCTCCTCCTTGACGGAGGAGACCATCCACTTGCCCTGACCACCAGATCTGGACATGGTTACTTGAGTGGAAAGGAGATGAGAACTTGGGCGCTGGAGCTTGAGATCGGAAAGGCGGAGACGGAGAGAGAGTGTGAGAAGAGGAAGAGGGAATCCTTATCCCCCTATAAAGGTAGCAAATATTAAACGCCTCCTCACTTGCCTTAGGATTCACCTATTCCCAAGGGCTGTATAAATGGCACGGTTGAGTTACCCATGCCCGCATTGATGAGAATCCCGCAATAAGGGGACACGATCTCTGCTTAGACAAGACGTGCCAATAGCAACCGCGTCTCGAAAAGTGGGATGGCAAAGGAAAAACGGTTTGAAATTATGACCGGACAGACGCGATGTCGTGTTGAAAAGAAGTTGTCAACAGATTAGATTCGTGTAAATATCATATTCTCTCTGCGGTCGTGTATGGTGTGTGTAACAGGTCCGGATACAATCATCGCAATCGAAGACTATCTTGGAGTTCGGAAAAAGGGGAACCCGCCTTGCAATGCCGAAGACAATCTGCGCGCTGGACTCCCCGTCATTGAAAGCCAGGTTTAGGGGTTACTGAGGGACTCCCGGATTAAGGGGTCCTCGGGTGTCCGGCCTATTATCTATGGGCCGGACTGATGGGTTGTGAAGACATGAAGACCGAAGACCATACTCGTGTCCGGATTGGACTCTCCTTGGCGTGGAAGGCAAGCTTGGTGACCAACTATGAAGATTCCTTCTTATGTAACCGACTCCATGTAAACCCTAGATCCCCCCGGTGTCTATATAAACCGGAGGGGTTAGTCCGGAAAGGATAGATTCATTACCATATTCACATAGGCTAGGCTTTTAGGGTTTAGCCATCACGATCTCGTGGTAGATCAACTCTTGTAATACTCATATTCATCAAGATCAATCAAGCAGGAAGTAGGATATTAACTCCATAGAGAGGGCCCGAACCTGGGTAAACATTGTGTTCCCCGTCTCCTGTTACCATCAATCCAGACGCACAGTTCGGGACCCCTACCCGAGATCCGTCGGTTTTGACACCGACAGTTGTTGCCGACACCCCCGTGATCGACTACATAGACGACGACCACTCCTTCTCGACAGAGCTTCGAAGCAAGCAAACCCCCCTTGATCAATCAGATATCGCCCACTCTCTTCTCTCTTATTCTTGCATTAGGATTGCTACCTTTGTTGATTCATAGCTCCTATTCTGATGCATAGCCTGTCTTTGTTGCTACAATTGTTGATACCTTTACCTGCTATCCTAATGCTTAGTATAGGTTGCTAGTATTAAATTAGTGGACCTACACTCTTGTCCGTCTGCCATGCTATACTATAGGGCCGTGATCACTCGAGAGGTGATCATGGGTATATAGTATATACATTTTTCATAATACCATGATGTGACTAAAGTCGGGTCGGCTCGTAGAGTACCCGCAAGTGATTCGGATATGGGGGCTGACAGGACAGGTGGTTCCATCCAGGTAGTGGTGGGCCTAGGTTCCCGACGGCCAACGAGTGTTACTTTGTGGCGGAGCGACATGGCTGGTTGTGACCACCTAGGAGACAGGTGGGCCTGATACCTGGTTGGCGTCTGTGGATACTTCAAATAACACGCTTAACGAGATTTGGATATTTGATCTGAGTCTGGCCACTGGCCTATACACACTAACCAACTACGCATGAACAACTATGGGCACTCGATGTAGTGGTATCAGGCAAAGCCTTCCCGACGTCAGTGACTGAGCAGCGCGCGCTGGGCTGGACCGCGTAACACAACTTCCTTTGTAATTGAGGTTACTAGGTCTGCTCACGGTCCGTGTTCGCAATGTGCAGGTGTGCAACGGGCGAAGGGCCCAGATCCCTGCGCACTTAGGTTTTAGACCGGCATGCTAACCTCTATGTTGTGCCTAGGTAGGGCTGCGACGTGTTGATCTTCCGAGGCCGGGCATGACCCAGGAAAGTGTGTCCTGCCATAGGGATCGAGCGCGTTGGGTAATGTGGTGCACCCCTGCAGGGAAGTTTATCTATTCATATAGCTGTGTCCGTCGGTAAAAGGACGACCCGGAGTTGTATTCTCACCTTATGACAACTAGAATTGGATACTTAATAAAACACACCCCTTACAAGTTCCAGATACAACCCGGTGATCGCTTTCCCACAGGGCGATGAGGGGAGGATCGCCGGGTAGGATTATGCTATTCGTTTTTACCTGATGTTGCACTTGCTACTCTCTTCTACATGTTTCAACATGGAGACTGCCAGAAGCGTAGTCTTCGATAGGACTAGCTTTCCCCCTCATATTTTGGCACTCAGCAGTTCAACCCATAGATATTACGCCTTTATACAGATACCAATGCATATGTAGTGTAGATCCTTACTTGCGAGTACTTTGGATGAGTACTCACGGTTGCTTTGCTCCCTCTTTTCCCCCTTTTCCATTCTTCTTGGATGTCGCAACCAGATGTTTGAGCCCAGGAGCCCAAGAGCCAGACGCCACCATCGACGACAATCGCTACTACACCGAGGGTGCCTACTACTACGTGTAGGCCGCCGACGACCAGGAGTAGTTAGGAGGATCCCAGGTAGGAGGCCTGCGTCTCTTTCGATCTGTATCCCAGTTTGTGCTAGTCATCTTATGGCAACTTTCTTAACTTATGTCTGTACTAAGATATTATAGCTTCCGTTGACTCTTGTGTCTTCGAGCTTATGTATTCGAGCCCTTGAGGCCCCTAGCTTGTAATATAAAGCTTGTATTATTTTAATTTGCGTCTAGAGTTGTGTTGTGATATCTTCCCGTGAGTCCCTGATCTTGATTGTACACATTTGCGTGCATTATTAGTGTACAATTGAATCAGGGGCGCTACAATACTCCGCCAACACCAACAAGCACATTCCACGGCTGGTCCGAACCAATGGGTATCGCCCAACTAACAACAATCCTGGGGGAGTTTTGTTTGCAATTATATTTTGATTTGATTTGAGCATGGGACTGGTGATGAGGACATCAATACCATTGTTACACCCACACCCCCTACTGCTACATATACTGCACCAATTACTAGAGCTCGCGCATGCCAATTAAATTATCAGGTACTTTCGTTTCTTGGTAATGATTCTAATGTTCATGAGAATATGATGCTGCCTAAATTGGATATGCATTGTTACACCCACACCCCCTACTGCTACATATACTGGACCAATTACTAGAGCTCGCGCACGCCAATTAAATTATCAGGTACTTTCTTTCTTGGTAATGATTCTAATGTTCATGAGAATATGATGCTGCCTAAATTGGATACATTTGTTTTGGTTACAAACGAAGGGCCTGGCATGGATAAGAGGGATGAACACTGGAGCAAGACCAAGCATGGAGATGATGGCATGCGGAAGGGGAACAAGAATGGAGTTACAAGTGATAATTTCAGGACTTTGAAGCCACCATAAGGAGTGCATGAAGCCTTGGATGAAATATACAAGATGCCACTTCATAAATTTCGTCCAGAGGCTATTCTAGGTGCTGCGTCACCTTATTATTGGGCCAAGCCAATGTAATTTCAAAATACTTAAGTATAGGCTGTTTTTAGAGTCCGTATGTGTGGGGAAACAAGAGTTAGGGTTGGTTTCGGACCCCTCCCTCAAGGGCCACGGAATTCCCCCCTCTTCCTCCATATATACAACCCTTAGGGCGTCGTTTAGACTTTGGGTTTTGTTTAGATTAAATTTCGCCATAGCTTCAACTTCCATACTTCGTTTGTGTTCAACGACCAGACAAAGGCGTCACAGAACCCCACCTTGATCACTAAAGCTTTACTCTTATATTCGCAATATCTAGAATGCAATCTTAGTTTCTTGCTTGTTCTTCGTTTGCCTGCAGACCTTCGTGGTCAGGTTGATCGTGCTCCGGCATGGTCAATAACCTCTCGGAGTTGGTTTAGCGATTGCAAAGGCGCGACGTCCTCGCATGTTCGTAGTCAAATCGTCAAAGTCGACTTCCTCCAAAATGATAGCCACCATCTCATTGAAAGACGGGACACCTTTGCCTATATCAACTAGGCATCCTGGTTATGAGCCATTTTCTCATGAATGATGTGAGGAGTCCACTCATCGTGAGAATAACCCACCTAGCATGGAAGATATTGAGATCCCTAGTTGCTACATGAGCGATTTGAGAATACAAAATAGATTATCATTTGAAGGTTTAGAGTTTGGCACATGCAAATTTACTTGGAACGGTAGGTAAATACTGCATATAGGAAGGTATGGTGGACTCATATGGAACAACTTTGGCTTTACGGAAGTGGATGCACAAGCAGTATTCCCGCTTAGTACAAGTGAAGGCTATAAAAACACTGGGGAGTGACCAACTAGAGAGCGACAACAGTCATAAACATGCTTTGAAATTAACCAACATGGAGTGCAAGCATGAGTAGGATATAAATCACCATGAACATAAATACCGTGGAGGCTATGTTGATTTTGTTTCAACTACTTGCGTGAACATGTGCCAAGTCAAGCCACTCGAATTATTCAAAGGAGGATACCATCATATCATACCACATCACAACCATTTTAAAAGCATGTTGGCATGCAAGGTAAACCATTATAAACTCCTAGCTAATTAAGCATGGCATGATTAACTATAATCTCTAATTGTCAGTGCAAACATGTTTCATTCATAATGGGTTGAACCAAGAACGATGAACTAATCATATTTACGAAAACAAGATAGGTCGAGTTCAAACCAACTTTTCGTCATCCCAACACTACTAGAAAAATGGCTATAGCTAATATGGACATTAATGGCGCACCATGTATGTGGTGCGCCACAGCTATATCGCAGTGGCGCACCAGATACAGGTACGCCATTATTGACATATTACTAATGGCGCACCTGGTGTGTGGTGCGCCATTACTAGTTTTGAAAAAAATAAAAAAAATTGTTAGCAGTGGCGCACCAGGGGATAGTGCGCCATTACTAGTTGACATAGTAATGGCGCATCTGTACAAAGTGCGCCATTACTATGTGTATGACCGGGTCAAACCTTGGTCAAACTTAGTAATGGCGCACTTTGTATAGGTGCGCCATTACTATGTCAAACTTAGTAATGGTGCACCTATACAAAGTGCGCCATTACTAACTTTGACCAAGTCATACACATAGTAATGGCGCACTTTGTGAAGGTGCGCCATACCCAAATGCCCCCACGGACCACCTTTTCATTTTTTAAAAAAATAAAAGAAAATAATGGAAATGTCAAAAAAATAAAAGAAAATAAGTTCCTGGCGTGATATGTGGTCTAGTTGCTGGGAAAATTTACAAATATGAATTTCGACTTTATTTGCAAAATCTCTCTGGAATTTAGTAAAATGGGCATAACTTTTGCATACGAACTCAGATTAAAAAGTTTTTTATATGAAAAATCATCTACTCGAAAAGTTACATCCGAATTCAACGGGGGAACCCCGTTGAAGATTTTCAGAATCCCCAAAAACCTAACAGAATAAAAGATACGGGGCTTTTAAGATCTAGAGGGGGAAAAATTGAAAAAAATTCAAACTTAGTAATGGCGCACCATTTGCTAGGTGCGCCACTAGTAACAGAAAAAAATTGGTTTCGAATTTTTTTTGGAAAAAATGTTCAGAATATGATACGTAATATGATCGGGAAGTTTGAAATATTTTTTCAAAATTTCATCACACTCATGAACATGAACAAAGTCCTAGACATCAATAAGGTTTTATAGGATTGATATGATAGATATATCAACAAGTGCCTGAAGTGAGCTGGTGCTGCGGTTGGATAGAACTACGAAGTTAAGCGTGCTCAGGCTGGAGTAGTGTGAGGATGGTTGACCTTCCGAGAAGTTTGACCACGGAGTGCGATTTGACTTGAGATTAAGCATATTGACCCGAGATTAAGAAAAAACAAAAAAATTGAATTTTTTTCTGAAAAAAAAATTGAAAAAAAAATTGTTAGTAATGGCGCACCAGATATGTGGTGCGCCTAGTAATGGCGCACTATGTGGTGCACCACTATTATCTGGTACACTAATGGCACAACAGAGGTGCGCCATTAGTATTTGTTACTAGTGGCGCACCTATAGTGCGCCATTAATGGCCAAAATAGGTGCGCCACTAACAGGCCTTTTTCTAGTAGTGCAATCATTTCATCATATATCACTATTATTGCCTTTCACTTGCACGACCGAACGGTGTGGATAATAATAATAGTGCACGTGCAATGGACTAAGCTGGAATCTGCAAATATTTAATCAAAGGAGAAGACTGAGTAATAGGGGCTCTTTGTTAGATCAACAATAATGCATATGAGAGCCACTCAACATTTTCATCATGGTCTTCTCCTCTCGACCCCCAATGAAAAGAAAAGAATTTCAAAGAAACACACTGAAATGTTTTTAGAGTTATTGTTTTTCTAAAGAAGGTAAAACAAGAACGAGAAAAATAATTTACACGGAAAAGCTCCCAACAAGCAAAAGAAGAACGAGAAATCTTTTTGGATTTTCTTTTAATACTACTACTAAGCATGGAAAGTAAACTAAGTTACAACTAATGTTTTTTGGTTTTTCTCAAAGTTTTTCAAACATACAAGAAGAAAGTGAGAAAAATAAATAAACTAACATGGATAATACAATGAAAAAGTATGAACACCGAGAACTGAAATGAGTGTGTGAACATGAATGTAATGTCGGAGAGAACTACGTACTCCCCCAAGTTTAGGCTTTTGGCCTAAGTTGGTATAAGGCCACCATTGGCCCAGATGATATCTGAAATCACAGTTGGGGTTGTACTGAGCTGCGGCAGCTACCGCTTGGCGAGCTGCTTCCTGGAGGCGAGCAGCCTCTCCTGTTCTCTCATACTTGTTTGCCTCCTCTCTACTTATGAAATATCTCCTCTTTACCTGAAAGTTAAAGAAGGCGGGAGCATGAAGGGTAATATGGACAGCACGCCGTCTGTCGAAGATTAGTCGGTACTGGAGGGACTGTCCGTTCCTCTCAAGAAACTGATAGCGTACCATAGCATTATAATCTAAAAAAGCAGGTGGCAACTCAATGTCATTCCTTCTTATGGGTACACCATGATAATGAGCTACACGAGTTGCATAAATCCCACCAAATAAATCTCCATCTTTAGCATTAAGATGTAAGCTCCTCACAATGATAGCCCCGAAGTTATATCGCTTATCACCTAACACCGCGCACTTGAGGACACTAACATCCGGAACGCAAAGGTGGCAATGATCATGTTTACCGTTAATGCACCTACCTATAAAGAGATCAAAGTAATGTTTGGCAGGAAAGTGAATGCTCCCTATGGTAGCTTGTGTGATATTTCTAATTTCTCCCACAATGATGCTAGCAAGGAAATCATTGTATTCAGATTTGTGAGGCTCACTACGAATGCCCCACTATGGGATTTTGCAAGCAGTATTAAAATCTTCAATGTCCATGGTATATGATTCATCATAAAGATCAAATAAAACAGTATGGGTATTGCGCTTAGATGAAAATTCAAACCTCCGCACAAAGGAATCTGTGAGGTAATAGTATCGTCGGCACTTATCCGATACAAAGCCCTCCAGATCAGCATTCCATACATATGCATCAAATTCATCCTTGAAGCCTGCATGAACCATAAATTCATCTGACGGCCATTCACAAGGCCGCACTTGAGCTTACCTTGGTGGTTCAAGGTCCGACTCAAGTATCGCGAGCCTCGGTGTTTGCTTCCTCGAAGAACCAGCTTGGTACATTTTCCTAGACATTTTTCTCCCTTTGAAAAAATTTCTGAAATTTTTAGTGACTCAAAATAAAAGTGAATCGAACTCAACAAAATTGATAGAAACTACTCCTACAAGTGTCTAGAGGCTATATTATGTATCAAAACTACTTTGGACCATATAAATTTGACATGCAAGCTCAAGAACAAGGGCACCCCAGCAGCAAATATTTGCAATAAATAAAGCACTAGAACAAAAAGTAATTGAATCATTGGAGGAGTCGCATACCAAAGAACAATCCCCTAAAGCAGTTTTGTGAATGGAGCTTTGAGCAAGGAGATCGAAAATGGCAGCAAAATGAGCAAGAACACGGGTTTGAGCTACGGGATGATTTTTCTGGAGGAAGAGAAAGTGGATGGGTGCTGGAATAAGTGGAGCGAACCCACGTGGGACCTACAAGACAAGGGGCGCGCCCAGGGGGTAGGGCTCACACTCCACCCTTGTGGCCCACTCCCTAGTGTGTTCTCAGTGACAAAAATTCTCAAATATTCTATAAAAAATCATACTAAATTTTCAGGGCATTTGGAGAACTTTTATTTTTGGGACATCTTTTATTGCACGGATAATTTAGAAAATAGACAGAAAATACTATTTTTGCTTTATTTAATCTAAATAAAAAAAAGTAAAAGGTAGGCATAGAAAGTTGTGCCTTCTAAATTCATCCATATCATGCCCATCAAAAGGAATCCATTAACAAGATTGATCAAGTCTTATTAACAAACTTCTTCCGAATGACATGAAACTAGAGAATTTTCGAATTACACTAGGTTACCTCAACGAGGATATGCATGTCCCCAACAATAAGAATATCATATTTCTTTTTGATAGTAGGAAGAGGGAATTCAAAACCTCCAATAGTAATAGTCAAAAAATTTCAAACATAATTGATACTATGAACTTGAGGTTGTGTCTTCGGAAAGTGTACTGTATGCTCATTCCCATTAACATGAAAAGTGACATTGCCTTTGTTGCAATCAATAATAGCCCCTACAATATTCAAAAAAGGTCTACGAAGGATAATCGACATACTGTCGTCCTTGGAAATATCAAGAATAACAAACTCTATTAAGATAGTAATGTTTGCAACCACAACAGGCACATCCTCACAAATACCGATGGGTATAGTAGTTGATTTATCAGCCATTTGCAAAGAAATTTCAGTAGGTGTTAACTTATCCAATTCAAGTCTATGATATAAATAGAAAGGCATAACACTAACACCAGCTCCAAGATCACATAAAGCAGTTTTAACATAGTTTCTTTTAATGGAGTATGGTATAGTTGGTACTCCTGGATCTCCAAGTTTCTTTGGTATTCCACCCTTAAAAGTATAATTAGCAAACATGGTTGAAATTTCAGCTTCAGGTATCTTTTTTTTATTAGTAACAATATCTTTCATATACTTAGCATAAGGAGGTATTTTAAGCATATCAGTCAAACAGATACACAAAAAGATAGGTCTAATCATTTCAGCAAAGTGCTCAAAATCCTCATCATCCTTTTTTTGGATGGCTTAGGAGGAAAGTGTAATGCCCCGGACCTGATGCGCCAGGTGTCCGTCAGTTATTTATCGTCTTTGCCTTGTCATGTGCTTGCGTGTTGCACTCTGCCATGTCATCATCTGCATTTCATATCATGTAATCATGTGCATCGCATTTGCATACGTGTTCGTCTCATGCATCCGAGCATTTTCCCCGTTGTCCGTTTTGCAATCCGGCGCTTCTATGTCACCCGGCGTCCCCTTTTACCTATTCTCGTGTGCGGGTGTTAAACTGTCTCGGAATGGACCGAGGCTTGACATGTGGCCTTGGTTTACTACCGGTAGACCGCCTGTCAAGTTTGGTATCATTTGGACTTTGTTTGATACTCCAACAGTTAACCGGGTAACCGCAAAAGCCTCTTTGGTAATGCAGCCCAACACCCCTTCAAAGTGGCCCAAAACCCAGCAAACTCCCCTCCATGCTCTCGGTCGTTCGATCACGATCACGTGGCCGAAAACCGCACTCCATTTGGAGCTTCCTAGCCCCTTCTACCTATAAATAAGCCCCCACCCCCGAAATTCGCGGTGCAACCCTAGCCTCCCTCTTCCTCGCGCCGCTGGACATGTCCATCCCGCGCCGGACATGTCCGCCGGCCACGTCCCTCCGTCCAATGGTGTCGCGCCACGTCGCCTCCACCGCCGCCGCAGCCAACCGAGGTGCACCACCTCAGGGCCTCCTCCCTCTCTCTCCTCCCCGGCTCCGCGCAGCCCACCGGGCCCAGGCGGGGCCCGCCCGGCCCGGTCCGCCGCCGCCGCCGCCCGCGGGACGCCCCGCACCCTCCGCCGCCGCATGCGCGCGCCGCCGCCTCGCGCCCACCGCTGGCGCTCGCCTCGGGCCCCGCCCGCCGGCGCCGACCGCCGCTCCGCCCGCGCGCGCGCCGCCCGGCTCCCTGCCGCGCCGCCGCAGCGCCGCCACCTCGTTGCCCCCGCGCCGTCGCCGGCCTCCTCCGCGACCCCGACGAGCTCCCCGGCGCCGGATCCGCCTCCTTCCGCCGTCTCCCTCCTCTCCGGCGGCTCCTCCGGCGCAACTCCGACCAACCTCGATCCGCGTGCCCGAAACCCTAGATCCGTTTTCGGGAGGTAAAAATCGTCCAAGTCTTTTTCTGTCCATAAAATTGTTGCATGTTCATCGCATCATAACTTAGCATCCGTAGCTCCGTTTTGGGCGTGTAGCATATAAAATTGTTCGCCCCGATGAGTACATCATTTGATTCCATTGCATCATTTTCATTTGAGCTCATCTTGATGCCCGAAATGCTGTTAGAAGAGGGCTATGTGATGTTAGTTTCTGTTTCTCGGCAGAACATGCACTTTTGTCATTTTTGACATGATTGATGTGTGCACCATATGAACTTGAGTCCTACATGTGTTTTGTAATATGCCATGCCATCTTTACAGGGGTGTATGCCATGTATTTTAGTGATCTATGTGGTGACTAGCACAAGCATGCAAACTAGGGATCATAATGTTGCTGATTTCAGAGACTTAGTATTTTCACCAAGTCATGCCCTGCTGTTATTTTTATGCCATGTGTTCATGTTGTTTCAGAGAGATCTATGCCTCTTTTGAGCATGATCAGTAAGGATGTTTTAAGCATATGGATTTTCTCTATCCATCCGTGCTTTTGTTTGTATTTATGGAGTGCCATAGCTTGAGTCAATCGAGCTCTACTTTTGCTATAAAATGTTCCTGGCAGATTGTTTACATGTTATTCAATTTTGCCAAGCTTGTTGTAGTTGATCCTTGCATGCTATGGTGTTGTTCTTGCCATGTTTAGCTTCTATGCCATGTCTTCTTGATGTAAGTATGCTTAGTTTATCACGCAATGCCCTGTAGTGAGTGCATCGACCTCACGAACATGCCTACTTGTTATCTGTTTTTGACATGTCCAGTTTTCTGCTAAGTCTGAAATCTGTAACGAAACTTGCTTAATTGACATGGGTGTTATTATATTTTCTGATCCCTTTTGGCTTATGGTCTGTAAAGGACTTTTGTTAAGTACTTTGAGTAGATTCATACCATGCCATATTTTGCTATGTCCTGTTACTGTAGCTTGTTGTTTGCTTGCTCTAAACATGTCATCCTGATGTTGATTCCTGGCATGTTGTAATTTTCACCAAGTTTGTGAACCTGTAATCTTTTGCACTTTTGCCATGCTTGTTTGAACCTGCTATGTTGTGATTTAGCCGTAGCTCAGTGTTCATATTTTGTCAAGCATCTTGAGTAGATCACTGTCATATGCTTTGTTGATATGTTTGGGTGCAGTAGCTTAATTTCTTTTTGCTTGCTAAGTGGCAACCTGCTGTTAATGGCAGAATCTTGCCATTCTTGTTTTGCTTGTCATTTGCAATCCGTTCATCCGATTCCGGTGATCTTTATATCGATTTCAACCGAAATCACCTCATCTTTCCAGCAGCATACTTGGTTTGCCAAGAATATGCCTGGTTCATCCTTTTCCTTCAGGAGCACGCATATGCATTGCATACCACATCTTGCATATCATGCCATGTTCACTTGTTGGTTGTTTACTATGTTGTTTGTTTGTTTCCGGGTTGTTTCTCCCGTTAGCTTCGGTCTCGTTCCGGAGTTGTGAGGATTCGTTCGACTACGTCCGTTTGTCTTCTTCATGGACTCGTTCTTCTTCCTTGCGGGATCTCAGGCAAGATGACCATACCCTCGAAATCACTTCTATCTTTGCTTGCTAGATGCTCACTCTTTTGCTATGCCTATGCTGCGATACCTACCACTTTATTATCATGCCTCCCATATTGTTAATCCAAGCCTCTAACCCACCTTGTCCCAGCAAACCGTTGTTTGGCTATGTTACCGCTTTGCTCAGCCCCTCTTATAGCGTTGTTAGCTGCAGGTGAAGATGAAGTTTGTTCCTTGTTGGGACATGGAGATGTTGTTCCTTGTTGGAACATGTTTACTTGTTGGGATATCACAATATATCTTATTTAATTAATGCATCTATATACTTGGTAAAGGGTGGAAGGCTCGGCCTTATGCCTGGTGTTTTGTTCCACTCTTGCAGCCCTACTTTCCGTCATATCGGTGTTATGTTCCCGGATTTTGGGTCCCTAACGTGGTCGGGTGATTTATGGGACCCCCTTGACAGTTCGCTTTGAATAAGACTTTTCCAGCAAGGCCCAACGTTGGTTTTACCATTTGCCTCACCACCACCTATCCCTTTTCCCTTGGGAGTCGCGCTCTCGAGGGTCATCTTTATTTAGCCCCCCCGGGCCAGTGCTTCTCTAAGTGCTGGTCCAAACCGAGCGATGTCCGGTGCCCCCTGCGCAATCAGGGTCTATGCCAACCCGACGTCTGGCTCATCCGGTGTGCCCTGAGATCGAGATATGTGCAGCTCCTATCAGGATTTGTCGGCACATCCGGGCGGCTTTGCTGGACTTGTTTTATTACTGTCGAAATGTCTTGTAGCCGGGATTCCGAGACTGATCGGGTCTTCCCGGGGAGAAGGAATATCCTTCGTTGATCGCGAGAGCTTATAATGGGCTAAGTTGGGACACCCCTGCAGGGTTTGAACTTTCGAAAGCCATGCCCGTGGTTATGCGCCAGATGGGAATTTGTTAATGTCCGGTTGTAGAAAACCTGAAGTTGATCTTAATTAAAATACACCAACTGCATGTGTAACCGTGATGGTCTCTTCTCGGCGGAGTCCGGGAAGTGAACACGGTTGTTGGAGTTATGCTTGACGTAGGTTGTTCTAGGATCACTTCTTGATCATAGTTCATCGACCGTGCTTTTGCCTTCTCTTCTCGCTCTCATTTGCGTATGTTAGCCACCATATATGCTAGTCGCTTGTTGCATCTCCACCTCATACCTTTTACCCTACCTATAAGCTTAAATAGTCTTGATCTCGCGGGTGTGAGATTGCTGAGTCCCCGTGACTCACCAGATACTTCCAAAACCAGTTTGCAGGTGCCGATGAAACCATGCAGGTGATGCACCCGAGCTCAAGGAGGAGCTCGATGAAGATCGTGTCGTTGTGTTGTTTCGTTTCAGTTGATCAGTGGTGGAGCCCAGTTGGGGTCGATTGGGAATCTGTGTAGCATTTGGGGTAGTCTTCTTTTATTTTGGTTCCGTAGTCGGACCTTGATTGTATCTGTATGATGTAATGCTTTATTCATGTATTGTGTGAAGTGGCGATTGTAAGCCAACTATGTATCTCTTTCCCTTATGTATTACATGGGTTGTGTGAAGATTACCTCACTTGCGACATTGCTTTCAATGCGGTTATGCCTCCAAGTCGTGCTTCGACACGTGGGAGATATAGCCGCATCGAGGGCGTTTCAAGTTGGTATCAGAGCCTTCCCCGACCTTAGGGGCCCCCACTGATTGATCGTTTTTAGCGGCCGAGTTGTGTCTAGAAAAATGTTTTGAGTCTTAGGATTATATATATCGGAGAGTTTAGGAATTCTTTTTACTTCCCAGTCTCCTCATCGCTCTGGTAAGGCATCCTGACGTAGAGTTTTGACTCTTCTCTTCTCAAATTTCACTAAATTTTTTTTTAGGATCACGCGGGTATCTTAGAATCGTTCCGATGGTTTTGTGATGACAACATTGTCTTGGTGCCTCCTGTCAGCAGGGGTTTAGTGGAGGTGTCCCGGGGAGTTGAGCTCCGAGGTGTTGTCGTCATAATTTTATCGTTGCGGTTCTGGAATACCTGAGTTTAGTACGCCGACATCAAAAATCTCTTTTGTACAGTTGTTGGTGAGATAACCCTGATAGCCCAGTATTGAGGCGAGTGCGGGAGTATTGCCATAACTCGTATAACGGATGCTTTTCGAAGGTTGAGGTAAACGATTTCCGAAGGTTTCTTGGTTATGTGTTGAAGGATGGATACAGCTGGATCTAGGTATTGTTAGTTTGGGTGATATATTTTGTGTCCCCTGCATCCCCAACATCTGATTGCATAACCAGAAAGTTTCGGGAGTTTATAAGTGGGAATTCAAGTATGTCGTAGGATATCTTTCCAACACACACATGATATGATATGGGATCTATCATATGTTTGTTTCTGGCTTATTCTGCAAGCCAATCCTTTGTTTTTGTTTTGTTTTGTGGTATTCGAGTTGCTTCGAAGTCAAGTGTTGATTCCATACCTTATTCTAAGCGTTGTTCTCATATTTCTATGTGAATACTAATCCTTCTTGATCATCAAGATTATCATGCCAATTCTTTTCCAACCGGTTTGTCCCTCTCCAAGTGGATCCGATCACTTCAACATTCGCAAGATCAATTATCAGTTCTTCTCAACGGTGTTTGTTTCATCCGTCCCAAGTCGTCTTTGTTTTTTTCCCACCCTTCCCCCCCTTTTTTTTCTTCAAGGACGCAGATTTCTTAATCAAGAATCCATTTTATTCTTGTGAAGTCTCTCCATTCTTTTCCGCCAATGTTCTTATCCGATGATTCTCAGGATGATACTAATGGAGCTTCTAGTTTATTATTCTTCGTTCTTTTTCTTCTCCGGTGGTTCCAATTCAAGCTTTGTCGATCATATTTTTCCTCGTTTCAAATGTTTTTTTTCTCGTACCGGTGCACCTCTTAATCATCCACTTCTCGCTATTCAATTGTTCCGGAGTGATGAAGATATCTCAGAAGATTCAACTTTCCATTCTCATTTCACTCAAGTTCTTTTGAGGATGCTATCTCATTCAAGCCATTTAAATCAACCGGTGCAATCTCCCTTTCAAGTAATCGTTCGAAGGTGTTTCTTTTGAGTGGGCCCTAACCCACAGGTCTTTTCCCAGGATCTTACCTGACTCTTCTAACTTTTCTGGTGTTATTCCCAATTTCATTTCAAAGTTTGACGTAAGAATGAATTATCATCAGTCAAATGTCTTTCTCCAAGATCTTTCAATTTTTTTTTCATCGTTGGTTTAACCTTTCTAATTTTCATCCTAGAGTGTCTCAATAATTCATGGTGGTGTTTCTCATCATCATTCTCAACATTTGAAGACCGAAGAAGAGTTTCTCTTAAATCTTGCTCCATTCTCTTCAAGATTCATGGTTCTAGCTTGATGCAATCCTCTCATAACTATTTTGATTGTGAGAATTCTTTTCACCCATCCGGAGCATTTCAGGAGTTGTTTCCATTTCTTTCCTCCGAAGGCCATTATGTCATAATTCTTCATTCTCAGCTTTCAACTCTCGTTCTCCAAATCATACCGGTGTTTCATTCAAGTATTATCTGCGTTCACTTGTATCTAAATTCTCTCAAGTATCTTCGTTCATTTTCTAATTCTTCCCGGCGATTCTTTATCTTTTCTTTGTTCATTGTCAATTCTTACGGTGGTTCGTTCAAGAGTTCTCTTCCTTCATTATCTTATAGATTCATTCGTTTCTTTCCAATCCTACCGGTGGTTCCATCAAGACCTTCCCAAGTTGAGCAATATCTCTCTTCAATCCTTTTTCAACGAGAATAAGTAGTATGCCAAATCCGTTGCTTGTCATCAATTTGAATTGGTGAAGGATAAGCATAATGTAATTCTTGTTCTTGTTTCATCCAAGTGATTAATTCCTTATTCCGGAGATTCATCAAAATTCTTGATTTCAATTGTTTCATCTTGTCTTCCTCGGAGTTCCAAGCTCTCGCAATTATATCACCACGGAGATCCATCTAATTATTGCAAGGCTTCACCTTGTGTTTTCAACTTCTCTTTCTTTCTATCATCCTTTTGTTTACCGGAGTTTCTTCATGGAGGCTCTACATGGTGGTTTATCAAGGACCCTTTTCATTCTTCAATTGTTAATCAAGACTTCTCTCGGAGTTAAGATCCGCCAAGCTATACTTCAAAATAAACATGTTGCTCAACACATGTTTTGTTTTGAGGAGTTCAAGCATTCTTCATCTTGCATTCCGAAGTGCAATTCTTTCTACCTTATCTTTGAGATGGCGTTATATCACTCTTGACAATTTTCATTCATGTTTCGTGATTCAGATGTTGTCAAGAATGAGGTATTCTAAATCCATCAATCTCTTTGTTGGAGTTATCTTGGGATATATTTCACCTAAAGCCTTCCATTGGGAATGTTGCTATTTGTGGTGCTTATCAATGTTCCAAATTATCTCTCTATCATCTCGGTGAAGAAGTTTTTCATCTCTTTGGTGCTCTCAATCAAATCAATGGTTTCCATTAGTGGCCGGTTGTCACCTCATCATTTTGAGATGTTTGCCATAAGCCCACTACAAGCTTATTCGTTTCGTTGTTGGTTTTCCAACAACTCCGTTCTAACCTTCTTGGAAGGGTACTTTCCAAGCTCACTTGTGGCAAAAGTTGTCATTTTCTTCTCCGTCCCTTTATCCCAACGATCTAACTTCTATTCTTTCGTTACGGAGGCATTGTGATGTTGTGCTCTTCACCCATCACCTCGTTTTGTGTTTTTTTCTTGCTAATCCGTTTAACCGGACTGTGGTGTTCTCTTTTCAAGTTCTTTTCATCTTATCAAGTCTCGCATCTCTTCTCAACCGGAGTGCTGTCTGAAATCTTTCTTACCCTTGTGTCATTCTTCTAATGGTTCCGGAGGCAGTGTGCTGTTGATTTCGTCAAGTATCCTCTCATCTTGTCAAGTTCATGTTCAATTCCTTCCATTTTCAGTCGGAGTGCTGCCCAAATTATACCATTCTTATTCCTTCCCATCTTGTTTCAACCGGAGTGGTTTCAACTTCTATCTTGTCACTTAAGCTCTTCTTTCTCGCCGTATTCCTTGTTCATTGTCCAACAAAGTATTTCATTTCGTTCATCTCCAGGGTATTCTTTCTTTCATTTTGCTCAACCTCTCAAGGTTATTTGGTTCACTCGTTTGTCAAAGAAGCAACTTAGTTTTACCTCTTTTCTTCCTCTTCCATTTCTCTCCGGTGCCATCCTAGATCTCGGGACGAGATCCTCTCGTAGTGGTGGAGTGTTGTAACGCCCCGGACCTGATGCGCCAGGTGTCCGTCAGTTATTTACCGTCTTTACCTTGTCATGTGCTTGCGTGTTGCACTCTGCCATGTCATCATCTGCATTTCATATCATGTCATCATGTGCATCGCATTTGCATACGTGTTCCTCTCATGCATCCGAGCATTTTCCCCGTTGTCCGTTTTGCAATCCGGCGCTTCTATGTCACCCGGCGTCCCCTTTTACCTATTCTCGTGTGCGGGTGTTAAACTGTCTCGGAATGGACCGAGGCTTGACATGTGGCCTTGGTTTACTACCGGTAGACCGCCTTTCAAGTTTCGTACCATTTGGACTTCGTTTGATACTCCAACGGTTAACCGGGTAACCGCAAAAGCCTCTTTTGTAATGCAGCCCAACACCCCTTCAAAGTGGCCCAAAACCCAGCAAACTCCCCTCCATGCTCTCGGTCGTTCGATCACGATCGCGTGGCCGAACACCGCACTCCATTTGGAGCTTCCTAGCCCCTTCTACCTATAAATAAGCCCCCACCCCCGAAATTCGCGGTGCAACCCTAGCCTCCCTCTTCCTCGCGCCGCCGGACATGTCCATCCCGCGCCGGACATGTCCGCCGGCCACGTCCCTCCGTCCAATGGCGTCGCGCCACGTTGCCTCCACCGCCGCCGCAGCCAACCGAGGCGCGCCACCTCAGCGCCTCCTCCCTCTCTCTCCTCCCCGGCTCCACGCAGCCCGCCAGGCCCAGGCGGGGCCCGCTCGGCCCGGTCCGCCGCCGCCGCCGCTCGCGGGACGCCCCGCAACCTCCGCCGCCGCATGCGCGCGCCGCCGCCTCGGGCCCACCGCCATCGACCGCCGCTCCGGCCGCGCGCGCGCCGCCCGCCACCGCGTGCCGCCCGGCTCCCTGCCGCGCCGCCGCAGTGCCGCCACCTCGCCGCCCCCGCGCCGTCGCCGGCCTCCTCCGCGACCCCGACGAGCTCCCCGGCGCCGGATCCGCCTCCTTCCGCCGTCTCCCTCCTCTCCGGCGGCTCCTCCGGCGCAACTCCGACCAACCTCGATCCGCGTGCCCAAAACCCTAGATCCGTTTTCGGGAGGTAAAAATCGTCCAAGTCTTTTTCTGTCTGTAAAATTTCCATTGCGTCATTTTCGTTTGAGCTCATCTTGATGCCCGAAATGCTGTTAGAAGAGGGCTATGTGATGTTAGTTTCTGTTTCTCAGCAGAACATGCACTTTTGTCATTTTTGACATGATTGATGTGTGCAACATATGAACTTGAGTCCTACATGTGTTTTGTAATATGCCATGCCATCTTTACAGGGGTGTATGCCATGTATTTTAGTGATCTATTTGGTGACTAGCACAAGCATGCAAACTAGGGATCATAATGTTGCTGATTTCAGAGACTTAGTATTTTCACCAAGTCATGCCCTGCTGTTATTTTTATGCCATGTGTTCATGTTGTTTCAGAGAGATCTATGCCTCTTTTGAGCATGATCAGTAAGGATGTTTTAAGCATATGGATTTTCTCTATCCATCCGTGCTTTTGTTTGTATTTATGGAGTGCCATAGCTTGAGTCAATCGAGCTCTACTTTTGCTATAAAATGTTCCTGGCAGATTGTTTACATGTTATTCAATTTTGCCAAGCTTGTTGTAGTTGATCCTTGCATGCTATGGTGTTTTTCTTGCCATGTTTAGCTTCTATGACATGTCTTCTTGATGTAAGTATGCTTAGTTTATCATGCAATGCACTGTAGTGAGTGCATCGAGCTCACGAACATGCCTACTTGTTATCTGTTTTTGACATGTCTAGTTTTCTGCTAAGTCTGAAACCTGTAACGAAACTTGCTTAATTGACATGGGTGTTATTATATTTTCTGATCCCTTTTGGCTTATGGTCAGTAAAGGACTTTTGTTAAGTACTTTGAGTAGATTCATACCGTGCCATATTTTGCTATGTCCTGTTAATGTAGCTTGTTGTTTGCTTGCTCTAAACATGTCATCCTGATGTTGATTCCTGGCATGTTGTAATTTTCACCAAGTTTGTGAACCTGTAATCTTTTGCACTTTTGCCATGCTTGTTTGAACCTGCTATGTTGTGATTTAGCCGTAGCTCAGTGTTCATATTTTGTCAAGCATCTTGAGTAGATCACTGTCATATGCTTTGTTGATATGTTTGGGTGCAGTAGCTTAATTTCTTGTTGCTTGCTAAGTGGCAACCTGCTGTTAATGGCAGAATCTTGCCATTCTTGTTTTGCTTGTCATTTGCAATCCGTGCATCCGATTCCGGTGATCTTTATATCGATTTCAACCGAAATCACCTCATCTTTCCAGCGGCATACTTGGTTTGCCAAGAATATGCCTGGTTCATCCTTTTCCTTCAGGAGCACGCATATGCATTGCATACCACATCTCGCATATCATGCCATGTTCATGTGTTGGTTGTTTACTATGTTGTTTGTTTGTTTCCGGGTTGTTTCTCCCGTTAGCTTCGGTCTCGTTCCGGAGTTGTGAGGATTCGTTCGACTACGTCCGTTTGTCTTCTTCATGGACTCGTTCTTCTTCCTTGCGGGATCTCAGGCAAGATGACCATACCCTCGAAATCACTTCTATCTTTGCTTGCTAGATGCTCGCTCTTTTGCTATGCCTATGCTGTGATACCTACCACTTGCTTATCATGCCTCCCATATTTTTAATCCAAGCCTCTAACCCACCTTGTCCTAGCAAACCGTTGTTTGGCTATGTTACCGCTTTGCTCAGCCCCTCTTATAGCGTTGTTAGCTGCAGGTGAAGATGAAGTTTGTTCCTTGTTGGGACATGGAGATGTTGTTCCTTGTTGGAACATGTTTACTTGTTGGGATATCACAATATATCTTATTTAATTAATGCATCTATATACTTGGTAAAGGGTGGAAGGCTCGGCCTTATGCCTGGTGTTTTGTTCCACTCTTGCAGCCCTACTTTCCGTCATATCGGTGTTATGTTCCCGGATTTTACGTCCCTAATGCGGTCGGGTGATTTATGGGACCCCCTTGACAGTTCGCTTTGAATAAGACTTTTCCAGCAAGGCCCAACGTTGGTTTTACCATTTGCCTCACCACCACCTATCCCTTTTCCCTTGGGAGTCGCGCTCTCGAGGGTCATCTTTATTTAGCCCCCCCGGGCCAGTGCTTCTCTAAGTGCTGGTCCAAACCGAGCGATGTCCGGCGCCCCCTGCGCAATCAGGGTCTATGCCAACCCGACGTCTGGCTCATCCGGTGTGCCCTGAGATCGAGATATGTGCAGCTCCTATCAGGATTTGTCGGCACATCCGGGCGGCTTTGCTGGACTTGTTTTATTACTGTCGAAATGTCTTGTAGCCGGGATTCCGAGACTGATCGGGTCTTCCCGGGGAGAAGGAATATCCTTCGTTGATCGCGAGAGCTTATAATGGGCTAAGTTGGGACACCCCTGCAGGGTTTGAACTTTCGAAAGCCGTGCCCGCGGTTATGCGGCAGATGGGAATTTGTTAATGTCCGGTTGTAGAAAACCTGAAGTTGATCTTAATTAAAATACACCAACCGCATGTGTAACCGTGATGGTCTCTTCTCGGCGGAGTCCGGGAAGTGAACACGGTTGTTGGAGTTATGCTTGACGTAGGTTGTTCTAGGATCACTTCTTGATCATAGTTCATCGACCGTGCTTTTGCCTTCTCTTCTCGCTCTCATTTGCGTATGTTAGCCACCATATATGCTAGTCGCTTGTTGCAGCTCCACCTCATACCTTTTACCCTACCTATAAGCTTAAATAGTCTTGATCTCGCGGGTGTGAGATTGCTGAGTCCCCGTGACTCACCAGATACTTCCAAAACCAGTTTGCAGGTGCCGATGAAACCGTGCAGGTGATGCACCCGAGCTCAAGGAGGAGCTCGATGAAGATCGTGTCGTTGTGTTGTTTCGTTTCAGTTGATCAGTGGTGGAGCCCAGTTGGGGTCGATCGGGGATCTGTGTAGCATTTGGGGTAGTCTTCTTTTATTTTGGTTCCGTAGTCGGACCTTGATTGTATCTGTATGATGTAATGCTTTATTCATGTATTGTGTGAAGTGGCGATTGTAAGCCAACTATGTATCTCTTTCCCTTATGTATTACATGGGTTGTGTGAAGATTACCTCACTTGCGACATTGCTTTCAATGCGTTTATGCCCCCAAGTCGTGCTTCTACACGTGGGAGATATAGCCGCATCGAGGGCGTTTCAGAAAGGGCATGGGTTTCTGAACCCATGGTTATCTTTCTCTACCATGTTTTCTAGCAAAAAAGTCTCTCTTATCATAACGTTGATTCTTTGATTGTGGGTTATCAAGGTCGACCGAAGGTTCAATCTCTACATCATTATCATTACTAGGTTGAACATCAACCTGAACATCATTATTAACATTATCACTAGGTTCATGTTCATCACCAGATTGTGTCTCAGCATCAGAAATAGAAATATCATTGGGTTTCTCAGGTGTGTCTATAGCAGGTTCACTAGCAGGCAAAGTCCTATCAGTTTTCCTTTTCTTTTTATTTGAAAGACTAGGTGCATCAGTATTAGTTCTCTGAGAATCTTACTCAACCCTCTTAGGATGGCCTTCAGGATACAAAGGTTCCTGGGTGATTTTACCACCTCTAGTCATAACCCTAACAACATTATCATTGTTCTTTTTATTTAACTCATTGAGCAAATCATCTTGTGCCTTAAGTACTTGTTCTACTTGAGTTGTAACCATGGAAGCATGTTTACTAATAAGCTTAAGATCATTAACAATTCTACTCATATAATCACCCAAGTGGTCAGGCATGTAAGCATTATGTTTCAATTGTCTACTAACATAAGCATTCAAGTTTTCTTGTTTAACAATAAAATTATCAAATTCATCCAAGCATTGACTAGCAGACTTATTATGAGGAATATCACCTTCATAAAATCTATGGAGAGAGTTTACCTCTACTACATGTGTCGGGTTATAAAGACCATGTATTTCTTCAATAGGCGGTAGATTCTTAACATCTTCAGCTTTAATACATTTTCTTTCGTAGATTTCTTTGCCTCTTGCATATCTTCAGGACTGAGAAATAGAATACCTATTTTCTTTGGAGTTGGCTTCAAAGTTGGTTCAGGAAGTGTCCAGTCATTATCATTACTTAATATATTATTCAGTAGCCATTCGGCTTGCTCAATAGTTCTTTCCTTGAAAACACAACCAGCACAACTATCCAGGTGGTCTCTGGTAGCATCGGTTAGTCCACTATAAAAGATATCAAGTATTTTATTTTTCTTGAGAGGATGATGAGGCAAAGCATTAAGTAATTGGAGAAGCCTCCCCCAAGCTTGTGGGAGACTCTCTTCTTCAATTTGCACAAAATTAAATGTTTCCTTTAAGGTAGCTTGTTTCTTATGAGCAGGTAAATATTCTTCAAAGAAGTAGTAAATCATATCATGGGGACTATGCACACAACCAGGAGCAAGAGAATTAAACCATAACTTAGCATCACCCTTTAATAAGAAAGGAAAAACTTAAGAATATAGTAATAGCAATTTTTTTCCTCATGAGCAAATAGGGTGGCTATATCATTCAATTTAGTAAGATGTGCCACAACAGTTTCAAATTCATAACCATAGAATGGATCAAATTCAGCCAAAGTAATTAACTCAGGATCGACAGAGAATTCATAATCCTTATCGGTAACAAAGATAGGTGAAGTAGCGAACATAGGGTCATATTGCATTCTAGCATTCAAAGACTTTTCTTTCAGCTTAGCTAACAGCTTCTTAAGATCATCTCTATCATTACAAGAAAGAAAGTCTCTAGCACTTTCCTCATCCACAATATAACCCTCAGGTACAACAGGAAATTCATATCTAGGGGGGTAATTATAATCTTTAGTTTCAATAATATCATCAGTTTTAGTAATTTGATTCTCTGTAACCCTAGCAAGTTGTTCATCAAGAAATTCTCCTAGTGGCACAGTATTATCAAGTAGAGAAGTAGTTTCATCATAAGCATCATGCATAACAGAAGTGGCATTATCAATAACATGCGACATATCAGAATGAATAGCAGGTGTAGGTGTCGCAAGTTTACTCAAAATAGAAGGTGAATCAAGTGCAGAGCTAGATGGCAGTTCCTTACCTCCCCTCGTAGTTGAGGGAAAAATCTTGGTTCTTTGGTCTTTCAAATTCCTCATACTGGTCAACATATATAAATCTCAAGTGACTTAGAGAATAGAGCTATGCTCCCTGGCAATGACGCCAGAAAAAGGTCTTGATAACCCACAAGTATAGGGGATCACAACAGTTTTCGAGGTTAGAGTATTCAACCCAAATTTGTTGATTTCACACAAGGGGAGTGATGCGGGTTGCAGCTACGTCGGTATTTCCCTAAAGAGGAAGGGATGATGCAGCACATCGGCGGTGGGTATTTCCCTCAGATGTGAAACCAAGGTTATCGAACCAGTAGGACAACCAAGCAACACAACGTAAACAGCACCTGCACACAAATAACAACTTCTCGCAACCCGGTGTGTAAAAGGGGTTGTCAATCCCTTTCGGGTACGACGCCTCAAGATAGGCAAACGGACATGAATAATTTTGTAGTAAATTGATAGATCAAACGCCAAATAAAATAAATAAGAATAAATTGCATCAAGGTATTTTTGTATTTTTGGTTTAATAGATCTGAAAATAAAAGCAAAGGAAAAGTAGATTGTAAAGGCAAATAATATGAGAAAGAAGACCCGGGGGCCGTAGGTTTCACTAGTGGCTTCTCTCGAGAAAAATAGCAAATGGTGGGTGAACAAATTATTGTTGGGCAATTGACAAAACTTCAAATAATCATTACAATATCCAGGCAATGATCATTAAATAGGCATCACGTCCAACATTAGTAGACCGACTCCTGCCTGCATCTACTACTATTACTCCACACATCGACCGCTATCCAACATGCATCTAGTGTATTAAGTTCATGGAAAAATGGAGTAATGCAATAAGAACAATGACATGATGTAGACAAGATCTATATATGTAGAGATAGACCCCATCGTTTTATCCTTAGTAGCAACGATACATACATGTCGGTTCCCTTTCTGTCACTGGGATCAAGCACCATAAGATCGAACCCACTACAAAGCACCTCTTCCCATTGCAAGATAAATAGGTCAAGTTGGCCAAACAAAACCCAAATATGAGAAGAAATACAAGGCTATAAGTAATCATGCATAAAAGAGATCAAAGAAGCTCAAATACTTTCATCAATATAAAAAGATAGATCTGATCATAAACTCAAAGTTCATCGATCCCAACAAACACATCGCAAAAGAGTTACATCATATGGATCTCCAAGAGACCATTGTATTGAGAAATCAGCGAGAGAGAGGAAGCCATCTAGATACTAACTACGGACCCGAAGGTCTACAAAGAACTACTCACGCATCATCGGAGAGGCACCAATGGAGGTGGTGAACCCCATCCAAGATGGTGTCTAGATTGGATCTGGTGGTTCTAGACTCTGCGGCGGCTGGATCAATATTTCATCGATGCTTTTAGGGTTTCTAGAATATTGGGGTATTTATAGAGAAAAGAGGCGGTCCTAGGGGCACCCGAGGTGGGCACGACCCACCAGGGCGCGCCTAGGCCTCCTGGCCCGCCCTGGTGGATTGTGCTCTCCTCGGAGAAGCCCGAGGCGCAGCTAGGGCCCATTATGTTCCTTATGGTCCAAAAAGAATCTCCGTAAAGTTCCATTGCATTTGGACTCCGTTTGGTATTGATTTCCTCCGATGTAAAAAACATGCAGAAAACAACAATTGACACTTGGCACTATGTCAATAGGTTAGTACCAAAAATGATATAAAATGATTATAAACCATCCAAGATTGATAATATAACAGCATGGAACAATAAAAAATCATAGATACGTTGGAGACGTATGAAAGTTCGTTAAGTCGACTAGAGGGTGGTGAATAGGCGATTTTTACAAATTCATCACTGAGGAATTCCAGGGAGAGGAAATTTCTAAGTCACGAACAACTAGCAGCAGAATAAGTACTCAGATGCAGACAAAACAGAACGGAAGCACAATCATCATGATGAAATGAAAACAAGCACATAGTACAGAAAGCATAAACTCAGGATAAGCAGGGTGAAGACAAACTGACTAAAGAAATTGAGAAAGTCTTCAGTCAAAGTCTTCAAATAGTAGCGATCAAGTGCACAACACAGTAATGAGGATATGAAGGGGTTGACTAAATAGAACCAGTCAGCTCGGTGAAGACAGTGATTTAGTAGACCAGTTCCAACTGCTGTGACAGTTGTACGTCTAGTTGGAGCGGCTAGGTATTTCAACCTGAGGACACATAGTCCCGGACACACAGTTCTCACCGTATTCTCCTTGAGCTAAGATCACACAGACCTTGCCCAATCACTCGTGGTAAGTCTTCAGGTGACTTCCAAACCTTCACAAACTTGGTCACTCGGCGATCCACAGTTTCCTCTTGGATGCTCTAGACCATGACGCCTAACCGTCTGGAAGATGCACATTCTTCAAAGGTAACAAGCGTAAAAATATCTTTAGTGATGCTCAATCACTCTGGGTTTGAAGGTGTTTGGGTTTGGGTTTTCCTCACTTGATGATTTTTGCTCAAAGTCCTCGGAGGATGGGATGATCTCAATGAAAAAGTGTCAATTTCTCTCGGAGCAGCCAACAGGCTAGTGGTTGTAGGGGCGGCTATTTATAGCCTAGGGAGCAGCCCGACATGATAAGACATAAATGCCCTTCAATGATATGACCGTTAGGTGGATAAGTTATTTTGGGACAGCTGGCGCATAGCACAGTAACGGTTGGAAATTTGAGGTTCTAATTCCTCAGGTGAGGGAGTCCTGGATTAGGGGGTGTTCGGATAGCCGGACTATGCCTTCAGCCGGACTCCAGGACTATGAAGATACAAGATTGAAGACTTCATCCCGTGTCCGGAAGATTCTTTCCTTGGCGTGGAAGGCAAGCTAGGCGTGCGGATATTCAAGATCTCCTACTAATGTAACCGACTCTGTGTAACCCTAACCCTATCCGGTGTCTATATAAACAGGAGGGCCGTAGTCCGTAGGACAACCATCATCATACACAATCATACCCAAAGGCTAGCTTCTAGGGTTTAGCCTCCTTGATCTCGTGGTAGATCTACTCTTGTACTACCCATATCATCAATATTAATCTAGCAGGAGTAGGGTTTTACCTCCATCGAGAGGGCCTAAACCTGGGTAAAATAAAGTGTCCCTTGTCTCCTGTTACCATCCGACCTTGACGCACAGTTCGGGACCCCCTACCCGAGATCCGCCGGTTTTGACACCGACATTGGTGCTTTCATTGAGAGTTCCTCTGTGTCGTCGCCTTTAGGCCCGATGGCTCCTTTGATCATCAACAACGATGAGGTCCAGGGCGAGACTTTTCTCCCCGGACAGATCTTCATCTTCGGCGGCTTCACTCTGCGGGCCAATTCGCTTGATCATCTGGAGTAGATCGAAAGCTACGCCCTTGGCCATCAAGTCAGGTTCGGAAGCTTAAACTACACGACAGATATCCGCGGAGACTTGATCTTCGACGGATTCGAGCCACAGCCAAGCGCGCCGCACTATCCCGAGGGGCATGATATAGCTCTGCCTCTGAACAGTGTCCTGGAGGCCGCACACGCTCCGACCCCGATCCTCGACTCGGAGCCCGCTGCATCCTTTGAGGATGAACGGTTGGACGTCACCTCGGGGGCTGCGATCTTAAAGGCAATCGAGCCGAACGCAAGCCCCGCACTCCGCATGGCCCATGACTCCAAGGAGCCGGACTCTTCTCTGAACTCCGAGCCTTCCGCGCCCCTGCCAATCTAATCTGATTGGGCGCCTGTAATGGAGTTCACCGCCGCGGACATCTTTTAGTGCTCACCTTTTGGTGATATTCTGAATTCTCTCAAGTCTCTCTCTCTTTGTCAGGAGAGCCCAGGCCGAACTATGGTCTGTGAGGTTGGGATTCGGACGACGAAGAAATTCAAAGCCCACCCACCACCCACTTAATAGCCACTGTCGATGATTTAACCGACATACTGGACTTCGGATCAGAAGACTTCGATGGCATGGACGACGAAGACGGAGACGAACTTGAACCAGCACCTATAGGGCACTGGATCTCCACCCCACCTAATGGCGTATTCATGGTGGATACCCCTGAAAAAATGACGATGAGGAAAAAGGAGGCGAAAAGAGGGGTAAACCCTCTGAAAAGCACTCAAAACGGCGACGTAAACGCCGAGCTAGGCCCCGCCTCGATCAAGACCCAGCCGTAGAGCAGGATGAGCCGGTAGACGACGAGCTTGTTTCAGAACAACCGTCCGAACAGGGCAACACGGATAGAGAGGACAGACAGCCCTCCCCCGGCCATAATAAAACTCCGGACGATACCACGCCGGATAAAACCACGGAGCAGAAGAATCTCCACGAAAGGCTCGTTGCCACAGCACGTAGCCTGAAAAAGCAGAAGCGGAAGCTAAAGACGGCGGAAGATGCACTCAGAACAAGATGGAGCAAAGTAATCAAGACCGCAGACAAGTACGGCGACAGCCGCCGCACCAAAAGCTATCCGAAGAGAAAACTACTGCCCGAATTCGACCAGGAGGCCTTAGAGCCCCCACACTTGAAAAACAAAAAAGCCACACGGTCGGATAGACGACCCCACGGCCACCATAAAACGGCAAGCGGCGCCGCACCCAATGCGGCATGCGACCCAATCAAAGATTCGCATCATGGCCCAGCTAGGTCCATTTACGGGCCAAGAAAGCAAGCTCTTACAAGCAATGCAAAAAATCCACCATCAGAATCCGGCACACCCAAATACAGGGGCGCCGCACACCCCCTATGCTTCACCGATGAGGTCCTGGAATACGAATTTCCAGAGGGATTTAAGCCCGTCAACATAGAGGCGTACGATGGAACAACAGACCCGGGAGTGTGGATCGAGGATTATATCCTCCACATACACATGGCTAGAGGAGACGATCTCCACGCCATAAAATATTTACCTCTTAAGCTTAAAGGGCCAGCTCGGCACTGGCTTAAAGCCTTCCCGAAAATACAATTGTAAGTTGGGAATAGCTCGAGGATGCTTTCCGAGCAAATTTTCAAGGGACATATGTCCGCCCTCCGGATGCAGACGACCTCAGTCACATAACTCAGCAGCCCGGAGAATCAGCTCGGCAGTTCTGGAACAGATTCCTCACTAAAAAGAATCAAATAATGGATTGTCCGGACGCCGAAGCCCTAGTGGCTTTCCGGCATAATGTCCGAGACGAATGGCTCGCCAGACACCTCGGCCAGGAAAAGCCAAGAACAATGGCCGCACTCACAAGCCTCATGACCCGCTTTTGCGTAGGAGAGGATAGCTAGTTGGCGCGATGCAGCCCCAGCGACTCAAGTACATCAGAAATCAGGGATGGAAACGGAAAACCGCGGCAAAATAAGGACCGACGCCGAATCAAAGGCAAAAATCCGAAGAGCACGGCAGTCAATGCCGGATTCAAAGGCTCACGACAAAATCAGACAAAACCACCCCCTCAGGATAATAGGGAAGATCCGTCCAGCCTAAACAGAATCCTAGACAGAATATGTCAAATACACAGTACTCCTGCGAAGCCTGCTAATCACACCCACAAAGACTGTTGGGTTTTCAAACAGTCCGGGAAGCTTAACGCCGAACACAAGGGGCTCGATACGCCAAGTGAAGAAGAAGACGAACCTCAAAAGCAGAACACCAGGAAACAAAAGAACTTCCCACAAGAAGTCAAAACAGTGAACTCACTTCACGTCACAAAACGTGTGTCGCCCATTAAGGTACGCAAAGCGAAACATATCCCTCGGGAGTCCCGCCACTGGTCATTAAAACCAATCGTTTTTGATCAGCTAGATTATTCTAGAAATATAAAAAACGCAGGCCGGACTGCCCTGATTCTCGATCCAATAATCGACGGGTTCAAATTTACTAATGTCCTTATGGACGGCGGCAGTGGACTAAACCTGATATATCAGGATACAATCCACCGCATGGGGATAAACCCAGCGAGAATCCGCCACAGCAAAACCTCCTTTCAAGGGGTAGCACCAGGCCCGGACACCCATTGTATGGGTTTTCTCCGGCTTGTAGTCATATTCGGCTCTGCCAATAATTTTTGTCACAAAAAACTGACCATCCATGTAGTCCTGTTTTCAAGTCGCTATCAAGCACTATTGGGACGCGGAGCTTTCGCTCGCTTCAACGCAATACCGCATTATGCATCTCTCACGCTTAAGATGCCCGGACCTCGAGGCATCATCTCTTTAAAGGGAGCGCACTAAAATACTCCTCCTCCATATGGTGGATTGCGCGGCCGCTTAAACAGCCGCACAATAAAATGGCCTCGCCAGCCCAAGGACTTTTTCGATGTAAGTCATTAAAGGCCACGGGCCTGGACTCGATGAGTTCGGCACAAGCCAATTATCAATATAGGCTCAGTACGCCGTACCAGGGGCTGTACGCAGAGACAATAAACCTCCATTTCATTTATTTTTTTACTTTAATATTTTGTTACCCGCACGACCCATTTTCAATTTAGTTCCTCTTTTTTTACAGATGAACGTCGTACGGCGCCCGTCCAGGACACGGCACAGCGGAGACACAGGCGCAGACGTGCAGTAGGGACCCGTCCTAAAGGATTCTTTTTAGATTAAGACCCTGCGTAAACCTTTTTTACTGTCTCTTGCTGTTACACATCCCCTGGTTTATTTTGCTATAACCAAGGAGGAGGCTGGCGTTTTGGCATGTGGCCACGCCAGAATTCTTGCTCGTACCTGGACACGAGGGGCTTTTTTCTTTCTTAAGGGTGTTGTTTCACACGCATCCACAAAGACCGAATGCCTTAAGGAGTGTTCGGCGTCGCGAGTTTTGGCACTATATGCATCAGCTCCGAGTCATGATTTTGGTCACATGTTGGGTTGCCCGGCTCCTGAGTTCGGCCATGTAACATCCCAATTTTCCCAATTTGGATGTTAATAGATCATTCATATGCATATCATATTTTTCCATGCATTATTTGCATTTCTGGAATATTCAAATCATTATGCAACAAGGGCAATTTATTTGGAGTGGAGATAACATGACTTCTCCCCTGTTATTAAAAATGTTCATAATGTGCAGAATATTATTTCCAGTTCATCTGATATGTTCTGGTAATTTTTGCAATCTTCAAAATATTTTATTTGATTGTTTTATTGCTGTTTGAGTGTCCTATTGCATCAAAATGAATTTCTAAAATTGCATTAGTATTGGAACTAGTGTTCCTGTAGTTTATAGCTATAGGTCTGTTTTTACTGTGGGTCTAGGTATTTTTATTTAGATTTTATACTGTGTATTTTATTTTATTTATTCCGTTTTCTGCTGCTGTAGTTTTGGTTAAAACAAAAAAAAACAGAAGCAGCGCAGCGCACTGCGCAGCCCAACGCCCGCGACCCAATACCCCAGCGCAGCAGCCAGCCGCAGCGCGGCCCACCTAGCCCCGCAGCCCGCTCGCTCGCTGTTGCCGAAGCGGTACGCTGCATCCGCCCGTGCCGGACACCGTGCGTCGTACGCACGCACGCCGAGACCGAGCCGGTCCACCCTGCGCCCCTGGTCCACCTCGAGCGAGCCCGAGCTGCCGTGCGCAAGCAGAAGACCCCAGGGAAGCCGCACCCCCTTCTCCCGATCCTCTTCGTTGCCGCACGCGCTGTAGGGCGAAAACGGATCTCGCCATCAAGCTCGGAGTTCGTCGTCGTTCGCCGGTGGATTTCGTCGCCGTTAGTAAGCCCTGCCGCCGTAGTTCGTCCTTTTGGATTCCCCACTCGAAGCCGCCACCGCCTGACATCTTTGTATTGCCGAAGACGCAGCGGAGCCGGAGAGGCAAGCACGTCCGCCGCCGCCGGAGTACGCCGACGTTCACGACGTCGCAGCTGCAAAGGAGGCCGACCCGTCGCCGTTCGACCCCAGCACCACCTCCGCCACTCACCGCCGCAACCATCCGTCACCTCGCCTTCGCCGGGGACCCACCGGAGGAGCGCCGCCGCCAACGCCCGAGACCGCCGTCGTTTTCCTCTGTTGCTGGTGAGCACGCGCGCGCAGTGTTTCACCTGGGCCAATCACGAGTGGACACGTGGCAGGTTGCTACAGTACACGCAGGAACTAGTCAGGAGTTTTCTGCTGTTCTTTTTGTCTTTTTCAGATTTTCACCAAAACTTCTAATTGCTATAACTTTTAGTGTATAAGTCCAATTTAGGTAATTCTTTTTCGTGTGCACTCACAAAAATCAGTTCTTTACCACAGTACCAAAATTTCTCATGTTTGCACTGTTTAAATTTGAATTCATTCAAATTTGAAATAAATCTTCCGGAGGCCATAACTCTCAAACCGTTCATCGGAATCAATTGATTCTTTTTGCGTTGTGACCGTAGTGCAATTTAGGTGTTGTTAAGTTTCTGTTGTTGATTTTTAAAAATGATTTTCTTGCTGTTGGTTTTATTTTGGTTCTATTCGCGTTCCGGTGATTGATTTGTTGAATTGTGTGAAACGTGTAGATTGTCCGGAGTGCGACGCGAGCTATTGTCAGGAGTGTGACTTTCTGAACCAGAACCAAGGCAAGTTACATGTTGATCATCCTTTACCTATTGTTTTCTATGCATGTAGTTATATCACACTATGAATATATGCATGTATAGGAGTATTATATATGTTGGCTATGCTGTTGAGCTATCTTCCCGTTTTTGCAAATCGTGGTAGTTGTAGTTTGCTATGCTTTGTAGACGGGGGTGGTTCGTGTATTCATTGAGTTTATGTGAGGATTATATATATAACTAAATTGAGTAGTAACTCAGGATTTAACTCACCTCTGGGCGGAAGTGGTATTGCTTGGTGTTGAGGGAAGGCATCATATGGTCTTGCACCTTTTCTAAGGCCATGCGCTCATGAGAGTGCACCCTAAATGGAATGCCGCCCAGGTTCAAAAAGATCAGACAGACTTAGTGACTAGTAGCTTCCATGTGCGGCCACTGGCTATATGGGCTCTGGCTTAGTTGATCAGTTGTTGGAACCCTTGCCCAGACAGTGTCGACAGATGTAGCATATGTAGGTGGGATGTGGCCGTCAGGTGGTTAAGGGAACCTCTTCTGAAAGACTTTGTCTCAATCTTCGGACTGGGTCCAGTGGGTAAAGCGTACAAAACTCTGCAGAGTATTAAAACTAATCATGATTAGCCGTGCCCCCGGTTATGGGTAACTTTGAGCCACTATGGCATTACAGTTGTTGGATGATCTTGACAGATGTGACACTTAATAATATTTGTGGGCAACTTAATAAAGGGTAGGTTGGAGTTTATTTTGCCAACTCAACCTTGTGTATTTAATTGTAGTAATAAAAGAACTAAATGAAAATTTGACTATTAGGTAGTTATGAGGACAAAATCAGCTTTCCGCAAAAATAAACCCTCAAGCCTTCCTTTGTTGTACTATGCATATACATGTAGGTCTGCTATATTATTACTCCTGTGTAACTTGCCAATACATTCAAAGTATTGACCTATACGGTTGCAACGTCTCATGTTGCAGGATATTCAGACGAAGAGTAAGGTACCGTTAGGGTCGCGAGTCTGCGCTCAGCATCGCCAGTGGGCTATGATGGGACTCATCGTTATTTTCTGCTACTTTCCACTGTTTGCTTGAATAAAGCTAGCCAAGTGATATGCAGATTGTTTTATTTTATATACTCTGGATCATACGTTGTAATAAATGATGCACTTGCTATTCTGGTATTCATCTATACTGTGTGTGCTAGCGAGTTCGATCCAGGGACTAGCATGGTAAGCACAGAGACACAAATCCTTCGAGGTTTGGTCGTTACAGGCCACCTTACGTTCCGTTCTGTCGGCTAAGGTAGCACCAGGAGAACTACTGCGATTGTGCCCCGGTTCGGCCGGGTGAGCACCTCAGTAGAGAAAGCCGAAAACCGACTGTCATGATGTAGCGCGAGACTGGTCGCCACTCGATGACTTATAGGAATTTATCGAATTCCTCCGTTTTGGCGAAGGGCCGCTTCCCGGTCAGGCTCGTATGCGCCCTGAATTCGGGTAAACGCAGTCGCCACTAAAGGGCTACCTAAAGAGTCCCACTGTCAAGCTCCTATGGCTAAGTGAAAGTGTTAAAGCATTATAGTCCGGTTGCCTAGCCCGCTGCGCTATCACCTCCTTTGTAGGACCAAGACGTTGGGTTAAGTGTGAAAATGCGTCTTCTGCGCGCACCCCCGCACTATGTGCGTGGGGGCTAAAGCCAACGACTGCAATCTTTCAGAATTTATATATTTAACGGCCGCACAGGAGGTGTTTTTAATACTTGAAGGCACAAGTCTAAAATATTCCACTACATCTTATCAAAATATTATCTTATAATTACATATGTTGTCATAACATAGCATCCTTCGAGCACTGCGTCTCTATTATGTGAGCGCCCGCGAGGACTTCCTCAAAATAGTGCTCGGAAGGTACTCGGCTTTTATTCGAATCACGGGACGCAACAATGGTGGGCTCCATATCTGCCCAGTATGTCTTGACACGGGCAAGAGCCAGCCGAGCGCCCTCTGTGCAAGCTGACCTCTTCATAGCATCGACACGTGGCACCACGTCGAGAAATTGCTGCACTAAGCTGAAATAACTCTTCGGCTTCGATCTCCCAGGAAATATGCGATCCATGGCGTACTTCATGGCGAGTCCGGACAACCTATGCAGCTCGGCCCATTGGGCCAGGCGATCATCCACTGCAAGTGGACGCTCTGGATTGGCGAACTGCGACCAGAAGAGCTTCTCCACTTCATGACCCTCCTTGTCTTGAAAGTATCTGGTCGCATCAGCTGCACTAGCCGCCAAATCCAGATAGGCGTCCTCCATGCTCCACGCTCTGTCCAACGGGGCGAACTTCGGATCACAGAATCTTCTACGCAGCGGGAAAGGCTTTCCATCCGCAATTTGTCCGGCTTGACGTAGCTCTTCCCTTGCCGCTCTCATTGCAGAGCGGGCATCCTTGGCGTCAGCAACGACCTTCTCCAAGTTCGTTTGCCTTGCCCGACCTTCCTCTTCAAGAAGCTTGCAACGGTCAGTAGCACTTTTTAACTTTACGGCCATATTAGCCATCTCCTCCTTGCTTCGGCAATGGGAAGCCTGTTCGGCTTTCAGCTCTTCACGGGCTTTTACGACAGCCGCATCGCTTCTTCTGGCTTGTTCCTTTGCTCTGGCGAGTTCGGCCTCAAGACCTTCTACGGCGGCCGCACCATCTGCATCAAGCATACACACGGTAAGATATTGACATAAAGTTCCTCTTACTAACAATCGCCAAATAAATTCAATACCTTGAGCATCATCAAGCCGCTTGTTAACAAGCACGATGTCGGCTTCTGCCTCATCAAGTTGTCGCTTCATTTCGGCAAATTCTCGAGTCCGGCTTGACTCCGGACAATCAGCCACCTACATACAAAGGTGCCACTTAAAGGACCTGGGATTAAGATCCTCTGCGCGCTGCACATCTTTGCAACGCACAGAGTCTCAGGGGCTACTATCTACATAGGGCGCACGTTATTTTGCGCAACTAACACTAATATTCGTTATTTAAAATGTACTTTAAGGCCCGCCAGTAAACTCTTGACGGCCTCGTGCAGTCCGCTTTCCGCGGATGAAATCTTTTCAATCACCGTGTTCATCAACACACGATGCTCCTCTAAGAGAGAGGCTCGCCCCAGCATAACCTTTAGCTCCTCTGACCGAACACCAGATGGTGCCAGACTCGTCCCGTGGCCTTCTTCGAAGACCGGACGCGGAGAACCTCGGGGGGCCGCATGGTCACCTTCTGCCTCTGGCAGATTCGGAGAAATCCTCTTCGACGACACTTCGACGTCGCCCGCCTTGCTAGGCGATACAGAAGGAGGAGGCGTTCCGCTCTCCATCATCTCCGGAAGAAGATCCCTCGACGACGAGCTCTGCTGAGAAGGGTTGAGGTCCGAACTACAAGGTAAGGTTTCAGTTAAAACTTCTCAGATATAAATCAAGGACTTCTCTTAAAAGAATAATTCTCCTTCTACTTACGGCTCATTGGAGGGCTGCTCCCTTTGAGGGTTTAGTTCGGCCGAGGGGCTCCCCGGCGTCGGGCCCTCTGACATGGATTCTTTCCCCTGTTTTGGAGCTATGGCTTCCGGGTCGTCAGAGGCGGCCCTTTTCTTCCCCTTGGGAGAGGAATTATCGATTCCCTCCTTCGGGATGGCCTCTTTCAAAGAGGCCACGGTTTCCTTGTCGGCCCCCTCATTTCCCTCCAGAGGCACCACCTCTAACATCCTGACTAGCACAGGATCTAGCCTAGTTTTGGGAAGGGGAGCCGGGCACCGAATCAGCTTCACCTTCGCTATCCACTCCTGCATGAAAGGAGAAGTGCTGTTAAAAAAACAGGTTAATTATGCGGATAGAAGGTCCGGGCTCAAGGTCACCTACTTGAATGTCCGGGCGATTGCGGCTTAAACCAGCATCCTCGGTCAAATCCGGACTCACTTCTTGTGATCCGAAGAACAGTTTATACATCTCCATAGGCGTCGCGCCCATGAAATTTTGGAGAGCTCGCGGCCCCTCTGGGTTGAACTCCCACAAGCGGAGGGGGCGACGTCGGCCGGGCAGAATCCGGCGAATCAGCATGACTTGTGTCACTTTGACCAGGTTGAGGTCTCCTATCAAGAGATCCTTAATGCGGCCCTGCAACAGAGGAACATCTTTGGGAAAGCCCCGATCTAACCCTGTGTTGATCCACGATGCTAAGCGTGGTGGGGGGCCCGAGCGAAAGATGGGAGGCGCCACCCAAGTGGTGCCCCGGGGAGAGGTGATGTAAAACCACTCATGTTGCCATAAGCTGAGCTCTTCTTGGAAAGCGCCCTCGGGCCATGGAGCATCGGTATTTCTTTTTATAACAGCGCCTCTGCACTCTGCGTGACGTCCCTCGATTATCTTCGGTTCTACCTTGAAGGTCTTGAGCCATAATCCGAAGTGAGGGGTAACATGGAGGAACGCTTCGCACACAACTATGAACGAGGAGATATGGAGGATGGACTCCGGAGCTAGGTCGTGGAATTCCAGCCCATAATAAAACATCAGCCCCCTTACGAAAGGATCCATCCGGAAGCCTAATCCCCGAAGGAAGTGGGAGACGAATACCACGCTCTCACCAGGCTGAGGGCTAGGGATCACCTGTCCTTGAACAGGCAACCTGTGCAGAATCTCGCTGGTCAGGAATCTAGCTTCCCTCAACCTCGATACGTCCTCCTCCGTAACGGAGGAGGGCATCCATTGACCCTGGAGGTCGGAGCCGGACATCGTCGAAGGTCTGTTACGCCTAGGGTTTGGAAGCCTAGGGTGTTGGAACTCGAGGCGACGGGCGAACTCGTTTTGAGAATAGAGGAGGGGAACAGGGTAGTGGTCTCTTTATAAAGAGGTAGAATACCAAGAGACCTCCCCATAACCGTTTTGGACTGGCCTTTACTTAAGGCAGGACGTGCTAACGGGCACGATTGGGTTACCCACGTCCGTATTAATGAGAATCCCGTTAAAAGGGGCACACGATCTCTGCTTTGACAAGACGTGCCAAGGAAACCGCCTCATTGAACGCGCCGAGGTGGAACAGCAAAAAATAATCCATACGGAAGGCTTGGTCGCGGTGTTATGACACATTGCGGAATACGTCAGCAGATTTGATTTGTGTTTGTATTATTCTCTATATGGCAATACGTGGAAACTTGTTTTGCAGAGCCGGACACTATTCTTGGTGTTTATAATATTTTTGAAGAACTTGGAGGAGGAACCCGCCTTGCAATGCCGAAGACAATTTGCGCGCCGGACTCGTCGTCATTGAAGCCTGGTTCAGGGGCTACTGAGGGAGTCCTGGATTAGGGGGTGTTCAGATAGCCGGACTATGCCTTAGCCGGACTCCAGGACTATGAAGATACAAGATTGAAGACTTCGTCCCGTGTCCGGAAGATTCTTTCCTTGGCGTGGAAGGCAAGCTAGGCGTGCGGATATTCAAGATCTCCTACTAATGTAACCGACTCTGTGTAACCCTAACCCTATCCGGTGTCTATATAACCGGAGGGCTGTAGTCCGTAGGACAACCATCATCATACACAATCATACCCAAAGGCTAGCTTCTAGGGTTTAGCCTCCTTGATCTCGTGGTAGATCTACTCTTGTACTACCCATATCATCAATATTAATCTAGCAGGAGTAGGGTTTTACCTCCATCGAGAGGGCCCGAACCTGGGTAAAATAAAGTGTCCCTTGTCTCCTGTTACCATCCGACTTTGACGCACAGTTCGGGACCCCCTACCCGAGATCCGCCGGTTTTGACACCGACATCAGGGCTATCACGTTCCTCACTTGTAGGCAATCCGCACTGGCAAATTCCTAACTCGTCAGTCAGAACAAATTCCCGAGAGACCAGAAAAACTTCGTCTCTGTCACTGAAGAAATATGACTGAACTGTATGAGTTTTCCAATGGCTTCACTCGAAGGGATTAGTAGGTGTAGGATTTTGAGTTGAGCATCACATGGAAAATTTTCCTTAGTTTTTCCTCGACCCCCTTTAACAGTACATTGTTTCCTATGACTCAAGAAAGAGAAAATGAAACTATGACAACAAAAGTCTTCACGCTTCATGTTCCTTGCATGAATACTAAGTCTTACAGGTCACACCAATTTCTTCACTTTCAAAGTCTTCAGAAAGCCAAAGTATTTAGTTGAATACATTCATTTTTAGGGGTCGACTTTCTCTGTAAATATCAAACTCCTCATAGACTTATAGACCTGTGTACACTCACAAACGCATTAGTCCCTTAACCTATAAGTCTTCAACAAACCAAAATCACTAAAGGGCACTAGATGCACTTACAATCTCCCCCTTTTTGGTGATTGATGACAATATAGGTTAAGTTTTCAACGGGGATAAACATATGAAGTGTAAATACTGATGTTGAGGAATTTGATTGCAAGATATAGAAGAACTCCTCCTGAAGAAGTGCATAATGAGGAATTTTCTTTTGAGAAGCAATGCACATTGAAGAGTAGAATCATGGAGATCTCCCCCTATATCTTGTAATTCATACACACATTTAACATATGATATGAAGAATTTGAAATGTATGATGAAATATGGTGACTGATGTAATTCAGCATGCGTGCATTAACATATATGAGGAAATAGCATGCAGAAGAACATAGCAGAAGTATCAGACCACCATCGGGTCTAAGATTACAACTCGATCCAACAAAGTTTTCCAAAGAACGAGAGTTGCAACTGAGCAAAAATAAACGCCCATATATAGACCCGCTTCAAGACTAACTCAAATTTCTCCCACTTTGTCATCGAATGACCAAAAGGTATGAAAAATGAGGACTAACCCCCCTGAAGAATATCATCATGAAGTCGATGGAGGAGCGCCATCATTGTTGGGGTCGGTTGATGAAGTAGGGCCTGCCGCAGTGTCGTCCAAATCTTCATTTTAATCAGTCTCGTGCGATGAAGAATAAGAGCTGGCCACCAAGTGAGGAACTTTGACCTTCTTGAATTTCTTCGAAGGTGGCTGAGACCAGTCAAAGTCCTGCTTGAAGCCCATCTATTTAAGATCTTCTTCACCATAGAGATGAGACAGAACAGCCCAGGTGCGATCAAAAACTTCATGGAGGTAGTAATGGTTCTTCTTCACTAAATTCTGAGTGATGGTCATGTTCTGAAGAATTGAACCAAACTGATGCTTGACCCACTTATGGTTGCGATCGTCTTTCTAGTGAAGACTGAGGAGAAGCTCATGATTAGTCATCACCCTTGGAGCTATGCCATGAGGATTTTGCTTAGAAGCATTTGCGGCAGAGTCATGGGTGGCAGAGTCATCATTGGTGGAGTAGGATGCAGCTTTGCGAAATTGTCCATCCAATGGACGAATGCCTTCATCAATAACCGCAGTCGCCTAAAATGTCCGCTTGAGGACTTCAATAGGGGTCAAGTAGCTACCATGGTTAAGAGTATCCGCCTTGTAATTGATTGAAGACTTTTATATGAGGAATCTCATAATCCAAGGAGCATAATGCTTCAACTCAAAAGGTGACAATGCAACATTTCCCAGAGACCTCATGAAGAAATTATGGTAGTTGACAGGAACTCGATGGATGATGTTGAGTAGCAGATTCTTCATGATGCCAACGACTTCTTCTTAATTAGAATTGTGGCCTTTGATAGGACTCAGGGTCTTGGTCAGAATCATGTAGACGGTTCTTGGCACATAGAGCAATTCGTTCACGAGGAATTTGGTTCTGAGGGCTTGACCAGGCTTCAGCGGCTTCATCAATACTGGCATATAATGATCAGATGGCTCAGGTTCATGGTAGATTGATATGTCTCCAATGTATCTACAATTTCTCATGCTTTTCCTCTTGTTTTGGACTCTAATTTGCATGGTTTGAATGAAACTAACCCCGGACTGACGCTGTTTTCAGCAGAACTACCATGGTGTTGTTTTGTGCAGAAATAAAAGTTCTCGGAATAAAGTGAAACTTTGCGAGGATTTTTTATGGAATAAAAGAGGATTTTTGGAGCCAACAACCACCAGATAGGGGCCCCTGGGTGGGCACAACCCACCAGGGCGCGCCCCCTCTCCTGGCGTGCCTAGGTGGGTTGTACCCACCTGGTGGCCCCGTTGATGATCCCCCTAGTACTATAACTTCACATTATTCCAGAAAAAATGAGAGAGAAAGAATTATCACGTTCCACGAGACGGAGCCGCCTCCAAGCCCTGTTCTTCCTCGGGACGGCAGGTTTGGAGTCCGTTTGGGGCTCTAGAGAGGGGGATCTTCGTTCTTCGTCATCACTAACCAATCCCCATCACCAATTCCATGATGCTTCCCACCAGGATGAGTAATTCCTTCGTAGGCTCGCTGGTCGGTGAGGAGTTGGATGAGATTCATCATGCAATTGAGTTAGTTTTTTGTTAGGGCCTGATCCCTAGTATCCACAATGTTCCTAGATTGATGTTGCTATGACTTTTTGCTATGCTTAATGCTTGTCACTTTGGTCCTGGGTGCCATGAACTCAAATCTGAACCATTTATGAATTCATCATTATATCCATGTTTTAGATCCGATCTTACAAGTTATAGTCACCTACTATGTGTTATGATCCGGCAACCCCGGAGTGACAACAACCGGGACCACTCCCGGTGATGACCGTAGTTTGAGGAGTTCATGTATTCACTATGTGTTAATGCTTTGTTCCGGTTCTCTAAGTAATAGCCCCAAAATCGGGTTATCAATTTTTGTGCTGTAATTCTCTCCTGGCACTCATGTTCAAAATTTTCTCCTGAGTTTGCTGCATGACTCTGAGAAATTTTGTCATTTCCAACATTTCAAAACCCTGCTCATGTATTTTTCAGTGGGCAAGACCTCATTTGCATCAGCTCAAATCCTCTCAAACCCTAAATTCCAAATTTTTGGAATTTGAATGGTGCCCTTGTGATTACAAAGGAGCCATCATTTTCTTTGATCTGCTGATCATTCCAATTGGTCCCAGAGATCATCCTATCTTTTTGAACCTTGGATATGCAAAAATATTGCTAAGTCCCATGCAATATTTTTGAATCATGATTTGTTCCTTTTCTTGCCTTTCTTAGGAGTAAAATCCAGAGGCATAGCTAGCCATCTCCTAAATTCATGAGAATTGGTGGACTTGATGCTTATGCCTAATCCAAGCTCTGGCAAAGATATTGGTCATAATTAAATAAGGAAAGTTGCATTTTTCTATATAATGCCAATATTGCATTTTTGCCAGTTTCCAAAGGAGCTACCATTTTTATAGCAAGGAAAATTCCCAAATAATTTGTGGAGCTTGTAATTGCTATATCTTCACCCTTTCCATCCAAACTCATTCTCCAAGGATCATAATTTGAGCACATGATCCAATGCAAGTTTCTGCCCTGTCTGAAATTTTTGCAAAGGAAGTGCTTTATTCCTAAGTCCAATTGAGCTGAAATTTGGCAGGGTGTTTAACATTGTTAAATAACCCAAGGATGCCAAATATGAGCTCAATCCATTCATCCAAGCTCCCTATGCAAGTTTTTAAAGTTTCTGACCAGAACACATGTTTGTGAAGGAAGTACCTTCATAGTGTTTCCAAATGGGATTAAATTTTTCCATCCTCTCTAGTATCTCAAATAATTAGCCTCCACCCAAATTCATCTCATTCCATTGACCTATGTGAGCACAGGAGCAAATCTTTGTTTCTGTCCACATTTTTAGATTGTGAAGCAAGTATATTTTATCTTGCTCCATTATGGCTGAAAATTTTCCCAGGCCTTCTAATATCCATATAATCTATCTCCACAAGATTTGGGCTCATTTCTTCTGGCCAATTGTCCTGAGGATCTTTCTGAAGTTTTAGGACAAAAATGATAGCTGTGAAGGAAGTGCCATTTTGGTGAGTCCATTTGGTATGAACTTTTTACAGCATCATGGTATGTTCAAATCATCAGGCTTTGCCAAGTTATAGCCCAATCCATTACTCCTAGTGAGTCCTTCATCATGATTCAGTTTCTGGGTCAGTTTTGGTGGTTGTACAACAACTATGGTAAATAGTTGTCCAAATTACCGCAAAACTCCCAGAACCGTAGTCCTTTCTACCTTAAGCCTCCCAGACAACTTATTTACCTTTTACCATCTCTGTTTTACTCTCTAGAGTGTGGTAAAGTTTGCAACAGCAAACTTGTGCAGCTTGTTTTACTCAGCTCCATTTGTCTCTGCCCATCTCTTTACCATGGTAATACTCCACGCTGGAACGACTACGCGGTAGACATGATCTTATGGCAGTAAAAACCCAGAGCGCACCATGCCAGTGGTGACCACGCGTGTAACCAGCCAAAACGGTGGTCTAGCCACTTTTGTGGTCGGCAGCGCTGCTCCGACCGGCTCTGGCCTCGCCATTAATGTCCTACTATTCCCCCTCGGCGTCCTCTTCCCTCTGGACCTCTGACCCCTTTGTTTTCTTCTCGGGCGACCCGTGCCAACGACCAGAATAGTGCGCTCCTGTGCATCGGCGTCTTCCTCTCCGGTGTCCTCTTCATCCTCTCGTCTGCGAGCGTTGCCCATCTCCGTGACTCTATGGCACTCGTCCGCACCCTCCTCGTCGCCTTCCCGCCGCTCCCCGTGAGCTTTGTCCGCGCCTGCCGACGCTGCGCCCTCGCCGGCGCATGGACAAGTCGCATGCCGCGTGCCACCTCCTCCCCTCCCCCTCAAGCTCTCCCACGGCTATTTAAGCAAGCCCCCGAGCTCTCTTGCAGTCCACCATCCCTCCCCGAGCTCAGAGCCCCTCTCTGACCCCCATCGTCGCCATGGCCGCCGCCTCGGCCTGCTCAAATTTGAGCAATGGCTGGCGCGCCCCTCCCTCTCTCCTCCACCAGCAGCCTCCTCGGAACCCGTAGACCATCCCCACTCCCTCCCCTTGCCGCCGGAGTGCCCTGTGGCCTTGCCCCTAGAGCCACTCCTGCCACCGCGGAGCTCTGTGTCGCCCTGCTCGCCGTGGCCAGATCCCCCCAGGTGCTATCTTCGCTGCGGGATGGACGCGGCACCTCCTCCCGAGCCCACCGGTGGTCCCAGCTCCACCGGGGACGACCGGAGTTGGCCGGGCAAATCGCCGGAGCTTTCCTCTGTTCCACCGCGGGCGCCCAAGCTACGGCCATTGCGACCTCTCCCCGACGCCCGTAGCACCTTGCTTGGGTGCGGTGCTCCATTCCGCATCTTCGGTGGCCGGAGCTCGGCCGGAGACGACCTGAGTCATCGGAGCGCGCCGGTGCTCGCTCGGCCCCGGGCTCCTCTGCTCTTCGCGTCGGGGGCTGGAAGAAGAGAGGGAAGGAGGAGAGAAGCCCCGCGGGGCCCACGCGTCATCGACCCAGAGGCCGGCCCCGCCCTTGCCACGCTGGATAAGTGGAGGCGTAATCCAACGGATCACGTCTTCGCTTAAGGAAAGCGTATTACCCTTCAACTTCAGCCGGAAATGCGCTTTCACTTCAGTGGAAGCATATTTCCAGGAGTGCGTGTTCAGTTTTTCAGTCAGGGACCCGTTTGTGGAGATTTTTCTTACAAATAGGTACCTGGCAGAAAAACAATCATAACTTTTTACTCGCAACTCCGAATGAGATGATTCCAAAGACCACGTCTTCGTTTCATCGAGCCCGTTCTGTTGATATCATTTTCATAATATTTTCACCTAGTGAAAATGACCATTTTTCCCTTGCCCATAAACAGCCTCCTCCGAGAGAGAACTATTTCCGGCAAATCTTTCCGCGATCGTTTCCCACTTCTTCCCAGAGTTTTTGTCGACCCCCAGGCAAGCCAACCTCTTATCATGAGCCCCAAACTTGCATGTTGACTTTGCTTGCACCTTGTGTGTGTGTAGTTGTAGTTGTTTCATATCGTTTTCGTCTGCAGTTATTCCGATATGCTGTCTTGCATGCTTGTGTTTTCATGATATCTTTTGCCATGCTAATTAGAATGTTATTATTAATAATGCCATGTCACTACTCTACTTTATTTACATGTCATCATTATAAAATGATACGAGGATTGTAATGCACCGTTGATATGCTATTGTCATGTTCTTTATGTTATAGTTGTGCACTTGAGGAGTTTGATATTTTGCCATGCATTTGTATGCCGCATGCTCATTGTTGCATCCATGTTAAAAATGCTCATGATGATGGAGAAGGGAATACAATGACTTAATAATAACAAACCTCCTCCTTCATCGATGGGATCGAGTCATAGTGCCGCCAAATCAAACTTTTTCAGTGCAGCCACATTTGCCTTTGTGGGAAGGCCTTAATGCGAGCTATTGTCGTGAGCTCTTGCCGGTGCCTCCCACTGGGGAAGGTTATGGGCGTGCTTACCCTGATCAGGTAAGCAGACATAATCTTGTGTGCTCATTGATGAGATTATGGTACCGAGTCCCCGAGTGGGATTGTTTTGACCACGATGGTGGTCGGGGTGTCTTTGGTAGACACGGGGCCACCCAGGACCATCCCGTTGGGGATTGGGTCGGGGTGGCCGGGAGAGCGTCATGGCAATAGGTCGGTTTCATCGGAATGTCGTTGGTCCACCCGAATGGGATGACGAGGCCATGGGTTCCGTGGTGTGGGTACAGTGTGCTTCCTTTGCAGAGTGTGTATAAAGTCTATCGATAGCAACAGTTCGTAGTAGGTCCCACTATCAGGTCTTGGTCGAAATGGAGGATAAACCTGAAATAATTAAGTTGGTAAATAAATATGTGATAACAATAATGTGGTGACTTGTTCTATGAGATAGTCGTGGGAAGTCACAACGATGTTTTGATATGATCACGAGATGAGGTCTCGGTGAGTATTGGAGGCCAAGTGTTGGTCATGGTTGTGATCGCCGGAAAGATCACTGTTCGATTGCGAGGCAACCCGTTGATAAGAGAGTCTGAGGGACTCGGTGTACAAGTTTGGTTGCATTGCATGAGTAATATGTCGCATTTAAAAGCCAAGGAAGAACAGAAGAGGATTGCATAAAGTTAACACGCTATGTATGCATTGGATATTATTAGTAGTTTATTTTCAGCATAGTTTCATGATGCGATGTCATGCTTTGGTTGACATGTTAAATTATGGCATGATTGAGAAGATATGCTATGTTTTGCCATTGCCATGTTAGAAGCATGATCTGATATGCCATGTCATTGCCATGTTAGTAGATGTTATGATTTTGTTCATGCTTAGTCAAATTTTTATCATGCCATGTTTAGTAATTGATTTGTGATAGGTTGTTGCATATGCTTGGTTCTTGCTTTGTCTTCTGCTTGTTTGGATGCTATGTATTTGGTTGTATTGCAAGTACATTCAATGTACTAACCTGGCGTGTCATGCCAGTTTTGTAGGTTATACCCGAGTTGTTCGCTTGATCCGTCATGCTAGGCCGTAACCTTGCTAGTGCTGTGAGTTGTGGAGCCCAGCCAGATTTGTTAGGCTGCCAAACCAAGACTTCCGCCGCCATTCAATCAGACTTCCGTTGTCATTTAATAGCCTTAGGGCTATGCCAGATAATTGTATTCATCAATGATGTAATCTCATATACATGTACTTGATGAATATTCTTGTACCTGGAATGATGTATTATGGACCTGTGGTGCGTCAGGTGTTATCCTGGGCTAACGTGCGAAGGCCCCCTGCTCCATGCGGATCAGGGTGCCACAGGGCATGGTATCAGAGCAGCTAGGCTGGCATAGGTTATCCTATCATTAGATCACCGCTACCATTAACCAGTAATGGCCATAAGGGATTTGACCCATCCCTGCATTCAGCATGGCCACTGTTAATCAACAGGTGGCGCAGTCGGGACCGACACGTCATCACCCCGCTGTCCCAACCTAGTTATCCGTGGCGCGAATAGCAACCATATCCTTTCGGGTCGGCCACACCGCTCACCCTTCGCCATTAAGGGAAAGGGGCCACAGCATGCGGGCATGTCCCGCATAGCTGCCTATAAAAGCCCCCTTTCCGCTCGCCAGATCGCTCACCCCTCAGTCAGCCATGTCCCTGCAGAGAAGCCAAGCTAGTAGCACTCCAGCCATGACTGGCACCTTCAGAGCTCCCAAGTTTCACAGCCGCACCGGTGCCGTCAACCACCCCGGCTTTCCACTCCTTCTTGCTGAGATGCTCACCAAAGCCTTTGGCTGTAAGGCTAGCCCCGATTACCTGGTGTTCCAATCATCACCCGTCCCTCACCTTCATCGCTTTGACGCAAGAATGTGCATCAGCCTAGCAGCAGATGGCCAGCCATTGGTTTTTTAGGGTAGAGCCATGCCTACCTCTGATTTAGCCATTCAGGCCGCTGCTGTGGAGGCTATTCTTCACCTCCAAACTAGATACCCGCATATGGCAGCGAGGCGGGATTTCTGCTTCTACCCCATTGTGACAGAAGTAGGAATGCAGCCTTCCCCCGCTAGCCAAGGAGATGACCCTGCAATCGCTCGCCTAGTGCAGTATGTCACCGCCCAGGGGATGATGATTGCCCAGATACTTGCTGAGTTTCGAACTCTGGACAATGATGCGGTGCGAGTCATCAAGGAAGCTTACCGTGAGGCTCGTAAGTTCGCATCTCAAGTCATTTGCCCAATGCCATCCGAACCAGTGCTATCCTCTCAACCCGTGTTGTGGCCTAGACCCAACATCGTCACCCTCGATAAGGCTCTTTTACAGATCCACCAGCAACATTTGCTCGGATCAATTTCAGCCACACCCCCAGCAGCCGAACCCCAACCCATAGTGCTGTCGGACGATGAAGATGGAGATTGGCTCAGTCTTCGTCCTCCCGGAGACCCCCAGCAAGGCAAATCCTCTGCATGACCTCAGTCACGCAGTAAGATGATCAGTCTGTCGGTTCATCCTCGATATGAGGGTCAAACTATGTATCCCAAGATGAGTTGTTTCGATTAGCACGTAGCGCGTTAGTGCTTTGTTATCTGCTGGTACTGTTGTAACCCATATGCTATGTTCTTTGTATGCTTTTGTGCTTTTGTTTCTGTGCTTGTTTTTGCTTCTCTCTCTGTCAAGCAGAAATGTTTGACAGGGTTGACACTGTGTAGGTAGCAAGATTTTAACTAGTAGGTCACATACACTAAATTAACCTTGACTCGTCTCGAGTCTATAATAAAATGCGCGCTGGTGTAGGTATATGTATACCAGGAGTACATATACCCACTAGCATTAAAACACCCTAGAATGATTTTGCCTGGTGTGTTTTCCGTTGCATGTTTATTGTTTCTGTCCATTTGCTAGTTTAGATTTTACTGCATACTGCACGCATACCCGGTTCACCCACGAGTACATTCGGCAGTACTCGGGGAAATGCAAAGTCACATATCCCTATCTATCTGTGCATACACTGTGTGCCGGATTTTCAAATCTAGAACCTTGCTGAGGCATTTCCGTCCGGAAATTCCTCGTCTCTAATTCGTTTTCCCGATTTCATTTCCGGAGGAACATTGCCAACTTTATTTCCTTGATCCAGTACATCTACCCCGATACAAGTTTCACCCTCGATTCTACCTCGACACCTGCATTTCGTGGAGCTATCCACGAAATTTTTCGTACCCCGCGTGATTCTTGAGCTGGCGCAGCCACCTCACCTGCATCTGGACCCCCACCGCCGCCGTCACTGCCTTGCGTGGCGCAGGTAGATCGCCACCACCGCTCCACCGAAGCACGCGATTACTCCGCCGGAGCAAAGCGACGGAGAACCAAGCGTGGTGGAGGACCACCCAGTGCGCCATCTTCTCCCGCATCCCGAGCCTCCACACCGAGCCCGTGTTGTTCCAAGCTTGCTCATTCCTGATGAGAATCATCATGAGGAATGACGAGCCGATCAGTGTGCCCAGCAGCGCTGCGAGGAACAACCGCAACGCCACCAAGAACACCTCCTCGCCGAAGGAGCTCGGCTCGATCTCGCCCAAACCAAAGAGGTAGTAGAGCGGCATTGTGTTTGTGCGTTGGAGGAGAGCCGCGCTGCCGTTTTTGTATAGCCCAACCCCAGTGTACGGTGAGCGAGGTCCAGGAGAACCGCTCATCGCTCGATCACCAGCGTCCAGGAGGCGAATCCGCAAGCAGTGCCGACAAGGTGCTGGCTCGCGATGTGAGTGCTCGCTGCACGGCGCCATGCACGCCGCGCACTATGGCTCTAGGGTCCTCATCGCCCTAGGAGCTAGATGTGCGCTGGGCCAAGCCGCACGCGGAGCAGCAGCAGAGGAGAAGCAGCAAGCCGGAGGTAGAAGAAGGAGGCTGCCAGTGGCCCCTGGACCCATGTGTCAGCAGGTGAAACCACTATTCATTGGGTGCATCTAGCATTTTCGGGAGTTTGATCTTGAATGCCCATAGCCGTGGATATAGCCAGGTTAGCCTCATCTCTCTTTGGGTGTACCAATTATCTGTGCCCCTATCTCGTTTGAATTTAACCAAAGGGTTAAAAATTAACCCCGAGGTTTTTCCCGGAGTGGTTATTCTTTCATTTGTTCTGTAACCCTAGAAATCTCGAGGACAAGATTCTTTTTAAGGGGGAAGAGTTGTAACAACCCCAAAATTGGGTTATCAATTTTTGGGCTGTTATTCTCTCCTGGCACTCACTTTCAAAATTTTCTCCCGTGTTTGCTGGATGACTCTGAGAAATTTTGTCATTTCCAACCTTTCAAAACCCTGCTCGTGTTTTTTTCAGTGGGCAAGACCTCATTTGCATCAGCTCAAATCCTCTCAAACCCTAAATTCCAATTTTTTGGAATTTGAATGTGGCCCTTGTGATTATAAAGGAGCCATCATTTTCTTTGATCTGTTGATCATTCCAATTGGTCCCAGAGATGATCCTATCTTTCTGAACCTTGGATATGCAAAAATATTGCTAAGTCCCATGCAATATTTTTGAATCATGATTTATTCCTTTTCTTGCCTTTCTGAGGAATAAAATCTAGAGGCATAGCTAGCCATCTCCTAAATTCATGAGAATTGGCGGAGTTGATGCTTATGCCTAATCCAAGCTCTGGCAAAGATATTGGCCATAATTAAATAAGGAAAATTTCCTTTTTCTATTTAATGCCAATATTGCATTTCTGCCAGTTTCCAAAGGAGCTACCATTTTTATAGCAAGGAAAATTCCCAAATAATTTGTGGAGCTTGTAATTGCTATATATTCACCCTTTCCATCCAAACTCATGCTCCAAGGATCATAATTTGAGCACATGATCCAATGCAAGTTTCTGCCCTGTCTGAAATTTTTGCAAAGGAAGTGCTTTATTCCTAAGTCCAATTGTGCTGCAATTTGGCAGGGTGTTTAAAATTGTGAAATAACCCAAGGATGCCAAATATGAACTCAAGACATTCACCCAAGCTCCCTATGCAATTGTTCAAAGTTTCTGACCAGAACACAAGTTTGTGAAGGAAGTAACTTCATAGTGTTTCCAAATGGGATGCAATTTTTCCATCCTCTCTAGTATCTCAAATAATTAGCCTCCACCCAAATTCATCTCATTCCATTGATCTATGTGAGCACAGGAGCAATTCTTTGTTTTTGTCCACATTTTCAGTTTGTAAAGCAAGTATATTTTATCTTGCTCCATTATGGCTGAAAATTTTCCCAGGCCTTCTACTATCCATATAACCTATCTCCACAAGACTTGGGCTCATTTCTTCTGGCCAATTTCCCTGAGGATTTTTCTGATGTTTTTGGACAGAAATGATAGCTGTGAAGGAAGTGCCATTTTGGTGAGTCCACTTGGTATGAACTTTTTACAGCATCATGGTATGTTCAAGTCATCGGGCTTTGCCAAGTTATAGCCCAATCAATTACTCCTAATGAGTGCTTCATCATGATTCAGTTTCTGGGTCAGTTTTGGTGGTTGTACAACAACTATGGTAAATAGTTGTCCAAATTACCTCAAAACTCCCAGAACCGTAGTCCTTTCTACCCTAAGCCTCCCAGACAACTTATTTTCCTTTTACCATCTATGGTTTACTCTCTAGAGTGTGGTAACGTTTGCAACAGCAAACTTGTGTAGCTTGTTTTACTCAGCTCCATTTGTCTCTGCCCATCTCTTTACCATGGTAATTCTCCAAGCAGGAAGGACTACGCGTTAGACATGATCTTACGGCAGTAAAAGCCCTAGAGCGCGCCATGCCAGTGGTGACCACGCATGTAACCAGCCAAAACGGTGGTCTAGCCACTGTTGTCGTAGGCAGCGCTGCTCCGACCGGCTCTGGCCTCGCCATTAATGTCTTACAGTTCCCCCTAGGCATCCTCTTCCCTCTGGACCTCTGACCCCTTCGTTTTCTTCTCCGGCGAGCCATGCCAACGACCGGAATAGTGCGCTCCTATGCATCGTCGTCTTCCTCGTCGGTGTACTCTTCCTCCTCTCGTCTGCCAGCGTTGCCCGTCTCCATGACTCTCTGGCACTCGTCCGTACCCTCCTTGTCGCCTTCCCGCCGATCCTCGTGAGCTTTGGCCGCGCCTGCCGACGTTGCGCCCTCACTGGCGCACGGACACGTCGCATGCCGCTTGCCACCTCCTCTCCTCCCCCTCAAGCTCTCCCGCAACTATTTAAGCAAGCCCTCGAGCTCTCTCGCAGTCCACCATCCCTCCCCGAGACTCTCCCCGAGCTCAGAGCCCCTCTCTGACCCCCATCGTCGCCATGGCCGCCACCTTGGCCTGCTCAAATTTGAGCAATGGCTGGCGCGCCCCTCCCTCTCTCCTCCACCAGCAGCCACCCCGGAGCCCGTAGACCGTCCCCACTCCCTCCCCTTGTCGCCGGAGTGCCCTGTGGCCTCGCCCCTAGAGCCACTGCCGCCGCTGCGGAGCTCTCTGTCGCCCTGCTCGCCGTGGCCAGATCTCCCCCAGGTGATCTCTTCGCTGCGGGATGGACGCGGCACCTCCTCCCGAGCCCACCGGTGGTCCTAGCTCCACCGGGGACTGCCGAAGTTGGCCAGGAAAATCGTTGGAGCTTGCCTCTGTTCCGCCGTGGGCGCCCAAGCTACGACCGTTGCGACCTCTACCCGATGCCCGTAGCACCTTGCTTGGGTGCGGTGCTCCCTTCCGCATCTTCCGGTGGCCGGAGCTCGGCCGGAGACGGCCTGAGTCGCCGAAGCGCGCCGGTGCTCGCTCGGCCCCGGGCTCCTCTGCTCTTCGCGTCGGGGGCTGGAAGAGAGAGAAGCCCCGCGGGACCCACGTGTCATCGACCCAGAGGCCGGCCCCGCCCTTGCCACGCTGGATAAGTGGAGGCGTAGTCCGATGGATTACGTCTTCGCTTACGGAAAGCGTATTACCCTCCAACTTCAGCCAGAAATACGCTTTCACTTCAGTGGAAGCATATTTCCAGGAGCAAAAATGCTAGACTTACGAACAGCCGCTACGTAATGTACGTAAATTGCTGCAGCGCTAATCAAACCGCCCCCCCTGATTTCTAGGGTGGGCCCGTGCCATCAACTAATGTCCAATCAACAACTGCCAACTCAGCAATTATGTAGGATACGTAAGACTCCCTACGTAGGTGTAGCATTGCTCTTCCAGGAGTGCGTGTTTAGTTTTTCAGTCAGGGACCCGTTTGTGGAGATTTTTCTAACAGACATGTCCCTGGCAGAAAAACAATCATAACTTTTTACTCGCAACTCCGAATGAGGCGATTCCAAAGCCCACGTCTTCGCTTCGTCGAGCCCGTTCTGTTGATATCATTTTCATAATAATTTCACCCAGTGAAAATGACCATTTTGCCCTTGCCCATAAACAGCCTCCTCCAAGAGAGAACTGTTTCCGGCAAATCTTTCCGCGATCGTTTCCCACTTCTTCCCGGAGTATTTGTCGACCCCCCAGGCAAGCCAACCTCTTATCATGAGCCCCGAACTTGCATGTTGACTTTGCTTGCACCTTGTGTGTGTGTAGTTGCAGTTGTTTCATATCATTTTCGTCTGTAGTTATTCCATTATGCTGTCTTGCATGCTCGTGTTTTCATGATATCATTTGCCATGCTAATTAGCATGTTATTATTAATAATTCCATGTCACTACTTTACTTTATTTAAATGTCATCATTATAAAATTATAAGCACCGTTGATATGCTATTGTCATTGTCACACCCTGCATTTTGTAACATTTCATTTGCATTAATAAAGCATAAAAATTTGGACCAACAAAAACTTTTGCATTATTTGGCTTTTTATTTTGGAGTTGGTTTTCTCTCTGTGATTTTCAAGTGCTCTTTAAAGTCAACTACTCCACCTTCTGTACTTCATCTCCTGGCCCCAAACTTCTGCACAATGATCATGCCATGTGTATAGTTGAATATAATATTTTCTTACAAAAATAATTTGGCCAAATAGTATTTTCGAAAATTAGTTTTCCAAAAACCCCTGAATTGAGGTTTGCACTACAAGTACTTGATTTGGGGTATGAAAAATATTTCAAAGAGTATATTTGAAACCTATTAGATATAGGATTTCCATAAACCAAAAAAATATAATTTTAAAAGTTATTTCCCTATTTTATTTAAAAGATTTTTCTTACGGCCAGAAATGGTCTTTAATAGGGAAAAAAATATTTTGTTGTTTTAAAAATATTTGACAAAAATCAGGGAAACTCAGTGGGCATATATTTCCCATATATAAGAGTTTCAACACATGGTCATGTTCAAAATATTGGACAAAACCTCCCAAAACCATTTCTGCCCATTTCAAGGATTTGAAATATTTATATAGGAAATATTTTCATAAAAATCCAAGGAAACTCCAGCAAGTCACAAATGCATATTTTCATCACCTTGCAAAGCCTCGTGTCAATCAAGGTCATTTTGGTTCACCAAAATGCCCCAAAACCCTCTCTGACCAAAATCAAATTTGAACAACTTTGTACTACCAACTTTCTCTCCTTGACCCTAACTTTTGTGAGCATGTTCACATGACCAAATGAGGCCACCAAACCAAGTGATTCATCAAGGGGAAGTGATTTGCTCAACTAGATCTACGCAAGTTCATTTCTGCTAATTTCTAGGGTTTACAAAAGTTGCATTGGCAACTTTGCCCAAATAAGCTCCAAATTGGTGGAAGGCCCTTATTATATGTGTCATTTCACCCTGTGGATTCTCATCGCAATTGGAAATCATCTACTGGCTCAAACCATTATCAAACACCTTCTGCCACTTTTCAAAAATCACCATTTTGACCACTAACACTATTCTCCTTGAGCTCAACTTTTTACCACAGCTCCTCCTAGTCCTCTCCTACCTCCAGTAACCCTCCCCTGGCCATTGCTCAATTATTGAGGGGTAAAATACCCCCATCTACCTCCTTGGACAGCCCCTCTCTCCCTCTTCTTCTACCTCTCTCTTCTCCTACTGGCCACCCAGGGCATCCAAGGCCATCTCCTACTTCTTTACTTCCCCCTAGGGCCACCAGACATATTTGGCCGCACCCACCTGACCTAAAAAATGCCATGGCATGCCATTTGCACGCTCCAGAGCACGCTACGCTGCATGCCAAGCACTGTAGCCCCTACCAACCACTCCCGGCTACCTCGGGCCTCCCCAGCGCGCCCGACGATGCGCCTCGACGTTTGCGTCACGCCACGCCTCCGTCCCCCTCCTCCCTCTTCCTCCTCTCGCCCCAGCTCGCACGCGCGCCGGCCGCCCGAGGGCACCAGTGAGCGCGCTCACACGCGCGGTGCCCTGGCCCCCTTCTTTCCCTCTCTTCTCTCCCCTCTCCCAAGACACGCCCCGGCGAGCCCCCGTGACCCGCTTCGACCGCAACAGGCTCGCTGGCGCACGGGTCCTCGGTGGACCGTCGCCCGCCTATTTAAGGACCTCCCCGAGCTCTCCTCTCCTCACCACTCGCTCTCTGCACCACCAAATCATCCCCCTGCACCCCCAGTTTCTCTCCAGAGCCGCCCGAGCTCAAGATCGAGCTCGAGCTCCGCCGCTTCGGCTCGCCGGAGTTCGCGAGGTACAGGCCTCTCCCGCTCCTCCTCTGCCTTGATCTGGAACCCCCGAGCACCCCTGATCATTTCACCTTTCTCCCCTACTTCTTTTGCGGCCAGAAACAGCCGGAACCGACGACGCCCGAAGCTCCTCCGTCGCGAGACCTTGTCGCCGGCGAACCAGGCCGCCCCGGCGACCACAACCACCTCCACCCGAATGGCGACTCGACGCTGAGTCCAGCCGTACCCTCGCCCGACCTTGTCATGCCCTGCATCAACACCAGTGAGCCCACCGGCCCTCTGTCGCAGGGTTAGGGATGACAGGCGGGCCCCGCCTATCGGCCTCTCCTCTCCATCGCCCCTCTCTCTCGCTGACACCTGGGCCCCACCCATCAGGTTTAAACCTGGCACGCGCGCGTGCACCAGTGCGCTGGGCCGCCTCTCTGGCTGGGACTGCTGCGCTGCGGCTGTTATGGCCTAGCAGGCACAGAGCCCTTCTCCTTTTTCTTTTCTATCAAACTTGTAAAAGTTCGACAGGATTAAATATTCATCCAAATTTAATAATTCAAACTCCCACATTTTTCTAAAAATTTCACCTATTTAATGGTATAACTTTCATTCATGACCAACCAACTTTTATGTACTATTCATATTCAAATCCAAATTTGAATATATTTAAACCCCTCTGAAAATCCATTTCATCTATTCTGCTACTCCAAGTCCAAAACTAGGAATTTTCCCCTTCTTAGTTTTCACCCTAGTATTTAACAAAAATGAGTTGACATTTTTTAAGCACTTTAATTTTTCTGTTTTATTATTGCCTTATTTTCTCGTTATTATTTTGCGACGCTAGATTGCGTTGCTGACAAAGGAGTTGGACCAAAAGACGTTGAAGACCCAGAAGACTTTGTTGAGCCAGGCAAGCATCCCTTGACCATGTCTGTGAAACCCTTTTTATGCATGTCATATAGCACTTTTATTGCTTGCATCGGAGACCTGATGATGAGGTGACCACATGGGGTGGTTTGCCACCGATACTTCCTCGTTGATACTTGCATAGTGCATGACCCTACCTCCTTATGAGGGTTATGCCGGTGGGAGTAGATAGGATGCTAAAGTAGATGCTACGCATAAAAGGGACGGGTATATGCATGGTGATGGAGACAAAGTATTTTCAAAAGACTTTTCGAAAACCCCGTCGGGTGCCACTTATGCCCGAGGGAGATAACGAGATGGGTAACCACTTGATGACGAAGTGGTGTACCGAGGCAAGTGTGTGTGTTGTTTTCGAAAACGGATTAGATTTAAGATTTGTCGACTGTCCCAACCTTACATGTGCAACCACTCTACCCTTGTATGGGAAAGGGCATTATTGATTACCTAGGCCGATACTAGCTTGGAGCCCGCATTACTAGTCTCGGGACGGGGTCGTGCCAGGTACGGTGGCCATGACTGTTTTCACAGGGCACCAGATACATCGTTGTGTCCCCTCTCAGATGTTACGATCTCGAGTGAGTCTTGTATGATGTACATCGTGAGGATATGGAACAATGAGTGGACTCCTTGTTAGTATCGACTAGGGAAAGATAGTGATCGGGTGCTTACCCCGGGTACTTGAGGTACCACGGGTCGTGGCTGACATGGAAGTTCCCCGGATCTTGTGGGTAAAGTGTGCAACCTCTGCAGAGTGTAAAACTATTCGAATAGCCGTGTCCACGGTCAAGGACAGTTGGGCGGTGCTGCTTAAACTATGTCCAGAGTTTTACAAATCGTGTGTTTGTGTGTGTGTGTGTTGATAAAACTATTTGGGTTAAGTCAGATGGCTTGACACGATGATCAAGTTGGATTGGTGTCCAACTCCGCTTATGTTGATATCTGTAACTTGTTCATATGGATGTCTGTACTCTCATGATGCATACTTTTGATAGATCATGTCATTGCACTCAAAACTAGCTTTCTGCAAAAATTTACCTATATCATGCATTGTTGTATCTTGAACCAAAACATGGGTTGCTTGCGAGTACATTCAAAGTACTCATTGGCTTGCCACTGGTTATTTAATTGGTCACGCATGGAAGAACAGGAGTTCAAAGAAGAGTTCTTTGGAGACGAACATGCGAACTAGGACGTTTCCCAGTCAGAATTGCTGTAGGGTTAAGGCAGATGGCATGGGTTCGACTTATCAATGAAGAATTTCTGCTGCTTAAGTTTATTTGGTGTTCAGACCTTGTGGCTTTATCTATGTAAGACTTGACCATAATGGCCATAATTTGTGTAAGATGGTATGTATGGATGTAAGACTCTTGTTATTCAGCTTCTGTGTGTTCAGTGAGCATTGATCTCTGGGATCACTATACACGTGCATTCAGTGATCTCAACTTATGAGTCGGGGTCCCCATAGAGCTGGTATCAGAGCCATCCTGACTGTAAGAAGCCTTAGTTAGGATAAACCCGATTTTGGAAAACCCTCTATACTCAAGATATATTTCCATATTGACCTCTCCCATTCAACTTTTGTACATGGCTGCGTACCCAAAGACTTCTTGACCACCGGATTTCCCGTGCTTCTCGAGGATAGCCCCAAGAAGTGCCAGTTTTACCGAACCCCCATCTTCACCTACCATGAGCGTTGGATCAATGACACCGAGACGGAGTATCATGTGGAAGTGATCGTGAAGGCCAATGACTCTCCAACAAGCTAGTTCTTCGAGGGACCCCAGATGGCAACACTGGTTCTTGCCGTCGAGATGGCAACCCTCAAGGCACTCACCCGCCTCCGAGACCTTCTTCCAGAGATGGCAGACGAGTTGGCAACCCGCTTCTTGCCTTATCAGAAGGAAGGTGAGGATGAGAGCAGTGCACCAGCTCCACCATTAGAAGAAGGACTTCCTCTCCGATTCCAGACCTACTTCAGCCTTTGTGCCGATAGCTTGGCACAACACTTGGCCTCGGAATCGATGGAGCTCTGAAAGGAACTTCATGAGACCAAGGCACTTCTTCACCAAGCACAAGGGAAGACGGATAGGATCAAGAAGGAAGGTGCTCCCCCTGGACAGCCTGCCATTGCATACCGAGGCGGAAGACCCCCAAAGGATGGAGGACCCCCACAGCAACACCGCATGAGCGTAAAGGAATACCGCAAGCTCTTCGCATCACTGGCAAAGCAACGCCGTGTTGAGCTCCTCCACTCCCTCACCCCTTCAAGTGAAGAAGAAAGTGAGGATGCTGATGAGGAGGAGGAAGACCCAGAAGATCCAGACTACGCGACTGAGCATTCCACCACTTAGGCATCATTCGGAACCCGGATATGCCCGTTAGTAACCCCTATGGTAGGATAGGTCGTGTACCCCTATACAAAGTCGAGTCCTTGTAATGGTTCGTATGAAACCAAGTGGTGTTGTGTTTGCTTTTGATGTGTTTGATGGACGTCGTACTTTCCTTCGGGAACTTGTAAGTGACCACATCACCCATTTGGATTTTAATGAACGTGTTTGGCCTTTTATCCCTTGCATGAAAACAATTAGTGTCATACCGACCCCCTTACTAGGCATCCCATCTATATTGCTTCCCCTCATCTTTCCCAATCATGAGACCTTGACCGCTCCAATAGGATGCCTGTAGTAACACATACTGGTACCTCTACCCAGCAGCAAGAAGCCGGAGTAGGAGCCGGTCAGGACCAAACCCAAGGACAAGCTCCACCACCGCCACCACCTCCAAACATGGACATGGCTCAGCTTCTCCAAGCTTTCCGAGAGGAACGCCAAGCCAACACTACAGCCCTCCAGATGATTGCTCAAGCTGTCAACCGCCAGCCGGTGGGGAACGGCAATGGACGTTCCACACTGGCGGAGTTCAAGAATCATGCACCACCCACCTTCATCGAGACTGTTGAACCCCTGGATGCAGACGACTGGGTCTGCACCATTGAGGATCTGCTGGAACTAGTCGGATGCACTGAGGACCGTGAGAGGGTGGCATATGCTGCTCACTGTCTCGAGGGAACTTCCAGAGCTTGGTGGGATGGATTCAAGGCCATGCATGCTGAGCAAAACATCACTTGGAATGACTTCAAGGCAGAATTCCGCAAGGCCCACATTCCTTCCGGAATCATGGCCATCAAGAAGCGTGAGTTCCGAGCCCTGAAGCAAGGTAGTAGCACTGTCAAGGAGTACATGCAGAAGTTCAGTGTTCTATCAAGGTATGCTCCTGAGGATGTCAGCACTGATGCTGCCAAAAGGGAGCGCTTCATGGAAGGCCTTAACCAGACTCTGCAGTACTCGCTTGTTGTGTGTGACTGCCCGACCTTTACTGATCTGGTGAACAAGGCACTCATGCTTGGGGACAAGCGACGTGCTTTGGATGATACCCGTAAGCGCAAGATGATCAGCAAGGGTAGCTCCAGCAACCAGAAGCCTCGCCCATGGCAGCCAGCCCCGGTCAAGCCAACCTAGCAGCAACCAAGAGCCCATGCACCCCGCACCAACTATCAGCCTCAGCAGTATGCCAACCCCAGGCCAGCTTTCAACAACCCGAATAACAACGCCGGCAAGAGCAGCAACCCCAATCAAGTCACTTGCTTTGGATGTGGCCAGCCAGGACACTACTCCAAGAATTGCCCCAACAAGAAACCCGACGCCCCGCACCCCAATGCGCAAAACCTAGGACAAGGCCATGGAATGCCACCAAGGAACCAAGCTCCCCGCAACCCGCCCAACAACGGTAAGGGTCGTGTGAATCATGTCACTGCAGAAGAAGCCTAGGAAGACCCGGACGTCGTGCTGGGTACGTTCCTTGTTAACTCAGCACCTGCAACTGTCTTGTTTGATTCTAGAGCCACACATTCATTTGTCACCCATGAGTTTGTATTAAAGAGTGGCATGACCCCTACACCCCTGAATAACCCTATGGTGGTACAAACCCCCGGAGCAGAGATGAGAGCCAAGATAGGATGTAAAGGAGTCGGGATTGTCATTAATGGGGTAGATTTCCTAGCAGACCTTATCATCTTAAGATCGCAAGGCTTGGATGTGATCTTAGGAATGGATTGGCTCATCAAGCACCAAGGCTTGTTAGATTGTGCCAACCGGACTGTCACTGTGACCAATGACCAAGGAGTCGAAGTTAAATTTGCCTCCAACCCCTCCTCTGCTCAAGACAACCAAGTCAACTGTCTGACTCAAGTTGGATTGGAGCAAGTGCCAGTAGTATGCGAATACCCCGATGTCTTTCCTAATGAGCTATCGGGAATGCCTCCCGACCGAGACATTGAGTTCATCATCGAGCTCATACCCCGAGCAGGACCCATCTATAAGAAGGCTTATAGAATGGGAACGGAAGGATTAGGAGAGTTGAAGAAGCAACTGGAAGAGCAGTTGAGGAAGGGATTTATCCGCCCTAGTGCCGCCCCTTGGGGATCACCTGTTCTGTTTGTGGCAAAGAAGGATGGTAGCATTCGCTTGCGCATTGACTACCACTCCCTCAATGAAGTTACAATCAAGAACAGGTATCCACTTCCAAAGATTGAAGATATGTTTGATCAACTCAATGGGGCCAAGGTATTCTCCAAGATCGACCTCAGATCTGGGTACTACCAGCTAAAAATCATACCTCAAGATATTCCGAAGACGGCATTTGTAACCAGATATGGCCTATATGAGTGCACGGTCATGTCCTTTGGATTGACCAATGCCCCAGCTTACTTCATGTATCTCATGAATAAGGTCTTCATGGAATATTTGGACAAGTTTGTCGTTGTCTTCATCGATGACATTCTTGTCTTCTCGAAGACGGAAGAAGAGCACGAGCAACAGTTGAGGATGGTCCTAGACAAGCTTCGAGAGCACCAACTGTATGCCAAGTTCAGCAAGTGTGAATTTTGGCTGCATGAAGTTGGATTCTTGGGTCATGTTTTGACCGAAGAAGGATTGTCGGTTGATCCTGCTAAGGTTGGAGCCGTGACTGAATGGCAATCCCCAAGCAATGTGAAGGAAGTCAGAAGCTTCCTCGAACTCGCAGGATATTACCGCAAGTTCGTTGAAGGATTCTCAAGCATTGCCCGACCCATGACCCAGCTCTTGAAGAAGGACAAGAAGTTTGAATGGACGCCGAAGTGTGAAGAAAGCTTCGAGGAGCTGAAGAGAGACTGACCACCTCCCCAGTTCTGGCCACACCAGATATACACAAGGAATTTGTGATATATTGTGATGCGTCAAGAACCGGACTGGGAGGTGTCCTGATGCAAGAAGGCAGAGTCGTAGCATATCTGTCCAGACAGCTACGTCCTCACGAAGAGAAGTATGCTACTCATGATCTTGAGTTAGCAGCAGTGGTACATGCCCTGAAGACATGGCGACAATACCTACTAGGGAAGCGGTGTGAGATATACACAGATCACAAAAGTCTGAAGTATATTTTCACTCAGAAGGAATTGAACATGAGGCAGAGAAGATGGCTAGAATTGACCAAGGATTATGATCTCACTTTTCAATACCACCCTGGAAAGGCTAATGTGGTAGCAGATGCATTAAGTAGAAAGGCTTGTTCCTTGAATGATATGCTTAAGGAAAGGCTACCCGCCTTGTATGAAGAACTTGAAAGCTTTGGGTTGGAACTGGTTGCACCAGGATTCTTGGCCAACCTCGAAGTCAAGCCTACCCTGATGGATGACGTTAAGGAAGCTCAGAAGGTACATGAAAGTATTGAAGGCATCAAGAGGAAGATCAAGGCAGGCAATGCCCAAGGATTCTCAGAGGATGAGCAGGAATTGTGTGGTTTGGGAATCGCATTTGCGTACCCAACAAGGTTGAGCTCAAGAACTTGATCTTGCAAGAAGCTCATGACACCCCGTATTCCATCCATCCTGGAGGGACCAAGATGTATCAAGACCTGAAGGAAAGATTTTGGTGGCATGGGATGAAAAGGGAGATTGCCACCTATGTTGCAAAGTTTGATGTATGCCAAAGAGTCAAGGCTGAATATCAACGACCTGCTGGATTGCTCCAACCACTCAAGGTTCCCGAGTGGAAATGGGATAAAGTCGGAATGGATTTCATCACTGGACTACCTAGGTCAAACAAGGGACATGACTCCATCTGGGTCATAGTCGATCATTTGACTAAAGTAGCCCATTTCATTCCTGTTAAGATTATGTATGATGGCAACCAGCTAGCAACTCTATACATCAACAGAATCGTAAGTCTTCATGGTGTTCCCAAGGAGATTGTGTCAGATCAAGGAACCCAGTTTACCTCAAGATTCGGGAAGAAGTTCTAAGAGGCCATGGGGACCAAGTGGTCCTTCAGCACTGCTTTCCACCCACAGACCGGAGGTCAGACAGAACGAGTGAATCAGATACTCGAAGACATGCTCCGAGCCTATGTCTTAGCATATGGAGCTAGGTGGGAAGATTGCCTCCCTTTTGCCGAGTTCTCCTACAACAACAGTTATCAGTCAAGCCTTCAGATGGCACCATTTGAGGTGTTATACGGATGGAAGTGCCGCACACCCCTCAATTCGTCAGAAACCGGAGAAGGACTAGTATTTGGGCCCGACATCCTCCGTGAAGCAGAAGAGCAAGTTCAGCTAGTCAGACAGCAACTGAAGACTGCCAAGTCGAGACAGAAGAGCTATGCTGACACTCATGGCCGACAAGTAAACTTCCAAGTCGGAGACCATGTATACCTGCGAGTAACTCCTCTTAAGGGAACCAAGCGTTTCCACGTTAAGGGAAAGCTTGCACCAAGATTTATCGGCCCCTTCGAGATCACCGCACGACGCGGAGAAGTGGCTTACCAGTTGGAACTTCCACCTGAACTATTCGATGTGCACAACGTATTCCACGTGTCACAACTCCGGAAGTGTCTCCAAGTTCCAGACAAGCCTGATCTTTACAAGGACGTCGATCACCAAGCCATTGACCTTCAGCCTGATTTGACTTACTATGAGAGGCCCATCTGCATTTTGGATGAGGCTGAGCGACGCACTCGAAGCCACGCGATCAAGTACTTCAAGGTCCAGTGGAGCAACCACACTGAAGCAGAAGCAACCTGGGAACGTGAAGACTACCTCGAGTTTCCGTATATCTTCAAAGCCTAGTTTAGGAATCTCGGGGACGAGATTCTTGTAAGGGGGGTCGGTCTGTCACACCCTGCATTTTGTAACATTTCATTTGCATTAATAAAGCATAAAAATTTGGACCAACAAAAACTTTTGCATTATTTGGCTTTTTACTTTGGAGTTGGTTTTCTCTCAATGATTTTCAAGTGCTCTTTAAAGTCAACTACTCCACCTTCTGTACTTCATCTCCTTGCCCCAAACTTCTGCCCAATGATCATGCCATGTGTATAGTGCAATATAGTATTTTCTTACAAAAATAATTTGGCCAAATAGTATTTTCAAAAATTAGTTTTCCAAAAACCCCTGAATTGAGGTTTGCACTACAAGTACTTGATTTGGGGTATGAAAAATATTTCAAAGAGTATATTTGAAACCTATTAGATATATGATTCCCATAAACCACAAAAATATAATTTTAAAAGTTATTTTCCTATTTTATTTAAAAGCTTTTTCTTAAGGCCAGAAATGGTCTTTAATAGGGAAAAATATTTTATTGTTTTAAAAATATTTGACAAAAATCAAGGAAACTCAGTGGGCATATAGTTCCCATATATAAGAGTTTCAACACATGGTCATGTTCAAAATATTGGACAAAACCTCCCAAAACCATTTTTGCCCATTTCAAGGATTTGAAATATTTCTATAGGAAATATTTTCATAAAAATCCAAGGAAAATCCAGCATATCACAAATGAATATGGTGATCACCTTGCAAAGCCTCATGTCAATCAAGGTCATTTTGGTTCACCAAAATGCCCCAAAACCCTCTCTGACCAGAATCAAATTTGAACAACTTTGTACTACCAACTTTCTCTCCTTGACCCTAGCTTTTGTGAGCATGTTCACATGACCAAATGAGGCCACTACACCAAGTGGTTCATCAAGGGGAAGTGATTTGCTCAACTAGATCTACACAAGTTCATTTCTGTTAATTTCTAGGGTTTACAAAAGTTGCATTGGAAACTTTGCCCAAATAAGCTCCAAATTGGTGGAAGGCCCTAATTATATGTGTCATTTCACCCTGTGGAGTCTCATGGCAATTGGAAATCATCTGCTGGGCCAAACCATTATCAAACACCTTCTGCCACTTTTCAAAAATCATCATTTTGACCACTAACACTATTCTCCTTGAGCTCAACTTTTTACCACAGCTCCTCCTAGTCCTCTCCTACCTCCAGTAACCCTCCCCTGGCCATTACTCAATTATTGAGGGGTAAAATACCCCCCTCCTTGGACAACCCCTCTCTCCCTCTTCTTCTACCTCTCTCTTCTCCTACTGGCCACCCAGGGCATCCAAGGCCATCTCCTACTTCTTTACTTCCCCTAGGGCCACCAGACATATTTGGCCGAGCCTACCTGACCAAAAAAAATGCCATGGCATGCCATTTGCACGCTCCAGAGCGCGCTACAGTGCGGCCAGGCACTGTAGCCGCCCCCTGCCAACCACTCCCGGCCACCTCAGGCCTCCCAAGTGCGCCCGACGATGCACCTCGACGTCTGCGTCATGCCATGCCTCTGTCCCCCTCCTCCCTCTTCCTCCTCTCGCCCCAGCTCACACGCGCGCCGGCGCCCGAGCGCACCAGTGAGCGCGCTCACACGTGCGGTGCCCTGGCCCCCTGCTTTCCCTCTCTTCTCTCCCCTCGCCCTAGACCAACCGCACAAACGCCTCAGACACGCCCCGACGAGCCCCCGTGATCCGCTTCGACCACAACAGGCTCGCTGGCGCATGGGTCCTCGGTGGACCGTCGCCCGCCTATTTAAGGGACTCCCCGAGCTCTCCTCTCCTCACCACTCGCTCTCTGCACCACCAAATCATCCCCCTACACCCCCAATTTCTCTCCAGAGCCGCCCGAGCTCGAGATCGAGCTCGAGCTCCGCCGCTTCGGCTCGCCGGAGTTCGCGAGGTATAGGCCTCCCCCGCTCCTCCTCTGCCTCGAGCTGGAACCCCTGATCACCCCTGATCATTTCCCCTTTCTCCCCGCTTCTTTTGCAGCCGGAAACGGCCGGAACCGATGACGCCCGAAGCTCCTCCGCCACGAGACCTCGTCGCCGGCGAACTAGGCCACCCCGGCGACCGCAACCACCTCCACCCGAACGGCGACTCGATGCTTAGTCCAGCCGTACCCTCGCCCGACCTCGCCGTGCCCTACATCGACGCCGGTGTGCCCGCCGGCCCTCTGTCGCAGGGTTAGGGATGACAGGTGGGCCCTGCCTGTCGGCCTCTCCTCTCCATCGCCCCTCTCTCTCTCGCTGACGCCTGGGCCCCGCCCGTCAGGTTTAAACCTGGCACGCGCGCGTGCACCATTATGTTGGCCGCCTCTCTGGCTGAGCCTGCTGCGCTGCGGCTGTTCTGGCCCAGCAGGCACAGAGCCCTTCTCCTTTTTCTTTTCTATCAAACTTGTAAATATTCCACAGGATTAAATATTCACCCAAATGCAATAATTCAAACTCCCACATTTTTCTAAAAATTCCACCTATTTAATGGTATAACTTTCACTCATGTCCAACCAACTTTTATGTACTGTTCATATTCCAATCCAAATTTGAATATATTTAAACCCCTCTGAAAATCCATTTCATCTATTCTGCTACTCCAAGTCCAAAACTAGGAATTTTCCCCTTCTTAGTTTTCACCCTAGTATTTAACAAAAATGAGTTGACATTTTTCTGAGCACTTTGGTTTTTCTGTTTTATTATTGCCTTATTTTCTCGTTATTATTTTGCGACGATAGATTGTGTTGCTGACGAAGGAGTTGGACCAGAAGACTTTGAAGACCTAGAAGACTTTGTTGAGCCAGGCAAGCAGCCCTTGACCATGTCTATGAAACCCTTTTTATGCATGTCATATAGTACTTTTATTGCTTGCATCGGAGACCTGATGATGAGGTGACCACATGGGGTGGTTTGCCACCGATACTTCCTCGTTGATACTTGCATGGTGCATGACCCTACCTCCTTATGAGGGTTATGCCGGTGGGATTAGATAGGATGCTAAAGTAGATGCTACGCAAAAAGGGACGGGTATATGCATGGTGATGGAGACAAAGTATTTTCAAAAGACTTTTTGAAAACCCCGTCGGGTGCCACTTATGCCCGAGGGAGATAATGAGATGGGTAACAACTTGATGACGAAGTGGTGTACCGAGGCAAGTGTGTGTGTGTTGTTTTCGAAAACGGATTAGATTTAAGATTTGTCGACTGTCCCAACCTTACATGCGCAACCACTCTACCCTTGTATGGGAAAGGGCATTATTGATTACCTAGGCCGATACTAGCTTGGAGCCCGCATTACTAGTGATGGGAGTGAGTTGGTGCACTCTCTTGGGACGGGGTCGTGCCAGGTAGGGCGGCCATGACTGTTTTCACAGGGCACCGGATACACCGTTGTGTCCCCTCTCGGATGTTACGATGTCGAGTGAGTCTTGTATGATGTACATCATGAGGATATGGAACAACGAGTGGACTCCTTGTTAGTGTAGACTAGGGAAAGATAGTGATCGGGCGCTTACCCCGGGTACTTGAGGTACCGCGGGTCGTGGCTGACTCGGAAGTTCCCCGGATCTTGTGGGTAAAGTGTGCAACCTCTGCAGAGTGTAAAACTATTCGAATACCCGTGTCCACGGTCAAGGATAGTTGGGCGGTGCTGCTTAAACTACGTCCAGAGTTTTACAAATTGTGTGTGTGTGTGTTGATAAAACTATTTGGGTTAAGTCAGATGGCTTGACACGATGATCAAGTTGGATTGGTGTCCAACTCCGCTTATGTTGATATCTGTAACTTGTTCATACGGATGTCTGTACTCTCATGATGCATACTTTTGATAGATCATGTCATTGCACTCAAAACTAGCTTTCTGCAAAAATTTACCTATATCATGCATTGTTGTATCTTGAAACAAAACATGGGTTGCTGCGAGTACATTCAAAGTACTCATTGGCTTGCCACTGTTTATTTAGTTGGCCAGTCATGGAAGAACAGGAGTTCGAAGAAGAGTTCTTTGGAGACGAACATGTGAACTAGGACGTTTCCCAGTCAGGATGCCTGTAGGGTTAAGGCAGATGGCATGGGTTCTACTTATCGACGAAGAATTTCCGCTGCTTAAGTTTATTTGGTGTTCAGCCCTTGTGGCTTTATCTATGTAAGACTTGACCGTAATGGTCATAATTTGTGTAAGACGGTATGTATGGATGTAAGACTCTTGTTATTCAGCTTCTGTGTGTTTAGTGAGTATTAATCTCTGGGATCACTGTAAACGTGAATTTGTAAAAGTAAGAGAACTCTTGGGCCTCCCTAGCCCCTCCCCCTAGCCCCTCCCGCCGGTGGCCACTCCGGCCCCGGTGGCCACACCCTCCCCTGCCGGTGGCCACTCCGGCCTCGGCAGCCACCATAAAGCCCTTGATGGCTCCTTTTGCTCTCAACTTTGATCGTGGCAAGAAATTCCAGGCAGATATAAGATCCAAGTTTGGTCACCCAGTGGTTTTATCCCCGGGCTTTCGTCAAAAGGAGTTCACCATGGTGGTTTGTTTCTCCAGGGCATCTTTCAAGCTTGATGTCCACACGGTTAGTGTCTCTCTCCTTGCTATGTTTGGAGGCTATGCACAAGGATTTAGAGTCCGCTTCTTAAGAAATAGATCTTACCAGTTTTCGGTGGCCTCAAAGTCAGTGGGGTTCGAGATATACAATGCGGGTAAAATTGTGGAAAAAGACTTTGAGATGGTCTTTAGTCTTTGGAATTTCGGCGGTCCTAATTGGATTAGAGAAGAGCGTGCTTATTATGATGAACTTGACAATGAGTGGACTCTAGTGGGCAGGAATGGGCGTGCCCTCGTCCCTAACTCCGGTGATCGCCGGAGTTACAGCTCGGTGGTTCAACAAGGCCGGTCAGTTTTTGAGCGTTTATCGGGGCCTATTCATGACGGTCTTAATTCAGCAAATATCGCCTCTTCATCACAGCCTAATCATGGTGTTAACGAGCCTCAAATTGAGCCTCATTATGCTTCACGTATGCATGGGGTGTCGTACATTACTTGCCATGCATGTGGGGACACGGGGCATTTTGCACGCAACTGTACCACCCCAAACCTTCCTGGGCTTTGGCCTTTCATTAAATTTAATTCTTTCCCTAGCCCACCTGCAGAAGCTTGGGCTGAGGGTGCCGTTGAGGCTTGGTTCCACTGCATTGGGCCAGAAGCACCAATAAGGCAAGTCTCATCATTTCAAGAGCTAGTCAAGGACCATTTCCCAAATTTCCAACCGAGACCGTCGCTTGCCTCCTCGCATTCCACTACACCTACCAACTCTGCTACTTCCTCTACTCCCACATCGACAAGCTCGCCTGGTTCCTCCTTGTTGCCGGCAAGGGCTGTAGTTGCTGTCTCATCGGTGAGTGATCTGATGGCCAACATTCCGATAGACCCTCTCCCGTTTGTACCATAAGGCTTCCAAATACAAGAAATCGAGGGAAGAATGGGGGTTTCCCGTGCCATTCTTCCACACCGTCCGCGACGACATGAAGATTGGGCGATAGCTTCCATCCACCCACATCCTAATGAGGTATTCTTCCCTAATGTCCATGATGTCCTAGAGGAGTTTTTTCAAGAGGAGGCTCATGTTGGGTTCAGAGAGATCCAACCTTGTCCTTTCGGAGAAGCATACGTCCAGTTCTTGCATGTGAGAGATAGAGATAGGCTCATTAGGCAGAGCCCGCATGCATTTGGAGATGTGTTTATTTCTTTTACTAAACACAATGAGGGCAGAAACTGGCGTAGACTCAATTTCAATAGGATTTGTTGGTTACTGTTCATTGGTGTTCCGTTTGCTTTCTGTCATACGGAAGACATTGCTGCTGCAATTTCCAAATGGGGAAGAATCATCAGCTGGGAAAGAGAGGATGCTTTGAGAGGGAAAATTATGGTTAAGGCTAGGGTGACTGAACTCATTGAGGTACCTAAAAGTATCAGGTGGTCTGAGGGTGAAAGGTTTGATGAAGAATCATGGACAAGTTCAATTGAAGTTCTCCTGGAGGAGATGCTGGGTGGTGGGCCAGCAGACGAGGACCCTATACCCCCAGATGGTGTGGACCCACACCCTGTGCCACAACATGCTAATGACTTCCTAGGTTTCTAGCCTCTGCCAGTGCACAATATTCACATTCAGAATGAGGGCTGGGATGCATGGGAGGATCCTATTGAACAAGATGAGCAGGAGCAGCATTGGGCTTTTCCACAACAAGACCCAGTGGCTCCAATGCAGCAACAGATTGAACTTCCAGTGCAGCAAGATGATGGGTACCCCAGTAGCAGTATCACTACAACTGTCTCTCTGTCTGATGGCTTGCTGTCTCTCACTCATTCTGCAAGTGAGGAGGTAAATCAGGCCATGCAAGTGCAGCCTATGGCCTTGGGACTGCTGAACATTGCACTAGCCTACCAGGCAGATGCTGAAGAAGAAGATCTACAGTTAGATAACAACTTGCAATCTCATGATGGGCAACAGAATATTTCTGAGGGGCCACTGGTTGACACTGAAGATCCTATCCAACCTGCTGTCAAAGAAGGGGGAGAACCTTCTTCTGCTAAGCACAATAACCAGCTGCAACAGACACTGTCAGATGAGGGGACTGCTGCTGCTCTCATTGAACAAACCTCTTATACTGCTGCCAACAATTCTGCTGAAGAACCAATATCTCAGCCACTGGCTTTGTCTGCATTGGATAAAGGGAAAGAGGATGTGCCAATCCCTCAGGGAGGAACATCCTCCAATTTCAGTAATAAAGGTATTTCAGAGAAGACCCTACCCTTTGCCTCTTCAGATATGTTTGATTTACATTCAATTGCTGAGAAACATGCACTGGATATTATTGATGGTTCTCACCTAATTTCTGAAGAAGGTCTGGACCTTTGGATTCAAAACTTTGCCCCAGCAACTCAAGGAGACAAAAGTACTTTCAAGATTGAAATCCCTGTAAGTTGGTTCAATTTCATAATACACCTGGTACTGACACCAGATAAGTTTGGCTGGACAATGGATCTGCTTAAGTCTAATTTATGGAATTTGCTTACTGAAAACTGTGACAATGAAGAGACTATCCTATTCCATATTCCTGATGGCTGCATAACCTCACAGGCCCCAACATGTAAGGAGATCTTTCAGTGTGTGGGCAAAGAAAATGAAGGGATAAGCCCAGCTGCCCATTCTTCAAGTGGAGCTGGCAGCCCTCTACAGCAGGTGTCTCCCAACAAAGTCATCTTTTTGCCTCCTGGAGAAGCCACTTCTAAGAAAAGAAGAGAGAAAGAGCCACTGGTAGAAACTCAGGTAAGAAGAAGTGATAGAATTAAGAAGGATAACAATGGTTATAGGAGTAAAATATGTGATGCTCAAACCTGCTTACCTTGCAATGCCATTCCTCCTGTTATTCACAATAAAGTGGTTAAGAACTTGACAAAATCTTTCTTTAAGGTGTCTGAGGATGAGCTCCAGGAAAAGTTACCCAAGAGACCCAAAAAGAAAGGGCAAGAGGAGGTGGCCAAGGTGTCCAAGGCCACCGGATCTAAAACTCAACCAAGATTTGAATAATGATAGGGTGCTGTAATAGTTATAGGCCCTGCTGCTGCATTATGCTATGTTATTATCCTAAGACTGCTTGTGTTATGTGTACTGGATGTAGTAGCTTTTGTAATATGAGGAACCCTGGACCTGTGAGGCATCTTTTGTTGCAACCTGAGTCTTGTCACTGCAGTAAAACCACTGAGATTAAGTTACTTGTCAGAACTGCTCTGCTATCATTCCAGGTTATATTGAAATGGTTGTCTATGATCTCTCCTTTATGGATGTTGCATGGTCAAGTTCTATGCCCTCTTGCTACAGAACTATGCTTACAGGCCCAATGCAATGCTCAGGTGGTTATCAAGGGATGGACCTTGATACAGAAGTATAACCCCTTCTTTGGTTAAACATGAATAACAACAGATCTTGGAACATTCTTAACTGGAACATTCGAGGTATTAATGCTCAAGACAAATGGCTGGCTATTAGACAAAAACTGGAGGAAAGTGCTGCTGGAGTAGTATGTATTCAAGAAACAAAGAGAGAGAATTTTGATCTTGCATACATTCACAACTTTTGCCCACAAATATTCACTAAATTTGAATTCCTACCTTCTATTGGGGCCTCTAGTGGCATTCTCACTGCCTGGAATGGTTCTTTGTTCACAGGAGAGTTACCTTTTCAAAACAAATTCTCTATTTCCATTCAATTCACATGTAATATTTCTGCAAACAAGTGGATTCTCTCAAACATATATGGGCCTTGCAGACATGAGGAAAAGATTGAGTTTATTGATTGGATTAGCAACATTCAAATGCCAAACGATGTGGATTGGATAGTCATGGGTGATTTTAATTTCATCAGAACACCAGAAAATAGAAACAAACCAGGTGGAGATGTCAATGAGATGCTTTTATTTAATGAAGCCACCAGTAACCTGGGACTCATTGAGCTACCTTTTAAAGGAAGACAATATAGCTGGAGCAACATGCAGGAATCCCCTCTCCTTGAAAAATTGGACTGGTTCTTCACCTCTACAGCCTGGATGACCAGTTACCCTAACTCCATGGCCCTTCCTTTGGCAAAGCCAATATCTGATCACCTTCCATGCATGATCAAGATTTGCACGAATATTCCAAAATCAAAGGTTTTCAGGTTTGAAAACTACTGGTTAAAACACAACTCTTTTAAGCAAGTGGTGCAATCAGCTTGGAATATTCCAGTGGGTTTTACTGATCAAGCCAAAAAGATTAATGCAAAGTTTAAAAACCTCAGAAGAGCTCTGAAGTTGTGGGCTAGAAGTCTGTCCTGCATGAAAAAACAAATTGAAGATCTCAATGCATGCATATTCTTTTGGGATTTGGTTGAAGAATTCAGGAACCTCTCTTTATTTGAGGCCAACTGCAGATCTGTGCTCAAGGAGTACTTGTTGACTGTTCTTAATAACCAGAAGATTTATTGGAAACAGAGAGGCAAAATTAAAGGTGTTAAGTTTGGAGATGAAAACACAAAATTCTTCCACACAAAGGCTTCCATTAATCATAGGCATAATAAAATTGCAATGTTGTTGAATACAGACCAAGTGGAAGTTACATAGCATGAAGGAAAAGCTGCTATTTTATGGGAAGCATTCAAAAACAGACTGGGACAATCTACTGGACACACTATGCATTTTGATCTCCATGATTTATATAACCAAGCAATTGATCCTCAAATTTTTATTCAATTAGAGGAACAGTTCACCAGGGAGGAGATTGAGGAGGTAGTCAAAAACTTACCATCAGATAAATCACCAGGCCCAGATGGTTTCAACAATGAGTTCATTAAAGCTTGTTGGGATATTATTAAAGAAGATGTCATTGACCTCATCATGGCCTTCCATGCTGGTACCGTGAACTTGGAGAGTATAAATACATCCTTCATTACTCTAATTCCAAAAATAGAAGTTCCTCTCACACCTAATGACTTCAGGCCTATCTCTCTGTTAAATGGGGTACTTAAAATCATCACAAAATTGCTGGCTAACAGATTACAAAAAATTATTCTGAAATTGGTTCACATCAACCAATATGGATTCCTCAAGGACAGAGTGATTCAAGACTGCCTAGGATGGGAATATGAATATATACACCAATGCCATAAATCAAATGAGGAACTGCTGGTAATTAAGCTAGATTTTGAAAAGGCCTTTGATACAATTGAGCATCAAGCAATCATTGAGATTTTCAGAGCAAAAGGGTTTGGAGAGAGATGGATTTCATGGATGCAGATGCTATTTACTACAGCCTCTTCTGCTGTCATGCTAAATGGAGTGCCTGGGAAGAAATTTTACATCAAGAGAGGAGTGAGACAGGGAGATCCTTACTCTCCCCTAATCTTTGTTCTTGCTGCCAAGGTTGTCAGAATTGTGATTTTGAATCGAATCGGAGGTTCGATGGTAGGATCGCAAATCGTAGAATCTTCACTATCAGGATCGTAGAAACGTAGATTCTATGAACTAAAATCGTAGAATCAGAGGGGTTAGTTTGGATCGTAAAGTCATAGAATCGTATAACAGAATCGCGATTCCGACAACCTTGCTTGCTGCAGATCTACTTCAGAGTATTTTGAACAGGGCCATGAGACTAAATCTTATTACATCTCCACTTCAGGTCAACTCCTGCCCAGATTTTCCAATTGTTCAGTATGCTGATGATACTTTGGTCATCATGCAAGCAAATTCCAGACACCGGATTTGTCTCAAAGTCCTTTTAAATACTTTTGCTACAGCAACTGGTCTTAAGGTTAATTATGCAAAATCTATAATGGTACCTCTGAACATTGATGAAGACAGAGTGGAGATTTTCACCAATACACTGCAATGTGCTAGGAGACAATTCCCTTTTACTTACTTGGGGCTACCTTTGGGTATTCATAAACCAACTGTAGAGCAGTGTCTCCCACTTGTTAACAGAATTGCAAAAAGACATGCAGGCCTTTCTACCTTCATGACCCAAGCAGGGAAAGTTCTTTTAGTCAAATCAGTGCTTTCTTCATTATCTATTTTCTTCATGAGCTGTCTGGACATCCCTGTAACAATTAAAAAGCAGATTATTAAATATTTGAGACACTGTCTATGGAGGAGCTCTGACATGGAGGATAGAAGTCCAACTTTGGTAGCTTGGCACACAGTTTGCAGACCAAAAAATCAGGGAGGATTGGGCATTCTGGATATATACACTCACAATAAAACCCTTCTAGTGAAGAATCTGCACAAATTCTTCAATAGACATGATATACCTTGGGTCCATCTAATCTGGCAAAGTTATTATTCTGAAGGGCAACTCCCAGGAAATAACCTGATTGGCTCTTTCTAGTGGAAATCAAACCTGGCTCTTATGGATCAATACAAAGCTCTGGCAAGGTGCAATGTGGGAGATGGTAGAACTGCTTTTTTCTGGGATGACTTGTGGCATACTTCCATTTTCAAACATACTTACCAACACCTACACTCCTTTGTCAGAAATCCCCATGTTACTGTCCAAACAGTAATCAACACAGAATACTTACAGGACCTGTTTCATCTACCACTCACAACTGAAGCCTATGAGGAATTCTTGCAAATGGAAGACATATGCATCCAAGCAAGGCAATCTGAACATATAGGTTCCCTGGACACTTGGAGTTACATTTGGGGGAATGAATTCTATTCTTCAATCAAGGCTTACAAAGTACTGATTGGACACAAGCAAGTCCCACCAAAGTTCAATTGGATTTAGAGTTCATCCTGTCAGCCAAAGCATAAGGTATTTTTCTGGAAACTACTTCTTGATAGAGTAAATACAAGGAACCTGCTCAGGAGGAAAAACTTTGTGCTGGAAGTCTACAATTGTGCTGTTAGAGACTGTCAACAAGAAGAAACTCTACATCATCTATTTTGGGGCTGCCCTTTTGCTCAACAATGCTGGAATTACATCTGTCCTACTAGAACACCAAATCTATCAGTCCTCGAAGCCTTTCAAGACCTTAAGAATAACCTACACTTCCCATTTTTCATGGAGATCATCATTCTTGGATCCTGGGCCATTTGGATAACCAGAAATAACAAGATATTTGAAAATATTACTCCAACTTTCCAAGGATGGAAGTGCATATATTTAGAGCAGCTCAAACTTCTAAAATATAGAATGAAGATTAAGCATGAGAGATTGTTCTCTAACTGGCTGGATTCTCTGTTGTAATCTCCTTTGCTTTTCTTATTTTTCCCGTTGTAGGTTTTTTTTCCTAGTTTCTCTTCTTTTTTCTAGGGCTTACCTCAAGCCCTTAAGACTACTCTGTTTCTTTTATTTTAATAAAAGTTGCAGTGGGGTATTTACCCTATTGTTTATAGTCAAAAATCACTGTAAACGTGCATTCGGTGATCTCGACTTATGAGTCGGGGTCCCAACAGTCATGTTCTTTATGTTATAGTTGTGCACTTGAGGAGTTCGATGTTTTGCCATGCATTTTTATGCTGCACACTCATTGTTGCATCCATGTTAGATATGCTCATGATGATGGAGAAGGGAATAAAATGACTTAATAATAACAAACCTGCTCCGTCATCGATGGGATCGAGTCATAGTGCCACCAAATCGAACTTTTTCAGTGCAGCCACATTTGCCTTTATGGGAAGGCCTTAATGCGAGCTATTGTCCTGACCTCTCGCCGGTGCCCCACTAGGGAAGGTTATGGGCATGTTTACCCTGATCGGGTAGGCAGACACAATCTTGTGTGCTCGTTGATGAGATTATGGTACCGAGTCCCCGAGTGGTCTTGTTTTGACCACGACGGTGGTCGGGGTGTCTTTGGTAGACACGGGGCCACCTAGGACCAGCCCGTTGGGGATTGGGTCGGAGTGGCAGGGAGAGCGTCATGGCAATAGTTCAGTTTTGTCGGAATGCCGTTGGTCCACCCAAATGGGATGACGAGGCCATGGGGTCCGTGGTGTGGGTACAGTGTGCTACCTCTGCAGAGTGTGTATAAAGTCTATTGATAGCAACAGTTCGTAGTAGGTCCCACTATCAGGTCTTGGTTGAAATGGAGGATAAACCTGAAATAATTAAGTTGGTAAATAGATATGTGATAACAAGAATGTGGTGACTTGGACTATGAGATAGTCGTGGGAAGTCACGACGATGTTTTGATATGATCACGAGACGAGTTCTCGGTGAGTGTTGGAGGCCGTGTTGGTCATGGTTGTGATCGCCGGAAAGATCACTGTTCGGTTGCGAGTCAACCCGTTGATAAGAGAGTTCGAGGGACTCGGTGTACAAGTTTGGTTGCATTGCATGAGTAATATGTTGCATTTAAAAGCCAAGGCAGAACATAAGAGGATTGCATAAAGTTAACACGCTATGTCTGCATTGGATATTATTGGTAGTTTATTTTCAGCATAGTTTCATGATGCAATGCCATGCTTTGGTTGACATGTTAAATTATGCCATGATTGAGAAGATATGCTATGTTTTGTCATTGCCATGTTAGAAGCATGATCTGATATGCCATGTCATTGCCATGTTAGTAGATGTTATGATTTTGTTCATGCTTAGTCGAATTTTTATCATGCCATGTTTAGTAATTGATTTGTGATAGGTTGTTGCATACGCTTGGTTCTTGCTTTGTCTTCTGCTTGTTTGGATGCTATGTATTTGGTTGTCTTGCAAGTACATTCAATGTAGTGACCTGGCGTGTCATGCCAGTTTTGTAGGTCATACCCGAGTTGTTCGCTTGATCCGTCGTGCTAGGCCGTAACCTTGCTAGTCCTGTGAGTTGTGGAGCCCAGCCAGAGATGTTATGCTGCCAAACCAAGACTTCCGCCGCCATTCAATCAGACTTCCACTATCATTTAATAGCCTTAGGGCCATGCCAGATAATTGTATTCATCAATGATGTAATCTCATATACATGTATTTGATGAATATTCTTGTGCCTGGAATGCTGTATTATGGACCTGTCGTGCGTCAGGTGTTATCCTGGGCTGACATGCGAAGGCCCCCTGCTCCATGCGGATCGGGGTGCCACACTCTATTAAAAGGATGCCTTAATATCCCTTAGTTTCGAATATGGACCCCGCTGCCACAGGAGGGTAGGATAAAAGATGTCATGCAAGTTCTTTTAATAAAGCACGTATGACTATTCACGGAATACATGCCTACATTATATTGATGAACTAGAGATAGTGCCGTATCACCATAGGTTGTAACTGTCACATGATAAATATCATCCAACAAGTCACCGATCCAATGCCTATGAATTTATCTTATATTGTTTCTGCTCAGTTACTACTGCTATCATCACGGTCACACTTGCTACAAATTATTGCTATCACTGTTACTGTTACCGTTACTGCTGTCACTACTATCAAAACTATCAAACTACTTTGCTACCGATCACTTTGCTGCAAATAATTAGTCTCCAGGTGTGGTTGAATTGACAACTCAGCTGCTAATACCTTAAAATATTCTTTGGCTCCCCTAGTGTCGAATCTATAAATTTTGGGTTGTGTACTCTACCCACGAAAACTGTTGCGATGCCCTATACTTGTGGGTTATCAAGACCTTTTTTCTGGTGCCGTTGACGGGGAGCATAGCTATATTTGTTGAGTCACTTGGGATTATTATCATATTATCACTATGAATAATCTGAAGGAACCAAAAACTAAGATATTTCCCTCAAAGACGAGGGGAGGTAAGGAACTGCTGTCGGTGTACTAAAGTAGGGGTACCTTAGTACCCCAGACTTGTGCACGGGCAGTTGTAGCACCCTGCGGCGAGGCCCGCCCAGGAAGCGCCAAGAGAAGACCAAGCATTCAAGACAAGGCCCCCGGCGAGAGGAGCTTGCCGGGCCAAGAAGACAAGACCCCGGCAAGAGGAGCTTGCCGGGACGACTGAGCCCGAGTAATACCATCCAAGAACAAAGTATAAGAGACAGAAGATCGAGACCCCGACAAGAGGAGCTTGTCGGGAAGGCCGAACCCAGGCACCACAAGAGAAGCCCGCCGCGGCGCGCCATGCGCCCCGGCAAGGCCTGATAGCCGGCAAGCTATCAGGCACAGGAAGACGACCCCCGCGGCAAGCCACTTGCCGCGGCAAATCGCCACCTCAGGACTGCGCTCCAGCTCGCCCGCCCACGCGTCGCTCCGGGGCTTCCCCCAAGGGCACGTGGCGGGGCACCACGCAGCCTGGGGTATGCGGTGGCATGCAGCCACCACCGTAGCGAGCGGTGGCGCACCCAACGGTCCGCCTCGGTGCTGTCCAGGCGACCGTGACGGGCATTTAATGCCCTTGTCCCCTACCGTCAGAAGTAGGTATGATAACACTGTGCCGCGCTGCAGCGCCACTGTTCCCGCACTGTTACAACTACCACCCCTTTTACACTTTTACCCCTTTCTCTTACGTTGACACCTGTCGGTGACCCCTTTGCGCTATAAAAGGAGGCCCGTGTGCAACGTAGAAGGGGTTCCGGGGTTCGGAGACTGGGGAATCCAGACAGCCATACGCTCGGTGTAGCTAGTTCTCCAAGCTCCCGAGCTCCCCAGTTCAATACAACCAAGCAGGAGTAGGGTTTTACGCGTCCATCGCGGCCCGAACCTGGGTAAACCGCCCGTGTGCTCGCCTCGATCTGCTCTCCGTGCTCCCTCCGCCCCCCTCACCGAACAACGGAAGGGGCTCCGGCCCCATAGGTGCTCGCGGGGGACGCGGTCCGCCCCGACATCTTTGGCGCGCCAGGTAGGGGAAACGTCGAGGTTGTGCGGATCAGATCCGGCGCTCGCGCGAGCGCGCTCTTCGTCAGCTTCTCCGAATTCGCTAGCTTCATCAACACCATGGCCCCGAAGAAGAAGGCTTCGGAGGTCGCGGGCCCGTCCGCGTCTCTCCCACCGCTACCGGAGCCAACGGTGGGCGGGGGAGACGCCGTCGGAGGGGTGGCCACCGGCAAGAACACTCGCGGCGCCACCAAATCCAAGAACAGGGCGGACGACCGAGCCTCGGCCTCCGAGGGCGCGTCGCATCCGTTCCGACAAACGACGACCCAGCAGCGCCATGCCACAGGAGGTGGCATCCGCTTGCTGGACCAAGGGCAAACTGGAGGTTCACGGGACGCCCCGGGCCCCCGTCCGGACACGGGCAGGGCGAAGGCGCCGGGGAGGGACCCCGCTCTTTCTAACATTGTTAGGAGTCCGAGCGTATCCCGCTCCTCGCGCCACTCGCCCCCGCTCCCCTCCACTCCGGCAGAAGCGCTCGCGAGAGCGCAACTGCTCCTCGACTACCCTCCAGCGGCAGACAAGGCCGAAGGCTGGAGGGCCACCATCCAGAGCCTGATCGCCTTCGCCAACAACGACACGCCGCAGCAGCCGGCGACCTCACGGCCACGGCAGGTCGAGAAGACGAAGGCCGACGGCGACAAGACCGCCGGGGGTGCAACCACCATGCACTCCCCGGCGCAGAAGCAGAAGACGCCGCCCCGCTGGAGCAACGCCGACGACGGCTCTACAGCGTCGTCAGACCCGCGGACTCGCCGGGACCAGCGCCGAGTCCTCGATGAGCGGCAGCAAGAAGACGCTCGAACAAGGATTGAGCGCCGCCGAGAAACTCGGCGGCAATCAGACCAGCGGGCTGGGAACGCTGTCGACGCGCACGTGCCCGGTGAACCAGGTGACTTACCGTACGCGGCAGGTTGCCCTGCGTTCACCCGTGAGCTGCGGCGCGTCCGGTGGCCCAGCATGAAGAACTTCAAGCCCGACGTACCGGAGACGTACGACGGCAGGACGCACCCCTCGGAGTTTCTCAGCATCTACACGATCGTTGTGCAAGCTGCCGGGGGGCGCGACGAGAGGATATTGGCGAACTACTTCCCGCTCGTGCTTAAGCCGAACGTTCGTTCGTGGCTTATGCACTTGCCGGAAGGCTCCATTTCTTCCTGGGCGGATCTTTGCCATCAGTTTGTTGGCGCCTTCACAGGCGGCCACAAACCCCATGGCCAGGATAGCGACCTCCACATCCTAGCCCAGAAGGAAGGAGAACCCCTGCGCAAGTACATCCAGCGCTTCAGCCGCGTGCATCGCAACATCCCCGACGTTCACCCTGCCGCGGTTATCAGCGCGTTCCACCAGAACGTACGTAACCGCCGCATGCGTGAAGAGATGGCCATGACCAAGATCCGGGACGTCAGCGAGCTATATGCCCTGGCTGACAAGTGCGCGCGCGCGGAGGAGGGGAGGAAACTCCCCGGAGAGGATCCTGGCGCAGGAGAAAGCGACAGTGACGACACCGCCCCGGCGAAGAGAAGCCAGCGGCGGAATAATAGGAGGAAGAACAGGAAAGAGGTGCTTGCCGTCGAAGAGTCCGGCAAGGAGGCTCCCGCCAAGCAAACGCAGGCTGGCGGCTCCGGCAAGGAGCCTGCCCCCGTGGCGGCAGCCGACAAGCAGGACGGCTCCGACAAGCAATATTGCAAGATCCACCGCACCAAGGGCCACGATCTCTCCAACTGCAAAAGCGTCGAGTACCTCGTCGTGCAGTAGAAGGCTGAGTACGAGAGGCGCGACAAGGGGAAGGCCCAGGGTGGAGGTGGCGAACCAAGCAAGAAGCAGCCGCCCATCGGCCGGGGAGGACGCCGCGGCAAGGCCAAGCAGCGGCAAGGCGATCGGCCTCCCCGGGGCCGCGACGAGGATGAAGAAGACGACGACGAAGACGTGGAAGACGAAGATAACAACGAGCAGGAGTTCCAGAAGGCCACAGAGGTCCTATGCGTTGACGGCGGCGCCTCTCTGCACACCTCCCACCGCCAGCTTAAGCGGTGGGTGCGAGAGGTGAACGCAGCGGAGCCGCCCGTGGAGTCGCGCAGGCTCCTCAAATGGTCCAGCACGCCCATCATTTTCGATCTTGAGGATCACCCCGACCGCACAACTGCGGTCGGGTGCTTGCCGATGCTGGTCTCACCCACCATCCGCAACCTCAAGGTCACCAAAATGTTGGTAGACGGCGGGGCCGGGCTGAACTTGATCTCCTCCGCTGTGATCAAGAAACTCCAGATCCCAGACGGCGAGCTCGAAGAGACCGGTTCTTTCCAAGGAATCAACCCGGGGAGGAGCAAGCCCAAGGGGAAGATTACTCTGCCTGTGACCTTCGGCGGCGAGCTCAACTTCAGGACTGAGCGCATCACGTTCGACGTCGCTGATATCCCGTTACCATACAACGGGATCCTCGGCCGTCCCGCTCTCGCCAAGTTCATGGCAGCTTCCCACCACGCCTACAACGTACTCAAGATGCCGGGGCCGATAAGCGTCATCACTGTCCATGGTGACAAAAAGGACGCGCTTATCTGCGCCGACAAGATCTACCGGGATGTAGCAGCCGCGGCAGAGAAGGACACTCTCGCCGCTGAAGCCCCCGGGGGGAAGAAGACAAGGACCAAGTCCGGTAAGTGCTCTGGGACCCACTCCGGCAACCGCACCTCTTCGGAGTGCTGCGCCGCCGTCGAGGACGTTCCATCGAGCTCCACCGGCAAGTACAAGAAGGGAATGACCGCTCCTCCGGCAACCAAGAAGGTGTCCGCCAAGGAGGACGGCACTGGCGGTACCTTCACCATCAGTGCCACGCTTGACAGCAAATAGGAAAGCGCGCTCGTTGCCTTCCTGCGGGCGAATGTCGACGTGTTTGCATGGCAACCGTCCGACATCCCCGGTGTTCCCAGGAGGGTGATTGAGCACAAGCTCGCTGTCTGTCCTCACGCGCGACCCGTCAAGCAGAAAGTGAGAAAGCAAGCCGTGGAGCGCCAAGAATTCATCAGCGAAGAGATCAAGAAGCTAGAGGCAGCAGGCCTAGTGAGAGGTGTGATCCATCCAACGTGGCTGGCCAATCCGGTCGTCGTGCGCAAAGCCAATGGGAAGTGGAGACTGTGCATAGACTTCATCGATGTGAATAAAGCATGTCCCAAGGATCCATTTCCCTTGCCGCGCATTGACCAGATTGTTGACTCCACTGCCGGATGTGAGCTACTCTCTTTTCTTGATGCATATTCAGGCTACCACCAAGTCTTTATGGCCAAAGAAGATGAAGAGAAGAGTGCATTTATCACTCCGTGCGGCACCTATTGCTTCATACGCATGCCGTTTGGACTGAAGAATGCGGGATCAACGTTTGCAAGGGTAGTGCACACTGCTTTCGAGCCACAGATCCATGGGAACGTGGAGGCCTACATGGATGACATCGTGGTGAAGAGCAGGAGCAAGGAAACCCTGGTCCAAGATCTGGAAGAGACATTTCAGAACCTGCGCAGGATACAGCTCAAGCTGAACCCCGAGAAGTGCGTTTTCGGAGTCCCCTCCGGCAAGCTTCTCGGGTTCTTTGTGTCACAGAGGGGGATTGAAGCTAACCCCGACAAGATCAAAGCCATCGAGCAGATCGAAGCCCCCGAGCGCGTCAAGGATGTCAGAAAGCTTGCAGGTTGTGTGGCCGCCCTCAGTCGGTTCATTTCAAGGTCTGCAGAACGCGCCCTGCCCTTCTTTAAAATCTTGAAGAAGGCAGGCCCCATGCAGTGGACTCCAGAAGCGGAGGCAGCGCTGCAAGATTTGAAAAGGTACCTATCCTCCGCTCCAATACTTGTCGCACCTAGACCACAGGAGAAGTTGTTGCTATACCTAGCGGCAACCAACCAGGTGGTTAGTGCTGCGTTAGTGGCGGAGAGGGAGGCCGACGAGGAGTCTATACCGCCTGCAAGCGAATCCAGCGACAAGCGGGGGGCTGCTCCGGCAAGCTCTGGCCCCGACAAGGACAACCCTGCGCAGGAACAGGATGGAGCGCGGAAGAAGATGGTGCAGCGCCCGGTGTATTTTGTGAGTTCCCTCTTGCAGGGGGCTAGATCAAGATACTCTGGGGTGCAGAAGTTGCTTTTCGGCCTCCTCATGGCCTCGAGAAAGCTGCGCCATTACTTCCAAGCGCATGAGATAACAGTAGTCACTCGCTTTCCGCTGAAGAGGATATTGCACAATCCCGAGGCAACAGGCAGGATCGTCGAGTGGGCACTGGAGCTGTCGAGCTTTGGACTCAAGTTTGAAAGTACTTCAACCATACAGAGCCGAGCTTTGGCAGAATTCATAGCTGAGTGGACCCCGACGCCAGATGGAGAAGCCCAAGAAACAAGCGCGCCCGTACAAGAAGCAACAAGCGAGTGGGTAATGTACTTCGATGGTGCCTTCTCGCTGCAAGGCGCCGGTGCCGGCGTGGTACTCATCGCGCCCACCGGAGAGCACCTCAAGTATGTTATCCAGATGCACTTCCCAAGGGAGCAAGCAACCAACAATACTGCTGAGTATGAAGGCTTGCTCGCCGGCCTCAGGATTGCGGCCGAACTTGGGATCAGAAAGCTGATTGTGCGGGGAGATTCTCAACTGGTGGTCCGGCAGGTCAACAAGAGCTACCAGAGCCCTCTGATGGAAGCTTATGTAGATGAAGTGAGGAAGCTGGAAGGACACTTTGAAGGGCTGCAAATGGAGCACGTCCCGAGAGCTCAGAATGAGATAGCAGACGGCCTTTCGAAGTGTGCTTCGTTGAAGTTACCTGTGGAACCAGGGACCTTCTTACTCAAGCTGACTCAACCATCCGTTACCCCATCAGTTGGGCAGTCCAAGAAAAGGAAGTTGGTCTCCGGCGACTGCTCGCAGGCGGACCTTCCTGAGACCGCCGCCAAGGTCCCCAAGATCAACAACCAGAACGCCGAGGGACAGCCCGCTCCTGCGGATCCCAGGATCCGTCCAGTCGAAGCAGGTGTCCCCGATAAGCCTTGCTCCGGCAAGCAGATCAGCAGTCTGAACGCCGGGGGACAGCCCGCTCCTGCGGATCCCAGGATCCGTCCAGTCGAAGCAGGTGTCCCCGATGAGCCTTGCTCCGGCAAGCAGGTCAGCAGTCTGAACGCTGAGGAACAGTCCGCTCCTGCGGATCCGAGGATCTGTCCAGTTGAAGCGGGGGTTCCCGACAAGCTTTGCCCCGGCAAGCTTGCCGGGGGATCGCCGGCTCCGGCGGAACCAGAGGTTCTTGCCGTAGAAGCCGGGGTCCCCGCAGCGGCCTTCATGCCTTTAGTCCTTGCCGTCGAGCCCCGGGCTCCGGCATGGGCGCAGCAGATCATCCGTTTTCTGCAAACTGGAGAACTTCCCGACGACCCAGAAGAGATGGAGAAGATCACCAGGCAGTCAAGTATGTACCAGTTCGTGGACAACGAGCTGTACAGAAGGAGACTCAACGGTGTCAGATTGAAGTGCATCTCCAGGGAAGACGGACAGAAGCTGTTGGCAGAGATACACGGAGGCATATGCGGCCATCACATTGGCGCAAGAGCACTTGTCGGGAAAGCCTTCCGGCAAGGGTTCTTCTGGCAAGAAGCCCTCCAAGATGCAACTGCACTAGTAACCAAGTGTGAAGCGTGCCAGTTCCATGCAAAACAGATTCATCAGCCAGCTCAAGCTCTCCAAACAATCCCTTTATCCTGGCCCTTCTCGGTCTGGGGGCTCGATATCCTCGGCCCTTTTCCCCGAGCCGTCGGGGGCTTCGAGTACTTGTACGTTGCAATCGACAAGTTCACGAAGTGGCCAGAAGTGGAGCCAGTGAGGAAGGTGACCGCGCAGTCAGCAGTCAAGTTCTTCCGGTCGATCGTCTGCCGTTTCGGAATCCCCAACAGAATCATCACCGACAACGGGACACAATTCACAAGTCGCGCCTTCATGCAATACGCCCAGGATCTCGGCGCCAAGGTCTGTTTCGCTTCGGTTGCTCACCCCAGGAGCAACGGTCAAGCAGAAAGGGCCAACGCTGAAGTGCTGCGCGGACTCAAGACCCGGACCTTCGACAGGCTGCACAAGTGCGGAAGAAATTGGATTGAGGAGCTGCCGGCGGCTCTTTGGTCAATCAGAACGACACCGAGTCGAGCCACCGGACAGACACCCTTTGCTCTAGTCTATGGAGCGGAAGCAGTTATCCCCACGGAACTCGTATACGGATCTCCTCGGGTGCTCGCTTATGACGAGCTCGAGCAAGAGCGGCTGCGCCAAGATGACGCGCTGCTCCTTGAGGAAGGACGTCTCCAGGCTGCGGTACGAGCTGCTCGATACCAGCAAGCCTTGCGTCGCTACCATAGCCGCAAGGTCAAGGCCAGGAGTCTCGAGGAGGGCGACCTTGTTCTCCGGCGCACTCAGTCGGCCAAGGACTCCAACAAGTTGACGCCAAAGTGGGAAGGACCTTATCGGGTGAGACAAGTCACGAGGCCTGGCGCTGTCCGCCTCGAGACCGAAGAAGGCGTACCAGTGAGCAACTCCTGGAACATAGAGCATCTTCGCAAGTTTCACCCATAAGGCGCGGTTGCCGTGACCCGTTCCGGCAACCATCGGTTTGCACAGGCCTTGCCGCTGTTGCATGTAACCCCTTGTGCAAAGCCAGGTGAAGCCCCTGGCACCAGATAAAGTTGCCCTGTTAGGCGACCTTGTTCTTAGGCACGTTCAGTCAGCCAAGAATTATAACAAGTCGACGCCGAAGCGGGAAGGCCCTTATCGGGTGAGACGAGTCGCGAGGCCCGGCGCTGTCCGCCTCAAGACCGAAGAGGGCCTACCAGTGAGCAACTCCTGGGAACATAGAGCATCTTCGCAAGTCTCGCCCATAAGGCGCGGTTGCCGTGATCCGCTCCGGCAACCATCGGTTTGTACAGGCCTTGCCGCTGTTGCATGTAACCCCTTGTACAAAGCCAGGCGAAGCCCCTGGCATCAGATAAAGTTGCCCTGTTAGGCGACCTTGTTCTTAGGCACGTTCAATCGGCCAAGAATTATAACAAGTCGACGCCGAAGCAGGAAGGCCCTTATCGGGTGAGACGAGTCGCGAGGTCCGGCGCTGTCCGCCTCAAGACCGAAGAGGGCCTACCAGTGAGCAACTCCTGGGAACATAGAGCATCTTCGCAAGTTTCGCCCATAAGGCGCGGTTGCCGTGATCCGCTCCGGCAACCACCGGTTTGTGCAGGCCTTGCCGATGTTGCGTGTAAGCCCTCGTACAAAGCCAGGCGAAGCCCCTGGCCGAAAATTAAGGAGCGCTGGCGCCCTAGATTTTGGCATGCATGCTGAGTCAGAGTCTCGTCCTTGGTTAGGGTTGTCAGTTCCTAACTGTCGCTAACCCCTAACTTAGAGGTCGAGTCCGCGTCTTTTTCCCGTCCTTTCCCTTTGGCTCGCAGGAATTGAATGTCCTTGCCGGGCCGCTCAAGGACAAGGAAGAGGAGAAGGACGAGCCAACACCTACGCCCCGGCGAGCCAGAGTCGCCGGGGGCTGCAACCTCAGATAAGTTTTTGCATCCCTCATCATGCATTCTCTTATGGACTGTGGAATTTGAAAGCCTCCTTTCCTCCTGAAAAGCTACCGTGCTCTCTTAGCGGCAAGCCCCAGAGCGCGTTCCTGGGGCCCGTTTCGATAGCAGCCGCGGCAGCAAGGGGGAGGGAAGCGAGGGGCCAGAACCCGCCTGCTCCCCGCCTCCGCCAAGGGCGTGAGGAAGGTCGAGCAGTGCGGGGGAGCGGCTGGGCCTGTTGCCGGGCGAGAAACTGTCTATCTTAACGATGTAAAGGATTCGTTCCTTACCGCGGTTTCCACCCGCGAGACAAATGGTCCGGCAAACATCCCCTTTTTCATTAAAAACATTCCACTCAGGTACAGTTCAGAGAGAATGAAAAACATGAAAGATGGGATTACAAGGCTTAAACGCTACTAAGGCCCGAAGGCTTACAAGCTGAAAAGAGATAAGGTGCCCGTAATCCCTTTCTTGTCTCTCTCCCCAGGAGGTAGGGCAAGTAGGCGAAGAGGGCGAAAGGGGCACCTAGGCGAGCTACGGGTGCCAGAAGGCACCAAGAGAAGATCCGGGGGCTCCGCCCGGGGGTCTCCGGAGGCTGAAGAAGACAGAGGCGCCGGAGGCAGAGCTGGAAGATGAGGCAGCGGCCTTGCCGCCAGCCTCTTCCTCTTCCCCAGCCTCGCCACTCCGGCCGCCCGAGGAGATCAAGCCCCCGGCAAGAGGGGCTTGCCGGGCCGAAGAGAAGACCCCGGTGGTCGTCACCGAGAGCAAGGGTGATGACGGCGTCCGGGGCGCATCTGGAACACGAGGCACCGGAGCGTCAGCCAGCTGTCGAAGTCGGCCCGTACTCCGACTTCGCGGCCTTCGACGTCCGCCCTCTGTCCTCCTCAGCAGCCCCCCTACGCCAGCCGCCCAAGGGGACGACCCCGGGGAGTTCACGGAGCCCGGCGCGGACGATGGGGCCGCCGGTGCCGCACGGAGCTGCGACCGACGCCTAGTCGGACCCGTCATCCCGGCGGCTGCTCCCCTCGTCGTCGCTGTCGCTCCCCTCCTCGTCACTCTCGCTCGAGGAGGAGCCTTCGCTGTCGGAGGAGCTATCTTCGCAGCACCGGGCCCGGACGCCGGAGCCCCAGAAGGCCTTGACGGAGAGGAGGTCCTCCCCCGCCAGCTTAAAGTGGAGGGTGAACCCCTCCGTCAAGCTGTGGATCCGGGCGAACGTCTTCCACCCGCGGCCCAGACACACCACGCCGGGGGCTCGGGACTCGACGTGGACTCGCGTCCCACTGATCCCGCAGCCCCTCATGCGCAGGTTTAGCGTCTCAGGCTGTTTCACCTCCAACACGCTCGCGAATGGAGCGGGAAGCCGGAGGCGGCGACGAGGTGCCCGGCGCAGCCTGATGATGAACTCACAGGGGTCGTCCCCGAGATGGACCGCGGGAAGGAACGGAGCCGCTGGCGGAGGCAAGGACGGCGCACCGATCCGTCCGCCCCGAGCGCCTCGGCCCCGTCCACGACCTCGTCCGCGACCTCGCCCTCTCCCTCTTCCCCTGACGACCGGCTCCGCCGCCGCGGGCGCAAGGGGAGGAGGGGCGCGTTGCCTAGCAGACACCCTCGCGGCAACCGAAGAAGAACCAGGGTTCCCCCCCTCCATCGCAGATGGGGGAAGGAAACCAGAAGCAGAAGGAGGAAGGAGATGGGGTGCGGATTTCCGTTGCCCCCTTTCGCTCCTTATAAAGGGGCGAAGTGGGGACGCGGCCGCCTCGCTCCTCCAATAGAAGCGGAGGAAGGGCAGACGACTGGGGCCGACCCACTGCATCGACCCGCGCCGGCCCGACTCCCTGCCTCCGCCGCCGTGACTCCGAGTGCATGAGGACCACGCGGTGGGCGCGCAGGACCGAGGCGACGGGTGGGACGACCTCCCCCCCATCCCGTGATTATGGGGAACGGACGCCTCGGAAGCCGCGCCTCACCCCCGTTCATTTATCGAGCCGCGCCTCCGCACCTCCCTCCACTTAAAGAGGGAACGGGCGTTTCGCCCCCACGACGCCGCGATAAGCGCGCGCCGCCTGGGGAAGGTGCGACGGATGCGGAGTTAAGGAGCAGCGCGACCAAGGCCACGCGTGCCAGTGCACTGTTAGGGCCTGGCCCAACGACGCTCGGCACCGTGTGTGGCCCAGGCCCGGGGGCTCCTGTCGGTGTACTAAAGTAGGGGTACCTTAGTACCCCAGACTTGTGCACGGGCAGTTGTAGCACCCTGCGGCGAGGCCCGCCCAGGAACCGCCAAGAGAAGACCAAGCATTCAAGACAAGGCCCCCGGCGAGGGGAGCTTGCCGGGCCAAGAAGACAAGACCCCGGCAAGAGGAGCTTGCCGGGACGACTGAGCCCGAGTAATACCATCCAAGAACAAAGTATAAGAGACAGAAGATCGAGACCCCGACAAGAGGAGCTTGTCGGGAAGGCCGAACCCAGGCACCACAAGAGAAGCCCGCCGCGGCGCGCCATGCGCCCCGGCAAGGCCTGATAGCTGGCAAGCTATCAGGCACAGGAAGACGACCCCCGCGGCAAGCCACTTGCCGCGGCAAATCGCCACCTCAGGACTGCGCTCCAGCTCGCCCGCCCACGCGTCGCTCCGGGGCTTCCCCCAAGGGCACGTGGCGGGGCACCACGCAGCCTGGGGTATGCGGTGGCATGCAGCCACCACCGTAGCGAGCGGTGGCGCACCCAACGGTCCGCCTCGGTGCTGTCCAGGCGACCGTGACGGGCATTTAATGCCCTTGTCCCCTACCGTCAGAAGTAGGTATGATAACACTGTGCCGCGCTGCAGCGCCACTGTTCCCGCACTGTTACAACTACCACCCCTTTTACACTTTTACCCCTTTCTCTTACGTTGACACCTGTCGGTGACCCCTTTGCGCTATAAAAGGAGGCCCGTGTGCAACGTAGAAGGGGTTCCGGGGTTCGGAGACTGGGGAATCCAGACAGCCATACGCTCGGTGTAGCTAGTTCTCCAAGCTCCCGAGCTCCCCAGTTCAATACAACCAAGCAGGAGTAGGGTTTTACGCGTCCATCGCGGCCCGAACCTGGGTAAACCGCCCGTGTGCTCGCCTCGATCTGCTCTCCGTGCTCCCTCCGCCCCCCTCACCGAACAACGGAAGGGGCTCCGGCCCCATAGGTGCTCGCGGGGGACGCGGTCCGCCCCGACAACTGCCATCCAGTTCTGCTTTAGATTCACCTTCTGTTATGAGTAAACTTGCAACACCACCACATGCTATGAATTCTACTATGTCGCAAGTTTATTGATGATGCTACTTCTACTATGAATGATGCTTATGATGATGCTAGTACCTTGTTTGATAATGATGATGTGCCACTTGGTGATTTTCTTGATGAACAAATTGTTAGAGTTATACAACATGATGTTGTTGAGTCTAATGATGAGCTTGAAACTGAAACTCCTGAAACACCTGCTAGAACTAGCCTTGCTAGATATGAATTTCCTAAGGTACCGGAAGGTAATGTTATGAGTTAAGAAACAACTCGAGGGATTCTTGCTTGCAATGTTAGAGATGATCTAGAAAATTATTATGCAAGTATAAGGGAAAATCTCGGAATGCTAGAATGAAGTGTGATCCTAAGTTTGCTACTTCACCTATCTTTATTGATGATAAGGATTATGAATTCTCTATCGACCCAGAGTTAATTACTTTGGTTGAATATGATCCTTTCCATGGTTATGAAACTCAAACTATTGTGGCACATCTTACTAAGTTGAATGATATAGCCACCCTTTTTACTCATGATGAGAAAACTTGCTATTACTTTATTCTCAAATTATTTCCTTTCTCATTAAAGGGTGATGCTAAAGCTTGGTACAATACTCTTACTCCTGGTTCTGCGCGTAGTCCCCAGGATATGATTTATTACTTGTTTGAAAATTATTTCCCTGCTCATAAGAAACAAGCTGCCTTTTTAGAAATATTTAACTTTGTGCAAACTAAAGAAGAGAGTCTCCCACAAGCTTGGGGGAGGCTTTGCCAGTTACTTAATGCTTTGTCCTGATCATCCTCTTAAGAAAAATGAAATACTTGATATCTTATATAATGGACTAACCGATGCTTCTAGGGACTTCCTAGATAGCTGTGCTGGTTGTGTTTTTAGGGAACGAACTATTACTCAAGCTGAAGAATTATTGAATAATATATTGAAAAATTATGATGATTGGACTCTTCCTCAACCACCGCCTAAACCCACTCCAAAGAAGAGGGGTATATTATATCTCAGTCCCGAAGATATGCAAGAGGCAAACAAATCTATGAAGGAAAAAGGTATTAAAGCTGAGGATGTTAAAAATTTACCTCCTATTGAAGAAATACATGGGCTTAATACACCACCAATGCCTAAGGTGGTAGAGGTAAATTATCTTATGAAGCAATGAAAATGATAATCCTCACAATATGCATCCTAGTAAATGCATGTTTGAGTTTGAAAACTACATTAGAAAACAAGACCACTTCAATGCAAATATTATGAAACAGTTGAAATATAATTCTGATATGATTGCTTGCTTGAGTGACTTGTTATTTAGAAATTAAAATGATGTTAGAGGTGCTGGAAAACATGCTTCTATGGTTCAAACTCAGTTAGAACAAGTTGCTAAATCACAAAGAGAATTACTTGATGAAATGAATAATAATATGCATGACATTGCTGTTAGAGTTGCAAGTAGAAGTGGTAAAATGACTCAGGAACGACTTTATCCTGAGGGATACCCAAAAAAAATTGAACAAGATTCACTAAGAGCAAACACTAGTGCACCTAGTCCTTCTAAAAAGAAAAAGAAAAAGAAAAATGATAGGACTTTGCACACTTCTAGTGAAGCTGAAATAGAAAAAACTCCTGTTAATAATAATGAAATTTCTATCTCTGATGTTGAAACTCAATCTGGTAATGAGCACTCACCCAGTGATAATGAAAAAGATAATGATGAGGTTCATGAAGACACTCAACCAAATAATGAAAAAGAACGAGATAATGATGTTGAGATAGAACCACCTGTTGATCTTGATAACCCGCAACCTAAGAATAAAAGGTATGATAAAATAGACTTCGTTGCTAGAAAACACGGTACAGAACGAGAACCATGGGTTCAAAAACCTATGCCTTTTCCACCCAAGTCAACTAAAAGGAATGATGATGAAGAATTTGAACGCTTTGCTGAAATGCTGAGGCCAGTCTTTTTGCGTACTCGCTTGACTGATATCTTGAAAATGTCTCCTTATGCAAAGTATATGAAAGACATCATCACAAATAAGATAAAAATACCGGAAGCTGAAATCTCCACTATGCTTGCTAACTATACTTTCAAAGATGGAGTACCTAAAAACTTGGAGATCCGGTAATACCAACTATCGCTTGCTCTATCAAAAAGAATTAGGTGAAAATTGCTTTGTGTGATTTAGGAGCTGGTGTTAGTTTTTTTTACTCTTTAAGTTTGTGGTATATGTTCCTAATATGCCCCTATGGGTTGAACCTGTGCTTTCCCTAATCCGTGAGAACAGGGGAGAGTTTTCACAAGTCATACTATTCTGGTGTTTTGCCAGATATAATTTCAACACTATAACTTCATTGAAAGCGAGAAGTGAATGGAAGGTTATGCATTGAAGAAGTGGGAGTCGACCTTGAACTTTGTGTTCTTGCCCATGGACACGATGTAGATCTTATCATGGAAGCTTCTCTTAAAATTAATTATCCCCTTGGTATAAGATAATCTTATATCTAGGATTTGATCCTTTGCAATCGTGGTTCTGCCATGATCGTTCCCCTTTGATTCCATTTCTCGGACAAGTTAAAGCACTTGTCTTTTATAGATAAATGCATCTTCGCAACCTCTATTTTGATCTTCCATCGAGTATTACCCTCCGGTATCTCGAGAATAACAAAGAACCGTTTTGCTTCCTATGAGTCTTCATCTGATATTGCTTCTCATCGATTTCATTTTTCCCTGGGTTTTGAGTTGTTAGTCACTCGAGAACGCCGATAAGTGAATTGATTCCACACTCCGATTCTATAACTCTAAGTAATTTTTATCGCTTACGAGTTTAATAATCCTTCAAGTCATTCCTAGCCTGATCAGTTATATCATTATCATACTAATTTTTTAAACTGTGCTACCTGGTCCTTCTTCCCGGAGCACAATTTCCGACAATGAGCTAAGCTTACATCGATATTCCTTGTCTTATCATTTTTCGCCTTGAATATCAAGCTTGATTTCGAGGTTGTGTTGTACCCATGGTTCCAATAACCTTTCGCTTCATCATTCCTTTGACTTGATGTCATCGCCGATCGATTACATCTTCATGAAATATCTCGACAAATATGTCGCGATCATCATCAACTGTCGGTGTGGAACGACACCTGTGGGATCACAAGAATCCCTACCATGGTTGCCGGGGCGCAGGGTTGCGAGGAGAGCAGGGCTAGTAGACAGCACAAGGATCATTTTACCCAGGTTCGGGCCGCAGGGATGCGTAAAACCCTAGTCCTGCTTTGGTGGGTGTATTTCTGAGAGTTCTTGAGCTCTCGAACTAGCTGTGGTCAGCGCACGGTTCGAAAGAGCCGAATCCCCCTCCTGGTCGCCTCGAGGCTCCTTTTATAGGGAAAAGGGGCTGCCACAGTGGCACACAGGAGGTGGAAAGGTCTATAGTGGCACGAGGTTATCCCTCGTATTACAGGAGAAGGTGCATTTAATGCATCGCTTAGGTGTCCTCTTGCTTTATCGGGGACGGGGGCGAGGCCCGTCCCGTCCATTGCCGCTCCTCCTTGCTTCGACACGCGCCTCGGCCAGGGGTGCGTGCGGTGCCATGTAGGCAGGCAGGCATCTGAGTTGGCACGGTGGTCGAGCCTTCACGAAGGTTTGCATGCCGCCACGCAGGCGCTTGGTGAGTTGGCCAGGGAGCTGCATGTTTCCACGCAGGTGCCCGCCCAGCTGGTTGGGCTGGCAGCTGCATGTGAACGGCGGTGGAAGCTTCGTTGACGTGGGCTTGGCGGTGGCCTTGCCGGCGTCTTTGGCGAGGGCCTTGCCGGGTGGCCCGGCAAGGGTCTTGCCGTGGCGTGCTGTCGTCCCCGTCAAGGATCTTGCCGGGGGTCTGGTGGCCTTCCTCGGCAAGGATCCTGCCGAGAATCGTCGTCTTCTAGTCCTCATCTGGTCTCGAATATGTCTTCACAAAGATCTGCATGCCACCACAGAGGTGCCTTCCCGAGCCCTGGCCCCACGCTGATGATGTCGCTGGGGGCCGTGGGCTCAAGGGTGGCTCGCTCCGTTGGTGCGGGACAAGTTGTCCTGGCAAGGGTTTTGCCGGGGCCGCTGGGGCCGCCCGGCAAGGGCCTTGTCGGGGGAACCTGCTTCGTCCCTCTGCTCTTTGTGGTCTTGGCCTTGGCGTTGATTTGATTGTCATGTGCTTCGGTCTTACCTTGGCTCACCTCCCTCGTTCTACTTGGTGTGGCCGTGGGTGCGGCTCTGACTGCCCCTGCACAGGTAAAGGGGTACATAAACGTGCCCCTATTTTTGTACACTGACAGGAGCCCCCGGGCCTGGGCCACACATAAGCGCGACACGTTGTTGGGCCAGGCCCAAAACGGTGTGCGGGCAGGTGGGGCGATTTTTACCGTGGTAAGATTCTTCGCGCGCTCCGCCTCCCATGACCCGCGCGTGTGGAGCGGCGCGGAGGGGTGTGCGTGACGTGGGCGGCATGCGTGGGGCGGTTTCTACACGCATGGGCACATCGCAGTAAAGAGGCGGCTCGCGCGTTCCTTGTAAAAAGAGGGAGGCGTGGAGGCGTGGCTTATTTACTGAACGGGGCCGGGGCACTGTCTTTAAGGTGTCCACTCCCCTAGAGGAAATCATGTATGATGATATTTCCTATGTGTTTATCAATAAAGATAGTCCTTGGACATTATCAATGATGGGTATCAACAAGTACGTGACTTGTTTGTGGGACTATGCATTGTATGATAACTGTTCTAAAAGATCCCTAGTCGAAAGGGTTGTGTGGACGCGCAGCCAACTAGACTAGCATATGACATGGTTGATGGCTTGGTCTCAATAGCCATGGAGCATTGGATGCTAACCGGATAATATGGACTTGGAAAGGTCTGGTGAGATTCGACATAGTCGGATCCGAGTCGAGATATGGTCTGAGTCAGACAGACCCAACTATGAGACGCAGCGATATGTCATCTGTGAGTCTCTAGTACAACATACGCTCTATGTCCTAAGACCTGAGCTGGCATGTGTACTCGGGATGGTGACAGACCCTCTTTGGGCCGACCAAACGCTACTCCGTGACTGGGTAGTTACAAAGGTAGGTTTCAGGCTTGTCTAGACCCATGCTACGAGACATGGTCGAGCAAGATGGGATTTGCGCCTCCGACCAGGAGAGATATACTCAGGGCCCCTTGTGTTATCCGACCAGGATAAGCATGGCCATGCGACAAGGATTATGAGATAATCCGGATAGTCGTCGGCATCACTGGAACGAGAAAGAGGTCGGGCTAGCACAAGGATGACAGACTCGCCTTGAGCTCGACAACATATATCGTGTGGCAAAAGGAATGGAAGTGTGATGTACAGGTTTGCTAACTAGCTTCATAGTCTGCTTGGTGTTCGGCATGCCTTGCTAGAGGCCGCTACCAACTGTGCAATTCGGAGGTGATCCGAACTACGACCAAGCCGACTTGAACCTAAGGGGTCGCGCGCTAAAGGGAAGGAACCTACAAGGTCGGATCCAAGGACACTGGTCGGATATGATCCGAGCTATATTCGGATTGTGGACGTGTAGACTTATGGGCTTTAGGGTCCGTGCGAGGCCCAAGTGTTGAGCCGGTGACGGACGCCTACATATAGTGGAGGTGCGACACGCTTAGGGAGTTGCTCGCTTCGGCGCTGTCACTAGGGTTTGCATGTGTTGCGAATAGACAGCTGCACTCGCCGCCAGTTGTGTGATCGGACCTAGCAGTCCGCCGCACGACGTTCCTCCTGCACTCGCGGATACCATTAGAGGCAGTGCACTTGCGCTGCTCCGGCGAACCTGTACGTGGGAACCAACGAGCGACTATTCGAGGGAGATCGTACGAGGAGGAGACGATCCACGCGGACGCGCTGCCCCAACTCTTCTTCCGCTACACGACACTACGCGTCTAGTGGTAACGAACTGTGATCCATCTCCCGTAGCATGTTCTTGGTTGTTCTGCGCGTAGGAAAATTTTAATTTGCAGTTGACGCACCCTATTGTAAAAACCAACAGTGGTATCAGAGTCTCTGGTATAGGATTCGGATTCAAATCGTATGCATATTAGATATGTGGAGGCGGCATATGAGATCTATCGTCGTTTATGAGATTGGCTATGTGCATGTTTGATGAGACCAACTGCACATGGGGATCGATGAGGCTTTGTTTTCTGTCAATCGAGATTGATGAGGTCGTGATACCATCTACCCCTACCAGTCAGTTATCCGCCATCGGGGTTAACAGTGAAACGTAAATCCGAATCAGGCCCGCCGTGTGCGTAGTGCCTTGTATTTCGTATACGATCACACAAACCGGTAGAATGCGATTCTATGCATAACTTTGTTTTGCAGGGTTTGATGTGAATAGTATGGCTCATGTGTATGTGATGCATGTGTGTAATTTATACATGGCCTGCGTGTCATGTTTGTCAGCCGGCAGGAGCCAAAGTGCTGTCATTATATTGTATAACGACCTGCGTGTTGACTTGTGACTCTATGTAAAATTCATTACTAGTTGTAGTAGTTGGATAATAGAGATCACGTTGGTGGCTTGGCGTCCCGGCGTGACAAACAAGATGGAGTTCCTAGATGGTCATCGGAGTCGGAGCCGGCCTGGAAGAACGTCCATGAAGGAGCCATACTATTTCACAATATATGTTTATTTGTGATTGTTATGCTTCTTGTTTTCTATGCTTGTTAGAATGGTAGAACGTCCATGAATATCAAGCGAATTGCCATCCCCGATGTTACACCTTCGCACGTCAAGTACGTCTAGTAGTGGGCTCATAAAATTGAGGTGCTGCTGGGTGTCCTTGAACTGAAGGGTTCATGTCGGACATGGACATGCACTGCATCCGGTTAACTTGACAAGGCTATCAAAACAGTTTTGGGCCTGGTGGCAAAGAAGGTTGGGGCCGGGGTATGAGATACCTTCCCGACCGACAGGAGTTGTATAGAGATACGATTAGCAAGGAATTGCTTACCGGATAGGCATGTTGTCTAGCAGTGATGCTAAAGCTCACTAGTCTCATGTGCTAGTCGGATCCTGAATCACTGAAAGTTTGTGGAGGGATGCCAACTTTAGTGGGAGTATTTTCATTTAAGGCTAGAATTACTCTACATAAACACATTGCTTAGTGATTGCATATTTTCTGTTGTAGATCAATGGTACCATCTGCTCAACCCAACTTTGCATTGAAATCAATTCTGGAACAAGATAAACTGAATGGAACAAACTTTACCACCTGGTATAGAAATCTGAGAATTGTTCTCAAGCATGATAAAAAGGAACATGTTCTAGAGGATCCACTTCCCGAGGAACCTGCTGATAATGCTAGTGCCACAACTAAGAATGCGTACCAGAAACTCGTTCATGAATCAAGGGAGATCAGTTGTCTGATGCTGGCTTGTATGGAGCCCGATTTGCAACAGCATTTTGAAAATGTTGAGGCTTATGGTATGATCGAGAGTCTCAAGAGCATGTTTTAGACACAGGCTAGGACCGAAAGGTTCAATGGCTGGCGATCCTTGATGGATTGCAAGCTGAAGGAAGATGATCGGATATGTGCAAGCTTTGGATCGGTTGGGCTTCCTGCTCTTGGATGAGCTGGCTACTGATGCAGTTCTGGGTTCTCTTCCGCCCAGCTAGGGGACGTTCATCTCGAACTACCATATGCATGGCATGGATAAGAAGCTCACTGAATTGCATGGGATGCTTAAGGTGGCAGAGAAGGATATTAAGAAAGGCACGCATCAAGTGTTGATGGTGCAGAAATCGGCTAAGTTCAAGAAGAGTTGGTCTAAGAAGAAGGCTAAGGCAAAGGGAACGGAGATGGTAACCTCCGCCGCTGCGCCGAAGTCTGGACCGGACTTGAAGACCATTTGCTATCATTGCAAGGAAACTGGTCACTGGAAGAGGAACTGTAGCAAGTGGCTTGCAGAGCATGGCAAGAAGATCGGGAATGCTACTTCAGGCAAAGGTACACTTGTTGGATATGTTATAAACATTTACCTTGCTGACATACCTAGTAGCTCTTGGGTATTTGATACCGAATCGGTTGTTCATATTTGCAACTCGATGCAGGGGCTGGTAAGAACTAGGCGTGTGGCACAAGGGGAGATTGACATCAGGGTCAGCAACAAAGCAAGAGTTGTTGCGTTGGAGGTCGGCACGATGCAGCTCCAGCTTCCTTCTGGATTTATTTTGGAATTGAATAATTGTTATTACATTCCTGCACTTAGTCAGAAAATTATTTCTGCCTCATGTTTGATGATTCAGGGTTTTGAATTCAATTTAAAGGACAATGGTTGTTCGTTTTATTTGAATGGTATGTTCCACGGCTATGCACCCATTGTTGATGGGCTATTTATATTGAATCTGGAACAGGAACCGGTCTATAATGTGAATGTCAAGAGGCATAAGCCTAATGAGATAAATCCGACATACTTCTGGCATTGCTGGCTAGGACACATTAGTTTGAAACTCATGAAGATGCTCCATGATGATGGGCTTCTAAATTCGTCCGACTTCGCATCGTTCGAGACATGTAAATCATGCTTGCTTGGCAAGATGACTGAGTCTCCTTTTGCAAAGAGTTGCGAGAGGTCTTCTGAGCTATTGGAACATATACATAGTGATGTGTGTGGTCCAATGAGAACAACTGCTAGAGGTGGCTATCAGTACTTCGTGACTTTTACCGACGACTTGAGTAGATATGGATATATCTATTTGTTGAGGCACAAGTCGGAAAGTTTTGAAAAGTTCAAAGAGTTTCAGAACGAGGTTGAGAATCAGCTCGACAAGACTATAAAGCTTCTACAATCTGATCGTGGAGGTGAGTACATGAGCCAAGAGTTTGATGATCATCTGAAAAGTCGAGGTATAGTACCTCAGCTCACACCTTCGGGTACGCCACAGAGAAACGGCGTGTCGGAAAGGAGGAATAGGACCTTGTTTGACATGGTCCGGTCTATGATGAGCAAATCGGATTTACCCTTGTCATTTTTGGGATACGCTCTAGAAACTGCAGCTTTTACACTTAACAGGGTACCATCAAAATCCGTAGACAAGACACCACATGAGATGTGGACCGGGAAGAGTCCCACTTTGTCTTTTCTAAAGATTTGGGGTTGTGAAGCATTTGTCAAGCGACTTATGTCAGACAAGCTTATACCCAAGTCGGATAAATGCATATTCGTGGGATATCCGAGGGAAACCTTAAGATATAGCTTCTACAACCGGGAAGAGAACAAAGTGTTTGTTGCTCGAAATGGGGTTTTCCTTGAGAAAGAGTTTCTAAGTCAGGAGGCCAGTGGGAGGACGGTCCGACTCGAAGAAATTCGAGTACCACTCGGGGACAGCTCGGCGGGTGATGAGATCATACCGGAGTCAATCAGGGAACCCATAGTGGAAGCGGCATCGGAACCACGGAGGTTGGAAAGATTGCGCAGAGTGCGCGATGTATTGTTGCTAGAAAGCGATGAGCCGGCCACGTATGCGGAAGCGATGGTGAGCCCAGATTCCGAGGCATGGCTGGAGGCCATGAGATCCGAGTTAAAGTCCATGGATGATAATCAAGTCTGGGACTTGGTTGATCTGCCGCCTGGCGTAACGGCCATTGGTAGCAAATGGGTCTTTAAGAAGAAAACCGATGTGGATGGAAATGTTCAGATCCACAAAGCTTGGCTTGTCGCTAAGGGTTATGGACAAGTTCAAGGAATTGACTACGATGAGACTTACTCTCCAGTAGCAATGCTGAAGTCGATGAGGATCGTACTAGCTCTGCATATTTCGATTACGAGATATAGCAGATGGATGTTGTCGGTGTCAAAACCGGCGGATCTCGGGTAGGGGGTCCCGAACTGTGCGTCAAGGTCGGATGGTAATAGGAGACAAGGGACACTTTATTTTACCTAGGTTCGGGCCCTCTCAATGGAGGTAAAACCCTACTCCTGCTAGATCAATATTGACGATATAGGTAGTACAAGAGTAGATCTACCATGAGATCAAGGAGGCTAAACCCTAGAAGGTAGCCTATGGTATGATTGTGTATGATGATGGTTGCTCTACGGACTACAACCCTCCGGTTTATATAGACACCGGATAGGGTTAGGGTTACACAAAGTCGGTTACATTGGTAGGAGATCTTGAATATCCGCACGCCTAGCTTGCCTTCCACGCCAAGGAAAGAACCTTCCGGACACAGGACGAAGTCTTCAATCTTGTATCTTCATAGTCCTGGAGTCCGGCTGATGGTATAGTACGGCTATCCGGACACCCCCTAATCCAGGACTCCCTCAGTAGCCCCCGAACCAGGCTTCAATGACGACGAGTCCGGCGCGCAAATTGTCTTCGACATTGTAAGGCAGGTTCCTCCTCCGAATCCTGTGTACCTGTATGAATAATGTTTGATTCTCGTAGTGCTCCTTGGCTTCTGTGCCCAATAATAACCATCTTCCACGTGTTGAACGAATGCGAAAAGCCTGGGGCGTTTTTACATCTACACCCCTATCCATACGAACAAGCCGCCTATTTAATGGGATGGGGATTTAGATCCAAACCACATCTTCTCCTCCCCGCGAGTTATCATCAGAGCGCCTCCAGCAAAGGTCCATTCCAACATGGCCAGCCGTCGCAACTCCTCCCCTCGCCCCTCTGGTCCTAAACCTGGAGACTCGGAGAGCTGTACCATCCCGCACAGTGAGTTAGTGTCGCTGCAAGCCAATGGATTTCTCCCTCAAGCGTACATGGTCCCGGTCCGAGCCGGAGTCGCCACCTATAATGGCGGAAAGCAAGCGGAGAGCACCCCCAATCCCTCTAAAGGAGAGCGGGTATGCCTCGTCCCTTACCTATTAAGAGGACTGGGATTTCTGATTCATCCATTCCTCCGCGGGTTCCTGAAGTTCTACGGCCTCCAGTTGCATGATCTCACGCCCGGCTCAGTACTTCATATTGCGGGCTTCGTTGCTCTTTGCGAGCTATTTCTAGGCGTAGAGGCTCATTTCGCGCTGTGGAAGAGGTTGTTCTGTTTGGTACCCCGTTCTCAAGAGGGGTCCATATATCAAGTGGGCGGAGCCGAGATATGGCGCATCGCCGGGACCGGATACTTATCCGGAACCCCAAAGAAGGCGTCCGAGGACTGGCCTTCGGAATGGTTTTACATAGACGACGTCCCGCTGTCGGACCCTATCCGGGTCGGCCTCCCTGAGTTTAGCAGGGCTCCCTTGAAGAAATGCTTAAGTTGGCGTCCGCGGAGCTCTCAGAGAGAAAACAACAGAGACGTCCTTTACTTGATGGGCCGGATAAGACTGTTGGCTCATTCCGGACTAACCATGATCGGAGTCATGGCTGCATGCATTATGCGGGGGGTGCAGCCGCCTCAATATAGAGGCCACCCCATGTGGGATTTCAACGGGGAGGATGACGCCACCCGTTACCGCCGTAAAGGACCCGGCTCAGCTGCCGATCTAGTAAAGATTTTAACATCTTTATACAAGGGAGAAAAGGAGAATTTCCTCCGTGTCAACCCGCGGGCCGGATTCACCATGTACGAACCTCCAAGTTGGGTAAGTGAATAATTGAACTTGCTCATTTGTTTTAATATTCCCATGATTAGATGTGTAGTCTGACAACTTTAACGCAGGAACTGCGACAGGAAGTGAAGGACATTGACAGCCGCCCTCCACAGCCCGAGGACCCAGAACGGTCCCACAATCCGGACTCCGAAGAGGATCCGGACATAGCTGTGGAGCTTATCGACGGGGTGTTCCATCAGTTAAGCAAGGACAATACCTTGGTAGCCATTACGGCTGATTACCCCGGGTTAATCCCGGCCTCCCAGGTGACAGAAACTGGATTGTTTATTCCCTCGAGAGAGATTCCGTCCTAACATATTCCGGCGTTTCTGACGACAACCGTATTTTACAGGGGAGATTTCCGAGGCGGGAGGCCGAACCTGCTATGGCTAGCCAATGAGGGGCCGCAGGGCCCCGTGGGGCAAAAAGAAATGAAGTCCGGACTGAGATTCCGGCACAAAGGTATGACGCGCCCTACGTTTCCCTGGCGTTATTCTCTCAAGGCATGTTAACATTCGTACTGTTTCCAGGACGAAGAGGTCTCGCCGGACTATATCCGGAGAGGCCGCCAACCGCGCCTCTACTAGCCAGGCTCCAACGTCTGGTCCGGAAGCGGGGACGAACACTAGGCGTGCGCCGGACGCTCCTCCAACAGAGGACGCGGACCGGCTATCTGCCACAAATTCAGAAGTGGAGAGCGCCATGAACCACAGCGTCGCCGGACAGTTCTACGCGACGCTTGTTTCTCCCGAGAGGCTTTAGACGCCTTCAATTCGGGAGATGCGTACCTTCGTGCCGCTCAAGATGGTGTAGCCAGAGCCACGGAGCAGTATGTGAAAGACATACGGGTAAGAAAATTTTGGTTAAATATATATATATACCAGTAGCCCCCGAGACTTGAAACAGTTAAAGTAACTGATTTAAGGATCATATAACATGCATGTTCTTACCGAGAAGAACACCGTGTTGTCCCAGGAGCTGGAAAAGTGCAAGGCCCAACTAGAGGCCGCACTAGCCGCAACAGGGGAGCCCAAAGGGACCCCCTCAGGTACGATAACCTTCGAAAGATTAGTATTGTGCGGCTTGTGTGCAAATCTGACAATTAATGTTGCAGATGGTGCCGGACTTGATCCGGAGAAGCAACAACTCTTACGCCAGTTAAAGGCTGGCGAGAGTACGTTGACAAGGGTGAGGTGAGAGAAGAATGATCTTCAGGATGCCAACACCAAGCTGGATGTTGAACTGAAAGACGTTCGTGGCCAGCTGTTAAACTCCACAAAGGAGAATCAGCGACTTCGACAGCGGCATATTTAGTAAGTACTTGAACGAACCTTTTGAAAAAATGAGTTCGGCGAGGAAGTCGAATAATAGAGTATTGTCTGTAGGTATGCTCACAGGTCGTCATGCAGAGGAGATGCCCGGTTCTACGGGTGACCTTCAACCCGAACTCCTGCAACTGCACGAGCGAATTCGGCAGGCGATGCAAGGGGTTGCCCAAGCCTAATCCAGGACTCCCTTAGATGTCAAGACGGCTTTCCTTCACGGAAATTTAACCGAGGATGTGTATATGATACAGCCCGAGGGTTGTGCCGATCCGACTAGAACTAGTAAGGTATGCAAGCTCAAGAGATCCATTTATGGGTTGAGGCAAGCATCTCAGAGTTGGAACATTCGTTTGGATGAGGTCATCACTGGTTTCAGTTTCATCAAAAGTGAAGAGGACTCTTGTTTATACAAGAAGTTCAGTGGGAGCTCGATAGTGTTTTTGATCTTGTATGTGGATGACATACTACTAATCGAAAATGATGTGTCGATGCTGAACTCGATCAAGGAGTCACTGAATGGCAAGTTTTCGATGAAGGACCTTGGTGAGGCAATGTACATTTTAGGCACTAAGATCTATAGAGATAGATCAAGGAGGTTGCTCGGCTTAAGCCAGACCACGTACATAGATGAAGTGTTGAAGCGGTTCAACATGAGTGAGGCGAAGAAAGGGTTCTTGCCACTCTCACATGGTATAAGGCTAAGTGAGACTCAGAGTCCTTCGACATCCGATGAGCGAAGCAGGATGAGTAGGATTCCGTATGCCTTAGCAATTGGATCCATCATGTATGCCAAGATATGTACAAGGCCAGATGTTGCTTTTGTGATAAGCCTAACAAGAAGATACCAGGCCAACCCAGGTGAGAGTCACTGGGCAGCGGTAAAGACTATTTTGAAGTACCTGAACAGGACTAAAGAGATGTTCCTAGTTTATGGAGGTGAGGAAGAGCTCGTCGTAAGGGGTTACACCGGCGCTAGTTTCCCAACCGACAGAGATGATTGTCGATCACAGTCCGGATTCGTGTATTGCGGCTTGTGAAGCTGCGAAGGAAGGTGTTTGGATCCGGAACTTTCTGGTTGATGATATTTCCTATGTGTTTATGAATAAAGATAGTCCTTGGACATTATCAATGATGTGTATCAACAAGTACGTGACTTGTTTGTGGGACTATGCATTGTATGATAACTGTCCTAAAAGGTCCCTAGTCGAAAGAGCTATGTGGACGCGCAGCCAACTAGACTAGCATATAACACGGTTGATGGCTTGGTCTCACTAGCCATGGAGCATTGGATGCTAACCAGATAATATGGACTTGGAAAGGTCTGGTCAGATTCGACATACTCGGATCCGAGTTGAGATAAGGTCTGAGTCGGACAGACCCAACTATGAGCCGCAGCGATATGTCATCTATGAGTCTCTAGTACAACATACGCTCTATGTCCTAAGACCTGAGCTGTCACGTGCACTCGGGATGGTGATAGACTTGCTTTGGGCTGACCGAACGCTACTCCGTGACTGGGTAGTTACAAAGGTAGGTTTCAGGCTTGTCCAGACCCATGCTGTGAGACATGGTCGAGCAAGATGGGATTTTCCCCTCCGACTAGGAGAGATATACTCTGGGCCCCTTGTGTGATCCGACCAGGATAAGCATGGCCATGCGACAAGGATTATGAGATATTCCGGATAGTGGTCGACATCACTGGAGCGAGAAAGTGGTCGGGCTAGCATAAGGATGACAGACTCGCCTTGAGCTCGATAACATATATCGTGTGGAAAAAGGAATGGAAGTGTGATGTACAGGTTCGCTAACCAACTTCATAGTCTGCTTGGTGTTCGGCATGCCTTGCTAGAGGCTGCTACCAACCGTGCAGTTCGGAGGTGATCCGAACTGCGACCAAGCCGACTTGAACCTAAGGGGTCGCACGCTTAAGGGAAGGAACCTACAAGGTTGGATCCGAGGATACTGGTCGGATATGATCCGAGCTATATTCGGATTTTGGCTGTGTAGACTTATGGGCTTTTGGGTCAGTGCGAGGCCCAAGTGTTGAGCCCGTGACGGACGCCTATATATAGTGGAGGTGCGGCACACTCAGGGAGTTGCTCGCTTCGGTGCTGTCACTAGGGTTTGCATGTGTTGCGAATAGACAGCTCCACTTGCCGCCGGTTGTGTGATCGGACCTAGCAGTCCGCCGCACGACGTTCCTCGTGCACGCGCGGATACCATTAGAGGCGGTGCACTTGTGCCGCTCCAGCGAACCTATACATGGGAACCTAGGAGCGGCTATTCAAGGGAGATCGTACGAGGATAAGACGATCCACGCGGACGCGCTGCCCCAACTTTTCTTCCGCTACACGGCACTGTGCGTCTAGTGGTAACGAACTGTGACCCATCTCCCGTAGCATGTTCTTGGTTGTTCTGCGCGTAGGAAAATTTTAATTTGCAGTTGACACTCCCTATCGTAGAACCCAACAGGGAGAGGTCGCTTCGCCCGTCCCCTCGGTTCTGCAAGCCCGCCACGCGTCCCCCATGCACTTGGGGTAGCAAGTGGCGGGAGCAGGAAACCGGGTCGTCGCTAGTTGGGGCAACGGGTCGGTCCCGATTCCGCGCGCCTCTGGTGGATGGATTGGCCGAGCGGGGCGGCAGAGCCCCGACCCTGCCTCTTTATAAAGAGGGGGAAGGGGGGATGGCGCCTCGCACATCTTCTGTCATCTGTCTCTTCTCGCTTCTGCTCCTCCCTTTCACTCGCCATGGAGAAGGGGAACCCTGGTCCTTCAACGGTGGCGGGGCGGGTCGCTGCTCGACAACGCGTCCCTTCTCCTCCTGAGCTCGTGACATTGGAACTGGCCGCGAGGGGAAGGGGGAGGGGGCGAGGCCGTGGGCGATGCCAAGGCAGAGGTCGCAGTGCTTGGGGAAGAGGAGGACGGGGCGGCGCGCCGGTCTCGCCCCCGCCAATGATTCCCATCCTGATGGAGGGCCACGTTGAAGACCAACCCTACGAGTTCTTCATCAGGCTCTGCCGGCCCCCGCGTTGTCGTCTTCGTCTCCCTACCCCGTTTGCTCGGGTGATGGAGCGTGCCCTGCCCTAGACCCTCAGGCTGGACATGAGGGGCTGCGGGAACGGGGGCAGGCGGGCGACGTAGACTTCCCGGCTCCTCGAGTCATGTATCTCCGCCGTGGATGGAAGGCGTTCGCCTGCATCCACAGCCTGACGGCGGGTCTCGTCCTCTACTTCAAGCTAATGGAGGACGACCTTCTCTCCGTCAAGGTCTTCGGAGAGTTTGGAACTCGTCTGAAATGCTGCGTGGAGAGCTCCTCTGATGGAGATTCTGACGATGGAAGCTCATCCTCGAGCAAAAGTGGCGGGGAGGACAGCGACAGCAACGACGGGAGTAACAGGCGGGCGGATGACGGGTCCGACTAGGTGTCGGACCTGCCGTCTCAGGGCGGCGTCGGCAGCAGCAGCACCTGCACCGAGCCCCTTGAACCTCTTGGGGTCGCCTCCTTGGGCGGCTGGCGTAGGAGGCCCGGGGAAGGCGAAGAAGGCAGACGGCAGGCCGTCAACTCGGAGTATGCGGGCACCAACGCCTTCGTCACGCACTGCCGGTCCTGCCGCCTCGTCTTCCAGCTCTTCCCCCGTCATCATCATCACCAGCCTCTTGTCGGGGCGGCCACTGGGGGGTTCTCTTGGTGCCTTCTACTGTTCGCGCCTCGCCTAGGCGCCCCTTTTGCCCCTTTCGCCTCCTTGACCTGCCTCCTGAGGAGAGGGACAAGAAAGGGATTACGGGCATCTTATCTTTTTTTTAGTTTGTAAGCCTGCAGGCCTTTGTTAAATTTAAAGCTTGTAATCCCCTTGCTCATGTTTTTCATCTCGCACAAACTGTACCTGTATGGGATGTTTTTAATGAAAAAGGGATGCTTGCCGGGTATTTTGTTCGCGGGTAAATCCTGCGACAAGGAGCGTATCCTTGTTATTGTTTAAGATAAATGTTTTTTTTCCGGCATCAGGTCTTGCCGTCCCCCCACTCCACTTGACCGTTCTCGTGCTCTTGCAGAGGCAGGGATGAAGTGGGCTTCAGGCCCCTCGTCCCACCTCCTTGCCGCCGTGGCTACGACCAAATCCTGTCGCGACCGGTTTTCCAGACATTGAATTCCAGAAAATGGCCGTCGAGCTCATCAGCCCCAGGATTACTGTTAGCTGATGAGGCACCAACTTGTTACAGAAATTCCAAGCAAAGGTACAAAATATGAAGTACAAGACCATTGTGGCCTATGAGTACAACAAATGGTTTTCTAGAGGTTGAGGGGGATCACCACGGCTGTGGGACTCCATTCCCCACGGGAACAGCTGACCAGGATAACTCCTATCTTCACGAGGCTGCTATCGCCACTGCGCAGGTTCCGAGGCGGTCGTCGCAACGCTCCTCTCCAAGCAAGCAATCTGGCCAAGACAATAGCCAGGGACAAGCTAGTGAGTACCTTGAATGTACTCGCAAACATTAAGAACATGGGTATAATATAATCGTTGATGCTCATGCTCGCAATATCCTTATACTCACTTAGTTAGTCATAAATAATTATCTTGATGCATGTAAAACAAGTCATTCATATGCAACCGGAAATTTATGCAAAGGCCACATAGAGGTAATGAATACGGTGTGCCAAGCGAGGGTCTGAATGACTCCTCAAGTGGAAGGTACGGAATAATAGATACTGGTGCCAAACGAGTGTCTGAAAGACTCCTCGAGCGGAAAATGCAGAATAATAAATACTGGTGCCAAGCGAGTGTCTGAAAGACTCCTCGAGCGGAAAATGCAGAATAATAAATACTGGTGCCAAGCGAGTGTCTGAAAGACTCCTCGAGCGGAGAAATGCAGAATAATAAATACTGGTGCCAAGCGAGTGTCTAAAAGACTCCTCGAGCGGAAAATGCAGAATAATAAATACCACAGTCGGGCGTCTGAGCGACACCACAGAAAGGGCTTTAAAAGAAATGCCACAGTCGGGCGTCTGAGCGGCACCACGGAAAGGGCTTTAAAAGAAATGCCACAGTCGGGCGTCTGAGCGACACCACAAAAAGGGCTTTAAAAGAAATGCCACAGTCGGGCGTCTGAGCGACACCACAGAAAGGGCTTTAAAAGAAAAGCCACACTCGGGCGTCTGAGCGACACCACAAAAAGGGCTTTAAAAGAAATGCCACAGTCGGGCGTCTGAGCGACACCACAGAAAGGGCTTTAAAAGAAATTAATCATAGTGAATATCCCGGAGGTAGAACCATCCCAGAGATATTCGATGATAACAATAATAATCATGGGTTAGTCAACAATAGTAATAATCATAATCATCACAAGTCACAAGTAGTAATTCCCGTTCTGGTTTAACAATTTCACCTCCGAAGACCGACACTAAGACCGACACTTGACCCATCCCAGACTGTAGTCCTTAACCATGGACACGGCTATTCGAATAGGTTTAATCTCTGCAGAGGGTGTACTCTTTACCCACGAGTAACGGATTCCTTTAGTCCATCAGGACTAATTCCGTCTGCGGTCTTTTAGTTGAAAACACACCTGACTTGCACACACCAGCTTAACTCATCGGTGTCTGGAATCACCCACGACACTTGTCAAGCAAAACTCTAAGTGGGGAGGCTACAACCTCGCGTAGCATGGGATCAAATTTATATCGCGCGCTCTAAGGGGTGGCCTCCCCTCTCGGTCCCAACCGGAAACACCCATGCCCCCTGACCAGGTGGCATGCCTACCGGCTACAACCGATATCTTCCACCATGGCCTCTCTGTACGGTGTGTGCTGGGAAGGGGTTAACAACTTACTGAACCGTACCCTACCTGCGGCAGGGACGAGTGGTAGTACGAGGCAAGTATGGGGGTTACTGGAACAAGACTCGACCTGCGGTCGACTCAGGAGGTTCATAAGTTCCTGCATGACTTTTATATCAAATATATATATCAACCAACAAATATCACCACTCAAAATACCTTACCATGCCATATCGGAAATAACCGTCCCGACGGGGACCGGTGACAAGCTCATGCCTACCCAAGGCCGAGGCTTTCCCGGATTCCTTTCTAGTATGCATGCAAGGCACATGAGGATGATTATCATCACAATCATTTTCATTTCCAATAGCAAGGAAATCGTTGATATGCTTCCATGCAAATGATCATGTCACATGAAATATCAATTCCACCGGAATGAGGTGGTGTTATAAATGTGTCAACCAACACATCAAAATACATTATGCCAGGGTTCAAGATGCTTGCCTTGAAGTTGTGGAGGGGTGAGGTGCTCTCCAAAACTTTTGAAAGTTTCTTCCCTCCTCCAAAATCCTATTTTAAAAAAATATTTGAATTAACACACGTTTCAAAAACAGTACAAAAAGTTGTTTTGGAAAATTTTCAAATAAATCTTAAAATAAACTAGATCAAATTTAAGGAAGGTAGGAAAAAGAATCAACTCATTTGGAGTTGTATTTAAAAAGTTATAGGCAGTCAAAGATCTGGTCAAAAATCTGTTTTAAAAACAAAACAGAAAAGAAAACGTTTCAGAGGGGAATACGCTTTCGGAGCGGGGAGACGTACTGGGGAAAATACGCCTTCACCTAAACACGTGGACGGCGCGGTGAGTCACTGACAGTGGGTCCAGGGGGCCCACTAGTCAGGTTTGACTAGTCTTCTCCCTCTCTTTCCTCTGTCCCGAGCGGGGGCGAAGCTCCGGTGATCGTCGCCGGCGACTGGCGGCTCTTCGCGGGGCTCCGAGGGCAGGGATGGATCCGCTACTCTGGGGCGGTCCTCCCGGTGGTCGCCTGGCAGGCGGGGGCGGAGGGAGCTGCCGGCGGCGAGCTCCTCGGCGGAGGTGGCCTCGGGAGCAAAGTGCCAGTGGGGTTGCGGTGGCTCCCGATCAAAATTGAGCAGGGGGAAAGGTTCACGGGAGGATGAGGAGGTTTCTGGTGGAGAGAGTGGAGAGGGGGAGGTCCTGGTGGCGCCGGAACGGCAGGGGCAGTGGCGGTGTCGGCGTTGCCGGAGACGGGGAAGAAGACCTCCCTGGGTCGAATGCGGGCTAGGGGAACGCCATAATGGTGGCCTGAGGTCGCCTGTGAGCGGGAACGGACTCGGGGACTCCTTAAATAGGCGTGGCAAGGCGGTTCCGCGGCGGCCGTGGATAAGCTCTCCGGCGACCGCCATTCTGTAGCTAGGGCGACGTGGCGGCGACGAGGGCTAGCCGACACGCTTGCGGATGAGCTCGCGCTGTTACAGGGGCCAGGTGGCGAGCGGGAGGGGCTTGGGTGGCGCTGCCCGTGGCAGAGGCTGTCGGCCGACGCCGGCGTGCCGCCAAAAGGGCTCTGGCGGTGGAGCTGTAGGGCGCCAGGGGTGGCTGGCGTGTAGTGGTTAGGCGGGGAGTGCGTGGCAAGCTCTCCCGTGCGGGCCAAGGCAGGGGGTTACGACGCGGCGGCTCGGTTCACGCGGCTGCAATTGGCGCGCTCTGGGCGCGTCCAGTGCACGCACGGGACGTGCTCGAAGAAATGCCGTGGCCTGCTAGGTGGCTTGGATGGAGCTGGGGTTTAGCAGTCCTAGCTTAGGGTTAGTTGTGATGCTAGTGGACATGCTGGTTTGGTCAGAGGTGCAAGCTCATAGTGCAGTGCCAAAACTCATGTCAAAACTGGTCATGCCCACAGGGTGCTCGACAGAATGCCACATGCATCTAGGCATCTCTTGGGGTGGCCAAATTCTCCAGATCAGTGTCTCCTTAGATGCAAGAGGGAGTGGTGAAGTTAGTTTGTGAAAAGGAGAAACTTGTTAGTGCAAGTTTTGCAGAATTACAATTCTGGACAGGAAATAAATGGCATCATTTCATGAACCAAAATTGCTCCAAAGGGTGCATGCTCCTGGACTTAGGGGTTTGGTAGGGAGGACTATGAGCATGAGAAAACACAAGGCTACTGGAGCAAGAAATAACAGGGTTGCAGTAGGAGTCAGAGGGCTGGACCAAAATGAAGATGATGCTGATCCACTCAAAATTTGCAAATAACATCACTGGGTTTTTGCATAAAGTTGAATCATATGATATTACTGACATCCCATAATTTTGGTAGAGGCTAAAAGAAAATATTTAAAAGGGTTGTAGTGAAAAATTGCCCACTGGACCAGAGAAGAAAAAAGGGTGTAGAGCTCAAAATATTTCAAGAATAAAAGATCTTTTTGCATAAAAGTTATTTAATAATATCACATGACATCTCCAAATTTTGGTGGGAATTTTAAGTGAATTTATCAAATGGTTGTAGTTCAAATATGGCCATTTAACCTTGAAAAACCATTTTCAAGAAAGTGAAGATCAAGCAACTTAATTGAGCAATTAGTTGCACTGATAAAAGTAAAGTTTTTCTAGAGAGGTTAAACAAGTACAATAGCACATTTGAAAAGTCCACACTTAGGGGAAAACTCCACAATGACAAGGTTAAAGATAAAAGGGAGCTCAGAAAATAAAGTTTTTAAATCCTGGCAAAATTTAATTAATAAAACAAGGCCAAAAAAATTTTTTTTGGGGTGTCACAAATCCGGACCCAGGAGACAGTCCTTAGGTATATGAAAAAGGGGAGCACGGCAGCTTAGAGATAAAAACGAGGTTTCACATACCCCAGTCCAGTTCCGAAACGCATGGCAGAGGATAAAAGACTTATCTGGATCTGCAGCCCCCGGCAATCTCATCTTTGCCGCGGTTGGATCCTTGTGTTTGCAGCCCCTGGGAACACTGGTTCACCGGGGTCGGGGCGCAGGTCTGTTTCCTTCTTTCCGAGTAGCTCAGCAGAAGTGCTCATGTGCCCTGCGAACCAAAGGAGGACAGAAAAGTGACAGACAGACGCGCAGTCGACCTCTAGGCTAGGGGTTAGTCGCCGCGAAGCACTATCAACCCTAACCAAGGAAGAGACTCGACCTAGGATGCATGCTATAACTTAGGGCGCTAGCACTTCATTTATTTATGCTCAGGGTCTGTGTCTGGCTCTATAGAAAGGGTCACATGCCTTGCCGGCAAAGCTCGTACAGAAGGTGGCTTGCCGGGAGGCCCGGCAAACCGCACCTTATGGGTAAAACTTGCGAAGATACTCGATGTTCTAGGAGTTGCTCACTGGGACGGCATCCTCGGTCTCCAGGCGGACTGCGCCAGGCCTGGTGACTCGTATTACCCGATAAGGGCCTTCCCACTTCAGCGTTAACTTATTGGAATTCTTGGCCGACTGAACGCGCCGAAGAACAAGGTCGCCTTCCTGAAAGCTTCGGGCATGTACCTTGCGGCTATGGTAGCAGCGCAAGGCTTGCTGGTAGCGTGCCGCTCTCACAGCCGCCTGAAGACGATCTTCCTCATGGAGCGTCGCGTCATCTTGGCGCAATGGCTCTTGCTCAAGCTCATCATAAGCGAGCACTCGAGGTGACCCGTATATGAGTTCCGTGGGGAGAACTGCTTCTGCCCCGTATACCAGGGCAAAAGGTGTCTGGCTGGTGGATCGATTTGGCGTTGTCCTGATCGACCAAAGAACCGCTGACAATTCATCAATCCAGCACCTTCCACTCTTGTGCAGCTTGTCAAAGGTCTTTGTTCTTAGGCCTCGCAACACTTCAGCATTTGCCCTCTCCACTTGGCCGTTGCTCCGTGGGTGTGCCACGGAGGCAAAACAGACCTTGCTGCTGAGGTCTTGAATGTATTGCATGAAGGTGTGGTTTGTGAACTGCGTGCCGTTGTCGGTGATGACTCTGTTTGGCACACCAAAATGGCAGACCAGTCCCTTGAAAAACTTGATAGCTGACTGAGCAGTCACCTTTCTCACTGCTTCCACCTTTGGCCACTTTGTGAACTTGTCGACTGCAACGTACAAGTACTCAAAGCCCCCGACGGCGTGGGGGAAAGGGCCCAGTATATCGAGCCCCCAGACCGAGAATGGCCAGGAGAGAGGGATTGTTTGAAGGGCTTGAGCTGGCTGATGAAGCTTCTTTGAATGGAACTGGCACGCTTCACACTTGGTTACTAGTGTCGTCGCATCCTGGAGGGCGGTGGGCCAGAAGAAACCGTGCCGGAACGCCTTCCCGACAAGGGCCCTCGACCCTATGTGGGAGCCACATATGCCTCCATGTATCTCCGCCAACAGCTCCAGTCCTTCCTCCCGGGGGATGCACTTGAGATTCACATCGTCTGGCCTCCTCCGGTACAGGACGTCATCGACGAACTGGTACATGGCGGACAGACTGGCTACTTTCTCTGCTTCTTCTTGCTCCTCAGGAAGCTCCCCTGTTAGGAGGAAGTGGACGGTATGCTGCGCCCATGCCGGAGCCTGGGGCTCGAGGGCATGGACCAAAGGCATTTCTTCCGCCGTGGGAGCGGCTGTCTCTATGGCCAGGGCTTGACGCCCTGTCGGAGCCAGTTGCTCTTGGGCAGGCTCAGCGTCCACGGTAGCACCCTTGCCGGTGGCCCCAGGGGGCTCGGTAGGAAAGTACTTGCCGGGACCTGATTTCCTCCGCTTGTTCTGCCCCACCGATGGTTCAATGGATGGTTGAGTTAGCGGAGCAAAAAGGTACCTGGTTCCACAGGTAGCTTGAATGCGGCATGCTTTGACAGGTAATCGGCGGTGTCGTTCTCCGCCCGGGGGATGTGCTCTGCCTGGATACCGTCAAAGCGTTCCTCTAGCTTCCTCACCTCATCTACGTAGGCTTCCATCAATGGGCTCTGATGATCCTTGTTGACCTATCTGACAACGAGCTACGAGTCACCCCTGACGATGAGCTTCTTAACCCCGAGGTCTGCCGCGATCCTGAGACCAGCAAGCAATCCCTCGTACTCAGCGGTGTTGTTGGTGGACATCTCCCTGGAGAAGTGCATCTGGACCACGTACTTGAGGTGCTCTCCGGTGGTTGCGACGAGCAGCACACCGACACCGGTGCCTTGCAGCGAGAAAGCACCATCAAAGTACATGATCCAGTCACGGTCTGCTTCCTTGCTGGGGAGAGTGGTCTGATGGATTTCTTCGTCAGGCGTTGAGGTCCATTCTGCAATGAACTCCGCCAAGACTCCGCTCTGAATTGTCGAGGTACTTTCAAAACTTAAACCAAAGCTTGACAGCTCCAAGGCCCATTCCACAATCCTTCCAGTCGCATCTGGGTTATGCAGTATCCGTTGCAATGGGAGGCGAGCGACGACAGTGATCTCGTGGGCCTGGAAGTAGTGACGCAACTTCCTCGAGGCCATAAGGAGGCCGAAGAGCAATTTTTGCACACCGGAATACCTTGACCTAGCCCCCTGCAAGAGGGAGCTGACAAAGTAAACCAGGTGCTGCATCATCTTCTTCTTTGGCACCACTTCACTCGACTGTGCGGGCATCACCTTGGTGGCAGCAGACTCTGCCGGGGGCCGCGCCTTGTCAGCACCAAGCCCTGCCAGGAGAATGTTTGGGTGGCCATCCGTTGGTTCTGCCACCATCACTGCCTCCTCGTTGACCTTCCTCTGTGCCACTAGCGCGGCGCTGACCACTTGATTCGTCGCCACCAGATACAGTAGCAACGGTTCTTGTGGTTTAGGAGCAACCTGTATTGGCGCTGAGGAAAGTTATTTCTTCAGATCCTGCAATGCTGCCTCGGCTTAGGGCGCGCTCGGTGGACTTGGAGATGAATCGGCTCATGGAGGCAACGCAGGCGGTGAGCCGACGCACATCCTTGATCCGCTTAGGCGCCTCAATCTGCTCAATAGCCTTGATCTTGTCTGGGTTAGCCTCGATCCCGCGCTGTGACACAAAGAACCCGAGAAGCTTGCCGGACGGAACACCGAAGACACACTTATCAGGGTTCAGCTTGAGGTTGATCTTGCGTAGGTTAGCAAATGTCTCTTCTAGATCTTGCACAAGAGTTGGCCCATCCTTGGTTTTGACCACTATGTCATCCATGTAGGCCTCCATATTTCTATGGAGCTGAGGTTCAAAACCAATTTGGACTGCTCTTGCAAACGTTGATCCAGCACTCTACAACAAGAAAGGCATCCGTAAAAAGCAATACGTGCCACATGGGGTGATGAATGCTGTCTTTTCTTCATCCTCTCTTGTCATGAAGATTTGGTGGTAGCCTGAGTAGGCATCGAGGAATGATAGCAGATCACACCCGACTGTGGAGTCAACAATCTGGTCGATGCGCGGCAACGGGAAGGGGTCCTTAGGACAAGACTTATTGATATCTGTGTAATCAATACACAACATTCCACTTCCCATTCGCCCTGCGCACCACTACCGGATTGGACAACCACGTCGGGTGGAGCACTCCTCGCACCAAACCTGCCGCTTCCAACTTCCTAATCTCCTCTGTGATGAACTCCTGCCTTTCCAGAGCCTGCTTTCCGACCTTCTGCTTGACGGGCCGCGCGTGGGGGAAGACAGCTAGGTGGTGCTCAATCACATCCCTGGGAACACCGGGGATGTCGGACGCTTGCCATGCAAATACGTCGACATTTGCCCACAGGAAGGCAACGAGCGCACCTTCCTATTTGCTATCGAGGGTGGAGCCTATGATGAAGGCCCCTCCCATGCCATCCTCCCCGACGGGCACCTTCTTGGTCTGCGGTGGCTCGGCTCTGGATCTCTTGCCCTTGTCGGTAGAGCTCTCTGGCATGTCCTCAACGGTAGCACAACACTCCGAGGAGGTGTGCTTGCCGGAGTGGGTGCGAGAGGTCTTGCCGGGCTCCTTCTTCCCTCCCGGGCCTTCAGCGGCAGGAGCGGGTGCCTTGACGGCAGCTGCTGCAACTGCTTCCCGGTAGAGTTGGTCGGCGCAGATCAGCGCATCCTTCTTGTCGGAGGGAATTGAGATGATGGTCAACGGCCCAGGCATCTTTAGCATGTTGTAGGCGTAGTGTGATGCCGCCATGAACTTGGCTAGTGCCGGGCGGCCGAGGATCCCGTTGTAGGGCAAGGGGATCTCTGCCACGTCGAAGACGATCCTCTCTGTCATGTAGTTCAGCTCTCCTCCAAACGTCACGGGCAGTGTGACCTTTCCCTTCGGCTGGCTCCTCCCCGGATTGATCCCTAGAAACGTGCCAGTTTCCTCGAGGTCTCCATCAGGGATTTGCAACCTTTTGATCACGACAGGCGAGATCAGGTTCAGGCCGGCCCCACCTTCAACCAACATCTTGTTCACCCTGAGGTTGCGTATTGTTGGCAAGACCAACAATGGCAAACACCCGACCGCGGTAGTGCGGTCGGGGTGGTCCTCGGCGTCAAAGATGACGGGCGTGCTGGACCACTTCAGCGGCTTCTGAGCGTCGAATAACGGCTCTGCTGCTATAATCTCACGCGCCCACTACTTGAGCTGGCGGTGAGAGGTATGCAGCGAGGCGCCGCCATCGACACACATGGCCTCCCTAGCCTTCTGGAACCCTTGCTCACTAGACTCGTCGCCCTCGTCGTGATCGTCGTCTTCTTGTTTCTTGTCGCGGCCCCGGGCGAGCCTCTCTTGCTGGTTGTCCTTGGCGGGGCGGCCTCCTTGGCTGCCATGCTACTTGTCAGATCCATCAGCACCATCCTGGTCCTTCTCCTTGTCCCGCCTTTCGTACTCAGCCTTTTGCTTCTCAGCAAGTAGGTCGACTTGTCGGCAGTTCTGGAGGTCGTGGCCCTTGGTGCGGTGGATCTTACAATATTGCTTGCCAGAGCTTCCTGGCTTGTCGGTAGCCGCCAAGGCCCGGCAGGCGGCACACCCGGCAATCTCCTTTCCGGGGGCGTCTGCCTTGACCTTCTTGCCGGCACCGGTATCGTCAGATCCCTCAATGGCAAGCACGGCCTTGCCTTTGCATTTCTTGTTGCGACGCCGGCTCTTCTTCGTCGGGGTGGCGGCGTCTTCATCAGCAGAGTCAGTTTCCGCGTCGGCGTCTTCGCCGGGGTACTTCCTTCCCTCTTTCGCCCGGGCACACCTATCGGCCAGAACGTAGAGCTCGGCCACATCCTTAACCTTGGTCATCGCCAGCTCCTCGTGCATCTTGCAGTTGCGCACGTTCTGGTGGAACGCGCTAATCACAGCGGCAGGATGAACGTCGGGGATGTTGTACTGCACCCGGCTGAATCTCTGGATGTACTTGCGTAGGGTCTCCCCTTCCTTCTGGGGAATGATATGCACATCACTGGCCTGGCAATGAGCTTGGTGGCCTCCTGTGAAGGCGCCAACGAACTCATGGCACTGACCAGACCAGGAAGAAATGGAATCCACCGGCAAGTGCATCAACCAAGACATCACATTGGGCTTGAGTGCCAGCGGGAAATAGTTGGCAAGCACCTTGTCATCGCGAGATCCGGCGGCCTGCATCGCGATGGTGTAGATGTTGAGGAACTCGGATGGATGGGTCTTGCCAGTGTACTTCTCGTCGACGTCGGGCTTGAACGTGCGGTGGGACGGACACTAGAACTGCCTCAGCTCACGGGTAAAAGCCGGGCAGCCCACCTCGTAAGGTAGGCCGCCGGCCCCCCCGACGTCCGGTGGTCCATAGCGGGTCCCGCCCGCTTGTCTGACTAGCGGCGCGTTTCGCGCCGGCGCTCGATGGTGGTTCGAGCGTCTTCAAGAGCTTGCTCCCGAAGGACCTGGCGCTGGTCGCGGAGGGTCCGCGGGTCAGACGACGCTATGGAGATGTTATCACAAGCGTCATAACGACGGGCCGACACCCGCAGCGGTTGGCGAGGAGGAGGAGAGTGCACCGAGGCCGCAACTCCCCCGGACCTCCCAGCGCCAGCATGTGGTGGCTCGGTGGAGCGCCGACCCAAAGGCCCCGCCGGTCGCGGATCGTCCTTGTTGGCGATGGCGACGAGGCTCTGGATGGTGGCCCTCCACTCGTCGAGCTTCTCCGCAGCAGGAGGGAAGTCGAGGAGCAGTTGTGCGCACGCCAAAGCTTCCGCTGGCGTGGGAGGCGGCGACAGTTGCGTGGATCGCGGTGCGCTTCGACCTCTAACTATGTTAGAAGGAGCTCCGTCACGACCCAATGGCTGCGTACCATTTTCACCAGCGCTTCGGCGAGCGTGCTGAACCCTTTCATCTTGCCGATGACGCACAGGGCTCTTCCCACGGCGGTGCCCAGGGTCACCAACATGGTGACGCTGCTCGGCGCGCACACCATGGGAAGAATGTGAGGTGGTCGCCGGCGTAGGCGTCCTGGAGGTCGCCGCGCCGCCTGGAGTCGGCACAATGACGCCCCTGGAGGTTCCCGTGCCGCCTGTGGGGAGCCCTGCTCCGTCTTTGGGTCCGGCGATGTGTAGCCGGTCGTCTGGCGCATGAACGACGCCGCTCGCCAGGCTCCGACTGCCTGGGCGATGCTGGTGCTCGCGGGTCGCGGCCCGGGTCTTGTCTGCGACTGGTCCGCTGCTCGTCCGCACTGGCACGGGTCGTTCAGCTCCCAACGAGTCGACCATCATGGACGTCTTCTTCTTAGGGGCCATGGCGACGAAGAACTGCTAGGCTGACTTCTAGATCAGATTCTCACAATTGCGCCCCCTACCTGGCGCGCCAAAGATGTCGGTGTGGAACGACACCTATGGGATCACAAGAATCCCTACTACGGTTTCCGGGGCGTAGGGTTGCGAGGAGAGCAGGGCTAGTAGATATCACAAGGATCGTTTTACCCAGGTTCGGGCCGCAAGGATGCATAAAACCCTAGTCCTGCTTTGGTGGGTGTATTTCTGAGAGTTCTTGAGCTCTCGAACTAGCTGTGGTCAGCGCACGGTTCGAAAGAGCCGAATCCCCCTCCTGGTCGCCTCGGGCCTCCTTTTATAGGGAAATGGGGCTGCCACAGTGGCACACGGGAGGTGGAAAGGTCTATAGTGGCACGAGGTTATCCCTCGTATTACAGGACAAGGTGCATTTAATGCATCACTTGGGTGTCCTCTTGCTTTATCAGGGACGGGGGCGAGGCCCGTCCCGTCCGTCGCCGCTCTCATCGCTTCGACACGCCTCTCGGCCAGGGGTGCGTGCGGTGCCATGTAGGCAGGCAGGCAGCTGAGTTGGCGCGGTGGTGGAGCCTTAACGAAGATTTGCATGCCGCCACGCTGGCGCTTGGTGAGTTGGCCTGGGAGCTGCATGTTGCCACGCAGGTGCCCGCCCAGCTGGTTGGGCTGGCAGCTGCATGTGAATGGCGGTGGAAGCTTCGTTGACGTGGGCTTGGCGGTGGCCTTGCCGGCGTCTTTGGCGAGGGCCTTGCCGGGTGGCCCGGCAAGGGTCTTGCCGTGGCGTGCTGTCGTCCCGGGCAAGGATCTTGCCGGGGGTCTGGTGGCCTTCCTCGGCAAGGATTCTGCCGAGAATCGTTGTCTTCTAGTCCTCATCTCGTCTCGAATATGTCTTCACAAAGATCTGCATGCCACAATATAGGTGCCTTCCCGAGCCCTGGCCCCACGCTGATGATGGTGCTGGGGGGCTGTGGGCTCAAGGGTGGCTCGCTCCGTTGGTGCGGGACGAGTTGTCCCGGCAAGGGTTTTGCCGGGGCCGCTGGGGCCGCCCGGCAACGGCCCTGCCGCGGAACCTGCTTCATCCCTCTGCTCTTTGTGGTCTTGGCCTTGGCGTTGCTTTGATTGTCTTGTGCTTCGGTCTTACCTTGGCTCACCTCCCTCGTTCTGCTTGGTGTGGCCGTGGGTGCGGCTCTGACTGCCCGTGCACAGGTAAAGGGGTACAAAAACGTGCCCCTATTTTTGTACACCGACATCAACATTCTGAGTTGTTCCAGGATATCAATCGAATTCATGATGAGAAAATACCATCCTTGCCCCCTCGATGAATAATTCCTGAGCCCGCCGGCCACAAAATCATCATTTTCTTGCTGAAATTGTATGACTTATTTTATAAGTTGTTCTGATGGATCCTTTGTGTATCCGAAGTCTGACCTTTCCCTGATGACCATGTCAACACTATACCGAAGCATGTGTGTGGTACTCCAATAATCAACAAGAACATTGGGAGCGCCATGCTAACTGTTCTTGATCAATTATCCAAAACACTTTTGTATGGGTAAACCTCATGAATTTCCTCTCCCCTTTATCTAAATGGTAATCTACTTACTAAATTGTCATGGATATCATCGTCTGCTTGTCCTTTTATACTCCTGATATTTGTGTGTAAACACATTTTCCTTTCCATTGTTCTGATTGAATTAACAATCACACTTTCCTTCCCATTGTTTTGTTTAACCTTTCTGGTAATCTAACATACTTGAGCAGTGATAATTCCCTGCTTATGTAAACACCTCGGTGTACAAGCTCTGTCTGTAAGACCCTATTACTATTGTTGATGACATTCCGGTAACCACCGATGGACGAGAACTTTGCCTATTGGTCTGCCTCGTCTTACGAGCAGGAAAATGGTTCTCTTCGTCCCACGCCCTTGGTACCAAACTTTGTTGCCAACATAATTGACAGGCTATCCTCTGACCTGCCTTGCTATCATGACCGTTCAAGATGTTAGCACCTTCCTGCTTTTAACCCACATGGTGGGCCTATAACCCACAGTTCCACAATATCGAAACCTGACTCTCCTATACACCCTTGTTTCTAAGTTTATTTCTCACGCTTGGCTTCATATGAAAATCCCGAGCCGCCTTCCGAGAGGCGATCTATTCTAGTATCAAACGCAATACTTATTCCCAGTGCTCTGAACCCCTTTCCCCATTGTTCCAGGCAACGAACGATTGTCTACCAGGTTGAAGCTTCTTATTGCACCTCACTTTGCTCTCAATGACTTTCTTGAATTTCAAATCGACAGATGCCTCTATGCCACGTTCACTGACATAGTCCCCGCGCACCTATCTTGTGTTGAGCTCCGTCCTTCCCTAGTCTGTCCCCTTACTCCACCTCTTAAATCTCGGGACGAGATTTCTTGTAGTGGAGGAGATTTGTAACACTCCGAGTGTCATGCTATAGTAACCCTCTATGACTAAGCTAATCATTTTTCCAAATAGTGCTTAATCACCTTTGTTCAATATCCCATTTGAAATTCCAGTCAATTCAAATTCAAGTGAACTTTTAAGTTGATCAAAAGTTGTTGACAAAATGTTCATCATTTGTTAAAAATTCCATAACAATTATTTGTTAAGGAACACAACATCACTTTTGTGGAGAGATGAGCATTAGCAATTATAACAACACCAATTCAGCATTTTAAATGCTATCCTATTTATGAGAAATACAAATGAATTCTTCTGGTCTCCAAAATATTTATGGCACTGTCTATAATCACCAGGGATTTAATGGGACACCTCCCAAAATTTTTCTAGGTGAAATAGTTGACCAAATAATTCCCTTTCTCTCTCTGTTAATAAATAAAAGCTAAAACAGAAAAGAAGAAATAGAAAAGGCCTAAACGCTACTGTGGGGCTGGGCCTCTAGTTCTATAGTGTGACGGCCCAGCCCATCTGGGGTTTTCCCCTACCTCTATTCATCAGAGCTCGTTGGACGCCCGTGAGATGTCCACGGCTCAGATCGGCCACGGGGCGACCATCCGCCACTATCCGGTGCCTACTTGACGCCCCGAGCCCCCCTCTCCCTGGTAACCCTAGTCCCAAAATCCCCCCTCACCCTCGCTCATATTCAACAAACTGGTAGAGGCCGAGCTCGTGCTCATCATCATAGTCATCGATCCCGCGGCCACCGGCCTCCCTTCGTCGCGCCTAGATGTCCAGGAGCTCCGCCATCTTCGTCTCCGTCGCCCTCACCTATTGGTTGGAGCTCGGACGCCGCCCTGCCTCGCCATCGCGCGATCTTCTTCGCCACGGCCGCCACATCTTGTCGACAAGCACGACGCGTCCGGCCATCCCCGCGCCTCCAAACCACTCCTACGAGCTTCGCAGTGAGCTCGTCTGCCGATTCCTTTTGTTTTCCCCTTTGATCCGTGTCCTTTTACGCCGTTGTTCTTAGTGTACCGAGCTCGGCTGGAGCTTTGCTCCCGTGTACGAGCTGCTGCTCATGCTTGTTACAGCTGCTACTCTGCTGCGACTGCTTAGCTGCTGCTCTACAGATGTGTGCTGCTGCTGCCCTCGCCCGCATGCCCTCTTTCCATGCCGTGAACCCCCGGCCCTGCCTGCCTACTGTTGCTTACGACGCCACCACTCTTGTTAGTTGCTTCTGTCGCCGTTGCTGCTGGTTGTTGCTGCCGCTGCGTACTTGTTCCTGCCACCGGCCTTGCCCCCGCGCCCTGCGTCTTGGCCTCACCCCGCCTGCCGGCACCACTGCCAGCCACGCCCATGGACTTTGCCATCTACGCCCGCGCCCTGCCATGCCCCGCCCACGCCTGTGTCGCCTGCACACGTGCGCGACGACGCCTCCCCGCGCGCGCCCGGGGCTACGCTCGCCCAGCTGCCCCTGCCGTTGGCTGTGGCAGAGGCCGCCGGCGCCGGAGTGCGTCCGTGCGCGCCCAAGAACGGCCGTGGCCTCAGCTGGCTTTGTGCTGCTGCCACATGGGCCCTCGCCGGAGATAAATTAGGCAGGCCTAATTAATTTAGCCCACCCCCTGTTGCTTTATCTAATTTAGTTTAGTTTAGATAAGTTAAACGTACTAACAAATGGGCCCCGTTGTTTAATAAGTGGTTAAAATAATTCTAATATGAGTTGTGACTATGACACCTAGGCCCCACTTAATCTTTTGACCCAGTCAAACACTGACTCTGTTGACCTGCTGACTCTGTAGTTGACCCAGTCAACTGGGCCCCCTGGCCCCACCTGTCATCCACTGTGGCTAGCCAATAGTGGGTATAGAAGGTTTATTCTGTTTTTAATTCGAATTAAAATAAGTCAGCAATTTAGAAAATGTTTTAAACTTTAGAAATTCATAGAAAATAATATGTAGCTCGGATGGGAAAACTTTATACATGAAAGTTGCTCATAACGATGAGACGAACCCAACTTCGCAGTCCGTTCATTCGCCACATGCCCCTAGCATGCTGAGTGTGGAACCGTCCCCTCTCTTTCATCTATCCAAAAAACATCAGATGTCGGGAAAACCCCTCCGGATGTTTTCTCTCTCCGTCTGCAACGTCTAGTACTGCGTTAGTTCACCCCTAACACCGCGTATTTCCATGTTATGCTTTATGATGCTTTGTTTGCTTTATATTGATTGTTTCTTACCCCTCTTCTCTCCGGTAGACCCCGAGACTGATGCTGCCCCTGTGATCGACTACATCGACAATGAACCTTCTTCTCTTTTAGCAGAGCTTCCAGGCAAGCCCCCCGTTTGATCATTCCGATATCGCACATTCCATTCTCTCATGCTTGCATTAGATTTTGCTACTGTTATTGTTTGCTCCTATTCTGATGCATAGCCTGCTTTTGTAACCTGCACATTGTACCTTACCTACTTATCCTAAATTGTTTAGTATAGGTTGGTTAGTGATCCATCAGTGACCCCCACCTTGTCCTTGTTGCCCCTGCTTCATCATCGAAGACCCGATCAACGGGATCGAAGACCAGGCCCCGACACCGCACATCACTTTCCCCTTAGTTGCTCAACACTACTGGGTTACTATCGAGCGCCGAGGGTGAGACCTCGTCAGCACTTCTGATGTTAACCCTGTAGTGTAGCTATTCGGTCGTGGTCATCGAGGGTGATTCCGCCTTAACCACTTCCGATACGACTCTGTCGTGCAACCCCTCAAGTGTGAACCTCGAGGGTGGATCCTCTTACGTTCACCTTGATGATTACATCGAGTGGAATTCACCGGGGGTGATTCCTCAGGTTTTCCCCTTGATGTTTGGACACACGGATACTTGGACTTTACCACTGCTACTTGGAACGACGGGTCAACCCTGAGGGGTACACGCGAGTGATGTGGAGACAGGTTGACCTGGATGGTGCCCGCGAGATAATTATGAGGCATGGTCGGGCATTCCTAGCCCTTGCCGCAAGTCCTCGAGACGGGGCAACGGGGTCACATCTTTCGTGAGTCTCTGCTTGTTACCGCGCATTCCTAATCCACTATGGTTTGGATATTTTAACCGAGGGGCCTCTGGCCTGATAGCACTAACCATCACGTGGGCATAGTATGGGCGTTCTGCATCGTATACATCAGCAAAAGCTTAATAGACGTCAGCAACTGAGCGGCGCGCGCCGGGTTGGACTGCGTAAGCACCTGCCTTTTTGAAGGAGGTAGCTAGGTCTGCTCACTGGCCGCGTACGCAACGTGCAGGAGTTCCCGGGGCGATGGCCCATGACCCCTGGGGGCATAGGTTTAGTCCGGCGTGTTGACCTCTCTATTAAGCCTAGGTCGGGTTGCGGCGTATCGTTTGGCCGAGGCCGGGCATGTCCCAGGAAAGTGTGTCCGGCCGGAGTTAATCGAGCATGGTGGGTAAGTTGGTGCACCCCTGCAGGGAAGAAAAGATCTATTGATAACCTGCCCTACGGTAACGGACACTTGGAGTTGTATCCCGATCGATACAACTAGAACTGGATACTTGAGGTGATGACTGGATAGTATGGCTCTGGGATTGCTTTCTCACAAGGAGCCGAGAAAGGATCTCTGGCCGAGGTTGATAACACTACTACTACTTTATTTTAAGCTACTCTTATCTCTCTTTTGATCCTACAAGATGTTTGGTGCTGCTTGAAGATGCTAGTCTTTGATAGGCTAGGCTTTCCCCTTCTCTTCTGGCATTCTGCAGTTCAGTCCACATAGAAAACCCATTTCATTGATACTGATGCATATGTAGTGTAGATCCTTGCTTACGAGTACTTTGGATGAGTACTCACGGTTGCTTTGCTTCCCCTTTTCCCCTTTCTTCTTCTTTCCGGTTGATGCAAACAGATGTCGGAGTCCAGGAGCCAGATGCCACCTTTGACAACTGCTACTACCCCGAGGGTGCCTACTACTACGCGAAGATCGTCGACGACCAGGAGTAGTTAGGAGGCTCCCAGGCAGGAGGCCTTGCCTTTTCGATAGATGTTACTTTTGTGCTAGCCTTCTTAAGGTAAACTTGTCTAACTCAAGTATGTACTCAGATATTGTTGCTTCCGCTGACTCTCGTGTTTTCGAGCTTATGTATTCAAGCCCTCGAGGCCCCTGGCTTGTAATATAAAGCCTCTATTTTTTTAATTTGTGTATAGAGTTGTGTTGTGATATCTTCCCGTGAGTCCTTGATCTTGATCGTACACATTTGCGTGTATGATTAGTGTATGATTGAATCGACGGAGTCACAAGTTGGTATCAGAGCCGGCTGCCTATAGGTAGCCCCCTTTCCAACTCCTTGGTCAAAGTTGAGTCTAGTCACTGAAAAACTTTTACTAACATGGTTGTGTGTCTTATGGGCGCACGTCGCCATTGGGTGGTATTAGGATATTTTATTCCTCGTCTTTACTATGGGTTTCTGATCTCTCTTCTATTCGGGTTAAAGATTTTACTAACTCTAACTTTATGTTCTCGTGACCACTTCCTACCGGAGAGCCCCTTCAATCCAGATGATCGATTGCTTCATTAGAAGATTCCGAAGATACTCTTTGATGTTTTCCCGAGACCCTTGCGCCCACTGCCTTTGCAATTCCCTGCCACCTATATATCCTTATGGATAACTACATACAGTTGCCGTTCATACCTTTGTCCCAAGTTGCTCTTGTTCATACAATTTTTCCTATGTGACTCTACCATTTGTCCTATTAGTTTTTGTTTTAGTGGCTTATACTTTGAATAAATATCTACTCTTGGTGCTGCTGTAGATGTGCTTGCATGTTCAATTCTTAGTGTTCTAAGTAGTTTGAATGCTTGCTATGGCTTCTATGTATCCCTATGAGTAGTTGCTATTAGTTATGTGAAGTTTTGTTGAGAAAATTTTGTGAACTAAAAATTTAGATTTTTGTTCATAGGAAAAATTGTACGTGGAAATGAATATCTTCAGGAAATTTGGCTCTAAGAAGAACTCCAAGGGTGTTATTGGGGAGTCTTCTGATAGTGATCTCCGCCCTCAGATGTTGGTGGAGGTACGGCCGTGCGAATGGCCGCACACCCTGTTCCTGCAAGAGGCTGGAATTCATGAGGAGTTCATGCAATTTATTGCCAATGCCGGTCTCACCGACTTCATTGCAGATGAATGTGACCAACACCAAATCCTCACAAACATGTTTGTTGAAAGTTTTACTTTCCTTCCTAGAAATAATCCTCCTGAAGTGAGCTTTGACTTATATGCTGAAAACCATCAGATACCACTTACCGAGTTTTGTAACATATGCATGATCCCTTCTGATGGGAGCTAGGCCGGCTGAGTTTGAGGACTTCTGTTGCACTTTGACAGTGGGTGATGAGAGGAGAGTGTCACCCATCACTGCCGGTGGCTTACATTTTCTTGCTGTTCGTTACTTGGCATATTTCATTACCAAATGCTTTACGTCGTGCAATAGAGGGCGATAACACTTATAGCTTGGGAGCTATTGTGGCTCGTCGCCTCCATCTTAATAAATTTCAGGGTAAAATACATGGTGGGATTTTTGCTACTCGTTTGGCGGCTCACTTCGAGGTTGAGATACGCCCTCATGTTTACCCTTTGGCTAAGGTTTGTCTAGACCGTGCAGCCATGGATCACCATCACTTTCGTGCACCTGATCGTCCTGATATTGCTACTATATATAACTTGGTCTATAACGTTGACACTCGTGATGTTATCCCCTTGCCTGCACCTGCTTTGTTTGATTCTGTTGCTAGGGGCGGATACCGGATTATGCCTGTAGACACCCTCGCCTACTGGAACGCGACTTGTTCTGTTTGTGTAAATATGAACTCGACTTGTTCTGTTTGTGTAAATATGTTTAACCTAGTATCCAGGCTTCAGCCCATTATGATTAAACATGTTTGCAATGACAATTAGAGATTATAGTTTCTCATGCCATGCATAAGTAGCTAGGGGTTGATAATGATTTATCTTGGATATGAGCATAGCGTTAAAATGATTGTGATGTAGTATGATGATATGGTATCCTCCTCTAAATGTTCAAGTGGCTTGACTTGGTAAATGTTCATGCATGTAGTTGAATCAAAACCAACATAGCCTCTATAATATTTATGTTCATGGTGTTCATATCCTACTCATGCTAGTGTCCAATGTTACTTATGCATAATTGATGTCTACTACGCAACTTTCTTCTTGTAGACGTTGTTGGGCCTCCAAGTGTAGAGGTTTGTAGGATAGTAGCAAATTTCCCTCAAGTGGATGACCTAAGGTTTATCAATCCGTGGGAGGCGTAGGATGAAGTTGGTCTCTCTCAAACAACCCTGCAACCAAATAACAAAGAGTCTCTTGTGTCCCCAACACACCCAATACAATTGTAAATTGTGTAGATGCACTAGTTCGGCGAAGAGATGGTGATACAAGTGTAATATGGATGGTAGATATAGGTATTTGTAATCTGAAAATATAAAAACAGCAAGGTAACTAATGATAAAAGTGAGCGTAAATGGTATTGCAATGCTAGGAAATAAGGCCTAGGGTTCATACTTTCACTAGTACAAGTTCTCTCAACAATATTAACATAATTAGATCATATAACAATCCATTAACGTGCAACAAAGAGTCACTCCAAAGTCCTTAATAGCGGAGAACAAACGAAGAGATTATTGTAGGGTACGAAACCACCTCAAAGTTATCCTTTCTGATCGATCTATTCAAGAGTCCATAGTAAAATAACACGAAGCTATTCTTTCCGTTTGATCTATCATAGAGTTCGTACTAGAATAACACCTTAAGATACAAATCAACCAAAACCCTAATGTCACCTAGATACTCCATTGTCACCTCAAGTATCCGTGGGTATGATTATACGGTATGCATCACACAATCTTAGATTTATCTATTCAACCAACACAAAGAACTTCAAAGAGTGCCCCAAAGTTTCTACCGGAGAGTCAAGACGAAAACGTGTGCCAACCCCTATGCATAAGTTCACAAGGTCACTGAACCCGCAAGTTGATCACCAAAACATACATCAAGTAGATCACGTGAATATCCCAATGTCATCACAGATGAGCACATGCAAGACATACATCAAGTGTTCTCAAATCCTTAGAGCCTCAATCCGATAAGATAACTTCAAAGGGAAGACTCAATCCATTACAAGAGAGTAGAGGGGGAGAAACATCATATGATCCAACTATAATAGCAAAGCTCGCGATGCATCAAGATCATGCCGAATCAAGAACACGAGAGAGAGAGAGAGAGAGAGAGAGAGATATCAAACACATAGCTGCTGGTACATAGCCCCGAGGGTGAACTACTCCCTCCTCGTCATGGAGAGCGCCGGGATGATAAATATGGCCATCGGAGAGGGACTCCCCCCTCCGGCAGGGTGCCGGCACGGATCTAGATTGGTTTTCAATGGCTTCAGAGGCTTGCGGCGGCGGAACTCCTGATCTAGGTTATGTTCTGGGGGTTTCGGTATATATAAGAGGTTTTGCCGTCGGGAACAAGTAAGGGGGGTCTCCGACGCGGCCACGAGGTAGGGACGTGCCCCCCACCCTCGTGGGTGCCTCGGGACTCCTCTGGTCCATCTCCAATGCTCTGTGGTCTTCTTCTGGTCCAAAAATAATCTCCGTCAAATTTCAGGTCAATTGGACTCCGTTTGGTTTTCCTTTTCTGCAAAACTCAAAAACAAGGAAAAACAAAAAATGGCACCGGGTGCTAGGTTAATAGGTTAGTCCCAAAAATCATATAAAATATCATATAAATGCATATAAAACATCCTAGAGGGATAATATAATAGCATGGAACAATAAAAAATTATAGATACGATGGCGACGTATCAATACTGCCTGGTTATGATCGTTGTTGCTCTCTAGCTGGCCGCTTCTCAATCATAATTGCTAGCCTTCGTTGTACTAAGTGGGAATTCTGCTTGTACATCAAAAACCTTGAACCCAAAGTTATTCCCGGTGAGTTCACCATACCTACCTATATACGATATTACCCTGCCATCTTAAGTAAATTTGCACGTGTGACCTCTAAAAACTTCTAAAAATTATCCTTTTGTGTACCTGGATCGTTCATGGAATGACAAGAGGTGGTCGATATCTTCCGTGCTAAGCATGTTGTTCTCAGGTCGAGTGTTTATTCACTCGCCATCACATGAGAAAATGGGCGGTATTAGGGATGCCCAGTCCCAAACTACAAATATGAAAAAGAGTTCATCTCTTGAATAATCAAACAAAAACTCCCAATGGAGTCAAAACCTTTACTTTTATCCCTTGGGAACCACCACTAGCGTGCTTAGCATGGAAGATGTTGATAACTGATGGTCGTGAAGTGAATAAGAAGGGTGCATGTCTCAAAATATCATTTATCTCTGTTTTAAAAATTGAGCTCTGGCACCTCTGCAAATCACTTCTTCCCTCTACAAAGGGACTTTCTATTTACTTTTATGTTGTGTCATCACCTTCTAAAAACAAGCGCCAGAAACTGAGTAGAGCACAACTGTCATGATTTATGCATTGTGTATAGCTAATGTTGGGTGCATCATGACTGGATCTTTCTACCATGAATTACAATGTTTAGTCGCTGCTTGAACTTTGGAGGTGATATGCATTTATGTTTTGCGGTCTCAGAAAGGTCTAGCGAGATACCACTATTGTCATATTATATAATGGTTGTTTTGAGAATGTGTTGCTGTGTGAGATATCTTATTATTGCTCGCTAGCTGATTATGTCATTGATATGAATCATTATAATGTTTAAGAGTTATTGTTGACATGGTTAGTTATAATGCTGGCTGAAAACCTGGGTGCTGTTTAAGCTTATTTATGCAAACAAGAGCAAAATAATTCGTAAAAAATTTTCTTTCTCACTTTCAGTTTATCAACTAAATTGCTTGAGGACAAGAAAAGTTTTAAACTTGAGGGAGTTGATACGTCTCCAACGTATCTACTTTTTTCATGCTTTTCATCTTGTTTCGGACTTTAATTTGCATGATTTGAATGAAACTAACCCCAGACTGACGTTGTTTTCAGCAGAACTACCATGGTGTTGTTTTTATGCAGAAATAAAAGTTCTCGGAATAAAGTGAAACTTTGTGAGGATTTTTTATGGAATAAAAGAGGATTTTTGGAGCCAACAACCACCAGAGAGGGGCCCCTGGGTGGGCACAACCCACCAGGGCGCGCCCCGTCTCCTGGCGCGCCCAGGTGGGTTGTACCTACCTGGTGGCCCCGCTGACGATCCCCCTGATACTATAAATTCACATTATTCCAGAAAAAATGAGAGAGAAAGAATTATCGCGTTCCACGAGACGGAGCCGCCGCCAAGCCCTATTCTTCCTCGGGAGGGCAGATCTGGGGTCCGTTTGGGACTCCGGAGAGGGGGATCTTCGTTTTTCGTCATCACCAACCAATCTCCATCGCCAATTCCATGATGCTCCCCACCGAGAGTGAGTAATTCCTTCGTAGGCTCGCTGGTCGGTGAAGACTTGGATGAGATTCATCATGTAATCGAGTTAGTTTTGTTAGGGCCCGATCCCTAGTATCCACTTTGTTCCTAGATTGATGTTGCTATGACTTTGCTATGCTTAATGCTTGTCACTTTGGGCCCGGGTGCCATGAACTCAGATCTAAACCGGTTATGAATTCATCATTATATCCATGTTTTAGATCCGATCTTGCAAGTTATAGTCACCTACTACGTGTTATGATCCGGCAACCCCGGAGTGACAACAACAGGGCCCACTCCCGGTGATGACCGTAGTTTGAGGAGTTCATGTATTCACTATGTGTTAATGCTTTGTTCCGGTTCTCTATTAAAAGGAGGCCTTAATATCGCTTAGTTTCCAATATGGACCCCGCTGCCACGTGAGGGTAGGACAAAAGATGTCATGCAAGTTCTTTTAATAAAGCACATATGACAATTTATGGAATACATGCCTACATTATATCGATGAACTAGAACTAGTGCCGTATCGCCCTAGGTTATAACTGTCACATGATGAATATCATCCAAAAAGTCACCGATCCGATGCCTACGAATTTATCTTATATTGTTTCTGCTAATTTACTACTACTATCATCAGTGTTACACTTGCTACAAATTACTGCTATCACTGTTACTGTTACCGTTACTGCTGTCACTACTATCAAAACTATCAAAATACTTTGCTACTGATCACTTTGCTATAGATAATTAATCTCCAGGTGTGGTTGAATTGAAAACTCAGCTGCTAATACCTTCAAATATTCTTTGGCTCCCCTTGTGTCGAATATATAAATTTGGGTTGTATACTCTACCCTCAAAAACTGGTTTGATCCCCTATACTTGTCGGTTATCATAGATGAGCTGCGCACCTTCAAGGGGAGGACTGACAGGCAGGGCATGATGTCACACCCTGATTTTCAAGGCACAACACTTAAGATGATAAATCATGATAAAGTGTGGTTTGACAAAAACTTTTACATTATTTGACTTTTTATTTGAGTTGGTTTTCTCTCTGTGTTTTTCAAGTGCTCTTAAAAGTCAACATAGCTTCACCTTCTATACTTCATGTCCTTGCCCCAAACTTCTGCCCAATGATCATGCCATGTGTATAGTGCAATACAGTATTTTCTTACAAAAATAATTTGGCCAAAAAGTATTTTCTAAAATTAGTTTTCCAAAAACCCTCGAATTGAGATTTGCACTGCAAGTACTTGATTTGAGGTGTGAAAAATCTTTCAAAAGGTATATTTGAAACCTATTGGATATAGGATTTCCATAAACCACAAAAATACAATTTTAAAAGTTATTTTCCTATTTTATTTAAAAACTTTTTCTTAAGGCCAGAAATGGTCTTTAATAGGGAAAAATTATTTTATTGTTTTAAAAATATTTGACAAAAATCAGGGAAACTCAGTGGGCATATATTTCCCATATATAAGAGTTTCAACACATGGTCATGTTCAAAATATTGGTCAAATCCCTCAAAAACCCTTTCTGGATATTTCAAGATTTTGAAATATTTACAAAGGAAATATTCCCCAAAAATTCCAAGAAAATTCTAGCATGTCACATATGACATGTTTGATGATCTTGGCAAGTATCATGTCATGGAGAATAGTATAACCTCATGAAATCCCCTCAAAACCATTTCTATCCATTTTGAGGTTTGAGCAACTTTACATTGCCAAACATGTCCAAATGTTCTCAAACCTTGTGAACATGCTCAAATGGTCTAATAATTCATCTAGACCAAATGGAACAAGTTGGAGAAAATGTTATATGGATCAAAGTGCCCCAAAACCCTCTCTGACCAGAATCAAATTTGAACAACTTTGTACTACCAACTTTCTCTCCTTGACCCCAACATTTGTGAGCATGTTCACATGACAAAATGAGGCCACTGCACAAAGTGGTTCATCAAGGGGAAGTGATTTTCTCAACTAGATTTACACAAGTTCAATTCTTCCAATTTCTAGGGTTTACAAAAGTTGCATTAGCAACTTTGCCCAAATGGACTCAACCTTGGTGGAACATATTATTATCTCATGCTATTGGACCCTGTCAAGCCTCATGACAATAGGAGTTCATCTTCTTGCCGAAACCAGCAACAAACACCTTCTGCCATTTTACTAAAACCCCTGTTTTGACCACTTCCACTCTTCTCCATGGCCTCAACTTTTTACCACAACCCCTCCTAGTCCCTTGCACCTCCAGTAGCAATGGCAAATTCATAGCTCAATTATTGGAGGGGTAAAACCCCACTTTCTCTCTCTGGACAGCCCCTTTCCCTCTCTCCCTCAACCTCTCTTCTCTCCTACTGGCTGTCCAGGGCATCCAAGGCCCTCTCCCCTTTATTTACTCCTCCCTAAAAACCTAGACACAAGTGGCCGTGCCGTACAAGCCAAAGGCATGCCCTGGCATGCAATTGGCGTGCTCCAGAGCGCGCTACAGTGCACACCCGCACTGTAGCCATCCCCAATCCGCAGCGTCTGGCCACCTTGGGTCTGGCCCTTGCGCCAGTCGAGGTGCCTCGACGTCCTCATCATGCAACACGTTTGTCCCCCTCCTCCATCTACCTCCTGCTGCCCTTGCTCGCACGCGCGTCGGCCGCCCGAGAGCTCCAATGAGCGTTCTCACACGCGCGGTGCCCCTGGCCCTCCTCCTGCTCTCTTCCTTCACCCGCTCACTCTGGACCAACCCCACGAGCACCCCCGACACACTCAAACAGGCCCCCGTGACCCGTGGCGACGGTAACGAGCTCGCCGGCGCACAAGTCCACGGTGGACCATTGCGCGGCTATATAAGCCCGCCCCGGGCCGCTCCGGTGGCATTCGCCTCCTCCTCACACCCCCAAGAACACGCCCGCACCACCCAAACATCTTCAAGGGGCTTCTGTGCTCGGGATCGACCGGAGCTCCGCTGCCTCGGGTCGCCGTCGATCCAGAGGTACGGGCCCTCTCCGCCCCCACTCTCGCTTGATCTGGAGCCGCAGGAGCCTACTGATCATTTCCCATCCCTCTTCCGCATCGGTTGCAGGCCGAACGGAGCAGTCTGTCCACCTCCCGAAGCTCCTCCGCCATGCTTCCTCGTCGCCGGCGAACCAGGCCACCCCGGCGACCAACTCCGGCACCACCCGAACGGCGACACAATGAGGAGTCCAACAGTGCCATCAGCTCACCCCGCCGTGCCCGGAAACGTCGCCGGTGAGCTCGCCACCCTCTCTGGCCGGAGGTTGAAGACGACGGCCGTGAGGCCCGTCAGTCAGCCTCACATACTGACGGGTGGGCCCCACCCGTCAGGTCTAAAACGCACGCACCCGCGAACCGTTTTGCTACGACGGCTGAAGGCATATTTTACCTTTACGCCTTCGACGTGGCAGCCTCGCGCAGGCTGAACCCCCTCTGGGTCTGCTGCACTGTGGCCTTTCTGGCCCAGTGGCACAGTGCCACTTTTCTTTTCCTTTTTCTTTCCGTTTTATAAAAATTCCACAGGATAAAATATTTATCCAAATGGAATAATTCCAACTCCTAAAATCTTAGAATAATCCCACCTATTTAATGGTGTAACTTTCATAAATATCCATCGAACTTTTCTGCACTGTTCAAATTTAAATTCAAATTTGAGCATTTATATTCCCCTCTAAAAATCCATTTTTCCTATTCTACAACTCCAAATCCATAACTAGTAATTTTCACCTTCTTGGATTTCCCCCTAGTATTTATCGAAAATAAGTTCACATTTTTCTAAGCACTTTGGTTTTTCTGTTTTACTATTGCCTTATTTTCTCGTTATTATTTTGCGACGATAGATTGCGTTACTGACGAAGGAGTTGGACCAGAAGACTTTGAAGACCCAGAAGGCCTTGCTGAGCCAGGCAAGCAGCCCTTTGACCATGTCTATGAAACCCTTTTTATGCATGTCATATAACACCATATTGTTGTTGCAACGGAATCATGATGAGGTGGTAACCACTTTGATGGATTGCCTCTGTTACTTCCTCGTTGATACTTGCATTGTGCATGACCCTACCATCCTATGAGGGTTATGCCGGTGGGGGTAGATAGGATGCTAAAGTAGATGCTACGCAAAATGGGACGGGAATATGCATGGTGATGGAGACAAAGTATTTTCAAAAGACTTTCCAAAAACCCCGTCGGGTGCCACTTATGCCCGAGGGAGATAATGAGATGGGTAATGTCACACCCTGATTTTCATGCCACAACACTTAAGCTAATAAATCATGATAAAATGAGGTTTTACAAAAACTTTTGAGTGTTTTGGACCTTGCCTTGTTTGGATTTTGTGTGTTGTTTGCAAGTGCTCTAAATATCAAATAAATCCTCCAACTCCTATACTTCATCTCCTTACCCCATGGATTTTTAGGGGTAGCCATACATATGAGTTTGGGGATCGCAGACATATATGACTTTGCTAGACCTCCTCTCCGGAGTCATGATGATATGAATAGCATGAGTGATGATTGGAGTTGACCTATAGGAGATGATGCTATCGCATATATGATGTGATTTGTTTAAAGAACTAGATGGAACAATTGGCATATCAGAAACTATGCCCAAGGATAAGATGATAAACGTTCACTCGCACACTAGATCCTTGAAACCCTTAAGCCCTACCAAGCTACAACATGGTCGGACCATGACCGTGGGTCTTGACTCTCGATCGAGAACACCTTGGACCATACTCAACCGTGACCACCACCAATACCCCCATCCTACTTTATGTACCTCATGAACAAAGTCTTCATGGAGTACTTGGACAAGTTGGTTGTCATCTTTATTTTGGTAACATACTTGTCTACCCGAAGACGGAAGAAGAATCACTGAGCTGGTCAAGGAACATCTGAAGATCGCCATGTCCAGGAGGAAGAACTACACCAACCACCATCGTCAAGAAATAAACCTCCGCGTCGAAGACCAGGTGTATCTGCAAGCCACTTCTCTCAATGGAACCAAGCATTTCCATGCCAAAGGAAAACTCACACCAAGATTTATCGGCCTTCCCCAAGATCACAGCAAGATGAAGAATAGGCGGCTACCAGCTAGAGTTACCACCTGAGTCATCCACTGTGCACAACGTTTTTCCACACGACACAACCCCGGAAGTGTTTCCAACTTCCTAACTTGCTTGACCTCTACGAGGGCATTGACCACTGAGCCATCGACCCCTAGCCCCAATCTAACCTACCGCGAGCTACCCATTAGCAACCTGGATCAAGAAGAGCGTCATACACGAAGCCACACCATCAAGTACTTCAAGCTCAATGGAGCACTACACGGAAGCAGAAGCAACATGAGGACTTGAATACTATCCTAGATCCAAGTTTCTATATCCCTTTCCGCACCTAGTTTGGGAATCTCGGGGACGATATTCTTGTAAGGGGGGTAGGTCTGTCACACCCTGATTTTCATGGTGTTGACACCAGATTTTGGCATGGTCAAAAACATAATTAAGATGGCCTCAAATGGAAAAGTGCTCAAAGTGATGAAGTTTCGTATCATCGAAAGGAGAGACTTTAATATTCGGGTCATAGCCATCCGAACTCATCTCTAAGGCCGAAGTTGTGTTTGAAGTACTGAGATTTTGTACTCAGAACACTATTCGGCTGATTACGCCCTCAGGACGGCCTCATATGGAAAAATGATCTACAGGAATTGTCTTCGTCTCGTCGAAGCGATTGATTTTGATATATAAATCGTTCAAATCCGAGTTCGTATGAAAAAGTTAGAGCAATCGGAGTGCAGCCCTGTCACGAGGCGAGATGTGGCGCGCCCCACCAGACACATGGCTGACGGGTAGCGCGAGGAGAGCCTGTGTTGCGAGACCGATTTGGCCCTCAAGATGACCTCTGATCAAAAACACTTCAACACGAAAGTTTTTCGCCTCGTCAAGACGGTCAACTTTGCTATTGGGCACATTTTCATCCGAGGTCGGTTACTGCCTCAAAAACCTTGCCCGGGAAAGCTTGCCGTCGTGAACAGTAACCTTGCCGGGAAAGCTTGCCGCCGTGAACAGTAACCTTGCCGGGAGAGCTTGCCGCCGTGAACAGTAACCTTGCCGGGGGAGAGCTTGCCGCCGTGAACAGTAACCTTGCCAGGATAGCTTGCCGCCGTGAACAGTAAAAACTGTCGAGGCCAATCCGACCAGATGCTGAAGATGGGCTCAAATACTTTTCTATATGGCTTCGGATGAAAAAGTGTTCAACGCGAGAATTGTTGGTAACGTCGAAACGGTCAACTTTGCTTTTGGGGTCATCATCATCCGACGTAGTATACGACCCGCAGAGACGCTGCAAGAGTCGGACGGTCCAGTCAGCTACATGAACGAGTCCGACTCGAAATTGGAGATGACCCCGTGGAGTATTCAAGATGGCCTTATTTGGAAAAGTGAACAACATACGGATTGTTGGCCTCGTCGAAACACACAAAATTGATATTTTAACCATCTCCATCGGAAGTCATATGCAAATTCCACGGCCCACGCAAGGAGCAAGACAGAAGATTGGACCAGATTCGGGCTGAATCCAAGTGGGACCAGAACTAGGACTCTAGGACGTGAATTGATGTAATTTTCTTGTAAGGAAAACCTAGGTAAATCCTTTGCATGTACGGGAAGTCCAGCCGCCTCTTATATATGTTTGGGGTGACGGCCGATTGAACAACACACAATCGAACAAATCAATATACTACTTTTTCATCTACGTTTTATCTCTCCACTGTTTTTCTCTCTTGTTCTTTGCTATTCTTCGTGTTTGAGAGCTGCGAATCCTGAGGCTCTAGGGGCGAGCGAATCGACCTAGGGCAGCCCATAGCGGCGGCACTCCCTGACGGGGTCCCTCCCGGGGGTGTGGGGTTTTCAGGTCTGCAAAAGCGCCCGTCGACTGTCTTGCGTATCGCGCTGTCGGTCGGGTCTCCTTCGACGTGAGCTGCGGTGCATCATCCCCGGCGTCGAGGGTACACATGACGTGTTCGTGTGTCAACACACTTTTTTGGCGACTCCGCTGGGGACTGAAGATCAATCATCATCATACACCATGTCTGATCTTCCCAAGCCATCTGAGGTAGACGCCGATAACATCATTAAGCCCAGTCTTGATGAGATATCGGCCGATCATCGCCAAGTCTATGAGGAGTACAAGAAGGTGCGCGAGCAGAAGCACCTGCAGGAGTTCCTTGCAAAATTCAAGAAAGATCGCCAAGGCGACATCACTCCGATTGAAGAAATTAAGTTCCCTCCTCTTCAAACCGAGCAGGTTAAACCCTCTGTAAGTACTGCCTTTTCTCCTGAGCAGTGGGCTGAGATTGAAAGTCGTATTGCTGATGGTAACAATCTAGTTTATCAGACTTTCATAGAAAATACTAATGCTCAGAAGAATATATCTCAATCGTCTAGTGGTAATGATGGTGTAGCTGCTAGTGTGCAAAACCCTAATCTGTCTTTGCCCATCTCATCGGCGCCTCCCATGCCGATGACTTATTATTCTAACCAAACAAATCAGATTGTGGCTGCACCAATTAATCCTATTATGAACATGCTGGGTTCGGTGGCAACGCCGAACCAAACCCTACCTACAGCTACAACCACTCGACCACTACCAAATTATGGGTCGACGTACATGCCGCAATTCCTACCTACAGCTAGTAACCCTACTCCTCCTATGCCGCTGCCACAAGCTTCATCGTCCACTATGGATGATGGTCTAGCTAATCTTAGAGAGGAGATGGCTAAGATGCTTCGAGAGAATTTTGGAGTTGAGTTACCTCGGAATCGGATTTACCAAAAGCCGTACCCCGAGTACTTTGATGCCATCAGTGCCCTCCAGGATATAAAATTCCAGATTTTGTTAAGTTTAATGGAGAAGGCACAAAAACCACATGGGAGCATGTTAGTCAATATTTAGCACAATTGGGCGAGGCAGGATCATTGAATGAATTGAAAGTGCGTTTATTCCTTTATCATTAACTGGTACCGCATTTTCATGGTTTTCTTCTTTACCCCATGGTTCCATTCGGGTTTGGTCGCAGCTAGAGCAGAAGTTTCATGATCACTTTTAAAGCGGCGACAATGAACTCAAGTTGTCACATCTAACATCGGTTAAACAGAAGCATGATGAATCGGTCTCCGATTACGTCAAGAGATTCAGAGAAACAAAAAACCGATGTTTTAGTTTGGTGATAACCGAGAGGGACTTGGCAGACCTAGTGCTGAGTGGTTTGAGAACTCCCATTAGAGAAAAGCTAGAAGGCTATGAGTTCTTAAATATCAACCAAGTCTTGCAAAGAGCTTTGGCTCAGGAAAGCCGAAGCAAAGACCTCAAAGAAGTGCATAGATATAAAGCCGATCGTCCAAAGATGAATATGGTGGAATATGACAGTGATCACTCGGACGATGAGGGTGATGTTTTTGCTACTGAATTTGTTTGGCCATCTAAGGCCAAACCCTTTACTTGCAATGATCTGAAACCGATTCATAAGAATCGTGATGAAGAGGTGAAGTTTACTTTTAACATTGCTAAGTGTGATAGAATATTTGATGCTTTGTTGCAGGCTAAGATTATTAGAATATCTCATACTTTACCGTCGTTTGAAGAGCTAAAACGGCGTGCTTATTGCAAGTATCATAATTCTTTTTCTCATGCTACTAACGATTGCAATGTTTTTCGACGACAGATACAATCGGCCATTAATGACGGACGATTGAACTTTTCTGAGATGCAAATTGATAAACAACCTTTTCCAATGAATACCATGGATTTGGAGGGGAAGAAGCTACTCATTCGGCCGGAGGTAGCCGAATCTGCTAATAAAGCTAATGTCATTATTGGTGAGCCCAGGAAAGACAAGGAGGACAGCAAGATCTTGGGGAGACAAGTTGTGCTTGATAAGCAACCCGATGGCAAGGAAGTGATCAAAATCACCATCAAGAACCCTACACTCGGGGGGAAACCACAAGTGCAAAAGAACACTCATGTCAGATTTGTTAAGCCCAAAAGTCCAGAAGTTGGTAAGTGGAAAACGAATGAGTCTAAAGTGCAGCGCAAGAAAATCAAGCCAACTTTTGATATGTTGTTGTCCAAGTATGCCAATCATGCGGCCGGTTCTAGCTCTAACCGGTCATCAAATTTGAAGCGCTCAAGGTCACCTCCTCGGGAAGAATTTCAACATCATGCGAGGCCATATGGGTCATGGGCGCCGGGACCATGGATGCCGCCACTCCCCTATGCGCCATACTACATGGGAGACTACAATGGAGGATGGTGGCAGCCCCCAATGGCCCCTTATGCTTTTCATCCGGGTTGGGCAGAGCCAAGAAGGCCCGTTCATGAGAGACTTTCTTATCCCACACGAGGCCGTTTGAACAATAGTGTGAATCGGCCAGTGCAAGATAATCAAAAAGGGGTCGGCAAGCAAGAATGGCGTGTTAAGTCGCCAAGTGCTGTAACGGTCGAGTCAAGCAAAGGCAAGGAAAAAACCGATGGCGACTCACTCATCTTGGGCACCGAAACATTCACCATACAATAGTCGATTATGCATAGCAATCCGACTGAGCTGATACTTGCTATCGCGCCAAAGTACTCGGCTAATGATCATGAAGCAAGCACCAGCCAAGTAAAAACGAGAGATCCTAAATACACTCAGCCAAAGTGGTGTCCTCCAGGGCTAACAAAGACACAAAAGAGGAAACTACAGAGGTTAAGGAGTCAAGAGATGGCAGAACAAGAGGCCGAGAAGCAAAGGGATAAGTTGTTCAATGACACTCGGCCTATGTTACCTACAAAACAAGTGTGGAGGCCCAAACAAATACAAGATGCAGTGGCTTCTACACCTATCACAGCAGCACCTGCACCACCAAAAGAGGACGACTCAATCATTGCATCATCTATATTACCTATTGCTTCCTCTTCACTCGGACAAATTTCAGAATCGGTGGATACACTCGACGAGGAGGCTGATATGTTGGATTACGAGTCCACACCGATTCATGAAGGTATGGATATTAATATGGTGTATTATTTACCCGTTGAGTTTCGTGCTGTAGATGAGGAAGGGGAGGTGGCTCAGCTGGATTTTGGCCCTAAAAACGCAATATTTGAGAAGCCAAAAGACCCAGTAACGCATCTGAAACCGTTATATCTCAGTGGTCATATCAATGGGTCACCGCTCACTCGGATGCTTGTTGATGGTGGTGCTGTGGTGAATCTTATGCCGTATTCGGTCTTCAAGAAATTGGGGCTGCATGATGAAGAGTTGATAAAGACCAACATGGTGCTCAATGGATTTGAAGGCAAAGAGAAAACTGAAGCCAAAGGTGTGATATATGTGGAGCTCACGGTGGGAAGTAAAACTTTGGCTACCGCATTCTTTGTCGCTGAGGTGCAAGGTAACTACAACGTCATACTAGGCCGTGATTGGGTTCATGCAAACCAGTGCGTGCCATCCACTATGCACCTGTTTTTGATCCAGTGGGTTGATGATGAAGTAGAAGTCATTCATGCGGATAACTCGACCTGTGTTGCTTTGGCCGAGGCATCGGTGGATTGGCAACACCCAAATGCTACTTGCTTGACGGGACGTGACTTGTCAGAGTTCGATTTTCTCAGCGCAACCAAGAATGGTTTCGTGCCCGTCTCTTTAAAGTCGACTGAGTGCAATCGGCTCCAAGGTATGATATGTTTAAATGGATCCTAACTCAGATTGGTTACAAAAGCGACTTGTAGAATATCGGTCCAATGAGAACGATATATATGAGTCCATAGAAGAGTTAGATGATATGGATAAACTAGGACAAGGTTTTACATCGGCCGATCCATTAGAAGAGATAGATATAGGAGATGGTTTGACTCCTAGGCCGACATTTGTAAATGCAAATTTAAGAGCCGATCATAAAGCTAAGTTGATCGAGCTGTTGAAAGAATATGTTTGTTGCTTTGCATGGGAATATCATGAGATGCCAGGTTTAAGCCGAGAGCTAGTGGAGCATCGGTTACCTATAAAGGCTGGTTTTAGACCATATAAACAATCGGCCAGAAAGTTTAATCCAAAAACATATGACCGGATCAACGAAGAGATCGGTCGTTTGCTTAAAGCTAATTTTATTAGACCTTGCAGGTATGCCGAGTGGATTTCTAACATTGTCCCAGTGGAGAAGAAAGGATCCGGCAAGTTGAGGGTGTGCATTGACTTCAGAGATTTGAATAGGGCTACACCCAAAGATGAGTATCCCATGCCAATAGCTGATATGCTTATTAATGATGCTTCTGGACATAAGGTTATTAGCTTTCTAGATGGTAATGCTGGATACAATCAAATTTTTATGGCCGAAGAGGACATGTCCAAGACAGCTTTTCGTTGCCCTGGTTTTCTTGGTTTATTCGAGTGGATAGTGATGACATTCGGATTAAAGAATGCTGGCGCCACATATCAAAGGGCTATGAATTTGATTTTTCATGATTTACTCGGTGTCATACTTGAAGTCTATATTGATGATATTGTTGTCAAATCGGACGCTTTTAAATCTCACTTTGCCGATTTGCGTTTAGCTTTTGAAAGAATGAAAAAGTATGGACTAAAGATGAATCCTTTGAAGTGCGCATTCGGTGTGTCAGCTGGTAAGTTTTTGGGTTTCATTATTCATGAAGATGGCATAGAGATTGATCCCAAAAAGATAGAGGCCATACAGAAAGTGGAGGCTCCAAAATGCAAGAGAGATATGCAAAAGTTCCTTGGCAAGATCAATTATTTGAGAAGGTTCATAGCTAATTTGTCAGGGAAAGTTGATGCATTTACTCCTATCCTTCGGTTAAAGAATGATGCTGATTTCACTTGGGGGGCAAAACAGCAAGAAGCATTTGATATGATCAAAAACTATTTGTGCACTCCTCCGGTGATGAAAGCACCCAAGCTTAGAGAACCCTTCAGGCTTTACATTGCAGCAGAGGTGCTGTTTTGACACAAGAAACCGAGGGAAAAGAGCATGCTATTACATATTTGAGCAGGCGTTTATTGGACGCCGAGACAAGGTATACATTTATTGAAAAATTATGTCTATGCTTATATTATGCTTGCACAAAACTAAGACATTATTTAGTGCCGAGTATTTGTGTAGTAGCTTGTCAAACCGATGTCATTAAATACATGTTGCATAGGCCAATTCTTAGTGGTAGAATTGGTAAGTGGGCTTATGCTTTGATTGAATATGATTTGGCTTATGAATCTCTAAAATCCATGAAAGGCCAAATTGTTGCTAATTTCATTGTTGAACATCGGATTAATGACAAGAATGATGTTGATATGAACCTTGTTTCATTAGTACCATGGAGATTATACTTTGATGGTTCAGTTTGTAGCAATGGCCAAGGTGTTGGTATTGTTTATATATCTCCTCATGGTGCTGTTTTTGCCGCTTAGAATATTTTTGCACAAACAATCAGGCCGAATATGAAGCATTGTTATTCGGCCTAGAAATGTTACTTGCTATAGGTGTTACACATATTGAGGCTTATGGTGATTCGTTACTAGTGGTGCAGCAAATATCCAAAGTCTTTCAGTGTTTGGACGAATCACTTAATGTTTATCTTGATAAATGTCTAGATATAATCTCTACTTTGGATTGTTTTAGCATTGCACATATATCTAGACGTGACAACTGGAAAGCAAATGAGTTGGCACAGCAAGCATCTGGATACCATGTTGATCATGGCATGTTTCATATTTCTCAGAGTCTGATGTCTTGTCTTACCAGTATAGAAGAGGCCGAACCAGAGCCCACTGATTCGGTCATTAACAAAAAATCTAGTGCAGGTGACAATTCCGACTGGAGGAAGCCCATTGTTGCTTACTTGCATAATCCGAATGAAAGGGTGGACAGGGCTGTTCGGCGTATGGCTTTTAAATATACTATGAGGGATGATGATCTTTATCGCCGAACAGTTGATGATGTTCTTTTAAAGTGCTTGGATGAGGACCAAGCAAGAGTTGCTATGGGAGAAGTACATGAGGGCATTTGTGGTACTCACCAGTCGGCTCCCAAGATGAAATGGTTATTACGACGTGCTGGGTTTTATTGGCCGACCATGATTAATGATTGCTTCAGATATTATAAAGGGTGCGACGCTTGTCAAAAATTTGGTGATATTCAATTGGCTCCTGCTGCTATGTTGCATCCTATTATCAAGCCGTGGCCTTTCAGAGGATGGGGTTTAGATTTTATTGGGCAAATTCATCCATCTTCCTCAAAGCGGCATCGGTTCGTATTGGTGGCAACTGATTATTTCACTAAATGGTCTGAAGCAGTACCTCTCAAAAAACATGACACATACGGAGGTAATTCAATTCATAGCCGAGCACATTATTCATAGATTCGGTGTTCCTCAGACATTGACTACAGATCAAGGTTCATCTTTCATGTCACATCAAGTTAGAGAATTTGCTGAATCATATAACATAAAGTTGCTCAATTCATCTCCATATTATGCCCAAGCTAATGGACAAGCTGAATCTAGCAATAAGATATTGATCAAGCTCATCAAAAAGAAGATTGAAGATAATCCAAGAAAATGGCATGAGTTATTGTCTGAAGCTTTATGGGCACATAGAATCTCAAGGCATGGTGCTACAAAGGTGACTCCATATGAGCTAGTATACGGTCAAGAGGCTGTTTTACCAGTGGAAGTGAATTTGAGTGCTTTGAGAATAGCCAAACAGAATGATTTATCGGTAGTGGACTTTTACAATTTGATGATGGACAACATTGATGAAGTTGCTGATAAACGTTTGGCTGCTTTAAGGGCCATAGAGAGGGACAAGTTGAGAGTAGTCAGAGCTTACAATAAAAAGGTCAAATTGAAGAATTTTCAGGTTGGCGATCTTGTGTGGAAAGTAATTCTGCCGATTGGTTTTAGAGATAGAAAATTCGGGAAGTGGTCTCCAAGTTGGGAAGGTCCTTTTAGGATTACAAGAGTTGTTCCCGGAAATTCATATTTGGTAGAATCAATACAAGGGGCATTTTTACCTCGAGCTCTCAATGGCAAATATTTGAAGAAGTACCACCCGAGTGTGTGGCAGGAAGCCTAAAATAGGCAATGGCCGATATACGATTATCGCCCTTAGCACAAACATGGCTGATACGTAATTATCTCCCTGAGGAAAATAGATGGCCGATGGATTGTTGACATCGTCCTTAGAACAAACATGGTGCAAATTATTTTTCGGCATGCAAGCTTTGCCGAAAAACAGGGGGGCATGTGTTGACACCAGATTTTGGCATGGTCAAAAATATAATTAAGATGGCCTCAAATGGAAAAGTGCTCAAAGTGATGAAGTTTCGTATCATCGAAAGGAGAGACTTTAATATTCGGGTCATAGCCATCCGAACTCATCTCTAAGGCCGAAGTTGTGTTTGAAGTACTGAGATTTTGTATTCAGAACACTATTCGGCTGATTACGCCCTCAGGACCGCCTCATATGGAAAAATGATCTATATGAGTTGTCTTCGTCTCGTCGAAACAATCGATTTTGATATAAAAATCGTTCAAATCTGAGATCGTATGAAAAAGTTAGAGCAATCGGAGTGCAGCCCTGTCACGAGGCGAGATGTGGCGCGCCCCACCAGACACATGGCTGACGGGTAGCGCGAGGAGAGCCTGTGTTGCGAGACCGATTTGACCCTCAAGATGACCTATGATCAAAAACACTTCAACACGAAAGTTTTTCGTCTCGTCAAGGTGGTCAACTTTGCTTTTGGGCACATTTTCATCCAAGGTCGTTTACTGCCTCAAAAATCTTGCCGGGGAAAGCTTGCCGCCGTGAACAGTAACCTTGCAGGGAAAGCTTGCCGCCGTGAACAGTAACCTTGCCGGGAGAGCTTGCCGCCGTGAACAGTAACCTTGCCGGGAGAGCTTGCCGCCGTGAACAGTAACCTTGCCGGGGGAGAGCTTGCCCCCGTGAACAGTAACCTTGCCGGGATAGCTTGCCGCCGTGAACAGTAAAAACTGTCGAGCCCAATCCGACCAGATGCTAAAGATGGGCTCAAATACTTATCTAGATGCCTTCGGATGAAAAAGTGTTCAACACGAGAATTGTTCGTAACGTCAAAGCGGTCAACTTTGCTTTTGGGGTCGTCATCATCCGACGTAGTATACGACCTGCAGAGACGCTGCAAGAGTCGGACGGTCCAGTCAGCTACATGAACGAGTCCGACTTGAAATTGGAGATGACCCCGTGGAGTATTCAAGATGGCCTTATTTAGAAAAGTGATCAACATACGGATTGTTGGCCTCGTCGAAACACACAAAATTGATATTTGAACCGTCTCCATCGGAAGTTATATGCAGATTCCACGGCCCACGCAAGGAGCAAGACAGAAGATTGGACCAGATTCGGGCTGAATCCAAGTGGGACCAGAACTAGGACTCTAGGACGTGAATTGATGTAATTTTCTTGTAAGGAAAGCCTAGGTAAATCCTTTGCTTGTACGGGAAGTCCAGCCGCCTCTTATATATGTTTGGGGTGACGGCCGATTGAACAACACACAATCGAACAAAGCAATATACTACTTTTTCATCTACGTTTTATCTCCCCACCGTTTTTCTCTCTCGTTCTTCGCTGTTCTTCGTGTTTGAGAGCTGCGAATCCCGAGGCTCTAGGGGCGAGCGAATCGACCTAGGGCAGCCCATAGCCGCCGCACTCCCTGACGGGGTCCCTCCCGGGGGTGTGGGGTTTTCGGGTCTGCAAAAGCGCCCGTCGACTGTCTTGCGTATCGCGCTGTCGGTCGGGTCTCCTTCGACATGAGCTGCGGTGCATCACCCCCGGCGTCGAGGGTACACGTGACGTGTTCGTTTGTCAACACATGGCACAACACTTAAGATGATAAATCATGATAAAGTGTGGTTTGACAAAAACTTTTGCATTATTTGACTTTTTATTTGAGTTGGTTTTCTCTCTGTGTTTTTCAAGTGCTCTTAAAAGTCAACATAGCTTCACCTTCTATACTTCATCTCCTTGCCCCAAACTTCTGCCCAATGATCATGCCATGTGTATAGTGCAATATAGTATTTTCTTACAAAAATAATTTGGCCAAAAAGTATTTTCTAAAATTAGTTTTCCAAAAACCCTTGAATTGAGATTTGCACTGCAAGTACTTGATTTGAGGTGTGAAAAATCTTTCAAAAGGTATATTTGAAACTTATTAGATATAGGATTCCCATAAACCACAAAAATATAATTTTAAAAGTTATTTTTCTATTTTATTTAAAAACTTTTTCTTAAGGCCAGAAATGGTCTTTAATAGGGAAAAATTATTTTATTGTTTTAAAAATATTTGACAAAAATCAGGGAAACTCAGTGGGCATATATTTCCCATATATAAGAGTTTCAACACATGGTCATGTTCAGAATATTGGTCAAATCCCTCAAAAACCCTTTCTGGATATTTCAAGCTTTTGAAATATTTACAAAGGAAATATTATCCAAAAATTCCAAGAAAATTCTAGCATGTCTCAAATGACATGTTTGATGATCTTGGCTAGTATCATGTCAAGGAGAATAGTATAACCCCATGAAATCCCCTCAAAACCATTTCTGTCCATTTTGAAGTTTGAGCAACTTTACATTGACAAACATGTCCAAATGTTCTCAAACCTTGTGAACATGATCAAATGGTCTAATAATTTATCTAGACCAAATAGCACAAGTTGGATAAAATGTTATATTTATCAAAGTGCCCCAAAACCCTCTCTGACCAGAATCAAATTTGAACAACTTTGTACTACCAACTTTCTCTCCTTGACCCCAACATTTGTGAGCATGTTCACATGACCAAATGAGGCCACTACACCAAGTGGTTCATCAAGGGGAAGTGATTTTCTCAACTAGATTTACACAAGTTCAATTCTTCCAATTTCTAGGGTTTACAAAAGTTGCATTAGCAACTTTGCCCAAATGGACTCAACCTTGGTGGAACATATTATTATCTCATGCTATTGGACCCTGTCAAGCCTCATGACAATAGGAGTTCATCTTCTTGCCCAAACCAGCAACAAACACCTTCTGCCATTTTACTAAAACCCCTGTTTTGACCACTTCCACTCTTCTCCATGGCCTCAACTTTTTACCACATCCCCTCCTAGTCCCCTTGCACCTCCAGTAGCAATGGCAAATCCATAGCTCAATTATTGGAGGGGTAAAACCCCACTTTCTCTCTGTGGACAGCCCTTTTCCCTCTCTCCCTCAACCTCTTTTCTCTCCTACTGGCTGTCCAAGGCATCCAAGGCCCTCTCCCCTTTATTTACTCCTCCCTAAACAACCTAGACACAAGTGGCCACGCCCTACAAGCCAAAGGCATGCCCTGGCATGCAATTGGCATGCTCCAGAGCGCGCTACATTGCACACCCGCACTGTAGCCATCCCCAATCCGCAGCGTCTGGCCACCTCGGGCCTGGCCCTTGCGCTAGTTGAGGTGCCTCGACGTCCTCATCACGCCACGCCTTTGTCCCCCTCCTCCTTCTACCTCTTGCTGCCCTTGCTCGCACGCGCGCCGGCCGCCCGAGAGCTCCAATGAGCGGCCTCACACGCGCGGTGCCCCTGGCCCTCCTCCCGCTCTCTTCCTTCACCCGCTCACTCTGGACCAACCCCACGAGCACCCCACACACACTCAAACAGGCCCCCGTGACCCGTGGCAACGGCAACGAGCTCGCCGGCGCACAAGTCCATGGTGGACCATCACGCGGCTATATAAGCCCGCCCCGGGCCGCTCCGGTGGCATTCGCCTCCTCCTCACACCCCCAAGAACACGCCCGCACCACCCAAACGTCCTCGAGGGGCTTTTGTGCTCGGGATCGACCGGAGCTCCGCCGCCTCGGGTCACCGTCGATCCAGAGGTACGGGCCCTCTCCGCCCCCACTCTCGCTCGATCTGGAGCCGTAGGAGCCCACTGATCATTTCCCCTCCCTCTTCCGCATCGGTTGCAGGCCGAACGGAGCAGTCTGTCCACCTCCCGAAGCTCCTCCGCCGTGCCTCCTCATCGCCGGCAAACCAGGCCACCCCGACGGCCAACTCCGGCACCACCCGAACGGCGACACGATGAGGAGTCCAATGGTGCCATCAGCTCACCTCGCCGTGCCCGGAAACGTCGCCGGTGAGCTCGCCACCCTCTCTGGCCGGAGGTTGGAGACGACGGCCGTGGGGCCCGTCAGTCAGCCTCACATACTGACGGGTGGGCCCCACCTGTCAGGATTAAAACGCACGCGCGCGAACCGTTTCGCGGCGACGGCTGAAGGCGTATTTTACCTTTACGCCTTCGACGTGGCAGCCTCGCGCGGGCTGAATCCCCTCTAGGCCTGCTACACTGTGGCCTTTCTGGCCCAGTGGCACAGTGCCACTTTTCTTTTCCTTTTTCTGTCTGTTTTATAAAAATTCCACAGGATAAAATATTTATCTAAATGGAATAATTCCAACTCCTAAAATCTTAGAATAATCCCACCTATTTAATGGTGTAACTTTCATAAATATCCATCAAACTTTTCTGCACTATTCAAATTTAAATTCAAATTTGAGCATTTATATTCCCCTCTGAAAATCCATTTCTCCTATTCTACAACTCCAAATCTATAACTAGTAATTTTCACCTTCTTAGATTTCCTCCTAGTATTTATCAAAAGTAAGTTGACATTTTTCTGAGCACTTTGGTTTTTTTGTTTTACTATTGCCTTATTTTATCGTTATTATTTTGCGACAATAGATTGCGTTATTGACGAAGGAGTTGGACCAGAAGACTTTGAAGACCCAGAAGGCCTTGCTGAGCCAGGCAAGCAGCCCTTTGACCATGTCTATGAAACCCTTTTTATGCATGTCATATAACACCATATTGTTGTTGCAACGGAATCATGATGAGGTGGTAACCACTTTGATGGACTGCCTCTGTTACTTCCTCGTTGATACTTGCATTGTGCATGACCCTACCATCCTATGAGGGTTATGCCAGTGGGGGTAGATAGGATGCTAAAGTAGATGCTACGCAAAATGGGACGGGAATATGCATGGTGATGGATACAAAGTATTTTCAAAAGACTTTTCGAAAACCCCGTCGGGTGCCACTTATGCCCGAGGGAGATAATGAGATGGGTAACCACTTGATGACGAAGTGGTGTACCGAGGCAAGTGTGTGTGTTGCTTTCAAAAACGGATTGGTTTAAGTTGCGACCGTTATTCCAACCTTACATGCGCAACCACTCTACCCTTATATGGGAAAGGGCATTATTGATTACCTAGGCCGATACTAGCTTAGAGCCTGCATTACTAGTGACGGGAGAGTTGTTGGTGCGCTCTCTCGGGACGGGGTCGTGCCAGGTAGGGCGGCCATGACTGTTTTCACAGGGCACCGGATACACCGTTGTGTCCCCTCTTGGATGTTACGATCTTGAGTTAGTCTCGTATGATGTACATCGTGAGGATACGGAACAACGATTGGTCTCCTTGTTAGTGTCGTCTAGGGAAAGATAGTGATCAGGTGCTTACCCCGGGTACTTGCGGTACCGCGGGTCGTGGATGACACGGAAGTTCCCCGGATCTTGTGGGTAAAGTGTGCAACCTCTGCAGAGTGTAAAACTATTCGAATAGCTGTGTCCACGGTCAAGGACAGTTGGGTAACCGCTCTTGGGCTACGTCCACTTGTTTACAAACCAGTGTGTCTGTGTGGGAAGTACTACTTGGGTCAAGTCAAAGGACTTGACATGATTGAGTTGGGTTGATGCCCACTCTATTTATGTTGATATCTGTAACCTGTCCTCATGGTTAATTGAATTCTCCCGATGCATGTCTTACAAGTTTTTGAACATGTCATTGCACTCAAAACTAGCTTTCCGCAAAAAATTACCTATATCATGCATTGTTGTACCTTGAACCAAAACATGGGTTGCTTGCGAGTACATTCAAAGTACTCATTGGCTTGCCACTGGTTATTTAATTGGCCAGGCATTGAAGAACAGTAGTTCGAAGAAGAGTTCTTTGGAGACGAACATGCGAACTCGGACATTTCCCTGTCAGAATGCCTGTAGGGTTAAGGCAGATGGCATGGGTTCTACTTATCGACGAAGAAATTCCGCTGCTTAAGTTTATTTGGTATTCAGCCCTTGTGGCTTTATCTATGTAAGACTTGACCATAATGGTCATAACTTGTGTAATACGGTATGCATGGATGTAAGACTCTTGTTATTCAGCTTCTGTGTGTTCAGTGAGCATTGATCTCTGGGATCACTGTATACGTGCATTCGGTGATCACGACTTATGAGTCAGGGTCCCCACACATGAAGCAATTCTGAGGCCGGTGCTTTATAGTGCGTGTTCTCTGTCATCCAGTCCAACACCCATGAATTCACATCTTCAGCATTGTCGGTGATGTGCAATGTAGCGTAGACTTGAAGAATTAGCTCTTCATTCCAGTCAACAATGTCAGTGCACAAATTGAGCAGCCCAGCGTCATGAAGAACATTGAGGACTGGGGTGAAGCAAGGCAGCGACTCCATATCAACAAGAGGAATATGCTCATGGTCGAAGATCTTGTCTTCGTCGAAAAGCAGAGAAGAATAGAAATTCATCTGACTTGCTGTCCAGAAACGCTTGTGGCGAAGACGAGCAGAGTCGTAAGGGTTGAAGTTAGTGAAGAATACATGCTCGTGAAAGAAGTCATCAGCTTTGAACTTTTGCTTCTTTGAGAAGGGATTCTTCGGCTTGCGCTGAGGTGTATTAGTCAATGTCTTCACAGCCTCAGGAATCACAGTCTCAGGAGCCGCAGACTTAGGAATTTTAGTGTCAACATCTTCAGTGGCAGCCTGGGTCTCCACTTCTTCAGTAGCATAAGCATCAGCACTAGTGGCTCGAATTTCTTCAGGAATGGTGAGCAGTGAAGCTTGAGGTTCATCCGAGCCCATTTGAACTTCTTAAATTTGAACTGGCGACTAAGGAATCTGTTGCAGTGGGGTGAACATGGGTGAATTGGGGTGATTACTTTACTAATAGTCATCATTCAGAACTGGAGTGGTGCACCCAATGTCCATGTCTTCTTCTTCATCATCAATTTCCTCGACGCCTACCTCTTCATCTGTGAACTGAGTCATGGGCGATGATACCAAGGGAGTGGACGTGATGTTGTCCACCTCAATTTCTTCACCCAACAGATCTAACGAAGCAGCAAAAGGATTTACTTCATCTGATCCGCTAGGGATCTCATAATCCTCACCAAAGGGAACAACCTCCTTTGATGGCATGCTAGAAACAGGAATAGCATCAATGGGATTCTCAAAAGAGCTTGTCAAAGTCTTCGTCTTCTTTGGTGCTGAAGACTCTAGGGTGGTGTATGCTTTCCTTTTCTTCAATGCTGCTCGCTCCACATCTTTAGTTTTCTTCGCTTCTGGTGTAGAAGGAAGAACAATACTTGGCATTGGTGCAAGAGGAGCAGAGGAAATTGATTCATTTACCTCAAGCGCAACTGATGCAGTTGCCCTGGCTTGTTCAGTTTCTTCAGGCTCAGCGGCAGATGCTTCAGCTAGCCTGGATTCTTCTTCAGGCGCAACACTAGTGGTTGCTCTGGCAATTTCATCAGCGGATGACATGTCTTCATCAGCCCTGGTACTTGCAGTTTCATCAGCAGCCTGATTTTCATCAGCGGTGCTGGCATGTTCTCCAATCGGCTGGGAAGATGCTTCAGCCTGATGAGATTCATGTTGCGATGATGCAGCAACATTGAAAGTGATTTTTTCAGCCATTTTCACAAATCTGACTTTGGCTCCAAGCCAATCTCCATGGTACGCACCAAATTCATCACTGAGTCCTTTGATCTTAGCTTGTGGAGCTACAAGTTCATCAGTTGTCATTTTGACAACGTTCTTCTTCAGAAAGCGCTCCTTCTTGTATTGAGCTTTCTTCAACCGCCTGGCCTTCTCAAACTTCCATTTTCTTCGCCTATGAAGGCGGTCAACATGTGAGTTTGGCCAGGAGTGAGCTTGAAGTCAGGCATAGGAGTGTTTGGGTCCTTGTTCTAGAGATCAATGTTCTCAAGGATCAGCTTGGGATCCAATAGAAGAGGTACACTTCCTTTGGCTCTAGCGGCCCTTTGCTGTCTGTCTCTGATGATTTCAGCGAGTTCTTCATCATCAGCTTCGTCTTCACTGGATGGTACATGAAAGGCAACATGCTTCTTGTGAGGACTTGGTCTTGAGCCTTGTCCAGAAGTAGCCTTAGTCTTCAGCAAAGTGGGGCCTGTTGAGGATTGCGGAGGAGCTGAAGAACTTGCAGAGGATCCTGAGGCAACTGAGATGCCTTTGGTCCTTTGGCAAGAGGCGAGATGCACAGGTGCGGAGGACTTTGCCGGAGGAGCTGAGGGCTTTGCAATTGGAGGAACTGGAGCAGCGCGAGGAATTGGTCGTGAGGGCATAGATGAGCTGGGCCGTGAGGGCATTCCTGAAGAACTGGGCTTGTGCGCTGACTTCTTGGCCATGGCCTTCTTAGCCTTGCTAGCAAAGGCCTCAGCAGCGGCAGCTGCAGAATCTTCATTGAATTTCCTCACTGCTTCTTCAGCCATTTTGGCTAGCTTGGCTTGCCGTTTAGCCCATTCATCAGGATAGTCCTCACCGCGCTTGAGACTGGTGGGTTCAGCTATTTGGCCAGGTGCCAGTGGAGGTCATGGGCAAGGAGGGTGAAGAGCAAATTTCTTCATGTACTTTTGTCGTGGATTTGTCACGGCAGATGTCCTTATTGTTAGGACTTAGTCGCGAGGCCAACGCATCTATGTGGTAGCTTGAGAGGGGTTGAGTGGGACGAGAGACACAGGGCGGATCAACACACAAGACAAGGATTTAGACAGCTTCGGGCCCCGGGAAACATCATCCGGTAATAGCCCTACATGCTGTTTGAGGCTAGGTCTCATTATCATCACGAGGGAGACGCCATAAACTGGCTCTTGTGTCTAGCCCCAGAGATTATTGATTCTTTCTTGTCCCTCCTTGGGGAGCCCTGCCCCTCCTTATATATGTTGAAGGGGAGGTTTACATGTGGAGTCCTATTAGGATTAGGACTAGTCTATCTCTAATACAAACCGGATACAAGTTCTGGCCTTAACTCCTTGTAAGGCAAATATTCCTTTCCTCTTAAACCGTCCCACCATAGTTGAACCGGCCTTCTGGGCCTTGGGCCTTGTCATCCGTCTAATCCGCCCGCCGTGTTACTAGTGAGTCATAACGACCAAGCGGGCTGCTTTGTAAACCGCTAAGGTCAGGGCGGGTCTTCAGATAAACCGCCAAGTCCGGCCGAGTTAACTTCCGGCCGGTTTACACTGCGGGGTATATCCCCGACATTAGCCCCCAAGTTTAGCTTGGATTTATCCATGGTAAACTTATGCTGCAAATAAACAACAGAACAAATTTGACAGGTTGTGCTCCGGGTTAAGAATTCTTGTAGATCGGCACTGATCATCCTTAAGTCTTTGTTATTCCCTCCTTCTAGAAAAATACGGATCAATAAACAGCTTCATACTTCAATTCCTGACATTGGTTTCTCATAGAAAAATATTGTGAAGAATAATCCACTTGAGTCGGCTTCCAAAGCGTCGGTTTAAGAAATATTGGTCTTGAAATATTCATCTGATATTCAGCCGGTTTGAAGATGCAGAGCTTGCCGGTTTATCGTTGCCAAAACTGTCGGGTTATAAAAAACTGATAATTCCGGGTCATGATTGTTGCAGACACTGGTTCATGATTGTTGCCAACACCGGTTTATGATTATTGATGACACCGGGTTGCAGCCACAGGGTCATAATGATTGGCGACGCCGGGTCAATCTAGTTTGCTCAAACAGAGAATTTGAAAACATTTCTTCGATAATAATATAATACCTGTAGCCCCCAAGTGCCGGGTTGTCATGCTTGCAGCAACCTGGGACTTGTAATTGACTGATGCCCATAAAACTTCAACCAATGTAGCCCCCAAGGGCCGGGTCATTATGTAATAATCAGCAGGGACTTTGTAAATATAATCTTTGTAAACTTTGAATAGCCATGTGTAGCCCCCAAGGGCCAGCTTAGTAAGATAATATTGAGCTGGGACTTTGATGTATACTTCAATGAAAATAACATCATATGATGTAACCCCCATTATGGGGCTTGAATTCATGTCCACAAGGTTAAGAGCCTTGTGCTTTACCAACTGAGCAGTGGACCCTTCAATGTAATGGATAAAAAGCTTTGTACCTTGAATTGTTGACAGGAGCAATTGGTAACCCCCAAGGGCCAGCTCATTACGATGTGATGAGTTGGGTCTTCAATAAGATGAGCAAAAATGACTTTGCATTAGCCCCCAAGTGTCATGGTGCATGCTTGCAGTGACATGAGACTTGCATATTTGATATAATCTCAACTTTGAATAATGTAGCCCCCAAGTGTCGGGTTGTAAGCCTGCAGCAACTCGGGACTATTCCTTCAATTGTAGAAAATGATATCCATTGCGCTAAAGCGACTTTGAAAACCTTAATCATAATATTAATAACCATAATAAAAATCCAGCCATGTTGGCTATTTGAATAATATAATCCGGTATGAAAACATTATTCATTCAATACTGTCATGGATTTGTCACGGCAGATGTCCTTAGTGTTAGGACTTAGTCGCGAGGCCAACGCATCTATGTGGTAGCTTGAGAGGGGTTGAGTGGGACGAGAGACGCAGGGCGGATCAACACACAAGACAAGGATTTAGACAGCTTCGGGCCCCGGGAAACATCATCCGGTAATAGCCCTACATGTTGTTTGAGGCTAGGTCTCATTATCATCACGAGGGAGACGCCATAAACCGGCTCTTGTGTCTAGCCCCAGAGATTATTGATTCTTTCTTGTCCCTCCTTGGGGAGCCCTGCCCCTCCTTATATATGTTGAAGGGGCGGTTTACATGTGGAGTCCTATTAGGATTAGGACTAGTCTATCTCTAATACAAACCGGATACAAGTCCTGGCCTTAACTCAATGTAAGGCAAATATTCCTTTCCTCTTAAACCGTCCCACCATAGTTGAACCGGCCTTCTGGGCCTTGGGCCTTGTCATCCGTCTAATTCGCCCGCCGGGTTACCAGTGAGTCATAACGACCAAGTGGGCTGCTTTGTAAACCGCTAAGGTCAGGGCGGGTCTTCAGATAAACCGCCAAGTCCGGCCGGGTTAACTTCCGGCCGGTTTACACTGCGGGGTATATCCCCGACATTAGCCCCCAAGTTTAGCTTGGATTTATCCATGGTAAACTTATGCTGCAAATAAACACCAGAACAAATTTGACAGGTTGTGCTCCGGGTTAAGAATTCTTGTAGATCGGCACTGATCATCCTTAAGTCTTTGTTATTCCCTCCTTCTAGAAAAATCCGGATCAATAAACAGCTTCATACTTCAATTGCTGACATTGGTTTCTCATAGAAAAATATTGTGAAGAATAATCCACTTGAGTCGGCTTCCAAAGCAGCGGTTTAAGAAATATTGGTCATGAAATATTCATCTGATATTCAGCCGGTTTGAAGATGCAGAGCTTGCCGGTTTATCGTTGCCAAAACTGTCGGGTTATAAAAAACTGATAATTCCGGGTCATGATTGTTGCAGACACTGGTTCATGATTGTTGCCAACACCGGTTTATGATTATTGATGACACCGGGTTGCAGCCACAGGGTCATAATGATTGGCGATGCCGGGTCAATCTAGTTTGCTCAAACAGAGAATTTGAAAACATTTCTTCGATAATAATATAATACCTGTAGCCCCCAAGTGCCGGGTTGTCATGCTTGCAGCAACCTGGGACTTGTAATTGACTGATGCCCATAAAACTTCAACCAATGTAGCCCCCAAGGGCCGGGTCATTATGTAATAATCAGCAGGGACTTTTTAAATATAATCTTTGTAAACTTTGAACAGCCATGTGTAGCCCCCAAGGGCCAGCTTAGTAAGATAATATTGAGCTGGGACTTTGATGTATACTTCAATGAAAATAACATCATATGATGTAACCCCCATTATGGGGCTTGAATTCATGTCCACAAGGTTAAGAGCCTTGTGCTTTACCAACTGAGCAGTGGACCCTTCAATGTAATGGATAAAAAGCTTTGTACCTTGAATTGTTGACAGGAGCAATTGGTAACCCCCATGGGCCAGCTCATTACGATGTGATGAGTTGGGTCTTCAATAAGATGAGCAAAAATGACTTTGCATTAGCCCCCAAGTGTCATGGTGCATGCTTGCAGTGACATGAGACTTGCATATTTGATATAATCTCAACTTTGAATAATGTAGCCCCCAAGTGTCGGGTTGTAAGCCTGCAGCAACTCGGGACTATTCCTTCAATTGTAGAAAATGATATCCATTGCGCTAAAGCGACTTTGAAAACCTTAATCATAATATTAATAACCATAATAAAAATCCAGCCATGTTGGCTATTTGAATAATATAATCCGGTATGAAAACATTATTCATTCAATACTGTCATGGATTTGTCACGGCAGATGTCCTTAGTGTTAGGACTTAGTCGCGAGGCCAACGCATCTATGTGGTAGCTTGAGAGGGGTTGAGTGGGACGAGAGACGCAGGGCGGATCAACACACAAGACAAGGATTTAGACAGCTTCGGGCCCCGGGAAACATCATCCGGTAATAGCCCTACATGTTGTTTGAGGCTAGGTCTCATTATCATCACGAGGGAGACGCCATAAACCGGCTCTTGTGTCTAGCCCCAGAGATTATTGATTCTTTCTTGTCCCTCCTTGGGGAGCCCTGCCCCTCCTTATATATGTTGAAGGGGCGGTTTACATGTGGAGTCCTATTAGGATTAGGACTAGTCTATCTCTAATACAAACCGGATACAAGTCCTGGCCTTAACTCAATGTAAGGCAAATATTCCTTTCCTCTTAAACCGTCCCACCATAGTTGAACCGGCCTTCTGGGCCTTGGGCCTTGTCATCCGTCTAATTCGCCCGCCGGGTTACCAGTGAGTCATAACGACCAAGTGGGCTGCTTTGTAAACCGCTAAGGTCAGGGCGGGTCTTCAGATAAACCGCCAAGTCCGGCCGGGTTAACTTCCGGCCGGTTTACACTGCGGGGTATATCCCCGACATTAGCTCCCAAGTTTAGCTTGGATTTATCCATGGTAAACTTATGCTACAAATAAACACCAGAACAAATTTGACAGGTTGTGCTCCGGGTTAAGAATTCTTGTAGATCGGCACTGATCATCCTTAAGTCTTTGTTATTCCCTCCTTCTAAAAAATCCGGATCAATAAACAGCTTCATACTTCAATTGCTGACATTGGTTTCTCATAGAAAAATATTGTGAAGAATAATCCACTTGAGTCGGCTTCCAAAGCAGCGGTTTAAGAAATATTGGTCATGAAATATTCATCTGATATTCAGCCGGTTTGAAGATGCAGAGCTTGCCGGTTTATCGTTGCCAAAACTGTCGGGTTATAAAAAACTGATAATTCCGGGTCATGATTGTTGCAGACACTGGTTCATGATTGTTGCCAACACCGGTTTATGATTATTGATGACACCGGGTTGCAGCCACAGGGTCATAATGATTGGCGACGCCGGGTCAATCTAGTTTGCTCAAACAGAGAATTTGAAAACATTTCTTCGATAATAATATAATACCTGTAGCCCCCAAGTGCCGGGTTGTCATGCTTGCAGCAACCTGGGACTTGTAATTGACTGATGCCCATAAAACTTCAACCAATGTAGCCCCCAAGGGCCGGGTCATTATGTAATAATCAGCAGGGACTTTTTAAATATAATCTTTGTAAACTTTGAACAGCCATGTGTAGCCCCCAAGGGCCAGCTTAGTAAGATAATATTGAGCTGGGACTTTGATGTATACTTCAATGAAAATAACATCATATGATGTAACCCCCATTATGGGGCTTGAATTCATGTCCACAAGGTTAAGAGCCTTGTGCTTTACCAACTGAGCAGTGGACCCTTCAATGTAATGGATAAAAAGCTTTGTACCTTGAATTGTTGACAGGAGCAATTGGTAACCCCCAAGGGCCAGCTCATTACGATGTGATGAGTTGGGTCTTCAATAAGATGAACAAAAATGACTTTGCATTAGCCCCCAAGTGTCATGGTGCATGCTTGCAGCGACATGAGACTTGCATATTTGATATAATCTCAACTTTGAATAATGTAGCCCCCAAGTGTCGGGTTGTAAGCCTGCAGCAACTCGGGACTATTCCTTCAATTGTAGAGAATGATATCCATTGCGCTAAAGCGACTTTCAAAACCTTAATCATAATACTAATAACCATAATAAAAATCCAGCCATGTTGGCTATTTGAATAATATAATCCGGTATGAAAACATTATTCATTCAATACCATAATCAAAATTCAGCCAAGATTGGCTATTTGAATAACCCAATGATTTATAAGCGCAGAATTCCAATGGCGCAATCCAAATACATACTGGCGACTTACAGTCCAAAGCCAGACCGGTTTAATAAACACCGGATAATTTCTCATCATATACTGTCAACTTATCGTCTTAAAGCCAGGCCGGTTTAACAAACACCGGAATTTATCATCATACTTTATTCAACCTGTTTCTGCATACAACAAGTTTAAAGTGTTCGGGTGGTTTACCGCCGGACGGGTCATAATGCCCAATATATAACCTGGGTTTATAACCAAGGCTGCACGTAAACATATGAAATATATCATACCTGTGACATTGAATCACATCGTTGGTTTACCAACTTTTTGTAGTAAGAGTGATAATCCCAATCTTGAGCAATGATAATTCTTTCCATATTGTGTCGGTTTATGATAAAACCGTACCGGGTTATGATAGACACCAGATTAACCATATATAATACTGGTGACTTTGTAATCAAACCAGACCCGGCTGATAGTCTCCGGATTATAATTTGATCGTGTACTGCCAACTTGTAGTTGAAAGCCGAGCCGGGTTGATAAACACCGGTTTACTCCATAATAGGATGATAACAGAAAATCAAACCGGGCAGATAGTCTCCGGATTAAGATTTGACCATGTTCCGCCAATTTGTAATTTGATAGTCGAACCGGTTTAAGAATTGTCGGTTTAAAAACGCAATAAAAATAAAATAGCAATTCCTCAAGAAAGGCTATTAAAGCAAAAAGCAATGATAAAAAAACTCCTTGCAAAAGAAAGGCTCTACTGAGCTGGTCAGATGGTATTACCATGGTCAGACGCAACCAAGCTCCCCGAAGGCGTAGCGATGGTGCCAGTCGGCCAGGTCCCCAAAAGACTCGTGGCATTACGCTGGCCAAGTGGCATGACATTGGTTCGGGTTCGACCAAGCCCCGAAGTGACTCTAAGGCCTGTAGGCCGACCAAGAGGCGTGACCGGTTCAGACGTGACCGTGTCCCCAAGTGATCTGGTGGCTTTCGCCGATCAAGAGGCATTGCATCGGATCGGACACGACCGAGCCCCCAAGTGATCTAGTGGCTTTCGCCGATCAAGAGGTATTGCATCGGTTCAAATATGACCGAGCCCCCAAGTGATCTGGTGGCTTTCGTCGATCAAGAGGTATTGCATCGGTTCAAATATGACCGAGCCCCCAAGTGATCTGGTGGCTTTCGCCTATCAAAGGGCATTGCATCGGTTCAAATATGACCGAGCCTCCCAGTGATATTGATAAATTTTTGCAAGGGGTAAACCGGAGGCCGCTTTAAAACAGACAACTCCATGTAACCACACATGATATAAAAGAACAGATACCCCGCTTTATGAAGCAGAAACCCTCATGTGATCAATAATATGTCAGGCCAATAAGGCAGGATACCCATATTTGAACCGTGCATCATGGCAGCTGGTCTTCTTCGGTAATTTTTGACTTTTTGCAAGAGATAAATTCTTCTTGAACCGGGATTTTGAACCGGATATTGAGAGCTTCAAAGCTTTATGGGAGACATCCTTCCCTTGAACCAGATCTTAAACCAGAATCTTCATTTTTAGACGAAAATTCTCTGACGGCCTTTAAACTTGAATTTGCAAGAAGTTAATTCCTTTTTGAACCGGACATTGTTAAACCGGATTTGAGCGCTTCAGAGCATTGTGGGAGAACAGATTTCCCTTGAACCGGATTGTAAACTGGATATTTGAGAACTTCAGTGAGACTGACTTCCCTTCAGCCAGATTTCAAACCGGAATCCTTTCTGATGATCCGAAACTTCTTCATTGAGCCGGGATTTTGTAACTGTCATATACTTTCTAAGCCGGAAATTTTCTGACGGCCTTTAAAATAACAGTAGCCTCCGAGATCGGGTTATCTTTCCCTCCATCGTCCTGGGGTTCTTAAACGGGCTGAAACTAGCAAGATTTGCTGAGTCATGTCATCGTAGCCCCCAAGTCTCAAGGTGACTCGAGGAGTTGACTTTGAGATTCTCCATATTTGACCGTGATAAAAACCGGCATAACTTGTATATCATTGGTGTTGATAGCACGATGTGAATCCACAGAAGGTTGAGGTGACTGCGGCGGGTTATAAATGAACCCATATGAGCCGTGTCAACAACTCGGCCAATGGTTCCTTCCAACTGGCGATTTGAAGCTTAACCAAACTGTAGTGACGGCGACTTGTGCGCCTGCCCATTGAGCCATCCAGTGCAGACGACGGTCGATAGTATATGATAATTTGCCTCCAATTTGTTGAAAGAAAACCGCGCTACCCAAGTTGTAACTTGCTCATACTCAATAAATGGTTCATGCAGACAGATGCGGCCCGGTATGTTGATGTAGACCGGACTGCGGGGGATGACGGCCTGTGCACGCGCTATTGGGTAATTCGCATGGTCCTGCCGAGTTGACGCGGACTGGATCGTGATATAAACCGGCACAGGTTATGCAATAGCTCAGCGATATAATAATCCCTTTTTGCAATAGACAATTTGTCCTGCATTGGAAAACTTGCAAGCCAGAGTAATTGCTCTTTTTAAAGAAAGCAATATATAATATGAAAATATAGTGGATGGTTTTCACCTGATATGTTAGCCAAAAAATATTCACCGCGGAGTTGATGATCACCACAGTGAAACTGAAATCAATCACGGACGAGTCGTCCATGCGAGCAAATGGATGAATCGGCCGCGGCGTTGTAAACCGGTGCGGACGAGCAAGTTGCCCTCCGTGTTGTAAACCGGTGCGGGCGCAGGAACCGGTGGCCAGGGCGGACGGGCGAGTCAACCGGCGTGTCGACGTAAAACCGGACCGTGATACTCGTGTCCGTGAATGGCATAAAAATTGTCCTGTGCAAAAATATTACAGGACAGAGTAATTGTTCTTTGACAAAAAACAATAAGTATTTAATACATAAATTTAGATGAATACCACCTGATGTTTGGGCGGACAGTAAACCACCGCAGCATCAGAAACGGCTTCAGAATGATGAGTCGGTCGCGGCCTTGTGAGCCGGCACAGACGAGCCAGCTGTACTCCGCGTTATAAACCGGTGCGAACACGCGAACCGCCACGAGGGCGGACGGGCGAGTTAATTTCAGGCGTTGTGAGACGTGCGGATGACGAGTCAATCGCGGGCGAGGTCCCGGTAAGTGGATGTAAATCGAGCTGCCCGGGCGGCGGTTTACGCACTCCCGTTCAACAGCAAATTTTGAATCATTATCCTGCACATATAAAAATATATAGACAAAGTAATTGTTCTTTGATAAAAAACAATATGTACTAAAAGTAGACTTAGATGAATATCACCTAATATTTTTTGTCGGATGAACACGAATACTAGCAGTAGATATTGTAGATGTAATCCGGGCGAAACAGTAGATGGTGATCCATTGCTACGTATCCAAAATACGAGCTGGCTGCCCTCGTTCCTCACGTGACGAAGGTACTTTGTATAATGATGAGGAGTGCTTAGCACTATTTGACCCATCACTCGATCTCAGCCTAGTACAATAATAACTGGTGCAGTAATTTGTCTTTATGTCAGTTGCGGTCGGCCTACCATGATGTGAACCATGGCAATTGATTTTGACTAATGAAGCACTTCTCGTTGATGTCTTTCCACGTGCAGGAGCCAGGGAATCCATCAGACCAGTTGATGTCTTTTCACATGCCTGATAGGGACGACGACTCGGATTTGGCGACTTCAAAACAGGAGATCAGCCAGGGCGGTTTGGACATACCGAGAAGCAAGGCCAAGGCGTCCGAGGCCAGCGCGGGTCAACGGCGAGCGAAAGTCGTGGCAGAGGCCCAATCCAGCAGATGCGGGGCCAAGGTGACCAAGACCGGGGCGATTTTGACGGCGGGTTGACAGGCCGGCCGAACCACTCGCGGGACGAGCCAGATGAAATCCCGCGGTGGCGAATCCGAATTGCGGCTGTATTTGCCTCCTGTTCATAGACCCTCTTTTCCTTTTCCTCCTTAGTTTGACTGTATATTGACGTCCGGTTTTGACGAGGCCGTTGTGGCGATTCAGGGAGGCCGCAGCAGGAGCAGCCGCTGTGGAGGCCGGCGGTCGGCGAGGCAAGATACTGCGGAGCAAATCCACGTCGACAGCAGTAGCAGTACCAGTTGATTTCGATCCAGTGACGTGCGGGCAGCCCTGACACGGCAATCTGCGGGATCGTCTTGACCCGACCAATCTTGCAGAACCATAATAAGTCTGGATCGAATCCCATGAAATTTCTCTGAGACGTGGGACAGCCATAGAAAATTGCAAGCTTCTCGATCCCGAGGAAAGATCCCTTCAAGAACTCAACACCACCGTGCACAGGCCCCACGGTGGGCGCCAACTGTCGTGGATTTGTCACGGCAGATGTCCTTAGTGTTAGGACTTAGTCGCGAGGCCAACACATCTATGTGGTAGCTTGAGAGGGGTTGAGTGGGACGAGAGACGCAGGGCGGATCAACACACAAGACAAGGATTTAGACAGCTTCGGGCCCCGGGAAACATCATCCGGTAATAGCCCTACATGCTGTTTGAGGCTAGGTCTCATTATCATCACGAGGGAGACGCCATAAACCGGCTCTTGTGTCTAGCCCCAGAGATTATTGATTCTTTCTTGTCCCTCCTTGGGGAGCCCTGCCCCTCCTTATATATGTTGAAGGGGCGGTTTACATGTGGAGTCCTATTAGGATTAGGACTAGTCTATCTCTAATACAAACCGGATACAAGTCCTGGCCTTAACTCCTTTTAAGGCAAACATTCCTTTCCTCTTAAACCGTCCCACCATAGTTGAACTGGCCTTCTGGGCCTTGGGCCTTGTCATCCGTCTAATCCGCCCGCCGGGTTACCAGTGAGTCATAACGACCAAGCGGGCTGCTTTGTAAACCGCTAAGGTCAGGGCGGGTCTTCAGATAAACCGCCAAGTCCGGCCGGGTTAACTTCCGGCCGGTTTACACTGCGGGGTATATCCCCGACAAACACCATAATCAAAATTCAGCCAAGATTGGCTATTTGAATAACCCAATGATTTATAAGCGCAGAATTCCAATGGCGCAATCCAAATACATACTGGCGTCTTACAGTCCAAAGCCAGACCGGTTTAATAAACACCGGATAATTTCTCATCATATGCTGGCAACTTATCGTCTTAAAGCCAGGCCGGTTTAACAAACACCGGAATTTATCATCATACTTTATTCAACTTGTTTCTGCATACAACAAGTTTAAAGTGTTCTGGCGGTTTACCGCCGGACGGGTCATAATGCCCAATATATAACCTGGGTTTATAACCAAGGCTGCACTTAAAAATATGAAATATATCATACCTGTGACATTGAATCACATCGTTGGTTTACCAACTTTTTGTAGTAAGAGTGATAATCCCAATCTTGAGCAATGATAATTCTTTCCATATTGTGCCGGTTTATGATAAAACCGTACCGGGTTATGATAGACACCGGATTAACCATATATAATACTGGTGACTTTGTAATCAAACCAGACCGGGCTGATAGTCTCCGGATTATAACTTGATCGTGTACTGCCAACTTGTAGTTGAAAGCCGAGCCGGGTTGATAAACACTGGTTTACTCCATAATAGGATGATAACAGAAAATCAAACCGAGCAGATAGTCTCCGGATTAAGATTTGACCGTGTTCCGCCAATTTGTAATTTGATAGTCGGACCGGTTTAAGAATTGTCGGTTTAAAAACGCAATAAAAATAAAATAGCAATTCCTCAAGAAAGGCTATTAAAGCAAAAAAGCAATGATAAAAAACTCCTGGCAAAAGAAAGGCTCTACTGAGCTGGTCAGATGGTATTACCATGGTCAGACGCAACCAAGCTCCCCGAAGGCGTAGCGATGGTGCCAGTCGGCCAGGTCCCCAAAAGACTCGTGGCATTACGCTGGCCAAGTGGCATGACATTGGTTCGGGTTCGACCAAGCCCCGAAGTGACTCTAAGGCCTGTAGGCCGACCAAGAGGCGTGACCGGTTCAGACGTGACCGTGTCCCCAAGTGATCTGGTGGCTTTCGCCGATCAAGAGGCATTGCATCGGATCGGACACGACCGAGCCCCCAAGTGATCTAGTGGCTTTCGCCGATCAAGAGGTATTGCATCGGTTCAAATATGACCGAGCCCCCAAGTGATCTGGTGGCTTTCGTCGATCAAGAGGTATTGCATCGGTTCAAATATGACCGAGCCCCCAAGTGATCTGGTGGCTTTCGCCTATCAAAGGGCATTGCATCGGTTCAAATATGACCGAGCCCCCTAGTGATATTGATAAATTTTTGCAAGGGGTAAACCGGAGGCCGCTTTAAAATAGACAACTCCATGTAACCACACATGATATAAAAGAACAGATACCCCGCTTTATGAAGCAGAAACCCTCATGTGATCAATAATATGTCAGGCCAATAGGGCAGGATACCCATATTTGAACCGTGCATCATGGCAGCAGGTCTTCTTCGGTAATTTTTAACTTTTTGCAAGAGATAAATTCTTCTTGAACCGGGATTTTGAACCGGATATTGAGAGCTTCAAAGCTTTGTGGGAGACATCCTTCCCTTGAACCAGATCTTAAACCGGAATCTTCATTTTTAGCCGGAAATTCTCTGACGGCCTTTAAACTTGAATTTGCAAGAAGTTAATTCCTTTTTGAACCGGACATTGTTAAACCGGATTTGAGCGCTTCAGAGCTTTGTGGGAGAGCAGATTTCCCTTGAACCGGATTGTAAACTGGATATTTGAGAACTTCAGTGAGACTGACTTCCCTTCAGCCAGATTTCAAACCAGAATCCTTTCTGATGGTCCGAAACTTCTTCATTGAGCCAAGATTTTGTAACTGTCATATACTTTCTAAGCCGGAAATTTTCTGACGGCCTTTAAAATAACAGTAGCCTCCGGGATCGGGTTATCTTTCCCTCCATCGTCCTGGGGTTCTTAAACCGGCTGAAACTAGCAAGATTTGCTGAGTCATGTCATCGTAGCCCCCAAGTCTCAAGGTGACTCGAGGAGTTGACTTTGAGATTCTCCATATTTGACCGTGATAACAACCGGCATAACTTGTATATCATTGGTGTTGATAGCACGATGTGAATCCACAGAAGGTTGAGGTGACTGGCGGGTTATAAATGAACCCATATGAGCCGTGTCAACAACTCGGCCAATGGTTCCTTCCAACTGGCGATTTGAAGCTTAACCAAACTGTAGTGACGGCGACTTGTGCGCCTGCCCATTGAGCCATCCAGTGCAGACGACGGTCGATAGTATATGATAATTTGCCTCCAATTTGTTGAAAGAAAACCGCGCTACCCAAGTTGTGACTTGCTCATACTCAATAAATGGCTCATGCAGACAGATGCGGCCCGGTATGTTGATGTAGACCGGACGGCGGGGGATGACGGCCTGTGCACGCGCTATTGGGTAATTCGCATGGTCCTGCCGAGTTGACGCGGACTGGATCGCGATATAAACCGGCACAGGTTATCCAATCACTACTAGGAAAAGGGCTAGAGATAGGAGTGATACTAATGGCGCACTAGGGAAGCAGTGCGCCACTAGTATATACTAATGGCGCACCTGTAGCTGATACGCGATTAGTGTGGAAGACACTAATGGCGCACCGCGGACAGGGTGCGCCACTAGTATGAATTATTTTTTTTCCATTTTCCCATACAAACTAATGGCGCATCTGGTCCATAATGCGCCATTACTAGTTATAACTACTAATGGCGCACCAAGCAGACAGTGCGCCATTACTAGTTATAACTACTAATGTTCCGTGTCAGATGGGCCAAAAACGTCATAAAAGAAGACCGGTATTTCACCACCATGGTTATACCCGAAGCCAAATCCAAGACCGCGGGCGCAAACGTCACCGCGAAAAATGAGCCATGGGTACTGGCTTCCCAAGTGGACCAATGCTTCTTCATTACCGACCCGCCAAAGCCCAGTCGTGTTGTCGTGAGGAGAGGCAAAAGGAAGATCATCGGAATGGATGGAGTAGCCAATGAGCAAGACTTCGACAAGTACGGCGACCCGAAGATCGAACATGACGACGACGATGAAGTAGCAACACACACCACAAGAAGAAGCAGGACCACCCTACCTAAAGGACGTCCGTTCCACAGAAGAACTACGTTTGCGAAAAAGAAGGGCAAGAAGATTGTGAACAGATAGCTAGCTAAGACCGATTGTATTTAAATCGTAGTCTTCATTTCTTGATTGTATTTCACGGGCACTTTTTGATATCATGAATATTTTTAAATTTCATGGGCACTTTTTGAATTCATGAGGACACTTGATCTCGATTCCCCCTCCATCTTGATCTCGATCCCCCTCCATCTCGATCGCACCCGCACCCTCCCCCGCTAGCTCCACCCATCGCAACCCTCCCCCGCTCCACCGCCGCCGACGAGAGCACCCGGCCCCCCGCACCCGCACTTTTTGAACATATTTTTAATTTTTTTTACTATTTTTATAAAAAATATTACTGTTATGATTTAAACAAGTTTGAACATATTTAAACACAAATAAATATAAAAAACAGCATTTAAAATGCATAAAAAATATTACTGTTATGATTTAAACAAGTTTGAACATATTTAAACACAAATAAATATAAAAACACCATTTAAAATGCATAAAATAATATTGGGGATCCTCGGAATCGAACCCAGGACCTCCTGGTGTGTGTGCTGCGTGCTAACCAGTCGGGCTAGTGGGTGGGTTCTGTTGTAGATAGGGTTAGGCTGTAGATAGTGCTAGTGTGGGCTAGATTAAAACAAAATTCTAATGGCGCACCGAGGGGTGGTGCGCCATTAGAATAGTCGTACTTATGGCGCATGAGGGGGTGGTGCGCCATTAGAAAGCTCCCCCCCACACTAAATCCCCAATCTCTCTAATCTCCCCCTGCCTCATCGATCTCACCCGCTGCCCCCCGTGTTCGCCGTCCCCCTCGCCACCCCTCTCGCCTCCTTCGCCATCCCCGAGCCGAGCGCCGCCTCCCTCGCCGCCTCCCTCCGCCGCTCCGCCGTCGCCGTCGTTCTCGTCCCCGCCCCCCTCCCACCCGTCGCGCCCAGCAGCTGCTCCCACGAGATCACCGCCCTCCCGACTCCGACCCCACCGCCATCCACTGCGACGAGCTCACCGTCGCCCTCCCCCGAGTCCGCCGTCCCCGCGGCCACCTACTCCGAGCCGACAGTCGCTCCCTTCCTCGACCCCGCCATCGCGCTCCCCTTCTCCCAAGGTGAGCTCCGCCAGATCCCTCCCCCCTCCCTTCAATTTTCGTCGATGCAGAGCTGTTCTGCTGCGTGTGATTTTTAAACATGTCCTAGCCAATTGTAACTTGGAATTAATAATCTCTTAAGTAGTGAACTTACGTCTATTATGTGATTTCTATAGACATTATGTGGTTTTGCTGTCAGAGGTGAAGAGAAATTTAACTTCTTCGGTTAGTGCCACAGTGTTAGTGCCGCAGTATTTGCTTGCCTTTGCATCTATTTTATGTGTGCACATATCCTTCTCAGCATCGTTTGCTGATGTCCCACAAGAACTCTGCTCCTGTGTTTGAAACTGTATTTCAAAACTCCCATGACGGTTTTATGAGTTTGACCTGTACTTGTTTGACCTGTACTTGTCCAGCTATCATAATCTATTCTTTGACCATGGCAGTAGCTGGCATTTTGTTATGATAATTTCAGTATATACCTTACTGTCCTTTGCTGATCTCGTTGTATTTTCAATTCACACGCAACTCTCTGACGAAGTCTCCTCCAGGTAATATATGTCTCATGCTTTCTAAAGAGTACTAGTATACTGACTAAACTATCCACTTGCTATGCTTAGCTGCTCTGTTGTCTGAATCGTGACACTTTGCCAGCTGAAACTTGCCTATCACACTGTCGCTGTATTGCTCAACTAAAAACACAAATATTTGTAGTTTTTGCCTGTCATAATGCAACTAAGCATACTAGTCTCAACTAAGCATACTAGTTTTTTGTAGTGAGACAGTAAGATAGTGAGACAGTAAGAAGGAAACTTCCCAGATTATGTAGAAAGAAAATACTTGGTTTATGTAGAAGGTTCTGGTTTGCTGTATCTCCACCAGTTTGGGTTGGTGAATGTGTGGATGATTTATTTATCCTGTGAACTCATTGTGCTGCTACAAGAATTTGGTATCATCATGGTGTAATTTTGTTAACATTCTGGTTTTGTTAGATAGTGGCTACACTAATCTAGAGCGATACAATTTTCCTTCCCATTTGGTATCATCATGTTCAGTGTATACAGTTATAACATCATGTGGGTTTTTTAAGTCTGTTTACAGCTCATGTGGGTTTTAACATCATGTGGGTTGGTGAATGTGGATGATTTTTTTATCCTGTGAACTTGAATGTTGCAATGCTGTTTTCTTCAGAGGCTACTGTCAAAAACTTGAGCTACTGTCTTGCAAAGATGATGATCATCTTGCTAGTTTGCTGGGTTTTGTCTCCGACCATTGTGTCGTGATGAATTTGCAGGTACCCCGAGAGGCCCTTGAGTTTGCCGTAATGTCGATTAACTTCCGTTCCGGAAAATTCGGGTACTCCATATGTCCTATTTTCAGCAAAGGTCATGCTAAAATTTTCCATGAATTTTAGCATGACTTTGCTAAAAATAGGACATATGGGGTACTTGCGACTAATGCATGGGCCGGGTTATCTTAGTACTTAGTTAAGTAGGATCAACTGCCCTGCCATTCTTGCTGCATTAAACCATAGGTAGCAATAGAGCCAAGTCATTAGGCCCAACTTAGAATTCTCCTTAGCATCGATAAACCCTAGATGATAAACCCAACATAGGCCAGTTTGAGGAAGCGTTGGAGGAACCGGATGAAGACCAGTTTGATCGCGATGATGCTCATCGTGATGACCACAGCTCTCTTCTATGTGATGGTAGTTTAGATGATCGATATCGACTTGTAATGTGAAGGCAAACTCGATACTCGCGGTCTTGAGACTTGTAATGTTTTATCTTTGTCCGGTCTTTTGAATTCGGAGACTAGTATGATGAATTGTATTCGGAGACTAATCTTCTATTGTATTTGATGAATCTGATGTTGCTGTGTGCTGCTGTCTATATTCTGTCCAATAATATATTTTGTAACCTGTGCAAAAATCAGAAAAGCAAAAAAAATAAAACCTAATATTCATACTAATGGCGCACTGTGATCATCACACTAATGGCGCATTAGCTGCTGGTGCGCCATTAGAATGCCAAAGCACATGGGTACATATGGCCCCTGGGAGGCATTCTAATGGCGCACTGCAGGCTATACTAATGGCGCACTACGTGCTGCGCCATTAGAACATCAGATACTAATGGCGCACCAGTTGTGCGCCATTGGAATTTAATTCTAATGGCGTGATGCCAGTGGCGCACCAGTAGTGCGCCATTAGAAGGCAAATTCGGTGCGCCACTAGCATGCCTTTTCCTAGTAGTGAATAGCTCAGCGATATAATAATCCCTTTTTGCAATAGACAATTTGTCCTGCATTGGAAAACTTGCAAGCCAGAGTAATTGCTCTTTTTAAAGAAAGCAATATATAATATGAAAATATAGTGGATGGTTTTCACCTGATATGTTAGCCAAAAAATATTCACCGCGGAGTTGATGATCACCACAGTGAAACTGAAATCAATCACGGACGAGTCGTCCATGCGAGCAAACGGATGAATCGGCCGCGGCGTTGTAAACCGGTGCGGACGAGCAAGTTGCCCTCCGTGTTGTAAATCGGTGCGGGAGCAGGAACCGGTGGCTAGGGCGGACGGGCGAGTCAACCGGCGTGTCGATGTAAAACCGGACCGCGATACTCGTGTCCGTGAATGGCATAAAAATTGTCCTATGCAAAAATATTACAGGACAGAGTAATTGTTCTTTGACAAAAAACAAAAAGTATTTAATACATAAATTTAGATGAATACCACCTAATGTTTGGGCGGACAGTAAACCACCGCAGCATCAGAAACGGCTTTAGAATGATGAGTCGGTCGCGGCCTTGTGAGCCGGCACAAACGAGCCAGCTGTACTCCGCGTTATAAACCGGTGCGGACACGCGAACCGCAACGAGGGCGGACGGGCGAGTTAATTTCAGGCGTTGTGAGACGTGCGGACGATGAGTCAATCGCGGGCGAGGTCCCGGTAAGTGGATATAAATCGAGCTGCCCGGGCGGCGGTTTACGCACACCCGTTCAACAACAAATGATGAATCATTATCCTGCACATATAAAAATATACAGACAAAGTAATTGTTCTTTGATAAAAAACAATATGTACTAAAAGTAGACTTAGATGAATATCACCTAATATTTTTTGTCGGATGAACACGAATACTGGCAGTAGATATTGTACATGTAATCTGGGCGAAACAGCAGATGGTGATCCATTGCTACGTATCCAAAATACGAGCTGGCTGCCCTCGTTCCTCACGTGACGAAGGTACTTTGTATAATGATGAGGAGTGCTTAGCACTATTTGACCCATCACTCGATCTCAGCCCAGTACAATAATAACTGGTGCAGTAATTTGTCTTTATGTCAGTTGCGGCCGGCCTGCCATGATGTGAACCATGGCAATTGATTTTGACTAATGAAGCACTTCTCGTTGATGTCTTTCCACGTGCAGGAGCCAGGGAATCCATCAGACCAGTTGATGTCTTTTCACGTGCCTGACAGGGACGACGACTCGGATTTGGCGACTTTAAAACAGGAGATCAGCCAGGGCGGTTTGGACATACCGAGAAGCAAGGCCAAGGCGTCCGAGGCCAGCGCGGGTCAACGGCGAGCGGAAGTCGTGGCAGAGGCCCAATCCAGCCGATGCGGGGCCAAGGTGACCAAGACCGGGGCGATTTTGACGGCGGGTTGACAGGCCGGCCGAACCACTCACGGGACGAGCCAGATGAAATCCCGCGGTGGCGAATCCGAATTGCGGCCGTATTTGCCTCCGGGTCGTAGACCCTCTTTTCATTTTCCTCCTTAGTTTGACTGTATATTGACGTCCGATTTTGACGAGGCCGTTGTGGCGATTCAGGGAGGCCGCAGAAGGAGCAGCCGCTGTCGAGGCCGGCGGTCGGCGAGGCAAGATACTGTGGAGGAAATCCACGTCGACAGCAGTAGCAGTAGCAGTTGATTTCGATCCAGTGAGGTGCGGGCAGCCCTGACACGGCAATCCGCGAGATCGTCTTGACCCGACCAATCTTGTAGAACCATAATAAGTCTGGATCGAATCCCATGAAATTTCCCTGAGACGTGGGACAGCCACAGAAAATTGCAAGCTTCTCGATCCCGAGGGAAGATCCCTTCAAGAACTCAACACCACCATGCGCAGGCCCCACGGTGGGCGCCAACTGTTGTGGATTTGTCACGGCAGATGTCCTTAGTGTTAGGACTTAGTCGCGAGGCCAACGCATCTATGTGGTAGCTTGAGAGGGGTTGAGTGGGACGAGAGACGCAGGGCGGATCAACACACAAGAGAAGGATTTAGACAGCTTCGGGCCCCGGGAAACATCATCCGGTAATAGCCCAACATGCTGTTTGAGGCTAGGTCTCATTATCATCACGAGGGAGACGCCATAAACCGGCTCTTGTGTCTAGCCCCAGATATTATTGATTCTTTCTTGTCCCTCCTTGGGGAGCCCTGCCCCTCCTTATATATGTTGAAGGGGCGGTTTACATGTGGAGTCCTATTAGGATTAGGACTAGTCTATCTCTAATACAAACCGGATACAAGTCCTGGCCTTAACTCCCCGTAAGGCAAATATTCCTTTCCTCTTAAACCATCCCACCATAGTTGAACCGGCCTTCTGGGCCTTGGGCCTTGTCATCCGTCTAATCCGCCCGCCGGGTTACCAGTGAGTCATAACGACCAAGCGGGCTGCTTTGTAAACCGCTAAGGTCAGCGCGGGTCTTCAGATAAACCGCCAAGTCCGGCCGGGTTAACTTCCGGCCGGTTTACACTGCGGGGTATATCCCCGACAACTTTGGAGTGACATATCTGTAATCCCTCCATTCCCATGCCCATCTCCTCTCTATGCTCTGTATGCGCACCTTGCGCTGATTCTTGTTCTCCTTTCCATGTTCGGCATCATTATGAGTACAATATTCTTCATCAATGTCCTCAAGGATCTCAAACGCTATGTTTACTTCCAGTTTCCTGCCTCCCTTCTGAGGTTTCTTGCCATCTGCCATTTTCTTCAGCTGAGGGTTTTGAACAATTGAGTTCTCTGAAGAGGTATGCAATTTGTCTTCGAGAAACGCTGCAAATGAGTTAAATTGATGAGAACCTAGTGATTCAACAGCGGACATGTGTACCTGTGAACAGAGTATAGGTGCAAAGAATTTGGAGAAGGCATATGCGTTCTCAGAAGTTTTTGCAAAATGAACAAGTTTGCGGAATTTGACCAATGATGTCTTGAGGAATTTCACTAAGCGTTCTATGAGTTAGGTTCCAGAGTTGTATAGATTGAAAATCCACACAATTGAGGAATCTTGAAGAAAATGTTGCTTAAGAGAAATACATTAAGAACGGATGCTTGTGTGAGGTGTTTAAAGTGTGGAAGTTGAAGAATAAACACCTTTTAAAGAACATGACAAAATAGGAATAGTCGATTGGAAGTTCGTCAGTCCAGATCTTCCACGCTCTAACTTGGCAGAGGAAGACAACTATGGTGGCGGCGGAGAGAAGAAATCCGCAGCCGGCGCGAGTACGATGGCGATGAGGTCGAGGCAGTGAAGCTCTTCCTCACCGGCGACGATGGAAGTATAGGCAGTGCTAGGTCTGGAAGCTCGAGCGAGGGGAAGTGAGGTCGAGCGGGGTAAATGCAGTCTGAGGAGGGTGAGGGGTATATATAGCCGAGGTGAAAAACCGCTCGCCCGAGGAAAACGAACGAACGTGCCCCTGACTCTTCTCATCCTAGCGACATATGTCACCCACGTATAGAGCGGTGGCGATCGTGTGAGATCGTGGGTGAATAGATAAATCCTATCGTGGGATGTGGAACGGTTTGAGCAGAAAAAGGCAAAAATTTAGATAAGAAAATTTTAATGTTTTGTTCACAAATTCTTTAGCTGACAAGGACACAGTGAAGACTTTGAACGGGTTTCAAATAGGACGCACATGAAGAATTTGTGAACAGACTGGGTTGAGTTTAGCATAGAGGGGGAAGGGTCCGATCACATTCACTGAGCAGAAAAAGCAACTTGAAGAAATATCAATAAGTGAATGCTGTAGAGGACTGAAAACCCATATATATATATATATATATATATATATATATATATATATATATATATATATATATATATATATCAATGAAGAACAATGACGGAAAGAGTGAAGACAATGCAAAGTTGAAGAAATTGAACAACTGAGGAATTTCAAAAACAAAAAAAAAACTCAAATTGAAGATTTTCAACTTTTGTTGGTGGCGTGATCCACTTTATAACAATGATTATTTCAGTTGCTGCGTACAATTGTCCTAGGGCTCTGAGAATCAAATTCTTCATTAATTTCTTCACACTTAGAGGGTTAGTCTTCATTGATTGAAGAAAAATGTTACTTCATGTGTTGCACATCTAAGTCATCAATTTTGCATAAGTGTTAGGATGTGTGTTCTTTTCAAAGGACATTTGAAGATTCTAAGATATTTAGCTCACGCCACAACTTGCCAAATCTCTTCTCGTCCAAGGGCTTTTTGAACATATTGGCTAGCTGTTCTTCAGTCTTCACGTACTCGATAGAGATGTCGCCCTTCAACACATGATCATGAAGAAAATGATGACGAATCTGAATGTGCTTTGTCTTCGAGTGCTGAACTGGGTTATGAGCAATCTTGATGGCACTCTCATTGTCACAGTAGAGAGGCACATTCTTCACATTGATGTTGTAGTCCTTGAGGTTTTGCTTCGTCCATAGCAATTGAGCACAGCATGAACCAGCAGCAATGTACTTAGCTTCAGCAGTTGACAGTGATACGCAGTTCGGTTTCTTCGAGGACCAACATACCAACGATCGTCCGAGGAAATGGCATGTGCCTGACGTTGACTTGCTGTCCACACAATCACCAGCATAGTCAGAGTCAGAATATCCAATGAGATCAAAAGCCGATCCCTTGGGATACCATAATCCAAGTGTTGGAGTGTGAGCTAGATATCGAAGAATATGCTTCACAACCTTATGGTGTGATTCCTTCGGTGTAGCTTGAAAGCGGGCACACATGCAAACACTATGCATAATATATGGACTAGATGCATGTAAATACAATAAAGAGCCAATCATGGCGCGGTATACCTTTTGATCGAAGTCAATACCATTTTCACTAGTGCATAGATGGCCATTTGTGGGCATAGGGATATTGACGCCTTTGCAATCTTTCATGCTGAATTTCCTCAATACACCCTTGAGGTATTTCTCCTGAGATATGAAGATGCCGTTGTGTTGTTGACGTATCTGAAGACCTAAGAAGAATTTCAATTCTCCCATCATAGACATTTGATATTCTTCACTCATCATATAGGCAAATTCATCACTGTAACGTTGGTCAGTACAACCAAAGATGATATCATCAACATATATTTGGCACACGAATAATTCATTATGATAGGTTTTGGTGAAAAGAGTTGGGTCAAGTGAACCGGGTTTGAAGCCTTTCTTCAGGAGGAATTCCTTCAAAGTATCATACCACGCCCGAGGGGCCTAGTTAAGGCCATAGAGGGCCTTGTTGAATCTGAAGACTTTGTCAGGATGCTTTGGATCTTGAAAACCTGGGGGTTGAGTGATACGTCTCCGTCGTATCTACTTTTCCAAACACTTTTGCCCTTGTTTTGGACACTAACTTGCATGATTTAAATGGAACTAACCCGGACTGACGCTGTTTTCAGCAGAATTGCCATGGTGTTATTTATGTGCAGAAACAAAAGTTCTCGGAATGGCCTGAAACTCCACGGAACTTATTTTTGGAAAATATTAAAAATACTGGCGAAAGAATCAAGGAAAGGGGGCCCACACGCTGTGCACGAGGGTGGGGGCGCGCCTGCCCCCCTGGGCGAGCCCCCCTACCTCGTGGGCCCCCTGGAGCTCCACTGACCTCAACTCCAACTCCATATATTCGTGTTCGGGGAGAAAAAGATCAAAGAGAAAGATTCATCGCTTTTTACGATACGGAGCCGCCGCCAAGCCCTAAACTCTCTCGGGAGGGCTGATCTGGAGTCTGTTCGAGGCTCCGGAGAGGGGGATCCGTCGCTATCGTCATCATCAACCATCCTCCATCACCAATTTCATGATGCTCACCGCCGTGCGTGAGTAATTCCATCGTAGGCTTGCTGGACGGTGATGGGTTGGATGAGATTTATCATTTAATCGAGTTAGTTTTGTTAGGGTTTGATCCCTAGTATCCACTATGTTCTGAGATTGATGTTGCTATGACTTTGCTATGCTTAATGCTTGTCACTAGGTCCCGAGTGCCATGATTTTAGATCTGAACCTATTATGTTTTCATGAACATATGTGTGTTCTTGATCCTATCTTGCAAGTCATTAGTCACCTACTATGTGTGATGATCCGGCAACCCCGAAGTGACAATAATCGGGACCACTCCCGGTGATGACCATAGTTTGAGGAGTTCATGTATTCACTATGTGTTAATGCTTTGGTCTGGTATTCTATTAAAAGTAGGCCTTAATATCCCTTAGTTTCCATTAGGACCCTGCTACCACAGGAGGGTAGGACAAAACATGTCATGCAAGTTCTTTTCCATAAGCACGTATGACTATATTCGGAATACATGCCTACATTACATTGATGAATGGGAGCTAGTTCTGTGTCACCCTATGTTATGATTGTTACATGATGAACCGCATCCGGCATAATTCTCCACCACCGATCCAATGCCTACGAGCTTTTCACATATTGTTCTTCACTTATTTACTTTTCCGTTACTACTATTACAATCACTACAAAACCCAAAAATATTACTTTTGCTATCGTTACTGTTACTTCCATATTACTTTGCTACTAAATACTTTGCTGCGGATATTAAGTTATCCAGGTGTGGTTGAATCAACTGCTAATACTTGAGAATATTCTTTGGCTCCCCTTGTGTCGAATCAATAAATTTGGGTTGAATACTCTACCCTCGAATACTGTTGTGATCCCCTATACTTGTGGGTTATCAAGACTATTTTCTGGCGCCGTTGCCAGGGAGCATAGCTCTATTATTTGAGTCACTTGGGATTTATATCTGCTGGTCACTATGAGGAACTTGAAAGACGAGAAAACAAAAATTTATCCCTCAACTACGAGGGGAGGTAAGGAACTGCCATCTAGCTCTGCACTTGATTCACCTTCTATTTTTAGTAAGCTTGCGACACCTAAACCTGCTTCTGCTATCAATTCTGATATGTCGCATGTTATTGATGATGCCACTTCTGCTATGCATGATACTTATGATGAAACTACTTCTATGCTTGATACTACTGTGCCACCTAGTGAATTTCTTGATGAACAACTTGCTAGGGCTAGAGAGATATGAAATTATTGAAACTGATAATATTGATGAAAGTGATGATGAAGGCTCTCCCAATAAATATGAATTGACTGTTGTGCCTGAGGGATATGTTATGGATGAAGAAACTAATAGAGACTTTCTTGCTTGCAATGATAGAAGTGAACTTAAGAAATTATTAGCTAAGCTAAAACAAAAAACTCTGAATGCTAGAATGAAATATGATCCTGCTTATGCTACTTCACGTATCTTTGTTACTGATAAGGATTATGAATTCTCTATTGATGTTGATATAATTACTTTGGTTGAGTCTGATCCTTTTTATGGCTATGAATCTAAAACTGTTGTGGCACATCTTACTAAATTAAATGATATTGCCACCTTGTTCACTAATGATGAGAGAACTCGCTACTTTTATATCCTTAAAATATTTCCGTTCTAATTAAAGGGTGAAGCTAAGATATGGTTTAATTCTCTTGATCCTGGTTGTGTGCGTAGTCCCCAGGATATGATTTATTAGTTCTCTGCTAAATATTTCCCTGCTCATAAGAAACAAGCTGCTTTAAGGGATATATATTTTTTTGTGCAAACTAAAGAAGAGAGTCTCCCACAAGCTTGGAGGAGGCTTCTCCAATTACTTAATGCTTTGCCTGATCATCCTCTTAAGAAAAATGAAATACTTGATATCTTTTATAATCGACTAACCGATGTTTCCAGAGACCACTTGGATAGTTGTGCTGGTTCTGTTTTCAGGAAAAGAACACCAGATGAAGCTGAAATTCTATTGAATAATATGTTGAAAAATGAAAATAATTGGACACTTCCTGAGCCAGCTCCTGAGCCAACTCCTGAGCCTACTCCTAAACCAACTCCGAAGAAGAGGGGTGTTCTATTTCTCAGTCCTGAAGATATGCAAGAGGCAAAGAAATCTATGAAATAAAAAGGTATTAAAGCTGAAGATGTTAATAATTTACCTCCTATTGAAGAAATACATGGTCTTAATTCATCACCTATTGAAGAAACACACGGTCTTGATAACCCGACACAGGTAGTAAAGGTAAATTCTCTCTAAAGATATGATAAAGCTAAAATCCCTCCTGCTAAGTTTGCTAGCCAATGTTTGTATGAATTTGATAACTCTATGGTTAAGCAAGAAGACTTCAATGCTTATTTTGGTAGACAATTAAAACAAAATGCTTATATGATTGAACACTTGGGTGATTATATGTCTAGAGTTAAAGGTGAACTTAAACTTATTAGTAAACATGCCTCTATGGTCACCACTCAAGTAGAACAAGTACTTAAAGCTCAGAATGATTTGCTCAATGAACTAAATAATAAGAATAATGAATATGCTGTTAGAGTGGCTACTAGAACTGGTAAGATGACTCAGGAACCTTTGTATCCTGAAGGCAATCCTAAGAGAATTGAGCAAGATTCTCAGAGAAATAATATAGATGCACCTAGTCCTTCTAAAAAGAAGAAAAAGAAAAAGGATAGGACTTTGCATGCTTCTAGTGAACTTGTTGCTGAACCACCTGAGAATCCAAATGATATTTCTATCTCTGATGCTGAAACACAATCTAGTAATGAACATGAACCTATTGATAATGTTAATGATGATGTTCATGTTGATGCTCAACCTAGCAATGATAATGATGTAGAGATTGAACCTGCCACCACCATTCACATGCAGCTGCCAGCCCAACCAGCTGGGCAGGCACCTGCGTGGCAACATATAGCTCTCATGACAACTCATCGAGCGCCTGCGTGGCGGCATGCAGATCTTCGTGGAGGCTCCGCCACCACGCCACGTTAGCTGCCTGACTGCCTACATGGCGCCACACACCTCACTAGCCAGGGCGCGTGTCGAGACGAGGAGGAGCGGCGACGGACGGGACGGGCCTCACCCCGTGCCCAATAAAGCAAGGGGACACCTAAGCTACACATTAAATGCGTCTTTTCCTATAATACGAGCGATAAGCTCAGGGCACTGTACGCCTTTCCACCTCCTGTTTGTCACTGTGGCAGCCCCATTCAACTATAAAAGGAGGCCCATGGCATACTGGAGAAGGATCGGCTCTTTCGAACCACGCGCTGACCACAGCTAGTTCGAGAGCTCAAGAACTCTCAGAAATACACCCACCAAAGCAGGACTAGGGTTTTACGCATCCTCGCGGCCCGAACCTGGGTAAACGATCCTTGTGCTGTCTACTAGCCCTGCTCTCCTTGCAACCCTGCGCCCCGGCAACCGTAGTAGGGATTCTTGTGATCCAATAGGTGTCGTTCCGCACCAACATCTTTGGTGCGCCAGGTAGGGGGCGCAATTGTGAGAATCTGGTCTAGTAGTTAGCCTAGCAGTTCTTCGTCGCTTTCGGTTTCTGAGAAGAAGGCGGCTGGAGGAACGACGCTGGCTCGACAACAGAAAAGCTATGTCATTCAGAGCCTTGGGTTATTTCCTTTTACATTTAAGGTTATCGTCCTCGAGAATCTTGCCTATTTATGGGAAACCTGCACGCAAAGGGGCCCCCGCAATTGGCAACGCCCTTGTTCTATTTCGAGTCCGCTCAACAGCTCAAAGCGACCGCGTCAAGAGTGGCGGGGTAGCCTTCCACACCCGGCAACGCTCCTGACTCTGACTCGAGTCAAACTCGATAGTTTGGGCGGCCGCGCTAAGGGCAATAAGGTGGTTTGCCCGGCAGCAAGCACACCCGGTAGGCCAATGGGGATCCGTCCCCACGACGCCGCCCTGGGTTTATGAGCCGGCGAGCGTACCCAGTTACGTAGGGTGGACATACAAAGAAAAATCGAACAGGAAAATAACATGCATGATACTAAAAAGTGTTGTAGAGTTATGTTACATCAAATTGTTGCTACGGTTCTAACTAGAGATAGCAATTGTCTTTGTGAACCTGCATCGGCGACAAGAAAACGGGATGCCTAATCCCGGCGCTGGCCCTCCACCCTCTGAATTCCGCCGACTCGGCTGATGATGGGCTCGATGCGCTCCCTGAGCGGCGCAAGGTCGGTCCCCTTCGGCAAGCTCTCCAGCGCGGCGTCGAAGTCGAGGTCGGGGTACCAGTGCGCCACTTTGGTGAGAACCTTGGTCATGGCACCCTGGCAAAACCTCTAGGACTCGTCGGCCAGTGAGGCCGCCCGGTTGGCGTGGAGCCGCTCCAAAGCGCCGACGACCTTCTCAAAGAACATGGTCAGGCTGCAGTTGGCGCTCATGCTCCACTCCGGGACATACCTCACGTCCGGCATCCCCATGATGGCCAGCTGTGTGGCGGCCTGGTTGGCGACGGTGGCGAGGTGATCGAGCCAACGGTTCTCGCCCGCCACGTGATCCACGAAGTTGAGGCCCTCGTTCTTCCGCAACAGCTTCTCGGCCTCCAACTCCTAGGCCAGGGTCCCCTCTCGGGTTGCGGCCTCCGACAGCACCTTCTTGAGACCCTCCAGCTTTAGCTTGAGGTCTTTGATGGAGTTGTTGGCCTCGGAGAGCTCTCCATCCTTGCTGACGACCGCGCCCTGCGCCTCTGTTAGGGCACTGTTAAGCGTGTCCCTCTCCTGGGACAGCTTCAGGGCCTGCTCCTTCAACCCGTTGCGCTCCGCCTCCAACTCCTCCACCTTGCCGGCGTGAACCTGGGCCTGGGCATTGAGTGCATCCTTGTGCCTCGGCTCCAGCTCACTGGTCCGCTGCAAGACAAGCTTCTCCACCTCTGCATCCTTGTCACGAAGCATGGCGGCAAGCTTTCCCTCGCGTACAGCGAGGTCCTCCTCCTGGGAGTTCAGCACGGCCTCGTGCTGGGTCCGAGCGGCTTCGGCGGCCTCGGCCAAGTTCCTCGCCGCCTCTTGAGCCTTCTCGACATCGGCGAGCTTAATGGTGAGCTCCACGTCGCGCTTGGCCAGCTCGCCCTGGGCAGCCTTGAGCTCCTTGTGGGCTTCGCAGAACCAGTCCTGCGTCTCGGCAACACGCTCCTGGAGGTCCACCTATGCCCTCTCCACCACCGCCGTCCTGGACTTAGCCTTGTCTAGGCGGGCGCGGTGGAGCGCCTGGAGCTTCCGAAAGCTGGCGCCCATGGTGTGAAGGAGCCGCTCTTCCTGCGAACCGTCGCCACCAATGATCGGCTCGTCGACGACTTCGAGCACGACAACGCCAAGCACTTCGTCGTCGAACACCTCCCCCTCAACGGGTGTCCTGGTGCTCAACGCGCCTGGAAGGTGGACGAACAAGTCGTCGCTCACCCTCAAGTACCTGCCGGAGCCGGAAGCAGTAGAAGAGGAAGGCTGGTCACCAACCACTTCCTCCTCCTCTCCGGCAGGCCCCTTGCCGGCCTCCTCGGCAGCGGCCCCGCCGGCCTCTCCGGTAGGCCCCTTGCCGGCCTCCTCAGTGGCAGCCTTGCCGGCCTCCCTGGCAGGCCCCTTGGCGGCGTCCTCGGCAGTGCCCCTGGCGGCCTCCTCGGCGGCGATCTTCTCGGCGTCCACCTCGGCGGCCTTGGCGACGCCCTCGATAACGGCGTCCACGTCCTCTGGATTCACCAAGGAGGAATCTGGACGCCGAAGAAGGGGGTGAGGCAGGGCCAGGACCAAGAGCCAGAAGAAAGAAAGAAAAAGAACAGGGACGAACGGCGAACGGCTTACCAGTGCCGGTACCAGGCTGGGAAACGGAAGTCCCCTCCCCGCCAACATTTGGCGTCGAGGCAAAGCCGCCGGCGCCCGAGTTCTCCTCCTCCTCCTCCATGTGCGTAGGCTCGATACTTGGCGCCCTTGCCGTGGACGCCCCTCGGGGCGGCGTGTTGGGGGTAGCCCTCTGTGGCTCCTCCTGCAGCTGCTCTCCTCCTACATACCTGGCAAGGTCAGCACCAAAGTGTCGTGCCCCTGGCACATGTCGACGGGGGAAGAGTGATGAACTTACGCTGAGAGCTATGCGGGGGGGGGGGGGGCTGCTTTCTGGGCTGCTCAACAACCAACGGCGCCCTCGAAGTACCAGCCGGGGACTGGCCACCCGCCGAGACTTTGGCCCTTTTCGCTCTCTGGGCCAGCGTCTCCGCGTCCCTGCAGAGAAAAAAACAAGTCAAGACAAGCAACGCAGATTGAGGAGGCAGAGATAATGAAAAGGAACAAGATACTTACTCGTCGTCCGCCTCCTCCTCTATTGTCTTCCTCTTCCTCCTCGGGCTGAGGGATCCATAATCAAAAGTAACCTCCGTATCAACATTCGCCGGAGGAGGAGAAGGAGGTGGTGTATGGACACGCACGGACGAAGAAGGAGCGGCTGTCTTCTTCTTCACCGCGGCCTTCACCGGCTTCTTTGCCGCCGCGGACCTCGTGTGGCGCCCGGGCCCCTCCAAAGTCAGCTGTGGCTGCGCAGCCTTACCGGGCCGGACCGGCTCGCCAGAACTGGTCCGCCGCAGGACTTGCCCCCTCCCCGTAGGTGGCGTCGGGTCTGCGGTCTCAGCCTCCTCCGACGATGACTTGCCAGTCACATCTTCAACCAGAGGAGCCTCGGTGTTGGCGCTGCTGGCTCCCCCGGTGGCCACCGCCCACTGGGCGAGCTCCTTCTCATCCGCGGCCGTCGCGGCCTTCTCCTCCACACCGCCGGTGCTGCCGGCCTCCTTGGCGAGCTGTGCCTCCCTCGCCCTGGTGGCGATGTAGTCCAGCTCCGCCTGGGTGGTGTCCTGGACAAGCAGTCGCTCGGCGTCGGCGTTGATGTACCCCTCATGCAGGGTGTCAAAGAACTGCTGCACTTCGGCGTCCTCTGGCTCCTTCCAGCTCGGGTTGGGGCCATGCGCGTTGCAGTCCGGCATCATGGCAATGATCTCGGACCGATGCGAGTTGTTGCACAACAGGACCACCCCCGTTGGTAGCTTGAACAGAGGCCCCTTGAGGACCTTGCCGGCCTTCGCGGCGGCCCTCGCGACCTTGCCGGCCCGCTCGACCTCGCCGTCGCGGCCCACGTCGAGCTAGAAGATCCGCTGGCAGAAATGGGCGTGTCCCATCACTGTGAAGGTGTGGTCGAGGCTGGGGCAGAGCCGCATGATGTCGGCGGGGTTCGTGAAGAGCCAGGCTGGCCTCCCCTTGTTATGCAGAGGAGCGATCCGACGACGGATGAAGTCCATCCCGATCATCTCAAGGGTGAGCCCGGCCTGGGTAAGCCAGAGAATCCTGGTAGTGGCAACCGTGAGCTTTCCGTCGTCGGCGTCGACGTTGCTCCAATCGCTTTCGCGAACCGGCGGCGCCCGGCGAACTCTGCAGAACGCCAACGGGTTCTTCTCTTCGATCCAGCACCACCGGCCCCGCCATTCTTCCCACCTCTCCTTCATGGTGCCGTCCGGGTACGCTTCCTTGGATTTTGGGATCCAGGCGATGCACCCCAAGATGGCACCTCCCGTGTGTATCCATGGCAAGAAGTAATGGCGGAAGAGCGCCGTGTTGGGGTGCACCCCAGCAAAGTCTTCGCACAGGTGCGCGAAAAGGGCCATGCATGCCACCACATTCGGAGTAAAATCCAGGAGGTGGAAGCCGAAGGTGTGCATGATGTCGCTGAAGAAATCGGAGAAGGGAGGATAGAGCCCGCAAGGAAAGTAATCAACAAAGAAGGGGTACCGATTTGGGGCAGCCTCGGCGCAGTTGGTGGGGATGACACACGTGGACGGATGCCCCGAATTCTCCCCCCACCCGTCTTCACTCCCCACAAGGCCCTGAAGGAGTCCCAAAGCTCGAACACGTCGATCGTCGAGGGGAAGAAGGCAGACTGCATCCGCTGCACCGCCAGCGCACTTTTCGGCGGCTCCGCGGCTCCGGCATCCTTAGCCACTCCCTTGCCCTTGGTGGATTTTGGCGCCATGACGGCTGGGGGTGAAGGGCCGGACGGAGGGCGGCAGAGGCCCAACGGCGGCAAGCGGGGACGAAGCTTTAAGAAGAAGAGGGAAGCAGGCGGAGGTCTCCGAGATTGGGGTTGCGCGGAGGGTAAAAGGAACAGTGTGCCCACAGTTATCCCTTTTTATGGGGAAGGCGCGGGGTGCACTGCCCATTTACTGCGATGTGACACATGCGTGTGGAAACCGCCCCACGTATGCCGCCCACGTCACACACACCCCTCCACGTCACGCAACGCGCGCGGGTCGTGGGAGGCAGAGCACGCGAAGAATCTTCCCACGGTAAAAACCGCCCCACCTGCCCGCGCGCAGTTTTGGGCCTGGCCCAACAACGTGTCGCGCTTATGTGTGGCCCAGGCTCGGGGGCTCCTGTCGGTTTACAAAAATAGGGGCACATTTTTGTACCGCTTTACCTGTGCACGGGCAGTCAGAGCTATGCCCACAACCACACCAAGCAGAACAAGGGAGGTGAGCCAAGGTAAGACCGAAGCCCAAGACGATCAAAGCAACGCCAAGGCCAAGACCAGAAGAGCAGAGGGACGAAGCAGGTTCCCCCGGCAAGACCCTTGCCGGGACAGCTCGCCCCACACCAACAGAGCGAGCCACCCTTGAGCCCACGGCCCCCAGTGCCTTCTTTAGCGTGGGGCCAGGGCTCGGAAAGGCACCTCTGTGGTGGCATGCAGATCTTTGTGAAGACATATTCAAGATCAGATGAGGATTAGAAGACGACGACTCTCGGCAAGATCCTTACCGAGGAGGGCCACCAGACCCCTGGCAAGATCCTTGCCGGGGACGACAGCACGCCACGGCAAGACCCTTCCCGGGCCACCCAGTAAGGCCCTCGCTAAGGACGTCAGCGAGGCCACCGCCAAACCCGCGCCGATCAAGCTTCCACCACCGTTCACATGCAACTGCCAGCCCAACCAGCTAGGCAGGCACCTGCGTGGCAACATGCAGCTCTCAAGCCAACTCATCGAGCGCCTGCGTGGTGGCATGCAGATCTTCGTGGAGGCTCCGCCACCACGCCACCTCAGCTTCCTGACTGCCTACATGGCGCCACGCACCTCACTAGCCAGGGCGCGTGTAGAGACGAGGAGGAGCGGCGACGGACGGGACGGGCCTTACCCCCGTCCCCAATAAAGCAAGGGGACACCTAAGCTACGCGTTAAATGCGTCTTGTCCTGTAATACGAGCGATAAGCTTAGGGCACTATACGCCATTCCACCTCCTGTGTGTCACTGTGGCAGCCCCTTTCAACTATAAAAGGAGGGCCATGGCATACTGGAGAAGGATTCGGCTGTTTCGTACCACGCTCTGACCACAGCTAGTTCGAGAGCTCAAGAACTCTCAGAAATACACCCACCAAAGTAGGACTAGGGTTTTACGCATCCTCGCGGCCCGAACCTGGGTAAACGATCCTTGTGCTGTGTACTAGCCCTGCTCTCCTCGCAACCCTGCGCCGCGGCAACCGTAGTAGGGATTCTTGTGATCCCATAGGTGTCGTTCCGCACCGACAACAACTTTCTGTACCCTCTCTCTACTTTCTGTTATTTAGTTGAAATAAAGTAAAAATATTAATTTTTTTGTCTGTTTTCTGATTTATCCATGCAATATAAAAATAACCCGAAAATAAAAGTTCTCCAAATGCCCTGAAATTCAAATATGATTTTTTCTGGAATATTTGAGAATATTTGGCACTGAGAACAGAGCAGGGGGAGCAAGCACCTAGCCACGATGTCCTTGGGCGCGCCCCCTGCCTTGTGGGCCCATGGTGGCTCCCCTCCACTTATTCCTGCACCCACACACTTCTTCTTCCTCCCAAAAAAAATCACCATCCAGCTCAAGCACAAGTTCTAGCTCATTTTGCTATGATTTTCGATCTCCTTGCTCAAAGCACCTCTCACAAAACTGCTTTGGGGGATTGTTCCTTGGTATGTGACTCCTCCAATGGTCCAATTAGTTTTGTTCTAGTGCTTTATTCATTGCAAATTTGTGCTGCCTAGGTGACCATATTCTTGAGCTTGCATGTCAAATTATTATGGTTCCAAGTAGCTCTAATGCATGATATAGGCTCTAGGCACTTGTAGGAGTAGTTGCTATAAATTTTGTTGAGCTTGCTTCACTTTTATTTGAAGTTACTAAAAATTTCAGAAATTTTCAGAAAATAATGAAGAATTTTTTGAGGGGCTAATCGAGCCGAAGCTCGAAGGAAAAGCGAAGTGAAGAAGCAGAGAGGCCCAAATATAATCCGCCTCGCACTGCGGAGGTTCGGTCGTGTGAATGTCCTTGTGATGATTTCTTGAGCGCAGTCGGGATTTATGATGATTTTTATGAATTGGCTGAGAATGCAGGCCTCACCGACTTCCTGCGCGACCAACGCGAACCTTATCTCTTACTCACAAATACTTTTGTGCAAAACTTCTACTATTATCCTAAGGAATCACCTCCTTCAGTAGAGTTTCATTTATATGATGTGGTTAAGAAGATGTCACTATACGAATTTTGCAGGGTTTGCAAAATACCTTTCGAGGGTAGCTTAGAGGAACCACATCGTAAAGATGTGGACAGGTTTATTGATACTATTACTGTGGGGGAAACTAGGAAGGTTTCCGATGCAAGAATCACTAGCATACATTTTCCTGTTTTACGCTACTTTGCAATATTTGCTAGTCATTGCTTAATTGGTCGCGGAAATTGTGGAAACCTTAGTGTTCCTGATATTATTATTTTGTTCCATGGTTTATTCTGTGATGACTCTGTTAGTATGGGTGGTATTATTGCCAAATGGTTAAGTCTGAACCGTACAAAGGGCCCCATCTTTGGATGTGTCTATGCTTCATGCCTTGCTGCATATTATAACATACCTATTAGGCACTATGAAAAAGAATAAAAATTGCTACCCATTGTTTATTTAGATTATAAGAGTATGGTAGCAAATGATTTTAATGTTAAGAATAGGGAAAGGGCACTTATATACAAATTGTTCTTTGATAAACATCACCCTGAGACTATTACCTTGCCTGCTCCTTCCTTGTTTGATTTATTTGCAGGCCAGCATCTCATTCCGCTGGCGGCCATTCACGCCTACCGAAACCCTACGCCAGCCACAGAGCCAGAGCCAGAACCACAATTTGATCTTGCACGATAGTCTAATTACCAGTGGGATCCGGAGATGATTGCCAACCAGTGGCAATCAGAGTCTTCCTCTTCTCAGTACGACCCCAACTACAACTATGGATATCCGCCAAGCCATCCGTGGCAATAAACCAACTTAGGCCAAAAGCCTAAGCTTGGGGGAGTACGTATTTCTCACCGACATTACATTTATGTTCACACACTCATTTCTAGATGTCGGTGCTCATACTTTTTCACTGTAATATCCATGCTAGTTTATTTTCCTTTTATGCTTTCTTCTTGTGTGTTTAATAAACCTTAAGAGGAACAAAAAAATTAGCAGTAGCTTTTAGCTAGTTTACTTTCCATGCTGTAGTAGTAATAATTAAAAAGAAAACCCAAAAAGATTTCTTGTTCTTCTTTTTCTTGTTGGGAGCTTTCTCGTGTAAATAGTTTTATTTCTTTTCTTTTCTTTGGGGGTCAATAGGAGAAGCCATAATGAAATGTTGAAGTGGCTCTTATATGCATTATTGTTGATTTGACCAAGAGCCCAGATTGCCTTGTCTTCTCCTATTTATTGAATGCCTGCAGATTCTAGCTTAGTCCAATGCACGTGCACTATTATTATTCACATCGTTCGGTCATGCAAGAGAAAGGCAATTATGATGATATATGATGGACTGATTGAGATAAGAGAAGCTGGTATGAACTCGACCTCTCTTGTTTTTGTAAATATGATTAGTTCATTGTTCCTGATTCAGCCTATTATGAATAAACATATATGCAATGACAATTGGAGATTATAGTTATTTATGCCATACTTAATTAGCTAGGAGTTTATAATGGTTTACCTTGCGTGCCAACATGCTATTAAAATGGTTGTGATGTGGTATGATAGGGTGGTATCCTCCTTTGAATGATTCAAGTGACTCGACTTGGCACATGTTCACGCATGTAGTTGAAACAAAATAACATAGCCTTCACGATATTTATGTTCATGGTGGATTATATCCTACTGATGCTTGTACTCAATGTTTATTAATTTTAATGCATGTTCATGACTATTGTCGCTCTCTAGTTGGTCGTTTCCCAGTCTTTTGCTAGCCTTTACTTGTACTAAGCGGGAATACTGCTTGTGCATCCAATCCCTTAAACCCCAAAGTTATTCCATATGAGTCCACCATATCTTCCTATATGCGGTATCTACCTGCCGTTCCAATTAAATTTGTATGTGCCAAACTCTAAACCTTCAAATGAAATTCTGTTTTGTATGCTCGAATAGCTCATGTATCAACTAGGGTTGTCCGTATCTTCCATGCTAGGCGGGTTATTCTCAAGAGGAGTGGACTCCGCTCCTCACTCACGAGAAAATGGCTGGTCACCGGGATGCCCAGTCCCATGCTTTATGCAAATCAAAACAAATTAATTGCAAACAAAACTCCCCCTGTGACTGTTGTTAGTTGGAGGCACTCATTGTTTCGAGCAAGCCATGGATTAATGCTTGTTGGTGGAGGGGGAGTATAAACTTTACCATTCTGTTTGGGAACCGCCTATAATGTGTGTAGCATGGAAGATATCGCCATCTCTTGGTTGTTATGTTGACAATGAAACGCTCAAAATATTATTTATCTCTGCTTTAAAATCGAGCTCTGGCACCTCTACAAATCCCTGCTTCCCTCTGCGAAGGGCCTATCTATTTACTTTTATGTTGAGTCATCACCCTCTTATTAAAAAGCACTAGCTGGAGAGCACTGCTGTCATTTGCATCCATTACTATTAATTCATATGGGGTATGACTATGACTGGATCTCTTTTACCATGAATTACAATGTTTTGTCAGTCCTTGATCTTTAAAGGTGCTCTGCATTTATGTTTTGTAGTCTCAGAAACGGCTAGCGAGATACCATCTTGTTATATCATATTATGATTGTTTTGAGAAAGTGTTGTCATCCGAGATTTATTATTATTGCTCGCTAGTTGATTATGCCATGGATATGAGTAAACATGAGACCTAAGTGTTATTGTGAATGTGATTATTTATAATCTTTGCTGAAAACCTGAATGCTGGCTTTACATATTTACAACAACAAGAGCAAACAGAGTTTGTAAAAGTTTTTCTTTATCACTTTCAGTTTATCAACTGAATTGCTTGAGGACAAGCAAATGTTTAAGCTTGGGGGAGTTGATACGTCTCTGTCGTATCTACTTTTCCAAACACTTTTGCCCTTGTTTTGGACTCTAACTTGCATGATTTGAATGGAACTAACCCGTACTGACGTTGTTTTCAGAAGAATTGCCATGGTGTTATTTATGTGCAGAAACAAAAGTTCTCGGCATGACCTGAAACTCCACGGAAATTATTTTTGGAAAATATTAAAAATATTGGCGAAAGAATCAAGGCCAGGGGGCCCACACCCTGTCCACGAGGGTGGGAGGTGCGCCCGCCCCCTGGGCGCGCCCCCCTGCCTCGTGGGCCGCCTGGAGCTCCATCGACCTCAACTCCAACTCCATATATTAGTGTTCGGGGAGAAAAAATTAGAGAGAAAGATTCATCGCGTTTTACGATACGGAGCCGCCGCCAAGCCCTAAACTCTCTCGGGAGGGCTGATCTGGAGTCTGTTCGAGGCTCCGGAGAGGGGGATTCGTCGCTGTCGTCATCATCAACCATCCTCCATCACCAATTTCATGATGCTCACCGGCGTGCGTGAGTAGTTCCATCGTAGGCTTGCTGGACGGTGATGGGTTGGATGAGATTTATCATGTAATCGAGTTAGTTTTGTTAGGGTTTGATCCCTAGTATCCACTATGTTCTGAGATTGATGTTGCTATGACTTTGCTATGCTTAATGCTTGTCACTAGGGCCCAAGTGCCATGATTTCAGATATGAACCTATTATGTTTTCATGAATATATGTGAGTTCTTGATCCTATCTTGCAAGTCTATAATCACCTACTATGTGTTATGATCCGGCAACCCCGAAGTGACAATAATCGGGACCACTCCCGGTGATGATCATAGTTTGAGGAGTTCATGTATTCACTATGTGTTAATGCTTTGGTCTGGTACTCTATTAAAAGGAGGCCTTAACATCCCTTAGTTTCCATTAGGACCCCGCTGCCACTGGAGGGTAGGACAAAAGATGTCATGCAAGTTCTTTTCCATAAGCACGTATGACTATATTCGGAATACATGCCTGCATTACATTGATGAATGGGAGCTAGTTCTGTGTCACCCTATGTTATGACTGTTACATGATGAACTGCATCTGGTATAATTCTCCATCTCTGATCCAATCCCTATGAGCTTTTCACATATTGTTCTTTGCTTATTTACTTTTCCGTTGCGACTGTTACAATCACTACAAAACCCAAAAATATTAGTTTTGCTATCGTTACCGTTACTTCCATATTACTTTGCTACTAAATACTTTGCTGCAGATATTAAGTTATCCAGGTGTGGTTGAATTGACAACTCAGCTGCTAATACTTGAGAATATTCTTTGGATCCCCTTGTGTCGAATCAATAAATTTGGGTTGAATACTCTACCCTTGAAAATTATTGCGATCCCCTATACTTGTGGGTTATCATTGAACGACATATACTTCTTCCTCAAGCTTCCCATTGCGGAATGCACTTTTCACATCCATTTGATATAAGATGATATTGTGATGTTTAGCATAAGCAAGTAATATGCGAATAGCCTCAAGTCTAGCAATAGGTGCAAAAGTTTCATCAAAATCAATTCCTTCAACCTGTGTGTAGCCTTGAGCTACAAGCCGTGCCTTATTCCTCACCACAAGGCCATTTTCATCTTGCTTGTTGCATTAGATCCATTTTGTGCTGATGATATCGTGCTTGCGAGGGTGTGGTCGCTTGACAAGTTTCCAGACATTGTTGAGCTCGAAGTGATGCAATTCCTCTTGCATAGCTTGAATCCACTTAGGCTCCAGAAATGCTTCATCTACCTTAGTGGGATCTGTGATAGAGATGAAAGCAAAGTGCCCACAAAAGTTAGACAAATGTGAAGCTTTTGAGCATGTGAGAGGACCTGGTGCGTTGATGTCAGTGAAGATTTTCTCAATTCGCACTTCATTTGCGACGCGAGGATGAGATGGTTGACGACGAGGAATTTGCTCAGCATTTTCTTCAGAGCCATTTTCTTCAGGTGCACCAGCATGATGATCTTCACAATCTGGAATGACTTCTTCAGCAGCCTTGAACTTGATGGTTTGCTTAGGTGATTTTTCATCTAGCACAGGAGGTAGGTGCTCTCTTTGCGAGGCATTAGTTTCATCGAACCGCAAATCTATAGTTTCAACAACTTTGTGGTGAACATTGTTGAAGACTATGTAGGTGTGCGAGTCCTTTCTGTAACGAAGCATAAAACCTTCATGTGCTTTCGGTGCAAATTTAGAATTGTGATGAGGATCTCTAATCCAACATTTAGCACCGAAGACTTTGAAATAACTCACATTGGTTTTCTTGTTAGTGAGGAGTTCATATGTGGTCTTTTTGAAGAATTTGTGAAGATATACCCTATTGATGATGTGGCACGCAGTATCAATTGCCTCAATCCAGAAGTGACGAGTCGTCTTGTATTCGTCAAGCATAGTGCGAGCCATCTCAACGAGAGTCCTATTCTTGCGCTCCATGATGCCATTCTGCTGAGGAGTATAAGGAGCAGATAACTCATGAGTAATACCAAGTTCATCAAGATAGTCATCAAGACCAGTGTTCTTGAAATCAGTTCCATTGTCACTTCTGATGTGCTTGATCTTCACACCAAAGTTAGTTGAAGCCCTCGAGGAAAATCGTTTGAAGACTTCCTGCACTTCACGTTTGTAAGTGACGATATGCACCCATGTGTAACGAGAATAATCATCAAAAATAACAAATCCATATAAATAAGCTTCATTGGTGAATGAGGAATAATGATTAGGGCCAAAGAGATCCATGTGAAGCAATTCAAATGCACGAGTAGTAGTCATGGTAGTCTTTGAGGGATGCTTGGCCTTGGTCATCTTTCCAGCTTCACAGGCTCCACACAGGTGATCCTTGAGGAATTTGACATCCTCGATGCCAATGACATGCTTTTTCTTCGCGAGAGTGTGCAAGTTCCTCATGCCAGCATGACCAAGTCATCGATGCCATAGCCACACTACTGCAGGATGCTGCTAGCGTGACACTACGATCAGAGACCCTTCGACAAAACTGTGTGCGATGCCATAATCGCAAACGGTGGTGTAAAATAACCATCAAAAAAGGTGCAAAACGTTTGCGATGGAGGATGCATCAAACATGGTTCAGATTTTAGTTGCGTGTGTGATGCAGGGCATACGGTTCAGCTCAGTTAACTGTTTGCGATGAGGAGGAACAAAAGAAACAGGCAGCCAAATGAAGGTGTGTGCAATGTACAACATACGGTTCACTTGGGTTAACTGTTTGTGATTAGGCAGCACAAAAGAAACGGTCAGCCCGATCAAGGTGTGTGCGATGTACAGCATACGGTTCACTCCGATAAACTGTTTGCGATTAGGCAAGAGAACAGAAACGGTTCAATATAACAAGATGTGTGTGATACGCGACAAACAGGTCTGTAATCAGAAATGTGTGCGAAGACCGATAATAACGTAGACGATTGCTTCTAGTAGGACGTATGTGATATGCTCTGTCTACACAACATCTATTGGCCATTGTGGGACGGGCGGTCATCCGGATACGCCATAAAGATGCGAAGAGGCTTTCCTATCAGCAAGGACTAGCTGTTCCACCAATGGCTCATGTAAGAAAACTATCAAGTTGAGTGTGCTCAGGTTGGAGCAGCCATCGGATGGGTGACTGGATGGGAAGTTGTATCAATGTTAAATTAACTGATGGGATGGGTCATTTTGGTCAAATGACCAAAATGCCCATTCCCTCAGCTAATTTAACGTCGAGGTCCTTGTTTTTTATTATTTTTTATTTTTTAACACACGTTAAAGAAGGTCTACCACATTACTTTTTGAGAAGGTGCGATACGTGGCATACAGTTGATCCATCCGACCTATTTGTGATGGAATGGGCCGTGTGTGTTGTGGGAAAAGGCTTGCTAGTATTCAACCGTTTGGGATTGATGAATTCTTCACCAACGGGTTCCCTAGTGTGGTCCGTGTTCCTCTGATCATCATCTACTTCTTGTGCTAGCTGATGCTAAGTTTCCATTAATTCATGGCGTTTTATGAACAAGCCACTGTTTCCCGCCATTTCCTCACCTGTTTCCCGCCACCCTACTATATTGCGCAAAGGGGGCGCGTGACGCACGGAGGCGACAAGTGCAGCCTGTAGCAAATCCACATTTTCCAAGCTTGCCAACCCACCAAAGCGCCGCCTCTGCCATCAACCTCGTCTACGAGTGAAACGAACAGGCACCACGACCCGTCGAGGCGCTCCACGGCAATGCGATGGATGACGCCGTGATGCACGTCATCGCCAGGGTTGAGTAGACCTTTAGTGCATGGCGCTTGACATGCTACAGCTCGTCGCACAACATGATCGATGGCGTGCCACAGAACAAGCTAGGCGCGTCTGCGCCGATAGGCTGCGGCTCACCACACAGCGAGACCGTTGGAGCACCGCAGAGCGAGAGGCGTGATGCAACACACAGCAAGAGCGGGTCCATCTGTGCTTGCCTGCTATCGACACGGCATCGCAGCTGGGTACACGTCCTGTCAGTACCCCCATTCCTTGCTAGGAGTGGGCAGATGCCCTCAACGCCGTACTTGCACCAGAGACCGGTCGCGCCGTACTTGCACCGGACGCCCGCCCCGCCGTTCGCCTTGTCCGAGGCCCGCTGGATGACAATGTGCTGGTCCGTAGGCTCGACCACCTCCTTGGCCCATGTGTCCACCTGGGCGCAGTAGAGGAACATGACCGTCGCATCCTCGAGCTGGTGATCTCCGATGAAATAGCCAACTTGGAGCTCGAGATGGCGCTCCAGATGTACCGCGAGCGTGTCGACCGCTTGGATGAACGCCTGCATGAGTTCAGGCAGAGCCAAGAGCTACCCTAGGAAAGGGCTGCTGGTCATGGTCTCATGGATGCGTTTTATTTTGAAAAGTCGTTTCGACGTGGATAGCTATGTATTCACAGCAATCATAGTATTGCTCTGTTTATTCCTCTGTTTCAATGTGTGTACTCTGTTTTCCATTCTTATATGTTCTGTTTCAATGTGTGTATATACGCTTTCCATTATGTATATGTGGATGATAACAGCTAGATTCAAATTAGTATACAAAAACAGATAAAAATGGAATTCATAATATATATATATATATATTAATTGTTCATTAGATCATCACATAATATATATATATATATAATATTATCACATATACGTGATGATACTTAACTACTAGGTACAATGCATAAAATTGAAAACGAACAATACTAAAACTAATAATCCCTCCTATGGCCAGTATTACGGCAGCCCCTCGCCAGCAGGTCCCTGGTGCGCGGCATCTTCCCAATGCGGAGGCAGTACTCCAACTCCTCCGCGTCGCAGCGCTTGACGTACCGATGTGCCTCTTGCTGGCGGACACGCGCAGCCGATCTTGCCATTTTGTTGGGCGCCAACGGAGCTCCTTGGCGGTGGCACGCTGGAGCTTATCGGCCCACCTCCATGCAGCGACGAGGCACCCAACGTCTATGACCTTCCTCGCGAAGTACCCATCTTTGTACACCTCCTCGGCACGACGACGCGCCCGCCCCCAAAGCTCTGCCGCCTCCTTTTTCCAGGCGGCATCACGGGCTTCACAGGCCGCCTGGTACCTGGCTTCGTCCTCCACCATCTCCTTCTTGAACAATTCCACAAACAAAGATTGTACTAGCCCCAAGACCAATCCAAAGTTGGGGGGTCCGGCGCAGCCTCGTCAGGCGGCGCGTAGGGGTCCTCGTCGCTGCTAATCGAGTGAGCGTGCTCAGGGGGCGGCGACTCCTCGTCGGCACGTGGGTAGACCGGCGGCGCCATGGCAGAGATTTGAGAGAGAGAGAGAGAGAGAGGGGGGGCGAGTGAGGGGAGGATGTAGATGATAATGCAGGCGGGATGACATGAGAAAGGAAATATTTATTGGCGGCCGGAGTATAGATCGATAGGGACAGTACACACGCCAGTCGCTGGAATTTACGAGTATTGTAGTTTGAATACACACAATTCCCACAACAATTCCGTGTGTGAACATAATAGCTAACGGTTTCCAATACAGAACCGTGTCTGATTAATGATCACCACCAATCACCTACCAAACCTCGAGCCGCAAGATAGATTGCCAATCGTGTGGGGGCCGGTTGTCTTGCGAGATCTTTATATTTTCTTTTTTGAACACCAGATATTTACATCGTCTGATGATTTTTTAAGTCGCACACAAGTACACAAAAATATGATTTTTCAAATCGTTTTGGTTAGGCGTTGCATGTAGATGTAGTTCAAATTTGAATTACGGTCATTAAATGGTTAGAAAATCACTTAAATGTCTTTAAAAGGTCAAATGACCCCTGAAAATTTCCAAATTTTCACATGACAGTTGTATTAGCGCACGTTAAACGTAGGAAAAAATTTGATGGCCGTAAGAGGAAGCTATCTCCCGTCCATCAGCAAACATGCATTGTTCCCTCTCGGAACCACGAACCTTCTAGTGAGTTGCTCTAGTTTGTGAGGGGTGTGTGTCCAAACTTTCGTCAAACAGGCCAATATTTTTACCACGTCATCTTGGTGGCATGACATTAAATCAAGCAAGGTTTCATGTTTTTATGATCATTTTTTTATTTTTTGGAATTAAAATGTCATGGCATGCACTCCATGCACGTGCCCATGCCTTGACACCAATATGTTTGAAAATTCCTTCTAATTTACTGCACATGGAATTAACTCGCACACAAGTGCACAAAAATATGATTTTTTAAACCGTTTTGGTTAGGCGTTGCATGTAGATGTAGTTCAATTTTGAATTACAGTCATTAAATGGTTAGAAAAATAACTTAACTTTCTTGAGAAGGTCAAATGACACCTGAAATTTACCAATTTTTCACATGACAGTTGCACGTTAAACGTAGGGAAAAATTTGAAGGCCGCAAGAGGAAGTTATCTCCCGTTCATCATCAAACGTGCATTGTTCCCTCTGACAACCCAACTTTTTAACCTTGTTTTGTTAATTTAAAATCTTTCCAGGTAATTAAAACTTTTATTTTCTGTGCTCCCTTTTGATTTTTGAACCATTTTCTTCCTTATTATTATGGAGTTTTTCCCCAAAAAGGAGACTTTTCAAATATGTAATTGGACTTGTTTAATCTCTCAAGAAAAAACTCTTCTTTTATTAGTAGAACTAATTACTTAATTAATTTGCTTGATCTTTATTTTCTTGAAACAAATGGTTTTTCAAAGTTATATGGCCATATTTGAACTACAACCATTTGATAAATTCCCTTAAAATTCCAACCAAAATTTGGAGATGTCATGTGATGCTTTTAAATAACTTTTATACAAAAATATCTTTTATTCATGTAATATTTTGAGCTCTACACCAAATTTTCTTCTCTGGTCCAGAGTGCAATTTTGCACTACAACCCATTTAAATATTTCCTTCTAGCCTCCACAAAAATTATGGGATGTTGGTAGTAGCATATGATTCAACTTTATGCAAAAAACCCAATGATGTTATTTGAAAAATATGAGTGAATCAACCTCTTTTCCATTCTGGTCCAGCCTTGTGATTTCTACTGCAACCCTATTTATTTTTGTTCCAGTGACCTTGTGCTTTCTCCTACTTGGAGTCAACCCTACAAAACCCCTAAGTCCAGGAGCATGCACCCATTTGAATATTCTTGGTTCATGAAATACTGCCATTTATCTCCTGTCCAGAATTGAAGTTTTGTAAAACCTGCACTAACAAGTTTGTGCTTTTCACAAACTAACCTCACCACCCTCTTTTTCTCCTAATGAGACCACCATCTGGAGATTTTGGCCCCTCCAAGAACTGCCTAGATGCCTCTGGCATTTTGTCAAAGACCCTGTGGGCATGAACAAGTTTGGCACGATTATAAGTTTGTGCTATGAACTTGATCTTCTGACCAGACCAACATGTCCATTGGTTTTGCCCTAACCTACAACCCCACCCTGCTAACTCTCTTGTGGTTTAGAGCCCCCTAGCATGCATTAGCATTTCGTCGAGCATGTCCCGTGCGTGCTCTTGGCGTGAGCAGAGCACGCGTTTTGCACGTGCCGCGCCCGAGCCAACGCGTAGCGCCCCGGTTTACCCTCATTGCAGAGCCGCGCCACACGCTCCCTTCTCACCGCATCACGCCAAGCATTCCCTCGCCACGTCCCCAGCAGGCCAGGAGCTAGCCTCCACGGCCGCCGACAGCCCCTGCTTAGGTTGGCGCCGCCCGAGCCTCTCCCGCTCGCCACCTGCCCCCTGGAGCAGCGCAAGCTCATCTACAGCCCCGTTCTCTAGCACACGTCGCCGCCACGTCGCCCTGCCGCACAGTAGGATGGTTCGCCGACAAGCTGACCCACGGCCGTCGTGGAACCGCCTTGACTCGCCTATATAGGGGACCCCGAGCTCACCCCTGCACACAGGTAGTCTCAAGCAATCTCCTGGAACCCCCCATTGGCCAGCAATCGAACCGGGGAGGTTGTCTTCCCCGACTCCGGCCAGTTCGGCCACCGCCGCCTCCTGACTCTGTTCAGCGCAACCAGGGCCTCCCCCTCTCCACTCTCTTCACAAGAAGCTCTCTCTTCCTCCCGCGAACCCTTCCCCCTGCTCGATTTTGATCGGGAACAACCGTAGCCCCAAACCACTTTGCTCCCGAAGCCATCTCCGCCGTGAAGCTCGTCGCCGGCGACTCCGTCCATGTTGGCGACCATGGCGGGTACCCCCGAGTTCGTCTCGACCTCCTGAGCACACCCATGCGCTCAGATCACCGAGGGACGCCTCCATTCGCCGGCGAGCCTCGCCGGAGCTCTGCCTCTATTCGGTCAGGGGGAGACGACGCGCACGTGGACTGGTCAAACCTGACCAGTGGGCCAGGCGGGCCCACTGTCAATGACCCAGCGCCGGTCCATGCAGGCGTAAGTGGAAACGTATTTTCCAGAATACGCCTTCGACGTGGTCAGTTCGAAACGTTTTTCCTTTTTTCTGTTTTATTTTAAAAACAGATTTTGACCACAACTTTGACTGCCTATAACTTTTTAATTATAACTCCAAATGAGTTGATTCTTTTTCCTACCTTCCTCAAATTTTGTCCAGTTTACTTTAAGATTTATTTGAAAAAAATTCAGACAACGTTTTGGTACTGTTTTTGAAACTATATATTGATTCAAAAATATTTTAAATAGGATTTTGGAGAGAGAGAAGAAAACTTTCAAAAGTTTTGGAGAGCACCTCACCCCTCCACAACTTGAAGGCAATCATTCTGAACCCCGGTGTAATATTTTTGGTGTGTTAGTTGTCACGTTTATAACACCACCTTATTTCGGAGTACTTGTTATTTCATGTGATATGATCATTTGCATGGATGCATATTAGTGATTTCCTTGCTGTTGGAAATAAATATACATGTGATGGTAATCATCCTCATGTGCCTTGCATACATGCCGGAAAGGAATCCGGGAAAGCCTCTGCCTTGGGTAGGCATGAGCTTGTCGCCGGTCTCCGTCGGGACGGTTATGTCCGGTATGGCATAGTAAGGTATAATGAGTGGTGATTTTGTTGGTTGAAATATATTTGTTATACATGTCATGCAGGGAATTTATAAAACACTTTAGTCGACCATAGATCATGTCTTGTTCCAGTAACCCCCATACTTGTTTTGTACTACCACTCATCCCCGCCGTAGGTAGGGTACGGTTCAGTAAGTTGTCAACCCGTTTCAAGCGCACACCGTACAAAGAGGCCATGGTGGAAGATACCGGTTGTAGCCGGTAGGCAGGCCACCTGGTCCGGGGGCATGGGTGTTTCTGGTTGAGACCGAGAGGGGAGGCCACCCCTTAGAGCGCGCGATATAAATTTGATCAAATGCTACGCGAGGTTGTAGCCTCCCCACTTAAAGTTTGCTTAACAGGTGTCGTGGGTGATTCCAGACACCGGTGAGTTAAGCCGGTGTGTGCAAGTCAGGTGTGTTTTCAATTAAAAGATCGTAGACGGAGTTAGTCCCGATGGACTAAAGGAATCCGTTACTCGGGTAAAGAGTACACCCTCTGCAGAGATTAAATCTATTCGAATAGCCGTGTCCATGGTTAAGGACTACAGTCTGGGATGGGTCAAGGGTTGGTCTTAGTGTCGGTCTTCGGAGGAGAAACCGTTAAACCAGAACTGGGATCACGATTTGAGACTTGTGATGATTTTGATTATTATTTTGTTGTGGACTAACCCGTTATATTATTGGTATTATCGAATATCCCTGGGATGGTTCTACCTCCTGGATATTCATTGTGATTATTTATTTTATAAGCCCTTTACGTGGTGTCGCTGAGACGCCCGACTGTGGCATTACTTGTTATTTATTTACTTTATAAGCCCTTTACGTGGTGTCGCTGAGACGCCCGACTGTGGCATTACTTGTTATTTATTTACTTTATAAGCCCTTTATGTGCTGTCGCTGAGATGCCCGACTGTGGCATTGCTTGTTATTTATTTACTCTAGAAGCCCTTTATGTGGTGTCGCTGAGATGCCCGACTGCGGCATTTTATTCCCACTCCATTAATGCTTATTTCACGTTGCATATAAATAACCTGCTTGAATGCATAAAGAATGTTTTATTTATGACTGGCGATATGATCATAGAATATTTTAGTGCATGCTTATCAATTATATAATTCCAGTGTTCTTAATGTTTGCGAGTACATTCAAAGTACTCACTGGCTTGTCCCTGGCTATTGTCTTGGCCAGATTTCTGCATGGAGAGGAGCGTTGCGATGACAGTCCCGGAAACTAAGCAACGGTGATAGCAGCCTCGCGAAGATAGGAGTTGACCTGGTCAGGTGTTCCTGTGGGAAATGGAGTCCGATAGACACTGATGACTCACAAACCGCTTCCGCCATCAACCACTAGAAACCATTTGTTGTACTCATAGGCCACAATGGTCTTGTACTACATATTTTGTATTTTTGCTTGGAATTTCTGTATCAAGTTGGTGCCTCATCAGCTAAAAGTAATCCTGGGGCTGATGAGCACAACGGCCATTCTCTGAAATTAATGCCCGAAAAACCGGTCGTGACAGACTTGGTATCAGAGCCAGGCTGACCATTGGCTAATCCTATCTTAGCCAGGTCAATAAACTTAGGCAAACCAACCCACCAAACCATAACCAAAACCCCAGCCAAGCTTCTCATGCAAGATAGCCACACAGTGACCCAACACCTTTAGGCAGTCGGTGCCCAACCTATCAACCTAGCCTGTCGATCACGCACCAGTTACCAGCACCCAAGGCGTCTCATTCGCAAGCGTGCGAAGGAAGACTCCGTCTCCTTTTTCCTATAAAAAGGGCACGCTAGCCTCAACCCAGCACAGCACAGCCGCTACCCCAAACCGAGCCACAATGCCTGGCCCCGTCGTGCACAATGAGACCACAGCAACCAACCTTGGAGGCTTTGTGACCATACTCGCAAACCTCACCCGTCGTGCCTATGCGTTAGAGGAGCCCCCGGAATATGTTGTGTACCAAGGACCCATGAGCGGTGAGAGCCGACAATTCTGGGCAACTGTACACATCTACGGTAGGGGTCTAGCGCCCGAGCGCCCCTACAGGTTCACCGGAAGGACAACTTCCTTTGAGCCTCAAGCCATCCAACTACATGCTCGAGAGGCTATAGTTCACCTCCGACACCTGTCGCCCAGAGTTAACTGTCGCTCGGTCCACTACTACCCCAGACGTGAAGGGTATGGCAGACCACCCCAAGTTGCCAACGGAGATCACGAGACAGATCCTGCATTGTTGCACCTAGTGCGCTATGTAAGTGCACTAGAGGAACTGTTCGATCAAATCACCATTGATCTAATCGCAGCTCGTGGAGAGCTGGTTCGTCGAGCCCCGGCGAGAGAAGAGAACGAGCCCAACGCCGACAACCCAGTCGTGCTGTTTGGACACCCGATCGAGTCCCTGAGATCTGCCCCAGCCATCGGCCAAGGTACTCTGATGACCCTAGAAGTGCTTCGTCATCTCTTGGGAGCACACTCCAACGGGGTTGTGGCCAACAATCCCCGAGATGGTCATCGTCGCTACCCCGAGCCTGCAGCCCCTCAACCCACTCCAGCTAATTCCGACGGTGAGACCCGTGGAGAAGCCTCGACATCCTCAAGGCACGCCCGCTTGGATGTAAACGAGGTAGACTAAGTCACTCGAGTAGTGTCAAATCTCAGTGTATTTCCCTGCTTTGTGATCGTGTGGCTTTGTAAATAAACGCCGCCTGTTGTCGTGCCTCTGTTTTAAATAGTAGCTTTGCATGGATATGCCAGCATACGGTATAAGATTTCTATCCCAGACACAGTTACCAAAAACCTCCCCGACAACCCCCACAGTAACACGTCACTTTAGTGAAATGTGTGTATCTGTGGCTTGACCCCGACCCTTGGAGCAGAGATGGAAATTTCTTTACCATTCACCACGGTAAAAATGACCCAGCTCCAGTGCTATAAAAAGGCCACAGCGTGACCTTGCCAAGCACCCCTCATCTTGTGCACCATCCTCACAACCATTTCTTGCCATGTCGAGCCCTAGCATTTATCTGAGAACTCCAGATGCAACCCCGGGTAGTTTTGTCAAGATATTGTGGGATTTTACCTGCAGTACCATGGGCGCTACCCAGCCACCCCAGTACGAGCTGTTCAAATCGAGAATCACCCCTTCCACCTCGAGATATTGGGCAGCAGTACACATCCCTCCTGTAAAACTCAAACCAAGACCCAACGGAGGTCTCCTTCATAGGGAAATCTATGTCGACCCCGCATATGGCCATAGAAGTTGCTGCATACGAAGCGCTTGCTCGCCTTTGATTCGCGGTACCCTATGCCAGCGAACGAGGGTATTATTACTTTCCGAGCCGTGCAGCACCCGGAGGAGTAACATCTTTTCCCGGTGGACGAATAGAGAGAGACCCAGTACTGGGCAACCTTGTCCAGTACGTCATCGCTCAAGAACATTTAACCCAACGCATGATGGGTTATCTCCAGAGCCTCGCGGATTTAAATCCTCAGATCGCCATCGGTAGATCACTAAGGCCCGACCAGGAGAGACGCATACATCGACTGGTCAATCCACTTTCCCCAATAGAAGAAGAGTGCGTCCCAGTACCAGAGACGTTTTCTCGGGACCCCGTCCAGTTACCATTTTTAATATACACGTCACTGATGTGTGTATTATTGCAACTTGTATTTATAAGTTGTAACTTATGCGTGGTACCCCGAGTTTGCGCAGCGAGCAAATTTTTTTGTTTCGATTAATGTGAGTCGTTCTGTTGCGTTTTGACTCTAATGTATTACTGTTTTCTCACACGAATAATCCTGGAGTGAGATTTCTTTTCCCTGAGTTGCTGCATCTGCACCTTCTCACGACATGGATTATTTTATTTCACGCAACACCACGGCAGCAGACTCACAACCATAATCATTCGAACGCATACACTGCTTGCAACACTTTACAACGGTGTTACATCTAAATAAGCATCCCCGAACAACAGTTAGCACCCGGCACACCCCACCTACTCCTCGTGATCACCACCACCGCGGAGAGCCAACACCCGAGCAGCAACATCGCGACGATCATCGAGGATCATCGTGCAAAGGAGCATGGAGAGCCCCAGTAGTGTCGCCAGCCCTCCGCATACCAGGATCGCGAACCAGTCCGGCATCGCCTCCGCCATTAGAGCCTCACCCGAGCTTCTATAAACAGAAATGGAGGAAGAAGGAGGAGGGGAAGCAAGACCAGGTACGAGGAAGAAGAGAGGGGCACCTCGGCCATTTTATAGCTCGAGCTTGGTGTACGGTGGGCGAAATCCACCAACGCCGCTCGTCGCCCGACCGCCGGTGTTCGGAGAAGAATCCGCGAGCAGTGCCGACAGCGCACTAGCCCGCGAGGTGCGTGCACGCTGCACCGGCAGCTAGCACGCCGCGCACTACCGCAGTACGGCCTAGATGTCCTACGCGCTAGGCGTCGCCGGTGGAGAAAGCGCGGGAAAGCGCGCGGGAGAGAGGAAGAAGAAAGATCCAGAGGAAGAAGAAGAGGCCAACAGTGGGCCCTGGGTCCACCTGTCAGCCAGAGGGAGCACTGTGCTCTCGGGTACGACCAGCGTATTTATTAAATTTAGAGTTTATTCTAAATTTACTGTATCCAATGTAGAAATCTCTCACCGTAGATTTTTTCCACGCAGCGCCAGTATCCACACTGGGGTTTTACACAACTTATTGCCCCCTCACTGTAGCCACATTTTTATTGCATATATTTTTTCTTAAAACAGCTTTTAGCAAATCTCGAGGACGAGATTTTTCTTAAGGGGGGTAGTGTGGTGACACCCCAAATTTTTAACCTTGTTTTGTTAATTTAAAATCTTGCCAGGTAATTAAAACTTTTATTTTCTGGGCTCCCTTTTGATTTTGAACCATTTTCTTCCTTATTATTATGGAGTTTTTCCCCAAAGAGGAGAATTTTCAAATATGTTATTGGACTTGTTTAATCTCTCAAGAAAAAACTCTTCTTTTATTAGTAGAACTAATTACTTAATTAATTTGCTTGATCTTTATTTTCTTGGAAAAAATGGTTTTTCAAAGTTATATGGCCATATTTGAACTACAACCATTTGATGAATTCACTTAAAATTCGAACCAAAATTTGGAGATGTCATGTGATGCTTTTAAATCACTTTTATACAAAAATATCTTTTATTCATGTAATATTTTGAGCTCTACACCAAATTTTCTTCTCTGGTCCAGAGTGCAATTTTGCACTACAACCCATTTAAATATTTCCTTCTAGCCTCCACCAAAATTATGGGATGTTGGTAGTAGCATATGATTCAACTTTATGCAAAAAACCCAATGATGTTATTTGAAAAATATGAGTGAATCAACCTCTTTTCCATTCTGGTCCAGCCTTGTGATTTCTACTGCAACCCTATTTATTTTTGTTCCAGCGACCTTGTGCTTTCTCCTACTTGTAGTCAACCCTACAAAACCCCTAAGTCGAGGAGCATGCACCCATTTGAATATTCTTGGTTCATGAAATACTGCCATTTATCTCCTGTCCAGAATTGAAGAACTTGCACTAACAAGTTTGTGCTTTTCACAAACTAACCTCACCACCCTCTTTTTCTCCTAATGAGACCACCATGTGGAGATTTTGGCCCCTCCAAGAACTGCCTAGATGCCTCCGGCATTTTTTCAAACACCATGTGGGCATGAACAGGTTTGGCACGATTATAAGTTTGTGCTATGAACTTGATCTTCTGACCAGACCAGCATGTCCATTGGTTTTGCCCTAACCTACAACCCCACCCTGCTAACTCTCTTGTGGTTTAGAGCCCCTTAGCATGCATTAGCATTTCGTCGAGCACGTCCCGTGCGTGCTCCGGGCGTGAGCAGAGCACGCGTTTTGCACGTGTCGCGCCCGAGCCAATGCGTCGCGCCCCGGTTTACCCTCACTGCAGAGCCGCGCCACACGCTCCCTTCTCACCGCATCACGCCAAGCAGTCCCTCGCCACGTCCCCGGCAGGCCAGGAGCTAGCCGTCACGGTCGCCGACAGACCCTGCTCAGGTCGGCGCCGCCCGAGCCTCTCCCGCACGCCACCTGCCCCCTGGAGCAGCGCAAGCTCATCCACAGCCCCGTTCTCTAGCACACGTCGCCGCCACATCGCCCTGCCGCACAGTAGGACGATTCGCCGACGAGCTGATCCACGGCCGCCGCGGAACCGCCTTGACTCGCCTATATAGGGGACCCCGAGCTCACCCCCGCACACAGGTAGTCTCAAGCAATCTCCTGGAACCCCCCATTGGCCAGCAATCGAATCGGGGAGGCTGTCTTCCCCGACTCCGGCCAGTTCGGCCACCGCCGCCTCCCGGCTCCGTCCAGTGCAACCAGGGCCTCCCCCTCTCCACTCTCTTCACCAGAAGCTCTCTCTTCCTCCCGCGAACCCTTCCCCCTGCTCGATTTTGATCGGGAAGCACCGTAGCCCCAAACCCACTTTGCTCCCGAAGCTATCTCCGCCGCGAAGCTCGTCGCCGGCGACTCCGTCCACGTCGGCGACCATGGCGGGTACCCCCGAGTTCGTCTCGACCTATTGAGCACACCCATGCGCTCAGATCACCGAGGGACGCCTCCATTCGCAGGCGAGCCTCGCCAGAGCTCCGCCTCTGTTCGGTTAGGGGGAGACGGCGCGCGCGTGGACTGGTCAAACCTGACCAGTGGGCCAGGCGGGCCCACTGTCAGTGACCCAGTGCCGGTCCACGCAGGCGTAAGTGGAAACGTATTTTCCAGAATATGCCTTTGACGTGGTCAGTTCGAAACATTTTTCCTTTTTTCTGTTTTATTTTAAAAACAAATTTTGACCACAACTTTGACTGCCTATAAATTTTTAATTATAACTCCAAATGAGTTGATTCTTTTTCCTACCTTCCTCAAATTTTGTCTAGTTTATTTTAAGATTTATTTGGAAAAAATTCAGACAGCATTTTGGTACTATTTTTGATACTATATATTGATTCAAAAATATTTTAAATAGGATTTTGAAGAGAGAGAAGAAAACTTTCAAAAGTTTTGGAGAGCACCTCACCCCTCCACAACTTGAAGGAAAGCATTCTGAACCCCGGCGTAATATTTTTGGTGTGTTAGTTTTCATGTTTATAACACCACCTTATTCCGGAGTACTTGTTATTTCATGTGATATGATCATTTGCATGGATGCATATTAGTGATTTCCTTGCTGTTGGAAATAAATATACATGTGATGGTAATCATCCTCATGTGCCTTGCATACATGCCGGAAAGGAATCCGGGAAGCCTCTGCCTTGGGTAGGCATGAGCTTGTCGCCGATCTCCGTCGGGACGGTTATGTCCGGTATGGCATAGTAAGGTATAATGAGTGGTGATTATGTTGGTTGAAATATATTTGTTATACATGTCATGCATGGAATTTATAAACCTCCTGAGTCAACCATAGATCGAGTCTTGTTCCAGTAACCCCCATACTTGTTTTGTACTACCACTCGTCCGTGCCGCAGGTAGGGTACGGTTCAGTAAGACATCAACCCCTTTCAAGCGCACACCGTACAGAGAGGCCATGGTGGAAGATACCGGTTGTAGCCGGTAGGCAGGCCACCTGGTCCGGGGGCATGGGTGTTTCCGGTTGAGACCAAGAGGGGAGGCCACCCCTTAGAGCGCGCGATATAATTTTGATCCCATGCTACGCGAGGTTGTAGCCTCCCCACTTAGAGTTTGCTTAACAGGTGTCGTGGGTGATTCCAGCCACCGGTGAGTTAAGCCGGTGTGGGCAAGTCAGGTGTGTTTTCAATTAAAAGATCATAGACGGAATTAGTCCCGATGGACTAAAGGAATCCGTTACTCGTGGGTAAAGAGTACACCCTCTGCAGAGATTAAATCTATTCGAATAGCCGTGTCCATGGTTAAGCACTACAGTCTGGGATGGGTCAAGGGTTGGTCTTAGTGTCGGTCTTCGGAGGAGAAACTGTTAAACCAGAACTGGGATCACGATTTGAGACTTGTGATGATTTTGATTATTATTTTGTTGTGGACTAACCCGTTATATTATTGGTATTATAGAATATCCCTGGGATGGTTCTACCTCCTGGATATTCATTGTGATTATTTATTTTATAAGCCCTTTACGTGGTGTCGCTGAGATGCCCGACTGTGGTATTCCTTGTTATTTATTTACTTTATAAGCCCTTTACGTGGTGTCGCTGAGACGCCCGACTGTGGCATTACTTGGTATTTATTTACCTTATAAGCCCTTTACGTGGTGTCACTAAGACCCCCGACTGTGGTATTACTTGTTATTTATTTACTTTATAAGCCCTTTATGTGGTGTCGCTGAGACGCCCGACTGTGGCATTGCTTGTTATTTATTTACTCTAGAAGCCCTTTATGTGGTGTCGCTGAGACGCTCGACTGCGGCATTTTATTCCCACTCCATTAATGCTTATTTCACGTTGCATATAAATAACCTGCTTGCATGCATAAAGAATGTTTTATTTATGACCCGCGATGTGATCATAGAATATTTTAGTGCATGCTTATCAATTATATTATTCCAGTGTTCTTAATGTTTGTGAGTACATTCAAAGTACTCACTGGCTTGTCCCTGGCTAATGTCTTGGCCATATTTCTGCATGGAGAGGAGCGTTGCGATGACGGTCCTGGAAACTAAGCAACAGTGATAGCAGCCTCGCGAAGATAGGAGTTGACCTGGTCAGCTGTTCTTGTGGGAAATGGAGTCCCATAGACACTGATGACTCACAAACCGCTTCCGCCATCAACCACTAGAAACCATTTGTTGTACTCATAGGCCACAATGGTCTTACACTACATATTTTGTATTTTTGCTTGGAATTTCTGTATCAAGTTGGTGCCTCATCAGCTAACAGTAATCCTGGGGCTGATGAGCACAACGGCCATTTTCTGGAAATTAATGCCCGGAAAACCGGCCGTGACATTCCCTCTCGGAACCACGAACCTTCTAGTGAGTTTGTCCGGTTTGTGAGGGGTGTGTGTCCAAACTTTCGTCAAACAGGCCAATTTATTTACCACATCATCTTGGTGGCATGACATTAAATGAAGCAATCTTTCAAGTTTTTCTGATCATTTTTTAATTTTTTGGAATTAAAATGCCATGGCATGCACTCCATGCATGTGCCCATGCCTTGACACCAATATGTTTGGAAATTCCTTCTAATTTACTACACATGGAATTAACTCGCACTCAAGTACACAAAAATATGATTTTTCAAACCCTTTTGGTTAGGCGTTCAAATTTGAATTATGGTCATTAAATGGTTAGAAAATCACTTAAATGTCTTCAGAAGGTCAAAGGACCCCTGGAATTCACCAAATTTTCACATGACAGTTGCACGTTAAAAGTAGGAAAAAATTTGAAGGCCGTAAAAGGAAGCTATCTCCCATTCGTCATCAAACATGCATTGTTCCCTCTCGGAACCACGAACCTTCCAGCGAGTTGCTCCGGTTTGTAAGGGGTGTGTGTCCAAACGTTTGTCAAACATGCCAATTTCTTTACCACATCATGTTGGTGTCATGACATTAAATCAAGCAAGGTATCATGTTTTTCTGATCATTCTTTAATTTTCTGGAATTAAAATGCAATGGCATGCACTCCATGCATGTGCCCATTCCTTGACACCAATATGTTTGAAAATTCCTTATAATTTACTACACATGGAATTAACTCACACACAAGTACACGAAAATATGATTTTTCAAACCATTATGGTTAGGCCTTGCATGTAGATGTAGTTCAAATTTGAATAACGGTGATTAAATGGTTAGAAAATCACTTAAATGTCTTCAAAAGGTCAAATGACCCTTGAAATTTACCAAATTTTCACATGACAGTTGTATTAGTGCATGTTAAACGTAGGAAAAAAATTGAAGGCCGTATGAGGAATCCATCTCCCGTTTGTCATCAAACATACATTGTTCCCTCTCGGAACCACGAACCTTCTAGCGAGTTGCTCCAGTTTGTGAGGGGTGTGTGTCCAAACGTTCGTCAAACATGCCAATTTCTTTACCACATCATCTTGGTGGCATGACATCACATCAACCAAGGTTTCATGTGTTTCTGATCATTTTTCTATTTTTTGAATTAAAATGCCATGTCACTCCATGCATACGTATGCATGTGTCCATGTCGTGAGACCAATATGTTTGAAAATTCCTTCAAATTTACTGCACATGGAATTAACTCGCACACCAGTACACAATTATGATTTTTCAAACTTATGAATGTTCGCCTTGTGGTCATCAAACATGAATTGTTCCCTCTCGGAACCACGAACCTTCTAGCGAGTTGCTCCGGTTTGTGAGTGGTATGTGTCCAAACGTTCGTCAAACATGCCAATTTCTTTACCATGTCATCTTGTTGGCATGACATTACATCAACCAAGGTTTCATGTGTTTCTGATCATTTTTCTATTTTTTGAATTAAAATGCCATGTTACTCCATGCATACGTATGCATGTGTCCATGTCGTGAGACCAATATGTTTGAAAATTCCTTCTAATTTACTGCACATGGAATTAACTCGCACACAAGTACACAAATATGATTTTTTCAAACCTCTTTGGTTAGGCGTTGCATGTAGATGTAGTTCAAATTTGAATTACGGTCATTAAATGGTTAGAAAATCAATTAAATGTCTTTACAATGTCAAATGAATCCTAGAATTTTCCAAAATTTCACATTACAGTTGTAGTAGTGCACGTTAGACGTAGAAAAAAAATTGAAGGCCGTAAGAGGAAGCTGCCTCCCGTTCGTCATCACACATGCATTGTTCCGTCTCGGAACCATGAACCTTCTAGCGAGTTGCTCCGGTTTGTGTGGGGTGTGTGTCCAAACATTCGTCAAACATGCCAATTTCTTTACCACATCATCCTAGTGGATGACATTACATCAACCAAGGTTTCATGTGTTTCTGATCATTTTTCTATTTTTTAATTAAAATGCCATGTCACTACATGCATACGTATGCATGTGTCCATGTCGTGAGACCAATATGTTTGAAAATTCCTTCTAATTTACTGCACATGGAGTTAACTCACACACAAGTACACAAATATGATTTTTTCAAACCGCTTTGGTTAGGCGTTGCATGTAGATGTAGTTCAAATTTGAATTACGGTCATTAAATGGTTAGAAAATCACTTAAATGTCTTTAAAATGTCAAATGAATCCTAGAATTTTCCAAAATTTCACATTACAGTTGTAGTAGTGCATGTTAGACGTAGAAAAAATTTGAAGGCCGTAAGAGGAAGCTACCTCTCGTTCGTCATCAAACATGCATTGTTCCCTCTCGGAACCACGAACCTTTTAGCGTGTTGCTCCGGTTTGTGAGGGGTGTGTGTCCAAACTTTCGTCAAACATACCAATTTTTTTACCACATCATCTTGGTGGCATGACATTACATCAACCAAGGTTTCATGTGTTTCTGATTTTTTGTGGTATTAAAATGCCATGCCACTCCATGCATACGTATTCATGCATATGTGTCCATGTTGTGATACAAATATGTTTGAAAATTCCTTCTAATTTACTGCACATGGAATTAACTCGCACACAAGTACACAAATATGATATTTCAAACCGTTTTGGTTAGGCGTTGCATGTAGATGTAGTTCAAATTTGAATTACGGTCATTAAATGGCTAGAAAATCACTTAAATGTCTATAAAAGGTTAAATGACCCCTAGAATTTTCAAAATTTTCACATTATAGTTGTAGTAGTGCACATTAGATGCAGAAAAAAATTTGAAGGCCGTAAGAGGAAGCTATATCCCGTTCGTCATCAAACATGCATTGTTCCCTCTCGGAATCACGAGCCTTCTAGGGAGTTGCTCCGGTTTGTGAGGGGTGTGTGTCCAAACTTTGGTCAAACATGCCAATTTTTTTACCACATCATCTTGGTGCCATGACATTACATCAAACAAGGTTTCATGTGTTTCTGATTTTTTTATTTTTTGGAATTAAAATGCCATGTCACACCATGCTTGAAAATTCCTTCCAATTTACTACACATGGAATTAAATCGCACACAAGTACACGAAATATGAGTTTTCAAACCGTTATGGTTAGCTGTTGCATGTACATGTAGTTCAAATTTCAATTACGGTCATTAAATGGCTAGAAAATCACTTAAATGTCAATGAAGGTCAAATGGCCCCTGAAATTTTCCAAAATTTGACATGATAGTTGTATTAGTACTACAAAATTTCTCGTTCATTTAAAACACCATACGATGGCGCTTTATTCCAAATTTGTCTTTCACAGCTAATAAAAAATATCTACAACATCACACACAGTTGTTTTGTAGGAACCGTTTGCGATGGAAATATCTGGGTCTATTTAAGTCTCCCTCCTTAAGCTTCGCCGACTCGTCTGCTCTAGTGTCGGTAACCCCCGAATCCACGAATCCCAATCCCCATTCCCGCACCCCCTTCTTGCAAAGATGACGTCGTGGAAACGCTTCGTGAAGGCCCGTACGATGGCCGTGTCCTCCCCCCCGAGCTCCGCTGCCTGCGCCAAGAGTACCGCCGCATCTGCATTGAGCGCGGCCGCCTCCGCCGAGAGGGCATCTGCAGCCTGCAGCAGCCGAGACGGCTTCAGCTGCTGTTGTGATGGTGGATGCAAACGTCGAGAGTGCTCGAGCTGCCGTCCGTGTCGCTGATGTCGCCCTGGCCCGGGTCGAGGCCATCCCCGCCAAGATTGAGGATGCACACGCTAAGATATTCTAGGCCATATCGGACTCCAGCATGCAACCCATGTCTTAAAAGGCGGCGGTGGCCATGGAGCACCTTCTTCCTCATGAGGTCGCCGAACGGGAGGTGGAGATGTAGGAGGCGGCGGAGATTGAGGAGATCCCGGAGGAGGAGTTGCGTGTGGCCGAGGTCGAGGTAGAGAAGAGTCTGTCTGTCAAGGAATCGGCGGTGGAGTACCAATGTGAGCTCTGGTGCAGCCACTAATACGAGTACTACAACCTTGAGGGCGGCACCGAGGACGAGGACGAGGACGCGGTCGACTTCAGCAGGGGGGACGCGGAGTCCACCAACGGCCGCATGTTGCCAGGACAAGTCATCGATGTCTCATCTCACACCGGCGATGCATAGGCCGGCGCAGCGGGCGGATTTTTAATTATGCGTACTTAGGCTTTGTTTTTAATGCTGGTCTTTTGTTAGAGCAATGTTTAGGTCAAAGTTATCATTTCTCATTGATCTATTCAAGAGTCCGTAGTAAAATAGCACGAAGCTATTCTTTCCGTTCGATCTATCCTAGAGTTCATACTAGAATAACACCTTAAGACACAAATCAACCAAAACCCTAATGTCACCTAGATACTCCAATGTCACCTCAAGTATCTGTGGGTATGATTATACGATATGCATCACACAATTACAGATTCATCTATTCAACCAACACAAAGAACTTCAAAGAGTGCCCCAAAGTTTCTACCAGAGAGTCAAGATGAAAACGTGTGCCAACCTCTATGCATAGATTCCCAAGGTCACGCAACGCGCAAGTTGATCACCAAACATACATCAAGTGAATCAATAGAATACCCCAATGTCACCATGTGTCACAGCCCTAGCTTTGGCCTTGCTTGTCATTGCATCATCATCTTGCATCATGATTAAATTCCATTTAAACTTGAAATGGGGATTGTTGACACCCTAGCACCAAATGAAATTCAACTAGGTTCACCTAAAATATTTTCAGTAATCCAAATGGCTTTTAAAAATGTTCATCATTTCTGGAAAATGCAAAAACCATAACCAGAAGTGTTGCACATTTTTCCATGACATAATTGGTCACTGATTTAAATCATACTTTATTTGCATTTGGGCATTTAAATGGTACTAAATATTTTAAATGCTCAAATAATCATAAACTAAAATGTTTGCTGTTTGATATATTCTAAACAATAGCCATGATTAGTTTCATGATTTTTGGTAATGCCCTGGTATTTTTAATAAAGCCCAGAAGTTACAGAAATAATAGAAAATAGAAACTAAATTAGAAACAGGGAAGAGAGAAAGATACCTGGACCTACCTCCTGTGCAGCCCACCTGGCACAGCCACCTGGCCGGCCAAGCTGGCGGCCCAGCCCACCACCGCCTCCTCCCCTGTCGCCTTCCTCCTCTGCCAGGAGGACGGGCGCGTGCCCGACGCGCGCACGGCCACCGACGGCCACCTCCTCTCTGCCTGCTTGCCCCGGCCTCTCCTGAGATGCCACACGACCCCCTGGAGCCGTCTGGACCCCCTTGCTCTCTCCCCCTTCCCCGTTTCCTTCTATGTCTCGCTCTCTCGCGCCCACCGAGCACGCCCGTCACCACCGTCGCCGCCGCTCACTGCCACCACGCTCGCCGCCCGTCCCTCGACCAACCGTCGTGCTCATCGGCTCTGCCTCGTCGTCCGCATCGTCCCAGACGAGCCACGCGGCTGGGGACGCCCTACTTCGATCTTGTTGCCGCAGTTTTCCACCGCGAGCGCCCGAGATCGCCGGCGCCCGTACATCGCCGTCTGGCCTTCCCCGAGCCCGCTTCGACGCCGTCTGCAACCGCTGTGAGATCCATCGTCGTTTGCCCCTCTTCCCCCTGCCTCTCGACCACCGCAGCCGCCGTTTCGATCGAAGCCGAAGCTCGTCGCCGCCGGCCATGATGCCGCCGTCGTTTTAGCCACCATAGCCCGCGCCTGAGCGCGTCAACGCGCTCGATGCCTTCCCAAGAGCACGCCGCTCCCACCAGCTCCTCCTGCTGAGCTCCCTAACACCAAACCTGAGCTCGCCCGAACTCCGGCGCCGCCCCGAGCTCGTTTCCGGCGAGCTCCGGCCGTCCCCGCGGCCGCCGCATGCCGCGCTGGATGCGGGGGAGCTCCAGCTCCCCGTAGATGGCCTCGGCCGCCGTTTTGGTCCACGTAGCGCGAAACCCGCAGCCCTCCGCCGCGTCTGTCGTCGCCGGCATTGAGCCGCCGACGAGTTTGACCACGCTGACCGTTGACCCCGGGTGGGCCCAGTTGACCCCCTAGGTCACTAATGTGTGGGCCCCAGGCCACTAACCAAACTAGGATTAGCATTAGTTTAACACTAACTAACCTTAGTTAGTTAACTAACTACTGACGGGTGGGCCCTTCCGGTCAGGTTGACCTGGAGCCGCCCAGTTGACCAGCTGACGTCACAATGACGCAGTGCTGACGCAATATTACATTTTCTGGATTTATTCTTAATCAGGAAAATCCAAAAAATTGCCTAAACTTCCAAAAATCATAGAAATTCAACCGTAGCTCAGAATGAAACAATTTATATATGAAAAATGATCAGAAAAATCCAATCTATCCATCTGCACTGGTTTCATGCACGATAAAGAAATTTAACCTGCTGTTTAGATCAAAACATGATAAGGCACATTATAAATTCATAACTTGAGTTTGAATTTGAACCCTTGGTTCAAATTAGCTCAAACCCTTCTGGTTTTAGTTGCATTAGTCCAAATCACAGCATATTGCCATGTCATAGCATGCATCATATTGTGCATTGCATTGATCGTGTTTCTTCTCTATTGCCGGTATTTGTCCCCTCTCGATAGACGTGGTTTCGACGATGAGATCGATGACACCGATGAAGAGCTATATTATCTTCAGAAGTGCCAGGCAAGCAAAACCCCCTTGTTCATTCCGATACAATCCAACTCTCTCGCTCCTGCTCTCTTTTACTGCATTAGGACAACAACGATTCAACTGTTACATGCTACGGTAGTTGAACCCCTTTCCTCTGCATGACCTGTCATTGCCACAGTAAATAGATGAAACCCACTAGCATGACTAGGAGTTGTTTGAGCCCTGATGTGCCTACTCATTCATGCTTGTTTGTCATGCCTGCTATCGCTTAGAGTTGAGTCGGGTCTGAATCATCGGGAATGAATTGGAATGTGGTGAACATGTCCTACTGTTGAGAGCTAAGTGTGTGAACACGATTTGGTAAAGGTAGCGGTGAGAGGCCATGTAGGAGCACATGGTGGGTTGTCTCATTGCAGCCGTCCTCAGGAACTGAGTTCTGTGTTTGTGATCCATGAACAGTTACTACCACACATTGGGTTCCGGTAACTCGACCCCTCTCGACTTATTAATCAACTTGATCTCTGTCCAGGAGTTGCAACTAGTTTCTGGTGTTTGTAGGTAGTGTTAGTAGTCTACCAAGTGGCACCCGATACAGGTGGGCTTGGGACAGACTAGGCACAGTGGCACGGTGTACCAAGTGGCACCCGGTTGGTGGGCTTGGGAACCCTGCTCACATCGTTTGGGGCCATGAGCGACACCCCGGCCGGATCTCCTTGCGGATGGAACCCGAATAGGCGATAAACCTGGACTAGAGACTTGTTGAAGGAAATATGCCCTAGAGGCAATAATAAGTTATTATTTATTTCCTTACATGTCATGATAAATGTTTATTATTCATGCTAGAATTGTATTAACTGGAAACATAATACATGTGTGAATACATAGACAAACAGAGTGTCACTAGTATGCCTCTACTTGCTCATTAATCAAAGATGGTTATGTTTCCTAACCATGAACAAAGAGTTGTTATTTGATTAACGAGGTCACATCATTAGTTGAATGATCTGATTGACATGACCCATTCCATTAGCTTAGCACCCGATCGTTTAGTATGTTGCTATTGCTTTTATCGATGACTTATACATGTTCCTTTAACTATGAGATTATGCAACTCACATTTACCATAGGAACACTTTGTGTGCTACCAAACGTCACAACGTAACTGGGTGATTATAAAGGTGCTCTACAGGTGTCTCCAAAGGTACATGTTGGGTTGGCGTATTTCGAGATTAGGATTTGTCACTCCGATTGTCGGAGAGGTATCTCTGGGCCCTCTCGGTAATGCACATCACATAAGCCTTGCAAGCATTGCAACTAATGTGTTAGTTGTGAGATGATGTATTACGGAACGAGTAAAGAGACTTGCCGGTAACGAGATTGAACTAGGTATTGGATACCGACGATCGAATCTCGGGCAAGTAACATACCGATGGACAAAGGGAACAACGTATGTTGTTATGCGGTCTGACCGATAAAGATCTTCGTAGAATATGTAGGAGCCAATATGGGCATCCAGGTCCCGCTATTGGTTATTGACCGGAGACGTGTCTCGGTCATGTCTACATTGTTCTCGAACCATAGGGTCCGCACGCTTAAGGTTACGATGACAGTTATATTATGAGTTTATGAGTTTTGATGTACCGAAGGAGTTCGGAGTCCCGAATGAGATCGGGGACATGACGAGGAGTCTCGAAATGGTCGAGACATAAAGATCGATATATTGGACGACTATATTCGAACATCGGAAGGGTTCTGAGTGGTTCGGGTATTTTCGGAGGTACCAGGGAGTTACGGGATTACGGGAGAAGTAATGGGCCTTGATGGGCTTTAGTGGGAAGAGGAAAAAGGCTGCTGCGCCCCCCCTCCCCTCTAGTCCGAATTGGACTAGGGAAAAGGGGGCCGGCCACCTCTCCTTCTCCTCCTATTCATTCTCCCTTCCTCCCCTTTTGGTGGACTCATACTAGGACTTGGAGTCCTAGTAGGAATCCATATCCTGGCCGCACCATTGCCTTGGCCGGCCTCCTCCTCCTCCATCCTTTATATACAGGGGCAGGGGGCACCCCATAGACACACAAGTTGATCTACGGATCGTTCCTTAGCCGTGTGCGGTGCCCCCTTCCACTAAATTCCACCTCGGTCATATCGTTGCAGTGCTTAGGCGAAGCCCTGCGCCGGTAACACATCAAGATCGTCACCACGCCGTCGTGCTGACGGAACTCTTCCCCGACGCTTTGCTGGATCGGAGCCCGGGGATCGTCATCGAGCTGAACGTGTGCCAAGAACTCGGAGGTGCCGGAGTAACGGTGCTGTGATCGGTTGGATCGCGAGGAGAACGTACCACTACTTCCTCTACGTTGAGTCAACGCTTCCGCTTCGGTCTACGAGGGTATGTAGACAACACTCTCCCCTCTCGTTGCTATGCATCACCATGATCTTGCGTGTGCGTAGGAAATTTTGAAATTACTACGTTCCCCAACAGTTGTATCAGAGCCTAGGTTTTTATGGTTTGATGTTATTTGCACGAGTAGAACACAAGTGAGTTGTGGACGATACAAGTCATACTGCCTACCAGCATGTCATACTTTGGTTCAGCGGTATTGTTGGACGAGACGATCCGGACCAACCTTACGCGTACTCTTACGCGAGACTGGTTCCCTCGACGTGCTTTGCACATAGATGGCTTGCGGAAGACTGTCTCTCCAACTTTAGTTGAAGCGAGTGTGGCTACGCCCGGTCCTTGAGAAGGTTAAAACGGAGTCTATTTGACAAACTATCGTTGTGGTTTTGATGCGTAGGTAAGATGAGTTCTTGCTTAAGCCCGTAGCAGCCACGTAAAACTTGCAACAACAAAGTAGAGGACGTCTAACTTGTTTTTGCAGGGCATGTTGTGATGTGATATGGTCAAGACATGATGCTAAATTTTATTGTATGAGATGATCATGTTTTGTAACCGAGTTATCGGCAACTGGCAGGAGCCATATGGTTGTCGCTTTATTGTATGCAATGCAATCGCGATGTAATGCTTTACTTTATTACTAAGCGGTAGTGATAGTCGTGGAAGCATAAGATTGGCGAGACGACAACGATGCTACGATGGAGATCAAGGTGTCGCGCCGGTGACGATGGTGATCATGACGGTGCTTCGGAGATGGAGATCAGAAGCACAAGATGATGATTACCATATCATATCACTTATTTTGATTGCATGTGATGTTTATCTTTTTATGCATCTTATCTTGCTTTGATTGACGGTAGCATTATAAGATGATCTCTCACTAAATTATCAAGAAGTGTTCTCCCTGAGTATGCACCGTTGCGAAAGTTCTTCGTGCTGAGACACCATGTGATGATCGGGTGTGATAGGCTCTACGTTCAAATACAACGGGTGCAAAACAGTTGCACACGCGGAATACTCAGGTTATACTTGACGAGCCTAGCATATAACAGATATGGCCTCGGAACACGGAGACCGAAAGGTCGAGCGTGAATCATATAGTAGATATGATCAACATAGTGATGTTCACCATTGAAACTACTCCATCTCACGTGATGATCGGACATGGTTTAGTTGATTTGGATCACGTGATCACTTAGAGGATTAGAGGGATGTCTATCTAAGTGGGAGTTCTTAAGTAATATGATTAATTGAACTTTAATTTATCATGAACTTAGTCCTGGTAGTATTAGCATATCTATGTTATAGATCAATAGCTCGCGTTGTTACTTCCCTATGTTTATTTTGATATGTTCCTAGAGAAAATTGTGTTGAAAAATGTTAGTAGCAATGATGCGGATTGGATCCGTGATCTGAGGTTGATCCTCATTGCTGCACAGAAGAATTATCTCCTTGATGCGCCGCTAGGTGACGGACCTATTGCAGGAGCAGATGCAGACGTTATGAACGTTTTTGCTAGCTCAATATGATGACTACTTAATAGTTTAGTGCACCATGCTTAACGGCTTAGAATCGGGACTTCAAAGACGTTTTGAACGTCATGGACCATATGAGATGTTCCAGGAGTTGAAGTTAATATTTCAAGCAAATACCCGAGTTGAGAGATATGAAGTCTCCAACAAGTTCTATAGCTAAAAGATGGAGGAGAATCGCTCAACTAGTGAGCATGTGCTCAGATTGTCTGGGTACTACAATCGCTTGAATCAAGTGGGAGTTAATCTTCCAGATAAGATAGTGATTGACAGAATTCTCTAGTCACCATCACCAAGTTAGTAGAACTTCGTGATGAACTATAATATGCAAGGGATAACGGAAAATATTCCCAAGCTCTTCGCGATGCTAAAATAGGCGAAGGTAGAAATCAAAGAAAAACATCAAGTGTTGATGGTTGACAAGATCACTAGTTTCAAGAAAAGGGCAAAAGGAAAGAAGGGGAACTTCAAGAAGAACGGCAAGCAAGTTGCTGCTCAAGTAAAAAAGCCCAAGTCTGGTCCTAAGCTTGAGACTAAGTGCTTCTACTGCAAAGGGACTGGTCACTGGAAGCGGAACTACCCCAAGTGATTGGCGGATAAGAAGGATGGCAAAGTGAACATAAGTATATTTGATATACATGTTATTGATGTGTACTTTACTAGTATTCATAGCAACCCCTCAGTATTTGGTACTAGTTCAAGTTGCTAAGATTAGTAACTCGAAACGGGAGTTGCAGAATGAACAAAGACTAGTTAAAGGGCAAGGTGACGATGTGTGTTGGAAGTGGTTCCAAGATTGATATGATCATCATCACACACTCCCTATACTTTCGGGATTAGTGTTGAAACTAAATAAGTGTTATTTGGTGTTTGCGTTGAGCATGAATATGATTTGATCATGTTAATTGCAATACAGTTATTCATTTAAGTTAGAGAACAATTGTTGTTCTGTTTACATGAATAAAACCTTCTATGGTCATACACACCAATGAAAATAGTTCATTGGATCTCGATCGTAGTGATACACATATTCATAATATTGAAACCAAAAGATGCGAAGTTAATAATGATAGTGCAACCTATTTGTGGCACTGCCGTTTAGGTCATATTGGTGTAAAGCGCATGAAGAAACTCCATGCTGATGGGATTTTGGAATCACTTGATTATGAATCACTTGATGCTTGCGAACCATGCCTCTTGGGCAAGATGACTAAAACGCCGTTCTCCGGAACAATGGAGCAAGCAACAGATTTGTTGGAAATCATACATACTGATGTATATGGTCCGATGAATATTAAGGCTCGCGACAAGTATCATTATTTTCTAACCTTCACAGATGATTTGAGCAGATATGTGTATATCTACTTGATGAAACATAAGTCTAAAACATTTGAAAAGTTCAAAGAATTTTAGAGTGAAGTGGAAAATCATCGTGACAAGAAAATAAGATTTCTACGATCTGATCGCGGAGACAAATATTTGGGTTACGAGTTTGGTCTTCAATTAAAACAATGTGGAATAGTTTCACAAATTCATGCCACCTGGAACACCACAGCATAATGGTGTGTCCGAACGTCATAACCGTACTTTATTGGATATAGTACAATCTATGATGTTTCTTACCGATTTACCAATATCATTTTGGGATCATGCATTAGAGACAACTGCATTCACGTTAAAAGGGGCACCATCTAAAGTCCGTTGAGACGACACAAAATGAACTGTGGTTTGGCAAGAAACCAAAGTTGTCGTTTCTTAAAGTTTGGGGTTACGATGCTTATGTGAAAAAGTTTCATCCTGATAAGCTCAAACCCAAATCGGAGAAATGTGTCTTCATAGGTACTCAAAGGAGACTGTTGGGTACACCGTCTATCACAGATCCGAAGGCAAGATATTCGTTGCTGAGAATGGATCCTTTCTAGAGAAGGAGATTCTCTCGAAAGAAGTGAGTGGGAGGAAAGTAGAAAACTTGATAAGGTAATTGTACCTTCTCCCTTATTGGAAAGTAGTTCAACACAGAAATCTGTTCTTGTGACTACTACACCAATTTGTAAGGAAGCTAATGATGATGATCATGTAACTTCAAGATTAAGTTACTACCGAATCTCGTAAGTAAACTAGAGTGAGATCCGCACCAGAGTGGTACGGTAATCCTGTTCTGGAAGTCATGTTACTAGACCATGACGAACTTGCGAACTATGAGGAAGCGATGATGAGCCCAGATTCCGCGAAATGGTTAGAGGCCATGAAATCTGAGATATGATCCATGTATGAGAACAAAGTATGGACTTTGATGGATTTGCCCGATGATCGGCAAGCCATAGAAAATAAATGGATCTTCAAGAGGAAGACGGACACTGATAGTAGTGTTACTATCTACAAAGCTAGAATTGTCGCAAAAGGTTTTCGACAGGTTCAAGGTGTTAACTACGATGAGAGTTTCTCACTCGTATCTATGCTTAAAGTCTGTTCGAATCATGTTAGCAATTGCCGCATTTTATGAAATCTGGCAAATGGAAAAACAAAACTGCATTCCTTAATGGATTTATTAAAGAAGAGTTGCATATGATGCAACCAGAAGGTTTTGTCAATCCTAAAGGTGTTAACAAAATATGCAAGCTCCAGCGATCCATCTATGGACTGGTGCAAGCATCTCGGAGTTGGAATATACGCTTTGATAAGTTGATCAAAGCATATAGTTTTATACAGACTTGCGGTGAAGCCTGTATTTACAAGAAAGTGAGTGGGAGCACTACAGCATTTCTGATGAGTATATGTAAATGACATATTGTTGATCGGAAATAATGTAGAATTATTCTGCAAAGCATAAATGAGTGTTTGAAATGAGTTTTTCAAAGAAAGGACCTCGGTAAAGCTGCTTACATATTGAGCATCAAGATCTATAGAGATAGATCAAGACGCTTGATAAGTTTTTCAATAAGTACATACCTTGAAAAGATTTTGAAGTAGTTCAAAATGGAACAGTCAAAGAAAGAGTTCTTGCCTGTATTACAAGGTGTGAAATTGAGTAAGACTCAAAGCCCGACCACGGCAGAAGATAGAAAGAGAATGAAAGTCATTCCCTATGCTTTGGCCATAGGTTCTATAAAGTATGCCATGCTGTGTACCAGACCAATTGTATACCCTACCCTGAGATTGGCACGGGAGTACAATAGTGATCTAGGAGTAGATCACTGGACGGCAGTCAAAATTATCCTTAGTGGAATAAGGATATGTTTCTCGATTATGGAGGTGACAAAAAGGTTCGTCGTAAAAGGTTACGTCGATGCAAGTTTTGACACTAATCTGGATGACTCTAAGTCTCAATCTAGATACATATTGAAAGTGGGAGCAATTAGCTAAAGTAGCTCCGTGCAGAGCATTGTAGACATAGAAAATTGCAAAATACATAACGGATCTGAATGTGGCAGACCCGTTGACTAAATTTCTCTCACAAGCAAAACATGATCACACCGTAGTACTCTTTGGATGTTAATCACATAGCGATGTGAACTAGATTACTGAATCTAGTAAACCCTTTGGGTGTTGGTCACATATCGATGTGAACTATGGGTGTTAATCACATGATGATGTGAACTATTGCTATTAAATCACATGGCGATGTGAACTAGATTATTGACTCTAGTGCAAGTGGGAGACTGAAGGAAATATGCCCTAGAGGCAATAATAAAGTTATTATTTATTTCCTTACATGTCATGATAAATGTTTATTATTCATGCTAGAATTATATTAACCGGAAACATAATACATGTGTGAATACATAGACAAACAGAGTGTCACTAGTATGCCTCTACTTGACTAGCTCATTAATCAAAGATGGTTATGTTTCCTAACCATGAACAAAGAGTTGTTATTTGATTAACGAGGTCACATCATTAGTTGAATGATCTGATTGACATGACCCATTCCATTAGCTTAGCACCCGATCGTTTAGTATGTTGCTATTGCTTTTATCCATGACTTATACATGTTCCTTTAACTATGAGATTATGCAACTCACGTTTACCATAGGAACACTTTGTGTGCTACCAAACGTCACAACGTAACTGGGTGATTATAAAGGTGCTCTATAGGTGTCTCCAAAGGTACATGTTGGGTTGGCGTATTTCGAGATTAGGATTTGTCACTCCGATTGTCGGAGAGGTATCTCTGGGCCCTCTCGGTAATGCACATCACATAAGCCTTGCAAGCATTGCAACTAATGTGTTAGTTGTGAGATGATGTATTACGGAACGAGTAAAGAGACTTGCCGGTAACGAGATTGAACTAGGTATTGGATACCGACGATCGAATCTCGGGCAAGTAACATACCGATGGACAAAGGGAACAACGTATGTTGTTATGCGGTCTGACCGATAAAGATCTTCGTAGAATATGTAGGAGCCAATATGGGCATCCAGGTCCCGCTATTGGTTATTGACCGGAGACGTGTCTCGGTCATGTCTACATTGTTCTCGAACCGTAGGGTCCGCACGCTTAAGGTTACGATGACAGTTATATTATGAGTTTATGAGTTTTGATGTACCGAAGGAGTTCGGAGTCCCGAATGAGATCGGGGACATGACGAGGAGTCTCGAAATGGTCGAGACGTAAAGATCGATATATTGGACGACTATATTCGAACATCGGAAGGGTTCTGAGTGGTTCGGGTATTTTCGGAGGTACCGGGGAGTTACGGGATTACGGGAGAAGTAATGGGCCTTGATGGGCTTTAGTGGGAAGAGGAAAAAGGCTGCTGCGCCCCCCCTCCCCTCTAGTCCGAATTGGACTAGGGAAAAGGGGGCCGGCCACCTCTCCTTCTCCTCCTATTCCTTCTCCCTTCCTCCCCTTTTGGTGGACTCATACTAGGACTTGGAGTCCTAGTAGGAATCCATATCCTGGCCGCACCATTGCCTTGGCCGGCCTCCTCCTCCTCCATCCTTTATATACAGGGGCAGGGGGCACCCCATAGACACACAAGTTGATCTACGGATTGTTCCTTAGCCGTGTGCGGTGCCCCCTTCCACTAAATTCCACCTCGGTCATATCGTTGCAGTGCTTAGGCGAAGCCCTGCGCCGGTAACACATCAAGATCGTCACCACGCCGTCGTGCTGACGGAACTCTTCCCCGACGCTTTGCTGGATCGGAGCCCTGGGATCGTCATCGAGCTGAACGTGTGCCAAGAACTCGGAGGTGCCGGAGTAACGGTGCTGTGATCGGTTGGATCGCGAGGAGAACGTACGACTACTTCCTCTACGTTGAGTCAACGCTTCCGCTTCGGTCTACGAGGGTACGTAGACAACACTCTCCCCTCTCGTTGCTATGCATCACCATGATCTTGCATGTGCGTAGGAAATTTTGAAATTACTACGTTCCCCAACACTTGTGTGGTTAGTCAGGTCGTGGTCGAGTCCCTCGCCCGGCTTCCGCTTGAAGGTTGCCGAGGTACATGACGTGCACAGGGCGATAAGTGGCGAGAGCATGTGTGAAGAAGTACACCCCTGCAGGGTTATCATTATCTATTCGAATAGCCGGATTCCTCGGATATGGAAACTTGGACCCCTTGCATAGTTCATATACAAGTGAAACTGGATACCCTAGAATGCGCAAGATAAGCGTGAGTGCTATGGATGGCGTTCTCGTAGGAAGACGGGAGCGGATCCATAGTGGTGTATTGATATGGTGAATATGTGGACTCGTGTGCGCCACCTCAAAAGAGTTACTTGCAGTCGTAATTCAGGATAGCCACCGAGTCAAAGCTGGCTTGCTGCAGTCAAACTCCACCACCCCTTTATTGATAGCAATGCATATGTAGATAGTTCTGATGTAAGTCTTGCTGGGTACATTTGTACTCACGTTTGCCTATTTTATGTTTTTGCAGAGAGACGTCAGTCTCGCTAGTAGTTCCGCGTGGACTTCGACGTTTAGCTTGATACCTCAGCTACGATCTTGTGCCCTCGGCAGAATCTGGTAGATAGTCAGGCTTCTCAGCCTTTTTCATTTGTAGATGTCTGTACTCAGACATGTTAAGCTTCCACATGTGCTTTGACTTGTATGCTCTGAATGTTGGGTCATGAGACCCATGTTTGTAATATCTCTCTCCTCGGAGCCTAATGAATAAATACTTTGAGTCGTAGAGTTATGTTGTGATGCCATGTTGTATTTACTCATATCGGGCATATTGTGTGTATGATTGAAATGCTTGGTATGAGCGGGATCCGACTATCTAGTTGTTTATCCTTGGCAGCCTATCATATGGGGAAATGTAGTCTTGTGCTTCTGGGCGATAGTAGTCCGCTACAGCCCGGTTCACCGGAGTTCTGCTAGCCCAGCACTACTGCTCAGGACACTTGACTGGCCGGCATGTGTTTCACTTCATTCCTGTGTCTGTCCCTTCGGGGAAATGTCACGCGGTGACATCCGGAGTCCTGCCTAGCCTGCTACAGCCCGGGTTACCGGAGTCCTGTTAGCCCAGTGCTACAGCCCGGATTCACACGCTGTTGACCGACATGCTCGAAGTTGATTCATGTATGCCTGTCCCCATAAGTTAGTGCCACTTTGGGTTCACGACTAGTCATATCGGCCCGGGTTCTCTGTCATGTGGATGCTAGCGACACTATCATATACGTGAGCCAAAAGGAGCAAACGGTCCCGGGCCAGGTAAGGTGGCACCCGTGGGAATACCGTGCGTGAGGCCGCAAAGTGATATGATGTGTTACATGCTAGATCAGTGTGACTTAGGATCGGGGTCCCGACAGCTTTAATATTGACATAAAAATAGTAATACTTCAAGCATGCTAACCAAGCAATTATGTCTTATCAAAGTAACGTAGCCAAAGAAAGCTTATCCGTACAAAATCATATAGTTTGGCCATGCTTCATTTTTGTCACACAAAATGCTTCCATCATGCACAACCCCGATGACAAGCCGAGTAATTGGTTCATACTTTTTAATGCGCTTCATCCTTTTCAACCCTCACGCAATACATGAGCGCAAGCCATGGATATAGCACTACTGGTGGAATAGCATATGATGATGGGGGTTATGTGAGAAGACAAAAAAGAGAAAGTCTCACATTAACGCGGCTAATCAACGGGCTATGGAGATGCCCATCAATTGATGTCAATGCGAGGAGTAGGGATTGCCATGCAACAGATCCACTAGAGCTATAAATATATGAAAGCTCATCAAAAGAAACTAAGTGGGTGTGCATCCAACTTGCTTGTTCACGAAGACCTAGGGCATTTTGAGGAAGCCCATCATTGGAATATACAAGCCAAGTTCTATAATGAAAAATTCCCACTAGTATATGAAAGTGACAAAATAAGAATCTCTCTATCATGAAGATCATGGTGCTATTTTGAAGCACAAGTGTGGAAAAAGGATAGTAACATTGTCCCTTCTCTCTTTTTCTCTCTTTTTTTTTGTTTGGGCTTCTTTGGCCTCTTTTTTTATTTGGGCTTCTTTGGCCTCTTTTTTTTATTTGGGCTTCTTTGGCCTCTCTTTTTTTTGTCCGGAGTCTCATCCCGACTTGTGGGGGAATCATAGTCTCCATCATCATTTCCTCACATGGGACAATGCTTTAATAATGATGATCATCACACTTTTGTTTACTGATAACTCAATATTACAACTCGATACTAGAACAAAATATGACTCTATGTGAATGCCTCTGGCTGTGTACCGGCATATGCAATGAATCAAGATCGACATGTATGAAAGAATTATGAGGGTGTCTTTGCCACAAATACGATGTCAACTACATGATCATGCAAAACAATATGGCAATGATGGAGCGTGTCATAATAAACGGAACAGTGGAAAGTTGCATGGCAATATATCTCGGAATGGCTAATGCCATAATAGGTAGGTATGGTGGCTTTTTTGAGGAAGATATAAGGAGTCTTATGTGTGATAGAGCGTATCGTATCATGGGGTTTGGATGCACCTGCGAAGTTTGCACCAACTCTCGAGGTGAGAAAGGGCAATGCACGGTACCGTAGAGGCTAGCAAATTGTGAAAAGGTAAGAGTGTGTATGATCCATGGACTCACATTAGTAATAAAGAACTCATATACATATTGCAAAGGTTTATTAACCCTCGAAGCAAAGTACTACTACGCATGCCCCTAGGGGGATAGATTGGTATGAAAAGACCATCACTCATCCCCGACCGCCACTCATAAGAAAAGCAATCAAAGAACACCCCATGCTTCAAATTTTTCACACAACATTTACCATACGTGCATGCTACGAGACTTGTAATCCTCAACACAACTATTCCTCAATTCCACAATTACCCAACTAGCATGACTCTAACATTACCACCTTTATATCTTAGAACAACTATCAAGTATCACAGTATTTAATGCACTCTATATGAAGTTTTTATTATAACCATCTTGGATGCCTATCATATGAGGACTAATTTTATAGCCAAAGCAAATTACCATGTTGTTCTAAAAGACCCCCAGAATAATATAAGTGAAGCACTAGAGAAAATGATAAACTACTCCAAAAGATATAAGTGAAGATCAATGAGTAGTTGAATAATTATGTAACTATGTGCAGACTCTCTAACATTTAAGAATTTCAGATCTTGGTATTTTATTCAAACAGCAAGCAAAACAAAATAAAATAAAATGACGCTCCAAGCAAAACACATATCATGTGGTGTATAAAAATATAGCTCCAAGTAAAGTTATCAACGAACGAAGACGAAAGAGGGGATGCTGGGCATTGAGGGAGTCCTGGACTAAGGGGTCCTCGTGCATCCGGCCTGTTATCCATGGGTCGGACTGATGGGCTGTAAAGACATGAAGGCCAAAGATTGTACACGCGTCCGGATTGGACTCTACTTGGCGTCGAAGGCAAGCTTGGCGACCAGCCGTGAAGATTTCTTCTTATGTAACCGAGTCTATGTAACCCTAGCTCCCTCCGGGGTCTATATAAACCGGAGGGCGTAGTCCGGATAGCATATATTCATTACCATAGTCATACAGGCTAAACTTCTAGGGTTTAGCCATTACGATCTCGTGGTAGATCAACTCTAGTAATACTCATATTCATCAAGATCAATCAAGCAGTAAGTAGGGTATTACCTCCATAGAGAGGGCCCGAACCTGGGTAAACATCGTGTCCCCTGTCTCCCGTAACCATCGATCCTAGACGCACAGTTCGGGACCCCCTACCCGAGATCCGCCAGTTTTGACACCGACATTGGTGCTTTCATTGAGATATCCACTACGCCATTGACGAAAGGTTTGATGGCCCCTTCAATCGTCTATAGTGACACTATCCAAGGAGAAACGTTCCTCCCCGGACAGATCTTCGTGTTCAGCGGCTTCGTACTGCGGGCCAACTCGCTTGGCCATCTGGAGCAGAACCATAGCTACGCCCCTGGACACCAGGTCAGATTTGGAAGCTTGAACTACGTCGCGGATATCCGTGGAGACTTGATCTTCAATGGATTTGAGACTGCTGCGATCGCTCCCCGCTCCGATGAACATGACTTAAATCTGTCATCGGACCAAACTCAGGAGATGGTTCCTGTAACTGCTACAGCCTTAGATCCAGAGCAGATTGCACCATCCGTAGCCACAGAGTCGGCGGCGTTGGAGCCGCACACAAACTCGACACCCTGCAATATTTGCGTCAATGGAACTCCGGACTCGTCTCCGGCTATAAGTTCCGGACCATGTACGCATGCGGACACCGAGTTGGATCGGTTATCGATTTTCGAATTCAGTGCCGCAGACATCTTCCAGCACTCGCCTTTGGGTGATGTGCTAAACTCTTTAAAGAATTTATCCTTGGAGAAGGACTCACAGCCGAACTATCTTCGGTTCGAGCTAGAGGCTGATGATGGGGAATTTTACTTCCCACCCGCCACCCACTTCATAGCCACTGTCGATGACTTAACCGACGTGCTTGATTATGGCTCCGAAGACATCGACGGTATGGACGGTGATGCCAACAAGGAGCAAGGCCAAGACCTCTTCGTACGATGTGTACATGGTTGACACACCTAAAAAAGCTAGCGACAATGACAAAGAAGATCCAGTAGCGAATAAACGTTCAGAGACACAGTCCAAGCGTCGGCACCCTAAACGCCACTCTAAGCCACGCCGCTCAAAAGATGGAAACACTGGCACCGGAGAAAATAGCACTCCGGACGACTCCAAAAACAATGAAGACCCTTTTGGAGTAGCATCCGAACAGGAAGAACAAGGCAATGGGCAAGTTAACCCTGATAAATAGGCCATGCCCAGTGACCCGGATGACGATAGTTATCGTCCACTCTCTGAGGATGAGGAGAGCCTCGGCAGCAAGAATTTCATCGTGCCTGAGGCACCCCTCGAGCAGGAGCGCTTCAAGCGCCAGCTCATAGCTACCGCAAAAAGCCTGAAGAAAAAGCAGCAGCAGCTTCAAGCCGATCAAGACCTACTCATTGACGGATGGACCGATGTCCTGGCAGCCGAAGAACACGGCCTCAAGCGCCCAACTAAGAGTTACCCGAGGCGCAGACTGCTACCTCAGTTCGATGAGGAGGCACCGGAGCCTATACCTCCCTCGCGCAATGCGGGGCGACAACCACGTGGTCGGGATAGTGCGGCGGACCGACCACCACGCGGTCGGGATAAAACGTCAATTCAAGACGAACAACAGCCCGCCCCACCGCCTTGTAAAAACAGAGAAAAAACAGCTCAGGACCATACATACGACCTTCGGCAGGACCTGGACAGTAGAGCAGGACATACCAGATCAATCTACAGATCGCGAGGACGCTTCTCGACTCGGGATGACGGCTACCTATTCGAACATGACAAACCTAGTCACGCTCGGGCCGATAATCGAAGACGGACTTCATCTGAGGTGCGCCCCGAACGCGGCCAGATATAGAGGCGCCGCACACCCTCTCTGCTTCACAGATGAAGTACTGGATCACAAATTCCCCGAGGGGTTCATGCCCGTCAATATTGAATCATATGACGGAACAATCGATCCCGCAGTGTGATTCGAAGAATTTATTCTCCACATACATATGGCCCGAGGGGACGACCTCCATGCCATCAAATACCTCCCACTAAAATGAAAAGGGCCAGCTAGACACTGGCTAAATAGCCTGCCTGAAAATTCTATTGGCAGTTGGGAGGACTTGGAAGAAGCTTTTCTTGACAACTTCCAAGGTACTTATGTCCGGCCACTAGATGCCGATGACTTAAGTCATATAGTCCAACAACCCGGAGAATCGGCTAGAAAATTTTGGACTAGGTTTCTAACCAAAAAGAACCAGATTGTTGATTGTCCAGATGCCGAATCCCTAGCAGCCTTCAAACACAGCATCCATGACGAATGTCTCGCCCCCACCTCGGCCAAGAAAAGCTGAAATCCATGGCAGCCCTCACAACACTCATGACCAGCTTTTGCGCGGGTGAGGACAGCTGGCTGGCTCATAGCAAAAACACAGCCAGCAAGGCAGGCCCCTTCGAGGCCAAGAACAGCACCGGCACGCAATGGACACAAACGACGAAGTAATGGAGATAACACCGATGACACTGCAGTTCATGCCGGATTTAGTGGCCCCAAGCCTGGCAAGCGAAAGAAACCCTATAAAAGGGACAGCGAGGGACCATCCAGCTTGGACCGCATACTTGATCGTCCGTGCCAGATACATGGCACCCCAGGCAAACAAGCCAATCATACCAACAGAGATTGCCGGGTTTTCAAGCAAGCCAGCAAGTCAAATACCGAAAGTAAGGAAATGGGATCGCAAAGCAAGGACGACAACAAAGAGCCCCGGCAGCCGAACACTGGGCGGGAGAAGAAATTTCCCCCTCAATTCAAAACGGTGAACATGATATATGCTACACACATACCCAAAAGGGAGCGCAAGCGCGCACTCAGGGACGTCTACGCGGCAGAGCCAGTCACCCCAAATTTTAATCCGTGGTCGTCATTTCCAATCACCTTTGATCGACGTGACCACCCAACTAGTATCTGTCATGGCGGATCGGCCGCACTGGTCCCTGACCCAATCATCGATGGATTTCACCTAACACGAGTCCTAATGGACGGGGCTAGCAGCCTCAACCTGCTATATCAGGATACAGTGCGGAAGATGGGCATTAATCCCTCACGAATCAAACCCACAAGGACTACCTTTAAAGGAGTCATACCAGGCGTAGAGGCCCGTTGTACGGGCTTAGTCACGCTGGAGGTGGTCTTCGGTTCTCCGGACAACTTCCGAAGCGAGGAGTTAATCTTCGATATCGTCACCTTCCGAAGCGGCTACCACACACTGCTCGGACGAACCGTGTTTGCTAGATTCAACACAGTGCCACACTACGCTTATCTCAAGCTCAAGATGCCCGGTCCACGCGGTGTCATAACAGTTAATGGAAACACGAAACGCTTCCTCCGTACTGAGGAGCACACAGCCGCCCTAGCAGCAGAGGTACAAAATGGCCTTCTCAAGCATAACTATAATCCGGCTGCCGAGCCCCCGGACATCGTTAAGAAGGTCCGGACTACACTGCAACAGGACAGCTTGGCTCGTAAAGAGCTTGATTAGCAATTCGGCCTCCGTCCCATGGGTACATAGTTACACGCCCAAACATTATGGACCGAGGCATAGCTAGCTCGCGATCCACAGTGCGGCTCGACCGACCCAGAATTCGCGTACCTTTTCTTTTCCATTTCAGGTCAATTCATTCTTTTCGAGACTTCTTCTAACAACCCGTATGTCGGACACACCAAGGAGGCAAGGAGCTTTGACGCACAAGGGAACCCCCAGGTGGCCTCCGTTAATGATTGCTATACCTGTTTTACATACCCACATGCAGCTCGCACTTGGTGTTGGCATGCTAAATAGCCTTTTTTTGCTCATCATATTGCACGCACAAGTATGTCTCGACGTATTAATCACACTATAAAAATAAAAGGGCAGCGTCAGTTTTTACTTAATCCCCCCCTTTCTTCCTCTGTATTTATTACTCGTTGCACACGTACACTCTGGTGCGTATTGTTGCGCCAGGGGCTTCATCACGCCCCGAATAACTATAACAAAAGTCTGAACACTTTTACAGTACAGTTTGGCACCCCGTACTTATAGCATTATATGCATCGGCTCTGAATCATGTCTTTGGTCAATAGTTGGGTTGCCCGGCTCCTGTGCTTACTACCTTACGTTCCGCTATATTGGCTAGGGTAGTAAAGGGAGAACTGTTGCGATTGTGTCCCAGTTCTTCCGGACGAGCACCTCAGTAGAGAAAGCCGAAAACTGACTGTCATGATGCGGCGAGAGCTGGTCATCTGTTCGAGAGGTCTCAAATTCTTATAGATTTTTTCCGCTTTACGCGAGGAACCGGTATTTCTCCGATTAGGCGTGTATAGCGCCCCTAGGGGCTTCGCCGAAATTTTCATTGTCAAACTCCTATGGCTAAGTGAGGGTGATAAAGGCCGTATAGTCTGATTGCCTTGTTCGTTGCGCTAAACACCTCGTTTAAGGACCAAAAACGTGGAGTACAAAGTGTTTAGATTTATCCCGAACACCCCCGTACTACCTACATGGGGGCAGAAGCCGACAACTGGTCAACCCTCAGATTTCACAAACGGCCGCACAGGAGGTAAACTTTAAAAATCAAAAGCATTATATTACATAACATAATTGTTTCATCCTACAAGACAAGATAATATGAATGTTTTCATGGGAAAATAACTTCCTTCGCACATTGCTCCGCCACCAGGCGGGACCCCTCCAGGACACTATCAAATATAGCTCGGGTCGACGATGCTCCTTGCCCTGAGGCGGCCCCTCGGTCACCAACTTCTTGGCATCTAGCTTCGCCCAATGCGTCCTGACGTGGGCAAATGCCATCCGTGCACCTTCAATGCAGACCGATCGCTTCACGGCTTCGAGCCGTGGGCACGCACTCACGAGCCGCTTCACAAGTCCGAAGTAGCTGCTAGGTATAGGCTCGACAGGCCACAACCGGACTATTAGGTCCTTCATGGCTAGTTCGGCCGACCTGTGCAGCTCGACCAGCTGTTTCAGCTGGTCGCTAAAGGGCACCGGATGTTCTGGTCCAAAATATTGAGACCAGAATAGCTTCTCCGTAGACATCCCCTCTTCGTCTCGATAAAACTCGGCAACATCTGATATGCTGCGTGGTAGATTCATAAACGCCACTAGTAAACCCAAATTCGGGTCAGTACAAGGAAGGTTTCCTTCGCCTACTAGCTTTGCATAGCAAAAGACTTACCCGCCGTAACCTCCTTGGCCTCCTGAATTTCTTGGAGGGCGCTCCGGGCTTCGGCTCGGGCATCCCGTGCGCTCTGACGGGCCTCCGCAAGCTCGTACTCTTGCGTCTTAAAATCGCGCTCCAGGGACTCGAGCTTCTCAATGGCGTCCTGGAGCTCTTGCTAGGCCTTGCTAACTGGGGCCTCGTGCTTCTCACGCGCGGCGTGTTCCTTGGACGCTTTTTCCTCGGCCTCGGCTAACACCTTCTTGAGGGCCACCACCTCGGTCGTGGCCCCTAATAAAGTTCATAACACTTTAGTCAGCTTGAACAATTTATTCTTCAATATACACGCAGGTTACTACATACCTTGGCTATCCTCCAACTGCTTCTTCACGAGGCCGAGCTCTTCCTCGGCCCGCTCCAGTTTCTGCTTCAGGCCGGAGACCTCCGCGGTTTGAGCGGTAGCAGCCCGCAATGAGGCCTGCTTATTGTTGGAAATATGCCCTAGAGGCAATAATAAATTAGTTATTATTATATTTCCCTATTCATGATAATCATTTATTATCCATGCTAGAATTGTATTGATAGGAAACTCAGATACATGTGTGGACACATAGACAACACCATGTCCCTAGTAAGCCTCTAGTTGACTAGCTCGTTGATCGATAGATGGTTACGGTTTCCTGACCATGGACATTGGATGTCATTGATAACGGGATCACATCATTAGAAGAATGATGTGATGGACAAGACCCAATCCTAAGCATAGCACGAGATCGTGTAGTTCGCATGCTAAAGCTTTTCTAATGTCAAGTATCATTTCCTTAGACCATGAGATTGTGCAACTCCCGGATACCGTAGGAATACTTTCGGTGTGCCGAACGTCACAACGTAACTGGGTGGCTATAAAGGTGCACTACGGGTATCTCCAAAAGTGTCTATTTGGTTGGCTCGAATCGAGACTGGGATTTGTCACTCCGTGTGACAGAGAGGTATCTCTGGGCCCACTCGGTAGGACATCATCATAATGTGCACAATGTGATCAAGGAGTTGATCACGGGATGATGTGTTACGGAACGAGTAAAGAGACTTGCCGGTAATGAGATTGAACAAGGTATCGGGATACCGACGATCGAATCTCGGGCAAGTACAATACCGCTAGACAAAGGGAATTGTATACGGGATTGATCGAATCCTCGACATCGTGGTTCATCCGATGAGATCATCGTGGAACATGTGGGAACCAACAGGCGAATCCAGATCCCACTGTTGGTTATTGACCGGAGAACGTCTCGGTCATGTCTGCATGGTTCCCGAACCCGTAGGGTCTACACACTTAAGGTTCGATGATGCTAGGGTTATACAAGAAGTTTGTATGTGGTTACCGAATGTTGTTCGGAGTCCCAGATGAGATCCCGGACATCACGAGGAGTTCCGGAATGGTCCGGAGGTAAAGATTTATATATGGGAAGTCCTGTTTTGGTCACCGGAAAAGTTTCGGGTTTTATCGGTAACGTACCGGGACCACCGGGAGGGTCCCGGGGGTCCACCAAGTGGGGCCACCAGACCCGGAGGGCTGCATGGGCCAAGTGTGGGAGGGGACCAGCCCCAGGTGGGCTGGTGCACCCCCCCACCAAGGCCCAAGGCGCAAGGGAGAGTGGGAGGGGCAAACCCTAGGTCCAGATGGGCCTTAAGGCCCACCCTAGGTGCGCCCCCCTCTCTCCCCCTCTGGCCGCCTCCCAAATGGGATCTGGGGGCTGCCGCCGCCCCTAGGGAGGGAACCCTAGGTGGGGGCGCAGCCCCATCCCTTCCCCTATATATACTTGAGGTTTTGGGGCTGCCCAACATACGATTCGATCTCTCTCTTGGCGCAGCCCTACCTCTCTTTCTCCGCATATCTCGCGGTGCTTGGCGAAGCCCTGCTGGATCACCACGCTCCTCCACCACCACCACGCCGTTGTGCTGCTGCTGGATGGAGTCTTCCTCAAGCTCTCCCTCTCTCCTTACTGGATCAAGGCATGGGAGACGTCACCGGGCTGTACATGTGTTGAACGCGGAGGTGTCGTCCGTTCGGCACTAGGATCATCGGTGATTTGGGTCACGACGAGTACAACTCCATCAACCCCGTTCTCTTGAACGCTTCCGCTTAGTGATCTACAAGGTTATGTAGATGCACTCTCCTTCCCCTCGTTGCTGGTTTCTCCATAGATAGATCTTGGTGACACGTAGGAAAATTTTGAATTTCTGCTACGTTCCCCAACAGTGGTATCAGAGCCAGGTTTATTGCGTAGATTCTTTGCACGAGTAGAACACAAAGTAGTTGTGGGCGTTGATTTTGTTCAATATGCTTACCGTTACTAGTCGAATCTTGATTCGGCGGCATTGTGGGATGAAGCGGCCCGGACCGACCTTACACGTACACTTACGTGAGACAGGTTCCACCGACTGACATGCCACTAGTTCCATAAGGTGGCTAGCGGGTGCCAGTCTCTCCCACTTTAGTCGGATCGGATTCGATGAAAAGGGTCCTTATGAAGGGTAAATAGCAATTGACATATCACGTTGTGGTTTTGCGTAGGTAAGAAACGTTCTTCCTAGAAACCCATAGCAGCCACGTAAAACATGCAAACAACAATTAAAGGACGTCTAACTTGTTTTTGCAGGGTATGCCATATGATGTGATATGGCCAAAACGATGTGATGAATGATATATGTGATGTATGAGATTGATCATGTTCTTGTAATAGGAATCATGACTTGCATGTCGATGAGTATGACAACCGGCAGGAGCCATAGGAGTTGTCTTAATTTATTTATGACCTGCGTGTCAACATAAACGTCATGTAATTACTTTACTTTATTGCTAACCGTTAGCTGTAGTAGTAGAAGTAATAGTTGGCGAGACAACTTCATGAATACACGATGATGGAGATCATGGTGTCATGCCGGTGACGATGATGATCATAGAGCCCCGAAGATGGAGATCAAAAGGAGCAAAGTGATGATGGCCATATCATGTCAATATTTGATTGCATGTGATGTTTATCATGTTTTTGCATCTTATTTGCTTAGAACGACGGTAGTAAATAAGATGATCCCTCATTAAAATTTCAAGAAAGTGTTCTCCCTAACTGTGCACCGTTGCGAAAGTTTGTCGTTTCGAAGCACCACATGATGATCGGGTGTGATAGATTCTAACGTTCACATATAACGGGTGTAAGACAGATTTACACACGCGAAACACTTAGGTTGACTTGACGAGCCTAGCATGTACAGACATGGCCTCGGAACACAAGAGACCGAAAGGTCGAGCATGAGTCGTATGGTAGATACGATCAACATGAAGATGTTCACCAATGATGACTAGTCCGTCTCAGGTGATGATCGGACACGGCCTAGTTGACTCGGATCATGTAATCACTTAAATGACTGGAGGGATGTCTATCTGAGTGGGAGTTCATAAGATGAACTTAATTATCCTAAACATAGTCAAAAGGTTTTTGCAAATTATGTCGTAGCTCGCGCTTTAGTTCTACTATTTTAGATATGTTCCTAGAGAAAATATAGTGGAAAGTTGACAGTAGCAATTATGCGGACAGTAAAAGGCTTATGTCCTTAATGCACCGCTCGGTATGCTGGACCTCGAACGTGGTCTGTGGATGTTGCAAACATCTGACATACATGTTTTGATGACTACATGGTAGTTCGGTAATGTTAAATGGTTTAGAATTGAGGCACCGAAGACATTTTTTTGAAATGTCGCAGAACATATGAGATGTTTCGAGGGCTGAAATTGGGATTTCAGGCTCGTGCCCACGTCAAGAGGTATAAGATCTCCGACGATTTTCTTAGCCTGCAAACAAAGGGAGAAAAGCTCAATTGTTGAGCTTGTGCTCAGATTGTCTGAGTACAATAATCATTTGAATCGAGTGGGAGTTGATCTTCCAGATGAGATAGTGATGTTTCTCCGAAGTCATTACCACCAAGATACTAGAGCTTCGTGATGAACTATAACATATCAGTGATAGATATGATCCTTGAGCTATTCGCGACACCGCGAAAGTAGAAATCAAAAGGGAGCATCAATAGTTGATGGTTAGAAAAACCACTAGTTTCAAGAAGGGTGTAACGCCCCGGATACAACTTTCCATATTTGTAACTCCAACTCTTGCCATTTTCGGCAATGTGATTTGATATTCCCTCCATGGTTGGGCTTTCCTTCATTTTGCATTTTGTTCATGTCATGCATTTCATATCATGTCATCATGTGCATCGCATTCGCATACGTGTTCGTCTCTTGCATCCGAGCATTTTCCCCGTTGTCCGTTTTGCAATCCGGCGCTCCTACGTCCTCTGGCGTCCCCTTTTACTTTTCTCCGTGAGCGGGTATTAAACTTTCTCGGAATGGACCAAGGCTTGACATGTGGCCTTGGTTTACTACCGGTAAACCGCCTGTCAAGTTTCGTATCATTTGGACTTCGTTTGATACTCCAACGGTTAACCGAGGGACCGTGAAGGCCTCTTTTGTGTGCAGCCCAACACCCCCTTCCAAGTGGCCCAAAACCCTTCCAAAACCCCTCCTTGTTCTCGGTCGTTCGATCACGATCGTGTGGGCGAAAACCGCACTCCATTTGGAGCCTCCTAGCTCCTCCTACCTATATATTAGTCTCCCCCTTCGAAATCCCGCACTCCAAACCCTAGCCCCGCTCCTCCGCGCCGCCGGAAACGTCCGCTCCCGCCGGACGCGTCCACCAGCCACCTCACCCGGACCAATCAGAAGGCGCCATGTCTCCCCGCCGCCGCTCTCCACCAACCCGCGCATGCCACATCGCCTCCGTCGGGACCCACTTCGTCGCCGGCCCGCGGGGCCCAGATCGGACCCGCCCCGGGCCGCGCCGGGCCCGAGGTGGCCCGCGCCTCGCCGCCTCGCCGGATCTTCGCCGGCGCCTTGCCGGACCACCCCGCGCCGCCCTGCCGTGCCGTCCGCCGCTCGCCGCCAGCCGCCCCGCGCCCTCCGCCGCCAGCTCGCGCCAAGGCCGCGTCGCCTTGCCGCCCGCAACCTCGCGCCGTCGCCCGCCCTCGCGCTGGACCCCGCCGCCTGTGCCCCATGCCGCCCGGCCGCTGCCCCACCGCCGTGCTCCGCCGCGCCTCCCCGCATGGCCGCCGCCGCCCGCGCCCCCGCGCCGCCCCTCGACGGGATACGGCCGGATCCGGCGAGATCCGGTCCGGATCCGCCCTCTCCGGCCTTCCCCCTCGTCGCCGGAGCCCTTCCCCGGCCTTCTCCCTCCTCTCCGGCGTCTCTCCGGCGAGATCCGGTCGTGCATCGGGAAGCGTGCAAACTCGAGGTTGACCCTGAGAATTCCACTAAGTCCCCGTATAGCTTGCATAACCATACCATGTTCATCGCATCATAACTTGCTGCATACTGCTCCGTTTCGTGCGTGTAATATGTCAAATTGTTCGCGTCGACGAGTACATCATTTCATCTCATTACATAATTTTAATTTGAGCTCATCTTGGTGCCCGAAATGCTGTTGGAAGAGGGCTATGTGATGTTAGTTTCAGATCTATTTCAGTACATGCACTTTTGTCATTTTTGCCATGATTGATGTGTGCATCCAATGAAGTTGAGTCCTACATGTGTTTTGTAATATGCCATTCTATCTTTCCAGGAGTGTATGCCATGTATTTTTGTGATCTCTGTGGTGACTAGCACAATCATGCAAACTAGGGATCATAATGTTGCTGATTTCAGGGACTTAGTATTTTCACTATGTCATGTCCTGCTGTTATTTTTATGCCATGTGTTCATGTTGTTTCAGATAGATCTATGCCACTTTTGAGCATGATCAGTAAGGGTGTTTTGAGCATATGGATGTTCTCTGTCCATCTATGCTTTTGTTTGTAATTATGAAGTGCCATAGCTTGAGTCAATCGAGCTCTACTTTTGCTATAAAAAAATGTTTCCTGGCAGATTGTTTACATGTTATTCGATTTTGCCAAGCTTGTTGTAGTTGATCCTTGAACGTTATGATGTTATTCTTGCCATGTCTAGCTTTTATGCCATGTCTTCTTGATGTATGTATGCTTAGTTTATCATGCAATGCTCTATAGTGAGTGCATCGAGCTCGTGAACGTGCCTACTTGTTATCTGGTTTTGACATGTCCAGTTTTCTGCAGTCTGAAAACTGTAACGAAACTTGCTTAATGGACATGGGTGTTATTATATGTTCTGATCCCTTTTGCCTTATGGTCAGTAAGGGACTTTTGTTCAATGCTTCGAGTAGATCCATGCCATGCCTTGATTTGCTATATTATGTTCCTGTAGCATGTTGTTTGCTTGCTCTAAACATGTCATCCTGATGTTAATTTCTGGCATGTTATTTTCACAAAGTCTGTGAACCTGTTATATTTTGCACTTTTGCCATGCTTGTTTGAACCTGTTGTTTTGTGATTTAGCCGTAGCTAAGTGTTCATCTTTTGTCAAGCATCTTGATTAGTTCACTGTCATATGCTTTGTTGGTACGTTTGGGTGCAGTAGCTTAATTTCTTGTTGCTTGCTAAGTAGCATCATGCTGTTAATGGCAGAATCTTGCCATTCTTGTTTTGCTTGTCATTTGCAAACCGTGCATCCGATTCCGGTGATCTTTATGTCGATTTCAACCGAAATCATCTCACCTTTCCATTGGCATACTTGGTTTGCCAAGATTATGCCTGGTTCATCTTTTTCCTTCCGGAGCACGCATATGCATTGCATTCCACATCTCGCATATCATGCCATGTTTTGCATCATGTTGCTTGCGCATTGCATTGTGATTGATGGTTGTCCCCTTTGCTTGTGTTCTTGCTTTGGGTAGAGCCGGGAGATGAGTACGTGAACGCGGAACCTGTTGAGAACACTTATGAGGATCAAGCTTTCGACAACTCTGAGAATCTTGCAGGCAAGATGACCATACCCTCGAAATCACTTCTATCTTTGCTTGCTAGATGCTCACTCTTTTGCTATGCCTATGCTGCGATACCTACCACTTGCTTATCATGCCTCCCATATTGTTAAACCAAGCCTCTAACCCACCTTATCCTAGCAAACCATTGTTTGGCTATGTTACCGCTTTGCTCAGCCCCTCTTACAGCGTTGTTAGTTGCAGGTGAAGATGAAGTTTGTTCCTTGTTGGAACATGGAGATGTTGTTCCTTGTTGGAACATGTTTACTTGTTGGGATATCACAATATCTCTTATATTATTAATGCATCTATATACTTGGTAAAGGGTGGAAGGCTCGGCTTTATACCTGGTGTTTTGTTCCACTCTTGCCGCCCTAGTTTCCGTCATATCGGTGTTATGTTCCCGGATTTTGCGTCCCTAACACGGTCGGGTGATTTATGGGACCTCCTTGACAGTTCGCTTTGAATAAGACTCTTCCAGCAAGGCCCAACATTGGTTTTACCATTTTCCTACCACCTATCCCTTTCCCTTGGGTCGGCCAGCCCGAGGGTCATCTTTATTTAGCACCCCGGGCCAGTGCTTCTCTAAGTGCTGGTCCGAAACGAGCAGACTGCGGGGCCACCTCGGGGAAACTTGAGGATTGGTTTTACTCGTAGGATGTCTCATCCGGATGTGCCCTGAGACCGAGATATGTGCAGCTCCTAGCAGGATTTGTCGGCACAATCGGGCGGCTTTGCTGGACTTGTTTTATTACTGTCGAAATGTCTTGTAGCCGGGATTCCGAGACTGATCGGGTCTTCCCGGGGAGAAGGAATATCCTTCGTTGATCGCGAGATCTTATAATCACTACTAGAAAAACCGCTACTAATGGCGCACCTAATTTGGCCATTAATGGCGCATCGCTGGTGCGCCATTACTAGCACGCCATTAGTAATTTTTACTAATGGCGCACCACTGGTGCGCCATTAGTATCTGGTATACTAATGGCGCACCACTGGTGCGCCATTAGTATAGGCCACGGTGCGCCATTAGTATGCCTCCCAGGGGCCATGTATACCCAGGTGCTTTGGCATACTAATGGCGCACGACAACGGGATGCGCCATTAGTAACTTCGGCATACTAATGGCGCACTGTTTAGTGATGCGCCATTAGTGATGAGCCATTTTGAATCTAGATCTGGATCGTGATTTTTTGCCCATTTTTTGCTCTTTTTTTTGCTCGTTTTTTGGCACGACATTATTTCAAATTTTGTTCCTGTTTTTTGGATCTTGTACGTTCTTTTGTCGTGTTCTTTTGTCGGAGAGGAGTTCGCCAGAGAGGAGGAGGAGGTCACGGAAGAGGCGCTCGCCTACATCGCCGGAGAGGAGGAGGAGGAGGTCGCTGGAGAGGAGTTCACCGGAGCATCGGAGAGGAGGAAGGAGAAACCATAAGAGGATGGGAGGAGAGGAGGGAGGAGGAGCTCACCGGAGAGGAGGGAGGAGAAGCTCACCGGAGAGGAGGGAGGAGGAGCTCATCGGAGAGGAGGGAGAAGAAACCGTGAGAGGAGGGGAGGGGAGGAGAGGAGGGAGGAGGAGGTCGCCGAAGAGGAGGAGGAGGTCGCCGGAGAGGAGGAGGGTAGTATGGTGGAGGAGAGAAGGGAAGATGGAGTGGAGGAGAGGAGGAGATGGAGTGTAGGAGAGGTGAAATGAAGAGATAAGGAGGAGAGGACCACAGCCAGCCATGTATACGGCATACTAATGGCGCACCGCGGGCAGGTGCGCCATTAGTATTTTTTTTTGATTTATTTTGAATTTTGAAGGCGGGAAGATACTAATGGCGCACCGTGGGCAGCTGCGCCATTAGTAACTTTTTTTTTATTTTTTTTATTTATTTTGAATTTTGAAGGCGGGAAGATACTAATGGCGCACCATTGGCAGGTGCGCCATTAGTAACTTTTATTTATTTATTTTTTTGACTTATTTTGAATTTTGAAGGCGGGAAGATAGTAATGGCGCACCATGGGTAGGTGCGCCATTAGTAAGTTTGAATTTTTTTGATTTTTTTGCCTCTCCAGATCTTAAAAGCCCCGTAACTTTTCGAGTAGATGATTTTTCATATAAAAAACTTTTTCATCCGAGTTAGTATGCAAAAGTTATACCCATTTTTACAAATTCTCGCGAGATTTTGCAAATGAAGTCGAAATTCATATTTGCAAATTTTCCCAACAACTAGACCACATATCACATGGAAAACTTATTTTCTTTTATTTTTTTGACATTTTCATCATTTTCTTTTATTTTTTTAAAACTGAAAAGGCGATCCACGGGGGGGGGGGGGGGGTGCATTCGGTGGAAGTGGTGGCCAAGTTACTAATGGCGCACCGTGGCATGGTGCGCCATTACTAGTTTGAACTAGTAATGGCGCACCACCCCACGGTGCGCCATTAGTAGTTTTGAAAAAAAATCAAAAAAAAGTTTTACAATTTTGTTTTTACTAATGGCGCACCGTGGATGTGGTGCGCCATTACTAGTTCAACTAGTAATGGCGCACCATGCCACGGTGCGCCATTAGTAGTTTTGAAAAAAAAAATAAAAAAAATATTTTTACTAATGGCGCACCGTGGATGTGGTGCGCCATTAGTATTTGGACACTAATGGCATACCAACACATGGTGCGCCATTAGTATATAGTAATGGCGCACCACATGTCTGGTGCGCCGTTAGTGTCAATTCCATCTATAGCCCTTTTCCAAGTAGTGAATGGGCTAAGTTGGGACACCCCTGCAGGGTTTGAACTTTCGAAAGCCGTGCCCGCGGTTATGTGGCATATGGGAATTTGTTAATGTCCGGTTGTAGAAAACCCAAAGTTGATCTTAATTAAAATACACCAACCGTGTGTGTAACCGTGATGGTCTCTTCTCGGCAGAGTCCGGGAAGTGAACACGGTGTTGGAGTTATGCTTGACGTAGGTTGTTCTAGGATCACTTCTTGATCATAGTTCATCAATCGTGCTTTTGCCTTCTCTTCTCGCTCTCATTTGCGTATGTTAGCCACCATATATGCTAGTCGCTTGCTGCAGCTCCACCTCATACCTTTTACCCTACCTATTAGCTTAAATAGTCTTGATCGCGAGGGTGTGAGATTGCTGAGTTCCCCGTGACTCACAGATTCTACCAAACCAGTTTGCAGGTGCCGATGAAACCGTGCAGGTGGCGCAACCGAGCTCAAGGAGGAGCTCGATGAAGATCTTGTTTATTGTGTTGTTTCGTTTCAGTTGATCATTAGTGGAGCCCAGTCGGGACGATTGGGGATCTGTGTAGCATTTGGGGTAGTCTTCTTTTATTTTGGTTCCGTAGTCGGGCCTTGATTGTATCTGTTTGATGTAATGCTTTACTCATGTATTGCGTGAAGTAGCGATTGTAAGCCAACTATGTATCTCTTTCCCTTTTGTATTACATGGGTTGTGTGAAGATTACCTCACTTGCGACATTGCTTTCAATGCGGTTATGCCTCTAAGTCGTGCTTCGACACGTGGGAGATATAGCCGCATCGAGGGCGTTACAAAGGGCAAGGGCAAGAAGGGATACTTCATGAAACGACAAATCAGCTGGTGCTCTAATGAAGAACCCCAAGGTTGAACCCAAACCCAAGACTAAATGCTTCTGTAATAAGGGGAACAACCACTGGAGTAGAATTACCCTAGATACTTGGTAGATGAGAAGGCTGACAAGGTTGATAGAAGTATATTGGATATACATTATGTTAATGTGTACTTTACTAGTACTCCTAGTGGCACCAGGGTATAAAGATACCGGTTCGGTTGCTAAGTGTTAGTAACTCAAAATAAAAGAGCTACGGAATAAACGAAGACTAGCTAAAAGGTGAGCTGACGATATGTGTTGGAAGTGTTTCCAAGTTTGATGTGATGAAACATCGCACGCTCCCTCTACCATCAAGATTAGTATTAAACCTGAATAATTGTCAATTGGTGTTTGCGTTGAGCATAGACATGATTGGATTATGTCTATCGCAATATGGTTATTCATTTAAGGAGAATAATGGTTACTCTATTTGTTTGAATAATACCTTCAATGGTCTTGCACCTAAAGGAATGGTTTATTGAATCTCGATCGTAGTGATACACATTTTCATGCCAAAAGATATAAGATAGTACCACTTACTTGTGGCACTGCCATGTAAATCATATTGGTGTAAAGCACATGAAGAAGCTCCATGTTGATGGATCTTTGGACTCACTCGTTTTTGAAAAGTTTGAGACATGTGAACCATGTCTATTGGTGTATACGCATGAAGAAACTCCAATAAGATGGATCGTTTGGACTCACTTGATTTTGAATCACTTGAGATATGCAAAAACATACCACATGGGCAAGATGACTGAAAGCTTCGGTTTCAGTAAAATGGAACAAGAAAGCAACTTGTTGGAAGTAACACATTTTGATGTGTGCAGTCCAATGAGTGCTGAGGCACGCAGTGGATATCGTTATAATCTTACTTCACAGATGATTTGAGTAGATACTGAGTGTATTTACTTGATGAAACACAAGTCTGAATTATTGAATGGTTCAAGTAATTTCAGAATGAAGTTGAAGATCATCGTGACGAAAGGATAAAATATCTATGATATGATCATAAAGATGAATATCTGAGTTGCAAGTTTGGTACACAATTGAGACATTGTGTAAATTGTTTTACGAATAGTACCACATGGAACACCATAGTGTGATGGTGTGTCCGAACATCATAACTGCACCCTATTGGATATGATGCATACCATGATGTCTCTTATCGAATTGCCACTATCGTTCATGGGTTAGGCATTAGAGACAACCGCACTCACTTTAATAGGGCACCACGTAATTCCGTTGAGACGAAACCGTTTGAACTATGGTTTGGAGAAACCTGAGTTGTCGTTTCTTAAAAGTTTGGGGCTGCGACGCTTATGTGAAAAAGTTTCAGGTTGATAAGCTCAAACCCAATGCGGCTAAAATGCATCTTCATAGGACACCCAAAACAGTTGGGTATACCTCCTAATTCATATCCGAAAGCAATAGGGATTGTTTCTAGAATCGGGTCCTTTCTCGAAGAAAAGTTTCTCTTGAAAGAATTGAGTGGGAGGATGGTGGAGACTTGATATGGTTATTGAACCGTCACTACAACTAGTGTGTAGCAGGGCACAGGAAGTTGTTCCTATGGCACCTACACCAATTGAAGTGGAAGCTGATGATAGTGATCATGAAAGCCTCGGATCAAGTCACTGCCAAACCTCGTAGGTCGACAAGGATTCGTACTACTTCAGAGTGGTACGTAATCCTGTATTGGAAATCATGTTGCTAGACAACAATGAACCTACGAGCTATGGAGAAGCGATGTGGGCCCAGATTTTGACGAGTGGCTCCAGTCCATAAAAAATCCGAGAGAGGATCCATGTATGAAAACAAAGTGTAGACTTTGGCAGAACAGCTCGATGGTCGTTAGGCTATTGAGTACAGATGGATTTTAGAAGGAAGACAGACAATGATGGCAAATGTCACCATTAAGAAAGCTCGACTTGTTGTTAAGATGTTTCCCGACAAGTTCAAGGAGTTGACTATGGTGAGACTTTCTCACTCGTAGCGATGCTAAGAGTCTGTTGGAATTATATTAGCAGTCACTTCATTATTTATGAAATCTTGCAGATAGGATGTCAAAAAACATTGTTTCCTCATGATTTTCTTGAGGAAAGGTTGTATGTGATACAACCGGAAGGTTTTAAGAATCCTGAAAGATGCTAACAAGTATGCAAAGCTCTAGCAATCCTTCTAAGGACTAGAGTAAGCATCTCGGAGTTGGAATATACGCTTTGATGATGATCAAAGAATTTGGGTTTATACAAAGTTTATGAGAAACTTGTATTTCCAAAGAAGTGAGTGGGAGCACTATAGAATTTCTGATGAGTATATGTTGTTGACATATTGTTGAGCGGAAATGATGTAGAATTTCTGGAAAGCATGCATAATTATTTGAAAAGTGTTTTTCAATGGAAAACCTGGATTAAGCTACTTGAGTATTGAGCATTAAGATCTATAAGGATAGATCAAAACGCTTAATAGTACTTTCAAATGAATACATACCGTGACAAGATTTTGAAGGAGTTCAAAATGGATCGGCAAAGAAGGAGTTCTTGGCTGTGTTATAAGGTGTGAACATTGAGTAAGACTCGAAACCTGACCGCGGCAGAATAGAGAGAAAGGACGAAGGTCGTCCCCTATGCTTTAGACGTAGGCTCTACAGTATGCTATGCTGTGTACCGCACCTGAAGTGTGCCTTGCCATGAGTCAGTCAAGGGGTACAAGAGTGATCCAAGAATGGATCACAGGATGGCGTTCAAAGTTATCCTTAGTAACTAGTGGACTAAGGAATTTTCTCAATTATGGAGGTGGTAAAAGAGTTCGTCATAAAGGGTTACGCCGATGCAAACTTTGACACTAATCCAGATTATTCTGAGTAGTAAACTGGATTCGTATAGTAGAACAGTTAATTGGAATAGCTCCAAATAGAACGTGGTAGCTGCATCTAGGAGATGACATAGAGATTTGTAAAGCACACACGGATCTGAAAGGTTCAGACCCGTTGACTATAACATCTCTCACAAGCATAACATGATCAAACCCAGAACTGATCGAGTGTTAATCACATGGTAATGTGAACTAGATTATTGACTCTAGTAAACTCGTTGGGTGTTAGTCACATGAGGATGTGACCTTGAGTGTTAATCACATAGCGATGTGAACTGGATTATTGACTCTAGTGCAAGTGGGAGACTGTTGGAAATATGCCCTAGAGGCAATAATAAATTAGTTATTATTATATTTCCTTGTTCATGATAATCGTTTATTATCCATGCTAGAATTGTATTGATAGGAAACTCAGATACATGTGTGGATACATAGACAAAACCATGTCCCTAGTAAGCCTCTAGTTGACTAGCTCGTTGATCGAGAGATGGTTACGGTTTCCTGACCATGGACATTGGATGTCATTGATAACGGGATCACATCATTAGAAGAATGATGTGATGGACAAGAACGAATCCTAAGCATAGCACGAGATTGTGTAGTTCGCATGCTAAAGCTTTTCTAATGTCAAGTACCATTTCCTTAGACCATAAGATTGTGCAACACCCGGATACCGTAGGAATACTTTGGGTGTGCCGAACGTCACAACGTAACTGGGTGGCTATAAAGGTGCACTACGGGTATCTCCGAAAGTGTCTGTTGGGTTGGCTCGAATTGAGACTGGGATTTGTCACTCCGTGTGACAGAGAGGTATCTCTGGGCCCACTCGGTAGGACATCATCATAATGTGCACAATGTGACCAAGGAGTTGATCACGGGATGATGTGTTATAGAACGAGTAAAGATTCTTGCCTGTAACGAGATTGAACAAGGTATCGGGATACCGACGATCGAATCTCGGGCAAGTACAATACCCCTAGACAAAGGGAATTGTATACGGGATTGATCGAATCCTCGACATCGTGGTTCATCCGATAAGATCATCATGGAACATGTGGGAACCAACATGGGTATCCAGATCCCGCTGTTGGTTATTGACCGGAGAACGTCTCGGTCATGTCTGCATGGTTCCCGAACCCGTAGGGTCTACACACTTAAGGTTCGATGACGCTAGGGTTATAAAGGAAGTTTGTATGTGGTTACCGAATGTTGTTCGGAGTCCCAGATGAGATCCCGGACGTCACGAGGAGTTCCAGAATGGCCCGGAGGTAACGATTTATATATGGGAAGTCCTGTTTTGGTCACCAGAAAAGTTTCGGGTTTTATCGGTAACGTACCGGGACCACCGGGAGGGTCCCGGGGGTCCACCAAGTGGGGCCACCAGACCCGGTGGGCTGCATGGGCCAAGTGTGGGAGGGGACTAGCCCCAGGTGGGATGGTGCGCCCCCCCACCAAGGCCCAAGGCGCAAGGGAGAGTGGGAGGGGCAAACCCTAGGTCCAGATGGGCCTTAAGGCCCAGCCTGTGCGCCCCCTCTCTCCCCCCTCTGGCCGCCTCCCAGATGGGATCTGGGGGCTGCCGCCGCCCCTAGGGACGGAACCGTAGGTGGGGGCACAGCCCCTACCCTTCCCCTATATATACTTGAGGTTTTGGGGCTGCCCAACATACGATTCGATCTCTCTCTTGTCGCAGCCCTACCTCTCTTTCTCCTCATATCTCGCGGTGCTTGGCGAAGCCCTGCTGGATCACAACGCTCCTCCACCACCACCACGCCGTTGTGCTGCTGCTGGATGGAGTCTTCCTCAACCTCTCCCTCTCTCCTTGCTGGATCAAGGCATGGGAGACGTCACCGGGCTGTACGTGTGTTGAATGCGGAGGTGCCGTCCGTTAGGCACTAGGATCATCGGTGATTTGGATCACGGCGAGTACGACTCCATCAACCCCGTTCTCTTGAACGCTTCCGCTTAGCGATCTACGAGGGTATGTAGATGCACTCTCCTTCCCCTCGTTGTTGGTTTCTCCATAGATAGATCTTGGTGACACATAGGAAAATTTTGAATTTCTGCTACGTTCCCCAACACCTATTCACATAGACACCTTATGGTAGACTCCTGCAAAAATTATATTTGATCCTGTGTTTGGCTTTTCCTTTGCGGACACCGAACAGAGCATCACGGTCTACTATCTAATCTGTGATATTCTTACATTACTCACCTCAAAGCCTGCTAGAAGGCTAGTGCAGGCCTCGGTCAGTCCATTTTTGGCGGACTGAACCCTTTCAATCACCGTACCCATATGGGAACGATGCTCATCCATAATGGAGGCGCCTTGCAGCGCTTCCACTAGACGATTCAAGGAGACTCAAGCGTCTAAGCTTGGGGATGACCCGGAAGGCATCCCCTCTTTCTTCAACAAGTACCGGTATGTTTTCGGATTCGTTTCGTTCATGCGATATGCGCAAATCTTGGAGCGTCTTTTGCTTTAGTTTTCGTTTTTATTTTATGCACCATGATGGTATGAGATAGTCCTTGGTTGATTTATAGAATGCTCTTTGCACTTCACTTATATATTTTGAGTATGGCTTTATAGAATGCTTCATGTGATTCACTTATATCATTTGAAGTTTGATTGGCTGTTTCTCTTCACATAGAAAACCGCCATTTGTAGAATGCTCTTTTGCTTCACTTATATTTGTTAGAGAGTGGGCATATCTTTTGTAGAAATATTTAAACTCTCTTGCTTCACTTATATCTATTTGGAGAGATGACAGGAACTGGTCATTCACATGGTTAGTCATAAAATCCTACATAAAACTTGTAGATCACTGAGTATGATATGTTTGATTCCTTGCAATAGTTTTGTGATATAAAGATGGTGATATTAGAGTCATGCTAGTGGGTGGTTGTGGATAGTAGAAATACTTGTGTTGAGGTTTGTGATTCCCATAGCATGCACGTATGGTGAACCATTATGTAACGAAGTCGGAGCATGATTTATTTGTTGATTGTCTTCCTTATGAGTGGCGGTCGGGGACGAGCGATGGTCTTTTCCTACCAATCTATCCCCCTAGGGGCATGCATAGTAGTACTTTGCTTCGAGGGCTAATAAACTTTTGCAATAAGTATATGAGTTCTTTATGACTAATGTGAGTCCATGGATTATACGCACTCTCACGCTTCCATCATTGCTAGCCCTCTTCGGTACCGTGCATTGCCCTTTCTCACCTCGAGAGTTGTTGCAAACTTCGCTGGTGCATCGAAACCCTGTGATACGATACGCTCTATCACACATAAGCCTCATTATATCTTCCTCAAAACAGCCACCATAGCTACCTATCATGGCATTTTCATAGCCATTCCGAGATATAGTGCCATGCAACTTCCATCATCATCATATACATGACTTGAGCATTTATTGTCATATTGCTTTGCATGATCGTAAGATAGCTAGCATGATGTTTTCATGGTTTGTCCATTTATTTATGTCATTGCTACGCTAGATTATTGCACATCCCGGTACACCACCGAAGGCATTCATATAGAGTCATATCTTTGTTTTAGTATCGAGTTGTAATATCGAGTTGTAAGTATATAAAAGTGTGATGATCATCATTATTAGAGCATTGCCCCATGAAAAAAAGAGAGAGAGAGGCCAATGAAGCCTAAATAAAAAAACGGGCAAAAGAAGCCCGCAAAAAAAAGAAAAAGGGGCAATGTTACTATCCTTTTACCACACTTGTGCTTCAAAGTAGCACCATGTTCTTCATGATAGAGAGTCTCTTGAGTTATCACTTTCATATACTAGTGGGAATTTTCATTATAGAACTTGGCTTGTATATTCCAACGATGGGCTTCCTCAAATGCCGTAGGTCTTCATGAGCAAGCAAGTTGGATGCACATCCACTTAGTTTCAGTTTGAGCTTTCATATACTTATAGCTCTAGTGCATCCGTTGCATGGCAATCCCTACTCCTCACATTGTCATCAATTGATGGGCATCTCCATAGACCGTTGATTAGCCGCGTCGATGTGGGACTTTCTTCTTTTTTGTGTTCTCCACATAACCCCCATCATCATATTCTATTCCACCCATAGTGTTATATCCATGGCTTGTGCTCATGTATTGCATGAGGGTTGAAAAGGCTGAAGCGCGTTAAAAAGTATGAACCAATTGCTCGGCTTGTCATCAGGGTTGTGCATGATGTGAATATTTTGTGTGGTGAAGATGGAGCATAGCCAGACTATATGATTTTGTAGGGATAACTTTCTTTGGCCATGTTATTTTGAAAAGACATGATTGCTTTATTTGTATGCTTGAAGTATTATTGTTTTTATGTCAAAAGATAGACTATTGCTTTGAATCACTCATGTCTTAATATTCATGCCATGATTAGATATATGATCAATATTATCCTAGGTAGCATGCCACATCAAACATTATCTTTTTTATCATTTACCTACTCGAGGACGAGCAGGAATTAAGCTTGGGGATGATGATACGTCTCCGTCGTATCTATAATTTTTTATTGCTCCATGCCAATATTATACAACTTCCATATACTTTTGGCAACTTTTTATACTATTTTTGGGACTAACATATTGATCCATTGCCTAGTGCCAGTTCCACTCTATTGCATGTTTTATGTTTCGTAGAATATCCATATCAAATGGAGTCCAAACGGGATAAAAACGGACGGAGATTATTTTTGGAATATTCGGAGAATATGGGAAGGAAAATCCACGCGAGACGGTGCCCGAGGGAGGCACGAGGCAGGGGCGCGCCCCTGACCCTCATGGCCCCCCGTAAGGCAGTTGATGCCCTTCTGCGGCCCCGAGAAAGCTAATTTTTAGGAAAAAACCACGGCGAAGATTTCAGTCCAATCGGAGTTATGGATCTCCATATATATACGAAACGGTGAAAGGGCAGCCGAACAGAGCGCAGAAACAGAGAGAGACAGAGAGAGAGAGAGATCCAATCTCGGAGGGGCTCTCGCCCCTCCCATGCCATGGAGACCAAGGACCAGAGGCGAAACCCTTCTCCCATCTAGGGAGGAGGTCAAGGAAGAAGAAGAAGAAGGGGGGCCCTCTCCCCCTCTCTTCCGGTGGCGCCGGAACACCGCCGGGGCCATCATCACCATCGCCATCTTCACCAACAACTTCACCGCCATCATCACCAACTCTTCCCCCCTCTATGTAGCGGTGTAACCTATCTCTTACACGCTGTAATCGCTACTTAAACATGGTGCTCAATGATATATATTATTTCCGAATGATGTATGGCTATCCTATGATGTTTGAGTAGATCCTTTTTGTCCCATGGGTTATTTGATGATCAAGATTGGTTTGAGTTGCATTTTTTATTATTGGTGCTGTCCTATGGTGCTCTCCGTGTCGCGCAAGCATGAGGGATTCCCATTGTAGGGTGTTGCAACACGTTCATGATTCTCTTATAGTGGGTTGTGTGAGTGACTGAAACACGAACCCGAGTAAGGGGGTTGTTGTGTGTGGGATAAAGAGGACTTGATGCTTTAATGCTATGGTTGGGTTTCACCTTAATGATCTTTAGTAGTTGCGGATGCTTGCTATAGTTCCAATCATAAGCACATATGATCCAAGTAGAGAAAGTATGTTAGCTTATGCCTCTCCCTCATACAAAATTTCAATAATGATTACCGGTCTAGTTATCGATTGCCTAGGGACAAATAACTTTCTCGTAACAAAAAACTCTTTACTAAAACTAATTTAGTTGTGTCTTTACCTAAACAGCCCCTACTTTTTATTTACGCTCTCTTTGTACTCTTGCAAGCCTATCCAAAAACACCTACAAAGTACTTCTAGTTTCATACTTGTTCTAGGTAAAGCGAACGTTAAGCGTGCGTAGAGTTGTATCGGTGGTCGATAGAACTTGAAGGAATATTTGTTCTACCTTTAGCTCCTCGTTGGGTTCAACACTCTTACCTATCGAAAGAGTCTACAATTTATCCCCTATACTTGTGGGTTATCATCTTGCCACGCCTTATTCCATAGACCATCGAATCTTTACCCAAAACTTGAAAACTTCACAACACAAAACTCAACAGAAAACTCATAAGCTCCGTTAGGATAAGAAAATAAAACCACCACTTAGGTACTGTTGTGAACTCATTCTAAATTCATATTGGTGTAATATATACTGTATTCCAACTTCTCTATGGTTCATACCCTCCGATACTACTCATAGATTCATCAAAATAAGCAAACAACACATAGAAAACAGAATCTGTCAAAAACAGAACAGTCTGTAGTAATCAGTATCATTCGAATACTTTTGCAACTCCAAAAAATCTGAAATAAATTGGTGGACCTGAGGAATTTGTATATTAATCATCTTCAAAAATAATCAACCTAAAATCACTCTCCAGTAAAAAATGGCAGCTAATCTCGTGAGCGCAAAAGTTTCTGTTATTTACAGCAAGATCACATTAACTTTCACCCAAGTCTTCCCAAAGGTTCTACTTGGTACAAACAGTAATTAAAACATAAAACCACATCTAAACATAGGCTAGATGAATTATTTATTACTAAACAGGATAAAAAAGCATAGAGCAAACATAAAATTGGGTTGCCTCCCAACAAGCGCTTACGTTTCGCGCCCCTAGCTAGGCATGATGATTTCAATGATGCTCACATAAAAGATAAGAATTGAAACATAAAGAGAGCATCATGAAGAATATGACTAGTGCATTTAAGTCTAACCCACTTCCTACGCAAAGGGATTTTGTGAGCAAACAAATTATGGGAACAATAATCAACTAGCATAGGAAGGCAAAACAAGCATAACTTCAAAACTTTAAGCACATATAGAGGAACCTTGATATTATTTCAATTCCTACAAGCATATGTTCCTCCCTCATAATAATTTTAAGTAGAATCATGAATGAATTCAACAATATAATCATCACATAAAGCATTATTTTCATGATCTACAAGCGTAGGATTTTTGTTACTCTCCACATAAGCAAATTTCTTCTCATGAATAATAGTGGGAGCAAACTCAACAAAATAATTATCATGTGAGGCATAATCCAATTGAAAACTAAAATCATGATGACAAGTTTCATGGCTATCATTATTCCTAATAGCATACAAGTTATCACAATAATCATCATAGATAGCAACTTTGTTCTCATAATCAATTGTAACCTCTTCCGAAATAGTGGGTTCATCACTAAACGAAGTCATGACCTCTCCAAATCCCCTTTGATGGTTATCAAAATAAGATTCAACATCCTCCAAAATAGTGGGATCATTAATTCCTAAATTTGACACTCTTCCAAACCCACTTTCATCAATATAATCATCATAAATTGCTGAGGGTTGGGTGCGACATATGCCAATGGATGGCTTATCATGGTGGGAGCGAGTAGAACGTCGCCGGTGCCTCGAAGCGGGATAAGGCATAGACACGAATGCCGGCGAACTTTACCCAGGTTCGCGGCTCTTCTAGGAGACACTACAAAAAATACACTTCCGTGATGATACGTGTTTGTCACAGTAGGTCGCGTTTTTTGTCATGCATGTACATCCATGACAAATTTATGACAGAATCAAGATAGTCATACCTGTGCTGTCGTAGAAGTGTTCCATGACATTACCAAAATTATCATCATGGAAGTGTCCACTTCCATGACGATAAATCGCGCATCACAGAAGTGTTGTCGTCAAGGGTGACCGACATGTGGCATCCACCGTAACGGAACGTCGTTAAGCTATCGGGTCGGGTTTTGGATTCGATAACCCGTTAACAGCCCCGACCAATGGGGATTTTCCACATGTAAAATCATCATTGGCAAGAGGAAACACGTGTCGGCTCATCGTTGGGACAGATGTCATCCACTCACTGGACATAAGGCGCCTATGATACGTCGACACGTGGCACGGCCCAACGAGTTTAATGGGCCAGCCCAACTAAAGGCCCACAAGATTTTGCGGACCATAATAGGCCGGCCTAGCTAAAGGCCCACGAGATTTTGCAGACCATAATGGGCTAGCCCAGCTAAAGGCCCACAAGATTTTGGGGCCATAATGGGCCGGCCCAGGTAAAGGCCCACAAGATTTTTGTGTGCCATAATGGGCCGGCCCAGGTAAAGGCCCACAAAATTCTTGCGGATCACAATGGGCCGACCCAGCTAAAGGCCCACGAGAATTCACCGACATTAATGGGCCGGCCCATCTGTAGGCCCACAAGATTTTGAGGACCCTAGTAGGCCGGCCCATTAACTAGCTGCCATGTTTCGGGCCAAATGCCGGCCCATATTTGATCCGGTCCATTAATGACCTGCCATGTTTCGGGCCTAATAATGGCCCATATAAGATCCGGCCCGTTAAAAGCGTTCCACTTTCTGGGCCAAATCAAGGCCCAGATCAGGTCCGGCCCTTTAAGAGGCTTGGGGCTCAATTATGGCCCATATCAGATTCAGCCCGTTAACTGGACGCTATGCTTTTGGGGGCAGTTGCTAAAGGCCCATTTAGTAATTCAGCCTGATATTAGTTTCGTCCTGTTAAGGGCCCGTTTAACATTTCGGCCCTATATTAATTTCGGCCCTATATTAATTTCTGCCTATTAAAAGCCCGTCATATAGTTGGGCCTAACTACGGCCTGGTTTGCATCCGGCCTGCTTGCAGCCGATATCTGACTGGGCCAAACAAGGACCAAGACAACTTTGGCCTATTAAAAGCCCGTGATTTGATTCGCACAATCATGGGCCGGGGTCCATTTCGGGCTGCTGCCGGCCCGTGAGCTATTCGGCATGTTTCAGGCCCAACCTACTTCTCAGCCTCCTAAAAGGCCATTGAGTTTTCTTGCGAAAAGAGGGCCGGGGGTTACTCGGCCTATTAAAGGCCCGAATCTACTAGTGGGGCAGTTTGACGGGGCCCATGATGCGGATCATACATCGTGATTGCATGACGGCCCGATTATGTACCATAATTTTACGGTTTGGCTGGTTTACTGCGAAGGTAGGATATATATACAGTAAAATAACTGGAGCATCGTGAATAAGAAAAAATGCAGACTATACAATAAAGAAATTACAGCATATTACATCCACTGGGCATCAAAGTTCGCCACTATGATAATAAAGCATAAGCAGATAGCAGATTACATACACTAGGCATCAAAGATCGCCACCAGTGCAAATAAACACACCGACAAAATAATATACAAAACCGATAGCACTTCAATAGAGTTCAAGAAAGGTTAGCCCCGCTGGGGAGCTGCAGCGCAAGCAGCTGAGCAAGATGAGGAGACTGCGCTTGTTCAACACTTATATCTGTCGGATTTCAGGTTCCGACAGACCCTTGAGGTTCGAACTCTGGGGTGCGCATGGAGATTACGCTTTCTACCTCTCCGCCTCGCAAAGATCTAGGCTAAGGAAAGAACAGCACAAGAGACACAGGGTTTATACTAGTTCGGGCCACCGTTGTGGTGTAATACCCTACTCTAGTTTGTGGTGTGGTGGATTGCCTCTTGGGCTGATGATGATGAACAATACAGGGAAGAACATCCTCGCGAGGGAGTGTTCTTGGCTGGGCGATGAACTGCCAGGAGGAGTTCGGTCGCCCTTCTCTCTCTCTCTCTCTCTCTCTCTCTCTCTCTCTCTCTCTCTCTGATTGCCCAGACTCTGGATGTCTCTGAGCTCTGATGCTAGATGCTCTCTGCTACCTGATTTCTAGATGTCTCTACCTTGGGGGAGGCTAGTCCTATTTATAGGTAAAGTCCCTGGGCCTCTTCCCAAATATTGAGCGGGAAGGGCGCCAACAGTTGGCCATTTTGAAGGGGAACATCTGGTACACTTATCCTGACTAAAGTTGGTCCTCGCCTACCAAAGGCTCTGGTGGTGACGCCGTCCTGAGCTCCACAATGACTTCCTCCCCACCGTTGGACTGGTCTTGATCTCGTTGCACTGAAATGGGTGCCTTTGCTTGATACTCTCGCCTGTGCTTGCTCCCTTTGCACCAAAGAGGAAAGGAGGACACTGCGCGGGATGGCGCCCGCCTGGCGCCCTTGGTCGTCATGGCTTGCGTCCTGGGCACCTCATGAGGTACCCCGCCTTGATCTCTCCGCCTCCTCATGAGCCAGCCTGATGAGGCTGCACCTGAGGAAACTCTGCGTCGTCCGCACCGCGAGGCTTGGCCCCTCGCGAGGGTCTTGGGTCTTGTGTTGATGAAGATGGGCTGTGCTGGGCCGAGCCACGCCGCAGGCCGCAGGCAGGCAAGTCTGGGGACCCCCGTTCCCGGAATGCCGACAGTAGCCCCCGGGCCCAAGGCGCGTCCGGACTTGGCCGTGCAGAGAGGCGAAAGGGCAAGGGCGAAGCGCCGCGGGCCCTAACAGCTTGCGACCTTGGGCGCCGCATGGCGGTTGATTGGACATGGGCGTCTCCACTTCCCCACGATGCCTCGGCAACTGCGCGGATTGGACAAGTCCCTGCATGCAAAGCGGGTCATGATTACCTGCGATCGTGGAGGCCGACGGTTGGCCTTCGCCGGCTATAAGTACGGGGCGGCGCGCGCCTTTCTAGTTCATCCCCCTTTGCTTCTCCTTCTTCTTCATGGCTCCGTCGAGGAGGTTCTCGGCTGCAGAGAAGGGGAAGGCCCGCTAGGTTGAGCCTGCCTCTCCTCCGCCCAAGCGCGGCCGAGGGCGCCCTTGCAAGCACCCTGTGGCCACCACGGAAGCTTCCCGCGGCCGTGGAAATGGTTTCCAGCGTGGTGACGGTGAGCTGCTGCGGCTGGGGGGCGCGCTTCGGTCGCCCGCTCCCCTAGGCCACGCTTTCGCGTTGCTGAGGTGCTGCCGGAGTTCGACATATGGTCGGCGGAGCCGACTAGCGCCCGGCTTCAACTCCCTCGCTTCCTCCTTGGTGAGCTCCCGGCCGGCGCCCCAGGCGGCCTCTGGCTTCAGGCGGACAGCTGCTGCAGCCGGACCTCATGGGCTTCACTGGAGGTCTCCGCAACTGGGAGCCTGGCCTTGACCCGTGGTTGGCAGGCGTTCGCCCGCGCTCGTGGCCTGGGGCGTCGGTGCACCCTGCACTTCAAGTTTGACAACGATGCCACCCTCTACGTGAGGGTGTTTGGGGAAGATGGTCGCCGCGCAGGGTGCTGCCCCGAGGACGACGACCGCGGCCAGGGACCCAGCCCCGACGACGATGGAGGGGACAGCGCCCGCGTGGTCGGCGGCGCTCAAGGCTCCCCAAGCTTCATCGGTTCTTCTTCAAGCGGCTCTTCTAGCGGTGGCCGCAGTCAGCCTCCATGCCGTCGCACCTGCTTGGGAGGCGGTAGTGCGTCCGCCCGCCGTCGCGCCCCGATGAAGCGCGAGAGGGAGTCTGCCTGAGCCCCGGAGGCAGCTCGAGTCTCCTCTGCAGGCCGGTGTGAGGCGAGCCGCGCCTCACTTGTCCTTTCTTTCCCTTTCTTCCTGCGTAAAAGAAAACAGTAGCGTGGAGCCCCGCGGGGGAGTGTTTGGGTTATTGCTATTAATCATTACCTTGCTTCCGTTATCACGCCTTCCGGCTATGTGTCCGGATGTAGATAATTCCCGGCCCCAGCCGTGGGGGGGCGACCGACCCAGGCCCTGTGTTCGCGCCGCGGTGCCCATGGGGCACGGACTGGAGGGCTGCTCCTGTAATGGGCCCAGGTCGCGAAACCTTTGAACGACTAGGACAGGGACACTCGTGAGGGCGCTCGGCTACCCTCCCTCGCGAGGCCTTGCATAAGAGAAATCGAAGCAGGAGAGTAAAAATCGACGAACAACAAACCAACGACGGCAATAGTTTCAATAAGACTTCAAATGTGAACAAACAGGCCAACTACGGAAAGCAAATGAAAAAGCCGCGTCTGACACCTAATCTAGTCTTCGACGTCTTCTCATCAGCGCGCAGCTAAGTGCTGCCACTGGGCGTGGGAGGGAGCCCCAGGGCCTGTGGCCGGCGCTCCTGAGACCCCGGGGTGTGTACAGCCCCAACTCATTATTACGTGAGAGTGTCACGGGCGGTGAGCTTCACAGGCGTTGGCCTTCTTCACAGGTTCCGGGCCTTTGTTAGGGGAAACGAGCTTCACGGGCATTGGCCCTCTTCACAAGCTCCGGGCCTTTTCCAAAACGCGACAGCTTCACAGACATTTGCCTTCTTCACAGGCTCCGGGCCTTTTCCAAAACGCGACAGCTTCACAGGCATTTGCCTTGTTCACAGGCTCCGGGCCTTTTCCAAAACGCGACAGCTTCACAGGCATTTTCCTTCTTCACAGGCTCCGGGCCTTTTCCAAAACGCGACAGCTTCACAGGCATTTGCCTTCTTCACAGGCTCCGGGCCTTTTCCAAAACGCGACAGCTTCACAGGCATTTGCCTTCTTCACAGGCTCCGGGCCTTTTCTGTCGGCGTTCCGGGAACGGGGGTCCCCAGACTTGCCTGCCTGCGGCCTGCGGCGTGGCTCAAATGGGGGCCCAGCGCGGCCCATCTTCATCAACACAAGGCTCAAGACCCTCGCGTGGGGCCAAGCCTCGCGAGGCGGACGACACGGCGCTTCCTCAAGCACGGCCTCCTCAGGCTGGCTCGCCAGGAGGCAGAGAGATCAAGGCGGGGTACCTCACGAGGTGCCCATGACGCAAGCCATGACGATCGAGGGTGCCAGGCGGGCGCCAGCCCGCGCAGCGTCTCCCTTTCCTCTTTGGTGCAAAGGGGGAAAGCGCGGGCGAGAGGATCAAGCAAAGGCACCCATTTCAGTGCAACGAGACCAAAACCAGTCCAACGGTGGGAAGGAGGCCACCATGGATCCCAGGACGGCGTCACCACAGGGCCTTTGGCAGGCGAAGACCAACTTTAGTCAGGATAAGTGTACCAGATGTTCCCCTTCGAATTGGCCAATTGTAGGCGCCCTTCCCGCTCAAATATTTGGGAAGAGGCCCAGGGCCTTTGCCTATAAATAGGAATAGCCACCCCCAGGGCAGGGACAGGTGGGCATCTGGAAAAGACCTCTGATCAAGTAGCTGGCATCTAGGATATAGCATTCAGGCAAGCAGAACTTGGAACTTGGGCAAGTAGAGAGAGAGAGAGAGAGAGAGAGAGAGAGAGAGAGAGAGAAGGGCGATCGAACTCCCCTTAGCAGTTCATCCCCTTAGCCAAGAACCGGCCCTCGCGAGGCTGTTCTCCCTTGTACTGTTCATCATCATCAGCCCAAGAGGCAATCCACCCACCACAAACTAGAGTAGGGTATTACACCACAACGGTGGCCCGAACTAGTATAAACCATGTGTCTCTTGTGTTGTTCTTTCAGTAGTTAGTTCTTTGCGAGACGGAGAGGTAGAGGGCAGAATCTCCGCGCGCACCCCAGAGTTCGAACCTCAAGGGTCAGCCGGAACCCGTGATCCGACATTTTGGCATGCCAGGTAGGGGTGCGCCGGAATCTGTCTTCCACCGCTCCGCTCTCCTCCGACCATCGCATCCATGTCTGACGCTCGTTGGGCCCGCGCCGAGCGCCGGGCCGCCATCGCTTCCCGCGTCGTCCAAGCGGCCCCCGTCGGTGGGCGTCCTCGTCGTTCTCCGTCGCCCACCGTCAACGCCGCCACCGGCCCGGCGGGGAATGAGCAGCAGGCATCCTCTCAGCACCCATCCGTGCGGCGAGACGGCCGCACCGCTACCCCGTCGCTCACCCCGACCGGCTCTTCGTCCTACGCGCTTCGCGCGCCCTTGGAGGCTCGAGCTACGCTCATCGCGGCGAACGAGCTCCTGCGCTACCGCCCCGTCGACGATGTCTACGAGGAGTGGCTCAACCGCATCGCCGAGCTCGTCCGCGCCGCAGGGGGCTCTCCCGCGCCGTCCGCACCACTGCGCCGCACTCCGCCCCGCGTGGGCAATGAAGCTCGGGGGCGTTCCAACCTCCTCCTCTCCAAGAAGACGCAATGGCCCCAAGGCGCGCAGCCCCTGGGCGTAACCCGCTCCGTAAAGCGCCAGCCCGGCAGGAACGGAGCTGCCAAGAAGTCCCACGACCGCAAGAGGCCGCCCGGGTGCTCCCAGCTCTGGCTCGCCGAGACCCCGCTCCAGCTCCGGCACGTCAAGACCCCGTGCTGCTCCCAGCAGCAGCGCAAGGGGACCTGCAAGGCCAAGCTCTCCCTCAACCAAAACCTCCCGCGGCCACCGCAGGCTGCCGCGCCTACACCACCGAGCTGCACAGCGTCGCATGGCCCGGAAAGTTCAAGCCGGACCTGCCCCCTCGCTACGATGGCACGACTGATCCCATAGAGTTCCTCCAGCTCTACGAGCTGGGAATCGAAGCTGCCAGCAGGGACGAAAAGGTAATGGCAAACTAGTTCCCCTTGGCGCTGAAGGAAGGTGCTCGCACTTGGCTCCTGAACCTGGCCCCAGGCACGATCTCCTCCTGGGACCAGATGCGTACTCGCTTCATCGCCAACTTCCAAGGTACCCGCGACCGGCCTCCCGCCGTGAGCAACATGCGCCGCATCAAGCAGCAACCTGGGGAGACCCTGCAAAAGTACATCCAGCGCTTCAACAGTGCGCGCCTCAAGATCCCCAGGGTGTCCGAGGAAGCCATCATTTCAGCCTTCTCCCATGGCGTGCGCGACGTCAAGATGAAGGAGGAGTTGGCGATGCATGAAGACCTCTGCACCTCCCTGGAGCTGTTCAACTTGGCGACCAAGTGCGCCAGGGCCAAGGAGGGACGCCTCTCCCTCCTCGAGCTGCCTACCGCAGACCCAGAAGAGAAGAAGCCCAAGGCCAAGGACATGAAGCGCAAGGGGGCTGCCGTGCTCGCGGCGGAGCCGGACACCAAGCGGGGCAAGGATCTGCCCGAATCCTCCAGGGGCAGCCGGTACTGTGTGTACCACGACCTCCGTACCCACAACACCGACGAATGCCAAGACCTCGGCGCCGTGCGAGAAGTAAGAGTCGGCCGACGCCCTGACCGTGCTGACCGGGGCTACAGCCGCGGAGGAGGAAGGAACCCGAGACGCTGGGAAGATCGTGGCCCGCGCCAAGGATGGCGCGACCAACCTCGCGAGGACCGCTGGCGTGACCCGCCTCGCAAGGGGGACTGGAGGGATCAGCCATGTGAGGATCGCCCTCATGGCAACCCAGGCCTACCGCCACTACCGCCTCAGCCAAGAAGGAATGAAGACTGTCACCAAGACGGGGGGGCTGGGGGCTTCCAAGAGCCACGCGCAATCGCCTGCATCCTGGGCGGAGCTCAAGCCCCAGCCTCTCAGCGTATCTTCAAACAGTTTGCCCACGAAGTGAATGCAGTTATTCCCAAGCTCGAAGCAACGCGTCCCCTCAAGTGGTCGGCTGCGCCATCACGTTCAGCTCAGCAGACCAGCTCAAGAGCGCGGCCACAGCCGGAGTACTCCCGATGCTTTGTTCCCCAGTCATCAGCAACGTTCTGGTCACCAGGACCCTCATCGACGGAGGATCAGGGCTCAATGTCTTGTCCGTGGAAACATTCAACAACCTCCAAGTGCCCTATGACCAGCTTCAGCCAACCAAGCCTTTCTCCGGAGTCACCGACGGTTCCATAGTCCCGATCGGGCAGGTCCGCCTCCCAGTCACCTTCGGGGCCCGCAGCAACTACCGCACCGAGCTCATCGACTTCGACGTCGCCCACATCCGCCTGCCGTACAACGCCATCCTCGGGTACCCAGCGCTGGCCAAGTTCATGGTTGTGACTCACCACGGCTACAACGTCCTCAAAATGCCAGGAAGTGGCGGCGTCATCACGGTGCCCTATGAAGAGAAGGATGCAGTGTGTTCCCTGGAGCGAGCCTTTCAGGCCGCGTCACTAGAAGACCCAGATCGCGGAAGCAGGAGGCTTCCTGAGACCACCCCCAAGAAGAAGAAGACGTCGTCAGGCTCAGCCCCTCAGGAGGCAGGCCCTTCAGGGCCCGTGTCTGCCCAGGGGGACCCTCCGTCCATCGCATAGGAAAGCGCGCCCGGCGCCCTCCTCAGGCAGGGCTCCGGGGCTCTCACCTGGAGGGCCACCGACCTTGCCAAGGTCACGAGGGAGGCGCTTGGGCACCATGTGGATGCGTGCTTCAAAGCACGTTTCCCTCGAAAGGGAGCCAGGCAAGGAAGGTCAGACCAGCAGGAGTTCGTTAACAAGGCCATTCAAGAACTACAGGAGTCAAGGATCATGAGAGGTTGCCGTCGTCCACCAGTTGTGGCTCCCCATCCAGGCGAGGATGGTGGGCTGCGCGTCTGCGTCGACATACCAGGGCTCAATCAGATCGCCGCGACGGAGCGCCTCTGGCCCTCCCAAGTGGGGTGCTGCGGAGGACCGCCCCACAGCTATGTTCGCATGCCTTACGGCCTGCCGAGCATGGCTGCGGCATACCAGCGCCTCATGAGGGGCATCTTGGAGGCGCAAGAAGACAGGCGTTCTGCGGCTCTGGCGGAGATGGAGACAGCTCACGAGGAGCCACCAGTGCCTCCGGAGCCTCCCGAGGCCCCAGGGCCTGGGGGCTCGTGAGGATCGGCTTCCGCAGCCCACCGAGTCTGCTGCACCAACGCCACTCCGTCGACGACATCTCTAGGTGACATCTTTCAAGTTTCATTCTCAGCTGGGAGCGCCCTCCCAGGGTTGCGTCACTCCCAGGCCGCGTGGGTCCGTCCCCGTGGCATGTATCCATTTTTATTTCTTCAGGTGTTAGCTTGCTTTGCTGGGGGCGCCCCTCGGGCTGCATCATCCCCAGGCCACTCGGGCTAGGCCCAGCGGCGTGTATCCCCTCCTCGTTTATTTCCAATTATGCATTCGCCTATCATGCTTGATTACTCGATGCCATCCACGGCACCTCTTCTTATCTATGTCGACCACTTGCACGTAAAAGGGGGGGCGCCTGAGCATCGCGACTCAGGGCTCTTACTGGCTCTCCAGCCCTCACCCTCTGGTCTTGTCCACGGCATCGCGACCTGGCATACCAGCGACGGCTGAGACAAGCTCGAGGGCCGGGACCCGAGGACGTAGAGTGCCGGCATCTAATCAAACTTTGAAGGGACACATTTTCAAGATACGGCCCAGTACCAGGCGCAACCCGCCTAGAGGTAGGGCCTCGTGAGTCCCGCGCTGGCTCACGGGTGCCCAGATACACCTCACCTACTCCAACCAGCGAGCTCTTGAGCGACTAACAATCAACTGATGGCTGCCATGGCAGCCCCGTCTTCCTTCTGTGATGAATCTGTAGGGTCCTTAGAGGAAACTGCGCTAGCCAAGGCCCTCACGACGTTCCCTTCACCCTTGCCCGCGCAAACCGATTGCACGTTAAAGGGGGGGTGCCTGAGCATCGCGACTCAGGGCTCCTACTGGCTCTCCAGCCCTCACCCTCTGGCCTTGTCCACGGTATCGCGACCTGGCATACCAGCGACGGCTGAGACCAGCTCGAGGGCCGGGACCCGAGGATGTAGAGCAGAAAGGGGAGCAAAGGCGAGGGAGAAGGGGCACGCGAGGACCTCGTCCAGTGACTCCGCTCAAGCTACCCCCTGGACCCGACGACGCGCTGGGGATGATCCCCGGTCCTCAAAGATAAGTCATCATCCAAAACATTGGCTACCGTAGCACTACCCCTGCACCTAAAGCGATTCTGTACTAGCGAAGTTGCTTCCCTTTCTCACCAAGCGACGGCTGCTTGGGCGCCAAAGGGGACCTCCTGAGCATCGTGACTCAGGGGCTCTTATCGGACCCCGGGTCGCTCACCTCCTGGCCTTGACCACGGCATCGCGACCTAGCAGGGACTTGTCAAATCCACGCGGTCACCAAGGCGTCGTGGGGAAGCGGAGACGCCCACGTCCAATCAACCGCCAAGCGGCGCCCAAGGCCGCAGGCTGTTAGGGCCCGCGGCGCTTCGCCCTTGCACTTTCGCCTCTCGGCACGGCCAAGTCCATGCACGCCTTGGGCCCGGGGGCTACTGTCGGTGTTCTGGGAACGGGGGTCCCCAGACTTGCCTGCCTGCGGCCTGCGGCGTGGCTCAAATGGGGGCCCAGCACGTCCCATCTTCATCAACACAAGGCTCAAGACCCTCGCGAGGGGCCAAGCCTCGCGAGGCGGACGACACGGCGCTTCCTCAAGCACGGCCTCCTCAGGCTGGCTCGCGAGGAGGCAGAGAGATCAAGGCCGGTTACCTCACGAGGTGCCCATGACGCAAGCCATGACGATCGAGGGTGCCAGGCGGGCGCCAGCCCGCGCAGCGTCTCCCTTTCCTCTTTGGTGCAAAGGGGGCAAGCGCAGGCGAGAGGGTCAAGCAAAGGCACCATTTCGGTGCAACGATACCAAGACCAGTCCAACGGTGGGAAGGAGGTCACCATGGAGCCCAGGACGGCGTCACCACAGGGCCTTTGGCAGGCGAAGACCAACTTTAGTCAGGATAAGTGTACCAGATGTTCCCCTTCGAATTGGCCAATTGTTGGCGCCCTTCCCGCTCAAATATTTGGGAAGAGGCCCAGGGCCTTTGCCTATAAATAGGACTAGCCACCCCCAGGGCACGGACAGGTGGGCATCTAGAAAAGACCTCTGATCAAGCAGCTAGCATCTAGGATCTAGCAATCAGGCAAGCAGAACTTGGAACTTGGGCAAGTAGAGAGAGAGAGAGAGAGAAGGGCGATCGAACTCCCCTTAGCAGTTCATCCCCTTAGCCAAGAACCAGCCCTCGCGAGGCTGTTCTCCCTTGTACTATTCATCATCATCAGCCCAAGAGGCAATCCACCCACCACAAACTAGAGTAGGGTATTACACCACAACGGTGGCCCGAACTAGTATAAACCCTGTGTCTCTTGTGTTGTTCTTTCAGTAGTTAGTTCTTTGCAAGACGGAGAGGTAGAGGGCAGAATCTCCGCGCGCACGCCAGAGTTCGAACCTCAAGGGTCTGCCGGAACCCGTGATCCGACATTTTCCAAAACCCGACAGCTTCACAGGCATTTGCCTTCTTCACAGGCTCCGGGCCTTTTCCAAAACGCGACAGCTTCACAGGCATTTGCCTTCTTCACAGGCTCCGGGCCTTTTCCAAAACGCGACAGCTTCACAGGCATTTGCCTTCTTCACAGGCTCTTGGCCTTTTCCAAAAAGGATGGTCTTCACAGGCATTCGCCTTCTTCACAGGCTCTGGGCCTTTCCCAAAAAGGATGGTCTTCACAGGCGTTCGCCTTCTTCACAGGCTCTGGGCCTTTCCCAAAAAGGATGGTCTTCACACGCGTTCGCCTTCTTCACAGGCTCTGAGCCTTTTAGGGGTAGAACCTCCGGAGGTGCTGGATGTTCCATGCGTTCTGGATTGGCTCCCCCTCCTGAGTCTCCAAGCGCGCGGAGCCAGGCCTAGAAACATGAACAACCTTGAATGGGCCCTCCCACATGGGAGAGAGCTTGTGCGCCCTTCCCTGGTGAGAACCCGCCTGAGCACGAGGTCTCCTACCTCGTGAGTTCTGGGGCGGATGTTGCGGCAGTGATATCGTCGCAGTGCCTGTTGGTACCTCGCCACTCGCAGCGCGGCTTCTCGGCGGCGTTCCTCCCCCAACACGAGGTCCGTCCCCCGCGTGGCGTCCTGCTACGCCTCGTCAAACGCCAGGACCCGTGCGGAGCGATGTCTGACCTCGTGAGGGAGGACTGCTCCGGCTCCGTAGACCAGGAAGAACGGGGTCTCTCCAGTCGGCTTGGTCGCGGTTCTGCAGATGGACCACAACACGGACTGAAGCTCATCGTACCAACCTCTGCCGCAGGCCTCCAGCTTCTTCTTGAACGTCCTGGTCCTGAGGACCCTCAGGACCTCCGCGTTGGCTCGTTCAGCCTGGCTGTTGCTTCATGGGTGCGCCACCGAGGCGTAGCATATCTGCGTTCCAATGTTAGCACAGTATGTTTTGAAGAGGTTACTGGTGAACTGCGAACCGTTGTCTGTGATGATACGGTTCGGCACCCCGAACCGGCTCACGATGCCCCTGATGAACTTGACCGCGGAACCCTCGGGGATGGTGCAGACGGCCTCTACTTCTGCCCACTTGGTGAATTTGTCCACGGTGACGTAGAGGTAGCGGTAGCCCCCTGGCGCCCGAGGGAACGGGCCTAGGATGTCCAGCCCCCAGACTGCGAATGGCCACGAAAGGGGTATAGTCTGCAGGCCTCCTGTTGGCTGATGGATCTACTTGGCGTGAAATTGGCAGGCTTCACAAGCCTTCACCAGTTCGACAGCGTCGTTGAGTGCGGTGGGCCAATAGAATCCACTGCGGAATGCCTTGCCAACAAGGGTCCGTGATGATGAATGATGTCCACAGTCTCCGCCATGTATGTCCTCCAGCAGTTCCTTTCCTTGCTCCCTGGAGATGCAGCGCAGTGATACATTGTTTGGTCGCTTCCGGTAGAGCTCTCCATCCCTGATGCCATACGCCGTGGCCTGTCGTGCCACATGCTCCGCTTCCTCCTCCTTCTCTGGCAGGGTCCCTTGTGTTAAATAACTCCGGAGCTCCATGATCCTGCACCCCTCCCGAGTTTCCATCATCAGGAGCAGGCGTGTTCCTGAGGCCGGGCCGCAGACCGGGGCTCCTGAGGCAGGTGGCTGGGGAAGTTCCTCCCGTGGCTGAGCCGTGTTTGACAATAACGGCAGGGCCGAGGGTTTGAAGATCCGCTCCTGGAAGACGCCAGGCTCCTCAGGTAACCGCCTGGATGCCCGCCTGGCGATGTTGTCGGCCTCCTGATTGGTGCCACGGGGCACGTGCTTCAACTCCAACCCGCAGAACTGCTTCTCCATCCTGCGGACCTCCGCAAGGTAGGCTTCCATGTGCTCGTATTTTGGCTCGTATACCTTGTTGGAGAAGTTGACAAGGAGCTGCAAATCGCCCTTGATGGTGAGGCGCTTCACCCCCAGGGCAGCTGCGGCCTTCAAGCCCGCTATCAAACCTTCGTACTCCGCTATGTTGTTGGAGACCTTCTCACCTTACTGGAAACAGAGCTGTACAGCATAGTAGAGCTTGTCCTGAGTGGGCGACATCAGCACTGCCCCGGCCCCGGCGCCGTGCCTGGGGAATGCCCCATCGAAGTACATGACCCAGCCTTCTGGCGCCTTGCTCCCTGGGAGAGAGACCGATCCTCGTCGGCCTTGAGGCCTTGTTCCTCCGTCCATTCTGCCACGAAATCCGCTAATGCTGCTCCCTTAATGACCCTGGTCGTGCTGAACTCGAGCTGAAATGCTTGTAGTTCTATGTTCCACTCAGCGACCCTTCCGTCTGAGTTAGGGCTCCTGAGCACTCTCTCCAGGGGGTATGACGAGACGACCTTGATGGGGTGACCCTGGAAATAGTGCCGCAGCTTGCGCGAGGCTACCAGTAGCGCGAGGAGGAGCTTCTGAGGCATGGGGTACCGTGCCATCGCCTCCCGCAATATCGTGCTGACGAAGTATACTAGGTGCTCAACAAGGCTGAGTGCGTCAGTGCTCTTGGCGCCCTCTGGAGGCAATGGCGCCAGGCGAGGTGATGAGGCCTCCGGAGGCTGACCATCCAGGTGAGGGGCCTCTCCCGCTTCCGGTGCACTCTTCGGCGGCTGATCCTCCTCAGCCGCGGTAGCGGTTTCTGTGGGCCTTCCTTGTTCCTGTTTTGTCTTGTCCTGGGCTGCCGCTGTGGTTCTGATTCGACGCTCCTCCCTAACCACCACCAGGGCAGCGCTGGCGGAGTAGGGAGTGGCGGCAAAGTAGAGCACCAGGGGTTCTTCAGGGCGCGGAGCCACCATGACCGGAGGACTGGTCAGGTATCTCTTGAGGTCTTGGAATGCCTAGTCAGCCTCTTCAGTCCATTAAAAGGGCCCCTTTGTCTTCATTAGCTGGAAGAAAGGCAGTGCTCGTTCCCCCAGTCTGGAGATGAAACGCCCTAGTGCGGTCACGCATCCACTGAGCTTCTGCATTTCTCTGAGGGTCTTCGGCGGGCTCATGTCCTCGACCGCCTTGACCTTCTCCATATTAGCCTCGATGCCTCGATGGGATACGAGGAAACCCAAGAGCTTGCCTGAGGGGACCCCGAACACACACTTTTCTGGGTTGAGCCGCAGGTTCACTGCCTCAAGGCTCGCGAAGGTTTCCTCCAGGTCTTGTATCAGGGTCTTGGTGTCACACCCTGATTTTCATGCCACAACACTTAAGCTAATAAATCATGGTAAAGTGTGGTTTGACAAAAACTTTTGAGTGTTTTGGACTTTGCTTGATTTGATTTTTGTGTGTTGTTTGCAAGTGCTCTAAAAATCAAATAAATTCTCCAACACTTATACTTCTTCTCCTTGATCCAAAACCTTTTCCCATGCCATGTGTATAGAGAAATATAGTATTTTCTTACAAAAATAATTTGGCCAAAAAGTATTTTCAAAGATTAGTTTTCCAAAAACCCCTGAGTTGAGGCTTGCACTGCAAGTACTTAATTAAGGGCAGTAAAAATCTTTCCAAAAATGTATTTGACTCCTATTAGATATAGGTTACCCAGAAACCACAAAAGTATAATTTTAAAAGTTATTTTCCTATTTTATTTAAAGGATTTTTCTTAAGGCCATAAATGGTCTTTAATAGGTTAAAATTATTTTAAAGCTTTAAAAATATTTGAGAAAAATTAGGGAGACTCACTGGACATATATTTTCCATATATATGAGTTTCAACATATGGTCAATATCAAAATATTGGACAAAACCTCCCAAAACCATTTCTGCTCATTTCAAGGATTTGAAATATTTCTACAGGAAATATTTTCATAAAAATCCAAGAAAATTATAGCATGTCACATATGACATGTTTGATGATCTTGCCAAGTCTCATGTCATGGAGAACAGTATAACCCCATTAAACCCTCTCAAAACCACTTCTGTCCTTTTTCAAGTTTGAACAGCTTTGCACTGTCAAACATGTCCAATTGCTCTCAAACTTGGTGCACATTTTTAAATGGTGTAATAATGCATCTAGACCAAATGGCACAAGTTGGAGACAATTTTATCTTGATCAAAGTACCCCAAAACCCTCTCTGACCACAATCAAATTTAACCAAGTTTGTACTGCCAACTTTTTCTCCTTGACCCCAACTTTTGTGAGCATGTTCAAATCCTCAAATGATGACACTACACCAAGTGGTGCATCAAGGAGAATAGATTTGCATGACTAAATCTTGGTAAAACCATTTCTGTTGATTTCTAGGGTTCACAAAAGTTGCATTGGCAACTTTGCCCAAATGAGCTCAAACTTGGTGGAGCACCCTACTTATATGTGACAGTTCATCCTGTTAATTCTCATGGCAAGTGGAATTAATTTACTTGCCCAAACCATCAACAAACACCTTCTGCCATTTTTCCAAAATCATCATTTTGACCTCTTACACTAATCTCCTTGAGCCCAACTTTTTACCACATCTCCTCCTAGTCCTCTCCTACCTCCAGTAACTCTCCTCCTTCAACAGCTCAATTATTTGGGGGGTGAAAACCCTCATTTCCTTCTCTGGACAGCAGCATTCTTCTCCTTTCTCACCAGCCTCCTCATCCTAGTGGTTCACCAGGGCATCCAAGGCCGCCTCCCCTTTGTTTACTCACCCCACAAAGCCCCAGACACTAGTGGACACGGCCCTGGCACATAAACAATGCCATGGCGTGCAGAGCTCGAGCTCTAGAGCACGCTACAGTGCTCTCCGGCACTGTAGCACGCCCATACCAAGGACTCCCGTCGACCTTGGGCTCCGGAATCGTGTCCCCCGAGGACGCCTCGACGTCCACGGCACGCAACACTGTCAGGCCCCTCCTCCCTTGCCCTCTTCCTCCCTCCGCGAGCTCGCCCATGGGCGCCGTAGGCCACGTCCACGGTGCACCGCGGCCCCTCTACTTAGAGGCCCTCCCGAGCACTACTCTGGCCTCTTCCCGCTCTCCCTTTCTCCCGTGAACCTCTCTGACACCCCCTCTCTCCCCCTTGTGCCCTCTTGCCCTCTCCATGGCCGCCATGTTCGCCGCCGGCCTCCACTTTGCTCCGGTGAACCACAGCCCCTCCCCCTCTCATTCGACCTCCAGGAGAACCTCCGCTAGGCTACGAAGCTTCCCCCGCTCCTCTCCGCCTTGTCCCGTGCCTCGTGGTGCCGGTGACGCCAATGCCCGATGAGGCCATCCGCCACGACCGTCGCTAGATGCGCTCCCCTGACGCAGCTCTCCCCGGTGACTCCTCCGGTGGCCGCGGCTTGGCCGGGGGTGGCCTGTGCCGCCGGGGGCAAGCGCCGGCCGGCCCTCAACTGCGTCCTCGATCCCCTCTGTTGCGGGCGCGGGAGGAAGGAGACGACCCTGCGGGTGGGCCCCACGGGTCAGCGACTCAGCCGGCGGGCCCCGGCATTTAAGTGGAGGCGGGATCCGGGTTAACCGTCTACCCGCGGAGGAGCGTACTCCAGCTGGGCGCCTTCGACGTCGCCCTGTCATCCACGTGGCCGAGCCGCTGGGCCGGCCCAGTGCGCTCCGGCTCTATGCTGTGCCCAGTGCACAGTATAGGTATAAACCCTCTTCCTTTGTCTTTTTCTTTTTCCATTCAACTTCAAAAATCCATAAACAATTCAAATTAACTCCAAATTTGATTATTCAAATTTCTAGTTGTTTCTAAATTTATTCCCTATCACATGGTGCTATTTGCACATTTTTCCAGAAACTTTCTATTCACAAATATTTATAAAAACCCATTTTCCATTTCTGTGATGGACTTTAGAAAATCACAGAGAGCCCATTTTTTATCCAAATTCCATGATTCAAAATCCTAGATGTCTATAAGTTCAAAACTTAGTTTTTGGACATTTTTATTAATACTTTCTGTACCACATAAACTACTGAGCCATTTCTTCATATTTATCAACTTTGCAAATTCATAGGAAATTCATTTGAACTCCAAATCCAGTGAAACCAATTCCTAGATGCTTCTAAAATCATCCTTTGTTAAATGGGTGCCTTTGCTCATTTTTCAAAAATATGTTTCTGTACACTTCTTGCAATCCCATAAAACCCTAGATTCCATCATATCGAAATGTTTAGAAATATCCATTGATCCACTTCCATTGAAAATCACTTTGGTCATTCCTCATATGACTAGAGGTATCCTAGAAAAGTCCAACTCACATTTTTAGAGCACTTTTATTTTTTTCTCTTGTTGTGTTGCTTATTATGGTTGCTTTCAACGATAGTTGACGAAGTAGATGAAATGCGCGGAGTTGGACCAGAGATATTTGAAGACCTCGAAGACTTTGTTGAAACAGGCAAGCAGCCATTTGACCATGACTATGAAACCCTTTTTATGCATGTCATATAGCACTTTGTTACTGATGCATCGGAATCATAATGAGAGGGTAACCACTTTGGTGGGTGTCCTTCGTTATTTCCTCGTTGATACTTGCATTGTGCATGACCCTACCTTCTTATGAGGGTTATGCCGGTGGGAGTAGATAGGATGCTAAAGTAGTTGCTACGCAAAAAAAGGATGGGAATATGCATGGTGACAGAGGCAAAGTACTTTCAAAGGACTTTTCGAAAACCCCGTCGGGTGCCACTTATGCCCGAGGGAGATGATGAGTTGGGTAACCACTTGATGACGAAGTGGTGTACCGAGACAAGTGTGTGTTGTTTTCGAAAACGGATTGGTTTAAGTTGCGACCGTTATTCCAACCTTACATGTGCAACCACTCTACCCTTATATGGGAAAGGGCATTATTGATTACTTAGGCCGATACTAGCTTGGAGCCCGCATTACTAGTGACGGGGGAGAGTTGGTGCTCTCTCTCGGGACGGGGTCGTGCCAGGTAGGGCGGCCATGACTGTTTTCACAGGGCACCGGATACACCGTTGTGTCCCCTCTCGGATGTTACGATCTCGAGTGAGTCTCGTATGATGTACATCATGAGGATACGGAACAACGAGTGGACTCCTTGCTAGTGTTGTCTAGGGAAAGATAGTGATCGGGTGCTTACCCCGGGTACTTGAGGTACCGCGGGTCGTGGATGACACGGAAGTTCCCCGGATCTAGTGGGTAAAGTGTGCAACCTCTGCAGAGTGTAAAACTATTCGAATAGTCGTGTCCACGGTCAAGGACAGTTGGGTAACCGCTCTTGGGCTACGTCCACTTGTTTATAACCAGTGTGTGTGATGGATAAGTGGGAAGAACCATTTGGGTCAAGTCCAGGACTTGACATGATTGAGTTGGGTTGCTGCCCACTCTATTTATGTTGATATCTGTAACCTGTCCTCATGGTTACTTGAAATTCTCCTGATGCATGTCTTACAAGTTGTTGAACATATTATTGCACTCAAAACTAGCTTTCCGCAAAAATTTACCTATATCATGCATTGTTGTATCTTGAGCCAAAACATGGGTTGCTTGCGAGTACATTCAAAGTACTCATTGGCTTGCCACTAGTTATTTTATTGGCCAGGCATGAAAGAACATGATATGAAGAAGAATGCTTTGGTGACGAACATGCGAGCTAGGACGCTTCCCAGTCAGAATGCCTGTAGGGTTAAGGCAGATGGCATGGGTCCAAGTTACCAACGAAGATTTCCGCTGCAATGTTATACTCAAGACTTGACCATAATGGTCCTACTTCCGTAATACGATATGTATGGATGTAAGACTCTTGTTATTCAGCTTCTGTGTGTTCAGTGAGCATTGATCTCTGGGATCACTGTACACGTGCATTCGGTGATCACGACTTATGAGTCGGGGTCCCCACAGAGCTGGTATCAGAGCCATCCTGACTGTAGGAAGCCTTAGTTAGCATGGTCGTTAGTTAGGGTAAAATTATTTCCAAAACTACTACTAGTTTTCAAAACTATCTATACTTCTGTTCCCTTCTCAGTTTTTCGAAAACTAAGGTATACTTTCCCCATCGATCTCTTCCCTTCAAAACTATTGCAAATGGTCACTAGCACCCTCAAGCCCCTGACCACGGGATTCCTTGTAATCCTCGTGGATAGCCTAGAAGGATTACACCTTGCCAAACACTCACCCACCTCTTCTGAACACAAGATTGGCGACACCACCACAAGGCGATACCAACAGAAGAGACATCCTCAAGGAATGACGACATGAAGGCCCAGAAGATGGTGACACCCTAGACAATGCTCCATGATGATGCGACCTTAGCCTACGATGATCAGGGCATAAGATATGCAAGAACATGATATACATCGCTAATAGAGCAACTATGTCCTTACCGTTGTTGTATCGACAACCACCGGTGGATGAGAACCTCGCCATTTGGTCCGCCTCACTATAGTGAACAGGAAAACGGTTCTCTTCATCCCCCGCTCTTGGTGTCGATGTTGTCAACAACGTAACCGACATGTTGGACCTCTACTATGCCTTGTTAATGTCATTGCATAAAGGACTACCTACCTGGTACCATCGACGCCTTAGAAGACAAAACGGGATCGTCAGGATTAAGAAGACAACAGAAGACCGAGTCAATACCAGCTACGAGGAGCCACCTTCACCCCATCACTTCAACAGGCGAGAAGTTGCTGAAGAATCTTCAGGATCAACCCGGATTGTTTCATCGAACAACTACAAGAGACGTAGCAACACCTGAGGAAAACTCAGAAGACTGCACGAGGCTCAAGGCACGATTGTTGGATCCAAGAACCCCTAGGGTAGGATGAGTCGTGTACCCCCTATGCGCAGTCGAGTCCATATGATGGTTCGAATAGAACCATGATTGTGTGTTGCTTGCTTTTATTTGTTTGTGTTTTGATATCAGTCGCCCTTTTTGCCCTAGGCAACAAGTACGTGACTATATCACCTGCCTTATTTTGTTTGGCCCTTTTGGCACTTGTTTGTTGCACCTGCACTATAGAACCCCCTTTAGGCGTTCCCCTCCTCTATGCTACTTCTCCCTCTCATCCCTCTCATCAACTGAAGACGAGCAAGACAAGATGCACCAAGAAGTCCACCTCGGCAGCCAACTAGCACTGAAGACTTTTTGTTGCAGCCTCCTCGATCAAGTGAAACCCTGTAGAATTATGTTTAGCCCTCGAGATTAGATACCCATTCCTAGACCCTTCGAGACTTCATAAGATACCCCAGCTCGAGTCCTTAACCATGTGCTTAACCCACAGAACTGCAAGAGAACCAGTTAAGCCTCCGTAACCTTGCTTATCACTGGGTTCATTATGGAACTAGTGGACATAGTGAACGAGCACATTATCATCCTAGTATAGCACCAGGACTGACGATGCCATAAGGAAGACCAGTTTGAGGATATAGGGATTGAGGTCAAATGACTTGATGAGTTTATATCAATGACTTTGAGGGATTATCTGAGACTCTTTGGTGGATTACAAGGCTTTCATGTTGGTAGATGAACATGGTGGGATCATTAATATAGAGTAGCATAGCTTTCATTACCCCTGGATAAATTGGATTTAGTGGGGCAATTAAGATCGCAAGCTGAATTCTTGGAAGTATATATGAGGATTTGACTTAGCCAGGGGATATTGATAGGAGATAGATGGCATTATGATAATGACTTGGGGGAATAGATAGGAATCCTCGTTGGACATGAGATTTGGATTCGATAGGTTATCCTAGTGGAGTATGGATGTAGAGTAATTCTACATGGTTCGGAGTAAATTGGATTTAGACTGATGATCTTGATCATGATGCCATGCTTCTCGTTGGTCAATAAACTAGGAGATTGGATACATTGTCGGACTTGATTTAGGGATCTATATAAGCTTAACCTTGGAGCTTACTTGACCATGATAATGGAAATTGGTGGACGGACTACAGTAAGGTAGCCCTTGGGGATTGTATGACATAAGAAGATCATGTGGAACACCACAGACATTGGATTTGTAGAATTAATGGATTATGTAGCGATTAATGGAAGTTGATGGGCTATTCGAGTTGATTCATAGGAAGGAAACAAGATCTTGGAGTGGCTTACGACGTGTTTCCTTAGGATAGAGATGCTTTATCATGGGCCTTGGATCAATAGACTGAGCACTTGGATTGTGGTGATTAAATTCAAGCTTGGCAGCTTATATGCTCTACCCATGGATTTTTAGGGGTAGCCATACATACGAGTTTGGGGGTTGTAGACATATGTGATTTTGTTAGACCTCCTCTCGAGAGTCATGAGGATAAGAGTAACATGAGTGATGATTGGATTTGACCTATAAGGGATGATTCTTTCGGTGACATGATGTGATTGTTTGGAAGACTAGATAGGACGATTGGCATCTCAGAAACTGTGCTCAAGGATAAGATGATAAATGTTCACTCGCACACTAGATCCTTGAAACCCTTGAGCCCCACCTAGCCATGATATGGTAGGAATCACAACCATGGGCTTTGGCTCTAGGACAAGGAAACCTTGGCCAATACCCAACCATGACCACCGCCGATACCCCAACCTATACCCTACGTACCCCATATGCTTCATGGAGTGCTTGGACAAGTTAGTTGTCATATTTCCTTGAAAGCATACTTGTCTACCCGAAGGCGGAACAAGAATCGTTGAAGCTGGTCAAGGAACATCTGAAGATCGTCATGTCTAGGAGGAAGAACTACGCCAACCACCATCTTCAAGAAGTATACCTCCGCATCAAAGACCAGGCGTATCTGCAAGCCATTTCTCTCGAAGGAACCAAGCATTTCCATGTCAAAGGGAAGCTCACACCAAGATTATCGGCCCTCTCCAAGATCACCGCAAGACGAAGAAATAGACGGCTACCAGCTGGAGTTACCACCTGAATTACCTACTGTGCACAATGTTTTCCCACACGACACCACTCAGGAAACGTTTCCAACTTCCTAACTAGCCCGGTCTCTACAAGGACATCGACCACGAGCCATCGACCTCCAGCCCAAGATGACCTACGCGAGAGACCCCTTAGCAACCTGGATCAAGCAAGAACGTCATACACGAAGCCCCAGCATCAAGTACTTCAAGGTTCAATGGGGCACCACTCAGAAGCAGAAGCAGTAAGAGGACGTGAAGACTACCCCAAGTTTTCGTATTCCTTCCCGCGCCTAGTCTGGGAATCTCGGGGACGAGATTCTTGTAAGGGGGGTAGGTCTGTCACACCCTGATTTTCATGCCACAACACTTAAGCTAATAAATCATGATAAAGTGTGGTTTGACAAAAACTTTTGAGTGTTTTGGACTTTGCTTGATTTGATTTTTGTGTGTTGTTTGCAAGTGCTCTAAAAATCAAATAAATCCTCCAACTCTTATAATTCTTCTCCTTGATCCAAAACCTTCTCCATGAAGAACAAGTACCCACTGCCAATGATTAATGATCTGTTTGATCGTTTGCATGGAGCTAAAGTGTTTTCCAAGATCGATTTGCGATCCGGGTACCATCAGTTGAAGATTCGAGAGTAGGACATACCCAGGACAGTTTTTACCACAAGATACGGATTGTACGAGTATACCGTTATGTCATTTGGTTTGACTAACGCACCTGCCTATTTTATGTACCGGATGAACAAGGTATTTATGGAGTTTTTGGATAAGTTCGTCGTAGTGTTCATCGATGACATTTTGATTTTTCTCAAAGAATGAAAAGGAGCATAAGGAACATTTGCGTTTGGTTTTGGAGAAACTAAGGGAACATCAGTTATATGCCAAATTCAGCAAATGTGAGTTTTGGTTAAAGGAAGTTGGATTTCTTGGACATGTTATATCCGGAGAAGGGATAGCAGTTGACCCCACAAAGGTTGAGACCGTAACCGAATGGGAAGCACCAACGACAGTTGGAGAGATCCGGAGTTTTCTTCGACTCGCAGGATACTACCGGAGATTCATTGAGAATTTCTCAAGGATTGCAAAGCCTATGACTAAATTGTTGAAGAAGGATACCAAGTTCAATTGGACTGAGGAATGTGAGGCCAGTTTTCAGGAGTTGAAGAAACGATTGGTTTCCTCACCAGTATTGATTCTGCCAGATCAGAACAAGGATTATGAGGTGTATTGCGACGCTTCACGTCGAGGACTTGGAGCAGTGCTTATGCAGGAAGGAAGAGTTGTTTCGTATGACTCACGACAACTGAAACCTCATGAATTAAATTATGCTACGCATGATTTGGAGTTAGCAGCCGTAGTGCATGCATTGAAAACTTGGAGACATTTTCTCATTGTGAATCATTGTGAGGTGTACACGGATCACAAGAGTTTGAAGTACATTTTCACGCAGAAGGAGTTGAACCTCAGACAAAGGAGATGGTTGGAGCTCATCAAGGATTATGATATGAGATTGCATTACCATCTCGGAAAAGCTAATGTAGTCGTTGATGCATTGAGTCGTGAGAGCCATGTCAATACACTAATGACGGGAGAAATACCAAGGGAGTTAGCAGAAGATCTTCGTGAGCTATGTTTGGAAATAGTTCCGAAGGGCTATGTAGCAGCGTTGGAAATTCAATCTACCTTGATGGATAAAATCAGAGAAGCTCAGAAAACTGACAAGGAGATTGCAGATATAAAGAAGAAAATGAGCGAAGGAAAAGCAAAGGGATTTCGTGAGGATGAGCATGATACCCTATGGTTTGAGGACCGTGTTTATGTGCCTAATGACCCGGAGATCAGGAAGTTGATTCTGCAAGAGGCACATGATTCACCCTATTCGATTCACCCAGGAAATACCAAGATGTATTCGGATTTGAAGGAAACATTCTGGTGGACCGGAATGAAGAAGGATATTGAAGCATATGTAGCAGTTTGTGATGTGTGTCATAGAGTGAAGGCAGAACATCAGAAGCCAGCCGGATTGTTACAACCATTGCCGATACCCGAATGGAAGTGGGATAAGATAGGCATGGATTTTATCACGGGATTACCAAGGACTCGTTCAGGCTATGACTCGATATGGGTAGTAGTTGATCGTTTGACGAAGGTAGCACATTTCATCCCAGTTAAGACCACTTACACCAGTGCTAAGTTGGCAAAGATATACATGACTAGGATCATTTGTTTGCATGGAGTTCCGAGGAGTATCGTATCAGATAGAGGAACCCAATTTACCTCAAAGTTTTGGAATCAGTTGCATGAAACTTTGGGAACCAGACTAGAATTCAGCACAACTTTTCACCCACAGACGGATGGACAGACTGAGAGAGTCAATCAGATTTTGGAATATATGCTGAGAGCTTGTGCACTAGATTATGGATCTAGTTGGGACGATAACTTGCCATATGCGGAGTTTTCTTATAACAACAGTTACCAAACCAGTTTGAAGATGGCACCTTTCGAAGCTTTATATGGAAGGAGGTGCAGGACACCGTTGTCATGGGACGAAGATGGAGACCGTCAGTTGTTTGGACCTGATTTGATTAAAGAGTCTGAACAGAAGGTGAAGATGATTCGCGATAGGCTCAAGGTAGCCCAATCCAGGCAGAAGAGCTACGCAGATTCTAAGCGCAAGGAGACAGTTTACGAAACCGGAGACAAAGTTTATCTTCGAGTATCCCCACTTCGAGGAGTTAAGCGCTTTGGAGTTAAGGGAAAATTAGCACCGCGTTTCGTTGGACCGCATAAAATCTTGCAACATATGGGAGAAGTCGCTAATAAGTTGGAATTACCAGAGGGACTGTCAGGAGTTCATGATGTATTCCATGTTTCTCAGCTGAAGAAATGTCACGCCGGGATGGCGGAGGTACCGCTAAGAGATACAGTGCCATTTGAAGCGATTCAGTTGAAGAATGACTTAACATATGAGGAGAAACCAGTCAAGATTCTCGATTATGCCAGCAGAGTTACCCGCAGCAAGGTTATCAAGTTTTGCAAAGTTTAGTGGAACCACCACTCAGATGATGAAGCCACCTGGGAGAGAGAAGAAGATTTGCTCAAGGACCACCCTCACCTATTTTCTAGCCAACCCGAATCTCGAGGGCGAGATTCATCTTAAGGGGGGTAGGTTTGTAACATCCCAAATTTTCAATTTGTAATGTTATACATTAGATCATCATGCATATCACATTTTCTTGCATTTTTGTCGATCCTAGAAATTGCACGCAACTCCAGGACCCTCGGAGAGAGTTGGAGATTTCGTTATTTTCATATTTGAGTTTTCTCAAATTTTCAAAAGAGGATCATTTGATTTATTTATTTCATCTTCAATTATTTTTCCAATATCAAAAATATGAGAGGGGAATAATATGACCTTCACAAATTTAGGAAAAATGAAGATTTAATAAATAAATCAAATTTTGGATTTTCCGGAGTTTATTTGCATTTTTTTTATTAGGAAAAAATGCGTGTTTTCAAAAAAATTGCATCTAGGCCCCGAGTAAAGTTCATTTTGTTCGACTCATTTTAGGAGTCGGGGAAAATTTACTTCGGAATTTTGGAGCTCGTTTAGATTTTCTTTTCTTTGTTTTTCTGCGCGCGTAACTATTTAAAAAAAACGCGTCGCGCCCCGCCTGGGCCAGGGGCCCAGCTGGCCCAGCCGCTCCCCGCGCGCGCGCGCACCCAGCGCCGCCGCCGCGCCTGCCGCCCGCCGCCGCCTCCTAGTCCGAGTCGGACTCGGACTCCTCCCCCTCTTTCTTGCCCCCTCCCCCAAGCAACCCTCCCCCCTCCCCTCCTATATATACCCCCCTCTCCCCCTCTCCTCCCCACACCAGCCGTGCCGCCCCGCCCCGCAGCAGCAAGCAGCAGCAGCGCCGCGTCGCCGCCAGCCGCGCCGCCGCCGCTCGCGCCGCCTCGCCCCGCGCCACCCCGCCGCCCTCGCTGGAGCCCCGCGCCGCCAAGGTAGCTGCCGCCCGCGCCACCCCTCGCCTCGGTTCGTTTTTTTAAAACCGTTCCAGTTTCTTTTCGTTTCGTTGTTTCGGTTTTTTTTCCAAAACCAGATTGGTTTTCTTTTTTTTCGGTTTAGTTGTTTAGCGAGCGTCCGCCAGACCGTTCGTCTTAACGAACATGATCATCGGTTATTCTCGGTTAACGAACGTCCGTTCGTTTAACCGTTCCTCGTTTTCCTTTTCATCGGATTTATTCCGCGATTTTCTGATCGCGATTTCAGATCCGATCTTCATTCTAGTTTATCTTCTCGCTCGTTTATCGGAATCAGGTGATTCAAGCGCCTGGAGTTTCGTTTCGAAACCGAAGTTCCGACTAATCAACTTAAACAAGTTTTGCTACTGTAAAATTTGACCTAGTTTCAACTTGCTAGAACCGAGTTGTTTTCTTCCGCCGTTTGTTTTCCGTTACTTTGATCGGTTCGTTTTCTTTTTGCAACTGGAGTTCTTAAGTTGAACTTTCTGGTTCGATATTTTGTTCGAGTTTTACCTGTGCATTAGATGATTACTTATTGTATGCTTGTTGTTTGTCTGCGATAGATTACCCGGAGTGCGCCGCCTGTTATTTCAAATCTCTAGGTTTCGCGGATCATCAGGAAGGAAAGTAACACTTTGATCATATCCCTTTCATACCCAGTTTTATTGCATTAGATCAATCCTTAAACATTGCATGATTAGGATCTAATTAAATTGTGGGATAGGAAGTAGTTGAGGTAGTACCTATTACCTGTTTTACTTATGAAACCTTGGGAGTTACTTCTACGTTTGCTTATTATGCCATGCTATGCTAGTAGACGTGGATTGGGTGAGTGATATCCATGACAGATGTGAGTATTGTTAATTAATGGTTTATCTAAGGTGGCAACTTAAACACACATCTGGGTGGATTGAGGCACCTGGTTTCTATCAGGACATGCCTGTTTTCTTTTTTGGACCGCCACCCAAGCTCAAAGGGATCATAAGATCATTCATGCTAGTAACTTCCGTGTGCAGCCACAAGCCATTATGGGCTCTGGCATAGTTGATTAAGTCGTGCGAACTCTTACAGGGTAGACTAGTAGATGTAGGGGAAAGTAGGTGTACCGGTCTATCCAAGGTAAGGTGCTAGCGCTTCTGAAAGACTATGTCTCGGTCATCCGTTTCTCAAACACCATGTAGCGCGAGAATCCAAACGGAGGCGATCGAGTCTTGTGGGGAAAAGTGCACAAACCTCTGTAGAGTGTACAAACTAATCATGATTAGCCGTGTCCCCGGTTATGGACAACTTGAGTATTTAGTACTTGAATATCATGTGAATCTCATCATGTTACTTCTAATTAATATTGTTGGGTTGTAATTGTTCACTTAATTGGGATCGGAATGCTGTCAACCATTCTCGATGTTTAACAACCACCATGATAGTTAAATAAATTTATTCCTTTGCAGTAGGGAAAAATTGGCCTTATGCAAAACTGTAACCATAGAGCTTTCCACGAGCCATACATGCATATAGTATAGCTCATTATTGTTCATTACTCTCTATGTGTTACATTGCCAGCATATTCCATGTGCTGACCCATTTTCGGGCTGCAACTTCCATGTTGCAGACTTTTCAGACGACGAGTAAGGTGCTTTTAGGTCGTGGTTCTATACTCAGTGATGCCGTTGGAGTTGATGGACTCACTTATCTTCCAAGCCTTCCGCTGTTATCGTTATTAGATGGCCTTAAGCCATATTTATTGTAATAAGTTCTCTTTGAGACAAACGATGTAATAAGTGTGTGATTGCTACTCTGTTATAAATCCTTCAAAGTACTGTGTGGTGTCAGCATTACTGATCCAGGGATGACACCGGAGCACAGAGACTTGACCATCTGAGGTCGGGTCGCTACACAAGGCAACATGGTGCCCAAATAAGATCATTGTTTTTCTGGCAGAATAGAACAAGGCAACTTATTAAACCGGCCTCCAGTTCAAGCTTGGTCACCGCCTTGGTATGAGGGTCGTGGGTCGTCCTGTGCCGCTACAGCCTCTTCTGCCCTACCTAGCGGATGGAAGTTAATAGTGGTCCAGTCGATTCCCATTAAAGCTTGAAAACAGCTTCATCATGGATCAGTGAAGACGGTTCAATATCAGGAGCATAAGTATGCTTACGGATTGGCGGGATCAGATTTTCCGCTTCAAGAATTGGTGCAGCCACTCGTTTGTTCTGATCGTTATATTGAGCTTGGTAATACGTCAAATCCGCCTCTTCTACCAATTGACAAGCCAGAGGACGCACTGCCCGGTTTATTGCTCTCAGATCCTCTTCACTGAATTCCGAACCATCTTCCTTCAAACTGGGATAGCCCTGAGCTGCCTCCACAGGATCAAAGTCTGGCACCCATGCCTTTGCTCGGATTAAAGCATTGATGGCACCGGTTCGGGCAGCGGATTTTTTTCAGATCTTCAATCTGTGCGGGAAGCATTGACAATCTCTTCAGAGTATCTTGGATCAAAGTGGGAGCCGGATTGTTATGTGATGCAGTCGTAATAATCCGTTGCGCTCCAGTGTACAACTGTTCGATTAAAGTATAGGCAGCCTTCAACTTTGTAGCGACCCGACCTCAGATGGTCAAGTCTCTGTGCTCCGGTATCATCCCTGGATCAGTAATGCTGACACCACACAGTACTTTGAAGGATTTATAACAGAGTAGCAATCACACACTTATTACATCGTTTGTCTCAAAGGGAACTTATTACAATAAATATGGCTTAAGGCCATCTAATAACGATAACAGCGGAAGGCTTGGAAGATAAGTGAGTCCATCAACTCCAACGGCATCACTGAGTATAGAACCATGACCTAAAAGCACCTTACTCGTCGTCTGAAAAGTCTACAACATGAAAGTTGCAGCCCAAAAACGGGTCCACATGGAATATGCTGGCAATGTAACACATAGAGAGTAATGAACAATAATGAGCTATACTATATGCATGTATGGCTGGTGGAAAGCTCTATGGTTATAGTTTTGCATAAGGCCAATTTTTCCCTACTGCAAAGGAATAAATTTATTTAGCTATCATGGTGGTTGTTAAACATCGAGAATGGTTGACAGCATTCCGATCCCAATTAAGTGAACAATTACAACCCAACAATATTAATTAGAAGTAACATGATGAGATTCACATGATATTCAAGTACTAGATACTCAATTTGTCCATAACCGGGGACACGGCTAATCATGATTAGTTTGTACACTCTGCAGAGGTTTGCGCACTTTTCCCCACAAGACTTGATCGCCTCCGTTTGGATTCTCGCACTACATGGTGTTTGAGAAACGGATGACCGAGACATAGTCTTTCAGAAGCGCAAGCACCTTACGTTGGATAGACCGGTACACCTACTTTCCCCTACATCTGCTAGTCTACCTTGTAAGAGTTCGCACGACTTAATCAACTATGCCAGAGCCCATAATGGCTTGTGGCTGCACACGAAAGTTACTAGCATGAATGATCTTATGATCCCTTTGAGCCTGGGTGGCGGTCCAAAAGAAACAGGCAAGTCCTGATAGAAACCAGGTGCCTCAATCCACCCAGATGTGTGTTTAAGTTTCCACCTTAAATAAACCATTAATTAAGAATACTCACATCTGCCATGGATATCACTCACCCAATCCACGTCTACTAGCATAGCATGGCATAATAAGCAAACGTAGAAGTAACTCCCAAGGTTTCATAAGTAAAACAGGTAATAGGTAATACCTCAACTACTTCCCATCCCACAATTTAATTAGATCCTAATCATGCAATGTTTGAGGATTGATCTAATGCAATAAAACTGGGTAGTAGAAATGGTATGATCAAAGTGTTACTTGCCTTGCTGATGATCCGCGAAACCTAGAGATTCGAAATAACAGGCGGCGCACTCCGGGTAATCTATCGTAGACAAACAACAAGCATACAATAAGTACTCATCTAATGCACAGGTAAAACTCGAACAAAAGATCGAACCAGAAAGTTCAACTTAAGAACTCCGGTTGCAAAAAGAAAACGAACCGATCAAAGTAACAGAAAACAAACGGCGGAAGAAAACAACTCGGTTCTAGCAAGTTGAAACTAGGTCAAATTTTACAGTAGCAAAACTTGTTTAAGTTGATTAGTCGGAACGACGGTTTCGAAACGAAACTCCAGGCGCTTGAATCACCTGATTCCGATAAACGAGCGAGAAGATAAACTAGAATGAAGATCGGATCTGAAATCACGATCAGAAAATCGTGGAATAAATCCGACGAAATAGAAAAACGACGAACGGTTAAACGAACGGACGTTCGTTAACCGAGAATAACCGGTGATCACGCTCGTTAAGACGAACGGTTCGGCGAACGCTCACTAAACAACTAAACCGAAAAAACGAAAACCGATCTAGGGTTTCGGAAAAAAAACAGAAACAACGAAACGAAAAGAAACCGAAACGGTTTTCATAAAAAAAAACGAACCGAGGCGAGGGGTGGCGCGGGCGGCGGCTACCTTTGCGGCGCGGGGCTCCGGCGAGGGCGGCGGGGTGGCGCGGGGCGAGGCGGCGCGGCTGGCGGCGGCGGCGGGCGGCGCTGGCGGCGGGCGGCGTGAGCGGCGGCGGCGCGGCGCTGCTGCTGCTGCTGCTGTGGGGCGGCGGGGTGGTGTGGGGAGGAAAGGGGGAGAGGGGGGGTATAAATAGGAGGGGAGGGGGAGGGTTGCTTGGGGGAGGGGCAAGAAAGAGGGGAGGAGTCCGAGTCCGACTTGGACTAGGAGGCGGCGGCGGGCGGCAGACGCGGCGGGCGCTGAGTGCGCGCGCGCGCGGGGAGCGGCTGGGCCGGCTGGGCCCTTGGCCCAGGCGGGCCGCGACGCGTTTTTTTAAATAGTTACGCACGCAGAAAAACGAAGAAAAAAATATCTAAACGAGCTCCAAAAATCCCGAAGTAAATTTTACCCCGACTCCTAAAAATGAGTCGAACAAAAAGAACTTTACTCGGGGCCTAGATGCAATTTTTGAAAATGCGCATTTTTCCCTAATCCAAATAAAATGCAAATAAACTCTGGAAAATCCAAATTTTGATTTATTTATTTAAATCTTCATTTTTCCTAAAATTGGGAAATTCATATTATTTCCCCTCTCATATTTTTGATATTGGAAAAATAATTAAAGATGAAATAAATAAAATCAAATGATCCTCTTTTCAAAATTTGAGAAAACTCAAATATGAAAATAACGAAATCTCCAACTCTCTCCGAGGGTCCTTGAGTTGCGTGAAATTTCTAGGATCGACCAAAATGCAAGAAAATATGATGTGCATGATGATCTAATATATAACGTTCCAAATTAAAAATTTGGGATCTTACAAACCTACCCCCCTTAAGATGAATCTCGCCCTCGAGATTCGGGTTGGCTAGAAAATAGGTGAGGGTGGTCCTTGAGCAATTCTTTTTCTCTCTCCCAGGTGGCTTCATCCTCTGAGTGGTGGCTCCACTGAACTTTGCAAAGCTTGATAACCTTGCTGCGGGTAACTCTGCTGGCATAATCGAGAATCTTGACTGGTTTCTCCTCATATGTTAAGTCATTCTTCAACTGAATCGCTTCAAGTGGCACTGTATCTCTTAGCGGTACCTCCGCCATCCCGGCGTGACATTTCTTCAGCTGAGAAACATGGAATACATCATGAACTCCTGACAGTCCCTCTGGTAATTCCAACTTATAAGCGACTTCTCCCATACATTGCAAGATTTTATACTGTCAAACGAAACACGGTGCTAATTTTCCCTTAACTCCAAAGCGCTTAACTCCTCGAAGTGGGGATACTCGAAGATAAACTCTGTCTCCGGTTTCGTAAACTGTCTCCTTGCGCTTAGAATCTGCATAGCTCTTCTGCCTAGACTGGGCTACCTTGAGCCTATCGCGAATCATCTTCACCTTCTGTTCAGACTCTTTAATCAAATCAGGTCCAAACAACTGACAGTCTCCAACTTCGACCCATGACAACGGTGTCCTGCACCTCCTTCTGTATAAAGCTTCGAAAGGTGCCATCTTCAAACTGGTTTGGTAACTGTTGTTATAAGAAAACTCCGCATACGGCAAGTTATCGTCCCAACTAGATCCATATTCTAGTGCACAAGCTCTCAGCATATCTTCTAAAATCTGATTGACTCTCTCAGTCTGTCCATCCGTCTGTGGGTGAAAAGCTGTGCTGAATTCTAGTCTGGTTCCGAAAGTTTCATGCAACTGATTCCAAAACTTTGAGGTAAATTGGGTTCCTCTATCTGATACGATACTCCTCGGAACTCCATGCAAACAAATGATCCTAGTCATGTATATCTTTGCCAACTTAGCACTGGTGTAAGTGGTCTTAACTGGGATGAAATGTGCTACCTTCGTCAAACGATCAACTACTACCCATATCGAGTCATAGCCTGAGCGAGTCGTTGGTAATCCCGTGATAAAATCCATGCCTATCTTATCCCACTTCCATTCGGGTATCGGCAATGGTTGTAACAATCCGGCTGGCTTCTGATGTTCTGCCTTCACTCTATGACACACATCACAAACTGCTACATATGCTGCAATATCCTTCTTCATTCCGGTCCACCAGAATGTTTCCTTCAAATCCAATACATCTTGGTATTTCCTGGGTGAATCGAGTAGGGTGAATCATGTGCCTCTTGCAGAATCAACTTCCTGATCTCCGGGTCATTAGGCACATAAACACGGTCCTCAAACCATAGGGTATCGTGCTGATCCTCACGAAATCCCTTTGCTTTTCCTTCGCTCATTTTCTTCCTTATATCTGCAATCTCCTTGTCAGTTTTCTGAGCTTCTCTGATTTTATCCATCAAGGTAGATTGAATTTCCAACGCTGCTACATAGCCCTTCGGAACTATTTCCAAACATAGCTCACGAAGATCTTCTACTAACTCCGTTGGTATTTCTCCCGTCATTAGTGTATTGACATGGCTCTTACGACTCAATGAGTCAGCGACTACATTAGCTTTTCCGGGATGGTAATGCAATCTCATATCATAATCCTTGATGAGATCCAACCATCTCCTTTGTCTGAGATTCAACTCCTTCTGCGTGAAAATGTACTTCAAACTCTTGTGATCCGTGTACCCCTCACAATGATTCACAATGAGAAAATGTCTCCAAGTTTTCAATGCATGCACTACGACTGCTAACTCCAAATCATGCGTAGCATAATTTAATTCATGAGGTTTCAGTTGTCGTGAGGCATACGAAACAACTCTTCCTTCCTGCATAAGCACTGCTCCAAGTCCTCGACGTGAAGCGTCGCAATACACCTCATAATCCTTGTTCTGATCTTGGCAGAATCAATACTGGTGAGGAAACCAATCGTTTCTTCAACTCCTGAAAACTAGCCTCACATTCCTCAGTCAAATTGAACTTGGTATCCTTCTTCAACAATTCAGTCATAGGCTTTGCAATCCTTGAGAAATTCTCAATGAATCTCCGGTAGTATCCTGCGAGTCGAAGAAAACTCCGGATCTCTCCAACTGTCGTTGGTACTTCCCATTCGGTTACGGTCTCAACCTTTGTGGGGTCAACTGCTATCCCTTCTCCGGATATAACATGTCCAAGAAATCCAACTTCCTTTAACCAAAACTCACATTTGCTGAATTTGGCATATAACTGATGTTCCCTTAGTTTGTCCAAAACCAAACGCAAATGTTCCTTATGCTCCTTTTCATTCTTTGAGAAAATCAGAATGTCATCGATGAATACTACGACGAACTTATCCAAAAACTCCATAAATACCTTGTTCATTAGGTTCATAAAATAGGCAGGTGCGTTAGTCAAACCAAATGACATAATGGTATACTCGTACAATCCGTATCTCATGGTAAAAGCTGTCTTGGGTATGTCCTGCTCTCGAATCTTCAACTGATGGTACCTTGATCGCAAATCGATCTTGGAAAACACTTTAGCTCCTTGCAAACGATCAAACAGATCATTAATCATTGGCAGTGGGTACTTGTTCTTGATGGTTACTTCATTCAATCCACGGTAATCAACAACCATCCTTAATGATCCATCCTTCTTCTCCACTAGAAGTACGGGTGATCCCCAAGGCGAGGAACTTGGGCATATGTAACCTTTATCCAATAACTCCTTAATCTGCTTCTTGATTTCTACTAAATCCTTTGCTGGCATCCGGTATGGTCTCTTCGATATTGGCCCAGTGCCTGGCAAAAGCTCAATCAAAAACTCAATGTCTCTATCCGGTGGCATGCCTGGCAACTCTTCTGGAAATACATCAGGGTAATCCTTCACCACTGGTACTTCTTCCTGCACAACTCCTGATAAAGAATTTACTTGTGTCCTGTTTGGCGCATGTCGAGATACATACTTGATCCTTCTTCCTTCTGGCGTTGTGAGCAAAATTGTCTTACTGGCGCAATCGATGTTTCCTTCATACATCGTCAGCCAATCCATACCGAGAATTACATCCAGTACTTGGGATTCCAGAATGATTAAATCCGTTGGGAAAACATGCCTTCCTATACTTAATGAAATTTGAAAACATCCTTGTCTGGCCATGTACTCTGCTCCTGGCGAGCTTACTAGCATAGGTTTTTTAAGAACCCTAATGGGCAGGCTATACTTTTCTACAAATCCCCTTGATATGTATGAATGCGATGCACCAATATCGAAAAGAACGAGTGCAGTAAATGACTTAACCAAAAACTTACCGATTACTGCATCAGGCTGAGCTTCAACCTCCTCCACATTAACGTGGTTCACCTGTCCCCTGTTGAAAGGGTTTGGCTTCTTTCCAGAGCTTCCATTTCCATTTTGGCCTTCGGGACATTCATTGGCATAATGTCCGGTCTTGGAACAGTTGAAATAGGTGACTTGACTCAGATCTCTCTTGGCTGGGGTTGATGGGGTGGTACGATTCTGGCCGTTGCTTCCTCCATTCCCATTACCATTCTTGTGGCCATTATGGTTGTGCGAACTACCTCCTCCATGGGTATGCTGAAACTAAACTCCCGGTTTAGGGGTAAAACGGGGCTTCTACTGGGCTCCAGAGTTATACTTCCCCTGTCCATACTTCCTCTTGCGGTTCTCAATCTGCTGTTGCTTCCCTTCAATCATGATGGCACGATCTACCAACTCCTGGTAGTTGTTGAAACTTGCTACCATCAACTGCATGCTTAGCTCATCATTCAGTCCTTCCAGAAACTTCTCCTGCTTAGCTGCATCCGTAGCAACGTCATTTGGGGCATAACATGCTAACTTGCTGAAGTCATTAACGTACTGGCCAATTGTCCTTCCTCCTTGGCGTAAGTTGCGAAACTCACGCTTCTTCATGGCCATAGCTCCTGCTGAAACATGGGCAGTGCGGAAAGCTTGCTGAAACTGATCCCATGTGACAGTGTCAACTGGGTAAGTGGCTGTGAAATTCTCCCACCATGCCACCGCGGGTCCGTCAAGCTGATGTGCGGCAAACTTCACTTTCTCACCATCTGTGCATCCTGTAGTGGTCAACTCCTTTCCTGTCTTGCGGAGCCAATCGTCTGCTACTATTGGCTCGGTGCTACTGGAGAACACCGGTGGATTCAGCCTAAGGAAATGGGTTAGGTGATCAACAGGTGGCGGCGGCGGAGGGTTGTTGTTGTTGTTGTTGTTCTGCTGGTTCTGGACTAACAACTGCATTAATTGATTCTGCTGCTGGATCAACTGAGTGAGCTCCGGTGGAAATCCATTGTCACGTCTCGGAGGCATCTGAGGGTTTAGAAAAGACGAGAATTAAGAGTAGAGTGAGGTCTAAAGAGAAAACACTACCCCAATGCACACAAACAATTTCACACAAAATCACTTCATTGAATTCAAACAAGGGCATACAATCGGTCTAGAACTATCGCAAAAGTGCTCGAACTATAATGTATACATGGGGAAAATACTACTAATAATTGGTGGTCATCTAAAATTTTGAATCGGTGGAAGACTCCATGATGTCTGCTCGAGCTTCGTCTTCAAAGTCGGGTTCACTTGGATCTTAATCGGTGTCGTCGATGATGATGTAGTTGTCCGGACATGCGACGTACTTGTCTTCCTTCTTGGATGCTAATTTCCCCTTGAGTTCTTCAATCTTCTGCTTAAGATCGCCATTGTGCCTTGCTAGATCTATGATCTCGTTCATGTAGTCCTTGTGTGTAGTCTTCAGTTCTCCTTCTAGCTCGATGATCCTTGCCTTCGCATTCTTCAACTCTATCATATCATTGCACATCTGGTTCTCGTGGCGTCGAATGTGCTGGTTTAACTCCTGGATGAAAGCTGCAATGGATCTATCCTTCTTGGTGCTGACTATCTCCCATTGTTCATCTCGGCGCCCGCAAATCTGGTAGATAGTGTCCTTGAGGTCTTCTTGATAAACTTCTCCAATGCGTCCCATGGTGATATGAGCTGCCATGCTCTTTCCTAGACTCCAGGTTGGTGCACTGAAAACACTATCTATGGGCTTCGTGATTGGCGCGAATGTCCTTCCCGGAACGTGAGCTTGAATCTTCCAGCGCTCCTCTTCAGGCAGAGTGGCGTTGAAGGTCCCGGTGAAGCTTGGTAGTCCAATGTTCAGCTACTTGGTGACTTCCTACAAGTGAAATCCAAAAGGTGTGCCTTCATCCGGTTGAGCGTACTTGATCTTCGCGTCCATCATCCTAAAAGAGTACAAAAGATGAGGAGTTAGAAAATGAGAAGAGAATAGTGATCTATGGCTTTAACTTAGTGGTCGTGTCCTACAGTCAGCGTGTGCTCTGATACCATCTCTGTAGCGACCCGACCTCAGATGGTCAAGTCTCTGTGCTCCGGTGTCATCCCTGGATCAGTAATGCTGACACCACGCAGTACTTCGAAGGATTTATAACAGAGTAGCAATCACACACTTATTACATCGTTTGTCTCAAAGGGAACTTATTACAATAAATATGGCTTAAGGCCATCTAATAACGATAACAACGGAAGGCTTGGAAGATAAGTGAGTCCATCAACTCCAACGACATCACTGAGTATAGAACCACGACCTAAAAGCACCTTACTCGTCGTCTGAAAAGTCTGCAACATGAAAGTTGCAGCCCAAAAACGGGTCAGCACATGCAATATGCTGGCAATGTAACACATAGAGAGTAATGAACAATAATGAGCTATACTATATGCTTGTATGGCTGGTGGAAAGCTCTATGGTTACAGTTTTGCATAAGGCCAATTTTTCCCTACTGTAAAGGAATAAATTTATTTAACTATCATGGTGGTTGTTAAACATCGAGAATGGTTGACAGCATTCCGATCCCAATTAAGTGAACAATTACAACCCAACAATATTAATTAGAAGTAACATGATGAGATTCACATGATATTCAAGTACTAGATACTTAAGTTTTCCATAACCGGGGACACGGCTAATCATGATTAGTTTGTACACTCTGCAGAGGTTTGCGCACTTTTCCCCACAAGTCTCGATCGCCTCCGTTTGGATTCTCGCACTACATGGTGTTTGAGAAACGGATGACCGAGACATAGTCTTTCAGAAGAGCTAGCACCTTACGTTGGATAGACCGGTACACCTACTTTCCCCTACATCTGCTAGTCTACCCTGTAAGAGTTTGCACGACTTAATCAACTATGCCAGAGCCCATAATGGCTTGTGGTTGCACACGGAATTTACTAGCATGAATGATCTTATGATCCCTTTGAGCCTGGGTGGCGGTCCAAAAGAAACCAGGTGCCTCAATCCACCCAGATGTGTGTTTATGTGGCCACCTTAAATAAACCATTAATTAACAATACTCACATCTGTCATGGATATCACTCACCCAATCCACGTCTACTAGCATAGCATGGCATAATAAGCAAACGTAGAAGTAACTCCCAAGGTTTCATAAGTAAAACAGGTAATAGGTACTACCTCAACCACTTCCCATCCCACAATTTAATTAGATCCTAATCATGCAATGTTTGAGCATTGATCTAATGCAATAAAACTGGGTAGTAGAAAACGTATGATCACTTTCCTTGCTGATGATCCGCGAAACCTAGAGATTCGAAATAACAGGCGGCGCACTCCGGGTAATCTATCGCAGACAAAAAACAAGCATACAATAAGTACTCATCTAATGCATAGGTAAAACTCAAACAAAAGATCGAACCAGAAAGTTCAACTTAAGAACTCTGCTTGCAAAAAGAAAACGAACCGATCGAAGTAACGGAAAACAAACGGCGGAAGAAAACAACTCGGTTCTAGCAAGTTGAAACTAGGTCAAATTTTACAGTAGCAAATTTTTTTTAAGTTGATTAGTCGGAACGGCGGTTTCGAAACGAAACTCCAGGCGCTTGAATAACCTGATTCCGATAAACGAGCGAGAAGATAAACTAGAATGAAGATCGGATCTGAAATCGCGATCAAAAAATCACGGAATAAATCAGACGAAAAAGAAAAACGACGAACGGTTAAACAAACGGACGTTCGTTAACCGAGAATAACCGGTGATCACGTTCGTTAAGACGAACGGTCCGGCGAACGCTCGCTAAACAACTAAACCGAAAAAAACGAAAACCGATCTAGGGTTTCGGAAAAAAAAACCGAAACTACGGAACGAAAAGAAACCGGAACGGTTTTCATAAAAAATGAACCGAGGCGAGGGGTGGCGCGGGCGGCGGCTACCTTGGCGGCGCGGGGCTCCGGCGAGGGCGGTGGGGTGGCGCGGGGCGAGGCGGCGCGGCAGGCGGCGTCGCGGCTGGCGGCGGTGGCGGGCGGCGGCGGCGCGGCGCTGCTGCTGCTGCTGCTGCGGGGCGGCGGGGTGGTGTGGGGAGGATAGGGGGAGACGGGGGGTATAAATAGGAGGGGAGGGGGAGGTTTGCTTGGGGGAGGGGGCAATAAAGAGGGGGAGGAGTCCGAGTCCGACTCGGACTAGGAGGCGGCGGCGGGCGGCAGGCGCGGCGGGCGCTGAGTGCGCGCGCGCGGGGGGAGCGGCTGGGCCGGCTGGGCCCTTGGCCCAGGCGGGGCGCGACGCGTTTTTTTAAATAGTTACGCGCGCAGAAAAACGAAGAAAAGAAAATCTAAACGAGCTCCAAAAATCCCGAAGTAAATTTTCCCCCGACTCCTAAAAATGAGTCGAACAAAAAGAACTTTACTCGGGGCCTAGATGCAATTTTTGAAAACACGCATTTTTCCCTAATCCAAATAAAATGCTAATAAACTCCGGAAAATCCAAATTTTGATTTATTTATTTAAATCTTCATTTTTCCTAAAATTGGGAAAGTCATATTATTTCCCCTCTCATATTTTTGATATTGGTAAAATAATTGAAGATGAAATAAATAAAATCAAATGATCCTCTTTTCAAAATTTGAGAAAACTCAAATATGAAAATAACGAAATCTCCAACTCTCTCCGAGGGTCCTTGAGTTGCGTGAAATTTCTAGGATCGACCAGAATGGAAGAAAATATGATATGCATGATGATCTAATGTATAACATTCCAAATTGAAAATTTGGGATGTTACAAGCTTCATCCGAACATCTGACCCTAAGTGGTTATTGCGGGTGCCTGCAAAATGATGGAACCATTCACAAACCGGACCTATTATAAGAGGATCAAGATTATCATAGAAGTCAAAGGACGCTTACCAAAGATGGCGGCAGTCATTGCATGCACTTGTCGCTTTACGCTGGTCAATTCATCTGTCACCGGTTTGAGGGCAGCTTCAGCAGTTTCAATCTTCTTGGTTAAAGCGGCCTTTTCAGTGGCCCAATCAGCCCGTTCCTTCTTGAAGCCTTCCTTTAGCTGTTCCATGGCGCATAAAGCGTTGGTTAACTCCTCCTTTGCCTTGGAGGTTTCAGCTTGTTGGGATTTCAAGTTTTCATGAAGGTCGATGACTTGATTTTCTTTGGCCTTCAGTTCAGCCTACATTCGGACAGTTATATGGTTTAACAAATGGTATAGAAAATGAAGTACCAACCACATAACAAGTTATGCACTTTGTACTTGGGGGCTAATGCCTATTTGATCTACAGCTGTCAACTGATTACAAAGTCCCAAGTTCAATACAAGTATTCAACTTGGCACTTGGGGGCTAATGGCTATTTGCTCAATCTTATCTCTGACGCTACTGTAGGTGGACTAAAGTCTCGGTTTAACTATATTAAGTTGAACCGACCCTTGGGGGCTACATCAGTGAACTTCAAGGCATTCAGGTTTATAAGACCCGGTTTAACTTCATTCAGTTGAACCGACCCTTGGGGGCAACATCAGCACATTCTGAAGTATGCAGCTTTATATGTTGCAAGTTTCGATTTGAAAGAAGATTCCAAACCGATCCTTGGGGGTTAGGTGAATCATCAAGACTAAAAGATATACAAGTGGAAAGGGGCACATGAAATTACCTCAAACTTTTCTTTCATCATCTTTACCAGACCAGCTTCATAATCACGGCTGGTGTATAGCCGGTTCAAATAACCAGAATGAAGGTCTTGGGCGTTCAGGGCAGCGTATGTCGCCAGATCAACATCCCATTTGCCTTTGCTCATGGCAGAAAATTCTTCTTTGGCAGTAAGCTTGGCTAAAGCGACGGGATTCCCTGGCTCGGAACGACCAATGCCAGTGATTACGACCTCATCATCCTTAGACTTGCCGGTTTGTACTGGTGCAGTTGATTTGTCGGCAGGTTTGGAGGGACTGGTGGATCTCTCATTCCGGATGGGGCTGGCAGGCTTGTCAACAGGACCGGAGGCGTCAACAGATCTTTCTTCAATAATGACAACGTTATCCTGCACTGGTGGTGAAGGAAATATGCCCTAGAGGCAATAATAAAGTTATTATTTATTTCCTTATTTCATGATAAATGTTTATTATTCATGCTAGAATTATATTAACCGGAAACATAATACATTTGTGAATACATAGACAAACAGAGTGTCACTAGTATGCCTCTACTTGACTAGCTCGTTAATAAAAGATGGTTATGTTTCCTAACCATGGACAAAGAATTGTTATTTGATTAACGGGATCACATCATTAGGTGAATGATCTGATTGACATGACCCATTCCGTTAGCTTAGCACCCGATCATTTAGTATGTTGCTATTGCTTTCTTCATGACTTATACATGTTCCTATGACTATGAGATTATGCAACTCCCGTTTGCCGGAGGAACACTTTGTGTGCTACCAAACGTCACAACGTAACTGGGTGATTATAAAGGATCTCTACAGGTGTCTCCAAAGGTACATGTTGGGTTGGCGTATTTCGAGATTAGGATTTGTCACTCCGATTGTCGGAGAGGTATCTCTGGGCCCTCTCGGTAATGCACATCACATAAGCCTTGCAAGCATTGCGACTCATGAGTTAGTTGCGAGATGATGTATTACGGAACGAGTAAAGATACTTGCCGGTAACGAGATTGAACTAGGTATTGAGATACCGACGATCGAATCTCGGGCAAGTAACATACCGATGACAAAGGGAACAACGTATGTTGTTATGCGGTCTGACCGATAAAGATCTTCGTAGAATATGTAGGAGCCAATATGGGCATCCAGGTCCCGCTATTGGTTATTGACCGGAGACGTGTCTCGGTCATGTCTACATTGTTCTCGAACCGTAGGGTCCGCATGCTTAAGGTTTCGATGACAGTTATATTATGAGTTTATGAGTTTTGATGTACCGAAGGAGTTCGGAGTCCCAGATGAGATCGGGGACATGATGAGGAGTCTCGAAATGGCCGAGATGTAAAGATCGATATATTGGACGACTATATTCTGACTTCGGAAAGGTTCCGAGTGATTCGGATATTTTTCAGAGTACCGGAGAGTTACGGGAATACGAATTGGGCCTTATTGGGCCATACGGGAAAGAAGGAAAAGGGCCTCAAAGGTGGCCGCGCCCCTCCCCTTGGTCTGGTCCGAATTGGACTAGGGAAGGGGGGCGTCCCCTTCCTTCCTTCTCCTTTTCCCTTCCCTTTCCTTCCCTCCTACTCCTACTACATGGAAGGACTCCTAGTTGGACTAGGAAAGGGGGAATCCTACTCCCGGTGGGAGTAGGACTCCCCTAGGGCGCGCCATAGAGAGGGCCGACCCTCCCCTCCTCCACTCCTTTATATACGGGGGCAGGGGGCACCCCATAGACACACAAGTTGATCTTCGTGATCGTTCCTTAGCCGTGTGCGGTGCCCCCCTCCACCATATTCCACCTCGGTCATATTGTAGCGGTGCTTAGGCGAAGTCCTACGACAGTTGAACATCAAGATCCTCACCACGCCGTCGTACTGACGGAACTCCTCCCCGAAGCTTTGCTGGATCGGAGCCCGGGGAGCGTCATCGAGCTTTACGTGTGCCAAGAACTCGGAGGTGCCGGAGTAACGGTGCTTGGATCGGTTGGACCGGGAAGACGTACGACTACTTCCTCTATGTTGCGTCAACGCTTCTACTTTGGTCTACGAGGGTACGTAGACAACACTCTCCCCTCTCGTTGCTATGCATCACCATGATCTTGCGTGTGCGTAGGATTTTTTTTGAAATTACTACGTTCCCAACAGTGGTATCAGAGCCTAGGTTTTTATGGTTTGATATTATATGCACGAGTAGAACACAAGTGAGTTGTGGACGATATAAGTCATACTGCCTACCAGCATGTCATACTTTGGTTCGGCGGTATTGTTGGATGAAGCGGCCCGGACCGACATTACGCGTACGCTTACGCGAGACTGGTTCTACCACCGTGCTTTGCACACAGGTGGCTGGCGGGTGTCAGTTTCTCCAACTTTAGTTGAGCCGAGTATGGCTACGCCCGGTCCTTGCGAAGGTTAAAACGGAGTCTATTTGACAAACTATCATTGTGGTTTTGATGCGTAGGTGAGATTGGTTCTTGCTTAAGCCCGTAGCAGCCACGTAAAACTTGCAACAAACAAAGTAGAGGACGTCTAACTTGTTTTTGCAGGGCATGTTGTGATGTGATATGGTCAAAACGTGATGAGATATAAGTTGTTGTATGATATGATCATGTTTTTGTTAAAGTTATCGGCAACTGGCAAAAGCCTTATGGTTGTCTCTCTATTGCATAAGATGCAAGTGCCAAATAATTGCTTTACATTATCGCTATGCGATAGCAATAGTTGCAAAAGAAATAGTTGGTGAGACGACCACGTGACGACACATTGATATAGATCAAGATGATGGAGATCATGGTGTCATGCCGGTGACGATAGAGATCATGACAGTACTTTGGAGATGGAGATCACAAGCACAAGATGATGATGGCCATATCATATCACTTATATTGATTGCATGTGATGTTTATCTTTTATGCATCTTATCTTGCTTTGATTGACGGTAGCATTTTAAGATGATCTCTCAATAATTATCAAGAAGTGTTCTCCCTGAGTATGCACCGTTGCGAAAGTTCTTCGTGCTGAGACACCACGTGATGATCGGGTGTGATAGGCTCTACGTTCAAATACAACGGGTGCAAAACAGTTGCACACGCGGAATACTCAGGTTATACTTGACGAGCCAAGCATATACAGATATGGCCTCGGAACACGGAGACCGAAAGGTCGAGCGTGAATCGTATAGTAGATATGATCAACATAGTGATGTTCACCATTGAAACTACTCCATCTCACGTGATGATCGGACATGGTTTTGTTGATATGGATCACGTGATCACTTAGAGGATTAGAGGGATGTCTATCTAAGTGGGAGTTCTTAAGTAATATGATTAATTGAACTTTAATTTATCATGAACTTAGTCCTGGTAGTATTAGCATATCTATGTTGTAGATCAATAGCTCGCATTGTTGCTTTCATATGTTTATTTTGATATGTTCCTAGAGAAAATTGTGTTGAAAGATGTTAGTAGCAATGATGCGGATTGGATCCGTGATATGAGGTTTATCCTTATTGCTGCACAGAAGAATTATGTCCTTGATGCACCGCTAGGTGACAGACCTATTGCAGGAGCAGATGCAGACGTTATGAATGTTCGGCTAGCTCAATATGTTGACTACTTGATAGTTTAGTGCACCATGCTTAACGGTTTAGAATCGGGACTTCAAAGACGTTTTGAACTTCATGGACCATATGAGATGTTCCAGAAGTTGAAGTTAATATTTCAAGCAAATACCCGAGTTGAGAGATATGAAGTCTCCAACAAGTTCTATAGCTAAAAGATGGAGGAGAATCGCTCAACTAGTGAGCATGTGCTCAGATTGTCTGGGTACTACAATCGCTTGAATCAAGTGGGAGTTAATCTTCCAGATAAGATAGTGATTGACAGTATTCTCTAGTCACCATCACCAAGTTAGTAGAACTTCGTGATGAACTATAGTATGCAAGGGATAACGGAAACGATTCCCAAGCTCTTCGTGATGCTGAAATCGATGAAGGTAGAAATCAAGAAAAACATCAAGTGTTGATGATTGACAAGATCACTAGTTTCAAGAAAAGGGCAAAGGGAAGAAGGGGAACTTCAAGAAGAACGGCAAGCGAGTTGCTGCTCAAGTGAAGAAGCCCAAGTCTGGTCCTAAGCCTGAGACTAAGTGCTTCTACTACAAAGGGACTGGTCACTAGAAGTGGAACTACCCCAAGTGATTGGCGGATAAGAAGGATGGCAAAGTGAACATAAGTATATTTGATATACATGTTATTGATGTGTACTTTACTAGTGTTTATAGCAACCCCTTAGTATTTGATACTAGTTCACTTGCTAAAGATTAGTAACTCGAAACGGGAGTTGCAGAATGAACAGAGACTAGTTAAGGGTGAAGTGACGATGTGTGTTGGAAGTGGTTCCAAGATTGATATGATCATCATCGCACACTCCCTATACTTTTGGGATTAGTGCTGAACCTAAATAAGTGTTATTTGGTGTTTGCGTTGAGCATGAATATGATTTGATCATGTTTATTGCAATACGGTTATTCATTTAAATTAGAGAACAATTGTTGTTCTGTTTACATGAATAAAACCTTCTATGGTTATACACACCAACGAAATGGTTTGTTGGATCTCGATGTAGTGATACACATATTCATAATATTGAAACCAAAAGATGCAAAGTTAATAATGATAAGTGAAACTTATTTGTGGCACTGCCGTTTAGGTCATATTGGTGTAAAGCGCATGAAGAAACTCCATGCTGATGGGTTTTTGGAATCACTTGATTATGAATCACTTGATGCTTGCGAACCATGCCTCATGGGCAAGATGACTAAAACGCCGTTCTCCGGAACAATGGAGCAAGCAACAGATTTGTTGGAAATCATACATACTGATGTATGTAGTCCGATGAATATTAAGGCTTGCAGCAGGTATCATTATTTTCTGACCTTCACAGATGATTTGAGCAGATATGGGTATATCTACTTGATGAAACATAAGTCTGAAATGTTTGAAAAGTTCAAAGAATTTCAGAGTGAAGTGGAAAATCATCATGACAAATAAAGTTTCTACGATCTGATCGCGGAGACGAATATTTGAGTTACGAGTTTGGTCTTCAGTTAAAACAATGTGAAATAGTTTCACTACTCACGCCACCAGGAACACCACAGCATAATGGTGCGTCCGAATGTCATAACCGTACTTTATTGGATATAGTACAATCTATGATGTCTCTTACCGATCTACCACTATTGTTTTTGAGGTTATGCATTAGAGACAGCTGCATTCACGTTAAATAGGGCACCATCAAAATCCGTTGAAACGATGCCTTATGAACTATGGTTTGGCAAGAAACCAAAGTTGTCGTTTCTTGAATTTTGGGGTTGCGATGCTTATAAGAAAAAGTTTCATCATGATAAGCTCAAACCCAAATCGGAGAAATGTGTCTTCATAGGATACCCAAAGAAGACTGTTGGGTACACCTTCTATCACAGATCCGAAGGCAAGATATTCGTTGCTAAGAATGGATCCTTTCTAGAGAAGGAGTTTCTCTCGAAAGAAGTGAGTGGGAGGAAAGTAGAAAACTTGATAAGGTAATTGTACCTTCTCCCTTATTGGAAAGGAGTTCATGACAGAAATCTGTTCTTGTGACTACTAAACCAATTAGTGGGGAAGCTAATGATGTGATCATGTAACTTCAGATCAAGTTACTACCAAATCTCGTAGGTAAACCAGAGTGAGATCCGCACCAGAGTGGTACGGTAATCCTGTTCTGGAAGTCATGTTACTAGACCATGAGGAACTTGCGAACTATGAGGAAGCGATGATGAGCCCAGATTCCGCGAAATGGCTTGAAGCCATGAAATCTGAGATATGATCCATGTATGAGAACAAAGTATGGACTTTGATGGATTTGCCCGATGATCGGCAAGCCATAGAAAATAAATGGATCTTCAAGAGGAAGACGGACGCTGATAGTAGTGTTACTATCTACAAAGCTAGAATTGTCGCAAAAGGTTTTCGACAAGTTCAAGGTGTTGACTACGATGAGAGTTTCTCACTCGTATCTATGCTTAAGTCTGTCCGAATCATGTTAGCAATTGCCGCATTTTATGAAATCTGGCAAATGGATGAACAAAACTGCATTCCTTAATGGATTTCTCAAAGAAGAGTTGTATATGATGCAACCAGAAGGTTTTGTAAATCCTAAAGGTGTTAACAAAATATGCAAGCTCCAGCGATCCATCTATGGAGTGGTGTAAGCATCTCGGAGTTGGAATATACGCTTTGATAAGTTGATCAAAGCATATAGTTTTATACAGACTTGCGGTGAAGCCTGTATTTACAAGAAAGTGAGTGGGAGCACTACAGCATTTCTGATAAGTATATGTGAATGACATATTGTTGATCGGAAATAATGTAGAATTATTCTGCAAAGCATAAAGGAGTATTTTAAAGGAGTTTTTCGAAGAAGGACCTCGGTGAAGCTACTTACGTATTGAGCATCAAGATCTATAGATATAGATCAAGACGCTTGATAAGTTTTTTCAATGAGTACATACCTTGACAAGATTTTGAAGTAGTTCAAAATAGAACAGTCAAAGAAAGAGTTCTTGCCTGTGTTACAAGGTGTGAAATTGAGTAAGACTCAAAGCCCGACCACGGCAGAAGATAGAAAGAGAATGAAAGTCATTCCCTATGCCTCAGCCATAGGTTCTATAAAGTATGCCATGCTATGTATCTGATCTATTGTATACCCTACACTGATTTTGGCAAGGGAGTACAATAGTGATCTAAGAGTAGATCACTGGACAGCGGTCAAAATTATCCTTAGTAGAATAAGGATATGTTTCTTGATTATGGAGGTGACAAAAGGATCGTCGTAAAGGGTTACGTCGATGCAAGTTTTGACATGGATCTAGATGACTTTAAGTCTCAATCTGGATACATATTGAAAGTGGGAGCAATTAGCTAGACTAGCTCCGTGCAGAGCATTGTTGACATAGATATTTACAAAATACATACGGATCTGAATGTGGCAGACCCGTTGACTAAGATTCTCTCACAAGCAAAACATGATCACACCTTAGTACTCTTTGGGTGTTAATCACATAGTGATGTGAACTAGATTACTGAATCTAGTAAACCCTTTGGGTGTTGGTCACATGGCGATGTGAACTATGGGTGTTAATCACATGATGATGTTAATCACATGCTGATGTGATCTAGATTATTGACTCTAGTGCAAGTGGGAGACTGAAGGAAATATGCCCTAGAGGCAATAAAAAAGTTATTATTTATTTCCTTATTTCATGATAAATGTTTATTATTCAAGCTAGAATTGTATTAACCGGAAACATAATACATGTGTGAATACATAGACAAACAGAGTGTCACTAGTATGCCTCTACTTGACTAGCTCGTTAGTCAAAGATGGTTATGTTTCCTAACCATGGACAAAGAATTGTTATTTGATTAACGGGATCACATCATTAGGTGAATGATCTGATTGACATGACCCATTCCGTTAGCTTAGCACCCGATCGTTTAGTATGTTGCTATTGCTTTCTTCATGACTTATACATGTTCCTATGACTATGAGATTATGCAACTCCCGTTTGCTGGAGGAACACTTTGTGTGCTACCAAACGTCACAACATAACTGGGTGATTATAAAGGAGCTCTACAAGTGTCTCCAAAGGTACATGTTGGGTTGGCGTATTTCAAGATTAGGATTTGTCACTCCGATTGTCGGAGAGGTATCTCTGGGCCCTCTCGGTAATGCACATCACATAAGCCTTGCAAGCATTGCGACTAATGAGTTAGTTGCGAGATGATGTATTAAGGAAAGAGTAAAGAGACTTGCCGATAACGAGATTGAACTAGGCATTGAGATACCGATGATCGAATCTCGGGCAAGTAACATACCGATGACAAAGGGAACAACGTATGTTGTTATGCGGTCTGACCGATAAAGATCTTCATAGAATATGTAGGAGCCAATATGGGCATCCAGGTCCCGCTATTGGTTATTGACCGGAGACGTGTCTCGGTCATGTCTACATTGTTCTCGAATCGTAGGGTCCGCATGCTTAAGGTTTCGATGACAGTTATATTATGAGTTTATGAGTTTTGATGTACCGAAGGAGTTCGGAGTCCGAGATGAGATCGGGGACATTACGAGGAGTCTCGAAATGGTCGAGACGTAAAGATCGATATATTGGATGACTATATTCGGACTTCGGAAAGGTTCCGAGTGATTCGGGTATTTTTCGGAGTACCGGAGAGTTACGGGAATACGAATTGGGCCTTATTGGGCCATACGCGAAAGTAGGAAAAGGGCCTCAAAGGTGGCCGCGCCCCTCCCCTTGGTCTGGTCCGAATTGGACTAGGGAAGGGGGGCGCCCCCTTCCTTCCTTCTCCTTTTCCCTTCCCTTTCCTTCCCTCCTACTCCTACTACATGGAAGGACTCCTAGTTGGACTAGGAAAGGGGGAATCCTATTCTCGGTGGGAGTAGGACTCCCCTAGGGCGCGCCATAGAGAGGGCCGGCCCTCCCCTCCTCCACTCCTTTATATACGGGGGCAGGGGGCACCCCATGGACACACAAGTTGATCTTCGTGATCGTTCCTTAGCCGTGTGCGGTGCCCCCCTCCACCATATTCCACCTCGGTCATATTGTAGCGGTGCTTAGGCAAAGCCCTGCGACAGTTGAATATCAAGATTGTCACCATGCCGTCGTGCTGACGGAACTCCTCCCCGAAGCTTTGCTGGATCGGAGCCCGGGGAGCATCATCGAGCTGTACGTGTGCCAAGAACTCGGAGGTGCCGGAGTAACGGTGCTTGGATCGGTTGGACCGGGAAGACATACGACTACTTCCTCTATGTTGTGTCAACGCTTCCGCTTCGGTCTACGAGGGTACGTAGACAACACTCTCCCCTCTCGTTGCTATGCATCACCATGATCTTGCGTGTGCGTAGGATTTTTTTTGAAATTACTACGTTCCCCAACAGGTGGGTCATTGGGCACATCCTCATGGATGACCGCTTCAACATTTGGGGTGGCACCCGGTTCAGGAGCAGCGTCTTCTTCGACTGCTTTCTCCAGACGAGCCTTCTTGCTTGGCCTCGGTTTGGCCCTAAAAGGAGCAGCAAAATCAAAGACAGTATATGTTGAAAGCTATGAATACAAACAACATTATGATAAGTGCAAGCTTACCCAAGCACGGTTTTAAGTGGAGGCAGCTGAGTACCAGTTGACTCGCCAGAGGATGAGTGGGAGGTAACTTGATAATCGGAGTCAGATGGGTTAAGCGGTTGACAAAAACAGCCCGCTTTAGGACGAATACTGACTAGAGACCTCTGAATGACGTCTCCGAACTGGATTGTTCGGTAAACCGGCGGAGGTAACTACCTGGCCACTGTGCTGAGGCGTGCGGTGCACCTCATGTTGTTGGGTCTTCATAAGAAAGTTGGGATCCAAGTAAGCAAGAGGATGAGAAAATTTAACTTTTCGGTTTGCCTAACGGATTTTTTGTGAAGGGAGAGGACTTGAATCGGAAGAAAGAGTAATTACCTCTGCATCATCAGCATGGCTAGCCTCGGCATCGTCCTGACAAATGTTATCATCAATAAGGTGTATAAAAAGTAAACCGAGGGAATCAAGTTCTGCCTCAAGGTCCGGATTACCCACATCGTCATCAACGGGCGGATAAGAGGATGCGGCGGTCTTCCTTTTGTGGGGAGACTTCTTAGGCCGGGTTGGTTTTTCTGGTTTCTCCTGCGGGAGCTTCTTGTTCCAAAAAGGATCATCACCCTGTTTCAACAGATATTGGGATCAAATAATAAGCAAGTATAATAATATCAGAATTAGTGAAAGGAAAATTCAGACTTACAGCTGGCGGTTTGTTGATGGCGCAGAAAGGAAGCAGGCCGGTACGGGTGCAGACGTATTCTGGTTCGTTTAAAATTTTCTTCACAGCTTCTGTGACTTCTTCATCAGTAAGCTGGATGTTCACATGCTGCGGCGGATCGTCAACACTGCCCGTGTATTCACACATCAAACCGGAGCGTTGGCTGAGGGGCAGTATACTCCAGGATATCCAGCAATGGGCAAGATCAACTCCTGTTAAACCGTTAGCCATGAAGGCTCTGAGCTTGGACAGTTGGGGAGCATACTTACTCCTCTCTTTGCCAGTCAACCTCTGAGGAAAGGGGTGAGTGTTGCTAAGACGCTCCGGACGAAAACCAGGCAAGGGATTTTCGTTAGCAGGGGAGGTGTCTTTGCAATAGAACCATGTGTTATTCCACTCCTGGGGATGACTGTGAAGTTTCACATGAGGATAAGTGACCTCTTTCCTTTTTTGAATCGCCACGCCGCCCAACTCCATATTGGAACCATCAGAAAATTCTGTTCGGGGGTTCAGATGGAAACAATCTCGGAATAGCTTAACTGTAGGTTCCTCTTGAAAGAACACCTCACAGAGCACTTGGAAATTGCATATATTGGTAACAGAATTGGGGCCAGTATCTTGCAGATGAAGCTGGAAGTTGGCCAAGACATCCCGGTAGAACTTTGAACCGGGAGGATTAAAACCTCGGGCTAGGTGATCCGCAAAAACTACAACCTCTCCTTCTCGAGGTGTGGGAGGACATTCTTTGCCTGGGACCCTCCAGTGGATGGTATTCTTACTGCTTAAGGCACCAGTCAAGACTAAGTTGTTCAGCTATGTTTCTGTGACCCAAGAAGGAGCCCAGTTGCACTCATATACTTGTCTAGCCATGGTGGAGTCTACAGAGCAAAATGATTCTGGTTCAAGAGTATGTTGGATGCAGAGTATACGCTGATATGATCAATGTTAAACCGAGGATAATTGTATTCAAACCGACATTCTGTGAAGCGATAGATTATGGTTCAAGGATCCTGGCGGTTCAATAAGGGGACTAATGGTATGTACCGGTTTATTAACTTTTTCTATGATAAGTTAAACCGCCTGATCTAAGTATTGAAAGCATGGGAGATTGCGAAAATGGCTAAGTATACAGAAACAGGTTTCAAAGAAATTCTGTTGCAGCAATGGATCTGAGGCAACTTCAGAAAAACAGAAAAATATATTTAAAGGCTCCAAAACAGGGCGGAAGTGAATCAATGGGCAGACAAAGCAGATGGGATCCACGGACTTGAACGCAAAGTTATAAGTGGATACGAGAAACTAAAAGTGGTATTTAGCACAAGGTTTACAGATCCGTACGGAGGATAATACATGAACAGGAGCAGTCGATGGATGTCACAAGAGCAGCGAACCCTAGAACAGATCTAGGTTAATAAGAACAAAGGACTTACTGGGGTTGAGGAGGATGCGGACGGTCACCGCAGTTCTCTGGTACACTCAGGTTGATGCAGCGGCCAAGGTCGAGGCTGGCGGCGACGGCGGCGGCGGAGCTTCGGAGCTGGCGACGCGAGGAAGACAAAGATGGGAAGGCCCGAAGAGGGATAAAGAAATGACCCTTCGGTCCTATTTATAAAGCAAAAAGACACGTGTCAAGCGCGACAAACCAGGGGCCATGGAGCGAAGCTGTCGCCTCGATTTTCGCAAGACTTATTAAAGTGAAGAGATATTTTTGGGTACTTTCTTTATGACAGATGACATCAACCCGGTTTAACAGCAATTGGAGAAGATGACATCAAGACGGTTCAGCAATTACAAGAGATGTTGAAGATGAAGATTTCTTCTAAGGATTTACATAAACACATTCAAATCAATCTGGGGCCTAATGTCGGGGATATTACTACTGGACGTAAACCGGCCTGCCTGGGCCGGGTTAACTTCATCAGTAGTTCAAGAATGTTAAAGCCCAAGAAGCTAGATAAAGGCCCAAGGCCATAGTCGGTTTAACACTTGTAGTCGTAAACCGGCTTGTATGTAAACTTGTACTGTAAGTTAGGAATAAGGAGAGACCAACC